>OX637361.1:2879171-4238955 GCA_951799405.1 Agapetus fuscipes | reverse complement strand
TGAATTATGAATTTAAAATTAATGGAATGAATGTTGATGTCGTAAATGAGTTTGTATACCTGGGAAGTAAGTTTGAAAAAGATGGAAGAATGACCGGTGAATTTGAAAGAAGAATAATGAAAGGCAGGTGCGTACTGGGTGCTACCGCTAGCATCGCCAAGAACCAGAATCTTTCAAAAAATGTTCGACTGGCGGTGCACGGTGGTATACTAGTGCCCACTCTGATGTATGGAAGTGAAGCCTGGACGGTGAGTGAAAGTGAGATTAGTAAAGTGCATACGGTAGAAATGGATTACTTAAGAAGTATGATTGGAAAAAGACGGAGTGATAGAGTGAGGAATGATTTTGTTAGAGAGGAATGCGGTGTAAGAGAAAGTGTGAAAGTAAAGATTAAAAGAAGTATACTTAGATGGTTTGGACATTTGGAGAGAATGAATGAGGAAAGAATGACGAAGAAAGTATATGCTGCAAGAATTGATGGATGTCGTGGAAGAGGAAGACCGAGAAAGGTATGGATGGACCAAATTTTCGAAATAGCGAGTGAATGGGATATCCAGAGTCATAATAAAAGGAGAGCTTGTATGAAAAAAGTTATGACTCTGGATGAAATGAAAGAAGTATGCAAGGACAGGAAGAAGTGGCGGCTAATCTGCAATGCTGATTTTTAATGTTGGTTTATTGGCTTGCTACATTTTTTGCATAAGACATTTTTTACTTTTTTTGTATAGATTTATTTTTAAGGTTTTGTTGTTTTCTTATACTTAAATGTTATTTATTACTCGTATTCCTTGACTTATAGGTTGGTATGAGGCTAACCACCCATACTGTAAAAAATGGTTCACTTTGCCAATGTCACCCCTGTTTCAGGGAATGTCGGCAAGAGTTGCAGGGCTTATGTTCAATTGAGGTTTGGATTTTATTTGTAAGTACACAATCAGCATTTGTAAGCGCGAACTACACGTGTTTGTTTGTGGACATACATCTGAGAGCTTTGAATGAATATATCCTTGCAACTTAGATTATAGATTATTATAGATTTTCAGTTATTTGAGATCAAAGGACTAACTTTGCGTGAGCGATTTGGACACGTTCTTAGAATATAAGTCTGAATTCTGAACCAAGAAATCCGGTGGGCTTTTATCAATCTAATCCCTTGTCTTTCATTTTTCACAATTCTTGTGATCTAGTCACCACTTCGTGTGGAGTGCCACCCAAGGCATGCTTAAAATCATGGCTTTCAAAAGAATTCATCCTTACAAGAAATTACCTAATTTTCGCGTAGAACTAAGGATTAAGAAATGTGGTTGTTTTTAATATTTTACAGGTTTAACCAACATGCATAGTAAGTTTATTTTTTTCAATGTGTGCACGAGTATTGTGATATCAATAAACGTTTAAAGCTATTTTTTTTTAGAATTTTTAATATCACTCTCATGTTTATATGTAGTTTGTATCAAATTTTGCATTTTTAATACAGAGACCAAATTTTAATTTAAAAAGACAATCAACAATAGAAAATTTATATATTTTCAAAGCTTAAAGGTTTGTGAATTGACATTGTGAAAATTAATTTTAAATGAATTCCTGAAGTAAAAATGAAAATCAAGTCTTTCTTCTCGAGATGGCTTTAAAATCACAAGCGCTTTTTTTCAAGAACACAACCTTAATTGTCATATCCATACTGAATGAGTGACATTCTTAACTAACATGGGTTAATCAGATAAATGCATATTTTTCCGAGATTTCTACGAGAAAACACTAAAAAAAGTGTGAAAATCCCGTAGTTTAGAAGTTTTTCATGAGCACTTCTTTATAATTAGTTCACTTACTATGAGAAGTTACACCCAGTGAAATCTTTCTTCCACGATTTCTCAAGTCAGTGAATCAGCACTTTTCCAGTTTTATCTTTTAGGTATCGATATATTATAATATTTTGTCTGTTAAGGACTAAGGTGATAGTCAAAATTTAAATATGAATAAAAAAGTACATGACTTTCTTTTTCAAAAAGTTCACTTATTAACTTGTATGTAGAAATGTAATTCATATGTGATCGATTTCAGCGTACCTAAAATTGATTTCGTAATGTTTCTACAGGTTATTCTCCGCCATTATATTATTGATTGTATCTTTTACAAAAACCTTTGAAAATTCAGCAATCAATCAACGTCGTTTCTCCACAAAATGAAGATCACCCAGGCAAGTCTTCAATCTTCCAATCTTCGGGTATTTTTCAGGAAAATTGTCTTATCGGCTCTTTATTGTATTAAAAAAGCAAAAAAAAAAACGACAAACACACACACACAATAATTCCGTGCTCTCTTTATTTTTTTAAATTGAGACGTTTTGATGTCACCGATTTATCAATTCGTGAAGCAATTCTACAGATTAATGTGTTTCTGGATAAAATCAGTTGTATCTTAATAATAATCTGCAATGTTGATTTCTAATGTTGGTTTATTAATTTGCTACATATTTTGCATAGGAAATTTTTGACTTTTTTTGTATAGATTTCTTTTTAAGGTTTTGTTCTTTTTATATTTAAATGTAATTTATTATTCGTATTCCTTGACTTATAGGTTGCTATGAGGCTGACCACCCATATTGTAAAAAATGGTTCACTTTGCCTATGCCACGCCTGTGTCAGGGAAGGTCGGCAAAAGTTGTGGGGCTTATGTTCATTTGAGGTTTGGATTTTATTTGTAAGTACACATTCAGCATTTGTAAGCGCGAACTACACGTGTTGGTTTGTGGGCATACATCTGAGAGCTTTAAATGAATATATCCTTGCAACTTAGATTATAGATTATCTTAAAGTATTCGATACTTTTGGAATATAGAAAATGCATACTAAAAAACGTCTTTAAAAAAAAACCTGTTGCATAGTTTAATCATTCATTACAATGTGTATATATTATGTACAGAGTAATTGTGGAAGGGAAAATAGAAAAGGGAAGACCGAGAAAGTATGGCTGGATCGAAATTGTGAATAAATGAGAAATACATGTAAAATAAGAAAATGCATGAAAAAAGTTGAAAAAGGTATGCAAGGGTAAGATCAAATGGAGACAAAGCTGCGGAGGCTCTGCCCGCCCCTAGTGGATTGGTGGCAGAGTTACAGTACCAGTTACAGAACCATTATCTTTACTACTGAGTATGTATTTAAAATATTAAAAGGAAACTAGATAGGTACATGACATAGCGTTTTGGCAAATCTCCATATATTTTTTTAAAATATTAACCATTATAGTGAGTTATTAAATTGTTCACCGCTTCAAATGCAACGCGGTAATAAGTTGTACTACATGTGTAGCTTAGTTTCGAGTTGCAAAAGTAAAAGCTCATTTCTCGTATAATGTGAAATAAATATAAGTGTAATTAAATTTACGTTACGATTTGTTTTAAACACACACAATTCTAGATACAAAAGACGATTTAATGAGATGTATTTATGTATTTAAGAAAATTTAATTTTCATAGAAATAACAAGTGTACGATTTTCCAGCTGTCGGCAAAACCACATTCATTTACTGATATCATGTTTCATCGTTTAGTTACTCCTTTAGCCGCAACTTGTAGGGAAATTTGAAACCCTTTAGGAACGTTTAAAATCTCGTAACTTTAATTTTTTACAAAGGAAATTTAGGATTAGTTTTTGATAAAATTGACACTTATTTGACATGTATTTTTATCCTATAAGCTGTAAAAACAAACTAGGAACGATTTAATAAATGACTTTAAATTTATAATCGTTGTAAAATATACAAATAGAGAAATTATTTTGATTATTTATTTGAGGTTTTCATGTGATAGCCCTTCGAAGCTTTCATTTAGAAAAATATTATTTCTCCTTTGTGTCAGGAATTGAACTTACTACATTTTGATTACGAGAATGAGCGTTAACCACAAGACTATGAGCCGGTAAAGAATATGTGCCTTACAGTGGCGAAGGGTGCCGTACAAGCCGGTTTCCATCGGTTTCCCGTTTAAAATGAGGTACAAAAGATAATAAAGTAGACTGCATGGTTTCAATGGGGAACAAATACGTATTGTTTCTTTGGGTTTCAATGTATTTTTTTTTTACATTGTGCCTATATTTTTTAACTACTTGGTTACATCATTTTAAAAGGGAAGCCGATAGGAACCGACTTGTATGGCACGCTTCGCCACTGGTGCCTTATAACTTTTTTGTTGTTTTTGTACTTTTTAGAAAAATGACAAAAAATATATACAATGCTATTATTAAGAATTTGAAAAAAAAGCTAAAAACGTTTATAATAATATATTTTTCACGATTATGTTTTTTTGTTTTCTCCTGAAATCAAAATTATTATACCCCCTGCGGACTTACATATTTTTTTTAATGATGAAACATAATCTTTAAGGACCAATTATTTCTTTAAAAAAGTAACTCAATAACATTTTCGGTTATATCCGAAATTCTCGGCGAACGTTCCTCTGGAGTTGTAAATCTTTTAATTTGATTTTCTTTATGATCCTTTAATATCGCGAGGGGGGAGGGGAGCGTTTTTAATCGGCAGAGGGTAAATGTAATAATTAGACCTGAAGGAAAACAAAAAAAAAATGTTTCAGCCGAGATTTTTATTTTTCCTGAAATCGTGTCTGCCATTTATAAATGAAAAAACAGCGTCTTGGATTTTTTTGTGTTATTTCTCAGAATCTTAACTAAAATATTTTGTTTTGTCCTTTTTGTGTTTATTAAATTTATCCGCCAAATAACCGAAAGCTGTATTTAGATAAAATGAAACACGTAGTGCGTAATTTACTTTTTTTTTGCACCCCAACTCACGACTTATCTGCACATGTAGTAGACATTTTTAACGTGATGTCAATGGAAGTGTCCCATTTGACAAATCAAACCTTTTAATTTTCTCAGTTAAGGGGGTCGGCCTTACTTCAACCACTTCAATCAAAGTGTATAATCTATGCAAAACAAGTATCATTTTAGCTTTCGATTTATACTGTTTATTTATGTTCTTCTAAAAATGTGTAATAATCTCTTATTCTTCATTCTTCAAATTGGCTTACAAACTTCTTTTTCATCATTCATCTATGTATATCTTTAGTGGCATTAAAAAGAAAGAATAAGTTATTTTACAATGAGAGAAACAAGTTAGATTAATTTAAGGAAAAAAAAATACTAGTGTGATTGTATATTTTTTCAAACACAAAACTCGCTTTTATTCTTTGTTGACTGACATATCAGAAATCTTTAACATTTGTCGGGGTTATAGCCGCGGGGGCCAAGAGGGCTGATCTTTCTAGCGTGTTTCGAATGGAACAACGTTGGTTCGATCCCCGCTTGGGTCACTTGACTTTAACTTTGACCCTGGTTCAACAGATGTTATTGGGTAATTATTATTTAATAATTCATTAATAATAAACAATAATGAATTATTGAATGATGATATTAATACCTGTTTCTGGCCAGGCAGAATAGGTTGGTGAATTGCATTCCTCTTCACAAATCTATTTTAATTTAAATTTTAAAATTTAAATTTTAAAAATTTAAATTTTAAAAATTTAAATTTTAAAATTTAAATTTAAATTTTAAAAATTTAAATTTAAATTTTAAAATTTTAAAAATTTGTTTAAATATTTATAAATTGAAATGGTAAAACATGGTTTTAATTCACTTTATTCTTTTTGTTTTTGCTCGAACGTTTGTGCCTAATGAGGCATCTTCAGGAGCAGAATGGTTACCTAACATTAACATTTAACAGTTACTTTAACATTTGTTTCAGAAATGCATCTGCATCCCGAGTATAAGACATTACTTTAACTCACCTCTATCGCGTAAAAATAAATTGTTCGAAATATACAACAGCACTCTTATCGCTTTACGCGATCGAGGTGAGTTTTCGCAATATCTTACGCGCTTTGTACTGTTCTTAGATTGCGCTAAATTCTAACGTAAAGTCGCCAACTTTAAATATAAAAGAAATTGCTACGAAAAATGAAGGAAATCTGATTTGAAAAGTTGCAACGATAAATAGAGCGTTGAGATGCAGTAAAGGAATCGCTGTATTTTCCGAGACGTTTAAAATGAAATGTTTTGCTGTTGAAAAAGTTATTTATTTTAGAAAAAGGAAAACAGAAAAGCGTAGATATTTTCGCTTATGCCAATAGTTTTAGTTCGATTGAACAAAATTAAATTTAAAAAAAAACAATCCAAAATTAGAATAGGATTTGTAGCTGAAGACTTGAATGAAAACTTGTGAAGAGAAGTATAATAGAATGGTCATCAAGACAAAAATTTGAAAATAAATTTCAAGCTAAATTTGTTTTTGAGCAATTTTTGTAACTTCATGAGCCTTCTTGCATGGGCGTTTTAATAATAATGTAAACAAGACCTAATGTTGTAATACTGGATGAACCTTAATAAATTTATTTGTTTTTTGGTGACCTCAGATGCCTCAAAAGCGCTTGCCTAAACAGATAAGTCATGTGATTTATTTTAAAGCCTTATTTTGTTTAATACTTAAAAGCTCTCTGTGTGACCCTACAAACAGGATAGTCTTGAGGTTTTTACTGAAACTTAAGTTCAACTGGGAATCGAACCCACTGCTCATTACAATTTCGAAGCATTAACCACTAGACTACTGCAAGTACATGGATATGAGCTCGATACACAAAACAAAACAAAAATGCATCAGTTTCAGTATTTTGCTATACAAATAATCAATAATTGTAGACAAAGGTTGTCCTATTGTGCGGATAGTGTTATCATTTAGATTATATCAGATTGTATCCAAGGCAACCACTAATGTACATACGCTATAATCCTGGATAATCTTATCACGAGAGATACATACTCGTACATTCAGTTACATTATGTATAGATAGCAATAATTGGGATACTAGAATTTAAGTTATACGTAAAACAGTGTTCCTTTCATTTCTATCCATTGAAATTTCAGTTGACTAAAAGGACCTTAAAACTTTTCCTTGCTTTTTTTTTTTTAGTTTTTACGAATAGCTGAAAACCTTTTACAAACATAATATTATGGCAATCATAGATGACCACTGATGCTGTAAAAAATGGTTCTTGTCAATATCACCCTGTTTCAGGGAAGGTCGGCAAAAGTGACAAGGCTTATGTTCATTTGAGGTTTGTTTTTTAATTTGCAATTTTTGTAAGCGCAGAATTACACGTGTATGTTTGGGGGTATTCATTTATTATGATTTTCAATTGAGAAAGTATTAACAATTTAAAAGCACAGAGTTATATTTTCACAAGTTGAGCATTTATTTCACCTCGAGTACTTTCGACTTGCTTACGTCATTTTCAAGAGGGCACTGTTGCATAATTGACAAGACAAAAACCATAGACAAATGCGAAGGATGAATTACGACTAAGATGTACAATTAGGTATTAACAAAGGCGAAGCAACAGGCATCTGAACATTGACCAAACTATTTGAATTTTACTGAATAAAGTGAATTAAAACCATGTTTTACCATTTAAATTTTTTTAATAATTTAAAAAATGAACTTTCACTGTGTTAACAGATCAACACTAAAAAATATATTTGAATTTTAATTGTTAATGTATCTTTGCAACTTAGATTATAGATTATCAATATTATTCCTTGACTTATAGATTGGTATGAGGCTGACCACCCATGCTGTAAAAATTGGTTCACTTTGCCAATGTCACCCCTGTTTCAGGGAAGGTTGGCAAGAGTTGCAGGGCTTATGCTCATTTGAGATTGGGTTTTATATTGTAGGTTCCCATGCGGGATGTCTAAGCGCGAACTTAAACGTGTCTGCTCTGCCCTGCTAATTGTAAATGCAGTAATCGACATTTTGAGATGTTCACTTTTTTGCAAAAATGACATCTCCTGGGCTTAATATATGTAAAACAAAATAATTTCCATGTGTGTTTTTATTAGAACTATGTGTTTTATTTGAGAAAAAACGCAGAACTAACACACAGGATCTGCAGCATTCGTTTATCTCCAAACTGTCATTTTGCAAGTACTGCGTTTGCAATTAGCAGGGCAGACTGCTGCTTGTAAGAATACAATTAAGATAAATCTTAAATGTAATTTATCTTTGAAACTTAGATTATAGATAGACTTATCGATTATTATAAATGTTTTTAGGCTTTTGATTCGATTATTGTTATTAACCATCATCCACATCACCGCAAAATCATCGGCAATTATTTCAAACCGCATATGAAATTTCACACTCATACGTGTCTAAGTAGGTACTGCCTTTACGTGCCGAGAGGTAGTATTCGAATGGTGTACCCGCACACCGGTAAGTTTAGGTACTGCCCTCCCCAGCCACAAGTGCAAGCTTGGAATGCAGTCAGTCTCGTTTGCCCGCCGCACTTTCCTCGCCCTCCTCCTGCAGGAGAACTCCTCCCAAGGAGCATGTCCTGCCATAAAACGGACTGCAAAATACAGCGCATCTCTCTGAATTGGATATTAGGATGATCACCTGGATACTGGAATAACACGGCAAATGGAAATTGAAGTGAATGAAATATTTGAAGCATAAATAAGTAAAGCTGCGAGAAGTCTAATCTAATCTAATCTAAGTTGCAAAGATGTTTAGCAGTAAGGATTCACATTATATGCATTTTCACGAGCAGACGTGTATAAGTTTGCGCTAACACATGCCGCATGTGGACCCACAATATATAAAACCAATGAACCAAATCTCAAATGAACGTAAGCCCTAAACAGGGGCTACATTGGCAAAGTGAACCATTTTTACAGTATGGGTGGTCAGCCTCATACCAACATATAAGTCAAGGAATAGCACGGCAAATGGAAATTGAAATTTGAAGCATAAATAAGTGAAGCTGCGAGAAGTAAATTGATGAAAAAGTAATTGATGAAAGTGAATGAACAGAAAGAAGGTTTGTAAGAAAACGAAGCAGATTTACGTACTGTACAAGCAAGAGTTTGTACAAGAGTACAAGCTCTCTAGAGAGTTATTATTCGTTATCTAATCATGTATTTTTTCTACATTTAAACTCTTTACTTTTTCTTCCAATTTTAATTAAATAAAACATTAAATCATAAATTATATAGAAAAATACTATCAAAATTGTTCGTATTTCATCATATAATTTCAAAAACATTTTTACTACAAAAATAGAATAAAAATCCACAAAGTAAGTAATACAATTTAATTTGAGAAAACGTAAAAACCTCTATTTACAAAGCATTCAAAAAGTGTTCATATTTTTCTTCCGAATAATTCATATTTCTTGACGAAAAAAATAAACTGAAACCTTGAGAAAACACTCTATTTTTTCTGTTGCTTTTTCTACGTTGCCAAAGGGAGAAAAACCCCGTGTAGACAAAAATATATTTTCATAGTCGTTTAACGAGACTGAAGCATTTATTTTAGCCCGTTACCGACGACGGTAAATAAGGAACGCGGTGTCTTTTCATTAAACTACCGTCTCTCTTCCCCCCAAGAGACGTTAAGTTTCTGAAATGTAAGTGTATGAATTGCTAACTGTCTGTGATGTAAGCGAATAGCTGTGTTAGTGAATAGCTGACTATCTGCAGTGTAAATGAATAAATGGCTATCCATAATGTAAACGAATATCTAACTTTTCTTGATGTACGTGAGCAAATAGCTGTGTTAGTGAATAGTTGACTATATGTAGTGTAAACGAATAAATTGTAAATAAATATCTAGCTTCTACCGGTGTTTGTGGGCAAATAGCTGTGTAAATGAAAAGCTCGTCATTTTTAATGTAAACGAATATCTAGCGTTTCGTGATGTAAGTGTAAAGCTTACTATCTTATGTGTAACTGGCTAAACCTAACGTAGCCGAATAGATAGCTTGTCGTTATGTATGTAAGTGAATTGTTGATTCTGTGTAGTGTAAATGAAAAGTTGGTAGTCAGTACTGTAAACGAATATCTGGCTTTTCGCGATATGGATGTATGTAAGTGAAAAGCTGACTATCTGAAGTGTAAATAAATATTTAGCGATAAGAACTACGTACTTACTATACATAAAAGTTTCCAAATTGCCGGATATTGGAGCTTAGGGGCTGTCCATATATTACGTCATTCGCATTAAGGGGGGGGGAGTCTGGTCTGCGGATGATGGCAAATGATGTACGAGTACCAAAAATGACGTCGTTCTTGTAAATATCAATTTCTACAAAATATACAAAATATTATGTAAGTAATATAACATTATTAATTATTGAGCTCATCCATTATTACAGCAAGACGGGGAGGGGGGGTTATTAGATAATGGTTATAGGATGATTGTAGGGGGGGGGGGGGGGGGGTCGAAAATCGGCCAAAATTGATGACGTAATTTATGGACGGCCCCTTTGCACGAAAAACTGTATATTTAGATTTTAGAAGATCTAAAAAAGCTGGCTACTTGATCATGTAAAAGATATCTGGCAATCCGAATTGTGTACGAATAACTCCCTATTGATACTGATAATTCCGGCAATACAAGAAAATTTAACTATTTGCTAAGTCGGCTAATTCTTTCATATTTAGAATAAGCATTAGAAGTTATATAAGCACTCATGGACCTTTGACCTTAGAAAACAGTTCAAGAAATAGTGCCCACCTCTAACGTTATATTTTATGCTTTTAGTCTGCAGTCGTGAGGTCATTAAATAACTATGAGACAGTGTATTCTAATAAGGAATCTCTAGCAAACCGTAGCAAAACAACACGAAGATGACATTAAGCTTATACAAAGCTATGTTTTAACCTATAGAAAGTTATGTACTAGCAAGAAAATATTACTTTTTACATTAAATTTTGTATCTAATTGATAATAAGTTAAAATAAAGTTAGTAAAAAGGTAGTCATTGCTTAATATAGGTATCATTCATGATAGTCAAAAAATTACTCAAAAGGTTTTGATTTTTACAATGCAGATAAAAATTAAAGAAGCGTTTTGAAAAGTGAATTTGTTTGTTCATTTTGTCTTCTTTTGAAAAAGAAAAAGAAATAATAACCAGTACTGTAAAATGAGAGAACTCTATTTTATCATTTTATTACAAGTGACGGTTTTTATTGTTACCAAAGCAACAGGTTTTTAATTTCATGTAAAAGCTTAGTCAGATTTGTAAGTAAACAATAAATAGCTTTAAATTATACGTAAATTAATAAACAGATTTGAGCTATAAGTCATCAATGGGGATAACTGAAAAAAAAATACTTGATTTTTTTTTTTTAAATACGGATTTGAACCTTATCTAATCTAATCTAAGTTGCAAAGATATGTAACTTTGGGGATTCACACAACATGCATTCTCACAAGCAGACACGTACAAGTTCGCGCTTGCGCATACCGCATGTGAACCTACAACACAAAAACCAAATCTCAAATGGACATACACCCTGCAACTCCTGCCGACTTTCCCTGAAACAGGGGTGACATTGACAAAGTGAACCATTTTCTACAGCATGGGTGGTCATCCGCATACCAACCTATAAGTCAAGGAATATACACAATACATAACATATTAGACATAAACAGCCAGCATTACAGATCAACCGCCATTTCTTTACACACTTCTTTTATTTCGTCCAGGGTCATAACCTTCTTCATACAGGCTCTCCTTTTATTATGACTCTGGATATTCCATTCATCCGCAATTTCGGAAATTTGGTCCATCCATACCTTTCTCGGTCTTCCTCTGAGGTTGCCACATATAAAGCATATTATGCTTTACCCATCGTGCCATCGACTAGACTATGTGGTCGATATTTTCTATGAAATGAATCTCACCGCATCCTTACGTTATTAGACCATAAATATGTCTTGTATGCACGCCGCGTCGCACAACATATCGATTAAATAGGATCCCTCGTAGAGCTGCGATTCTCAAATTTTCTAGTTTTGGCACCATTATGCGAGGCATTGAGTAACCTTCTGTGGATTGAGGCACCCTAAAGGAAGTTAGTGCTCCAAGTATAAAACATTGCTTAAAACTCAAAATGTACGGAATAAATGAAGGTACCTCTAGAGGGCGATTTAGTTGCCATACTTTTTTCGATTTACGCAATCGAAGTGAGTTTTACTCAATATTTTATACAAGAGGCACATAAGTGAAAACTTAATTTCTTTGAATTTTATGTTGGTACTTCATTTTCGTTGAAATTATAATCTCCGCTTACTTTAAAAATAAAGAACATTTTTTGTCACGCTTAAAATCTTTTAAAATTTAAGGTATTGAGTGGAGAGAAAAAAGTTACAAATAGGATTGTTAACATCATGTCAATTTATTTTAGAAAATAAAGATAGCCTAAAAAAAGATCTGATTTTGGTTTATCAAATTTTGACGCTCGGTCTGAGGATCGAAAACGTTTGTAATTTTTACACGAGTGAAAATAAAGTTTTTTTCGCCATAGTTCTTTGGAATATTTTTCGAAGTGTCTTATTTTCCTTGACTAATAGTTTGGTAAGACTTCTTCTTCTTCTTCTTCAGCTTGTTTTAGGACTAGGTCCTGTTTATTCTCGGGTTCACTCCTGGGACGCGGATGTCCAGCTGTCCTTCCACCTCTTTGGTGGTCGTCCAGGGAGTCGGCTGGTTGATGGTATCTCGTCTGCCGCTATTTTCACCATTCTCACCGGATCCATTCTTTCGACGTGATCTCTCCAGTAACATCTTCTGTTTCTACCCCATCGCACGACATCCTCGACATCACAGATCCTCCGAATTTCGGAATTTCGTATTCTGTCTCGCATGGTCAATCCTGCGATAGGGCGGAGAGTTTTCATTTCGGTGGTTCGTAGGAGACTCTTCGTTCTCGTGGTGTCGGCTCTGGTTTCGATACCGTATGTCATAATCGGTCTAACGCAGGTCTTGTATATCTTCATTTTACTTTCTTGGTAAGACGTTGCCCCTTATACTGTACAAACTAAGTTAACTTTTTCCAATACCACCCCGATTTCAGAAGGATTTAAATGGTTCATGTTCATGTCAGGTTTGTTTTTTTTGTAAGTGCACATACTGCATGTGTAAGCGCAAACTTACTCGTCTCTGCATGTGATTGTGCATTGAGTGTAATATTTACATGTCAATATATATTTTCCACTTCTTTAAAATATATCTGAGTTGAAACAATTTTTTTTTAACAAAAGCAGTTACAAAGGTGTACCCAGCCTTTGAGACACTCAGTTTAAGAGCATGTGGTTAGGACAGGTTAGGGTGCACCACATTTCTCACCGCGCGGCCGTCGCACTAGGGCGGTGCACTGGCTCGGATGCACATTGCGCGTAAACAACACGCGCGCGCGGGAACAGCAGACGCGTTAGCGCGGGAACGTCCTCGTTCCTTTATTTTTCTCACGTCGCTTTGGCGCGGCTTTGTCGATTTCGCGCGCCATTTAATCGTATCACAATTATTAATACCTGAAAACAGACGTGCCACTAATTAAAGTCTTTGTATTAAACGCAACTAAGCTGCACGTGTAGTGTAACTTCTTGCCGCATTATCCCGTATTCTAAATCTAAGCTGCAAAGATATATACCATTTAAGATTTATATCAAATGCATTCCCACAAGCAGACAGTTATTATTTCGCGCTCACACATGCCGCATGTTGACCTACAATATAAAAACCCAATCTCAAATGAACATAAGCTCTGCAACTCTTGCCGTCCTTCCCTGAAACAGGGGTGACATTGGCAAAGTGAACCATTTTTTACAGTATGGGTGGTCAGCGTCATACCAACCTATAAGTCAAGGAATATTAATTTTCTAAATTTATCGTATCTAAGTTTCAAAGATAATATGTTAACGTTTATGATTTATATTTTGTATGGTTTGTGTATTAGCACTGTGAAAATTCATATTAATTGATTTCTACTAAACTTTGTGGAACCAAAAATTCTAATGAAAAAGTTTTACTTTCTTTCTATTATTAATTTTGTTTTCATTAATAAACACAAACGTTTTCGATCTCTCGATCATCTTCAGGTGATTGTACCGGATTCGAACCCATAACCGTCCATTAACGGGTTCGAAACGCTAACCACTTGACTACGGACCTATAATCTATAATCTAAAATCTAAGTTGCAAAGATATATGAAAATTCTAAACTCAAATCAAATGCACGCCCACAAAAGATACACGTCTAAGTTCGCGCTTACAAATGCTGAATGTGTACTTGCAAATTAAAATCCAAACCTCAAATGAATATAATCCCTGCAAATTATGCCGACCTTCCCTGAAAGAAGGGTGACATTGGCAAAGTGAACCATTTTTTACAGCATGTGTGATCAACCTCATACCAACCTATATGTCAATAACCGATGTTTCATAAATGTCTCCCACTTTAACTGAAAATGGTTGGTGTGAGGCCGGCCCCTTTATCCGTAAAAATAAATAGGTCCCAAATCGCCACATGCGACCCCTTCTGGGATAACGCAGGCAAAAAGTTACACTATATGTGTAGCTTAGTTGCGTTGCGAAAAATATTTTACAATTCAAATTCCTGGCGTACTTTTAAGCAGACACATGTAAATTTTTTACTATGAAAACAGCGTACTCTATTTTATTTTAATGTATCAAATTTAAATAAATTTCTATGCATGATGATAAGAAATTTTACAAGGAGCATGAATGCACTCCTTAATACTTGTCAAGAGTCGAACCTAATAATGTTGCATGTGAGATCTTGCTTCGAGTGCATTCGGCGCAGTAGTAAAATTTAAACAAGGTAAACGAAGTCTTCCAGTACGCCATGTATAAAATCACACGTTTCAACTCAAACATTTCATTTTACCAAAAAATGCATTGAAATTAAAACTCTCATTAGAGGCACTGTCTACGTTTAAGTACATTTTTTGTTGTCGCTTTGGTTGAGTTTGAACGTAAAGCTTTTTACTTGAAGTTTCAGTTGTAAGATATGGGAGACTACTCGTTTATTTTATAGAATAACACCTTACGTTTCAACTAGAATATAGCGTTTAAAAAATATATATACAAACTTGAACTCTCATTAGAGGAGCTGTCTAAGTTTGTATACCTTTTTGGTAGAGGATACGGTTGAGTTTGAAGGGAGAGCTTTTCACTTGGGGTTCAGTTGTAAGATATGCGAGACTCTTGTCGTTTATTTGCGATTGTAAACGAGTTGCTACAGATGTGAGACATGTCGAGCGTTTTATATGATTTTGAAGTTGTAAAATGAGTCGGTATTCGTGTAAGTAAAAATGTTTAACATTTTTGTATAGATGTAACATTTATTTTGAAACATAGGGTGAATCAAAAGTGTTTTTAAAAATGTAAAAGGATGACATCTTTGGTGTGCGCTATTTTTTGTGTAAAACAACAAAATTCCAGAGACTTCTGCACTCATGATCGCCGTTTTAGAAAGCTCCAATTATTCAAGCGAGATTCAGCATCTGTTAGAATGGATAAACTTAATTCGGTGACAGATCTTTGGCAAATGTATTATTTCAAAATTCCATGATTTTTTTTCCACTGGGTGCCCTCAGCCTTCTGATTACAATACCGTGGCGTTAACCACTAGACTACGTACGGATCTTTCAAAAGAACCGACCACAAGTATGTTATTTTTATGTTGAAAGGTATATATGTACCTACTCATATATATACTCATCAAAAGCTATATTATTTTACCTTAGTGGAAAACCTTTCTGATTGTTTGTGTACAATGTGTTGATGGTTGGTATGAGGCTGACCACCCATAGGTCCTGTTAAAAGTAGTTCACTTTACTAAAGTCAGCCGTGTTTCTTGATACGTCGCCAAGAGTTGCAGGATCCATGTTCATTTAAAAATTGTTTTATATTGTTAGGATATACACATGCGGCATACTCGTATGTAAGCTAAACTTTACGTGTCTGCTTGTGTGCATACATTTAACACGAATCCTAAATCTTATGATATCTTTCAATTCAGATTTTCGATACCATATAGCGTTAAGAATGCAATGGAGACTTACAAAACATGTAAATTACCTACTTAACAAATTTTCCAAATAAATAAAGTCCTTCTACAATGTATCAGCGTTCCATATTTATTTTTGCATCCCATTATCGACGTCTGGAGCTCTCCGTGCTGTCTGCACCTACACTAATATAAAATCTGTCTTCGTCCTCGACAATGTGCGAGCGAGCGTTTGCCGTAAATCCATAAAATTGGGCGTTGACATGTGCGGCTGCCTAACAATGTTTCAGTGCAAAACAATAGCAAATGATATTCTGCATGGAGCTTCCTAAAGCACTTCACTTTATGGCGCGTCTCGTTGTAAATCCACTTCTGTTTTGGCCAAAACAAAACATGAAAACTGAAGGTGCTATTTTGTCTGAACTAAATATAAATATTTCGGTAGATAGATATAACATGTGTAGCTGATGGGAGCTGTATATAAGTAGGATTAATTAATTATTACAAGTACCTAGGGTAAAGAAATTTTAGAAAGAAACCACTAGATTATGTGCTTCGAGAGGCTTCTGGCAGAATTGGGCTCAGGTAAATTATATAACTGAAGTATAAAAGGGCGCGAACAGCTTGCAGCAGACAGTCTTCATACAACACTCTTCTGCTGAATACGAAAGACAGTATAAGTGAACACCAACCATCTGTGAAATAAATGTAAATTTCTTAACCATAAATGTGAATTGTAAAAAATAAGTAAAAATTGTTTAATAAATCTAAGTGTAAAATAAATATCCTGTAAAGAAGACCAGTTTTATTTTTATTTTAAGACTATTTGAACCCTAAAAACATAACAATATTATTGATTGTAGAGACATTCACTTTGTATTCGGTCATTTTAATAGATAAAATAAAAACAATTTTGTATTCGATTACGGCGAGTATGTTAAAATTCCACGACCGATTTCGCGAACAATCCGTTTGCATATTACGATGCGTAATATAGATCGCCGTAGTCGAATAAAAAAATGTTTTTATTTTATCTACTATATTTACAATGATTGCCGGTTGATAGCTCAGTTGGTAGAGTGCTTGCATTCCATGCCGAGAACTCGGGCTCGAGTCCCACCTAGCGTGTCAGAAAGGATTTCCCATTTCGGTGTTTATTTCAAAACCAAAGTAAAAATACTGGCAAGGTTTACTAAGCTTTCACAAGAAATGAGTACTAGTCCCTTTGAGAGTTGGGAAAAACCACTTCATATCATTATCAAGAGGAGTTGTCCTCTGATAATGATGTGATAGCATCGAAAGCGCTCTAGGAAATAAATCAACTCGTAAAGGAACACTTAATGCTTTATTTTTAAATTATTAAGCCCTTTCAAATTTCCGACTTTTAAAGATACTTATAGGTTTATTTTTTTTTAGAAAGGGCGTTTTGTTGAAAAGGGGTCACCTGAATTTCGAGAATATATTAGATATATGAGTGTAATATTTGGAGGTTTCTCGGGTTTACTATCCCTTTGGGGACAATGAAACCAGTAATGAGACAGAAACATCTTAAATATTACCTGCCTTGATTAATGGCGCCAACTTTGCATTAATGGCCGTAATATACGTCCCGCCAAATATTCTAGAATTTCGTATTTTTAAGCTAATCATAATTTACTACAGCTGCTAAAAAATAAGCAAAATTGATGGTCAAATCATTAGGTATATTTGACGTAAATTATGCATATTTTTTAATATGAAATTTGTTGTAGTACAAGTTGCAATATTTCAATATTAATTTAAAACAAATTAATTTTCAAATGAACCTTGACGCTGCAACTTGAGTTTTGCCGCACTTCCCTAAAACAGCCGTGAAATAGGCGAAATGAACCATTTTTTGCAGTATGGGTGTTCAGTCTTATAACAAATACTAAGTTTAGGTATAAATATGATCAAATCAAAAAAGATGCTCACCAAAAAAAAACTGCATATTTTTTTATGTCAAACAACAATGAGAAAATATACTTTCTAATAATGTGATATCAACTAAAATGAATAATGAATTCTTAAGTACTTAATAAGATTATGTATTTTCTCTTGAAAACATATTCCATATAAACACAAATACACAGTATGGCATCGGGTACAAGTAAAAAAAAGATAAAACTAAAATTAAGGACATTTTTTTTCCATGTACATATCCAAGTTTCCGATGGGCCCACAGATACTCAGAAGTATTCTGAGAGCTCGATAAGCTTCTTAGAAAGGCACTCGCGCAAGGGTTCAGGGAAAGAATGGAGGGGGAAGACCGAGCAAGGGATGGGTGGAGGAAACCAGCTCCACGACAAATCGATCACAGACAAACTGTCCCCAGACAGCTCGACCATGGACAAAACGGTCTAACGACAGTTCTTCCACACGACTTTTCGTTCAACAACATTTCAGTCTTAGATAACTCATCCACGGAAACATTAGTCATAGAAAAAGTTTTTTGAAACAAAAACAGTAAAATCAGTGGATAAAAGTAAATACAATTCACTGACGGTTTGCATTTTTTAAATCAAGTAGGTAATGGAACTGTCTGTGGAGTTCTATTGTATGTGATTGAAATGTCATTGACCGAAAAATTGTTTGGACGAATTTTCTTGGGAATAAATTGTTCCTGACCGATAATTACATAGATAATACTAGGATGATTTATTTGGTAAACGCTGTTTTTGTGTGAATCACACCTCAAGAGACCTCTGCAAACTTGGTGGTCGCTGTAAAGAGTGCCAATTATAAAGCAAGACCCAGTCGGTGTAAGGCTGGATGAACTTATGGTGGCCGATAATAATATTAATAGTAGGATGATTTATTTGAGGATCGCGGTTTTTGTGTGTATCACACCTCAAGAGCCATCTGCGAGCTTGGTGGTCGCTGTTGAAAGCGCCAATCCTCATACAAAACTTGGTCGGTGTAAGTCTGGATGAACTTATTATGACCGATGTATCTGTGGATGAGTTATCTATGTGCCGAATTGTCTGTGACCGAAAAGTCGTGGGGGCAAACAGTTGTGTGACGATTTGTCCATGGACGAGCGGTCTGCGGACGATTTATCTTAGACCGATTTTTTGTGACGCTGATGAAACCAGTAAGTCCCTTTTCAGAAAATTAATATCCCCACAGTAGAATGAAACTTTTTTTTTCTTCATTTTTCACGCACGATTTATACTTTTGTCTTGGATTTATTGTCTCCGCGGGTTTGTATTACTTCCCTCCGTATTTAATCCTTATTATGAGAAAATATGTACCGAGTTGACAAGTGTCACGCGAGTATAAAACGTCGCGTAAATACTTTACCATCTCGTTAACAATTTTGTTTTTACGCAAACTATAACACTCACTAAAACGCAACTTAGCTGCACGCATAGTGCAACTTATTGTCACGTTGTCCTCAAAGGATAACGACAATATGACGCGTGAATCCATATTTTTTTCATAAATATTTAAAAATATAAATGGTAAAACATTGTTTTAATTCACTTTATTCTTTTTTTTTGCTCGAATATTTTCGCCTAATGAGGCATCTTCAAGAAAATATTCGAGCAAAAAAAAAGAATAAAGTGAATTAAAACAATGTTTTACCATTTATATTTTTAAATATTTATAAAAATGGACTTTCACTGTGTTAACAGATCAACACTAAAAAACATTATATTTTTTTCACTTTATTTGATTTGTAATTTTCCCAGTTTCTGAGTGGGCTGATTTTCATTTATTGTAAAGTCTGAGTAAACCTCGCCGCTATTTTGTTTTATTTTTATGTAGAAATAAACTTAATTTCTGACGTGCTTCGTGGGGATCAAACCCTCAGCGCTCTGCATGAAATGCAAGCATTATAACAACTAAGCTATCGATCGGACAACTGCAGGTCTGTAATATTGTATAATGTAGTATCTAAGTCGCAAATATATATTGACATTAAGGCTCATATTAAATACACGCCCACAAGCAGACACGTGTTTTTACAGACTGCAAGGTCAACCCCATACAAACATGTTAGCCAAGGAACTTTTTTATGCGTTTAAAATTTTTTAAACATTGGTTCCTTGACTTATAGTATGCGGCGGACCACCCATGCTGTAAAAATGGTTCACTTTGCCAACGTCACCCCTGTCTCAGGGAAGGACGGCAAGAGTTGCAGGGTGTATGTCCATTTGAGATTTGGTTTTTATGTTGTAGGTTCACATTCGGCAATGTGCAAGCGCCAACTTGAACGTCTCTAGTTGTGAAAATGCATGCAATGTGAATCTCCAATGTAACATATCTTTGCCACTAAGATTAGATCAGATATGATTAGCTCGTTCTACGTGATGGTAGAGTATTTTACGTATTGTTTCATACTTTGAGTAAATTTTTCCCTTCTTGCAATAAATCGCTTTCCGCTATGAGGACTCTCACGCAAAACTTTACGTATTTTTCTCAATTAAAAACCGTAGAAGCCTTTAAATTTATCCGAGTGTGATTTTTTTTCAGCTGAAAAGAGTTATTGTTGCAAGCCGCATCTGCGCTCTACTCCGCTGTATTTCAAAAATTAAAATCGCGTCCACAAACTGTTTGTCCCTTCTTTTAATTGTAAAATATTTTCGCAAACTTATATCCATTAACCTTTCTGTTTTGGTTTTAAAAATATTTTTCTTAACAATCGTTTTTCATCTCTGTATCATGTGGCAGCAAATAGGTAGTTTTAATTATTGATTAAAAATTATTAATGGAAATATGTTAGGGTAATTTTTTATACAAGTAACACAGAATAATTAAGAATGAATTCTTCTATATTTTTTCGATCATATTTTCGTCGATAGCTCAGTTGGTAGAGCGCTTGCATTCCATGCCGAGAGCTTGGGTTCGAATCCCACCTAGGGTTTCAAATATATTTTCCCGTTTCGGTGTTTATTTCGAACTCAAAATGATATACCGGCCAGATTTATTCAGCCTTCAAAAAAAATGAGTACCAGCCCCCCCGGTAGTGGGAAACCGCCTCTTCAACTAAAGTGGTTGGTGTAAAGTCAGCCCCTTTACCTGTAAAAAATAAAAAAAAGATTCCTTTCGCCACATGCGGCTCCTTCGGCGATGACGCGACAAGAAGATACTTTATATGTATAGTTTAATTGTGTTGCGTTTATCTTTTCAAATTTAACTTCTCAAATAAAAAACAAAATGAAATCTGCTGGAGTGAAGTTTTCCGGGATCTGTTGCCGTGGTCTGTGGGAGCTGGAGCTTCCGGACGTTTCGCCCATTTCTACGATGGGCTTCTTCAGCGTGAAGTATGATGATGATGAAGATCTTGATGAGAACTGTGATTCACAGTTCTCATCAAGATCTTCATCATCATCATCATCAGCCGGCCGTGTAAGCCTAAATCTCTTATTCAAAATGAAATCTTTCTAAGTGGTATACTATAACTCGTATAGTACCATATTCAAGTGAGTACATAGTACAAGTGACTTCCAGAGTGTATATCGATACACACAGGCAATAAACTCCACAAAGTTATATTTGTAAAAACACTTAGCGGAATTACTAGTCTAAGCAAAAGTGTTTGGAGACCTTTCCAGTCATTTTCGCAATTTCTTCCTCTATTAATATTTTATAAGGCCAACGTTATCGTCCCATATACGATACGAATACCACGTACGTTTTAACTCAACTAGAACGTTTTACTGAAACTGAAACGCTCTGTAGATTCGTTATGTCATTTTTAGGCAAAACACTTTGGTTGAGCTCAAATGTAACGTTTAATACTTGGAATAAAATAAACGTATTCCGCTTTGGGTCGAGTAAAAAAAAAGCGGTGACCTATTTTATGACGTCCCTCGATTTTTCTTCCAAATAACACTCTTTCCCTTTCTGTCTTGCTGCGTATACATATCTTTTTCTCTCTCTCTAAAAGGTTATGAGAAAGATGATCATCTGACAATACAACACGACTTTGATGTATTAAAAATTTATATAGCAGAAAAATAATGGATAAACATTTCTTTTGGGGGAGGAGAAATCTTGCTCTGATTTGAAAGAAATCATTTTTTTCCGGGTGGATAATACATAAGTAAAGCAGTAGTACCTTTCACTTGAAAAACGTCTCGTTTTTTTTTTAATTCTGTGTAGATATGCTATATTTGACTTTGAAATAATGATGATGGTGACGATGAAGATGTAATTAAAAACAGGAAGTTTTTTTAATAAATATGTTTTTTTGTAAAATAGATTTGTGAAGAGGAATGCAATTCACCAAAGTATTCTGCCTGGCCAGAAACAGGTATTAATATCATCAATTAATAATTGGTTATTATAAATTTCAGTGAATTATTAATTAATAATTACCCAATGACATATGTTGAACCAGGATCAAAGTTTCGGTCAAATGACCCATGCGGGGGATCGAATCAGCGTTATTCTATTCCAAATACGCTAGAAAGATTAGACACTTGATCCCTCAGCCATAACACCAAAAATAATGAAAATATGTTGACATTTATTTTTGTAGTTGAAAGCAATGAAAACTTATTCCACCTTTTATATTTCCATATGAAATGCACTCGTATAGGAGATGTATTCAAAATCTCTACCTAGTTGTACCACTTGCAATCGCCTAGTATATGTAGAAGTACTCTCTTGACACTTGATTAACGCCGTCCAAACCTGGCTCGCCTCGCTCAGAGGGTGGGAACGCTCCACGCTAAGGGTGGCCAACCCCGCCCACTTAATGAGTCACTCTGCCTTCTGTTACACTGGGTAATGACATCCGGAAAAATCCTGTTTTTTTTTTTTGTCTCGCAACCCCAAGATTTCTGTGATGAACTCCCGTAATGTAATTATTATATTTTTGAAACGTTAATTACTGCAAAGTGAATTTGAGCGAGAGAGAGGAATTATTCTACATTTGAGTGGGAAGAAATTTTAATTTTATTCCTCTTGATTTATTTTTACAACTCGTACTATTATTTTTACGAATGAAGGCATACTTTGAAACTCGTATTCCTCATGAATTTGATGATTTTTTTGTTATTTTTGATGATGATGATGATAACTTTTAGAGCACCGTTTCGAGACTTTTGTCTTTGCAAGTTTGCCCCAAAAGATTCGGTGAATAATTCGATCTTCGGACGTCTCTTGAAGTGACTGCTGTCGGCAATCTTTCTAACCACATACCAATCGGTTCCATGCCCTTAAGAGCCGCTACTGCAAAAGCACGCTTACCTAACTCTGTTGCGGACTTGCCCGAAGGATCATTGATCAATGTTCTGACTCCACTTTCCACCAAGCACTAAGTCAATTGTTTGCTATGTAAATCAATGCCAGTTTTATTCATTACTTCCGCGAGAAAATGGTTTTGAAGAACCCAGGGAATTCCTTTCAAGTAGATAATGCAATATAAAATATCCATTTACTAAGGTATCGCTGACATTCAATTCATTTTCAAACATCATGAAAATTTATTTTCCAGAGATCATTAGCTAATTGCATGAAAAAAAAACGCATCTGCAGTCGAGAAGAATCATTTGGCTCGACAGTAGAGCAACCCTTCCATTTAGTTTGTCCCCAGACACCGTCTGCCTTCACGCAGCATTGAGTGTGCATATGTACCTACGAGTGAGTGCATTGACTTATCTGTGGACTAGAAAATATTTTCACGAAAATAAGCATTGTATATCTGTTTCAACTTACTTACGAAAATGGTCCTTAGTAAGACATAGAACAAAGAAATACCATGCGTACAAAAAAACTCGAGCGAGTATAAAAATGTGTCTAGAAAGTTGGCAGCATTGCGAATATAATGGCTGCTCTGTGGGCTGCCCGAAGCAGTCCGAACATAGCACCACAAAGCAAAGAACTTCACAGTTACATTTTCATGTATACAAAAAAACTCGGGCGAATGTAAAAATGTTTCTAGAAAATTAATAACATTGCGAATTAATGGCTGCCCGAACCAATCTGAACATAGCACGCACGCGTTATAAATCTTGTGATTTAATATTGAATGGAAAAAGGCCTTATTTTAAAAGACATCATGGAATGAAACACAAAACGGAGAGAGCAAGAAAACATAGGATTTCACAAGTGATTTCACAACATGGGTTGACAGGACTGGAGACAAATGTGTTCTTTAGTGTGTATAAATGCAGTTAGTTATTTTCCGCTCCTATTAGTTATTACTCAACGTACAAGTGCGTACACATGTAACCACAGAGCAAACACATTACAAGCCGTGATCATGCGGCTTATGGGAAACCATGTGAAAAGCATTTACATCCAGCTACTTATTGGCAGATGCTTTGTGTAGTGCTTTAGAAGCTTACGTGATTAATTATATAAAAGCTGGTGTATTTAAAAAAAAAAAGCTCATGTGTTAATTGAGAAGCTCATGTTAACAAGCTAATTGTATCTTCTATAATCCACGAGCTTTTCTGTGAATATGAAAGCTTTCTGAAAAATCCATGATAATACTATTCCTTGACTTATAGGTTGGTATGACGCTGACCACCCATACTGTAAAAAATGGTTCACTTTGCCAATGTCACCCCTGTTTCAGGAAATGTCGGCAAGAGTTGCAGGGCTTATGTTCATTTGAGGTTTGGATTTTATTTGTAAGTAGGTACACAATCAGCATTTGTAAGCGCGAACTACACGTGTTTGTTTGTGGGCATACATCTGAGAGCTTTGAATGAATATATCCTTGCAACTTAGATTATTATTATAACATTATTATTATTATTATCATGGATTTTTCAAAATACTTTCATATTTACAGAAAAGCTCATGGATTATAGATGATACAATAAGCTTGTTAATCAATGTTTAATACGAAAAGTTTCGTAGAAAATTTACATTATTTTACTGTTACTTTATCTCCATTTAAAGAAATGTTTTTTTTATGTATCCCTTATAGGATTTAATCACATACAAAGGGTTGTTTAAGAAACGCACATTGATTAAAATTTAATTTTCAATGTAGATTTTTTATTTTTTATTAATTGATAAATCCATCACTTAATAGTTTCAGTACTGAAAATTTACACATTCAGGCTTTCTAATTATGTCATTCTTCATTTTTGTGTCAATATTTCAAGAACACAAACAATATGCCATCAAATCAATTCGATGACAAAAAATAATGAACATTTTCTATGAAATGCATAACGAACAAAAATTTACCTTAATTCCAAAGGTAGTTTAAAATTTAAAATTCACTACTAAATATTAACATTCTAACTACATATTAAAAATATGTGTTGTTGAAGCTTTATCCAATTTTCATACAAAACTGTAAATACCATAAACTTTAAACTGAAAAAATTTCACCGTGGATACTAAAGTATTCACTAAAGTTATGTTGACATGAAGCATATTGGATAAGGATACTTTTATATTGTCGATATTGAAAAACTACAAGTTACTTAATATTAAAAAGTTGACGAAAATAATAATATTAAGTTGGCTAAGGCCCGGTATTTTGAAGTATCGTAAAGTTAACTAAAATGCAATTTTAGTTAAATCATCATAATATTTCACTCACCGAATTTCGGCAGTAAATATTTAGTAACTTTAACTTTCGATTTTCAAGATGGCGGCGCTTCACTGACAGCAGCTGTTCTTTTTTAATGTAAGGATACATCAAAACTGTTGCAAACTGAACATTTTTTGTCTCGTTTTCTAGCTTAATGAAGGTTAGGCATATGATTTTTATGAATTGTTGTTTGTTTTAAAGCTTTTGAATGGCATTTTAATTATTTCCAAGATCTGGGGGCGTGGCCTCATACTTCGGTAATATTCGGTTTTAGTTAACTCGAGATTGAGTATTCTGAATACAAGTTCAAGTAATAGTTAACTAAAATATTACTACAGTTCAATATACTGGGCCTTAGAGCTGTCAGCACAAGTTTGTCGTAAAATAATTTTATCGAGCTATAAAATGGTCTGTACTCCAAGTACAAAAGATCACGTCAAAACTCAGGGATGAAGTGTAACTTAAAATATATGGGATATTTAAACAGTGCTTCTAGTGAACGTTTTAGTTTTTTTATAATTTTTGTAAAACGCTGTGGTGGAGTTAAGTGTAATGTTTTATACACGGATAACTGATGGTATTTCTATCCAGATGCTTGTATGTGGGGTCGTCCGTCTCCCCTTTACTTCTCTCATACGAGTATTATGTGCTCGACTATGAGCTACTTTGAAAACAGGGTTGGCACTCGTTTGGGATTCACTGTTGCAATTCCAGGTTTTGGTATGGATTATTGTCGAAGAAAAATGTATTAAAAATATATATTTAAAAATTCTTTGACTCTTCCATGTACGGCGCAAAAGGCTTTTATTTATTTAAAGCTATTAGCAACTTTGAGATTGATCCAAAATAAGTTAGCTGAAATCAAAGATTATCTGTCTATGTTTCCTATTTTGTTTGGTTTTTTTTTATCAGGATCTTGCACTGGTAAAGATAAAGCTGTCTAAAAATATAAAGCAATCCAAACCAACTCCTTTAGAAATTGGAAAAAGCTGCAAGATTTCCTCCTGTAACAATAAAGATTCCACTTGGAAATACTGCTATTTAAAGGACAATACCGGTCGATAGCTAAGTTGGAAAAGCGCTTCCGTTCAATGCCAGAGGGCTAGGTTTTGATCCCCACCACAAGTGTCTGAAATTATTTGTCGTTTTAGTGTTTTATTTCTAATCCATAATCAAAATACCTGCAAGGTTTACAAAGCCTTCAGACCGGCACCCTCGGAAGAGGTTGCGTTTCCTCGCTTCAAGTCGTTTGGCGTAAGGCGTACCCTTTTACCTGTAAAAATAAATACGTTTCACACAAAAACACAATCTTTTTGGAAACAACAGTATATAATCTTTAACCTATTTAAAATCTAACTTGCAAATATAAAAATCATTTATGATTCATATTATATACTTTCCCATGAGCAAATACGTATAAGTTTGTTCTTACACATACTCCATGTGGACTTACAACATAAGAACTTAATCTCATATGAACATAAGCCCTCGGACTCTTGTTAAGCGAAATATATTATGTGCAATTTCTGCAACACTTTTTTTATTTTACATATCCGGGACATTTTAAATTCCTGCGATTGTCAGCTGTCCTTGCGTTACCAACCCTGCTGGTTGGGGACGTGAAGCGTTGTAATTGTACCGCTAGTCACTCGTGCCTGCCACTAAGCACTAGCCCACCGTGCCCCAACCACACAGATATGTACGACTGGGAGGGTTCGAGCCCGAAACCTACCCCCTCTCTCTCTCCCACCTCTGGCGTAAAGCCGGCAAGCTACGTGCGTTTATGTGCTAGAATTTTTGCCAACAAAAATGAAATAAGTGAGACTTCAAAAATTAAGTGAGGTATAGGTTTATCGCCTACTTAAGGGTAAAACTTAATAAGTGTTTTTTTTTGGAATAAAAAAAAACCCGGATGTTACTGACCGTGGAAAGAGAAGAACGATTTTCTCTACGTTTCGTCAGAGTCATATCCGACGTCTTCAATAAGTGCTGATTCACTGATTTGTAACTTGTGAAACAAATTTATTGTAACTTATCATGGTGAGTGAACTAAATATGAAGAAATACTCATGACAAACATATTGTATTTTGACTTTTTTATTTTTATAAGTTATTTCATTTTACGTTCGATTCGTTACCTTATAGGTTGGTATGAAGCTGACCACCCATTCTGTAAAAAAAAAGGTTCACTTTGCCAATGTCACTCCTGTTTCAGGGAAGGTTTGCAAGAGTTGCAGGGCTTGTGTTCAACTTTGAGATTTGGTTTCTCGCATGCGGCATGTTTAAGCGCGAACTTATACGTGTCTGCTTGTGATAATGCATATAATGTGAATCTCAATGTTATTCAAGTCAGATTAGATTAGTGTAAAAGAAGAAAAATTATGAAAAAGTTGATGGATATTTTAATGCATTGAAAGAGGTATGTAAGGATGGAATGAAATGGAGGCAGGTCTGGAGAGGCTCTGGCCACCTCTAGCGGAATGGTGACACAGTTACAGTTATAGTTTCAGGTATGCATGGGTACACGCATGAAAGCCACCCATCCCTCTAGTCTACTGTAAAACCATACAACCTCCCATATTAGCTCGGATGCATTTTCCAACGAGGAAAAACATTTTTTTTACGTTCGCATTAAAAACCAGCACAACTGGTTGAAATGATGTATGTATTTTTTTTTTAAATAAATGACGCCATCCAGGTTTGTTTTACGCTTTTAACTACTGATTTTTACTTTTTGGTACGGCCATAAGAATTATTTTCTTCTTTTATTGTTACTTAAAAATATTGTTTTTTTTATTAAATAAATTCCTGAAAAACACGTACAGTATAACTTTGTTCCGCGTAATCCCTGAATTACTTTGCAGTAGAACCTATTTATTTTTACAGGTAAGGATACCGACCTTGCGGCAACTGCTTCAGTTGGAGTTGGTGGTTTCCCAGCTCTTGATGGTCACGGTACTCGTACAACACCCTCGGTAGGATTCGAACCCAGACTCTTGGCATGGAAGAGTGCAATTCAATATAGTGGATAGTTATTTCATTACGAATTAATTGTTACTATTTTTACTTAGTTCATTGAAATCTGTTGATTTAGAGCCTAAACTATCGTAAAGAGGGCCAGGAAAAACCCAGACAACTGTGGGATCGAACTGGTACTGTTTTATTTTAAACCTACGCTATGACTGCCGCAGCCTGTCCACTCGACCGTAGCGCCAACTTCAACCTATCGATGAGCACCATGACTATCTTCACTTGATGCTGCTGCTGTAAGCAGTTATTGTGTTTTTGTTGTTGTTTGATCATTGACGTAGGCTCTGAATACATAATGAGGTAGACATTAAACTTTTGTACAAGCAGAAATAAATTTGAGAACTGCATTCCTCGTCGCAGAACTATTTCAATGCATATTTACAAAAACACTCGGTTAACCTTTAAATGGTAATAAAATGAAAGCGATCGAAGTGGAAATATTTAAAATTGTATGCAATTTAGTTCATTATTAAAATATGTTTATTTTTACATAATTTTCCTTTAAAGGGTTGGTTATCACAAAATGAAGAATAATTTTACACTTCAGTAATTCAACCCTACAATGACCTTCTTAGGTCATTAATTAATTAAAACATAAAAATTTATTCGCTCACATAATTAAGGCATTTGTTACATTTTTTACACATATTTTGTTGCCAGTAATTGGAAGGGGTGAAAGTTATTTTACCAAAGCGAACTGACCTTTGTAGAAAATGTTTATTTCATAACTGAAAAATTAATCGAGCATAACGTTAAAATAAATAACATGAGCTAAAATAATGTTACTTAAGCCTTTGAAACCTATTTAATTTCACAGGGTAGGTGGTCCACCTTACTTTTGCCACTTTATTTGAAATAGTGCTTTCCCGGCTATTTAAATTGAGGTCTTTTAAATTCCTCTCAGTGTCACATCACCAACACCTCTGCGGCACTATATCAAGTGTCATAGACCCCTAAAGTCTCTTGAATCTAGGGAGTCTCCCTCACAGGCTTCCTTCTAATCTAATCTAATCTAAGTTGCAAAGATATGTTACATTGAAGATTCACATTATATGCATTCTCACGACCAGACACGTACAAGTTCGCGCTTGCACATGCCTCATGTGAACCTACTACATAAAAACCAAATCTCAAATGGACGTAGACCCTGCAACTCTTGCCGTCCTTCTCTGAAACAGGGGTGACATTGAAACATTAATTTTAAATTCATATATGAGTAAATAATAAAACTCAAAGCTTTTCTTTACCAGTTGATTTATTTCCTCGAGCGCTTTCAATGTCATCACATCGAAATAAAATTCAGCGTTATTCTTAAAAAGATAAGACATGGTTCATCCGCAACCTATAGTGAATCTTCTATACCAAAAAAATGCTGATCCGTAGGTCAGCTATAGATTAAATGTTTTGTGAATAACACTGATTAAATATTTACATTCCTATATATGATACAAAGATTTGAAAAATATAAACCAAACCTCAGATAAACATCATATTGCAACTCTTACCGTCACTTTCCCTTAAGCAAGGGATGCATTAATTTATCAGAAGCGCTATCATGCTAAATTTCTTACAACCCTAAGGCGACGAGATAGCGATTAGTGTCTAAAAATAAGGTCTTCTATGATTTTTACCTATGGAGTTCTTTTGCAAGCGCTAGCAAGCTCAGACTTGGATTGATATCCAAAATGTAAGGAGTTTAGTAGAATAGCCGTGTTTAGTAGTTCCGTGCAGCCCTTGTCTTCGGATCCAGTGGCGGAGAGATTGCAAATGTGGAAGGAGGAATGCCCAGAGAGCTTTGTGCAGCCTGCAGAGAGCCTACCTCCAGGAAAGAACCTCGAGTGGCCCGTGTGGAAATCCATGAACAGATTGAGGACCAATGTTGGAAGAGCCCGGGCCAACATGCTGACCTGGGGATTTCTGGGACGGGAGGACTCTACACTATGTGAGTGTGGAGCTCAGCAAACAATGGAGCACCTGCGGTGTTGTCCCTCCTGTCCGACAAGCTGCTCCAAGGATGATCTCTTTGCGGGAAACCAAAGAGCTGTAGACATTGTTCGTTACTGGGCCAATACGGTGTGAAGCTGACACGAAGAAGAAGAGTAGAATAGCGCTTCAGAAGTGAATAAATTAGTGCAGTCTGGGAAGTCAACTTCATACCAAGCTAATTTATCTCAAAAAAAAAAACTATCGAAGAGATTTCATTAAGAAAAACGAATTCAAATGTTAGCCAGACAGTTAAGTTTATATGTAAGAATAATTATTTTTATTCCCCGACCAAGTTCGCCCCCTTTTCCTCGGCATCAGATTAACTAAGGAGGCCGTAACATAAAACCGCCCCTCGGCGTTCCCACACTGCTAGTAAATTGTCGTGATTAGTACTTAAGTGATTTCTTTATAGGTGGAAACCTCTCACCTAGATTGCACCCTTTTAAAACCAAGAAAGAAGCACTCCGAAATTCAAGGTTGTAAGTTTTCCGATTTGTAAGTATTTTTCAAATAGGGTTTAATACTTTTATATCGACATTGTATGAGAAAATTCAACTGAAGCCATTTATAACAAATATAAGTATAAGATTAGATTAGATACAAAGTGAGTGTAAAATAAGAAAATGTATGAAAAAGGTGATGGATATTAATGAATTGAAAGAAAATATGTAAGGATAGTAAGAAATGGAGGCTGCTCTGCAGATGTTCTCGCCAATCCTTTGACGGAATGGCGACATAGCTACAGTTACAGTATAAGTGCGTTTTCTTTAGATGATGCAGTTACAAAATGGGACTTGGTGCTTTAAAATAACCATTCTCCATAGGTAAAGTTTAATCTGGAGATACTGTCGTTTGAAATATTTATAAATTATAATTCATTTCAATGTTAATTCGCTTTTCGGATATAAAACGAACCGTTTTAGGAGAACTTACATAATTCTCGACGTTTTGTTGGCAGCGTAGCCAACGTTTTCAGGAGGCACCCTCTCTGCACGACGACTGAGGATTAACTGATTTTTGATAGCACAAATTACAAAAAATTATTGCGTACCGACGACGGAGGTTCATCAATCTATCTATCTATAATCTATAATCTAAGCTGCAAGGATATGTAAGCATTTAAGGCTCATATGAAATGCATGCCTACAGACAGGCACATGTAGGTTCGCGCCTACACATTCTGCATGTGTGCATACAAATAAAGAAAACCTCACATGGACATAAACCTTGCAACTCCTGCCGCCGTTCCCTGAACCGGGTGGCATTGGCAAAAGTGAACCGATTTTTACAGCACGGGTGGTCAGCCTCGTACCAACCTATCAGTCAAGGAGCACTTTCAATCAATTTGTTTATTTGCAACTTAGATCATATTTTATATTTTTGGTTACGTTTTTTTCTACGACGTAGATGTATTTTTGGTTTTGCAAGCATTAAAGGTTTTACAGATCCTGAGGTCTGATTTATTTTAGTCGTTATATCCGAGGAACCACATTTCGGTTTATACGGCCTAAGGAGAGATCAAAAATTATACTACTACATTTCTGGTTATTCAGTATCGACCGACACACACTAAGCATATAATATGTACGAGTATGTATGTAGGGAATACAATTTTAAGATCTCCTCTCCATAAAAAAAACAGCCTTATTCAGAGTCAGTTGTATACTAAGTAACCGTCTACCCTACTTATCCGAGTAAGTTTCATGTAAAGCAGGCAAGAGAAATACTTAAGTGATTGTTTAAAATGATAAACAACTTATTTTTCTCTTTGATAGGATAGCTAGAATAAGGGAAAATAAATTTGGTTTACTGTTGACTATGAATAGCACTGAAGTTGACCGTTTTTCAATTTCTATTTGCATCCTTATTACCCATTAAACACAAAATTTATAACACAGTCAAGTTAAGGGAAAAAAATCGATCAATGTCAAAATCCATTTTATTTTTCTATAGTTTTAGCTTGCAAAGAATTCGTGTACAATTCCTTGAAATAATGTTTATAAGGTGATTATTTTATACGAAACAATTAATTTAAAATATATATATATTTTTAAACGTAGTTTTATTTTTACAATAATTTTATCTACCCCAAGCACTTTCGACCTTCAACATTCTGGTCATTTTCTTGATAATGACCTGAATGTTGAAGGTCGAAAGTGCTTGAGGTAGATAAAATTATTGTGAAAATAAAACTACGTTTAAAAAAAATATTTTATTTTAAATTAAAATGAATTTTCACTGTGTGAATACACAAACCCTACAAAAACCGAATCAATTATGTTATTTTACAAAGTAGATGGAAAGTAATTAAAAAAATGCCTTCAACTTGTTATTATAGGTCCGATCGACAGCTCAGTTGGTAGAGTGCATGCATTCCATGCCGAGAGCTCAGGTTCGAGTTCCACCGAGGGTGTCAGAAATGATTTCCCGTTTCGGTGTTTATTTCAAATCCAAAATAAAATACCTACAAGGCATAACCAGCCTTCACAAGAATTAAGTACCAGCCACCTCGGACGCTGGGAAACCCCTTCTTCAACTGAAGTGGTAGGCGTAAGGCTTACCAGTAAAAATAAATATGTTCCACTTGCCACATGAGATCCCTTCGGGCAAACACGGAAAGATGTTGCACTTTATATGTAGCGTTTAACGCTTAATACACAAACCATTAAAATAAAAGTAAATGAACACTACTACACTACATATATGTGTAGCTTAGTACCGTTTAACGTTTGATACGAAAGAAGAGTAAAAGAAAATAAACAATTATACAAGTAAAAAAATCTTGATGTTTCAAAAGGTGTTAAATCTAATCTAATCTAATCTAAGCTGCAAAGATATATATCATTTAAGATTTATATTAAATGCATTCCCACAAGCAGATATGTATAATTTCGCGCTAACACATGCCGCATGTGGACCTACAATATAAAAACCCAATCTCAAATGAACATAAGCCTTGCAACTCTTGCCGTCCTTCCCTGAAACAGGGGTGAAATTGGCAAAGTGAACCATTTTTTTACAGTATGGGTGGTCAGCCGCATAACAACCTATAAGTTAAAAAAATCATCAAATATTTCGTCACACTTTCCGTCCACGAACCGCCAGTATCCAATTTCGCATTATTTGATTTTTGGCCCAGACAAAAAATAAACTCTCTTTTCGTTACGTCATTTCCCTTCTCCCTTTTTTGCTTAAATAATCTTTTATCTGAGCAGGCGCCCTTTTGCCTAAATAACTCCTCACGTCGCGCGCCTAAAAAGGAGACTCCAATTTCGTATTTTCTTTTGTTAAACAATGTCTATTTGAATCGACGGCGCTTACAACTCTATTTAAAGAGCCTTTTTTTTTTATCTTCACTTATTATTTCCAGTAAATTCTTTGAAATAATCGATCGAGAAGATTGAGAAAACATATTTGCTTTCGAGGTCTCCCGTAGAAGTTAAAAAAATACCATCTATTTAGTTGAATAAATGAGTTCGGAACATTTTAGAATTTCGAACTTTTTTTTGGCTAGCAAACGCCAGTTTTGTATGAGCGTACCGTCCTTATTTGCCAATAACAAAATATTTGTAAGTAAATTTAGCAAATTTGTAGATGAAAGATTTTTTAATACAAAAAAAGGAAATTCTTTTACTTTGACAAAGTACTGAAAAAATCTTATCGATCAACATTTTTCAATTAACACAATCGAAGGAAATTTACGCAACGTTTCATACTTGCAGTAAGCAAAAAATTCACCCTTTAAACAACAACAAAAATTTATTCATTATATCAAAAAAAATGTTTTATAACCTTCGATTCACGCAGGTATTTTCGAATACAATTTTGTGCATTCAATTTAAATTTGGAAAGCCGAAAGCCCGACCGATTCGGGGGGGATGTCGCTTCGCACGGCTTCATTTGTCTAGAATGGAATTATCTAGTGTGAAATGGTGGGTGACAATCTGTCCACGGCGGAGGCCGCCCTATTGGTTTTGGCGTTGACAAGTCAGAACGGCACAGTGACAAAACGACACATGACATAACGATGACATTAGCACATCCTTTGTGATTGGCACGAAGTCGTAAGAAGCGCAACTCAATGACATTGCACCGAGTTAGTAACTTTGAGTATTACTATTTTCTCTAGTGGACAAACAGGTGAATCTAGAATCACTGCTGGGTCGGGTCACGACCATCGGGAAGGCCTTCCACAACAACAAAAATTATAGCATTACATGAACGATCTGTGATACACTTCCCCTGTTGGAAGTGTGTAAACGTAACGGGTTTGAGGCTGGGTTTTCGCAATGACAGAACAACACATACCATAACGTTATTCGTACTGTCATCGTGAAAACGCTGCCTCGTATCCGTTCCGTTTATACACTTCCACCCGGGGAAGCGTGTCACAGAACGCTCATGCAATACTTTAAGTTTCTTTTGTGGCGGAAGACCTTCCGGATGGTCGTGACCTGACCCAGCAGTGATTCTAGATTCAACTGTTCGTCCATTAGAGAAAAACAGCATAAACCCGAATTACTGACTTGGTGCAATGTCATCGAGATGTTATGCGGCTGACCACCCATACTGTAAAAAATTGGTTCACTTTGCCAATGTCACCCCTGTTTCAGGGAAGGACGGCAAGAGTTGCAAGGCTTATGTTCATTTGAGATTGGGTTTTTATATTGTAGGTCCATATGCGGCATGTGTTAGCGCGAAGTTATACATATCTGCTTGTGGGAATGCATTTAATATAAATCTTAAATGATATATATCTTTGCAGCTTAGATTAGATTAGATTAGACTGACTTGGTACAATGTCATCGAGATACGCTTCTTACTACTTCGTGCCAATCACAAAGGATGTGCTGATGGCGTCCTCAATCGACTGAGAAGAGATCCAGTCCAGGGTCCACGTAGGAGCCGCAAAAGCGCCTGAAGGATCGATAGTTATCCCTTGTGGACACCAAACCGGCGTAACCTATCGGGCCTTTGCCCATGCTTAGTGTTCTGTCATGTGTCGCTATGCCATGCGTAGATTTGTCACTGTGTCGTTCTATCACGGAACTTGGTTTGGCATGTCGGTTAGTAACCCGGCCGGCGCTGGCTTGCTCTATGCTCCTGTACGCGAATTTAGTGCCAGGAAACCGCCAATAATGTAATAGTTAAGCGCGCATATCGTGTGCCCCCCTTCATATCTCCTTGTCTGATGACCGAGAGTGACATCATAATGCAACCATATGAGATTTGTTAGTTTATGGGTTCATTATTATATGATGATTTATTGAAGTGAACTCTAAAGAATCAGTGAAAGGTTTACCGAACAAGTGTGCGGATTTTGCATTTTCTGTTATGACTTTTTAGGTTTAGAGTATTGGCTCATAGTCCGGTCGATAGCTCAGTTGGTAGAGTGCTAACATTCTATGTCGAGAGCTCGCGTGGTTGTCTTTATGTAGTGTTTGGCATAAGACCAGCCCCTTTACCTGTAAAAATAAATAGGTTCCACTTGCCAAAACGTAACAAGAAGTAACACTTTATGTGTATCTTTGTAGCCAGGAAAACGTCACACTTTTATGTGACTAAAATTCTTAACAACCAATAACAAAATATGTTTCCCTTCCCTTGAAAACTGACCGTGTGTCGTTACAATTTCGTTGTCTTTTGCTTTTGGTATTAATAAACTATTAACAAATGATTACTACTTTTTAAAACATAGAAGGTGTAAAAATTAAAAAAAAAATATGAAGGGAATGTCAAAGGTACCTACGCATCTATGGGTAAATAATGGATTGATCAAATAAGCGATATTGCAAATTACTTGAACCTGCAGAGTGAGAAAAATAGAAGAGAGTGATGAATTTCGAGGACATGAAAGAAATTTGCAAGGACAGAATAAAAAGGAGATGCATCTGCGTTAATACTGGCCACCTCTTGCAAAAAGTGTCTGGATACGAATAGAAATATAAGATGGTCAGCCTCATACCAACATGCTAAGAAACGCGGGGACAAAAACTGTATAAAGATCATAAGTCGTCGTGCAGAGAGGGTTCCTCCTGAAAAGGTTGCCTACGTAGCCAACGAAACGTCGAGAATTATATAAGTTCACCCATAATAGTTAATCTAGTATCTAAAAGGTTGAATTACCTAACCGTGAAGTCAATTATAAAATTCTAACGGGGCTATTTTTAGACATGTTAGTCGTCGGTTGAGCCCACGCTGGAAGTTTTATCAGCACGGTCATTCTTACCTACGAATTTTGTAATATTTGTATGAAGACAAATCAGCTGTTCACTTGCGGTCATCTTGAATTGACAGGACTTCATACAAATGCATCATTTCTTTGTCAAAACGTGGGCTCAACCGACGACTAAAATGTTTAAGAATACGTAAGTATTAAGACAAATATAAAGTAGTAAGATTTTTTCATATTTTATTTAAGAATATCATCTTGGCTCACAGCATTAATAACATTGCCACCAAAATCTTCCCCGAAAAATACACCGGGCTGAGCACACCCTAATTCCTGCTTCATCTCGGATTTAATAACCCCAATCTATAAACGCCGCAAGGGGTGTTAGTCACAAGAAATGAGAGGAGATGGAAATACAAGAAAAATGTTGCTATAGAGTGCCTGGAGTAAATTACGGATCCTGACTGATTACCACTCCATCTTAATACGTTAAGTATAACACTTTCCGTACAAACGCAACCAAAGCGTTTTCCTGAAAAAGATTGGAAATTAAAATAGCATCTCTACTCAGCGTTTTGGTTTCCATATAAATATTGTTGGAGTGAAAACGGAGAGTGTTGCATTACATATTATTTGAGTATATTTGTGTGTACCTTACGGAAAGAAAAATTCTTTTAAGAAAAGACTAAAGCCAATGTCATTCTATCAGAAAATAATTAGAAACTAAAATAGAACGAGTCTGATTAAGGCTTAGTGTTGGGTGACAAAGAATATTTGAAAATAGTCGAAACATATAATTAACGTAAAAAAAGGCATCAACGATGTGATGATTAACTCAGAGATAACGGAACATGAAAGAACAGAAGGCCACTCTTTTGACAAAAATAACCTAGATTTAATTTATAGTTGTAGAAAAGGGAAGAAATAGGACATTTCTATTCAGATTTTTACTTTCAATACATAGTTTTTTTAAAGACACTTCTTTTGAGTACAAACTTACACATAATAAAGCAACATCTACTTAACAGAAATCAAAAACCATCTAACCGAACACCAAAGCCGATTTCATTAAATCCCACTCGCAGCCGGCTCCTCGGAAGCCAGAGGAATACGTGAATGAAGATATCCTGCCTGAGGATGCTTGCCAATCTTCTTTGAAGATGCACAAGAAGAAGATGGGTTTCATATTTAAAAAGAAATTTCAGTGTCGAACCATCACATATAAGTTGAATTCAATCTGGAATTATAATCGTTTGACATTAAAAAAAAAAAATAACATTATAATTACAAGGTTTACTCAGCCTTCAAAAGAAATGGGTACCGGCCCCCTCGGGAGCTGGGATACTCCCACTTCAACTGAAGTGGTTGGCGTAAAGCCGGACCGCTTACCTGTAACAATAAATAGGTTCTACTCGCCACATGCAAAACCCTAAGGGGATAACGCGGCAAGAAATTTCATTATATGTGTGGCTTAGTTGCTTTTGCGATTTTCATTTGCCATTTAAAAAAAACATCTGAGGTACATAGGATTTAATCTGTAATTAATAATCTAAGTTGCAAAGATATATTACATTTCACTTTCATATTAAATGCATTTCCATAAGCAGACACGTATAAGTTGGCGCTTCCGCATGCCGCATGTAGACTTACAGCATAAACCTTCAATTTCAAATTAACATAAGCCTTGCAGCTCTTGCCTACCTTCCTTAAAGCAAGGACGACACTGGCAAAGTGAACCATTTTTTACAGTACCTATGGGTGGTCAGCCTCGTACCAACCTATAAGTTAATGGGGCAATGATGAATTAATATAATTAATTTAATAACATTGAAGTTTATACATTTTTTTCTGATTCAGGAACAAAGAAATTCCTCGACAGTCTACAACAGAAAAATGCACAAAAAAAAAAACAAACTGCGCGCATTGCAACCTTCGGATTTTCCCCAACTGTCCATCAAGATAGCGCTAGAGTTCGGTTGCCCATTAGTCTGTTGTAGGGGATTCGTCATGTCGCTATCGTTACTAGCGTAGACGAATTGACAGCTTCCCACAGTGGCAGTCTGGTTCAAACTCATACTCTGTTTCGTAGACGAAATGTACCTACTAAACCAAATGAACACTTTCATTACGACATATCGAAGTTATCAATTATTTAAAATTTTGTATGTAAATGTTTATTACTGGATTTATAAATTATTTGGAAATAAAATTTGGAAAAGTCGATAGCTACGTTTTTGACTGGTCCTTTGCTTAGTGATTAACGCTACGGACTCGTAATCGGAACGTTGTGGATTCAGTTCCTGGCAGAGCACAAAAAAAACATTTTATTTCCAACTAAGGTCCGTCCAGCTTTACAACAACTGGGTTTTGCTTGATGATTGACGCTTTCTACAGCGACTACCAAGCTTGCAGAGAGCTCTTGATGTATGATTCACACTAAATTCTAAAAGAACGCACACCAAATAATTTATTCTAATATGTATTTTTTTATTCGTTTTGTCGTTAAAATGTTAGAAGTTTGTCTTCAGGGTTATGTACCCTAAATATACGACTACCTTTAAACGCAACCTTAGTTTTTCATCAAAAATATATAGAAACTTAAACGCTCAAATGAGATCGCTGTTTTTGTTTGCGTGCAATTTTGGTTATATAAGAATTTAAAGTTTTATGCTTAGGGTCCTGACTTCTCGTCGTAGGACCGTTTACACTGTGGCAGTGACTTGTTGCATTATTTAGTACAGTCTTGCATATTCCGAGTGCAGTCATACGGGACGCCACCACACGGTAAATACAAGTGCAGGCTAGTTAGTTGCTGCGGGTGCATGGACCCCGTGAACTTGCACATGCACTTTACTAGCTCTGTGTGAACAGTACTCGAGAGATGTGTTAAGTAATAGTCAACAGATGAATGCTATAATACGTGCCATTGTAAAACTCACAAATAGCAAACAAAAAACAATGAACCAAGAGAAGCTGAGATCTAAGTTAAAGAAAGTTATATTGTTATATTTTTACGGTGTTATTCACACTCAGCAAATCAATGGGTCAGCCAACACCTAACATGAATTTTCAGTACAACAATACGATGATCCATTAACTAGCTACGGACCAAACGTATTGTGAATAACCCTGTTAATGTTTTGTGTGTTCACACTGTGTAAATTTATTGTGAATATGATAAATAATTATAAAGAAAAAAAATTTTTTGGGATGAGTAGCATCTTTCGGTATACCCACATTTTGGAAACTTCTAAATGGTCTACTTTCTTTTTAAATGCTTCCACACTGTAAAAAAGTGCCGACTAAACATAGAACTTGACCATTATTTCTCTAGAAAACAAATATAAGTCAAAAATTCATACCAATATCTGCACTTTATTTACTAGTAATTCAAACACTTTAATACATTCCAAAACCCAGATAGTTTAAAAATATATATTTTAACAAATAGTAATTTCTGCATCGGCTATCACTCTTTCATTTCATTCTTTCTACTTTTCTTTCAACAAGATTCTTTCTACAAAAAAAAAAACGTGCAAATTCCTTCTTTATTTTCTTGTGCCACTTTTAATAAAAATTAGGTACCAATGATCATTGCAATAGTATGCGCTATATTCCACTTTTTGAAGCAATAAAGCGTGGCTAAATATTTTTCGCGCAAGTTTTCATGCCAGTCGGCGCGCGTTCTGGCATTCTCGCTGTACTCGCGTGCACTAGCTCGCAGTTTTGTATTCACGGACGCTTCCCACCGGAAAATAAATGCAGAATGGCGGATGTGATTAAATAAATAAGTGGTCGGTTATGAGAAACGGCTATGCGCAGTACATCAAAGTATAAAATTAATGTTTGAAATCTACCATAGCGATCACCGAAAATTGTATGTAAACTAAAGCACTCACAAGGGCACTGTTTGAGTTTCCATTCATTTTTGGTAAAACTCTTTATAATAATAATAATAATATTAGGATGACTTATTTCGTGAGCGCTGTTTTTGTGGGTATCACAACTCAAGAGCCCTCTGCGAGCTTGGTGGTCGCTGTAGAAAGCGCCAATTCTCAAGCAAGACCCATTTGTTGTAAGGTTGGATGGACCTTTCAGTGACCGGTCTTTGGTAAAGGTTTATGAATTTTTCAACCCAGCGAAGAGCACATTTGGTAATATAAATGGTTATTTTTTTGTGCTCCGCCGGGATTCGAATCCACAACCTTCCATTTACGAGTCCGAAGTGTTGCCACTAAACCACGGACCGGTTCAAGAAATGCCAACATCACGCAACGGAAATAACGTAAATATTTAGAGTATTGTACTGCTCTATACGAAATGAAATTGTGTCCTAACTGAACTCAATTCAAAGATTTTATTAACTTGCGGTCTTCTATTGACACTGATGATATTCAATTTTCAAAAATATTTTGAAAAGGAATAACCTTTACGGATTTATTTTACAAGGTTAAAAGCAAGTTTTGAATTACTATATTGCGGAAATTGAATTGTTACTGTTTTTGCAGCATGGATGTAAATTGGTAGATTGGATATGATGTTTTTTTTGTAAGGAATCCTGTGCGAGACGCTCCTCAATTCTTGAAAGTATTGGGGGTCTATGTCACCCTGTAAGGGTGCCGCAGAGGTGTCGCTTGAGTTGTTGCTTCTGTCGTGAGGCGCTGCAAGGAAGTGGCGATTGATGTTGGTTTTGAATAAAACCAGATTAAATTGGGAAAGGAACACAGACACTGGTAGATCATTCCATAAACGGGCAGTTTGGCAGAGGAATGAGTCATTCGATTTTTCGTACAAACCTATCAATTCTTGATTACCTTGTATAGCAAAAAAATGTACCTACTACGAAAACGTTCTACAGTCTTGCAAAACAACGGCAATACATTCTTTAACATGTGTAATTTTTTTAAACTTGTTATTTGCAAAAAAAAAAAAAATTAAAACTTTCCTCGAGGAAAAGAAAAACACAAGTTTTTGTTTTTGCCTTCGAGAAAATCTTTGATGGCTTATTTAAAATTTTAATAGCTTTTTTTCCATCAAAAGATAATTTAACTACCCATGTACTTGTACTCACAATGAAAAGAATCTCCCAACTTAATTTACATCGCTAAACGTAAAAGTTTTGTGTATTGAAACTTTTTAAACTGAATCTGAGAGCGAAAGAGAAGAGAAGTCTTACTTACATACGCATAGATTTACTAAAATATGTACTTAAAAATATTCTATATTCAACGGCTCCTTATTATAAGTTTTAAGTATAGGTACCAAGTAAGATGAATTCGTGTACAGTTACATAGTTAACTTCAATATTTTTGGAAAACTAAAATATTTTTTTTGGCTTTCAATGTTCGGTCAATAAATTAATCAGTAGAACGCTGTGGTTAGATTCCCACCAAGGGTGTAAGAAATGATTTCTTAGCTACACATATAGTCTTACTTCTTGTCCGTGTTATCCCCGGAACGTATCTATTATACTATCTATATTTACAAGTAAGGGGCCGGCCTTACGCCAACCATTTCATTTAAAGTGGAAGCTTTCTAGCTCCTGGCGGTGCTGGTACTCATTTTTTGAGTAAACCATGCCGTTATTTTATTTTGAGCTTAAAATACACATCGATACGGGAAATCATTTTTGACACCAAGCAAGACAACGACAATGCAAGCAATCTCCCAACTGAGCTATCTACCGGACTTGTGTTATTAGAAAACGAAAAATATCCCTGCAACTTAGATTGTATACAGAATACTTTATCCTTGATATTTTTATACTTTACAGCGTCCGAGACTTCCTCACATCCCCTCTCACCTGTTTTAAATATGCAGAAAGGTTCTTATTTGGATTCACAGAGCCGAAGCTTCCATATGGATAAGTACACACACAAGTATAGCTTATGTTGCAAAATATTCACATTTTCACATGTGTATAAATAATTTAAACGCTCTAAGCTGCTTCGGAAATCGTGATATATTTAAAGCTCCCTAGTTCTCCATATTGGAGTACTTATCTTAAAATATACCTACTGGGCAGGATTTAACAAATAGATATTCTATTGATATGACTGGAATCGTCAGAATATGATACATGATAGTTTCTTGTCTAAAAGGTTGGTATGAGGCTGACCCCCTATGCTGTAAAAACTTTTGCCACCCCGGTTTCGTTGAAAGGCAGCAGAGTCGCAAAGTTTATTTTCATGTGAAGTTGGTTTTATTTTGTATGTACACATGCAGCATGTGTAAGCGCTAACCTTCATGTGCCTGCTTGTGGGCATGCATTAAATGTGAGCCTTACTTTACTTACTTTTACTTATTCAGCCACTTCTTATCCACTGCTGGACATAGGCCTCCCCCATATCTCTCCAGGCGTCTCTGTCCTGGGCTCTCTGCATCCAGTCACCAGCAACTCTTTTGATGAATTGTGAGTTTGAATGTGAGCCTTAAATGCCAGTATATATTTGCAAGTTTAATTATAAATTATAGAAAAAGTGGTGAATCTAAAATGGATGTAATGTGCCTAGAATAAACAAAAATGTGTTGATGACCAAATTAATTCCAAGAAATGGCATAACGGCATTGGAAAAGTGAACCATTTTTTTACAGTATGGGTGTAGACAGCCTCATACCAACCTAGAAGTCAAGGAATACTGACAATTTATTACATACATCGTGGCTGAAAACCCTGCGACAATGGTTAGGCAGAAGCACCAAGTCGCTGCTTCGAGACACGGCATTCGTAGTCCAAATAGCCACGATGATCGCTAATCTTCGATAGAAGTGGCACAAAAAGAAGAAGATGTCAAAGCTCACACTGTTAGTACAGGACCGCATTGACCGTTTGGTTCATTCTAATCTAATCTAATCTAATCTAAGCTGCAAAGATATATATCATTTAAGATTTATATTAAATGCATTCCCACAAGCAGATATGTATAATTTCGCGCTAACACATGCCGCATGTGGACCTACAATATAAAAACCCAATCTCAAATGAACATAAGCCTTGCAACTCTTGCCGTCCTTCCCTGAAACAGGGGTGACATTGGCAAAGTGAACCAATTTTTTTTACAGTATGGGTGGTCAGCCGCATAACAACCTATAAGTCAAGGAACAAGGTTCATTGACTCCTTTAATTTAATATCACATGGTACTGTTGCTCCGCCATGCTTGCGCCTCCAGGCTTCAAATCGTAATTATGCTTTGAATAAATTAAAACGTCTACTTCTCCTTTATTATTACTTACATCACTTTAAACGGAAAACAACAATCACGTTTTATGCCGCAGCTTATAAAAAAATATCTTCATAGATAATTTAAGTTTCTTATGGATTAACAGTTCGACTTAGAAACAGTTCAGTGGAAATGTGAAGTATGCATTTACAGAAAAAAAAAATTTTAACTGCAAATAAACGTTCACTTTGAAATTTTTCTCGCATTTACCTGATACAGGAGTAGCTTTAGCAAAAGTGGACTTTCACTGTGCTAGCCGAGATACGCTTAAAAAAATATTTTAATTTTACTATTAAAACTAAGAAGTAAACTTCTTGATTTTTATGTAGACTTATTGGTTTTCGAATTGTGGAGGAGCTGTTTTTAAAAGCGCAGGACAGGGACATGTTCTCTGAGGTGATCGTCAATGTTTAAGGGACCTGACAAAGCACACGAAAGAAAATAAGTTTTTTTTAAATAATATGGCTCAGTTTCCTATTATAAGTCTTCCTGGTTATCCTTTTATCTTTTTGTTAGACTTCCGTGGAGTCTTCTATGTAAATCAATTAGACGAAACTTGGATGTATTCAAGATACCAGCAGAGTCTTCTTCATTTCCTTTTTTATCTGAAAACATCTTCAACCAATCTTTATTTACGCCTTTTTTATCTTCAATTTTTGTCTTTATCTTTTCCTTCCTTATCATCATGATTGCAACCAAATTTTAGGTGAATCTTGGCTTCGTTCATCAACTTTTTCCTGCGTTATGTTTATAACTGTCTGGCCAATTGCCAATGCCTTTTTTTTTAGAAATTATTTCTCTTCTTGACACAAACAAATATGTAGAACTTGTAGTGTATGATTTATCTTTTTTTCCTTATACTTCTCTAATTCTTTCTTTTTGTTTTGCTTTTTTAGGTGAGTTCGTCAGGGGTTTCAGTTCGTCTGCCTGTTTCTCCGAGAAAGGTAACAAAATCAAATATAACCTAAATATTTGAATTATAGAAGATTTGAACGCTCATTTAAAGTTTAGAAGATAAGAAAGTTCTTTATAGTAGGAACGTAGAATGATTTGTGTTTTATAATTGTTAAAAATATGTAGATTATACAATAACTATTTGTTTAGAAACGCTACAAAAACTTACGTGTATTGATCTTTTAGCAATTGGCAGTTGATCTGTCGACCTTGTGTCAAAGACGAATCCTCCAATTTGCTTTCGTCACATAGCGCACATGTTCCTTAAATAGCTTTGAAACGCGGGTGATAACCAAAAGTTTTAACGGTTGTAGAGTGAATCGCAGATTGAATGCTTGAGGATTGAAAGCGTCAAGGTAATCACTAGTTTTATCGTTACAGAAACTACCCATCGAGACCTTCTGTATCTACACCAAAAGTATTTTATGGTCACCTGGTTGTAGGGCAGTTAATCAGGTGTGCAAATGATCCATAATTTTAAATGCTTCACATTCACAAAGCAAATATAAATAATCTTCCTGTTCCACGATTCTCTAAATTTTAGGGTTATCCCAAAACTCTACGCACCCTTGTTCAGCTTTCATTTTAATGCCAAAGAAAAGACTTGGGATACTACAATTTAGCGAATAATTGTAACCCCTATTTCAGGGAAGATCGGCAAAAATTGCAGGGCGTATGTTCATTAGATGTTTGGATTTTAATTTGTTAGTACACACGCAGCATTTGTAAGCTCGAAGTTACACGTGTCTGTTTGAGGGCATGCATTTCATTAAAAATAACTTTTTTCATACAACCCAGTTTTATTTTCACATTTTTGAGTGAAATTACCTAAGCGCTATCGGACTTTAACCGTCCATCTTCAGAGGCTAACTGAGATTTAAAAAATCTGAATTTTAAATGTTAATATATCTTTGCACACTTAATTATTACTTATAGATTGTAGTCTTTCAATTCCTATTTAACAATACACATAGCTGCAATTTCTAAGAAGATATTTTCAATGCAAGGTAGCTGACTTCAAAGGGTCTTCATACACTGCTGGTTTCTAACTGCTTTAGCGAGCCTTCTAAGCAGCAACATTGCCGAGTCGGTTTTTTCTTCCACATTGGATATTCCCTGCTCCGTTTGGGGAGCGCATCGGGCGTGTCGGCTGGATGTTCAGGTCTTACTTATACAACTAATTATAACGAGTAGTAATAAAAATTCACGGTCGCATTAGCACGAGGAGGCAGGCTCGCATGCTGAATGGCCGACCACTGAACACAAGCGATTCCACACTATCACGGAACCGACGTGCTTTATAGTTATTATTCTTAGATGCAGGCATCCAACGTATTTTTCTTTTTCTGAGTGAAATGCTTGATCCATTTTCTCCTACATTCTTCAATCTCACACGATCTAATCTAATCTAATCGAAGTTGCATAGACACATTAACATTGAAAGTTCATTTTAAATGCATGCCCACAAACTGACACGTGTAAGTTCTCGCTTACAAATTCGGTACGTGTACTTACAATTCAAAAACCAAACCTCAAATGAACATAAGCCCAGCAACTTTTGCTGTCTTTCCCTGCCAGGGTGACGTCGGCAAAGTGAACATTTTTTTACAGCATGCGTAGTCAGCCTCATACCAACCTATGAGTCAAGGGATATCTTAGTAAAAAATCCACATTTGATTTTCGGCATCTCGACACATAACCAAAAACAGTTTCGCAATGAATCGTTTTGTCATCTAATTTTGCTGCAATTCATAAAAAAACGTTTTAAAAGTGATTTCTACAACTCAACTTTTAAAAGCTTTAGGATATGAGAAAGCAATTTAAGTATATAATACAGTATTGTTTGTGAATATGGCATCAATCTGTTTAGTGGTTCTTGAATATAATATAGAACATTCACTAACACAAAAATGATATGAAACTATCTTTATTTTTATACATTCAAGGGTTCTCAAAAATATCAATTTGCAGAAAAGTCAGCTCATCTTTTTTACGTGCCAAATCAATTCACTCACACGTCAGTATCGTGTATCAGCTAAACCGATACGAAAAGTACATCAAGATAATTGGTAATGCAATATTCTTTGAATGGGTAATGCACACTTAAAAGTGCATTTCTAGAAAATCACGTTTGATTGACCATGTGTTGAGAATTCCTCCACCCCTGAGCATAATGACTGCGAACCATTACGTATTCCTGCAAGGCAACCTGCAGAAATCTTTCTTCAATCTCTCACCCTTGTTCAGCTAGCTCGCATGATCCACCACCAGGCTCATCGCGCATGTTCTCTCTCTCTCTCTGGTTTTTAATTGAAGCAATTACTCCGCCATTATTATATTTTTAATTGTTGTTTACGTCATGCCTTGGTTGGCCGGCTGGGCTTGCACTTCCAACCACAATATGTAATTCCCTCGCGCACACGTGATCGTATACTGCGCGGTCTATTTTTGTGCCGAGCCATGAGAATCGGTGTTAAAAGACTAATTGAAATCCCATTTTTAAGTACTAATTTTATTTCTGAACCCGGCATCGTTAAAGTGTGTAGAAATGTTCTTTCGAATGTGAACCTTCATGTCTCGGCTTTCATCGCTTTGAAATCGTTTCAATGGATTTAAAAATGGATCTATGCAAAAAATTCTAACCTTAAAGTAGTATTTCTCATTTGACCAATCACACAACTTTTAATGTCCATTGAACAAAGGAAAAAACCCGTTAGGTATTGATGTGTCCCTGAAATTTTATTACAAAGGCAACAACAACCATTTTGGAATTTATTTTAAATCACTACAAAGCTATACAGCGATCTGTTTCTTGAATTTCCGATTCTCAAATCTGACAAAACAATTATTCTTCCGCGTCTTCTGTTCTTTTTTGTACAAAAAAAATACATCATTGCACCAAATTTTCAAGAGGTAAACACCATTTGATTTCTTCCTTTCTGGATGTACCAAGCTGTTGACAAATATCGTCCAGACTTCCTACGATAACTACAAGCTCTTCGACCTTGCTTGTATGATAATGTGTCCCAATGAAATCCCAGAGATCATTATAACTATTGCATGAAGTATCTTCATTACCCAACATTTCAGACCACACAAGTCCGACTTTCATAACTTTTATAATCTTGGTCCTCGCTCACTCTTTGCTTTTGCTTTGTGGGTTCGCCTTGACCTTTTTGCCTCTCCAATCAGATAAGCGCTAAAGTCGGCCCTTGCTTGTTCTCGTACCGGACCGACAACCGGTTTCTGCACTCCCGACCGCTCAAGTTCCTCACTACTGCAGACCTTATGCACACAGGCTCAAGAACTTGCGGAGCCCTTTTTGTTTGATAACAAACGTAAACTTTCTCTTGGGGATTTTTTTTAAGCCGAACTCCTTTGGTTTGAGTTCATTGGCAATTTATTCACTAATATTATGACAATGACGGTCGTCTTGTGAATGAAAATACTTTCTTTTTATCTTCAATTTCTTCTTTATCATATGCAGACTACCTTCTTGATATGCATCTTCTCTGTTCCTTTATCAGTTTTGTAAATCAATTGGCTACTTTATTGTATTAACTACAGTTTGTTCTTGAGTCCCGCATTCATTTATCTTACTGAAGAATCTTGTTCACAAGGATATTTTTGCTCTCCTTTTTTTATCAAATATCAGGCCTTTTTTCTGATCCTCCCAATTCTTTTGGCATTTACAAAGGTAGAATTTCTTCTTGTTTCTATCAAGTGAATATTTTGATGCACAAAGTTGAAACGAAAAATATTTTTAATCATCATCATCATCAATGGCACTGCAACCCGAGGTGCGTCTTGCCCTCCTTGATCAACCGCTGCCACCACTGTCAGTCCAACACCTTCCTCCTTCAGCTCCATACTCCTACCGCATTTTCCTCAAGAGCAGAAAAAACGTTTGCTTCTATCTTGTGACTGTTACATATTGCACCGTCGTTAAACTAGGGATGCCCAGTACCTTCTAAAACACACTTCCACATCGCTCTGTTCTTGTTTCGAAACTTCCTACTATTCCTCGACTATCATCTCCAACCGTACCATAGTCTAGACCGGCTCATTGTCTAGCGGTAACACTTTGGACTCGTAAATGCAACGGTGTGGGTTCGAATCCCGTCGGAGCACAAAAAAATGTACCATTAATATTTGCAAATATGCTCTTCGCTGGGTTGAAAAATTCATTTACCTTTACCAAAGGTCCATCCAGCCTTACAGCAACTTGGTCTGGCTTGATTGTTGGCGCTTTCTAAAGCGACAACCGGAGGGCTCTTGAGGTGTGATTTACACAAAAACAGCGCTCAATAAATAAAACATCCTATTATTAAAATTATTTTTAGCATACCATAATCAGAACAGTTTTATGGACTGGATTGTTCTCGTTTTCATTGTTTTAGATTCCCCGTGTTTTAGTTCCACATATCGGTCGGCAGGTGCTACTCTGCGTTCCCATGGCTCGCTGCCCTCACTCTTATAGCACTTACAAGCTCGTTGTGCATTATTTATGTATGTATGTATGGATGTATGTATGTAGTCCTTACCCCCTCACCCCTCTCCTTCAGAATTACCGCACTTCCCTTTCTTACGGCGAGCTAAGGGATTGGCAGAACCAAATTGTAAAAAAAATGTATGAATACTACGAACATTTTTTCTCAACATTTTTGTACCATTATCATTTTCCTTGACTTATAGGTTGGTATGAGGCTGACCACTTATACTGTAAAAAAATGGTTCACTTTGCCAATGTCACGCCTGTGTCAGGGAAGGTCGGCAAAAGTTGTAGGGCTTATGTTTATTTGATGTTTGGATTTTATTTGTAAGTACACATTCAGCATGTGTAAGCGCGAACTACTCGTGTTTGTTTGTGGGTACAATATGGGTTATCAGCCTCATACCAACCTTTAAGTCAAGGAAATTAACCTTGCACATTAACCTTGCAAATTAATTTTCTTTCAGTTCTTCTGTACTTTTTTTTCAATAGATTTGTGCAGATTAATGCAATTCACAAACCTATTCTGCCTGGCCAGAAACAGGTATTAATATCATCAATTAATAATTCATTATTGTTTATTTTAATGAATTATTAATCAATAATTACCCAATAACATCTGTTGACCCAGGTTGACCAGTTGATCAAAGTTATGGTCACATGACCCAAGCGGGTATCGAACCAACGTTGTTCTATTCCAAACACGCTAGAAAGATTAGCCCAGTAGGCCCCTTCGGCCATAACACCGACATTTTTTTCATTTCATTAAGCATCTTATTTATTATAGATCACACTGTTTTCTGACACGAAATAGGCTTCTAGTATTTAGAGCTTTTCATGAAACTAACCCAAAACTTTTTTAACACTTGATTTGTTGGGTGTCTCCTTCGAGTCCTGCTCTGTCCTTGATTGCCTCGAACCCAGGACAGCGACTTCTTGGTCCGGTCTCTCATGTTGGCCGGCCTTCGTACCTCCTCACCCCACACCTCACACCTCACCCCCCCGACACTTGCGCTTTTACCGCTTGCAATTGCATCTCGCATTTCGCTTCCACATGCTTGCGACGCCGGTCGGTTAAAGTGTGCGACTCAAAAACCGTGTGTGTTGGTGGAGAAGTTGTAATACTTTAAAGGAATAACAAAATAATAAAGTGCTTCCGAGTATTTCAATGTTTGCTGCTTGGTATGTTCTTCGATGATAATACAGAGCTTTTATCAGTCTTACAGGTTGATAGTTTAATTCTAAAAGTTGCCACGTGTTGAGGATAAATATTTGTAAGTATATATATCATATACCTGTTTGTATTATTCTTTATTTTTTTCATCATTAAATTTACAATTTTTGCACGATTCTTTTAAGAGAAATGCAATTGATTAACATGTTTTTCCTGGCCGGAAACCGGTATACTTATACTTTATCGATTATATTAATTCATCAATTTATATTTTTTAATGATTACCCTTCCTTGACTTATAGGTTGGTATGAAGCTGACCACCCATACTGTAAAAAATAGTTCACTTTGTCAATGTCACTCCTGTGTCAGGGAAGGTCGGCAAAAGTTGTAGGGTCTATGTTTATTTGAGGTTTGGAATTTATTTGTAATTACACATTCAGCATTTGTAAGCGCAAACTATACACGTGTTTGTTTGTGGGTATGTACTTGATATGAGCTTAAAATGTTAATATATCTTTGCAAATTAGATTATAGATTATTATTGACCCAATAACACCTGTTGAACCAGGGTCAAATAATTAATTGGTCGATGGGCCCAACGAGAATCGAACCAGCGTTATGTTATTTCAAATACTCCAGTTGAGAATGCCAACTTACACCTTTAGGCGTTGGCTTAGGTAACTTATATAAGGGTCAAACTTACTCTAATCACATATAACGTTGTTTTTACATACTTAATAAAAACTTTCATTGATTCAGTTTCAATGCTTTAAATAATATTTTTCAATTTATAATTTTTGGATGAAATTTTTCAAGCAAAACACTGTTTATTATACAAAATATAATATTTTTCAATTTGTTGATTATATTGAAGTTCAATAGAATATCAGTAGAGCTTTTCAAATTTCCTTCCATTTGCGAATTCACGTTGAATGCATCGTGCATTTACAAATCCAGTAAAATCCCTTTTGTAATGAGTATTGCTAAAATCTAATGTTTGCCATTTCGTTTGCACAAATATTTTACGCATAGTTTTCCATGTTCAACATTATTCGTGTAGCTTTTCTAATTACCTATAATAGTGAAAATTTGAATTTAAATTATTAATAAAAGTGGAAATTTGATTTAAGCACTTACAATAGTGGAAATAGTGGAGAAGTAATTATGTACTTACAATAGTGGAAATAAGTGCAATTTATGTAAATAATACTTATTAGGATTATCTTTGTGTGCTAAACACATAATTTGTTTATTATGAATGAACATACTTTGATAACAGATATGGGTTTTCAATATATGATGTATGTTTGTAAAAAATAAACCTAAAGGTAAAAAACAATTAAAAAATATTTTTTGAAAGCTTAATTTGCTTTCACTGTATTCAGAAAATCTTTTCTTATTAGGACATTGTTATAAACATTCTTCAGCACTTTTTTTGCACCACTTTTTTTGCACCACAAGTTTTTGCTCGACGAGCAAATTGATTTTGGTCTACAGCAGCTAACACGAAAATGTTTGTTTACCTTTTCCCTAGCATGTAACCATATATAAAAATATTTTCAATATCAATCGTAAATATTTTCATTGTTATTCTTACCTGAGGATGATCAACATTATCGAAAACGTTAATAATTATAAATCAAAATAAAATTAATATAATTTTGAGTTGTCCTCTTGATGAATCTCAACTCGTGAAGAAAAACTTTGTGTTTTATTTTGGCATTTTTAAAAACCCTTCAACTTTTGCATTTAATTTTTTATGTTAAAATATCTTTGCAACTTAGATTATAGCTTACTCATAAATCTGCATATACCTACAATGTATATTTTTAAAGCCTCTCTGTTAAAACACATTCATAATTATTGAAAATTTAGTTGAATTTGGAATAATTTCAGTTCACTTCAATATCGAAGCAAATAACAATATTCGAGTAGAGTTTTGGATAGAGCGCAATATACTTAATATACACAGACCCAAAACTACCCCCAATTCAATTTCCATTAACGAGTAAAGCCTCATTACCCCGCGGAAAACATTACGTTTAATATTTAATAATACATTTTATTAGTAAGTGTTAAACAACCCCCCCCCCCCTCAAATAATAATTAAATCGAATGTAACGTTGAGTTAATGCTTTTGTAATTTACATTTTGAGGTAAAAGATTAACGCAATTTTACGCTGTTTTCATCCCCTCGCGTTTTATTATTATTATTATTTATTTAACAATTTTCAAATGTGTTAATTTAACTAATTTATATAACATGCATTCAAGCGAATATCCACGATTATTTGATTCAGAATAAGCCCTATGTGATTAATTAAAAATATGCTAATTATGATTTTTATTTACTCCATAGGGAGTTTCAGGGGAAATAAGGTTTTATGTTGTAAGCCCACAAAGATGGAAAAAAAAAAAAAAAAAAAAGGTTTTATGTTGTAAGCCCACATGCGGCAAGTGTAAGCGAGAACTTATATGTATTTGATTATTAGAATGCATTTAATATGGATATTAAATATATTACCTACATCTTTGCAACTTAGATGATAGTTAAAGATGCTATTTGAGCTCACAATGCTAGGAATCAATTCTAAGTGGGTGTTTGGTTTGAATACTGCTATAATTTGACTTGGGGTTCTTTTAATAAATTGCATTTTTTTCTTCTTCACAATATCGCTTGCAATATACTCTTCACTCTTTGATTACAGGTCTTTGCGTCACAATATTCAAAGAGACTCCGTCTCCCCACATAATCTTTGCTCGTATTTATATGTGCGGCAGAGACGATTCTTGCATTTTCGAGAGCATGATAGATATTTCCACTAAGATTGTTTCCTTGACTGATAGGTTGGTATGAGGTAGACCACCCATACTGTAAAAAAATGTTTCACTTTGCCAATGTAACCCCTGTTTCAGGGAAGGTCAGCAAGAGTTGCAGGGCTTATGTTCATTTGAGATTGTGTTTTTATATTGTAGGTCCACATGCGGCATGTGTGAGCGCAAAATTATGCGTGTCTGCTTGTGGGAATGCATTTAATATGAATCTCAAATGATATATATCTTTGCAGCTTATATTTAGATTAGATTGTTCAATACTATACCAGATTGTTCGATACTTTACCAGATACATTACACACCACACGAATCAGCGTGCCTAGGCTCACGTCCATACAAACTCATACGTTAGTAACAATACATTGAAATATAAGCAACAATCATTTACTTAGAATTCTAGGAATGCACTGCAAGGTCTCATAGCATCGTGTATGAATACCGGTATACGTAAAAGTATTAGACAGAATGTCGCTAAGCTCAATGACTGGAGCAAGCTTTACTAGAAGTAGCTTCATATTATATGTCGGTGCAACAAGTACGAGCGTCGCTATTTCCTCTCGCAAATCGTCTAACCGCAAACCTAGCACGTACCAAACCAGAGACTCCGAAATGTCTTACACATGGGGAATTCACTATGAGCTAACACTGGTAAAATAAAACAAATGTGATTGATTCATTTTCCTTAAGAAAATATCAACTTAAATCATCGGGATTGGTGGAAATTTCATCTGAAGCTTAGTGTACTAGATGATATTTTTATACCTTTACTTTGTGAAGATTCCTTAGTCACTAGATGACCTGAAATAATCTCGCATGTGATGAGTGGGACCTATTTATTTTCACAGGTAAGGAGGCCGGGCTTAAGCCAATCACTTCAGTTGAAGTCAGAGGGGACTCGTTCTCATATCTTGTGAAGGATAAGTAAGCCTTGCCGGTATTTTAATTTGAGTTGAAACCAACACCGAAACGGGAAATCATTTCTAACACCCTCGATGGGATTCGAAATCGAGGTCTTGGCATGGAATGCAAGCACTCTATCAAGACTCTGGGAAGTATTCTCGATAATATTTTTTTTAACGTGCATTCAAACTTTAAATGAGGTAAAATTTCACAGCTCATGCCTAATCTTATTTAAGTTGCAGAGATATGTAGCATAAAAACCCAAATCTCAAATGAATATACGAGCAATGAGCATTTCTTGCCGACCTTCTCTGAAACAGGGGTGGCATTCACAAAGTGAACCTCATACCAATCTATAAGGTCAAGGAATACAATCAATTCTCCTTTTTATATTCGCTATGGACAGTGAATTGTATTCTTATATATCTCAATGACTATAAAATAAAGTAAAACATAGCACGCAAAATATTTAAAATTACAAAAACAGGTACCTACATCTCACAGTAATAATATCACAGTTTCTTTCGTCTCGGTGCGGTCCATACAGCCACACGTGTGTTCTCGGCTGAGGAGGCGAGGGGAGCGGCTGCGCGAGGAAGGTGCGGGACGCGGGGCGGGAGACGAGTAAAGAGGAGGGCGGGGTGGCCGCGGAACGGGTTTTTGAATTTTTAAATTGCTCATTGTAGGATGGAATGTTACCTCCGTGCCCCTCCGCACTCTCCACCCCCCCACCTGCCTGTTTCCGTAAGAGTCCTCTGCAAGGCACCAAGGTACGAGCCTTCCTTTAGAACGACCGAGATCTCAGACCGGGACAGTAAACAATGAAAACAATGTGCATGTGAACCGTTCCTAATGATTCTGCAAAAACCACGCAGGATGTAGCTACTTACTTTTGGATTCTGTAGCTTCTTTAGTGGCCTAAATACATAGCTGTGAACTATTTTTATTATCTTTTACGGATACTCAATACTTTTAGGTGTTTCTTTGTCTTATGCCCAAAACAGAGGTTATTTTATGAGCAATGTTTGTATGTGTAATGGACCAATGTGTTTATATTTAAAACAACTCTCACATAATCGTATTAACGTTTTTTTTTTTGTTCTGGTTATGTAGAATAGATTTTTGTGCCAATTTCATTGAAAAATCATCTTTGAATCGAATGGTTGATAAGCCAAACAAGCACTGTGTGGGATTTATGTCTTCAGCGATGTCCTAAACATATGGCACTGCCTAACTGAATTCAGGAAGACTTACCCCGTTAAATTGAATGTTCTATTCTTTAAACTGGTCTTGCTATATCAAGGCATTATTTTAATCTGTTGACAACCTTATCTTGCCTTAAGCAATATTATTTGGATGGCTGTGATTAGCTTAGAAATCCTTTTTGTACCTAATTCGGCTTTTTATTTGCTTTAAATTAGTTTGCTCGATTTTAAATTTAATTAAGTAAATTGCCTTAAACCTATGCCTGGTACGTACTTAAAAAACTTACTGCTTGGTACTGTATACTAAACTTACCTGTTCAGTAAGACCAATGTCCTCGTCTGAAGCGAGCATTAGACGTACAGACAAAACCTTGTGTGTATGTTGGTAATAATACGAAAGAATGCGCATGTGAAGTTTGCCACACGGAATGCAAGCTAAATCTTTTATTGGGACATAATAAAGTTTGTGTTCTTGCCCAAGAATTTTTAATTCACTGAACAAAAGTAAGTAAGTATTAAAAGATTACACCATTAAGAAGGATTTTAACGGCGCAATTTTTGTTGATTTTGAAAAAAAAAAGCATTGGAATCTATCAGAGGCGGCTCGTCAATAAAACTTTTGGCAGTTCATAATTTCTGCAATTATAGTTTTTCTTTTATTTTCCAATTTGATTTGAATGGAAATTGTAAGAAATACGTACATATATAATGTTTTATTAAGCTATACATGAGTACATACCTACACCCGTTATTTTGCATAACGAATATATGTATTTAAGCGCGTACTTACAGTTATTTAAAATGGAAATCCATCCGCACAACAGCACAAAATTTAACAAAATAAATTGTTCCAGATAGGTATAATTAATCTGTTCTCATGCACTTTATCATTGAAATTTTTGATTGATTCTCTATAACCAACATCAAGCCATTGTGGAAGATCTGTTTGGCCTAATCAATTTAAAGGCATTACATGCTCAATGTGAGTTTACGAAAGTGCATGATGTTTAACTTCCACAGTAAGGTGAGCGAGATCCATGACACATCTTCGCTCCACGATTTTTCACCACAAATTATACGACACGGAAAGAAAAAAACCATTCACAACCACACAGCCATGATGCTTAAATACCCTATTCACTGTTTTAGATTTAGCTTTACATTGTTAAACAATTTTTGTTTGAAAGAACAACAATTTTTTTTATTAAGTCCACGTCTGCTTTATTATTGAAATTCATAGTCAGAAAATTAATTAACAACAATCTTGTAATGAATTTACGATGATTTTTAAAAGAATGTAAAAAATATTCCCGCAAAATCAAAGGCCAACCGATGACTGTATATCTCTACGTCAACTAACAACTGAACGGATGTGAATCATCCAGAGTCCAGTTTGGCAATTATTATTTATAATCAACATTGTAATAACCAATGTTTTCTTTAAAATGCTAAGGAGAGTAAGACCCTCCGCACACTAGACGACAGGCTGCGGCCGACAGTTTTAATATATTTTGTTCAAAGCTCCGCACACTTGTCGCCGAGTCGCGCCGATCGCCGATTCGCGCCGACAAGTCGCTGTCGCCTGTCGTCTAGTGTGCGGAGGGTCTAACTTATGATGGTTTCATTGTTCATTGTTCATATAATGTCAACACACGTCGACTATTTCATAATATTTGGGTGTTGCACGTAGCAAGGCGTTTGCCATCTTTGTCTACCGCGTTACAGAAGCTATGATTGATCTGCTATCTCTCTCACAGCCACGGATTCGACAGTTTTTCATAATATGTATGGAAGTTTTTCAAGATCTCTGTGCATTGAGCGATATGCCCCGAGAAGTATAATAATTATACTATAATATTAAGTATGACAGCGGTCCTTTGCGCTTATCAGGCGCTTCGTATAATTATTAGTGATTTTTTACTTCAGCGATCTTTTAACACATCTTCCACACGATATATTTTTATTAAAAGTGTATACATTTTTTTGCTAAAATTATTACAAAATCTAGGCAGCTCACTGCACGGATGCACGTTAATAGAAACCGCCTCTGGAATCTATTAATATGGAGTTCAAAATAGCCTGCGTAGCATGATTTTGTGTGAAAAAAGAAATAGGATTATGGTAACTTGTGCCAACAAAAATATAGAGCTTTTGATAATGACATGATTTGTAGCCTCGTATGTTATATTTCACGTGTGTTATTAATGTGAATAGTTTGTCCCCAAAATACGTAATTTATTGATGATCTTCGCATTTAAATAAGGCGAGTAAAGTCTTCGCTAAACCGAGTTGGAGCTTAGTTCCAATTCCGTCAGTGGTCACCAATATGGTGGGAAGGTATCACAAACTTTATTAATTATAGAATTTGTTAATTTATTAGAGCGCCTCTTCCTTCCTTAAGAAACTAAATTACGCACCTATCTAAGCATCCATCTGAGTGCGGGTAACAAGCTAGCAGAGTATTGGAAAACTATTCTGGTACTTACGAGCAAAGTCTCGTAGTAAACTTGTCAAAATACTAATAAATTTCCTTGGGAAATCTACCGGGCTAGAAGCTTAACAAGGTTTCAGGATGTAATGATATGAAATTATAATTCAACTGAAGTAATGCCTGTAAACGCTCCATATGGTTTTAATTATGAATAAAAATTTCACGCTGTAATTTCTGTGTCATTGATTAAAGAGAGTAAGGATGAGCTCCAGAAATAGATTTTACATTATTTAGTTTTTAAATGCTATCAAATTAATGTTAAAAAGATTTTATACAAATTTAAAAAAGGATTTACTTATCCTGAAGAGCAAAAAAAAATAATAAAAAGAATAAAAATAGTATTAGTTATTATTTTTATAGTTTAAAAAACTAGCGGTATTGAAGGGTCTAAAAACCTTGTTTGTATGTTATCAATTTCCTTCTTGATCTATATTTAATTCATTCTTTTAAAAAATCAATAAAATATCCACGTTCCATACGAATTTTTATGAAAATTTATGCCTACTCTGTGAAAAAGTATCCTGACATTTTTTAATATACTCGCCATGTCATTCAAGACCAAAGTTCATTTGCATTTTAATTGTGCTGTAGTTTTTTGTTGATGGCAACACAATTTAAAATAATTTTAATGAACCAAATCCACACTCGTCGCGCAAAGAAGAGATGTAAAAAAGACATTTGCATTTCACGTAATGCTTTGGCTTCTCGTAATAATATTAGTACCTGCGAATGTTCATCTTTCTCTCGGGCCAATGTCCGTTTTATGCAAGCCGTGGCATTATGAAACACTCTACTCGGGGTCGGAATGCTTTTAAGTCCCGGGGTGCAAAAATCTTGCATTCGGGGCGGTCGGCTCCTTTTTTTATTTCGCTTCCACAATTTGCGTAATTTAATTCATTCCTCTCTCCTGCAGCGCCCACCTCGTCCCGTTCTCCCCTATGTCAATGTCTATGGCCACAAAATTTATGATGTTTCTATATTACTATTACATTTTTGTGTTCATAGTTTTAACGCCATTTTTCTCTTGCGACTTTCTATTTGTGCTGAAGTTGTGAAAATATTTTAGCACCGAACGTAATCAAGTTAAATGTTTAAAAATAGTTGAATGTTTCAGGTGTATAAATAAACCCGTGGTAAACTCTGAGAATTTGAAATAAGTGCTTTGCTAAACACCTCAAGTACTAATAAAATACGAGTATATGCTGCATTTTGTTTTTGTTTTTTGAACACGAGTATCTCCATGAGCATTATCACATACAAACAAGGATTAAGTGCCTTGACTTATAGGTTGGTATGAAGCTATGAAGCTGAACACTCATATTGTACAAAGGGCCTACTTTGCCAATGCCACCCCTGTTTCAGGGAAGGTTGGCAAGAGTTGCAGGGCTTATGTTAATTTGACATTGGGTTTTTATGTTGTAGGTTCATATGCGGCATTGGTAAGTGCGACTTATACGTGTCTGCTTGTGGGAATCCATTAAACACGAATTTTGAATGTTATACACCTTTCCAAGTTAGATTATAGATTAAAAATTTAATGGAAAAGTAAGGTTCGTTATGATTAAAGTCTGTATTAATACAGCAAGACGGTTTGATTTCCTTTATCAATGCTATGCGTGCATTGTAGGTGCTTTTAATGTAACAATTTTCACGGGTATGTATTAGTACACTATGAGATCTCAAATCATTTTCTTTGAAAACGGATGTTTTCACCTTTCATAAAAAAATATTACATTCCTTCTTTCAGATCGATATCAATTTAGATATTTTTCTCAAGTTTTAATTTAATCAACCCAATACTCAGGTATCTGATTATGAAAAGAGCACCAAAAAAAAAGTCACATTTTTGTTCACAAAATAAAAAAGAGACTTAATAAAGACAGAATTTCGCTCATCGTTTAATTTACTAGAAGGAATTTTAATATCATACAAAAATTCTGGCGAAAAATGCGATTTATCATTGAATACTATGACGGAATTCTCTTCCCTCCCCCTTCGTGGGTCCAGCTGGGGGTAGGGGGGAGGTCAGGTGCACAATCAGGGGCGGGGCGGGGGCCGTGGAGAAGACCTTTAGACCGTAAACATATCGGGACCGTGGATTATTTTATGACGAACGAGTCTTTTGGGTGTAATCGGGTATTATACAGGTAATGCCGATAAAGCGGGGTCGATATTACGAATATGGGCAGCTCCCATATAAAACCGTGGCCAGTCTGGACGCGCTGATATAAACTCAAGATAAATGGAACAACTATCGTCATTTTATATGTGACTAGCTGACCCGACAGACTTTGAACTCTCTCTAAACTGCAATCAATTTTTACAGTGACTGATGTGTGAAACAATTATTTCTCTATATCTTACGTCGAAAAGAAGAAAAAATGCGAAAAAAGAGTGTTATCTTATATACATCAAACTTTACACGACCCATCTCAATGTTAAACTACCCGCTTTTAAAAATTTTGATCAAAATCTCGTGAGCATGTAGTTATGATAAAGACAAATTAGAGATTTTATACCAATGTCCATACTGAACAACGTTAAGCTTTTCACGAATTTGAAAGTCTTTCGTGATAGTTTACTGTTTTTTTTGCCAAAAACCTTTTCTAGAAGACAAACGTAAAATTGGGGATAAAAAATAGACAAAATGATTCGGCTGCTTTCGATTGATGCCGTTACCAACGAACGACATTTCATTTTTATTATATACATAGTAAATACTGACAATAATTTCTTCCTGAGATAAAATGTTACTCTCAGTTGCTTTTCTTTTCTTATTGTTCAGCCGTTATTTCCGTTTTATATCTGTAATCATACTTAACGTATTTTTTTCCTGCCGTCGAAACATATTGGATATCCTTTCAACAATGTTGATACAGATAAATTGTATCCACCGCGTCCGACGCTAAGCTTCAATTACAAAAAATAAATGGAAAACAATTGTTGGTGATCAAAAAATCCTTTGACATCAAAATGGATATGCTAAAAATGGTGATAGTGTAAAAAAGCAATGAATAACTTTAAACGTATCAAAAAAAAAAAAAACATACTGTTTGATTTTCCACTCAATTTTGGGTAAATCACCAAAAAAAATGTAAAATATGATTTTCCGGTGGAAAATCAGCGGGTACGGTGTGAAGTTTGTACATTGAAAACAAAGGGTGGGCCAGTCGACCCCTTGTCTACCCTTTCCATGCTCGTGTCCCGAGTGGCAGGCAGGAGCGGTCAGACCGTGTGGACATCAATCAATTTTATGGGTGTAAAATGTAGCCAGACCGACCGCAAGGCGCCTCACATTCGCTTAATGGAATACCGATATAAAAACACCCAATGCTAGTAGCGTCATATTGAAGTGAAGGCATAAATATTGCGTAGATATTTCTCACGTTTGGGGTTGCGTGTCTCAGAAAGAAAATTGATATCCTCGTATGGAGCTGTTGAGGCTATAAACCGATGGGTTTTATTGAAAGAAAATCACATTCAACAAATCAAGGATTTTTTTTAAGTTTCAGGGTTTGTGTATTGACATTGAAGATTTATTTTTCATTGAAAATGTAACCGTAAAAACTAATTTTGTTGATTGCAGAGGCATTCATCATAGTCATAATTAGCTTATTTAAATAATTCAGCACAAGACAGAGAGTCCTGGAGGATTGTGGTGCGGGAGGCCCTGAGCCTTCAAGGCTTATGAGCCGATGAAAGTAAAGTAAAGTAAAGTAAATAATTAAGCCAGTAATTGTTTAGTCACCTAAAGATGCAAACGGATTTTTTGCGAAACCGGTCGTGGAAATTTATATATACCCGCCGTAATATAAATCAAATGAGATTTTATTTTTGATCTTACGAAAAAGTTTATTTTATTTTATCGAGGACTTAAAGGGCCTGTTGCACCAATTTCCAATCAATATTTGATTGACACATTAAATTTGATTCCTTAATTCTGGTAAAGACCTCGGTTAAATATTTCTCGGAAGTGGGTAATAAAATGATTAAATTTGAACGGGAAAGATGATGTCCATCAGCTGATTTACGTATTTGCAACCATTTTTTTAATTTTTGGGAGAATACACGCTTAATTTTGATTTTGGTCTGATTGGAGTTTGGTGCAACAGGCCATTAGTGTTATCAGCTGTTCTCTTGATAATGGTGTAATAACACCAAAAGCGCCTCGTGACGTGAAATCAACTCGTGAAGAAGCTTAGTTTTTTGTGTTTACATTTTTATGTTAGTATTCAACTTAGCAAGCATGATATTTTATTTTTATTGTCTGACGAAATTTAATTCACAATTAAATTATTAAAATTTGCAGAATTGTTTGACATTTAATTGCGAAATATTTTAGTAAACATTTCCGATGAAATTACGAGTATATGAAAATGTGCAATAAGTTTCTACGTGTGCGGTAAAAACTCGATAATTTTTATTTGCTTTGCCTACATGCGCGATTTCACGAAGCAAGCACATGACATTTTCATACTTTGATATTCTAACGTCTTACCAAGAAAATAAAATTCATATACGATTCTAACGCAAGTCAATGAGGATTAATTCATTTACAATTTTAATGTTACCATTATAGTTTTGCATTTGAAAATGTAAGTTCGAAAATTCATTTGAATTTTAAAGAATTCATCAAACGAAGCTGGTGATTTTTTTTACTACCGACTTAGGAGCGTTTGTTAAAGGTCTGTTTTAGTACATTAATTATCTTATCTCTGAATCCGGAAAATGGCTGGTCAGATATGGGACTCTCAGAACTTTTTTTCTCCATCTGACTATGTCTTAGCAGCTTTTGATGCTATTGTTTTTAAATAACTTTTTCTTTTTTTCAATAGTACCCACGTATAAGTAGCTGGAATGGTCGATGGAACTAGGCGTTGGCACTCGAATTTGTCATTGACACTAACACCGGTTCGCGCCCGGCCTTGTCCTATCGACAATAACTTCGACACCGGTTTAACAGATCGCTGCCTTAGTTCTTGTTTACCGTATACGCCATTGAGAAAATTTTACATGAGCAATGTTTGCATGTGTACTGGACCAATGTGTCTTATGAAAACAAGAAATTTATTTAAAAGATATTTAAAACAACTCTCACATTATCGAGTTTTACGGGTTTTCTTAGCCCAGATTGTGTAGAATTTGATTCTTTAGACAACTGCATGAAAAAGTCACATTTGACAAGATTGGCGTAAACGTTAAACAAGAATTGGGGGAGCGAGATGTCATTGCATGCACACAAGCTTCTACTTTCGTATGAAAACAATCTGGCCAATCACAAATCTATTTAAAAAAAAACACATATTTTGTGCTTGTTTGTACAATTGACAAAATTGATGAGGTGCACCATAAAGTAATGATTTTAGTGTTGCCTTTGTCGAGTGTCGCCCTGCTCCCCCCCCCCCCCCCACCCCAGACAAATGACCATCATTAAGTAAAGTGGGGATGAAACACCTCCCTAGCTCATTCCACTCTCTGCCTCCACCACAACCCTTCTAGCTGAGAGTACCTGGGGGGGGAGGGAAAACAACTTGCAAGGAAATGTTTCCGCACCGGTGTGCATTAGAGTATTGATCAAAGCAATTTGAAAAATAAAATCGCTCGTGTGAAGGAAGCAAAATGTAGGTTTTGAATGAGTTAGAAAAATGGATAGTCTAGTACAAAAAATCAAGTTTAATTTCTACGTCATCACATACATATATCGAACTAACAAAAAGACATTGTGATTCTTCATAAGGTTTTTTTTTTTACAAATATTGAAGAATATTGATGCAAGAATGATCAATTTACTTGTACGAATTAAAATTGAGATGAATATCAAATATTAAAGTTTAAAAAACGACTTATACATGTATAATTAATTACTTATATACGTATACTTACGACAATGTCACCCCTGTTTCAGGGAAGGTCGGCAAAAGTTGTGGGGCTTATGTTCATTTGAGGTTTGGATTTTATTTGTAAGTACACAATCAGCATTTGTAAGCGCGAACTACACGTGTTTGTTTGTGGGCATACATCTGAGAGCTTTGAATGAATATATCCTTGCAACTTAGATTATTTTTTAAGAATGATTTCCAATTGAAAAAATACTTTAAATTAATAATGTAAAAAAAAAAAACAAGATTTTTCTTTACGAGTTGGTTCATTTCTCGAGCGCTTTCTGTTTTAAAGGACCATCATTAAGAGAAAAACTACCAAATTTAAAAATTACTAATCTGAATTTCGGAGAAAGTTTAGGCGGGAGTAGCTATGGTGGAGTGAGGCAAGGGTAAACATAAAGAACTTCAATAGTTTATGTAAAATTTTAATTTCAATATTTAATTTTTGATCAATCACTTCATAAATTTACTTTAAAATATTAACGTTCATTATTCAAGTCAACAGCGATGAATTATCTCATCAAACAGATAATAAACCAATCGCCTATTAAGCCTAATGTAATAAGAAGATCTCGCAGCTAGTTGAAAATTCATCCCTCCTCAAACGGCAAACACTTTCCCGCAAGTATATTTGTCCTACCCCTATTTGCCTTCAAAGGCTTCCTCCATCACTCTCACAGCTGATACAGATGAGGAAATCTGGTTAGCGATAAGAAGCTAATTTTTAAGAGTTTAGTAGTTATTAGTTAGTGGTTAGAGTCAAGTAATTATTAGAAGTATTTAGTGATAAATAACAGTGGTACTCTAAAGGTAGAATATTTACAATATAATCATTTTAAGAGTTGTTGAATCAAAACTTTTTTTTAAATTGGGTTGGGACGTTTTTTGCACGTTGAAATTTTTATTTTTCTAACATCACATGTCTATCTAACTGGAGTCCTTGGCAACCAATAATAAATGATAAGATAACCTTTGACCTAGCGACTCTGCCGGGTGCGGCTTGGTGACATTTTGCACATTTTGAAATTTGCAGACGTCGTTGCTAAGGCCCGGTATTTTGAAGTATCGTAAAGTTAACTAAAATGCAATTTTCGTTAAATCATCATAATATTTCACTCACCGAATTTCGGCAGTAAATATTTAGTAACTTTAACTTACGATTTTCAAGATGGCGGCGCTTCACTGACAGCGGCTGTTCTTTTTTAATGTAAGGATACATCAAAATTGTTGCAAACTGAACATTTTTTGTCTCGTTTTCTAGCTTAATGAAGGTAAGGGATATGATTTTTATGAATAGTTGTTTGTTTTAAAGCTTTTAAATGGCATTTTAATTATTTCCAAGATTTGGGGGCGTGGCTTCATACTTTGGCAATGTTCGGTGTTAACTCGAGATTGAGTATTTTGAATATAAGTTCAAGTAATAGTTAACTAAAATATTACTACAGTTCAATATACCGGGCCTAAGTTACGAGTATCATGTGTTATTTATGTGACAACACGTCTTAATGTATTTAATAATGGCAACACCCTGCTTTCATCAAAAATGATATTAAATCAAATGTTTTTTCCGGACTCTAAAACAATAGCTAAGATACGATCACCATTATATGTATTTTATGTCACATCACTAAATGTATGTTATAATGGCATCACCTTTCTTGTCTTAAATATGGGAATGCCTCAAAACAAATTTGTTTAAATCACTCAAAAACGGTACGCGTAGACCACTGTTGTGATTTGAATTTGCTGTCAAAAATGGCGCAAAAAATACTATTTGCTTAGTATAAAAATAATTAATTCTTTTCTTTTGAGTGCATTATCAAGTCAAAAATGGTATAGGCATTTAAAATATGACACACATCTAAAAAATGACTTTTTCTACTGTCCTGGTATGAAGAGGTGTTTATCTCAGAAGTACGCCGCGCAGCAGATCAGTGCCAATTATCGTACGACAATCATTTAGGTAATATTAATGTCTATATCTGAGGGGAAACAGCGAAGCCAGGCTATGCCACCCCACCCCCCCTGCTGTCAGCCTGTAACTGAAAATTTAAACCTTATCCGATCATCATAATTTTGTTTATTCAATGCGAAAAGTTAAGTCGATAGGTAAAATTTAAAATGATTTATGATATTATATTCCTTGGCTTATAGGTTGGTATGAGGTTGGTATGAGTTGGTATGACCACCCATGGTTCACTTTGCCAATGTCGCCCCTGTTTCAGGGAAGGTCGGCAAGAGTTGCAGGGCTTATGTTCATTTGAGATTGGGTTTTTTATACTGTAGGTCCACATGCGGCATGTGTGAGCGCGAAATTATGCGTGTCTGCTTGTGGGAATGCATTTAATATGAATCTCAAATGATACATATCTTTGCAGCTTAGATTTAGATTAGATTTCGATTTTAGATGTAAAAAGTGGTTCACTTTGCCAATGTCACCCCTGATTCAGGAAAAGTCGGTAAAAGTTGCAGGGTCATGATCATGGCTTCCTTAATCAAACGCTGCTAGAAGCGATTTTCTACTAAATTCCTTACACTTTGGATATCAAGTCGGAGATTGCTAGCGCTTGCGAAAGAACTCCACAGATAAAAAGATCACAGTGCACCTTATTTTTGGATACAAATCGCCAGCTCGTAAGGAGTAAAGAATTTGGCAGAATAGCGCTTCAGCCCTGTGTATCCAACGCCTTTCTCTTCCAGTAATAGAGAATATTTAATATTTCTTAATTCAGGCGTACAATGAATTGAAAGCTTAAAATAGAAGTCGGGCATTGTTGTGTCTGACATTCTATCGATTGCGCAGAGTAAATGTCAGTGAGCGAGGCAGTGCGCCTTTATTATTAAACAAGAGGTTGCAGGGCGCGTTATTGTATGGAGAGGTATTCGTAATAGAACGGAATTTAGGCAAGGGCAATCCATTACTTCCATTATATTGTTACTTTCAATCTCTCTTAAATAACAAAAAAAAAGACATTTCACAGTGTTAATAAACTAATATATAATAATAATATAATGATGATTAATTTGGTGAGTGCTGATTTTATGTGAATCACATCTTAAGAGATCGTTGGATAACATGGTTCAGTTTGTAACTTCTGTATAGTCGGTTTTACGGCTTAGGCGTTAATGGATCACTGAAGCTCCACACAACCGCAGCCTTTATTTACTTGTTACTAAGGCATATTCTCGCGTGCTCGTTACCAGACGAGACGCTTCTAGAATGGATATTTCCAGAAAGTACCAGAAGTTCAAAGTGTCAAACACTCACGTCCACACACACACACATACACAGCAAGTAAACACGCCTAGGCTTCTTCTGCTTCTTCTTCGATGGCCCTACAGCTCATATCTCCCCTTGGCCTTCATCAGCCTTCGCCCTCAACTCCTCCTCTCTACCGCCGCGGTTTTCCAGTCTGTCAACTGTCGTTATAATAATAATATTAGGATGATTTATTTGGTGAGCGCTGTTTTTGTGTGTATCACACCTCAAGAGCCCTCTAGTAGTTCGCCTATTCCAAATACGCCTAGGCACACAATCACAAAAACACGCAGGCATGAACTTATACATTCGTAACAATATTAATAATATTTAACACTTGCAAATTGCGTGTTAATAATTTATGATTACCTGGGGCCGCCAAATTCGTTTCTCCGCCCAACTGGAGAGTACTCTGGCGGCGCTTTCATCGCGCCAAATTAATTCACATCTCACGTTTTGATGGTTCATATCTCTGCGTTGCCAAAAGCCATGTAGACACGCTCCGCCGCTAGTCCAGTAACTTTGTCTTGTTGCTGTATGGCCTGAATTTCATTGCATGGGGGTAGTTGCGTCACGAAAGGATATGTAGGAAAAATAAAGAACATAGAGAAAATTTTAATGTGTAATAAAAAGTAACAAAAGATGTCGGACAAGGAGTTAAAAAAGGAGAAGAAAAATGTGATCCTCATAGTAATTATCCTCATAAATGTACTTATCATTCTATACATCGTCACATTTGTTTGTTTATTATGATTATTAAGGATGTGCCTGAGATGCAGTATCCAAGTTTTTGGCCTCGGCAGAACTCCGAAGTTCTTTTGAATTTCACAAAAACTGCAAAAAAATGTTTAAAAACCATTTTAACTACTTAACTCATTTTGATTTAAAATTCCAGTAAATTGAGTAGGGTATATATCTATATTTCAAGATGCAAAGAGATATTGACATTTAAGGCTCATATTAAATGCATCCCCACAACCAGGCACATGCCAGTCCGCGCCTACACACGCTGCATTTGTAGATACAAAATATACCAAACCTCACAAGAATATACACTATGTAACCTCTGCCGACTTTACCTGAAACCGAGAGGGCATTGGCAAAAGTGGAATTAATTTTTTTACAGCAGTATAAAAATGTAAAGAAAAACTTGCAGATTCTGGGACAATTTGGAGAAAAAAAAGTATACAAAATTTGGTCAGATTTTGGATTCTACATTTCAGGCATATCCTTTACAAGAAATATTAAAGAAATAAACTACCCAATTCAGTGCAACTTACGATGTTTAAAGCCACTGGCGTACGTGGCTGATTCAACGGAATAATCTCATGTAAATGAAAATTAATCAAGTGATTCGGAGTGCTATGAAAATTTGTGCGCCATCAACAGAAACGCGCCGCGCCTCCACTTGCCTTATTTGCCTTCCGAGCAAAATTACGCAAAAACGAAACGTTCTGATTTTAATTTGTTTTTGTTGATAAAAGCACTTGATAAATAAATTGTTTATGCTACAAACAACGACGTTATTTAACATTTTGAAAACAAAAAACTTGACAATGACTGTTCACCAAGTGGAGTTCACACTTGTGATTTAGCGTATTATTAGAGGTCTAAAATATTTAAGCAAGCAACACCTCTGCGGCACCCTTCCAGGGTGACATAGACCCCCAAGACTCACAAGAATTGGGGAGCCTCCCGCACAGGATTCCTTAAAAAAAAAAAAAAAAAAAATTGAATGCTCAAGGAAGATGTGCATAAAATAGTGCATATTTTAATTTAGGAAATAAAGGGATTAAAATTATTTCAACACCCAATTCCAGCTTAGAAAATGTTCGAACAAAGCCAAAATCTCTATGATTTGCAACCTCCAATACGTAGTATAAACATAAGAACGAAGAGATTACCGGTCTGTAGTCTAAGAGAGAACACTTTGGGCTCATGATTGGAAGATAGTGGGTTCGAATCCCCACCGATTCAAATTTCCTTAGTTAAAAAAATAATCTTCCTTTACAAAAGACCGGCCACCATAGGTCCATCTATCCTTACACAAACTAGGGGTTGCTTGAGACGCTTTCTGCAGTGACGAACAAGCTCTCAGAGGGCTCTTGATGTGTGATTCACACAAAAACAGCGCTCATTAAATAAATCATCCGAATATTAATAACCATTTAAAAAATATAATGTGTTTTTCTTCAAAGTCAAAAATGAGGTACTTACATGAGATTTCCCAAGAAGAAAAAAATATCAAATGTAACCTGCTTTGTTGTTAACCATTTTTTTTTAAATCTTCGCAAGTACTTACTAAGTAGTAGGCTCATGTAATAATCTTACTCTACGCATTCTTTTTTTTTTGCAAACTACGGGAATAATTTGTTTTTCTTTTATAAAGCCTTTTGACTTAAAAACACTTTCGCAAAGTTCAAAAGTAATTCCTCGTCAGAGCGGCTTACAGAGCGCTCTGTGTGTAGGTATATATATTTTTTCCATATTGAAATTCAAACTTTGAAATGCTCAAGTTTTGTTTTTTTTTTCATTTTTTTTTCAGTATACAAAAATAGGTCTGTAAGTACGGAATAAGTTAATACTCCCGAAAAACGGTTTAACTAAAATGTTTTGCATGAAATTTTGTTTTGAAAATACCTCATAACAATTTTTTTGAAGAGTTATTTATCTTTTCTCTTCCTTTTTCATCCCTGGTTAGCTCCCTATTGTCAAGTAAAAAAAAATCGCAGACAAAAACATGTGATAAAAATTTTGCATTGTAGTTTTAATTTTTGCATAAAAACCTGTAAGTATATTTTGCCTGTATTATGATAGAAAAAATAATTGGATTAAGGGTTGATTTTTCTTGTATACAAATCGAGAATCATCTTCTTTCTTCTTTTAGTGCCTCTCCTATTGAAGATCGGAGATCCTCATGGTAATGTATAAGTACCTAACATCCAGAGACCCACATACACTTATACAGACGAGCAAAACGTCTGTATAAGTGTATGTGAGTCGGTGTTATGACCGAGGGGGCCAAGTGGGCTGATCTTTCTAGCGTGTTTGCAATATAACAACGTTGGTTCGATCCCCGCTTGGGTAATTTGATTATAACTTTGCTCCTGGTTCAACAGATGTTATTGGGTAATTATTAATTAATAATTTATTAAAATAAACACTAATGAATTATTAATTGATGATATTGATACCTGTTTCTGGCCAGGAAGAAAAGGTTGGTAAATTGCATACCTCTTCACAAATCTATTTAAAAAATAAACACACACAATGAAATATTCATAACAATACTAATTGAGAAGGATAATACATCACAATTGTTTTTTTTTTGTTTTTTAATTCCGTTTGCATTCAGTATTTGGCCACGCGTTTATTTTTAATTTGCACGGAATTCGTTTCCGTCAAAGCTTCCGCCTTGCCAGCCATGAATTTTAACAATTAACGTTGTGCCCGTATGTATGGTCGCTCCATCAATAAAACGACTAAGTCCTGCCACATCAAATGCGGGCCTGGGGCTCATATTATAGATGAGGCGAAACAGCCACTTCACAAGTGCGAAAATGGGTCAGCCTAATCAATGAAGCCAATAAATGAATAAGATGAATCCTTTATAGTAATAATCCTTTATTGTAACCCAACGTGGTCGTCATGCCGTCGTGTCCTGATATTTTGAATTATCAGGTCCGGTCGGTAGCTCAGTTGGTAGAGTGCTCGCCGTCCATGCCGAGATCTCAAGTTCGAATTGTACCTAAGGTGCCGGAAATGAATTCCCGTATCGGTGTTGATTTCAAACTCTAAATAAAAATACCGTCAGATTTAACTCGGCCTTCACAAGAAATGAGTACCAGCCAACTCGGGAGCTGGGAATCACACCTACTTTAACTGAAGTGGTTGACGTAACGCCGCCCTTTTTACCTGTAACAATAAATGGGTTTGACTCTCCAAATGCGACGCCTTTACGGAAAACGCGGCAAAAAGTAACACTTCATTTGTAGATTACATCCTTGTTTCAGGGAAGATCGGCAAAAGTTGCAGGGTTTATGTTCATTTGAAGTTGTTTTTTGAATTGAAAGTACACGCGCAGCATTATTGTAGGCGCTAATTTACAAGTGTCTGTTTGTAGGAATGTATTTAATATGTATTTTAAATGTTGGTATATCTTTGAAACTTAGATTATAGATTATGGAAGTTGCACAGTTTTTGCGCCGCATCACGCATTTGTAGATCCAGTAGGTACAAGCGCTTGCAATATAAATATGGCATCGTCAGGGGCGTCCCTCTGGGACTCGAACCAACTGCTGCCAACTGCGACATCGGATTGTTGTGATCAAACCGGGAAATGCATATTACATACCACTCTTGTACCCCGAGTATAAAGCATTTCGTAAACTCCCCTCGATTGCGTAAATCGAAAAAAATTATAAAGAATAAATCACTCCCATCGTACTTGTATTTTCGATTCACGTAATCCGGGTTAGTTTACACAAAGCTTTATACTCGGGTTAGTGTTTCCCTTTCAATAAATTTTACAAATGCACAATACAACGGTCGTTTGATTTCTGAAACTACAGAGAACTTCCGTCCTTAATTTATAGAGAGAATAAAGATCATTCTCGAAACATGGAGAATCGCTTCCTGCTAGATTTTAGCAGAACATTCTACCTAACACTCGATCAATCTCTAACAAATATAAATTCTTATAATAACCTAACATCTCTTTATGTCTATAGAGATTTTACTGACTTTATTATTAACTCACACAGAGAAACACGACTGCAATATTATTATGATTTTTCTGGGGTTCTCTTTTAATTAAACTGCAAATAATTATTTTAACAGAATTTATTTTACATGGTTTGGTTCAATCACTGCTTATTGGTCTTCACGACAAAATGCTTGAAGCGACTAATACACTGATGCCCTTTGTAGTGCGTATATATAGGTACAAAAGGGATAATTCTTGCAGATTCCAGATCATTCGATCTCTCACTCATACCAGACCACCGTTCAATGTACCTTACTACTACCATCACACTAGAGCCAGATTGTTCTACCAGCGCGCAGCGTGATAAGAATCACGTATGCACCAATACTACTATACGCTCGTAACAATATTGAAGCTATATCATGCGCTAGGAGCGCTGCAGTATCTCCCATACATTTTCGATTTACGAGGGGAGTGTATGTGAATGCTTTGTCCTTGTAGTTACAGTTGTCCTCAGTGGCAGTCAGCTAATGAGCGTGGCATATGCAAGTGGAGGAATAATATCATCATATTGATCCGATTCCCGCTAATGGAATATTTACAAGTGGACACTTACACGCCGCTGGCTGCCGGTTGACTGTAACGCTGAACACCGCATGTATTTTTCATCTGGTGACTATGTGTGACCAGGTGTCGAGTGTGCAGAGGAAATGTGACATGAAGAAGGGGAAGAGGCAGACTGAAAAAAATTTGGCTTGATCAAATTAGTGAAATTCTGAAAGATTGAGATATAAAGCAGGAAATGTGAAATGAATAAAGGGGAAGAGAGAGACTGAAAAAAGTCTGGCTTGATCAGATAAGTGAAATTGTGAAAGATTGAGATATTAAGAAAAGAAAAAGGAAGACTGAAATAAGTTTAGTTTGATCAGATTATTGACATTGTGAAAGCTTGAGGTATAAACAGTGAAAATAAGAAAAGGAAAAGGAAGCCTGAAAATAGTTAGGTTTGATCAAATCGGTAAAAATGTGAAAGATATGTATTATACACAGGAAATGGGAAAAGAGAAAGAGAAAAGGAAGACTGAAATAAGTAAGCGACTCATTGGATCAATCCATTCTTTCCTCGGTCTTCACCGTCTATGTCCATCATCTTTGACTTTCCTTTTGTACACGCTTTTTGTCAGTCGTTCATCGTTCATTCTTTCTAGATGCCCGAACCATCTCATTGTTCTCCTTTGAACTTTTGCTCATATTCCAACCTTTAAGTCTAGGAATGTTTAAATTTGTGCTAGCAATAAAAACAATCTTATATCATTTTAAAGCTTAGAAAGAGCATGCATGTCATTGCAAGGTATTTGAAAATTGACCGGTCCGTAGTCTACAGGTGGCGGAGCACAAAAAATGTACTATTTATATTTTCAAATATGCTCGTTGTTGGGTTGAAAAATTCAATACCATTACCAAAGACAGGCCACCAATGGTCCATCCAGTCTTACAGCAACTGGGTGTTGCATGAGAATTGTACCGACGACTAAGCTTGTAAAAATGTCCGGTCGATAGCTCAGTTGATAGAATGCTTGCATTCCATGCCGGGAGCAAGGGCTCGATCCCCACCGAGGGTGTCAGAAATGATTTCCCGTTGCAGTGTTTATTTAAAAGTTTAAATACAAATGCCGGAAAGGTTTACTCAGTTTCACAAAAAGAACCAGCCCTTTTGGGAGTGCTAGAATTTGAATTCACGCGTAGCAACACAACTTCTCATAGTATTGTCTACGAATAAGGGTAACCTATTGTCTACAATGTACACACTGAAATATTTTCTGCGTATAGTTGGTGATAAGCGGAAAGTTTTGATATTGTCACGACCAAGGGACAATTGGTTTGATAGACGGAGCTGATACAAGTTTCCGCGTGCGAGCAGGACGCACACATGTGCTAGTAGAATGTAGCGCTACATGTGCGAGTAGGACGTACATATGCACGACTAAAAGGGGAATCTGGTACACACGTTTGATGGGGGACTCCTCCGACATGTCAAATTGAAATTAGATAAGTTAATAAACTGTCAACATGGACTATATTATACGAAGTTATCATGACTATATTATTGATAATAATTGTTTACAGTTTGAGTTTACGTTTTGGGATAGTTCAATACGGTAAGAAAGACACTAAGATATAAAAATACGTATTCGCATATACTTTTCTGACCTGAGTTTAATTTTATGGATTCTAATCCACTGTTACTGTAACTGTATCCTGTAAACGCTCCACTAGGGGTGGCCGGTACCTCCGCAGATGCGTCTCCACTTTTTTCTGTCCTTGCATACCTCTTTCATCTCTTCAACATTCATCACTTTCTTCATAAATACTTTTCTCTTATTCTTACTCACTGCAGGTTACATTCTTTCGCAATATCACCTATTTGATCTATCCATTCCTTCCCTGGTCTTGCCCTTCCACGCTTTCTTCTGACATTTCCTTTGTAACAACCTTCCAGTTACGAGTCTGAAGCGTTACTACTGGACTACGGACCTGTCGAGGCAATGTCCTGCAAGTTAACTATGCGTGACCACGACAGCGGATTTTCCACCATCCTATCTACGTGGTCTCTTCAGTACCGCCGTCTCTTCTTGCCCCGTCTCATGATGTCTTCTGTCTGACACGTGTCTTCTAACTTCCGAGTTTCTGACCTTTTTTTGAGTATAATTTTTGCAGAGTAATGAAATTCACTAACCTATTTCACCAGGCCAGAAAAAGGTATTGAAGCAATTAATCAATAATTAATTATTTAATGTCCTTAATGAATTATGAACTAATAACTACCCAATGACATCTGTTGAATCAGGGTCAAAGTTATTGTCGATAGGACATGACGCAGGCGGGGTCCGAACCAACGTTAGCTGTCAACGTTAGCTGTAACGCAAATTCGAGCGCCAGTTCCCATTCCAGCGACTTGTCTTTCCTGCTGTAGTCCGCAGTACTTCAAAGAGTGGCAGAAAAAAATCAATCTGTTTTAAGCCTCAACTATTACATAAATTGACTTAATTTCTTCATCGTAAAATTAATCAACATGTGAAATTGATTGAGATATCCCGGGCGCAGTATGGATCCATTATTTAGTGGGCGCACGATAAGGGTTGAGATCCGGGCTTTGACCCTCTCCCCGAGGTTTACTGATAATCTCGACTCCACGCTCGGAGGGTCGTGACTCGGTGAACGTCCAGAATAATATAGAACATGCTGGAACGTCTACAATACAGGCTCTCAAAGTCTTCTACCTCAAGAATCCTGAACATTTATTTCATCTTACTCTTCTGTCTGAATGCTAAAATTAACTTGCAATAATATTCATTAACATTTTTAGTCATTCGTCCATATTATCTTTGGCTATTTTTTTTTAAGATCTTCAAAGGAGCAACATAATTCTACCATGGATCCCTCAAAAAAAATAATGTAGTTACATTTTTTATCACTTGTAGTCTAGTGGGTGAAGCTACGGATTCGTAATATGAAGGTTGTGGGTTCGATTCTCAGCTAAGCATATAAAATACTACTGAGTCTTGCTTGAGTATTGGCAATTTTCACAGCCACTACAAAGCATACATCTCTTGAGGAATGAGTCAGCAAATAAATAATCTTAATATTTATTGATTATTTGAGTTCTTTGACTTATACATAGGTTGGTATGCGGCTGACCACCCATACTGTAAAAAATGGTTCACTTTGCCAATGTCACCCCTGTTTCAGGGAATGACGGCAAGAGTTGCAGGGCTTATGTTCATTTGAGATAGTTTTTATATTGTAGGTCCACATGTGTTAGCGCGAAATTATACATGTCTGCTTGTGGGAATGCATTTAATATAAATCTTAAATGATATAATTCTTTGCACCTTAGATTAGATTAGATTAGGTTTGAACTTTGATGCTTACTTTGATAGAAGTTTTCATAACTATAGAGCCATTTGCATATAACACCAATTCTGTCCGGTTTGAAACAATAGACAAACCGGACAGAATCCGGACAAAGTCCGATATGCAATCATAGACAAACCGGAGTTAAAAAGATCGTAAGTGTTGCAATGCTACCCATTCTCCTAGAATTCATCTTCATATCATGAATCCTCAATATGAAACTTTTTTCGTAAACCCCCAAAATCTACTCCTGACTGTCTCGCTCATAGATAGTTCCCACTTTGGGAATCGCTGGTACAGAACATTATGGAACGCGTCTGTGGAATACTGAAGACGCTGCAACAGGTTTATCTGTAATACAATATTGTACTAAACGTTTCCATAGCAGAGAGCTTTCGCCGGGAAGCTTTTGTTATCAGTTTGTTTTGGATATTTTAAAATACAGCCAGCTTGCTTTTCTGTTTTTTCAGCCAGTATTCATATTTTTCCTTTGTAAGCAAGCCTGTTTAACCCTCTCTATGAGTTTCAAAATTTTACAATTATTTGAAGCATTTGTCAAAGACAACTCACTCATTTATTTATTCTCGTAAAACTTTTAATAATTTTATTTTGGCATTTTTTATTTTTGACTATTGTGGATCTTTCTGTATCCATGTTATATTTTATTTTCCTAGTGAGACTCGGCACATGTTTTTACAAATACAATATTGTGTCTTCATCTAAACGGGTCGCTAAGGAAAACAATCAAATATTTTTTAATTGGTTGCTAAGGACGGCAGCCCCCCATACAAGAGTGACGTTGGGTCGCCGAAAAAGAGTCTCACAAATTCTTAAATTATTGTGAAAAAAATTGCGTATGAATTGAAAGAATATGATTTATTTAATGAATCCTTTATTTTTTCAATGCAAATACCTTTATTTATTTAGATATGCAAAACAATATAATGTACCATCTTGCAAACATTTCGAAAATAAAATATATGTATATATATATATATATATATATATGTTGATAGGTTTTCGGGTAATCCGTTAATTTGCTATTTTATAGCCGACGTTTCGGATCGGTATCACGATCCTTCATCAGGGCGGTCCTTCTGTGTGTAGGGTTGGCCTTCGACTGATTTGTATAATATAATTTGTATAATATGTATAATATCCGTGAAAACTTAAAATTAAACATATATATATATATATATATATATTAAATTAAATAAAATAAACAGATCACCTGATGATGATTACTGTGTAGTCGAAAACGTTTGTGTCCAAAAATAAAAAATAAATAAAAAGAGTGAAAATAAAACAGAGTTCTAATAACTAAATAAAGATGAATTTTCACAGTGTTAATGCACCAACCATCCAAAATATTATAAATAAAATAAAACTTAGTTATCTCCCGCAAAACATTATTTCCTTCTTTACAAATTTGATGAGTTTTCTTTGGCGAAATTTCTTCGTGACACGAAAATAGTGGAGGGACGGCGAAAAGGCGTCTTTATAAATTGCTCAAATCCCATTTGTACATTGTCCCCGAACTACAATAAGATCGTCCCCCCCCCCCCCCCCCCCCATGTGGCGGGAAAGGGCGGCATTTTCTCTCTCACAGACCGCCCCCCTCGGAAGATGTTGCGCCCCTATGTGGGCCTACTGCCCCTTTGTACATAAATGTGAGTATAAACTACTGGGCGTTATCTTATACTGGCTTTGGGCTGGTTAAAGTAATGCAAGTGAATGGTCAAGTGGAGAGTGATTAAATAAGTTTTTTATTATTTTTATAATTCAGTGAAATGTATGTTTTGAGTGGTTCCTTTTAGAGGGCTCTTAAGGTGTCTATAATTTAGAATCTGTGATCTAATTTGCATCGATATATTACATTAAAGATTCATATTAAATGCATTTCCATATGGCAGACACGTACAAGATCGAACTTACACATGCCGCATGTGGACCTACAATATAAAAACTGCAACTTTTCTCGACGTTTCCTGAAACAGGGGTGATATTGGCAAAGGGAACAATATTTTTTCAGCATGGGTGGTCAGCCTCTTACCAACTTACTAGTCAAGTCAACCAACTACAACAAGTCAACCTTTATGTCAAGGAAAAAAATATGATTTACTGTATTGATTTTTGTAATTTTATCAATGCTTTAAATAGCTCTGTTAATTCTTATGCCCTTTTCTTTACTAACATTGCTCATGCCTTTTCCATTTCATAACCTTTTTTTTCAAACGTCTGTCAAATATCACTTTATATCAACAGATGTGTACCTTTCTAGTGTTTATCCAGCGATTGAAAAAATCTGGTCCTTCGAACACGTTTTCTATAATCGATCCACTGTCGCAGTGTGAACAGGCTAACAGAAGACGTGCAGGGGCTCGAATCCGAGCGGAAGTAAATGTTGGATGTGGGTGGGAGGACCTTTGACGTACAAATAGACGTGGAAGTTACCGCATTGGCATGGTCGCAAGAATCAGAGTGGATATTTCCTGTAGTCCAGTACACCGAGTGTTAACTCAAAGCTTCGCGTGTAAACTCAAAAATTGCGTCAAATAAAATATAAAAACTTAAACAGCGCCTCTAGAATAAATAGAATTTTAGGTACAATATTTATTCATTGTTTTAATGAGTTGCAGGGCTTATGTTCATTTGAGATTAGGTTGTTATGTTGTTAATCCACATGTATGTGTGAGCGCGAAATTGTACGTTTCTGCTTATAGGAATGCATGTAATAATTGCAACTGTGAAAGAATGGGATGCACAAAACGAGCGCAAAAGAAGAAAATGCATGAAAAAGGTGATGGATATGAATGAATTGAAAGAAGTATGTAAGGATAAGAAGAAGTGGAGGCAGCTCTTTAGAGGCTCTGGCCACCCCTAGCGGAATGGAAACAGAGTTACAGTTACATAATATATTATATATGTAGAATGTCTTGATACCAACATTGATGTATGGAAGTAAAAACTACGTTCATTTTTGTCAATGCCACCCCGGTTTCACGGAAAGGAGGCAGGAGTTGCAAAGCTTATGTTCATGTAAGGCTTAGTTTATTTAGTATGTACGTATGTAGCATTTGTTAGTTTGTGGCAAAGCATTAAATATGAGCCTTTCAATAAATCTTTGCAACTAAGATTAAAGATTATAGACTTTCAGTCACAGATATATTTGGTGAAACGCCATGATTGAGTTTCTACGTTGAGTTTTTATATACTTGGTGTAGAGAATCGCTTACAGCACTTGCATTGTCCGGTGGTGAATGGATTTCTCCGCGTCTAGGAAAATATTTTCCTTAAAAAATATATTTATTGTTATGAAATCTTGGCATTTTATCCTCTGAAGACTTTTATTACATTTCACCATAGAAGCTTTCATCTGAAAAAGATGGAAAAATGTTCTTCTATTTATTTTATCAAAAGTATATTTTTCTTATTTCGCCAAAGGTTATTTTAATATATTTCTTTCTAAAACTCCTCAGATCAATATTTTCAAGGGCATGTTCATTAATGGTCACATTTTTTATGAATTTGTAAAACAATATTGCAAAAAAGTATTATTTTTAAGTATCGAAAAAGAATTACAAAAAATTATCTTATCAAAGTATCTTTCAATGAATCAAAAGAGTAAATTTGTTAAACAAACATGTTGTTTAAAAAGGTTTTCTCAGTCTTCCAAAAAAATTGAGAACCTGCCCTTACGGGAGTAAGAAAATCGTTACGCCATTTAAATAAGAAAGTTAATGTACAAAATAATGTGATTTAGATTGTCTGGACATGTAGAAAGAATGGAGGATTAAAGACTTATAATATGTACCTACAGAGGAAATGTGAAAGGGAAAAGAGGAAAGTTAAAAGTGAGAAAAGTATGGCTGCATAAAATTGGTGAAATCGTGACACAATTGGATATACAGAGCGAATGTAAACAAGGTGATGGACATGAATGAATTGAAAGAATGGGATAGGAAATAGGAATATAGAATTGGAATATAAAAGAATGGAATAGGAAAAAATGGATGCAAATATGCAGAGACTCAGGACATTCCTCATAGAATTGCGACCAAGTTACAGTTACAGATTGTCTTGACAATTCAAGATATAGTAAAAGAAACGAAAATTACAAGTTCAAAAAGGTTAGTTTTGTCAATATGTAAGTCAATATCAAAATATACACGAGCGAGTATACAATTTTCTATGTGGAACGATCCTTTCTTGACTTTCGTAATAAAACAACTGAAAGATAAAGTCATAAAAGGTGATTAGTCCAATCAGCAGGTCACACGTCCTACTCGTATTAACTATTATTTTTCTCTCGTATGAAACAAAAAAAAAACAAAACTACTTCACATCTTTTACCGGAACTTCAAAGAAAAAGTCGTTTATAAAAAAAAACGTACCATTTAGTTCAGCAATTAATTTTAAGAAAATATCCATATTTCTTTCTTGAAATTTGTAGAACATGTTCTTGATATTGTTTGTTTTTAGCAGGTTCTATTTGATCAAAACTGCAGTTTATTTGTTTTACACAATTGATTTCCTTGACTTATAGGTTGGGATGAGGCTGACCACCCATACTGTAAAAAATGGTTCACTTTGCCAATGCACCCCTGTTTCAGGGAAGGTCGGCAAAAGTTGTGGGGCTTGTGTTCATTTGAGGTTTGGATTTTATTTGTAAGTACGCATTCAGCATTTGTAAGCGCGAACTACACGTGTTGGTTTGTGGGCATACATCTGAGAGCTTTGAATGAATATATCCTTGCAACTTAGATTATAGATTAAAGATTTCCTCACTTTCGGTTCTGACAGAGTTTTTATACATAAACATTACGACGGTTGATTCGTGTCTGCTCTGATTTTGGTCCTTGATTTAAACATATTATTTATATTTCTCTAGATTATTTAAATTGTTAGATACCGCCTTTCTGGATTTCACCAGAATATTCGATTCAACATTTAATTATTAATGTCGGACAACTATAAATTATTATTATAAGGTAGGTACCTACCCAAACATTTACTTATTTCTAGAGATTTCATTGACTTATTATTAAACTAACAATGACAAACAAAACACAACTACTAATATCCTGTATATTCTTAAGACCAAACTTCTGAAATCAAATGAAAATAAAAATAAAATGGTTTAAGATATTCTTGAGATGTAAACGGTATGTTTGCAAAATAGGTTGCTGGTATTTTATATTGTTTCAATGAAAATCATGATGAGGCAAAATATGCAACATTTTGGAATTTGGAATTTTCTATAAATTCAATTGGAATTTTTATTTCATCACATTACAATTTTTGCGAATAGTTGCACAAAGAATTTGTCAATATCAGATGATTGAAAATAAAAAAAAATGTTTTAAAATGACATAAAATTTTGAAAAATTCAAATAAAAGTCAACAAACACGTCCGGCATTTCAATTCAGCATCACCTGTACAAAATGTTACGCATTCCATTAAACTATTTAGTTTTACATTGTTGAAAATGTTGTAAATTGAATGTATCAATAAGTAACTCTAAACATTTCGTAAACTCTGTGATTGAGCTTTGATTGATTTCGTAAACTCTGTGATGAACTGTGATTTATTTATTTAACAGGATTTATTTTGCACAATATACGGTAACACAGTACTTCTCTGTGTAGCTCTATCGACTTCGCGTCACAATGTTTCAAGCGTTTCTGCTCTCCGCACCATTGCGGTTCGTATATTTAGGCACGAAAGAGACAATTCTCGCATGTTCTAGATTATTCCACACACTTCTATAACGGATTCTTCTAAATTCTTCCAGATTGTTTGACACACACCATCGTGCTTAGGCGTACCTACATATATACATGTACACACAAACTCATAGTTCGTAAAACTATACTTTTCTATTCACGCGATCGAGGGGATTTCACGCATTTTTTTTAAACTCGGGGTAGAGTTTTATGAAGTTAAAAAAATGCATGGAATGTTTTCCCGAAAAACACCCTTTCATTATTATTTCAATCTCGTCGTAAATATGCTAACCGCACTTTCAATATGACTGCTGATTGCAGAATTCACAGGCGCTGCCAATAAAATTTCCCATTGCACTCAGTTTTGAGTTTCCCGCGGTTTTCCGTTTAATGCGGCCTATTTATCCATTTGCTTGATTGCAGTTAACAATATTATGGAAACATGTCAAATGGCATTTCATATTCACATTCATTACTTACCTACCCTTCTTGTCAGCCACCATTATTCTTTGTGAGTTTTGTAAAATATGAAGAGTAAAATATAAAGTTCTTAATGGATTGTATGAGCGATGCCTTTGTGTCTGTTGTACATAGTTTATGATGTTCGGGTAAAATATTGAGAAAAATGCTGAGTAAGTCTTGGGACATAGTACGTGCATGAGTAAAGCATAATTTTTTGGGTCGAATCATCTAGGATATATAAGAAAACAACTATTAAATTATTTGCTTGTGGTAGGGTATGTTGTTTTTTGTTTCGACGTAATAATGTTACGCATTATCCTTGGTCAATATAACCTGATTTGTATGTTCATCTTGGCTGGGCATCCTGTAATAATGTTAAATACTAAAATGTGATTATAATCTTGCTTTCGCAATTTTTTCGTTTTTCTGAAGGCTGCGCATGTTTTTGGTTTGAATTTCTTAGTTCGAATAAAATGTTACATTTTTCCAGTGCTCGATTATGTTTCTAAATCAGATTTTTTTTAAATTCTAAATAAGGAAGTCATTAAGATCTGGAACATGCTTTCTGTACGTCTGTAATCCTTCAATCTTAATTCTCTTTCAACTTAATAATTGGCGTAGATCTTCCAAGTATGTACTTATTTCAGTTTTTAAATGAAATCTTTACAATTGAAAAAAATCTTGTTCTTCTTATGTAATTGTAAGACCGATAATTTGTTGTATTTCTTTATAACTTGTTTACTTCAAGGTTGATATAGCGCTTTAGATTTTGCTCATTCCGTGTCTGATTGTGGGCAACATTTATGGTGAATTATACGAAAAATTAGAAAACAAATGCTGATTTTAACTTCGCATTTGAGCAACTGCAATATGCACAGATCACTGAATATGGCAATATGTTTCAACTGAAGAATCTTCCAGAACTTCCTCAGGCATCATTATGATAACACCTTGTATCGCATCAGTTGCCATCTCACCAGCCAGCCGAGTGCTGTGTCAGTGATTTTCTTAATTAGTGGTATCGACTTGCTTTGATGGTATTAAATACCCAAAGTGCCGTGATGGTAAGTGACGACGGCAAAGCCTGATCGCTCACGTTACATATTCACGAATCAACTGTATGAATTATGTATGCGATATTATACAAACACCAACTATTCGGTTAGTTGCTAAGCATAATGGCTTTTAACGTGTCTCAAACTAGATGCCATATTTGCTGTGTGAAAATTGTATCCTCGTTTTAAATTCGTTCTTTCGAAATGTTACAATAATTGAAGACAACAGGGGAAAAACAAGAAATGACAGTTGAAGAATATTATCAGTAAATCAAAATTTGAAATTTGAAATCATGTTTATTGCCAGTCACAAAGAACCGGAAATACCGCCATAAACTGTGATAGCGACTGTTGTTGCATTACTAATTTTGCTGGGCTTTAGATACACACAGATGCCACTAGATTTTACTTTTTTATTGCTAACCTATTTTTTTTATTTTTGCTGTCATTTGTTGTTTTTCCCCTGTAGTCTCCAATTGATGCTAGAGATGGACACTTTACCAGTGTCACCCCTGTTTCAGGGAAGCTCGACAAAAGTGGCTGTCCATTTGAGGTTTCGTTTTTAATTTGTAAGTACACATACAGGGTTTGTACTTACTTGCACGTGTATTTTTGTAGGCGTGCATTTCATATGAATCGTAAATGTCAATATATCTTTGCTACTTAGGTTATAAAATAAACCACAATTTCTTTGTTTCTCTTCTCATAGGTAAAGAGGATACATTTACGAAACAATGCAAAATCTCTTGCATTCAAGTGCACATGTGACAAAGACATCAATACAAGTTTTAAACAAAGCAAAATGATAAACGACAAGGTATGAATCCAGACTTGGGGCAGCGACGCTTTACCATCACAAAGCGCACAGCATTCATGAGAAGCAAACTCATAAATATCTCGGGTAGGTAGATTAGCAGAGTCTTGGACGTAAATGGAAGAGAACACATGTGTGGCATATGGACGCCAAACACCGACACAGGATGCATCATCCAAAGGAAGACCTCTGTAAACAGTCTTCCAGGATTGTTTATAGGACCAAATGGCGTCAAGCAAGCTGCCAGATAACCGTGAAGAAAATTTTACATAACGTGTCTCGAGCTATTCCTGTACTCGTAAGTACAGAGCATTACGTTTGAACGCAAGCATAACGTTTCAACGAAACCAATCTACCAATGTATGCGATGGTTTCGTTTTCATAGATTTATTGGGGATTTAAATTTATTTTCATAGAAACACTTGTGACTTTATTATTTATAGGAAAATTATAGGAATCTATCAATGAGATGTTTGTTTAAAATCTGCTTGGAAACAAAATATTTTTTATCACAGATTAGAAGGAATATTCAGTTAACTTGCGAAAGTACCCACTGACAGATGAACGACACAATATGTAATACAACAATCACATTAAAAGTTTAACTTTGTTGGTTCACCATTACAATAACAACAGGACACAACAATATTATGTATATAATCATAACTTACACCACCCTGTGTCTCTGAAGCCAGTCAAGCAATCCCTCTTTTTTTTAATGTCGATCCTCTTTTGTTTTTCTATTCCATATTAAAATTTTCATTATACGTTATACACTTGAGAAGTATGACAGGAAAAACTCTGAGAGACTGGGTGAAAGGCGAATGCAAGTTGAAAGAGGATGTGAAAGTAGAGGTACAAAAGAATGAGATGAATTACTCAATGAATTGAAATGAAAACTTAATGAATTAAATTTTAATTTAATCAAAGAACTCAGTTTTTCCATAATTACTCAAAAACTATTGACATTATAAAAAAAAATTCCGATACGGCACTAAACAATGTACAGTTCTGTCATTAAAAAGAAAAATAATATTTCCAAAATATAGCACACACGAAAAAGTAGCTATGAATGTGGAAAAAACGTGTTTTTTTTAAATATTTTTTTATTGTGGCAATTCTTTAGTTATACATTTTGTTCAGACTTTATAATCAACATACAAAACTAACAAACATGTAATTTTTTATTAAACGTTGTTTTATTTTCACAATAATATTTTGAATCTCGAGTACTTTCGACCTTCAATATTCAGGACATTATCAATGACCTGAATATTGAAGGTCGAAAGTACTCGAGATTCAAAATATTAGTGTGAAAATAAAACAACGTTTAATAAAAAATTATTTTATTTTAAATAAAATGAATTTTCACTGTGTGAAAACACAAACCCTACAAAATCTAACAAACATGCTTGATTTTTTTCATTACTGTAGCTCTTTTGCTTAAGACCATAAAGTGTAAGAAACAAAAACGGCCGATTTAGAGTACAAAAGAGCCTTAAATGAAGGAAATGTATAAAAAAGGTGATTGTAATGAATAAATTGAAAGAGATAAGTATGCAGGGATAGGAAAAAATAGAGGTACTGGCCAACCCCTAGTGGAATGGTGTCAGTGTTACAGTCTCAGTATTGGTTAACGCTTTGGGTGCGTTAGATGTAATGCTTTGATACTTGGGATGTGAAGTAAAAGCAACGTGTTGTAATACAAACATCTGACATTGATTTTGAGGAACACAAAATATACAAAGTTGAAGCTCGTAAAGGAATGTGGGATGGTTCTAAATTAAACATTTCTTTCATGCCGGTTCATGGCATTGGAATCTGTATCTTTAAATAAAAATAAAAATAAAACAATTACCGTAACGTCCGGTCGATAGCTCACTTGGTAGAGTGCTTGCATTCCATTCCGATACCTCGGGTTCAAATCACACCGAGGGTATGATTAATAATTTTCAGTTTCGGTGTTTATTTCAAAACCAAAATAAAATACCCTCAAGGTGTACTCAGCCTTGATAAGAAATGAGTACCAGCCTCCTTGGAAGCTTGGCTACCTCTACTTCAACTGAAATGGTTGACGTTGACGTTAGCCTGTCCCCCTTACCTGTAAACTGTAAAAATAAATAGACTTTTTAAAGTTTGTGTATTCACACAGTTAAAATTCATTTTTGTAAGAAATTATAAAAATAAATAGGTTTACTCGCCACGTGCGATCCTTTCGGTGAGAACGCTGTAAGAAGTTACACTACATGTGTAGCTGGAAGAAATAAAGAAAACGGTAAAGTCTTGTTTGAATTATCACCTATAGGATGATTTTTCAGGAATACACATTAATTGTTACATCATTGATAATTTTTCAAGAAAAAAACCGTTGGTAAGAAAATTAGTAAACCTTTATTTTTGAGTTAAAGTGAATCATTTCGCCGATAATCTAACAATTTTCAATTTATGAATAAGTTTGAGCCAAGTCACTAGTTTAAGTATCGTACAACTCTAAGCTAAGTATCGGCCATTAATATCTGAGTGAGCTTACTAACAAATAAACGTTTATGAATAAAAGTTGTCTGTTTGCGCAAACACAGCCTCAAAAGGTAAAGTTTACTTAGACTTAAACTAAGTTGGACTTAAGTCCGCTAGTATTAGCAGTCCACGGACCCGAGTGCCACTTTAGCTCCGCCATTGGAACCTACTTATTTATACTAATAAGTTATGACCGTCGTTTACCTAAGAGCAATAACCGCCAACTTGTAGGTACACCATATTAATAATCTAATATGTTTATCCTTGTATCCATATATTACTACTAATAATAATAATATTTAGATGATTTATTTGGAGAGCGCTAAAACAAAAAATATTTTTTAAAATAAAATTTTCTATTTGTGTTTCTGATAAAGTGTTAAGCTAGTACATAAATGCCAAAAGTCCTTTTTTTAACCTTTCACATTTTTATTTTGTGAAAATCTAACCGAGAAGGATCTTTCACGTTTTCTTACCTATTTAAGACTTGTTTTTTGTATTGTAGAAAAGGTCAAAGAAAGGGTACTTATGGAACTGAATTATTTTTTGATATGCGTATTCATAAATTTATGCATGAAAATTGCTTCACTTATTTTTTACTATCCTTTGGTATGAGGCTGACCCCCCATGCTGTAGAAACGAATTTCAAAAAAAAAACAGTCCACATTATTTTTTTCTATAAATACGGATCAAAGCGTGGCCTGGTGGAAATCGGAACTTACATCGCTATTTTATGAATCTTCACTTTTTATATTTCAACATTTGCCGACCTTCTCTGAAACAGGGGGGCCATCTGCAGAGTGAACATTTTTTACAGAATGGTTGGTCAGCTTCATATCAACCTATAAGCTAAGGATTATGTCAACCGCAAAGCTGTTGGAATCCAATGAATTAACCAAGTTTTTATATTGCAACAGGTCAAAGGTATCGAACTTTCTGGTGCTCCTGCGAATTGCAGAAGGTGCTATTTTGATCGCGTCTTCAATTATCGCCAACCCTGTGGATGGTGGTGTAATCAACGGGTTGCCAGGTATAGCATTTAATGGCAACTAATTGTCCCTCTTCTCTGGCGTTAGACTGTAATGTTTATTACAAGGTGTTTCGTTGACGAATAGACTTCCGTTTATCCTCAACAGTTCCCACACCCTTGCAGGCCGATCAAACTTAGCCAGTATTTCACTATTATTATAATAAAGAGTCCATCAGTGGCGAAAGGTGCCATACAAGCCGATTCCCATCGGTTTCCCGTTTAAAATGAGGCAAAAATGATAATAAAGTAGACTGCATGGTTTCAATGGGGAAAAAATACGTATTGTTTCTTTGGTTTTAATTTTTTTTTTTACTTTGTGCCTATATTTTTTATCTACTTTGTTACATAATTTTAAAAGGGAAGCCGATGGGAACCGGCTTGTATGACACCCTTCGCCACTGGAGTCTACATATCTATCTAGTGTGAAAGGAAAAAAAGGTGAGGGACATCGGAGAAACGAATGGAGTGATGAGATTGAGGAGATAGAGACAGAATGGGATATACAAAGGGAGTGTAAGGTTAGGAGTGATCGAGTTAGGAGAGCAAGGATAGGAATAAACGGAGGCAGCTCTGTAGAGGCTTTGGCTATCCGTAGCGGAATGGCGACAGTAACAGTTTCAGTTACTGTAATAACAATAATAACGCTTAAAACCGCTGTTGTGTGAGGCTTCCCGTTCCACAACGCATTGACGGTTCACCTGTCAACCGGACCTGTTAACGTGCTCAATGACACATAGGGAACATTATAAGAAGACACTATTATAACTCGCGAAAATCATCACGAAAACTGTTCAAAATAATAAATAAACGACTTTGTAGTGTTTGGTGAAAGTGTGTTTGCAACGGCGGCTCCAAGGGCATGGAATTGGCTGACATGTGTGGCTTGAGGGATTTCCGAAAGCAGTCAATTCAAGACACGTCTACTCACCCATCGGTTCAGCAAATATTTTTGGGTGCTTTTAGATTGATATATAAAATAAATTATGCTCTACTTAAATTGATAAATATTTTAAGTAAAGATTACAATTTTGCAAATTTCAAATTGAATAGGAGTTTTAGGCTTACACTTACACGGCCGGCTGATAATGTTGGAATGTTGTTTTCCGTGATCTGTTAACGTGGGCTGTGGGAGCTGGAGCTTCTGGATATTTCACCTATGTATGCGATGGGCTTCTTCGTCGTGAAAGTGAAGTGGAGAAGATGATGTTGATGAGACTGTGAAGATAGTCAACACATAGAAGAAATTTCAAATATCTTCTACAAGACGTATTACTTTGTCGACTCCCTTGTATTTCATTCAGTTGAATAATGCTATTACAAATTCAAGAAAGTTATGTTACTTGCCTCTGGTCTGTGTAGACACTTACTACTGTACTTAAAGGCTTTCAAACTGTTGCCGTCTGTACGACCTGGAGTAAACTTCTCGACGTCTTGCTTTACTAATAGCTTGATGTGGAATTATAATCATTACAGGTATGGAATCCGGTTTGAATGGTTGTTTCTGCAAAATAATTAATTCGCTTGGGTTTTGATCGCTTTTGTATCGATTGAAACCCTCAATGTTAGGGAAATAAACATTAATGCTATCTGGTTATTCCATAATTTTCCTGCAAAATGTTTAGATTTCGTCAATGCTATTCTCAAAATAAAATCAAAATCCATATTTGTTTCAATGTAAAATATAGAATTTAAGCCAGTTAATTGAGCGATGATGTTTTTTTTTGTTTATAGATAAAAAAAATATCAATACAAATATAGAACTAACAGTGTTATTCACACACAAAAAATCCATGGCTCAACTGCTACACAACAAAAAAATTTTCACCCTTAAACGTTTGTTAGAACGCAAAAAATAACAATATAAGCGGAATAAAAGAAAGTTAGATTTTTAGATGTTTTATTTATAGAAAAATAATATCACCGTTTAAATAAATAAAAATTACAGTGTTTCACAAAAATCTTTCGAAAAAATATATATTTAGACTTATCAAATCCTATAAGACCTTTAAACAAATATATAACACAAAAGCAAAAAAGATTACTCGACCATACATTGTTTCATACAATTTTCTTCACGAAAAAACCCCTATATTTCTTTGGAAGAATAACACGAAAAAAAAATTCGAAGGGATATTTATTGTACATACAACGTACGAGTATATATCGGAGTTTGTTGTGTTCATCGTAGCATTATTGGTTTCGGTTCCTCTTTGTTGAAATGTTCGCCGTGACGGGATCATCTGGGGCTTATGTCGGGCGTGTCGACACATTTGCCTGCGCAAGAAAAGCGTGCCGCACGTTTTTCCCGTTTCTAGGCTAGCGCTCGATTCTCACGCCGACTGAACCCGACTGAAGTTGTATGTTTTTTTTAGTCTGTCCGATCCTGAGACGCTCCACCCTACTGTTTTCTCTCTTCATACATAATAATGCTATTCAGAGAAAGGACATTTAGAAATGGCGGTTGATCTGTAATGCCGGCGGCTAGGGGTAGAATTTTTCAAATTAAAAAAAAATGATTTTGTAGGGTTTGTGTATTCACACAGTGAAAATTCATTTTATTTAAAATCAAATTATTTTTTATTAAACGTTGTTTTATTTTCACAATAATATTTGAAATCTCGAGTACTTTCGACATTCAATATTCAGCCATAGATCAAAATTATATAAATTCAAATAAATAGGTAGGTATAGGTAGGTACAATAAATATTGAAGGTCGAAAGTACTCGAGATTTAAAATATTATTGTGAAAATAAAACAACGTTTAATAAAAAATAATTTGATTTAAAAAAAAAATGAATTAAAATTTTGTATTTTGTAATCGGTGTTAGTGTTTATCATATTATTATTTGTTTATTTCTGACATGTAATTTGTTGCGTATGTTCATTGACTTATAGGTTAGTATGCGGCTGACCACCCATGCTGTAGAAAATGGTTCACTTAGCCAATATCACCCCTGTTTCAGGGAAGGTCGGCAGGAGTTGCGGGGTGTATGTCCACTTGAGATTTGGTTTTTATGTTGTAGGTTCACATGCGGCATGCGCAAGCGCGAACTTGTACGTGTCTGCTTGTGAGAATGCATGTAATGTGAATCCCCAATTTTACATATCTTTGCAACTTATGATATATAACCTAAGTTACATTTATATTTAAGATTCAAATTCAATGCATTCCCACAAATATATACGTGTACTTCAACTTTTGCAGACATTCCCTGAAACAGAGATGATTGTAAAAGTTAACCATTATTTACTGTATGGGTGGTCAGCCTTATACCAACCTTTAAATCAAGGAGTAAAAATCAAAACCCGCAATTTGTTAATGGTTTATCCAAGTACTCATTTTTTCTTTTAAACCTGCACAATATATTTTGTATTACAAGCATTTTTAAACAATAAAATTCAAAATATTGTATCACGTTTTGAATAAACATTTTATGTTGTATGCAAAACTCGTTTAAGAGATGAAAAGTCTTTGATAAAAAATTGACATTTTTCCTTTGTTGACTTAAAAAAAAAACTAAAAAAAACGTGGAAAAGTCGTATCACAATTTTTCAGTGAAATCATGACGTCATAAAAACCCGGCGTCCTATTAGTTTCGCCTCTTTTATAGTGATAAGGTAATTATATATTTTTACGAGTGTTCATTTTACAACTTGAAATGAAGCAGTGCATATTTTTTATATCCCACATTAATATATGTATACGTACCTTTATCCCTGCTGATTATGATTCCCTGTTTCAGGGAAGGTCGGCAAAAGTTGTGGGGCTTATGTTCATTTGAGGTTTGAATTTTATTTGTAAGTACACAATCAGCATTTGTAAGCGCGAACTACACGTGTTTGTTTGTGGGCATACATCTGAGAGCTTTGAATGAATATATCCTTGCAACTTAGATTATAGATTATAGATTACATAAAATTGTTCCGTATTGAATAAATTTAATATTTTCATATTTTTTGTGTTCATAATTTAGATTCATGGAGGGATATTCAATGGAGGGGCTATGAATGTGATTTAGTGACAATCGACATGATGCAACGTCTTTGACACCATACATTTTTAATAGTGCTGTCCCGCTCACGACATATGAAATGCTTTTGTTACTTTCTATGTAAGCAACGTGTCTCTACTCCGTCTTCGATATATGTACATATCACCATGGAAACCCATGAAATCACTATGGTAACGGTGTTTATTACTAGTGTTGTTGAAAGTATGAAAATATCTGATAAATTCCGAATTCAAAAATGTTCGACATTGTGTACGGGATGATTTTCAAAAGTATCTATTACCGTGTAAATATAAACTTTCTATTTACACCTGAAGATGGGAGGTACTGCTTCTCCCAAAACTGTTCGTGTACAAAATAAAACTCATGTGAATTAAAACAAAGCAATTTTAATTTTAATCTATTACACGTATCTGTTTGTGGGCATGCATTTAAAATGCTTTTAAATGTTAATATATCTTCGCAACTTAGATTATAGATGTAATTCAACATCGTAACAAACACTATAAACAGATTATTTTGTTCTTTGTCGAAACATTCAGTTAACACATCTATTCCACTTTCACGTTGTACAGAATTCCCCTAAACGTTTTGTTCTCGAAAGTACATGTTGCAGTCTGGTCGTGAATTTTAACAGGATGTTTCAGTTAAACAGTTGTCGCCTCTCTCCTCAACCCACGTCCTCCTCCTCCTTTCTGGGACTTCTTCTATTTAAAAAGTCTGCACCTGTTGAATTCGGAGCCATTTTCTTCGCCAGTTTTGGTGTCGTTAAGAGCCACGCTTTGTTGAACTTGGCACAAAGTTTGCGTTCCCACCCCGAGCATCAAACTCACCGATTTAACTCAAACGTACCTTCAATCAAAAGAGTATGAAAACTAAAACAATGTCTCTAGTGAGCGTTATGTTTCATGTGAAACTCTCTAGTCAAGTTTAAACGTAGGGTTTGCGCTCGTTGCCTGTTTAAAGTCTGGAGAGATTGGGCGCCTCCGCGACTTAAACGATCTTGGGGAGCGTTTAAGATTTTCAGACACTGAAAGACTGTGGAATCTCAGGTAGAGAATGGTGAATTAGTTTAACTTTTATTTTAAGTGAAATTTAGATTTTTCGGTGCAAAAAAAATGTGAAAATGGGTATGTAATTTAGACGTTTCGTTAAAATTAATTTGAGTATTGTTGGACATATTTTTCCGAGAAAGATTGTCTATTCTTTTATTCTGAAAGAATACGAATGAAACAAAAGAACCTGAAATATTATCATGAAATTTCGGCAGGAAATCAAACTTATATGTTAAACAGAATGATATCCGATATTTGTGACAAACTGATATTACGTATCTAAACCTTTTATGTTTAGCAATCTGCAAATTTTTAATTGCAAGTTTATAGGCTCCTTGACTGATAGATTGGTATGAGGCTGACCACCCGTGCTGTAAAAATCGGTTCACTTTTGCCAATGCCACCCAGGTTCAGGGAACGGCGGCAGGAGTTGCAAAGTTTATGTCCATGTGAGGTTTGCTTTATTTGTATGCACACATGCAGAATGTGTAGGCGCGAACCTACATGTGCCTGTCTGTAGGCATGCAATTCATATGAGCCTTAAATGTTAACATATCCTTGCAGCTTAGATTATAGATTATAGATAGATAAATCATTTGTCTTGTTTTTTAATTGAAAGATTTAACTTACAATCAAAGTTTTAAGCCATCTTTAATCTTAAAAGTATCCGACTAGAATGTTCTACAAAATCTAAAGCTTTTGTCTGCGACGAGCAGGTGGTTTAGATTAGGAGGCGCAGCTTGAAAACGATTTGTTGTAGACTCTTGTAAAGCGCTTGTCTCTGCGCCATAGCCCACTATTGTATACATAGTCCTACGTTGTCACATGCGGGAGCGCAGTCTTTTAAAACAATGTGTGCATTTTGCATGCCGCGACATTGTTAGCTTTCAGTTTGGCGATAAGCTTTGGCGACAAAAAATAACAGTATTTTTTTTTATATTCAACCATTATTCTGTACATTATTTTTTAGTACTGTTTTTAATTATGCTCTACTTTAATATCACGTTATATGTGTTTTTTAATATTACTAAGAGACGAAATAAAAAAGAAAATAATGCTCTTTGTACTTTTTTTTTTTTTAAAGAGTTTGCTGTCGTGAAGCTTGTGCTCTTTATTTTTGGTGGTAGATGATTTCTATTGAAGTTCAATTATTGCGAATGTATCGAATCTATCCTTTTATCCCTACCTTAATTGTCCTTTCAGGATCACGTTCTTTTTGAAATGATTATTTTTTGACATGCTCTACGATCTCTCGTCATTTTCTTGTAAATATTCTTTGCTCTTAAATATACGGACAAGGAAACATTTATCAATTATGCAGGACACGAAGCTCTTTTTCCTAAAAAAAAATATACAGAAGATTGCATTACACTCTTCCTGGTTCCTTGACAGGTTGGTATGCGGCTGACCACCCATACTGTGAAAAAATGGTTTACTTTGCCAATGTCACCCCTGTTTCAGGGAAGGACGGCAAGAGTTGCAGGGCATATGTTCATTTGAGATTGGGTTTTTATAATGTAGGTCCACATGCGGCATGTGTTAGCGCGAAATTATACATGTCTGCTTGTGGGAATGCATTTAATATAAATCTTAAATGATATATATCCTTGCAGATTAGATTAGATACAAAAATGAGTTACTTTAAATATATATTTGGTAAAGGTTTAAAGAAAGAAAAATTTCACTGAAAATCGCAACGATATTTTTCCACCAAAATTCCGCCTTTCTTCCGAAGCATTTTTCACACATTTTAGCGCCCGCAAAATAGTAATTTTTTCTCAATAACCCTCCCAACATAACGTTTTCAGTGACCGCTTTTAGAGTACAATAACGCATCGTCCATCTCTATACGCTCCATCGGAAAGTTATTCTCTCAAGTATAAACAATCACATTCAAACATAACCGAAAAATAAACAGAAACTTAAGCAGCATCTCTAGGGACAGTTTTACTTTCTGTAGTTTTTTTGGTAATACGCAATGGTTGAGTTTTCATGTGAGGTTTTATGTTTGGGGCACTGAAATAGCTTGGCCATTCTCATTTTTTTGCCATATTGAAATGTGTAGTAAAATTCGCGCAGTCCGAGTGTTGGTCGGACCAATAAAATGAATGGGAAGTCATATAGTAACACATGAATATTTCATTTTATCGAAATGCTGCACTTACCAATGGGAGCTTTCAGCGGTGAGTATAATTTATATGGGAAAAGTTATAATACCATTGAAAGTGTAAATTCTATGCTTATATTTTGTAAATTTTATAAGAAGATTGGAAGAAGCTCTGATTAATCAATTGAGGAGTGGATGAAGGGAAGTTGAAAAAGAATATTAAAATAATTATTTTTGTACTCAAAAAGGATTTTACGAACCGAGTTGAAGAAAGAATAAGTATGACAATGCTTCGTCGTCAAAGCTTGATTTTTTTGTCAGAAATAATTATTGTAGCTAATGATCGAATATTGTAGGTAGATGGAGTGACTTTTAGTAACTACCAAAGAAGCTACAATCTTCGATCAACAACTTTACTGAAGTGTATGTGGAATCGATTTATTTTCACACGTAAATGGGTCAATGTAACACTTTTCACTTCATCATTCATCAAGGTTCTAAGAGTACATACTGATTTTTTTTTTTTAGAAAATCAAGTTAATTTTTTAATTCCTCTTCAGTCTTCAAACTAGTTACCTACCAATAACGAGGATAAATACCAGACTATAATCGGTATCTTTTTTTGAAATTTTTTGTGTTTCTTCATTCTCCGCAATTTTCCAAGTCAAAATACAGGAATAAATAAGATGAAAACGTTTTTTTTTCATTTCACCACAATAACTTAGTCATTTTAACGGGCGCAGGAATTTGATTCCATTCAGAATTCAATTAAATTTCTCGGCTCCCGGCTCGTAGAGTCGCTTTCTAAAGAGAAAACCAGGGGCGGGCAACAGGCGCGCCCACATACGTATGCGCTGAACCTGCACGTACGTGTGCGCGAGTCTAAATTGAGTTCGGCCATATGGAAAAACAAATTCCACGCCGTTGGGTAGAATTAATTCGCTATGAAAAAAGAATTCCCGCCGCCGTCCTGTAAACATCGATATTTCAGGGCATCGGCTCGCCTACAATTCTCTATGGAAGACGCTCTCAAAGTGGGTGCCGCTAGAGATACTCAAAGCACCTACATATTAACTTAAATTGCTTATCGAATCCGACAACTACCGGTCCGTAGTCTAGTGGTAACGCTTCGGACTCCTTAATGGAAGGTTGTGTGTTGCAATCCCGGCGTAGCACAAAAAATAATATACCTTTTTTTTTTCAAATATTCCATTCGCTCTTACTTGTTCGTTCTTATACATTCCACATTTACAGATAATGATAATGACCCAAATTTGTACTGAACGCCAACTTCTCAAAACTTGCAATACTTCCTTGAAACAGTAGTGACATTGACGAAGTGGATCAGCTTTTCAGTTTGGGGGGTCAGCTTCATATCTACGAAAGTATATTGTCAAGGAACATGTAACATTGCCATTGAAAAATGCATTTTCTGTAGTAGCAATCGTAATTGAGGGGATGTTCTAGGAGACAAACGCCCAAGGACGTTCCTCATACAAAGAGCTGAAAAAGATTCCCATAGGTAGCAATAAGATTGATTAAATTGCTGCAAAACAATCTTAGGATTGAGTCAAAAGAAATAACCTGAATGTTTCGCAATATTTTTTATTCAACTGTGGTGCCGTGGCCACAAAAATTGAGATCCACAGGCCTGTAGCACACTTTAAACTTAGACCGGCATTCTGTAAAGCCATGCGGTTATAGCCGAGTAGTGAATACACTCGGCCCGATACCGGCAGTTCGCTGTTTTTTCCGCGATCCCGAATGCTGGTTATTTTTTGCGAGTCTGTGAAATTGACAAAGGTGTTCTTTATTTGACGAAAATTTGAGCTACGGAAGTAAGCAAAACAAAATGTATACGTATATGTATTTTCCGAATGTGTACACTCTGTAAAGGAATACAAAAACAAACAAAAAGTTGTGTTTTCCTTTGAAAAACATTTTCAAGAAATGTGCTGTCGATAGCTCAGTTGGTAGAGTGATTGCGTTCCATGCAAGAGAGCTAGGGTTCGATCGCCACCAAGAGTTTCAAAAATAATTTTCCGGAAAATGGAAAAAAATCTACTTTATGTGTAGTTTGTGAGATTTGAGTCGGAAAGGAAAAATACGAAATCCAATCATTTCCAAATCTTTTTAAAAAAATTCTAGAGTTTCGCCTATACTTCTGAATGATTTTTAAAGTGCAAAAGATTAATCGATGTTTGCATATTTATAAATTAAAGACATTATAAGTTTTTTTTTTTTTTTTTTTTTCTAAAACGTAGTTTTATTTTCACAATAATATTTTCTACCTCAAGCACTTTCGACCTTCAATACTCAGGTCACTCTTGATAATGACCTGAGTATTGAAGGTCGAAAGTACTTGAGGTAGAAAATATTATTGTGAAAATAAAACTACGTTTTAGAAAAAAAAAATTTTTTTTAAATAAAATGAATTTTTACTGTGAGAATACACAAACCCTACAAAATCTTCATTATAATTAAAAATTCATTTTTTTTGTAATTTTTCTCTATTTCGTTCATTACACAGTTTTTTTTTAACTGGATGAAATATTTAATAAGACAGGTATTTTTAAAAAATCTTTCCGGGCGTTTGCTTCTTGCCTTTTACCGTTCATAACTTTTCAGCTCCGTTATATTAAAAATCTTAGGTAATTTACTTACCATTGGCCGGATAAAGGAAGGTCCTCGCTTTTAATTAATACAAAGTTGATAACACGGTTTAAACTTTTGGGATTTTTTTCGGTGAATTATTCATATTCAAATCGGCTTTATTACCTTTTTTCTCGTACTAACTTGGATAAGTTGAAATCAGTGTCTCGAGTGCAAACTTGGCATCCCTTACTACGCAACCAAGTTATCGCCTAAATTCCAAGTTCAATTCGATATGTTATAGAGGCGTTAAGCATTTTTACATAAATTTTTGAATCCTCGATGACTTTCTTTTGGACATCACAAGCTTAAAAGAGGTCTATCAAAAAAAAAATTGAGTTTTAGGATTTTGCATTCGATTTTCGTTTTTTTTTTGTATTTAAGATCATAAGGTCAATGAGGAATATTATTCTGCCAAAATGCATCGCATGGGTGCAACAATACGGAAAAAACTCAAAGAATTGTTGTTGAAGCTTTCATCAATATTGCACCACGATAATGCGTCAGCGTACAAATAATTACTTATTCGTGATTTCCGGCTAAAACAGCATCGTAATCATGTCTAGTCTTTTGTGTTCTTTGTTTTTTTTTATGTCTCCAAAGTTTTGCCACGATATTGGAGATAAAGAAGGCATCGTTAGAAGAGCTCAAGGTTATAATACTAAACAGCGAAAATCAGAAGTGATTTGAAAATTGAAGTGTTTATCGTACCTATATGGGAGGAACTACTTTGGAAGGTTAAATATTTGAAATCATGATACGGTCGACATTTTTTGGAATGAAAAAAACGGATGTTACTGACCGTGTCATATCCGACGTCTTCAGGAGGCGTGTGTCTTCTACAGAGAAGAAACACGAACTGTTGAATTATTGTTGTTTGCTCGAGGTCGAAGGCTGTAGGGACAATTATTGATATACTTTAGAAGGGATGAAATAAATACTTACCAAGGAATATAAAATGCCTTGTATTTCTGAACAGACCTCTTACTTGGGATATTGAGCGGCCATACTGCGCTTCGAGTCGATAAACTCTCAGTAGAACAAACAGCCGGGAACTTTTTGTTGAATTTAATTTTCATCGGGAACACCGGCCTTATAATAATAACATGGAAAATTCATACGTGTCGCTTTTGGGAATATCAATATCAAGTTGTGTGTGTGTTTCAGCATGTTATACAACTCAATTATTGATTGGGCTTCGATTTTCTGAGAATTTCATCGACTAATAGGTTGATATGAAGCTGACCCCGTACTGTAAAAACATCGTTCGTTTTTACCAATGCCACTTCTGTTACAGGAAAGAGCGGCAAGAGTTGCAAGTTTTTTTTATTTTTTTTATGTGATTATAGACAGCCTCGGTTTGTAAGGACAATAAGATATTTAATTCTGTAACAAAAGCATTTTCTTAAAAATGATAATTGAATTTCTGCCAAGTTCCCTCAGCTTTCGCAGTTTACATGAAAACGGTACATTTTTAAACATTTAGAATTGCTTTTACAAAATCATTTTTTTAGATGTCTACTTTATCTTGTTTATCTTTAATTTCTGGAAATAAAAATGATGAAAAAATATAAAAAGTAGGAATACTAAGGAAGGCATTTCTGAGACAGTTTGATTCTTTGAAACCGAAACTTTTTTCATTGCTATTGTAGTGTAACAAAAATATCAATATCTGGTTTTTAAAGAATGAAGTTCGTGGTTCCTCTTTGTAGAGGACACACGTCTCCTGAAGACGTCGTATATGACTCCAATGAAACGTAGAGAAAATCGTTCTTCTCTTTTGCACGGTTAGTAAAATCCGTTTTTTCATTCTTTAAAATGACCAACGACCGTAATCATAATTTAAAATCTTTAATCTGTTTTTTATGTCGTTAAGAAGAAAATCAAAATCTTCACACACTTCGCATTCCTTTTGAAAACTTCTGTCATCTTATATGTGATCCTTCAACATCTTTTCATTCACTAATCCCAAACTTTGCGAGTGTTTTCAGTCATTCAGCGTCCGTCGGTTTTGTCCTTCAATTTCAGTGTAAATTACACGACGACATGTTCTGGTTATTAATAGAAACACAGTTGGTATTATGTTTCCCTCGCAGGTCGCATGAAAGGACTCACCACTCGTAGGTTCAGCGCACTGTCGCACGGGGTCTCGGCTATTGCAACATCCCCCATTCATTCGTGAGCCGCGATCCCCGTTCAACGCTCCACGCCCTTAATACCCGTGCACTACATCACTGCTGTGCAACCAGTGGCCCAAGTACCAAACCATGGCAAAAAATGTGGGTTGTAGATATGTTCAATTTTAATTTTTAACGGATATTATTCACGCACACAAATGGAACGCCCTTATGATGAATCGTGTGATCGATTTGAAACGTCGGCTCAAAAACAAGAATGTTCAACGGATTACTCGGAAACCCATGTACTTATATATCTAGCTGGATCATTTGTTCTTCTCTTCTTGAGCGCCGTTTAGCCACCTCAAGGGCGCCATCCACTTTTAGAAATGGGTTGAAGACCCACGTGTTCGCGCGCTCATATGAGCAACGCCTTTGAGATGACCAAGAGTCATGAGTAGGCGCTATAAAAACATTGTATTATTATTATTATTAGCCTTCACTAGCTTCTTAGATAACATGATCGTCTTCAACTCCTTCTTGAAACGTTCTCCACAGGTCTCCGTCCGTCCTTAGCTTTAGTGGTAGCTGGTTCCAACACGGTCTTGCTGATCCAAAAAGTTTATATAGACAGCCGTTGCTTATAGTTTGCCGTGTAGTTTTAGTTTAACAAACCATATTGTTAAAACCTATAGTGTTATTTTAAATACCTAATTGATAACAGCACATATAGTACAGATAGAACATCTGTTTTACACCGCGCCTGCGAGAATGGAGAGCAAAAATACAGAATGACATGAAAAAACATGTTTTCGTTTCATGGCCTCGTACAAAAAACTATTCTTGGAAAGAGCACTAAAGTCCTTGTGGTTGGTGTCTTAACTAAGTAATAAAAAGTTTACGACTGGATGAAATTAAAAAATTGTGCATGGGCATAACATACCTTGATCTTTTAGGTCAAAATATCACCAAGAGCGGATATTAATTTTAAGGAAGCACATGCCATAAGTGTTCTTCAACACATATAATTCATACACGAAATATACAATAATAAATATTGTATTGTTACTCCGAGTGTAAAACATTGCGTTAATTCCATTTGATCGCTAAAACAAATACGTATGAAACATTTCATTGGGTTTTCATACAATGTTTTTATTTTTACAAGGTCACTCATTGTTTTATACTTGGGTGAACAGCCCATATTTTGAAATATCTATTTCTGAACTCTTTTTAGATAAATGCGTTTTTTAATATTGTACGATGTACAATACTGTTTTTTTTTTTTTTCAAATTTCACCTTTTCAAGTTTTGTTGAGCTAAAAATGTTGACGTCCACTTGCGTTAGATAAAACTCGTATGCATGAAGTCCTTCCATGCAGCGAGATAGAGCCTGCGTGGTGGGTACCAGTGTACCTACTGAAGCCTGGGACAGCGGAAGCTTAACGAATTTGCAACCCCAGTTTTTCCGCAACCACCCTGCGAAATATGCAGTAAAATGAAATGCATTTGTTTTTGTGAAAACATGTTTATGTATTTCACAAATTGGCCACGAGAAATAAACAGAGGATTTTTATTCGCTTGATAAAAAATATTTTCGTTGTGTTTTCACCTTCGCTAAAAGTAGCTTTTGTGTTCAATGAATGATAACGAAATGATAACGTGTGAATTATTAACTCCGATCTTTTTAAAACACATTAAAATAAATGCTGTAACTGTAACTGTAACTCTGTCGCCATTCCGCTAGGGGTGGCCAGAGCCTCTGCAGAGTTGCCTCCATTTTTTCCTATCCTGACATACCTCTTTCAATTCCTTCATATCCATCACCTTTTTCATGCATTTTCTTCTTTTACGCTCACTTTGCATATCCCATTCTTTCACAATCTCCTCAATCTGATCACTCCATACTTTTCTCGGTCGTCCCTTCCCTCTTTTTCCTTTCACACGTTCTTTGTATACATACTTTGTCAGTCTATCATCATTCATTCTTTCCACATGCCCAAATCATCTCATCACATTCTTTTGTAGGTACTTTAGCTTTCACATCCTCTTTCAAATTACATTCTTTTTTTACCCATTCATTCCTAACTCTATCCCTCAAAGTTTTTCCTGTCATACATCTCAAATGCTTCATTTCCACCGTACATACTTTATTCATTTCGCTATCATTCACTGTCCATGCTTCACTTCTATACATCAAAGTCGGTAACAATATGCCATTGTGTACCGCCGTTCTCAGATCCATCGTCAATCGCTTGTTCTTTGCTATTCTTCCTATTGCACCGACCACTTGCTTTCCCTTGGTGTGCAAAATAAATGCCCTTAATGTAAAAGTAGAAGTATGTCTCAAGTTGGAGTAAAGAGATATCAAATATAAAAGAGAGAGTCTTAAGATTTGAACCTGCATTATTTTGTCTAATGCTAAGAGGTATTTATCTCTCATTCTACACTACTTCACTATGAAAACAGCAAGTTGAATATACAGCCGATGATTCATTAATTAAAATGGATTCTTATTGTGTTTAACACAAACCAAGCAGTGAACACGTCATATTTAAAAAAAAAAGAATTACCAATAAACGTAAACGGCATTTCCCCTCACGGTGATTTTATTGAATTGTTATAGACGATCTTATAGACCAAATTTTCAGAAATCTAGTGAGTCTGCCGCAAAAACTCTTAAAAAGAGGAAGAAAAAAGAATGAGAAAAGTAGGGGCTAAATTATCAATCAATTTATTTTTAGGAAAAATGAATGAAAACTGCGATTTTCTTTTATTAATCTTTACATTCCTTGACTTATAGGTTGGTATGAGTCTGACCACCCATACTGTAAAAAATGGTTCACTTTGCCAATGTCACCCCTGTTTCAGGGAAGGTCGGCAAAAGTTGTGGGGCTGATGTTCATTTGAGGTTTGGATTTTATTTGTAAGTTCACAATCAGCATTTGTAAGCGCGAACTACACTTGTTGGTTTGTGGGCATACATCTGAGAGCTTTAAATGAATATATCCTTGCAACTTAGATTATAGATTATAGATATAGACATATTTTTTTTTTCCTGATCCATCCCTTCTACACATCGGCCTAGAGAACCCTTGCAATTGCCCGGCCTCATCCTTTCATATATTTTGTATGAATTCCATTCCAGGAACTCGGAGTGAATACCTCGTGGACTGATGCTTATATCCCACCAAAGCTACGACAACTTTTTGACTCGTACTCCTGTTTTTGTCACTTTGAAGTGATGCGTATAAAAAACATTTTTGTCCTTTTCAAGATTAAAATGTCAGTCGAACACCGTTACTTGTCGGAACTGCTTTTCTAGCAATAGTTGAGCAACTTTTAAGTCAATGAAATGTATATGCAAGAGTAACTGTAGCTCTGCCACAATTCTACTATGGGCACCTAAAGTTTTAGCATAGTGAGCGATTTCTCATTTTCGTTCAATGCAATAGCTAAAATTCAAATAAAATCGACAAGTTAGTCTCATAGAATCAAAGACAGTAACCTAACGTTTTTTTGGAATGGAGGTAGACATGGAAAAAAAATGATTTCCCGTGTTTCTGTATATTTATCTCGCATCCGAAACCAAACCTCGTTTTCACCTTTGATTCTGTACGACTCACGTCATCATCATTTTGTAAAGGTAGTTTCTTGTTTGAATAAAAGACGACATCCGCGAGCCACTTCAGATCTACTAGTTCTTCTTGTATTAGATCTATGATTTGTTTACTGCAAAAATCCCTCCTGTGATGCTGAAGACCAGATGTGTTTCCATCTTTTGGTTGATCAGCCTGCATAGATGCTGGCCTTCTGGTACTTATTGTGCTACGATTCTGGTTAACCTATTTTCACTCATGCGGTCTACAAGACCCTTCCATAACTGTCTCCTCTTCCTACTCCATCTGACGATGTCTTCAGTGACGCACATGCTTCTGATTCTGGAAGTATACAATTCTTTGACGCTCTCTAGTTCTTCTCCCCTTTCTAATCAAAAAGTGTTTCTTAGTATGCTGTTTCATGCTTGATCTAGCTTCATAAATGTGTGTGTTATTTCTTTTTTCGTGATGTGATAATTAATGTATTCCAGATTCCCAAAACCGCGTCCATGCTGGACTCCTGCCAGATGTATCGATCTTTTTTTAGATACGAAAATCATTCATTATTGGTTCGTTCATAATAGCAGAGCGCATGTGAGCATGTTCAAGTATTTCCTTGTACTATTCAAAACTAGCGGGTATTTATAACAGCTGTGAATATAAATGTATCCTAATATTGCTCTGAATACCTCTGAAAAGGATTATGAAGAAATGAAGGTTTTGTAAATACAGTTCAGAATTAAATATAATCTTACAAAACGGAGATTTTATTTCAGAGAGATAGTATTTCATCAAATATTATCTATTACCTACGTTGCAAAGATGCATGACATTTGAGATTCATATTAAATACATTCCCACAAGAAGACACGTATATGTTCGCGCTTACAAATGCTGAATGTGTACTTGCAAATTTAAATCCAAACCTCAAATAAACATAAACCTTGCAACTTATGCCGACCTTTCCTAGAACAGGGGTGACATTGGTTAAGTGAACCATTTTTTAACAGTATGGGAGGTCAGCCTCATACCAACCTATAAGTTAAGTTATCATCATAGCAAATAAATGTATAAAAGGACAGAATGAAAATCTTAAAAATCTGAATTATTATTCAATTCAACTTATTCAACTAAGCTACACATATAGTGTAACTTCTTGCCGCGTTATCCCCGAAGTGGTCGCATGTGGCGAGTTGAACCTATTTATTTTTACAGGTAAGGGGGCCGGCCTTACGCCAACCACTTCAGTTGAAGTGGGGGTTTCCCAGCTCCCGAGAGAGCTGGTACTCATTTCTTGTGAAGGCTGAGTAAACCTTGCCGGTATTTTTATTTTGGGGTTTGAAATAAACACCGAAATGGGAAATCATTTCTGACACCCTCGCGCTCGGTGGGATTCGAACCCGAGCTCACGGCATGGAATGCAAGCACTCTACCAACTGAGCTATCGACCGGACCCACCCGATTACACATGGGTTATTATACATCGGAGAGCTTTGAATGAATATTTCCTTGCAACTTAGATTATAGATTATAGCTTTATGAATTTGCTTAGATTTCAAAAAGTTAAATAAAAGAATCTACGTCTTAGCAACTTTTTCTGCATTTTTTTTAGTTAAGATCACACTTTTTTGCACTCTCAACTCTTGCCTATTTCAGACTGTATGAAATTCCGTAGATATTTTTATTCAAAGTGATTTCATAAAAATATGCGCGTACTATTTACAAAGCATCACCTTAACACAAGAAAATTATTTTCATATTTTAAATTTACACAAAAGCAACCTTCCATGGCATTCTTGTCACGTCGCCTTCTGCATTCTTGCGCATGCATTTCCCCGGTAAGGGGAAAATTGTGAAAATAAATCTCTTGATGAAATTTCATTGACTAGTCGGATGATCCCTGAGGGCGGAGGAAATTCTGATAAAATCACTGCGCGATGTAGGAAGAAGTCGTTTTTTCTCGTTTTTTTTCGTTTTCTCATCTCGCACCTCGCAGTGCCTCGCTCGAGCTGGAAAAGAATTTCCACCAAGGAAATCTACGTACTTCTCTTCATATCAAAACTTCTTTATACAAGATAAAAATTGTGTGAGATAAATTAAGTCCTAGTCTCCGTCTCCAACGACAATAATATATTTTGTTCAACAAAAATTATGTACAAAAAAAGGATAAAATTAAGGTGTACTTAAATTCCAAAGGCATTTGATTTTGGCATGCTTTCTAGCTTGAATTGTTGTCTTTCAAACATTTCTGCGATATACTGCAAACACTCATTCTAAAAGCGTTACATCATCATCATCAACTGTTAAAGGCAGTGCCTTATTGTGTCAGTTATCTGTCTCTGTTGATTGGGAACCTCTTGAGCTGCGAATAGGACGGGACGTCCACGAGCCGCTTCAAATCCTTGATGTATGAAGTTCTTAGGCAACCTTTTTTTTGTCGTCCTAAGATTTTTCCTTCATAGATGATGCTTAGAAAGGTGCTATGTCTAATCGAGTATCCTCTTAGTTTGGCCTTCAGCTTCAAAACGTGTTTTATAAACTTTGCAAATAGCTTGTTAATCCGGCCATGACGATTTAAATTGCATGCTGAAGCTATGACCTCTTTCTTAAGATTATGAAACTGACCCCTCATATCTGACAAAACTGCCACGCTTTTTTTAAGAGATGGCAATAAGATTTTCAGAACCTAGAAATGCGAGTGTATTAATTTAAATTCAAGGATGTTTTCATAGTAGAAAAAAATCACGTAGTTTTTTTTGTCTTGAATTTCAATGCAAATCTTTAAGTCAACGTACTTGTATATTTTTGCAGCTCATGCATACAATTGTGATACGTTTATCTTAGATAATACTTTTATTAAACACATGGTTTTACTAGCATGTATGTATAGGAACGTTTATCCACCCTTACCAACGCGAATACCGCTTCACTCCTCTTCCCCCCACTTCGCCTGCATTTTTATTAATCGAATGAATGAATTGCATTTTTCCAATACAAAATCACACACGGGAGATGAAAAGCCTTACAAAAAAAGGAAGCTGTGAAACTTTTCTGCGCGCATTTAAGTGTTGCGGATATCAAAGGGAAATATATGATTTATTACGTCTTATTTGTAAGGGATTGTAATCGAAATCGAACTGAGTTTTTATTTGGTAAGTTGTTCTAACGATTTACTTGGGTTCAATTTAGTTAAACCTCGATTAAATTTATTTAATACAATTTATTTTACGATTCACTCAAATTTAGTTCACAGTTTTTTTTTTGACAAAATGGTGTGTTGTTCGTCTGCGTATTATATTTTGTACGAATATGAGGAGTTTTTAAATCTATTCAAGCGTCTTTAGAAAAAGACCAGCACCTAAATAATCTCAAAACTTGCAGATTGCACCATTCGTCCAGACAGTCAAGGAACTGAAAACCAACTGCTTGTTTTCAGCATCATTTTTTTTCACGAGTTGATTTGTTCCCTCGAGTGTTTTCGATGTTATCAAGCAATTATCAAGAGAACAACCCCTTGTTGTGGCAAGAAAACCACCTCTTATTGTTCTTTTGATAATGGTGTTTGATAACATCGAAAGCGCTCTAATCCAATCTAATCTAATCTAAGCTGCAAGGATATATATCATTTAAGATTTATATTAAATGCATTCCCACAAGTAGACATGTATAATTTCGCGCTAACACATGCCGCATGTGGACCTACATTATAAGAACCCATCTCAAATGAACATAAGCCCTGCAACTCTTGCCGTCCTTTCCTGAGACAGGGGTGACATTGGCACAGTGAACCATTTTTTCACAGTATGGGTGGTCAGCCGCATACCAACCTATAAGTCAAGGAACATACATGACAAATTACATTTTTTAAAAACACTAAATTATAATATGTATGGACATCAAAAACTAACAGAAAACAAATTTTAATTTAAAAAACCCTAGCCGCCAACATCACAGATAAACCGCCATTTCTTTCTGTCCTTACACACTTCTTTCATTTCCTCCAGTCATAACCTACTTCATGCAGGCTCTCCTTTTATTATGACTAAAGGAAAAAAAAACTTTGTGTTTTATTTTCAAAATATTAATTTAAAATTAATCTTTACAATGTCGATACACAAACCCTATTACTTCTATAAATACAAAATTTTGTTGTTTGGCGAAAACTTATTCCATTCATTTTCAATATGAAATCAAATACGTCAACTCAAAACTTTTCCGCTGAAAGGTAAGTAAAGTGAGTTATCATTTGTTTAACAAAACTTGGCAAAGTATCGAAATTTCTGGCATTGTTGTATGCCGAATATTGCGGGACTTATTGTGAAACAAACGAGACGAAAACAAAAGCCAGAAATCGATACAAATTGGCGTCTATCCCTTCCAGAAACAAAGGCTTCATCCCCCAAGGATTTACAGGCGATGTTGGGGTTTGTATTTAACTCAAAAATAGCGAGCGTTCGAGAAATTTCTAACACCTGCACGCTTAACCTTTCACATGCTATTCTCGGTGCGCTTTGTCTGGCGACTTTTGTCTTGTAAATATACGAGTACAAAGTAAAAGTTTTTATGCCTCATTAAGTAATCTGATGTGCCCACGTAGATGTTTGCGTTGATTATTGTAACGAGATGGATTTGTTTGTTAGGTAAAATGGAACATGAGATTTGAATTTGAATGAAAAGGAAAACAAAAGAAGGTAGAAAGAGAGGAGAAGCTTGCCAGGCGGGATAGCCACAAGCCTGTGTAATTAAGAATAAAGAATATTATTGTGCTGTGGTTAATTGTGTATACATTGTGAAAGAAATAAAAGTAAACATATTAAAGTGTGTATGTTATATTATTAATTGTGTCAATCAGCAGGACAGAAGAAAAACCCTCACATTATTTAAAATAAATCTAATCAATTTGGTGAATAAAAGAAAGCCGAATTATTTAGTATTTTCTTTCAATGTATGTGAGATGGAAAATGTTTTTTATATTTTTGTCAAACAATCCTATTAACCACCATTGAAAGCTAAATTTTAAAAGTCATTTTACCTTCATGATAGAGAGCAATGACTCTTATCATATTATAGCTACATCTTCTTTTCGCCTTTCTTTAAAAGTGCGATATGGTCGCTTGAAAGCTTTTTTTTATATTTTTAAGGCCATTTGCACCAACTTCCAATCAATATTTGATTGACACATCAAATTGGATTGCTTAATTCTGATAAGGACCTCGGTTAAATATTTCTCGGAAGCGGGTTATAATATGATGGAATTTGAACAGGAAATATGATGTACATCAGCTGACTTAAATAATATATTCAATCATTTTTTTTATTTGAAAGGAATAAATCACACTTAATTTTGATTTTTTTTCTGATTGGAGTTTGGTGCAACAAGGGCTTCGAGCAACAACCCTAGGAGCTCATATTTACAATTATTATCACTTGTGTGTAAGTGTTAATATTCTCAGTAAGTAAGAAAACAGTCTAGTTTACACTAATATAAACAAGGCTTAATAAAATTATAAGAAGAATATACATACCGTCAACTCAATTTTTGATGTCGATTTACCACGGCAAACACGATAATGGAGCATTGGATGTCGCTAGTTTTGATAATATTTATGCAAATCAAACAGTTTTCTTCTTTGTGCTGCTCCTCTAAGGAGATTTCTTAGAAATGTGCTCAAAAGATCAAGGTACCCTTTATGCGGATAATCTTTAGCATACAACAGGTTAAGCGGATAAAAGCGCACACACTGGTCAGTGGAAGTCAGCGCGGAGGAAAGCCGCTTTCACCTGCAGGGCGGGCGATCGATGCGCTTTTGTTTATCATTTTCTATCGTCTTGGGGCCAAATGGCTTTTCCATTAGGCGAGTGACCATGGGAAATATATTTACAGCCGTCTGGGCGGGAAAATGGAGAGAAAGGGGCCCGCTCACACCGGCGCTCTCACCTCGACCGTAAATCCCGCATTCTGAAGTGGCAACAGTTTATTTTATATTATTTTCATTATTTCGCGTAATTCACCGCGCACCGCCCTCGTATATCTTGTGTGTGACGTTTTGCCCTGAAATTGGTTTTGAAATGATCTGGTTTCCATTTTACCGTTTCTATTTTTACTGAGTCCTGTAAGAAAATGAAAAAAATATCTATTTAACAGTCGGAGCATCCCTTTTTCTTGGTAGTGATATGTCTTAGGCTGTCCTGGTAAATTTGAAAACAAATAAACATCAAAAGCTGATTGAACAGATCACAACTGATAAAGCACGGCTTTCTTAGTTTTGCTTAAAACACAAACAATATAAGCAGAACGGAGCGGAAACCCTGCTAAATGAACCTAGAAGGAAAATTGCCACTGTTTTCGGAGACCGTGTTTTTGCAGTGGCCGGCCCTGCGACCTGGAATCAACTACCACCAGAAATCCGGAGGTCTAGGATGATTGAGGACCTAAAGAGGAGGATGAAGACACACTTTTTCACCCAGTAAAATACTAAGCGCCCTTGGAGTGACATTGAGTTACGAAACGGCGCTTTAAATAAATCATCATCATCATCATCATATCAACTTAGCAGGCATTTGCAACAGTTTTTTCTTCATATGTGTGATCCTGCTTGACTCGTGGAAGCATACAATATATAATCTAATTTGCAAAGATACTTTATTACGCAAAGATTCACATTGAACGCATTCCCAAGAGAAGACACGTATAAGTTCATAAAACAACATAAAAACACAATTTCACCTGAAACAGGGATGATATTGACAAAGTGAACTATTATTTACGGTATGGGTGGTCAGCCGCATGTTAATCTATAAGTCAAGGAAATATGAAACAAAACTGCTTAATTTTTCTCTTAAGTTCATTTTTAAACCTCTCTCTTCGTGATAAATTAAAGCAAAACATATTTTTAACTTCAATATTAAACACAAATAATTATTTTACCACTTATTTTTGCTCGAAAATAATATTAAATATATTCTTTTAGAGTTTTCAGGTGTGTAGTATTACTCTTCTGGAGCTTTCGCCTCGCCGAAAAGCTCCCCAACTTGTTTCTGTGAAAGCTGCATCGCGACAACACCACTCGTAGTATCCGGGATATCGCCACTTATGTCCCACCCCGGATATGACCATCCCCACACCCTCAAAACACCCCAAAGACGACAAAATACCCGTGAATTTTCTCTTTTAAAGACGGTTTTTTATTAGAATTTTCATCATGCCTAAAAATCTTTTTCTCTTTTGATTAAAAAATATGGTTCACTTTGCCAATGTCACACCTGTTTCAGGGAAGGTCGGCAAGACTTGCAGTCTATAATCTATAATCTATAATCTAAGTTGCAAGGATATATTCATTCAAAGCTCTCAGATGTATGCCCACAAACAAACACGTGTAGTTCACGCTTACAAATGCTGATTGTGTACTTACAAATAAAATCCAAACTCAAATGAACATAAGCCCTGAAACTCTTGCCGACATTCCCTGAAACAGGGGTGACATTGGCGAAGTGAACCATTTTTTACAGTATGGGTGGTCAGCCTCATACCAACCTATAAGTCAAGGAATACGAGTAATAAATAACATTTAAGTTTACAAAAAAAACAACAAAACCTTAAAAATAAATCTATACAAAAAAAGTCAAAAATCTCTTATGCAAAAAATGTAGCAAACTAATAAACCAACATTACAAATCAGCACTGCAGTGCTTACATTAATTTGAAATTTGTGTTTTTATATTGTAGGTCCACATTCGGCATGTGTAAGCGTGAACTTATATGTGTCTGCTTATGAGAATGCATTGAATGTTATAACTTAAATGTAATATATCTTTGCAACTTAGATTATAGGTTATAGATTATATCACTCTTATTTATTTTTTGCATTACAATTATTTTCGTGTAATAAATATTATGATTATTATGTCAATAAGTTTATACTGTTAACAAATATTTAAATTTGGCTTTTACAACATGTTTTTCAAATATACAGAAAATCGTTCAAACGGGAGTTACAAGTTTACATTAAAGTAACAAGGTTACAAATTTATTTAATACACATTTCAATGGAATCCATGTGAACTGATCATTCAATAAAACTTCTCGTTAACTCCCTGTTCGCTCCTCACATTTTCAAGAACCGGAACCTGAATCCACCGAGGCTTTCATGTCTGCAAATAATTCAAAGCAGTGCATCGAAAAATATTATTATTGCATAAATTCGTATAAAAGGGGGATTCACCCCATTATCCCCACCTCCCGCCAAAGGGTTATTTAAAACTCGATTATACAAAAACCTTCGTAAGCGGCTTTCGTATCGACCAATAATGCTTAACCGGACTACCCTCTCTTTTCCCCTTTTTTGATACACACACAGGTCAAACGGTTTTTTTTCGCCTGAAAATGAGCGGCGACCCATCAAATCAAATAAAAAAATTGAAAAATGACAATCAGTATGCAGGAAAAAAATGAAATTTGTCATGTTTTTTATTTGAAAAAAAGCATTTCACTAAAATCACTGCTCGTTTTTTGACAATTCTAGCGTTTTATTTTTTCAACACTGCAAATTAAATAGGTTTGTTTGATGCTGAAATTACACATGCACTGTAAAAATATTCATCTTTGCCAATGCCACCCTTTTTTGTAAAGTAAAGAAGTTAGCGGTGTGAGCATTAATGCTGGTTTCCTCTTTTAATTTCTCATGCAGAAGAAATACTAATTCTTTTTAACCGCTTGAATGTGCTAGAAGTGTGAATCTTACAATAAAATAAAATATATAATTTTTAAACTTAGAACATGGATAGAAACATTATAATGCTTTCTGTCCCATTTGGTAATTTAAATTTACTTTAGAAATATTTTTAATAAAGATATCCTAGTAATGGTTACAAGTTTTAAAAATATGTTTTTATTATTTGATGGCTAACTATTTTTAATTTTAAATTATTTTTTATTCATGTCTGTTAGAAAGAGAAGAAATACACTTTGAGTGAACATTTGAAATTCCGTTTTTTTCTGTTTAAATGCTTCAAAATAGCCACTTTAGTATTTTTGTTTATTTTTTCGATCACAGTTTAAGCTTTTAATGGAAAATCATAAATGTATGGGTTAAAAAAAATATTGGCGAATAAATTTCCATTCCCATAAGTCTAATTGGAATAATTATATTTTTTCATTGTAGATTCCACTTCAAACAATGTTAAAGATTTTATCTTTTACTGTTATTAATAACTTTTATTCATCAACGATTTTTTTATGTTCATCTTTTTTTGCATTTTTAAGCTTTAAAAATAAACGTTACATAGTGATACATTTATAAAAATTGCTTTTCTGTTATTATTTTATCTAAATTATTATATTTTTAACTTATTTTTTTGGTCAAAAATGTTTGAAAACAATTGAACAAAAAATCGATACACAACAAAAAAAACCTTTAAAATACCATCAATGAAAGAAAAACTGAAACTTTTTTGTAATCTTTTTTTTAAATATCTTGCTTTGGTTAAAAAACATGTTGCTTTGCTTTAAATTCAATATTATGTCTACAAAATACATGTTTTGTAAATATTTTTTTATTTGTGAAAACTGGGCTAGGCTTTCACATAGATTCAGGAGGCCACAATTTTGACTAATGGCCCAAACCTGAAAGTATTCACCTGAAAGAGTGAAAAAAAGAGGCGCTTTGATACGGGCGCCGTTAAAAGGGCGCCTATCTCGCAATCCGGGGGCGCCCTTATGAAAATTTGCATGAAAAATAGATTTATTCATTTCCATACGCTTCTTTTATTTTTGTGTTCGCGGAGAGGTATCCGCGAGTAAATATTTTTGCAACGGTTCACATTCGCGGCACTCGACGCATTAACATGTTTACATACAGATTTGGCGATAAATCGGATAAGGCTTTTTGCTCGTATGCAAAAAAAAAAAAATACACGGTGTGTTCACACAGTTTCGAGACAGATTTGATTATCTGACAATTTAGTAGCTCTTTTAAGCAGCGAAGAAAAGAACAATTTTCTGTTGTGCTGACAAGGTTTCTAGACATATCTAGAAATATTAAAATGAAGAAAAAACATTATACGGTAAACCAAAGCAGTTTTACCTGATTCCAGCGATTTTGACAGATTGGACGATGCGCCATTGCATTATTTTGGGCAAAGACTTGCAGGAAACCTTAAGGTTATTTATAATACGCTGGAAACGGTATGTTCTTGTTCAATGGTCATATGTATCACGAAGAGTTTCGGTTCACTGTATAAATATTTGTAAGCTCTTGAGTTGCAAATATGATGATGATGAGTTGCTGATATATTAGAACGCCATTTGGTGATGTTTTTGCTCCAAGGGTTCTATTCTACAATATCCACTCTTTAATGTACTTTGCTACTCTGCAACTATTACCCATATAATCTTTAATATAAGCTGGCACGTATAAGTTCGCGCTTATATAGGCCGCATGTGGACTTACCCCAGTCTCAAATGAACAGAAGCTCTGCAACTCTTGCGAACGTTCCCTGATGACATTGACCAAGTGCATCGTTTTTACAGTATGGATAGTCAACCTCATACCAACTCATACCAACAAGACAAGAAACTAAAAACCTGAAACAGGGATCATTTTACCAACAGTAAATCAATTTTAACAGTAGTGGTCTTCGCATAAGTACCCCTTCAAATTCGCATAAGTACACCTTCAAATAAGCAACTTTTTGAATTGTCAGATCTGTCCTGAATCTCTGTGAACGCACTGCTTGTATACATCCACGGGCTTTTCACTCGTATGCAAAAAATAGAAATAATATATATCCGTAGGCCTTGTAGAGTAGGAGTTATATTAGAGGACGCGTGCTCATGCCTTATAATGAAACACTTTCAATGGCGACACGTATTTTCGTGCCGCTTTCATATTTTTTAAGTGTATGAAGTCTGCCGAATCAATTTTGCTGAAATTTATTAAATTTCCTGAAGAATTTTCGTGCTTTTTCGCGAAATACATTACGTGATAGACTGCATGCATGAATATGAGCGTTCGTATAATAAAAGTGAACTCAACTTGTGTATTCACGTTTACAAATGCTGCATGTGTACATACAAAATAAACCATACCTCACATGAAGATAAACTTTGCAACTCCTGCCGCCTTTCCTTAAACGGAGTGGCATTGGCAAAAGTCAACCAAGGTTGTATAGCATAAGGGGTCAGCCTCATGTTAACCTATTAGTCAAGGAAATAAGAAGAATTTCATTAAATACGAGTACTATAAAAAATTAAATTACCTCGTGTTTTTTTTTTAATTTTCATTGTAGGTATTTAATTATTTTTCTACAAATTTAAATACATTTTTTTCCAACGGATCTTATTATTTTTTTCTAGTAATAGCCATAAATACTTTACATTTATTATTTTTGTAAAGTAGATAACGTAAAAAGCTCTGTTCAGTTATATTAAATGATAAGTATCGATATTGATAAAAGTATGTAGGGCAGAGCGGGGTCACATGAACATGATTTTGTAAAAGTTGTGTTATTTTTTGTCTTTTTAAAAATAAAGAAATATTTCTTCTAATAACGTTAGCATGTTTAGTTAGCTACATAATGACATCAAAAAGTTGAAGGATTACAGCATCTACAAGACTGTATTTTCAAAACCAGCAAAAAGTTCAGATGGCTCATGTGACCCCATGGGTGGGGTCAAGTGAGCCACCCTACGGGGCTTATTGAGCCGGTGGGCGTTTTTGGTGGGGAGTTTTTTCACAGGAAAATTATAAAATAAAATCAGTTTTTAACTAAAAACTTTATTAAAACATAGGTAAAAGCATTAAGATACAAAAATGGAATTGGCTTAAGATACACGGATACACCTTTTTTAATTTTCTTTGGAAATATTGTCGCTTCATCAGAGCTAGAGGAACTATGAAGAATAGTTTTCCTTCCTGTCGTTTTTTTTTTTATGTTTAAGGTTTTGGTAGCCTTGTTTTTCTTGGTGGCATGTTCTTGTGAAAGCGCATCTTTCTCCGGTGTATCAGTCAGAATGGCACAACTTCTTTTCTTCCTCCGTGTTTGTTGTTGCTTCCGTGGACCTGCCTTCGGTAATGGTCTGACAATATCAGGTGAAAAGGAAATGCAATCCTTGGAAGTAGATGGTATGGCGGGCTCGTTTGGGGCTTTTGCTATTGATGACTTCTTGTGCTGCAAGTTTCATTTGGTCTTTGCAGACACGTTCCGTTTTTCTCTTGTAATTACGCATCCTAAAATAAAGTAAATAGTTAATGTAAACATAAATATTAAAATTAGCTACAAACACTTGAACTTAATTTTGCTATGACTAAAACTAAATATTCAAAGGTAATATTTCATCACAAACCAACAAATACAAAGACAAAATAAGAGGGGTCAATTGATCCATGTTCAAGTGACCCCGGTTACTTTGTCTCAAGTGACCCCCTTCCGGAATTCTGTTTACCATATCGAATTAGTCAAAATCTATTGACTATAGATTATTTTATATTTAAAAATTATATTTGCACTTATTTTTGAAAACAAAATATACTTACTTGATTGTGCTGACACCAAAGACAAATTTTGTAAACAAAAAACACGACGAAACAGTATTTTTACTTTTAACTTCAAAAAACAAACTTTGTACCCGTGCACTTCGACCAAAAGCTGGAAGGCTACAAAAAAACGGCGTTTGAGTTCCCTTGCCCTCCCACGTCATCCAGCATCGGCGGTTTGAATTTATCAAGCACGGTATGAGTGTTAGTATGGGTGGTTCATGTAACCCCATGGCTCATGTGACCCCGCTCTGCCCTACAGCTGTAAGCAAGCATATTATACTCTATTTCTTACACATACATACATAAACATGTACTATTAAGGTTTTTTTTTCGATGCCTGGTCATGTATTGCACCCTCCACATGACTAAGCTGGAATAAACATTTATTATTATTCTAATATACATTCATTACTTAGTCGTAGACATACATGTTCCTTGCACATACATGTACGTATGTGAATATTTATTTGATATTTTGCTGTACGTCTTCCCAGTATTGTGTGATCCGCTTTTGAAATATTGCGTCCTATTTCCCTCTCGCTCCGGCGGGGGGAGGGGGGGAGGGGCTCTCTCTCTACCTTTATATTTTATCTGAATAATAATTAATTAAAAAACACTCAGGTAGTCAATGAATAAAAGACGAGAGGGGTTGTGGATGATTGATTAAGCTTTTATATATTCCTTTTTATTTCGCGAAAAAAAGCAAATGACTCCGAAGGTAACCGGGACTTTTTTAATTTCTCACTGAATATTTAATGTCTGTAGGTGCGAATTCTCGCTATTGGGTTGTCCTGCTTCCCATTCTCTACTTATTTCAGCGGCGAGCGAACCTTAGATGCAAAAAGTTATTTTTTTTGTGTTAAAAAAAAAAAACAAATTCTTGATTAGAAAACCAATTCACCTCCCTGTTTTTGCCTTTTTAGAAACAATTTTAATTGAACATTATCAATTAATAATGAATCTATTCGTCTTTTTACTCAGCTACCATGTCGCTAGTGGTAACTAGAAGGTATCTCCGCTGATGGTCTTTATTTTGTTCTGTCCTTGCACACGTCTTTCATCACTCTCTTTATGCATGCTCTTCTCTTTTTCTCACTCCGTGTGGTCCACTCATATCTTTTGTTTATATCAATATTTCTTTAACGAGTCATTCATTGATAGTTATTTAATGTCATCTATTGATTAACGTTCAAAATATGGTGAAGGGGTTCAATGGAAATCAAACCAACGTTGTGTTATTTAAAACACGTTTGTAGAAATTATCGTGTTGACTTTCTTGACCATAGACTCGACAAACTATAATTCGGCAAGAAGTATTGATAAGTATGTGCCAAAGAGTGATATTAAAAATCCAGTTACATGTTATTTAATCCAACTGTAGGCGCGTAGTGAATAAAATTGATACATTAGGATGTACTAAAAAAAGTTTTTAATGTTTTCTCTCCAGGAAATAACAGGAAAAAATTCAACAAAGTTGTGGCCTGTCCAACGACAAAAAGCTATGCACGCCCCTGACTTATTCTACATTGTATACATCCACCACTTCATTGTACCCTCTTGTACACCAAGTATAAAACTTCTCGTTCCAACCAGACCATAGCGTTTTCCAAAGAAAATGTACTGAAACTGAATAAGCGCTTCTAGAGAGCGTTTAAGTTTATATATGTTTTTTTGATAAAACGCTACGGTTTTGTTAAAAGGTTATGTTTTATACTTGGAATGGTGGCATTTCCACCGCCTTGGGGACATTAGCTAATTGCAGAAATTTCGCCCCGCCAACTTCCCCATTATTATCATTACCCTGAAAGTGATTTTTTTCATTGCCCCTTGAAAAAAAATATTCAAATTTCATCAATTGTCTATCGAGAGACCAGCCCCCAATCAAAAGGGATGCCGGACACAAAGGCATTACGTTCAGCTTATTTAATACAATGTAATCAATTACGAGAGACCTCAATATTATCTGAAACAATTTTCAGTATACTCCTGAAAATAATTATCGATGAAAATTTTCAATTCAATTCATTTACAGTCTCCACTTAAAAGCCGATGGATTCTTTTCAGTCTTCTTTCAAGTCTCAAGGATTCCCTCTCTTGTATAATAATCTCTTTATGTTTTTGTGAATTAATACTAATTTTCTAACAAAGTACGCTTTCTTTTGTTTCAGGTGAGTCTACAGTTGATTGGTCGAGCTGAATACTTCCCTGCTCCACTTTGCCTGCCATGGTTTGAACATGAATATTTACTCTTTTGAATAAAGCCAAGCGCGAAGTACTTAGCGAGAGATGTGCGTACCTAATTAGAATATTTATCCTAAGATATTTCGTAACCTTAAGATAATTTATTGAAAAACAAGTAAGACAATTTTCATGATAAATTTCAGTGCCATTTTGAATCAGTTGTAAAAAATCAGGCTCATTTATTTGGTGAGTGCTGTTTTTCTTTTAATTACACTTCGAGAACATTCTTCGAGCATAGTTGTCACCACGTCACTTTAGTGCTTGTATGTCTTATCTCCAACAGAGATATTTTTACATGAGCAATGTTTGTCTATTTGTCTGTGTACTGGACCAAGTCTTCTAATTATTGCTTGTCATTGATTTTGAAAATATTAAAAGCAACTCTCACATTATCGTCTTTATCTCCGATTGTGTAATTTAATTAATTTTTTTTTTAAATTTAAAAAATTTAATTTAAAAAAACATTTAAAAATGTAATTCTTAAGACGTTTTGTAAACTCTTGTATCATTGTAAAATATTTAAAAAAAAAATAGTCAAATCATTCCTCACTTTTCAATTTATTTTGACATTTGAATGAATGTTTGATGAGCAAATAATCAACGTCGCTAGTTCAACAGATAAAATACCTTTTGAGTTCGCAATAATTTGAAATTATTTAATTTCAATTGTTCTTTTACTTTCAAACGATAAGCTTTTGTAGGATGAATTTTAACATTAATAAACAATGCAATCGGAATGAACATCTTTTGGTAGAGCTATGCCAGATATGTACCGCAAAAGAATATTTGAAATAGATTATAGAGAGAGGCATGTAAAATATTTGATTTCCAGAGTACACTAGGTAGGTTTCGCCTCTGTGAATGTATTGAAAAATTCAGTACAAAGCTTAGAGCTGTCGGGAGTGTTTCAAAAGCTTCGGCGATCTGAATTATTCGCGAAAATTGTGGTATTTGCGATTTCGCTCGTATATTCTATTAATTATTAAAAGGGTCAAAACCGAATTTGAATGGGCGAATGCTTGTAATGGTTTAAGCAAGGCTGTGGGACCACCCCATCCCCTCCCCCCCACTCATTTCACCCCTCCACCTTTTATTCCCGCAAGTAAAAACCTCAACACAACCTGAAGCATTTTACTGAAAATGTTTGAAAATCAAATCCCTCAGTTGGAGCGCTGTCTTAGGTTGTATATATTTTTTGGTTTAGTTTAAACGCACTTAACCTAACTGAACCTTTTACCAAAAAGAGCGTTTTACCAAAAAATACATACAAATCAAATCACTCACTTGAGGGTCTTTTTTTAGTCACTGTAGGTTCACTTTTGCCAATGCCACCCCGGTTTCAGGGAAAGGCGGCAGGAGTTGCAAGGTTTATGTTCATGTGAGGTTTTGTTTATTTGTATGCACACATGCAGAACGCTTAGACGCGTGCCTGCCTGTGGGCATGCCTTTAATATGAGCCTTAAATGTTAACATATCTTTGCAGCTTAGATTATATATACACGTGTTTTTGTTAAGTTTAAACGTACCAAAAAATAGCGTTTTATCAACAAATATACGCAAATCAAAGCACTCGGTCAAGGCACTGTTCTAGTTACTAGAATTTATTGGTTGACTTTAAACGTATGTACCTTACATAGCCAAAACTTAACTTTACTTAAAAAAATGTATCACAATCAAATGTAAACAGAACAAATTAAATAGAAACAAATCACTAGATATGCTGTTTAAGTTACTATCATTTTTTTGGTTCAATTTAAACGTCTTAATCCGGTTTTATTAAAAACCAACATCAATCGCCACTTCCTTGCAGCGCCTCACGACAGAAGCAACAACTCAAGCAACACCTCTGCGGCACCCTTCCAGGGTTACATATGTAGACTTTCAAGAATTGGGGAGCATCCCGCACAGGATTCCTAAAAAAAAAACCTACGTAACTCATCGAAACTAAACTCAACTATACCGTTATAAAAAAAAAATATTTACAAATCCCAACACTCACTAGATGTGCTGTTTTAGATCCTTTACATTTTTTTATTGAGTTTGAACGCACTGTTTTATACTTGCTGCAGGTTTATCCCACCCCTCTTACACCCCCTGGAGGGTGTTTCACAGTATAATTATGATTTTTGCTCATTTTGTTTACCCCAAGTAAATATTACAACCCGATGTTGGTTTACCTGCAACGTGTGTGTGTGTGTATGCATGCATGATTTCAAAGCACGCTGGCTTTTGTGTTTACATGAAGAGTGAACCTCTAATAATAATGAACCATTTTGTTGTATTTTCCTTCCTAGTTGGTTGGTATGAGGCTGACCACCCAAACTGTAGAAAAAGTGGCCAATTTCACCCCTGTTTCAGGGAAGGTCAGCAAGAGTTGCATGGCTTAAGTTGATTTGAGATTGGGTTTTTATGTTCCATTTATTATTAAATTGGTTCGTGAATTAACCTAAGTAATCTAAGTTTAATGAAAAATTATTAATAATATAAAAAAATAAGCCTTATAGGTTGTTATCGGGCTGAACACCCGTGCTATAAAACAATATTCACTTTGCCAGTGTCATCCCTTTTTCAGGGAGGATCAGCAGGAGTTGCAGGGTTTATGTTCATTTGAGGTTTGTATTTCAATTTGTAAGTACACATGCAGGGATGGGATTACATTTAATATGTGTATTAAATGTTATAAATGTTTGCAACTCAGATTATAGATTAATGATTTATTTTTTACATAATCAAACTCCATACAGTAATCACACACGGTGACAGGGTAGAATGGCACAGTGACAAAATAACACATGTCATAACGAAACACGACAGAACAACTAAGCTACACATATAGTGTAACTTCTTGCCGCGTTATCCCCGAAGGGGTCGCATGTGGCGAGTTGAACCTATTTATTTTTACAGGTAAGGGGGCCGGCCTTACGCCAACCACTTCAGTTGAAGTGGGAATTTCCCAGCTCCCGATGGGGCTGGTACTCATTTCTTGTAAAGGCTGAGTAAACCTCGCCGGTATTTATATAATGGGGTTTGAAATACACACCGAAATTGGAAATCATTTCTGAGACCCTCCTCGGTGGGATTCGAACCCGAGCTCACGGGGTAGAATGCAAGCACTCTACCAACTGAGCTATCGACCGGACAGGTCGATACTTTGTCAAAAAATACTTTGTCAAAATAACATAGGAATTACATAATTATGATAAAACAAAACAATGACAAAAAAATTTTAAATGTTTTGTCCTTGTGTTGTTTTTTGATAGTGATGTTTTGTCATTGTGATGTTATTTCATGTGATATACTGTCATTGTGATGTTTTGTCATGTTCCGTATTGTCACTGTGAGGTTTTAACTTGGAATCATCACACACACGTGTTTCGCATGGCAACCCAAGTTCGCTATAAATAATTCCCTCCCGCTGGCCGCAACAGTGTTGGGTATCAAGATCTCACCGCCGCGGCCGACCCAGAACGGGATTCTCCTCACCTCTCCTTGTTATGTAAAGCGTCCACGACAATAATCCCTAGTAATCCCGCGGGATATTCTCTACCTCAAGTATAAAATACCTGTATAAACTCCCCTCGATTGCGTAAATTGAAAATGTATAGAAAATACGACAGCACTACTAAAGAGCTTTTTAGTTGTTCCACATTTTTTCGTTTTTCACAATCTAGGTGATTTTACGCAATATTTTATACTCGCCGAATATAAAAAATATATATAAACTCCTCTCAATTTCGTAAATCGAAAATGTATAGAATATAGGATGGCACTGCTACAGGGTTATTTTGTTTTCATACACTTTTTTCGATTTACGCAATCGAGGAGATTTTTCGCAATATTTTATACTTGGAGATACAAACCTTTTACATACGCAAAAACACAAACGCAACTAAGCTACACATATAGTGTAACTTCTTGCCGCGTTATCCCCGAAGGGGTCGCATGTGGCGAGTTGAACCTATTTATTTTTACAGGTAAGGGGGCCGGCCTTACGCCAACCACTTCAATTGAAGTGGTGTTTTCCCAGCTCCCGAGAGAGCTGGTACTCATTTCTTGTGAAGGCTGAGTAAACCTTGCCGGCATTATTATTTTGGGGTTTGAAAGAAACACCGAAATGGGAAATCATTTCTGACACCCTCGCGCTCGGTGGGATTCGAACCCGAGCTCACGGCATGGAATGCAAGCACTCTACCAACTGAGCTATCGACCGGTAAACTCCATAAACCTAAACCATAAAAAACCATAAAACCATAAACTCCTTATAATCGAAATGTATGGAAAATACGATAACACTGCTAGAGAGTGATTTAGTTTTCATACGAAATTGAGGTGTTTGTACCTACTCGCGAATCTAGTCGAGGATGTTATACTTCTACTTAGACAGGGACATCCTTCCAAAAAGCCCGCGCAAAAATATTAAGGGATTTGTCGTTCTGATGCCGTAAATGTCATTTGATGAAGGTACTTGCGAAAAAGAATTAGATATATTTGCATAATTTGTAAATTATGTACTTGTTTTTTTCGTATTCTTATACCGCCAAATGTATATTTTGTAAAATTATTTTCTAATTTGTATTTTACAATGTACAAGGTACATACAAAATGAAAATGGAAAGTATTTCATTCAGTGTTTTAATTTATTTTCGAGGAATAACAGTGATACTGAGCGACATGTAATAGGCATTGGTAGTCCAATGATTTAAATAATGTTTGCATACAACAACAAAAAAGTTCAATCCGTAAATTTTTATTTTTCAAGGTGATGTTTTCAAACATCTAAATAAATGATTTTAAATTATGATTACGGTCGTTAGACATTTTTTGGAATGAAAAAAATGGATGTTACTGACCGTGGAAAGAGAAGAACGATTTTCTCTACGTTGTTCGTGATTCTTCTTCGTAGAAGACACACGCCTCCTGAAGACGTCGGAAATGACTCTGACGAAACGTAGAGAAAATCGTTCTTCGCTTTCCACGGTCAGTAACATCCGTTTTTTTATTCTGAATAACTATTTTTCTTCTTTTTAAAGTAGATCTCAAATCTGTTATTTCGGCACCTTAAAAAACTCTGTGTTCTGTCTTTACACAGTTTCAATATCTATGTTTTGATCATGGTATTTTATATTTACTCTTGTATACAAATTTCTTACTTTTTTTTCTTCACCATAAAACAAACCACTTAAATTCCAACATTTCATTCATATCAACTTTCCTCAAAAGTGTGCTTACAAATTAATTGTTATTTCGAGTGTTATTCCCCCCACCGTTTTGTTTCGAGACTTTCGTGCAAATTTATTCAACCCGCGCGATTATTATTAAAAATAATAGTCTCCTTGCAAACTTTCGCACAACTTTGAACAAAACTGCCTGAGCTTGGGAGGCCCCGCTACAAAAGCTCGCGGTAGGCCTTATTGTAGAAGTCACCTGTACTTCTCGTATCCTGCGACAGTTTTTCTTTGTAGGGGAAAATTTTGCGCAATTTGGAGCTGAGACTTACGCGTTTTTGATGACAAAAGAAACGAATTATAGAGCCCGGCTTTTTTTTTGTATTCGGCCTGAAAACACGTGGTGGGTAGGAAACTCCGCCTTTATCCAGCCTTTAGGCGTCTTTGAAATTCACTTTTGAAAGGTTTTGTCGAAACAAAATGCTGGAACTCTTAAGCAAGTGATTTATTATCATATTTTACTGTTTTTGTCTTATTTTCATATATCTGTAACGTTTTTTTCATTCTATAAAATGTCTAACGACCGTAATCATAATTTAAAATCTTTAATGTGCATTTGTAATTTTAATGATCATGATTTTCTTAATAATTCAAGCCTTTAATGTGGATTTAAATTAACTATCTTATGCATTAATATAAGCATATAAATGTAGTATATTTTCTTAAGACAGTGCTGCAAATTTAAGACATGAATTGAGGAAATTCACACCATTTTTGGACCAGTATTTCACCGGAATAAGAGTGACATTGGCAGATTCAATGTTATCTCTTTAATGCGTTCATCATCACTTAACAGCAGTAGAATGCAACTAAAAATAAATACAGAAAGAAGTAAAATTGTATTGTAAATTTCATGCAAATACCCAGCAAAAAACTTTTCCCTTGATGTAATATTATGCTAAAAAGAGTAATCGCATTATCACGGTACTTATTTACCACTATAATTATTTACCTTTCTGTTTTCCACGTGTACCATTTCCGGGTAAAAATAAAGATATCACCTCAGCGAGATGCAGCAATTAGTTTTGTGAATACGTAGAAACGGAGCTTTTCTCCACGTGTCTACGTGAACATTACATTATTCTTGTGTCTTTATACACAAATTTTTCCATTTTCAGTCCGGTCGATAGTTCAGTTGGTAGAGTGCTTGCATTCTACCCCGTGAGCTCGGGTTCGAATCCCACCGAGGAGGGTGTCAGAAATGATTTCCTATTTCGGTGTTTATTTCAAACTCCATAATAAAAATACCGGCAAGGTTTACTCAGCCTTCACAAGAAATGAGTACCAGCCCCCTAGGGAACTGGGAAACCCCCACTTCAACTGAAGTGGTTGGCGTAAGGCCGGCCCCCTTACCTGTAAAAATAAATAGGTTCAACTCGCCATATGCGACCCCTTCGGGGATAACGCGGCAAGAAGTTGCACTATATGTGTAGCTTAGTTTTTTTCACTGTTGTTGTACAAATACATATGTAGATGGTGTGATTATAAGTTTCAGAATAATGCTACGATTTTACTTGAGGTTCTTTTTTATTAAACTACGATTTTTATTTAACAAAATTTATTTTGCACAATATGGGTACATAGCACCGTCACTCTTCTCGCTCTAGTTTCAAAGGACTTCGCGGCACAATGTTGAAAGATACTCCCTGGCTCCACACAACTGTTGCTTCTATTTACTCTAGAATATGCCACATACTTCCATAATGGATTTTTCGAAACACTTCCCGATGGTTCGAAGCACACCAGCTTGAATCCATAGTTTGTGGCAATAGATCTGTTAATTTAAAAAATGAGTAAAGTTTTTGAACAGCAATAGTCATTCATAAAGTCATAACTTTTGGGCATCAACATAATACTGCTGGCATCATAAAATTGTTTGTATATTTTCACTGTTAATTTTATACTAGGGTTACATCATTTCTGAAACCCCTAATCTTGCTCATTGTGGCTTTTTTATATTCGCTAAATTAAATAAACAAAGCGACGTGAAACGTTACCAGCGATTCAGTCAGCTTCGAAAATGCCCCTTGACAGAAACCTTCAAGTGCCTATGAGCAATGTAAAAAAAACTGGCAGCGTGTGTTGATAATAATCAATAGTCATATCTCGGAAAATTTTGGTTCGCTTTACAAACATCTTTCACGTCTCATTTCATCGAGTCTTTCTTTAAACTTAGTTAACACACCGTGAGAATACACATATAATTTTTTTTTGTTTGACTGTATACACATATTTCAGCACTTTCTCTACGTATACATATTTCCACGAGCATTTTTTACCTGTGTGTCTGTCTTCCCGTTGTAGTTTTGTATTTCCCGGGAAAGCCTTTGTTTCCACAAAGCGCATCTCATTAAAGTAACGGTCATATTATTACTGTGAAGTACCCGCAGTTATATATATCATTGTTTGTATTTATCATGTACTTCTATTATTGTAAACATATATTTGATTGTAATGAATATCTACATGGCATTAACTATTTAGATCCGTCAGTTTTACTTCACTAGGAAATGTATTTACTGCTTTTTTTAATTGAGATATTCTTATTTGTAAAATTTACAAAAAAAAATACTCGAAGGATTTAAGACTTAGCGTATTTTAAAGCTACCAACGTTTGTCTTAATTTTTCAGAAAAATATTTTTAACACTTAAACGAATATTATACATATTTTAAGGCGTTCATGTGTGGATTTTTGATAATGATAAACATAATTATTATTAGGCGAAAATGTTTAAGAAAAAATTAAATAAAAGTGAATTAAAACTTTGTTTTTCCAATTGAATTGAAAAAAAAATTGTACTTGCAAGTCTGGACCGTTGTCTCCTACTTTTTTCTCGTCCCTTTTTCTTATTTGGTCTTGTTTAAATTTCGTAACTGCACTGAGAGTGATTTATTTGTCACAAGAGCAATAAATGGGCGGCAATAATAATTAAAATTGATTTAGAAGGAAGCAGAACTCAACAGAATTTACTTCAAAGTGTACTAACGGAAAGCTATTGTAAGCTATTGTACGTGTCTGCTTGTGAGAATGCATATACTGTGAATCTCCAATGTAACATATTTTTACAACATAGATTAGATTATCAAGGAAGAAGAAGAAAAACACAATAGATCACGGGCAAGGCACGATAGAACAATTTCAAACAAAACCAATATTTATTTTACGAAAGAAAGAATTTTATTTTCAACATAATGTTAAATATTATTCGACCATTCCAAAAAAGGCGTATTCAAACCCATTATGCGTTCTTTCATACACCGCACCAACAATCGAAACCTTTATTCATTGACTGCTGACTGTATGGACCGTTTCTCCCCCCTCGCTAAAATGCTACCCTCACCTAATAAACGGGCAGACCGGTCTGTGGAAGCTCGCCACCCCCCCCCCCCTCCAGTACGCTACGCCACTGTTTGAATTGTATGGATTGCATTAATATTAATTAATTTGGCCACTGTAGCCGCCTCCCGGGGTCGCAAAGGGCGGCTCGCGAATTTGTTTAAGTGCTAAAATTACAAATTGTTATTCGGCATTGCTTTTTGGTCCTTGCTGTTTTTTGGTATTGGACCTTTTATTTTACGTTAATGAAATTAATTAAGAGACTATTTTGTGACGGTTTACGGGTTTTTGCTTTTGTTGTTGCAAATGATTTGTTTTGTAAATGGATGCAACTCTGCAGAGGCTCTGGCCACCCCTAGCGGAATGGCGACATAGTTAAAGCCTGATAGTATAAACCTTTTTTATTTATTTACTCTCCTTTTTTTAATCCTAAATAATACAGTTTCATGATTTCAGCATTTTTAATTTGGTTTATACGCTGTAAAAAAATATTAATAATTCCGAACCCTTAATTTATAGGCTGGTTTATGGCTATACAACCCATACTGTAAAAAACGGTTCACCAATGCCACTCATGTTTCAGGTTACTCAGCCTTCACACGAAATGAGTACCAGCCCCCTCGGAGGTTGGGAAACCCTTACTTCAACTAAAGGGGTTGGCGTTAGGTTACCTCATTTACCTGTAAAAATAAATGGGGTCCTCTAGCCACATGCGACGCTTTCTGGGAAAACGCAGTTACGCTATATGTGTATCATAGTAACGTATATTGCTATGCTTTTGCTCAAACGTATCTTAATCAGTCAAAATTCTGCTTAAGAATTCATGTACTTAATCACTAGTTAGAATAACTACTATTCTTAACGAAATGAGTTAACGCATTTGCTTTGCCAGTTATTAACTGCAAGTTTCATCCGCTTTGTGGACTTTAGTTGTTAATTATCATTGTGCGCAGTTAATCAAGCCATCTTTGTAACAGATACGTTAATAATACAACCCTTTGTAGGAAGCCTTTGCTTGAACTAACCGAGCCAGGTTTAAAACTACCCTTAAGCCAGCTCAGTAATACCCCTATTCATTACATAACTCTGGAATTCAACCTTAGTGGAACTGTATTTTTTTTTACTATGGTGAACCAAGTTTGCATTGGCTTCGTTTGAATTTATGGAAAAGTGTTCTTTGTGAAAAATAATATTTGAATTCGGATCCGATAATTACGCTTGTCGGATTTGATATTTTCAATAATAATTGTCACTGATGGTGTCGAACGGATAAGGCATTGAAAAAATGTAACTTTATGCCTCATTCCCTGGAATCTATTTATTTTTACATGAAAGCCTGAAGGCCTTATGCCAACCGCTTCAGTTTAAATGGGGGTTTCCCAGCTACCGAGTAGGCTGGTACTCATTTCTTGTAAATTCTTAGTAAACGTTACCGGTATTTTATTTTCGCTTTTGAAATAAACACCGAAAAGGGAAAAGATTTCTAACACCCTTGGTGTGATTCGAACCATTGATCAGTGTAATTGTGAAAGAATAAAATATACAAAGCGAATGTAAAATAACGAAATGTATGAAAAATGTAATGGATATGAACGAACTGAAAGAGGTATGTTAGGATAGAAAAAAATGTAGGCAAATCTGCAGAGACCCTGGGCATCCCTAGTGAAATGGCAACAGAGTTACTAACAGTTACATGTAAGAAACGTAGAAAATAATATAAACTTGTCCATTAGTGTTGGGCTATCGACCAACTGAGCTATCGACCAACTGAGCTATCGACCAACTGAGCTATCGACCAACTGAGCTATCGACCAACTGAGCTATCGACCAACTGAGCTATCGACCGACTGAGCTATCGACCGACTGAGCTATCGACCAACTGAGCTATCGACCAGACAATAGCGATTCATAATTTAAAACTATATCTCGTTGATGATAGTTAACACCACGATCCGGAGGTCAATGCTCCGCCAATTAGAAGTTTCGCATTTCACTAGAACAATATTAGCTTGGCCTATTTATTGCCGTACCCTGATCAACTAGACAGAAGCACATTTTATTAGAGTTGCCCCAAAGTTGTGTATTTACAGAGGTAAACATTCCCCGAATAGCCGAGAATAATTTTAAAGTTTGTTTCAATTTAATGCTGAATTGTTGATAGTTTTAAAAACGACAAAATTAAATAAATATAAAATAATGACAACTGCTGCACAAATAACTGTTTTTTTTAGTGTGAAAATGTAGAAAATTCGATAAGACATACTTTGGTCAGCGAATTGAAAGTATTAAGTTTTTTATTGTACTAAAAAATCATTAAAATAAGGCTAAATTCGTGTCAAATGTTGCAGTACTGTAGTCATACGAAATAAGGCCATTTTTTCAAAATCCAATTTGTATTTCAACACCCAATTATAACACATGCCATGATATCTTAAAATAATGACTTTTCCTTAAAAATACACAATTGTAGCGATCACAATATATAAACCGTGTTATTTGTCAACTTGCAACCATTATTATTCGCAATAGTACAACTTTCTAGGATTTTTTTTACATCCGCCCGAGTTTTTTTGTACACATGGAAATGCAACTGTGAAATTATTTTTTTCAGGGTTTGGTGGTTTACACAGTGAAAGTCCATTGTATAATTAATTAAATAAATACACTGTTTTAATTCACTTATTATTTTATTTAAAATATGTCAAACGTTTTCGCCTAAAAAGGCATCCTCAGGACAATGACAAATGACCGGTCATTGGTAAAGGTTTTATGAATTTTTCAACCCAGCGAAGAGCAAATTTGAAAATATAAATGGTATATTTTTTGTGCTTCGCCGGGAATCGAACCCACAACCTTCCCATTCAGAGTCCGAAGTGTTACCACTGAACTACGGACCGGACCATTATGGTGGCTGAAAAAAATCGCAAGTAGTCATTTATGAAATTATGGAACAAAAATTAAATTAAACTATTGTACAATTTTCTTTCGTCTCGTGGAAAATAACCTTGTGTCAACTCTTTACGGTCATATGTTTTTAAAATGTAAGAGTTTTCACACAATTGCCGGCATGCACGGTGTGCTTAATACTTTAATGAAGTTTTCGTCTTTCTGAAAAAGTCGTAAAATAAACGGTTTTAAATAATACTTTCAGTTTTCGTACACCAACTACGTTAAAACTCAACGATTGCGTCCAGCGAATTAAAACGGAAACTAGAATGTACACTGGAGGTGCTGTTTTGGTTTCCATACATTTTTTGGAAAACTGAATTAAAAAGTTGAGGTACTTGGGGTACAGTAGGTTTAAATTTCTCGTCCGTAAACATCTATGACATGCGAAATTCCCACAATGGTGATTTCAACACTTTTGATGTTTTATTAAAACTAAACAACCTCAATACCCGACATGAGTTTAGACGAATACCATTTTTTTTGTTTACTCGTATTTCCTATACATAAAATTTCTCCTTTGTATTCTTGTGCATACACAGTTTAAAAAACTCTTTTAACATCAATCCAATCAAAAGAAGCTGCAGAAACCATTCACTCTTGTAGTTTTTTTATGATAGAACTTGAGAAAATCAGCAACAAGGATAGCTCTATTAGATCTTAAAAACAGAAAAAGAGAAGATATGCTTTTTTCATTGTGAGGATCACCCTTTTCACACTGAGATATTTTAGGTAATACGATGGACCACAAATTGTTGCATTAGTGCTTGTTTGTCTTATCTCAAACAGAGGTAATTTCACATGGACAATTTTTGTGTTTCTACTGATCCAATGTGTCACAAGCACATTCGTACAGTACAAACACGTTGGCTTGGATTGTCTAGAACATTCCATTGAAAGGTCAACTTTGAATCAAATAGTAGGTATGCCGCACAAGCATTGAGGAGACGAAATAACTTAAATGTATTCGTTTTGACTACTCCTTAACCTTTTTTTAATTCAAATCATTGATGCAATCACGGAAAAAAGCTGCTTACAGATCCTCAATTTTCGAGTAAAAATTGTAAAAATTTAAAAGTCAACGTAGATAAAAGCAGTTGAATATTGAGGTTTTATTGTGCAAATATAATTTGCGTATGGCCTTCTACCCCCGTACAAAGGCGTACGTGAAACACCCCCGTTATGCTGTAGTACTATTTATTTTAATTAAGAATTGTAATGGAATGTTGGGTCAGTCCCCTTTATTTGTATCCTTCTTGTTCTGTAATTTCAATTATCCTCTAAACCACAATTCTTGTATTCTTCTAAGCTACGCTTTGTCGTAGGCGCTTACACGCTCGTAGAGGCGTAGACCCCTCATACGAGGGGCATTCAAGAAATATTTTCATGCCGTCAGATTTTTTAATACAAAGTTTTTGCAATATTTATAAATCTCACCCCTGTTTATAAATGAAAAATCATAAGATTGGCTGAGTAAACATGAATTTCAAGATTTGAATTTTGGCCTTTAAAAAGGCAATAGTTGCAAGGCAGGCGTATGTCCATTTGAGATTGGGTTTTTATATTGTAGGTCCACATGCGGCATGTGTTAGCGTGAAATTATACATGTTTGTTTGTGGGAATGCGTTTAGTATGAATCTTAAATGTAAGTACATATCTTTGCAACTTAGATTTAGATTTAAAAAAGTATACCACCTCAGTCACTACATGATCAACTTCATCTGCTACCAATTACATCTTAATAGCTCTTTCAACCAAAAAAATATACGTCTGTTTAAGCACTATAACTGGACTGGGTTTTATTTCACACGCAAGGAGACATGAAAGAAAATAGTTATTTATGCCACTGCCAAGTAATGATAGTCTTTTTAACACGAGTGCTAGTTTGTGCCATGAGGCGCAGCCGAATGGCACAATAGAAAGCACGAGTGTTACAAAGACTAATTACGTGCAGTGGCATACAATACTTTTTCTACGACCATGAGAGAATTAACAAAATAGTGAATAATAGTCATTATAATGTACTCGTCCATTTGAAGTAATTAAAACCTTACCTTTGTCAAAACGTGTGATTTATCATTCCCTTCGATTATCTAATCTAACCTAAGTTGTAAAAATAAATTATATTTAGGTTTCATATTGAATTCATGCCCACAAGCCGACACATATGTATAAGGTCGCGCTTTTACATCCTGCATATAAGCTTAAACATTCAAACCCAAAACTCAAATAAACATATGCCCTGCAGTTGTATTGGCAGGTGAACCAAATTTGTACAGCATAGGTGATCAACCTCATACTCACCTATTAACCAAGTAACTTTTTGAGTTTGTTTATTTTTTGCGGTGAAATTTTTTGTATTGTTTTCCTTTCAAGCCTTTTATTTTCCATTGAAAAAAGGAAAGCTTTATTTGGAGCAATCCGATAAATAAATTCGATAAATTTTAGCACTATTAACAATTTTTATTTGACTCTACACATAAAATATACTTATTTATTTTCATCTGAACAGGGCTGAAAGTCTCATCACCACGGTAATTCCTACCTACCGAATATCACTAATATTGTATGAAGCCTAATCAGCTGATCGCTTGCGGCCATCTTGGATTGACAGGTCTTCATACCCCCATACAAGGTTGACATTTGAAATTAAAAAATGGTTCCAATTCTGACAATGCGCATGCGCACATGTTCATTTTAACACGGTTACCGGTTGCATAATGTAACATTATGCAACGGGTGTAGAAATGTATGGCATTGTGATTGCGTTAGCCGTTTTGTAATTAGTAAATTACCAAATGGGAGTAGAAAAAAAATATTGCAGTACGATAAAAACTCAAAAAAAAGGGGATTTTGTCATGCACTTTTTAAATTCACTTAGTGTAGCGCGTTAAAAATATCTTAGACATTTGAGGAGCTTTAATGGGGAAATTTTAAATTACGACAGATTGTTGGTGCTTCAAAGTTATGTTTAAAAACTAGCTGTGGAGTTCTATAAAAGTAGCATAAAAAATCGGATAGGTACCTTATCGACTGAAATGCTCTGAGTTGGGCGGCAGTAATAACGAAATTTATCATAAGCATGATGTGTTACAATTTTTTATATTATATCAACTAAAATTTATTACCTGTTTTTCTGGATACCCCTCGCATTTCATCCTCTAATTTACTCTCGACCAACTGGGGATAGAAATGATACGTTTTGCATGCGAATTTCTGACACTTTTTTAATCGCGTTACAAACCAAATAATAATAAAGGTTTACCCCGATGATTCAAAGTTTGTTTTTTGAAATTAATGTTTTTTTTTTGTATGTTTGCAAATTAACCCTCATCTCGTTCTACGCGTTTATTTAATGCCTGGAATTTAAGCGATATTCACCCTTTTTTTTCGGGTCCGATTCTTTAATTTGCATGACACATTTAGACGTGCAATTACATAAATACTTCATATTATTCATGTGTTTAATTACCTATGTTCAGAAAAACATTCATAAAAATGCTTTGAAGGTCGATTTGCAATTGTTTTTTAGATGGTATTTTCAAAGGAAAATTATTATAACAACAACAAAATAAATGCTTGAAGGTCGGTCGCATTTCCAAAATATACATTCTAGAAATTGGTTCAGAAGTAAACCATTTACCTTCTGATCATCAGCCTAAATTGATAACCACTAGGCATGATTAGAGCTATATTATACCGTGTGAAATAACACAATTATTTCAAGTAATAATAATTGCAATAAAATTTACCACTGTGAGTATAGAAAACGGTAGAGTTCAACTAATTTCCCCTTTACTTCGGCGACACATTATCTATCCGATAGTTGTATTCAATTTCAAGATTGTAAGCTGACTTCATTTTTGTAATTCAATTATTAATGTTCGTTCATTACTGTGTATTACAGACCATACAATAACTCAGGAAGGACTAAGTTACCATTTCCATGGGTTTAAATATGATTCTGGTGCGCTCCACTGCTCGTGTAGAGTTTATTAGTTAAGCCCGCAGAGCGGAAGGTCCATCATATTGGTTGTTCGTGGGTCGGGTCTCTTTCCGCCCTTATCCAGCGACTAGAGGCTCTGACGTACGCTTACCACTTCTCAAAATATCCTGAAAAGGACCTCAAAATATTTCAGATTTATGTAATACAGCACTTAAGTATAGGGACATTCGTTTGTGTTCTTTTGAGTGAATCATTTCTCAAGACTAGTATGCAAGTTTTTATTTATTGAAATCCTGTGCGGGAGACTCTCTTGATTTCAGAGATTCAAGGGGTCTATGCCACTCATTGTAGTGCCGCAGAGTGTAGAGCTTGGTTGTCGCTACAAAGCGCCAATACTCAAGCAATACTTCCATTTACGAGTCCGAAGTGTTGCCACTGGACTACGGACCGGTCAAAGTGAACAGTTTGTGTTAAAAAGTGTTAGTCTTAATTTATAAATTTTCGTGCTAGTTTTGGTTAAGGTAGTAGAATTTTCCCTGTTGTGCTTGAAGTTTCTAAGAGTTTATCGTTTTTATTTTTCTAGGGAATAGATCCTACAACATTTTGACCTCAGTGTAGTTTGTTAACCACTGTACTTCGACCGGTCATATTTAAATTTGATGTTGTAATTTTGACATTTGCAATACTTTTTTACAATACAAGTATTCAAAAATAATTAATCCACCATATGAAATTTCCTTGTTTAGTTTACCAATGAATATTTACTGAATTGTACACACACACACAAAGCCTTACATTATTTATTATGTAAGCAACAAAGTCTTAAATCAGTACCCGACTAAAACCCACCCCAAAACATGTTCAACACAAATAAATAATGAACACTTAATCCTCTTAGAGTCAGATTTTATAATACCTCCCCTCACCTGGACCTCCTACCTCCTTCTCTACATATCCTCAACCCTCCTGCGGACCCCTTCGACCAGCTGAGCCATAAAGCATCCAGATCTGGACCTCTGGAGACCCCGAATAATGCCAGGAACCCAACCGTGGTGCCTTTAATACCCCCGGTTATTTTTTGCCCTCTCCAACCCTTATATTCCCATATTCAATACGTATGATTAATATCGAGAGATACTTCGTATTTGTTGATACGTCAAAATTGGAAAAAGGACAGTAAGATGTACTTTTTCAATGGTATACAAGTATAAAAAAGTTGATGGATATGAATGAATCGAAAGAGGTATGTAAGAATAAGAAAAAATGTAGGCAGAGCTCTGCAGAGGCTCTGGCTACCCTATCAGAATGGCGACAGAGTTACAGTTACAGTTACAGGCATCTGTGTTTCCACCCCAATTAAACCTTGTCTACTCAAAGCAAATATCAATCGCCACTTCCTTTCAGTATCTCAAAACAAAGGCAATGCAATACACAACACAACACTACACAGCTAGTACCCCTGCGATGCATTTTTTTTTTATAAAAAATAGATTTGTGAAGAAGAATGCAATTCACCAACCTATTCTGCCTGGCCAGAAACAGGTATAAATATCATCAATTAATAATTCATTATTGTTTATTTTAATGAAGTATTAATTAATAAGTACGCAATTTTCAATGTTTCGAGAATGATCTTTATTCTTACATTAAAATAAAAGTCAAAACTCTCTGTAGCTTCAGAAATCAACCGACCGTTGTATTGTGCATGTGTAACGTGACTATGTATCCGAAGCCAATCTAAAATGAATTGTGTACAATAAATCATGGCAGTTTTAGTTAAATAGAACCAGCAAAAAAAGCATAATAATTTAAACAAAACATCTGATTTTTCAGTCTCTTATTGATAGAAGCACAATCAAAATTATTAGAATTTACCTTTCTGGTTGTAAATTGGTACTTTGATATTAATTCCTATTTATTTACACGCTAATATCCAGTAGCGGCCGTCGTCCAAACGTTTACAGACTATCTCTCGTTTACCTTCGACCATCTCCGGCTTGCATAGGCGCCCGGAAATGAACTCCAGCGAGTATAAAGCATTGCGTTAAACTCCCGTCGATCGCGTAAATCGCATAAATATATGAAAAATAAAACGCTCTCTAGAGGTACAGTCATATATTCGATACATTTTTGATTTACGCGATACAGTTCTATCTATAATCTATAATCTAAGTTGCAAGGATATATTCATTTAAAGCTCTCAGATGTATGCCCACAAACCAACAAGTGTAGTTCGCGCTTACAAATGCTGAATGTGTACTTACAAATAAAATCCAAACCTCAAATGAACATAAGCCCCACAACTTTTGCCGACCTTCCCTGAAACAGGGGTGACATTGGCAAAGTGAACCATTTTTTACAGTATGGGTGGTCAGCCTCATACCAACCTATAAGTCAAGGAATATGAATAATAAATTACATTTAAATATAAAAAAGAACAAAACCTTACAAAGAAATCTATACAAAAAAAGTCAAAAATTTCCTATGCAAAAAATGTAGCAAATGAATACACCAACATTAGAAATCAACATTGCAGATTAGCCGCCACTTCTTCCTGTCCTTGCACACTTCTTTCATTTCATCCAGAGTCATAACCTTTTTCATACAAGTCCTCCTTTTATTATGACTCTGGATATCCCATTCATTCGCTATTTCAGAGATTTGATCCTTCCATACTTTTCTCGGTCTTCCTCTACCACGACATCCATCTATTCTAGCAACATATACTTTCTTCGTCAATCTTTCATCACTCATTCTCTCCAAGTGCCCGAACCATCTTAACATACTTCTTTTAATCTTCACTTTCACACTTTCCCTTACACCACATTCTTCTCTTACAAAATCATTCCTCACCCTGTCACTTCGTTTTTTCCCAATCATACTTCTTAGATAGTCCATTTCTACTGTATGGACTTTACTAATTTCCCTTTCACTCACCGTCCAGGCTTCACTTCCATACATCAAGGTTGGCACTAGTATACCACCGTGCACCGCCAATCTAACATTTTTTGAGAGATTTTGGTTCCTGGCGATGCAAGCGGTCGCACCCAGTACACACCTGCCTTTCATTATTCTTCTTTCAAATTCACCGGCCATTCTTCCATCTTTTTCAAACTTACTTCCCAAATATACAAACTCATTTACAACATCAACATTCATTCCATTAATTTTAAATTCATAATTCATATTTTCATCATCTCTTTCAAAAATCAAAACTTTCGTCTTTCTAGCATTCAACTTCAAATTATTACCTTTCAAAGCTTCGTTCAATCTAGAGAGCATCATTTGCAATTCCACTGCTGAATCAGATACAAGGACTGCATCATCCGCATACAGTAGAACGCTTACTTTGCTCTCTCCTATCATTAATCCACAATCATCAAGTCTAGCATCTCGAACACACTTGTCCATGACTATGTTAAATAGCCATGGGCTCATCACACATCCTTGCCTTACACCCTTAAAAACTTCAAACCATTCACTATACTCACCATCAATACGAATGCAGGCCATACTATTCTCATAGTTCGCATGCACCGCATTGAGTAGAGCTCCATTCACTCCGTATGCTTTCAAAACATCCCACAACATACCTCTGTCCACTGAGTCAAAAGCCTTTTCCAGATCCACAAAGGCCGTGAACAGTTTCCCCCTCACCGACAATTGTTTTTCAACAAGTTGTCGTAGAGTGAAAATCTGATCAACACAGCCTCTACCGGCCATAAAGCCGGACTGTATATCGGAAACCCTTTTGCTAGTAGTCAGAATCACATTTTTTATAATCACCTTACAGAAGACTTTTCCTGGTATACTGAGTAGACTGATTGGTCTGAAGTTCTGACAGTCTTTTTTGTCCCCTTTACCTTTGTAAATGGGAACAATGACTGCCTTCCTCCAATCCATCGGTACTACTCCTGCATTCACACAAAGCTTACATAATTCGTGCATCCAATCTATCACACATTCACCTCCTGCTTTCAACATTTCACCATTTATACCATCAAACCCAGCAGACTTCCCATTCTTCAGACGTGAAATAGACACTTTCATTTCTTCTTTCAAAATCTTCAATTCATTCTCTTCATCTGTCTGTTCATAAATTCTTCTTTCACCCTGGCCAAAAATTTCTTGAAAATAGTTTTTCCATCTCTTGCATACTTCTTCATTCTCCCATACCATCTCACCGGCAGCACTTTTGACTCCCGGAGTGGTCAATGCAGAAGATTTATTTCTATCCGCATTGATCCACCTCCAAAATTCCTTCTTACTGTCGGTGAAACTTTTGTTAATCCTTTCATCAATCTTTCTTTGTTCATTCATCTTGCTTTCATAAATTATAGTCTTCGCCATTCTCTTAGCTATCTTATATTCGTCTTCTAGCTTTCTGTCATTTCTATCATTCAGCCAATTTTCATAACACTTTTTCTTAACTTTCACAGCTTCTTTCACTCTATCATTCCACCAGGCATCTCCTTTCAATTTTCCACCTTTCGTTACCCCACAAACTTTTTTAGCACATTCAATCATTCCTTCCTTCAGATCTTTCCACATGCTTTCAATATCTTTTCCACACACATTCTTCTCAAGTTCATTTACACTTAAAATTTTGTGGAGCTCTGATACATACTTCTCTTTCACATTTTCTTCATTCAGCCTTTCTACTTTTATTCTAGTCATTCTTACTTGCTTCTTGCGTTTCTTCTTTCTTACTTCACCAAGCATTATTTTAGCACATAAGAGATAGTGATCACTGCCTATTTCAGGCCCGCGGTAGACACGGCTATCTCTTACGGCTCCTCTCAATCTTTCATCCACACAGATGTAGTCAATGATTGTGCGACTTCCCACAATCTGCCTCGTGTACAGATGCACATCCTTATGCCGAAACCAAGTATTCGATGCAAAAAGACTGTGCTCCGCACACAAAGCAATCAGATGTCGCCCATTATCATTGACTACACCTCTCCCACCAGGACCAATAATTTTCAAACATTCATCCCTCTGCGCACCTATCCATCCATTCATATCACCTAAAATTACAATGTTTTCATTCTTCTTCCTTTCATGCACAACCGCATTCAGCTCATTCCAAAAACTCATTCTCACCTCCATACACTCTGAATCAACAGGAGCATAACAGGTCACCAAGAAAAGTTTCAAACTGTTAATTTTGAATTTAACAACCAAAATCCTGGGAGAAATTCTTCGGTAACCCGCTATGCATCCCTTCACACACTCACTCACAATCACACCTACACCCTGCCTTTCATTCCCATCTTCCACACCTGACCAAATATACAAATCACCATTCGCTAATACTTTCTCACCATTCCCTTTCATTTTTGTTTCTGTCACACCCATTACTTTTATTCGTTTCTCTTTCATTACATTCATAATTTCTTTCTCCTTGCAATCATTCATCTTCCTTACATTCCATGTCCCGAAAACCCATTCATTCTTTCTATGAAAATTAGTGGTGGCATTTCCACAATGTACAGATTTAAAATTATTGTTGGTGGCCATTGCTACAAAACAAAATGTTAAGAACTAAAGTGAGTTTAAAAATACAAATAAAAAATACAGCTATACAACATAAAATTAAAACAGAATATAGATTGTCCATATAAAAGTGTAAATTGTCCATTTCACGTCTTCTGCCATGTTCATCAGGTAGGTATTACAGGTAGGTAGGTAGGTATACAATTTTGATTTTTTATTTCTTCTTTCCATTAATTTTGTTCTTGTTCCAAATTATTCAAAAAAAGTTGAGGTTATGTTTCAAAAATGTTTCTTTAAAAAAATTATCGTAATTATTGTCTTTTTAAAAACCTCCCATCCATCCACAAATGTCAATTTTAGTTGTCGAATTTGGACGAAGGCTGCGTGTACAATGTGATTCCCGAAATAATAGATCTTGAAAAACTGTGTAGCACTCACGGCCAATTTTACATTTCAATTTTTTCCACAAATAAGAGATTTTTTGTTATAATTTATGGCCAATAATCACAAACACTTTATGTTCCTCAATTTAGAGTGGATTTATGTTAATTTTGTTGACCCCATTGCCGAATTATAAAACTTTAATTCTTGTTGGAAAAAAAACCCTTTTAGTAATTGATCCACACATTGTTTTTTTTCATACAGTTGGGAGTGCTTATTAGTATTCTAGGAGTGCACTGCAGTATTGTTTGTATGGGGATTTGGAACAGACCACAAGCCGGTTATAAGCTGGCACTCTAGAGGTTAAGATGCCTTATAGTACCGGACTATGATCCCATAGAACTATGGTATATCATATATAGTATAATATTATACTATAGAATTACCAAGATTATAAATATATGATGTATGGATGAGACTATGCCTAAATCTAAATCTAAGCTGCAAAGATATGTATCATTTGAGATTCATATTAAATGCATTCCCACAAGCAGACACGCATAATTTCGCGCTCACACATGCCGCATGTGGACCTACAATATAAAAAAACCCAATCTCAAATGAGCATAAGCCCTGCAACTCTTGCCGACCTTCCCTGAAACAGGGGTCACATTGGCAAAGTGAACCATTTTGTACAGTATTTACTATGTAAAAATAATATATATCGCCACCTTAAAGGTAAAACAGAATAAGTGCTGATTCACTGATTTGACAAATCGTAGATATAACATTTGATTGTGGGTAACGTCTCATAGTAAATGGAATAATTACAAGACAGTGCTCATGAAAAACTTCTAAACTTCAAGGTTTTTACACTTTTGTAGTATTTTCTCTCGTAGAAAATAGGGGAAAACGTGCATTTATCTGAGAAACCCATTTTGACTATACATGTCACTTATTCAGTTTAAATTTTAAGTTGTCGATACATTGTTACGAATACGCAGTTGTCTTTAGTTTGTCTGTGTCATATTATCTATAAACTAAGTTGCAAAGATATATTACATTCAAGCCTCATATTCAATGCATATAAGTTAGCGCTTACACATGCCGCATGTGCACTTACAATATAAAAACCCAAACTCAAATAAACATAAGCACTGCAACTCGTGCCGAAGAAGAAAAATATAAATAATTTAAAAGAAAAAGTTTTCACATTCTGAAGATGCCTCATTAATGTTCGAGCACAAAATAAGAAATAAATCAGTGAATTAAAACTATGTTTTATTAATTTGAATTTTTAAATAATGAAAAAGTTTTCAGTTATGCAACTGAAAATATTTGTACTTCACTGAAAAGACTGCAAAATTTCATTCGTCCTAAAGATTTATTATTTAAATCAATGAACCAACCAAGTGTATACAAAATAAATCATCGAAAATAGTATTTCGGCTCGCTAATAAATAATGCAAATAACACGTAACAATTTCTTTCTGTATGATTGGCGACAGATCGGGAGGGGAGAGCGAGACAGCGAGTGTTTTTCCATCGACGGGCTAGCTCTCTCTCTGTCTATTCCCCTAATCGGTCACGTCCGAAACCGACGCCAGAATACCAAAGCTAGGTCCCTAACTCAGCACAAAACAAAACGCTGCAAACTCAACCAGAGCGTTTTAATAAAAATTCTCAGTAAACAAAACAGCGCTTCTAGTGAGTGTTTAGGTTTTCATGTTTAACTTTACATTTGAGTTTAAACGTGGAAATTACTAAGGGTAGAAATGGCCGTACAAACCCGAGACAGCGATCTGCAAAAAGGTTTCATGGTATTTCGACACAATGATAAAACGGCACATGGCAGAACGATACATGACAGAACGATACATGACAGAACGACACGTGACAGAACGACACAATGACAAAATGACACATCACAGAACGACATAGTGACTAAACGATACAGTCACAAAACGACACATGACATAACGATATATGACATAGAAACACATGACGTAACGACACATGACATAGAAACACATGACGTAACGACACATGACACAACGATACATGACAAAACGACGCATGACAGAACGACACATGACAGAACGACAAATGACCGGACAACACATGACAGAACATCACAATGAAGGTGCATCACATGACAAAACATCATTTTTAGAAAACATCACAAGAAAGTAGTAGTATTTAGTAGCTGTTTTTTTCATGTGCCCTTTTATGGTATGTTTTGCTTTCGGTATGTTATGTTTTGCCATGTGATGTTTTGTCCATGTGTTGTTTTGTCATAGTGATTTATTTTATGTGTGTTGTTTTGTCATATTGACATTTTATCATTTGTTGTTCTTTCATATGTTGTTCTATCATGTGTCGTCTGTCATGTGTCGTTCTGTCATGTGCCATTCTGTCATCTGTCATGTATCGTTCTTTAATATGTCGTGTCGTTTTGTCTCTGTGCCGCTCTAACCTGTCACCCTGCAAAAACCAGAGTGATTTAATTTCCGCTTGATTTCGCTCAAATCGAATAAATGCGGCTCTTTGCCAGTGTTATCTTCGCGGCACCTCAAGGCAGATTACTGAGATTTTCTTGTTCCTTATCTACCTTTAGTCCTATCAGTCTTTGTAAAATAAAGTCACAACCAAAATGGAAAATCGAATTGCAATATTTTTCTTTCAAAGTGTTTTTTTAAACCATTGGCGTAACTTTTTTCAGGGATAAGGGTAGTCGGAAATCCTACATGATGTTTTGATTTTTCTCATTCTTGTATACTTTTCCAATCATATTTTGTTTCCTTCCATTTTTGCAATAATTAGCTTCATAGTTAATGTATTGAACCATTAATATCTTCACATTTTCTTCGTTTTCTATTCATAATTTATTTTATTCATAGTATTTATTATTTTTTCTCAAAAAAACTCTAATGACAATACCAAAAACACTGCGAAAGCGCTCGAGACATTAATTGCAACCTGTAAAGTAAAACTTATTTTTTATTTTCTATGTATTGATTTAAAAAATCCAAGTTGATAAAGATAATCTGACAATTTTAGTTGCATTTTGATCTTGTATAACGCAGAATTCCGTGATTGGCTTTAGTGAAATTAAAAAAAAAATCGTATATTACATAGGACGCTGTACGAGGTAAAAATAGACAATACATATACTTATCTATAAATATACCTTTTCTTACAGCATTTCAAATAAAAAATCAGTGACCTCAAAAAAACAAAGCATACAATATTCTTGTTTTTTTTGTACCTTTGCGAGTTCGATTATTATTTAATATACAAAACGGGCATTGAAGGATGGATAAATAATATAATACGAACCTGATATATATTTCTGAGGAACTTGATTTCCTTTATGTACGTACTGTTGCTCTCTCCCTTGTATTTGATGGATGCCAGAGAGCATTTCTCTGATTATTTTTATTTCGAGTTTAGCTTTCTTTTGTGATATTCCCTTTTACAGCATATTAACGTTGGGCTTTCCATCCAAACGAATACCCCAAGTAAAAAAAAAATCGTTTAAACTCAGCCAAAGCGTAGACCGAATAATATATTGAAACTAAAACATCGCCACTAGTGGGTGTTATATTTTCAGTATTATTTTGGGGAAACGCTAACGTAAAGATTTATATTTGGGGGTACTGAAGCAAACGTGAAATCATAATTCAAAAAACGGCCCTCTACGGATTCCCATATCGTAATATTTTTCGTACACATCATAAATTCAAATTTTGCCCGCAATATTTGCAGTCCCTGACCAGGTTATAAGATGCCTTTTTGTGTTATTGAAAAACAATGATTTTCATCATCATCATCGTCAATATGATTACAAGTACATACAATGAAACCCGGTTTTTAGAGAAACGTTAATTTGATTAATGCATGCAAAGCTCACGTAGCTGTAAGTTGTGATGAAATATTTTTCACGAAAATTATGTTTCCTTTTCTAAATATCACATAAAGCTTACTTGTGTTATCTTCTATTTTTTTTTAAAAAACAATCAAAAGCATCAACTCAGTTGTTTATTTTCTATAAAAAAAAAAAACACTATTAAAATTAAGCTTTTCCTGGAGTAAAGAGGCATTCACTTTGTAATATTTCATCTTACAAGATAAAAAAAAATACAGCAACTTTGTTTTTAATTACGGCGATTAGATTCAGTTCCACGACCGGTCACCGTATCTAGACCATTTAGCTATTATTTAGCTACCTGAGGATGCAAACGGATTGTCTGCGAAACCGGTCGTGAACCGAAATGTACTCGGCGTAATAAAAAACAAAGTTGTGCTTTTCAAAACACACCAATATTTTGGATGTAGCAGAGAATCCATTGGATCTCATTATTTTATTTTTCTTGTACTATATCTAAGATCTGCTAATTATTGAACTTACCTGTGATGCAGAAGACCAGCTGTTCTTCTATCTTTTTGTTGATGGAAGACCCTGGCCGTTTGGTATTTCGCGGGCAAAGATTCGAGTTGTCCTATTTTAACCCATGCGGTCTACGTGGTCCATCGAAAATCGTCTCCTTTTCTACTCCATCTGACAATGTCGTCAGCAAACACTTCTGATTTTCGAGTTCCTTAATCTCTTTTTGATCTCGACTTCAAAATTCAGGAAAAAATAGTTTTGAGACAATGAAAATACCTACAATAGTTGTGATAAAAAAAAGTCAGTGGTTTTTAATAAAATTTTGAAAATAGGTTCAACTCGCCACATGCGACCCCTTCGGGGATAACGCGGCAAGAAGTTACACTATATGTGTAGCTTAGTTTTTTTTTTTTTTTGGACAAAACTGGAGTTGTCGGTGTTATGTCCGAGCGGGCCAAGTGGGCTGATCTTTCTAGCGTGTTTGGAATAGAACAACGTTGGTTCGATCCTCTCCCTAGTCATTTGACCATAACTTGGACCCTGGTTCAACAGATGCTATTGGGTATTATTAATTAATAATTTATTAAAATGTCGGGGTTATAGCCGCGGGGCCAAGAGGGCTGATCTTTCTAGCGTGTTTCGAATGAAACAACGTTGGTTCAATCCCCGCTTGGGTCACTTCACTTAAACTTTGACCCTGGTTCAACAGATGTTATTGGGTAATTATTATTTAATAACTCATTAATAATAAACAATAATGAATTATTAAATGATGATATTAATACCGGTTTCTGGCCAGGCAGAATAGGTTGGTGAATTTCATTCCTCTTCACAAAGCTATTTTTTAAAATCAAAAAAAAATATATATTAATTGATGATATTAATACCGGTTTCTGGCCAGGCAAAATAGGTTGGTGAATTGCATTTCTCTTCACTAATCTATTTAAAAAAAAAAAAGTCTCATGATATGACCAACACCTGCATGTGAGTATACATTTATATCTCGAAAAAAGTTGCCTCAAACTACCTGCGCAAAAATCGGCAAAACACTTTTGAATAAATAAGGTTCTGCTTCATTTATATCTCCGCTCAATACGGTGGCTTACGGGGAGGTGGCCGCCGCGTGGAGCCCAAGTCCAATAATTCTCCGTTCGGGAAAGGCAAGGGTTCGATTCCCATGAGAACAACTCCTGTACTACGAAAGTACAGCATAAAACTTTACGTTCTAACGCAACCAAATGGTTCCACCTAACCTAAAACAGTACTTCTATAGAGCGTGTAAGTTTCACGTTCATTTTTGGTTAAGTTTTATACTTTGGGTTTAGATAGAGCGTCCAGAAGAGACCCGCATTTACTTAAGCTAGCTCCTTACAGTAAACCAACTTAATATTAGGCTTAGCGTGAAGATTATACTTTGTAATACTGCTTTCAATTAGCATATTATATTATGCCCACACACTGTACTATCCTTCCGGCTACAAACCAATATAACCCCTTGTAGTTTTGGTTTAATGCGTTTACTTTTTTTTTTATCTACTCAAAAATATAATATGGTTCTTTATATACGTACCATCTGTGGAAGATGAAATTGCCGATGATAAAAATTGTCGTGCCGTAGTTAAATCTTCAAATATTAGGAAGACCTATGTGGTGAGCGTTCCTTTTGTGTAAATCACACCTCAAGAGCCTTCTGCAACCATGGTTGGATTTTGAATTACACCCTTTACTCATGACACACCCATTTTCTGTAAGTGGTAAAGGCAGATGAAGTTTTCAATTAAGCCTAGAGCATATTTGAATATTTTTTTGTGTGTTGCGCCAAGAATAGAACTCTCTACCTTCCGATTACGATTCCAAGTGGTAAATATTAGACTACGGACTGATACAAGCGGCGTTTAGAGGGTTTGATTTCTAGCGGAACAAAAAAAAATTGTTAAATTTTCTAAGATGTTCTTTGTTGGAGTGAAAAATAATCTACCTTTATGGGAAACTAGTCACAAAGGTTCTTTCTTGAGGAATTGATGCTAAATAGCAACGAAATATCTCTTATGTTAAAATAAATTAGCATAATGACATTAACATTTATTTCATGATGGCATAGGACATACTACAGTTTAGTTATTGTTTTAATCATGTTCTAGTTGTTTTAAATAATTTCACAGCTGTTCATTTCCAACAACAATTCAAAACGTCTGAAACAAAAATGCATTCATCTCAAAAACTCCACACAATTACATTTCATCCTTTCTTTGCAGTCACAAAGATCTTTGTTTTATTGACAAGCTGCAGTTGTGACAGTCCTCGGTGACAGGCTTTAGGCGTAGCTCGCCAAAAGCGTGGCTCACTCCAAAGGATCCATAGAAAGCATGTTGGCTGCGGCAGTGCTACTCTGTACTATTGTCTGCTCCATAGACAATCAAATGCAAGCCTTGTGTGTCTTGTCAACATTCAACTATGAACCAACGGTGTATTCAGAGCCATTTAATACGTAGATCAACCGCCGTCTAATGTAAATTTGGCAGATTTTTGTGGAATTCTTGTGGACAAACGCAATTCACAAACCTGGCCAGAAATAGGTATTTACATTAGCAATGAACATTTTTTTTTTCAACGCATTAATAACTATTTGTCATATGTTGAACCAAAGTTAAAGTTATCGTCAAATGGGACGACCGGAATCGAACTATCGATTCGTCAAGATTACCGCGTTTATTGCTTCCCAAAAATGAAAAGAAATGCTTAAAATAATTTAATTCATTGAAAAATTGCTGAAATGTTTATCTAACACAGACAAACCAAACACAGCTCCCAATATCTTGCATATTCGTAATAGTATCACTTTATCATTTTTCACAACACTACATCATACATTACAATGATTACACCATTCATCTTTGTACGCCGTGTCTAGGGATGTAAAGTGTATCTCCAGTGATGTAACGTTACATCCCAGTACATAATGTATATCAACCAGTGACTGTATCCTTATCAAAAGTTAAGTTGGCCACTTGTGACACCAACCCTATTCAAATTGTCTGTGTAGCTTCACTGTCCGTATTTTCCAAGTATAACGTTTAAACGCTAACTTTAAACGCTACTTAAAATGTATGTAAGAAAAAATACGGCATCTGGTGAGCGTTTGAGTTATATATCTTTTGTGAAACGCAATGGTTGAGTTTTAAATTTATGTATTATACTTGAAGTAAAGATCTAGAGTTTGCGTAGCAGTATGTTTATAACTAATTTCATTCAAAGCTCTTACAAATAATTATTTAGTTGGATAGAAATTTCTAGACAAAATATGGCATACATACATGGATCATTTTTTGTAGTTAGTGCGGTTTTGTGTGAATCACACCTAAAGAGTCCTCTGCAAGCTTGGAAATGGAAATAAAAAGGACGTACGTATGACAATTGCGTGAGTTGTTTTTTTTTTTACCAGGTGTAAGTCACATTTGCTAACGTAGAAAATACCGGGCCTTAGTGAAAACAAGAATTATTTAGATAAATACAAAAGCGTTTCAATTCATTAAATGAACCTAAAAACACCAAAAAACATTGCAAAATGTTTGATCTGATATCACATGTAACCTCACATGAATTCAGACGCCATTATCTTAACCGAAGATTGGATAAAATCACCGTTTTACGTGGCATTTTAGGGCTCAGGTTAATCACGCGTCTTGCGGTTGTGAATAAGGACGCAACCCTCAAAATCTGCCTGCTGACAAACCCTCAAGGGCAGTAAACCCTTAAACAGGAGTGAACCGTCGGCATTCTACGGTCCACAAACATATTCCGCTCGGTACATTGTCACTAGTAATTGTTAGGGGCGAGAATTTATACGCCCTCAGTCAAGATGGTTATCGTTCCGGATTCCTTATCCCGCCAAGTACACATATAAACTGTTTGGTCTTTTAGAAACTGATTTTGTAAGCTTCTTCATCTAACAATTTGCTTTTTGTAATCATCATAATTATATTTCGAGAAATATTGATTTGATGCAGTAGTACATCGTTTAACTTTTAAATAAATAGGTAACTATTATGTGCTCTTCATTTAAAGGCGAACTTTTTATAAGTAAGCTTCTAGATGATATCTGAGGGCTTTGTTATGCGGTCAAACATTGTTAAAAAGCAGCATATCATTCAAAACTACGTATTATAAATGAGAATTTAAATCTCATGTTTTGCAAGAATTCTCAATGATAATTATCGTTTGGAATGGAAATAGGAAGGTACAGCTTGTGTCAGATTTTACTCTATTTGTGAAAAATAATTATAATATTATAAGGATAATTTATTTAGTGAGTGCTGTTTTTGTGTGAATCACCTCGTCCTGTGCGAGCTTGGTCGTCGCTATAGAAAGCGCCAATTCTCACGCAAGATTCAGTTGCTGTAAGGTTGGATGGACCTTGGTGACCGGTATTTGTTAAAAGTAGGTGTTTGATTTTTTCAACCAGCAAAGAGCGTATTTGAAAACATAAATTATATTTTTTTTGAGCTCCGCTGGGGCTCGAACCCATGACCTTCCATTAACGAGTCCATAGAGCTACCGCCAGACTACAGATCGGTAAATATAACCACCTTTTTCTATGTCTTTAGCTTTCTACAAATCTCTCTTGGTTTTAAACCTCTTACATTTCACCTTTCCATCAAGTTGTAGATGAAAAACTCTTTTAACCAATTTGAAATCACTATAGGTTTTTTTTTTTAACTATTCTTTCTACGAAATAGTACAACTAAAACAATACATTTTTAGATTCCAACTACGTACTCGTAAAACATAGGCATTCCGTGTCTAAAGCGTTCTCTCACTTAGACAAACAACGGTGCAAATACGTCCAACAAAAACACGACCCACCCTCCGCTTGTTCGCAGGTAGCGCCTCCCAGTCGACTAAAGCCTCATTTGTTGGAACTTTTTCCGTTTGGGGGAACTTGCCGAAACTACCGTTTGGTCTTGTCACCTTTCACACAGCCAGTTTCGTTACAGGACCATTAATCTCGCTGCGGCTTTGCTTCCAAGTTTTTCGGTTCCATTGAATTAGCAGACCTGCTATTTTTTTCTCGTGAGGAAAAGTAACGTTTAATGCGCAGGTGCGGCTGGACTAAAAAAATTTTTTTTTTGTATCTATTAATTCAATAAGATAAAACAGAGTTTTAACTCACTTTTTATTTCATTTTTTTGCGCAAACGTTTTCGCCTAATAAGGCATCTTCAGGAACATAGTTGTTATCAGTTTTTTATTGTATTATTTTTCATTTTTTTATGGCACTCTGATCGAATCATATTGTTTGTTACTTTTGCTTTATCGCTTGTAATATGTATTTTGATCAATTTTCAAACCAATTTCTAGACCTTTAGGTTGGTGGTATGAGGCTGACCTTCCATAAAATTGGTTCACTTTGCCAATGTCACCCCTGTTTCAGCGATGGTCGGTCAAAGTTTTAGGGCTTTCACCCCTGTTTTAGAGAAGGACGGCAAGAGTTGCAGGGTGTATGTCCATTTGTGATTTGGTTTTTATGTTGTAGATTCACATGCGGCATGTGCTAGCGCGAACTTATACGTGTCTGCTTGTGAAAATGCATGTAATGTGAATCTCCAATGTAACATATCTTTGCAACTTAGATTAGATTAGATTATCTTAGGTCCATTTGAAGTTTGGTTTTGAATTCCAAGAACACATGCAGCATTTGTCAACGAGAACTAACACGTGTCTGTTATATGAATTTTAATTGTTTCTTTCCAACTTAGATTTGCTTAGATGAGACGTTAAACGAGATTTCCAGTCGAGTCTAAAATATATTCTTTAAACGAGTAATAAACCCTCTTGGGTGTCAACTTGATTTTAAAATGATGATGCTTAGCAATGTTATGAAACTGGCCTTCTATATAATATCGACGTCCCTGGCGACGCCATGCTCGAACAAACCCGAGCAAAATTTGTTGCACATTTCCACCAATTGGTTTACCACTTTGTAGAGATGTGAAAGCAAACCCAACAATGGGAAAGAACTGGTTTTTTTTCCTCTCTCTCCGCGCGCCGTTTTGTCCTTCATTGTACGTACTCGTATCTGCTACGATTTCTGTGCGATATGTGCGCCGCTTTGAGAAATGTCACCGGTATGTCGCGTATTTATTTACCTTTGAAAGTCTTTTCTCTGTCTGCACATAATCACATTATCCCAGCACTGCTTCTGTGTTGTGACGTCACTGGACTAACAATGCAGTGAAAGCACTAAAATCCCATTCACAATTGCATTACACATTCCTCGTGTCTTCTGTATAAATCTGTTTTATTTACTTTGTACATTTTCTTGCACCATGATTCATTGGCTGATCCATTTCACCTTTCTCAATTAGCTTATTTTTTTATTTACTGCAAAAACCAAAGGTTCATCAAGCCTTACAGGAAATAGGTCTTGTTGAGAATAGCGCTTTGAAGCGATGATCAAGCTCGTAAAAAGTCCGGTTGATAGCACAGTTGGTAGAATGCTTGTATTCCATGCCGAGAGCAAGGATTCAATCCCTATCCAGGGCTACAAAAATGATTTCCCGTGTTGGTGTTTATTTCAAACCTAAAAATTAAATAATGGCAAGGTTTACTCAGCTTTCAGAAGAAATGAGAACCAGCCGCTCGAGAGCTCAGAAACCCTCACTCCAAGTAAAAAAAATTTCAAGGGAAATGAAAGAATCCTAAAAAATATAAAAACTTGTACAAACAAGACAGTAGGTAGGTTTATCAATGGCATAAAATTTTAAATTATGAAACAATAAACCGCCAACATTACAGATTAGCCACCATTTTTTGTTTGCCCCTTATATACTTCTTTCATTTCATCCAGAGTCCAAAGAAAATACTAAAATTCCATTTATAATTCAATAATAATTTCATTCTTCCATTTGCCGCAGTCTGGTTTACTTAAGCTCGCGCATACGTTAAAATAAATAACACAATAATTTAAATATTATTCCACGTGCAGCCAGCATTAGAGAGTCCTCTAAAAGCTGCAGCTCTTGATGAGAATGCATTCTGCAATAATTCAAAATTTAATTAAAGTAAAACCCCCCACCGTGGATTATATTAATATCACTTTTCTTGCGGTCCCTTCTTACCCGCTCCAAGTGCATTAAACGGTTCCCGGCCGTATTTCTAGAAGCATATTTTCAGTTCAGTTATATGAAAAAGAAAATAATCTTCATCCTTGTTTTTGAACAGAATTTGAAATAATATAGTGACCACCCATACTGTATAAATGGTTCACTTTGCCAATGTCACCCCTGTTTCAGAGAAGGTCGGCAAAAGTTGTAGGGTTTATGTTCATTCGAAGTTTGGATTTTATTTGTAAGTACACATTCAGCATTTTTAAGCGCGAACTACACGTGTTTGTTTGTGGGCATGCATTTGATATGAGCTTTAAATGTTAATATATCTTTACAACTTAGATCATATTGTAGTTGAGTATGTACAGCTTCAAATTCAGTGTTTTTCACGAACCATTTGGTCCACTGCTGATCTATGGATCGTGGTTTCTTTGTTTGAAAAATTTACATGACCGATCGTTCTAGCGGTTAACGCTTCGAACTCATAAATGGAAGGTTGTGGGTTCGAATCCCGGCGGAACACAGAAATATACCATTTATATTTTTAAGTATGCTCTATACGTACACTGGTGTGAGAAAATCATGTACGAGTACTTTTGCCAAAGACCGGTCACCAAAGATTCATCCAGCCTTACAGCAAGTGGATCTAGCTTGAAAATTGGCGCTTTCTATAGCGACGACTGAACTCGCAGACGGCTCTTGAGGTGTGATTCACACAAAAATAGCGCTCACGAAAGTAATCATCATTATATAATATTAAAATTATCTCGATTACATCTGGACACAACAATATATAACAACAAAATTCACCCACCTGTGGCTGTAAGCCAGTGGAGCTAATTTATTTTTCTTGTCTCACTTCTTTTGTTTTTTTTCTATTCCATTCTCAAAATTTCCCCCATATTCATTTTTATTCACTTCATATCTATTAAATCAATTATTCATTACAAGATTTCAAAGCGTGAACTTCCAAGCTACGACCGATCGTAGAAGCGTAGAGTGTCTTATGCTACGACTAGCCACTGTCCCACCATCTTGTAGTCAAATTCCTGGCAAATGCATCCCGAGACGAATGCGGTGCATTTATCTCCAGTGAAAATAACGAGTTTGTTCTTAGCCGAGGCGCAGGTACGTGGAGCCAACGCCTCGAGCGTCGCGACGGAAGCCAACGGATGCCGGCGGAACTTCTCCCTCTCTCTGCTCAGGAATTTATAAAGAAATGTGAATGGAGGGGGTGTAAAAAAGTTTATATCAATTTTTCAGCGCTTTTGAAATGTGTAAGCATAATTAATTTGGCGGGAAGGAGCTCCTGGGATTGAAATGAATCCTGCAGTGGGCATTGTTTCATTGTGGAGTGGAGAGTGTGCACTTAAAATAAAAAATTTCGTATGCTTTACTTTAGTACCTAATTTATGAATTCATTTATGTACTTGTACAATGAGATTTTTGTTCACATTTTCCTGACTTGACTCATGTTCATAAATAAAAAAAAAAACATCTTTTTTGTCTGAATCTCTCAACGATTTTTTAAATTCATATTAAATGTATGCCCATTGGCAAAGCCATACAAACCAGCCAACCATCATAAAAACCTATAAGTCAGGGGATACATGCAATCTAAATCTAAATCTAAGCTGCAAAGATATGTATCATTTGAGATTCATACTTAATGCATTCCCACAAGCAGACACGGATAATTTCGCGCTCACACATGCCGTATGTGGACCTACAGTATAAAAAACCCAATCTCAAATGAACAAATTTAAATCCAAACCTCAAATAAACATATACCTTGCAACTCTTGCCGACCTTCCCTGAAACAGGGGTGACATTGGCAAAGTGAACTATTGCTTACAGTATGGGGGGTCAGCCTCATACCAACCTGTAAGTCAAGGAATATTATAATTATAAAAACAATTGGCCCATTTTAAGAAGCGCCATTTAGTGCCACTAGCTATCCCAAGAGTGCCCAATTTCCAATAACTTTGTTTTCTTACTTTTTTTAAACCAAGATTTTTGTTTTTTTGAATCTTACCTGTTTTCCATCTGTTTAGAGTTAACCGATTCCCCGTGTTGGCGTATGCAGGACGTCTTTGTTCTTTTCCGTTGCAATTCCTTCAAGTTGCGTCATCAATCATTCTCTACTTGTGTGCTCTATACCCCAAGTACAAAAACATACTGATCGTTTCCAAAAAATGTACGAAAACAAAAACAGCGCCCGCAGTGAGCTTCCTAGTTTTCATACATTTTTGTTGAAATGTTTGAGTTGTAAACTTGAGAACTGAATAACCTTTGCTTGCTTACCCTACCACTACGACTTGTTACAACTCTTACTCTACGGAGTCAACAATTTTTCACGTCTAGTTGTAAAGGAATTCTTTGTATAGAATCTACGGTGTAAGTTCTTTATTTATTTTTAAATAGACTTGTAAAGAGGAATGCCTTTCAGCAACATACATATTTTGCTAGGCCAAAAACAGATAGATTTTTTTTTTTTAATATTTTTATGAATTATTGAATAATAATTACCCAATAACATCTCTTCAACCAGGGTCAAAGTTATTGTCGATAGGACACGGCGCAGGCGAAGTTGGAACTTGCGATTATTTCAATAACGCAAATTCGAGTGCCGACGCGTTATTCCCTCGACCATACCAGCGAAGTTAACTAGTTTCCATGTATTATGAAGGAAAATACATGACTTTTGCTGTAACAATTTTTTATAAAACAATTTTCTAGGACCAGTATCATCATTGTCAAAGAGAATTTTCCGTAATCTTTTATGAAAAAAACACTCACATTGTCTGTCTCCCTTACGAAAATTAAACAATTTTACCATTGTAACAATGAACTCAAATAGTAACTCCGTTATTACAATGAACTCAGTACAAAGTTCGACGTTAGAAGTTTTTTTTTCAGCGAATTAACGTAACTGGTATATATGACTGGAGTCCGTAAAAACTAAAATAATGGAATATTATTTTCCATTTTTCAACTAACCTGACCGGGTGACGACACATTTTATTTGTCGATAGAATGTGCGCCTATTTTTACTTACTACGAAAATAAATCTTTTTTTTTGTCGTAGGTACGAATTACAAATATATTGTTTGCCTTTTAACTCACAGAAAATTTTGCTAACGTAATTTTTTACGTGTTTTTAAAGTCTCAGATATTTTAATATCCGTTTTCCATACATTTATGACTTAATCATTATTTTCTAAGAATTTATTCCCTTAAGTTAATCAAATAGAGATCCTTTATTTGAAAGAACACTAATTTTGTGCTCTAAAAAATTGTGAATTTAAACCAAAAAATAAAATGTGATGCTATTACCTATGCCTGTTTATCTTTAGTCTTGTCCCGGTGTCTTTTAAATAAAAAAAATTCAATATTATCTAGTCTCAAGATGTTTTTTTTCTTACCCTTCACACATTCTTCACATTTAATACATTTCCCCACACACACAACACAATCATGTTTATTCTCCTTTTCTTATACACAACACCAACAATAGCCGCATCCTCCCGCTGAACAGTCTTCGCCTTTTCATTTCCGCATCCGCAAAAAGTTAATCCGGCCGCTTTGCTATTTTATATGCGGATTCAATGAGAGCAGAAGGAGGGGAAAAAAAACGAGGAGAGAAACGTTGGCTATATTTGCATTGAATAGGTAACTTTCGGTAGCGGCACAATGGACCGACAATCATGTAAAATGAACGCCGCGAAGTCTTGCGATTCACTCGGCTTCATATTGTTCCCAGTCGACGCAAAATCCAGGCCTAATAAAACTCTGTATAAACAACAATATGAACGTACTTTGCCTGCATTCACTGTGTCGTGAAAAATACTTGTTGCATTTTTTTCTAAATGTGCATATTTCTGTTTATTCGAGTAGCGTTGAATGACCTTATTACAGATGAAAATCTTCTTCGAGAATATGCGCTTTTGACCTTAGAGATTGATCTGCATATGAACATAAATTCTGTAACTAAGGCATTTACAAAAATGTCTATCACTTTGATTTCAACGTCAAAAATATATATGTATAAAAGTACTGAACTAAGTACAAAATATAAACAGAATTTTTTTTTTTTAATACTTTTTGGAACTGGTCACATCGGGCCCTATCTGGATCAAATCTGCCAATATTACCTGTCAAATAAGTCTTTGGAATTAATGTGATCGTCATTTTTGCAAATTATTTTTTTAGTTGCAAGATTTTTATTCGCATGCTGTTCAAGTTTTGTGAGTACACATTGTCTAAACATTAACACAAAATTTATTTTTGTATTTTGTCGAGAGTGAATGTCAAATGGTATTGTATCTTCGATTTAAGTTTTGAATTGTCAATAAAAACCAGTATTTTAATACCACCACTTAAACAGTGTTTTTCTAAAAATTAAATATTTGGACAAAAAACTTTACAACTTTCTCATAACATGACATAAACAGTCAACATGATTAAAAACATACTTTTATTTTGCAATATTCACTTTAGAAACTCCATATAGTACTCTATCGCATTCTATACCTCAAGAAAAAAGCTTTGCGTCTCACTTCATCCAAAAAATGTATGTCAACTAAAACAGCGCCTCCTATAAACGTCTTAGTTTCCACGCATTTTTTGGTGAAACGCTTGTACTGTATATTCTGTAAAAATCCTAGCTGTGTACACAACCTACGTATTCCAGCTCTCCTCGTCCGGATTGGCACACAGTATTCATACATGTGTTTGCTTGTGTACAGTGGCCTGCCCCGGGCTGTAAAGCAGAGCATACACGGTCAATAATACTGACAGTAGGTATTGATAAAAGTACTGAAGGTGCCCTTCTTCAGTATTTTCTGTGATTACACGATCATTATTACTGAAAGTATTACTGATGTTCGTTTAATTCACACGGTCATTATTACTGTCAATATTATTCGTCAGTTCCCGCTTTCCATCCTTTAGTAGATAACTTAACATGGATAGAGCCTGTTTGGCAATAGTTATAGCTTCTGCTGTTGTAAAGAAAAGAAAAAAAAGAAGAATATGGGTTAAGGATTGGCTGTTGGAAAGAGACAGGTACACCCATTTAAACCTATTGAATGAAATAGTAGTTAAAAATCCTGCAGATTTCAAAAATTATTTTCGAATGAGTGAAACAACGTTTTTAACTTTATTGGACATGGTTTCACCTCATATTAAAAAGCAAGACACTAATATGAGACAAAGTATCAGTCCAAAAGAGCGACTCGCTGTTACTTTGCGATACCTGGCGACAGGAAGAAATTTTGCTGACCTCAAGTTCTCAGCATTGATTTCCCCAGCAGCAATTAGTTCAATGATAATTGAAACATGTGAAACTCTCATCTATGTGCTTCGAGATTATATCAAGGTAAGTTGAACAAAAAAATTCAATTAGTAAAATATTTTATTAGTATGTATAGGCATTTATACACTTTACAAAATTTTATTTTATTCACAAAATGTATGATAGTAGTCCTTCAAGTTATTTTTTGATGAAATGCCGTTATCATCGATTGGATCATAATTGTTATTATTGTTTAAAATCATAATTTTTTGGGGGGAAGTGGTGGTGGTAGAAGGGACACGGACTGGACTAGGAAGGGTTCCGTTCAGTATTTGGGAAGGATTTGATGAATGGACTGGACTAGGAACGGTTCCGTTCAGTATTTGGGAAGGATTTGATGAATGAATAAGCAAATTATGTTGGGCCGAATAATTTTCAGAGTTAGAGTTGGTGGTACGAAGGAAATGGATTGGACTTGGAATGGGAGTTTCGTGTTGCATTTGGGAATAATTTGAGGAATGTGTGGAAAAATTATTTTGGACTGAAAAATTTTCAGAGGGAGAGCTGGTGGTAGTAAGGAAATTGATGGTACTAGGAACGGGAGTTTGGTTTAGGATTTGAGAAGGATTTGAGGAATGTGTAGGAAAATTATTTGGCCTTTGAGTTTTGTTAAGAAATGTTGAGGCAGACGGAGTCTGATGAATCCGGTTTGGAGATAGAGCCGGGTTTTGAAATTGTAGATCTCTTGGAAGGGTGTTAATAGGCAAAAACACTTTGTTTTGCGAATAATTTTGGGGTAAGGAAACATTTTTGGGGATGGGAGGACCATGCTGTTGTAGGTGACCAGAGCAGCGTAGGCAGGAAGATTGCGGCTCGTTGATTTTAACGGAGTTGTGATGCAGATTCCCCATTGTAGCCTCAAATAAAATGTCGTTTATGGCCTTTTCGGCAAGTATTTTTTGGGTCGCATCCAAATTTTGCAATTTTGTAGCCCAAACTTTCGCTAAGTTAAGATTGTAATCTCCTTCTTTTTCCTTGGTCAGGTACTCACACGCTAAATTCAGCAGCTCTGATTGTTTATTACATTTTTTTTGTTTTTTGGATTTTCTGTTGTAATTTATTGAAGTCGAAGGCTGAGTGATAACATCGTCCTCTGGAATTATGTTTGTAGTTTCTTGAGCCTAAAAAATAAAACAAGAGTTAAAAAATTCCTCGATGTTCATATTTCATGCTTTAAAAATGATTGACATTCTTTGTAACTAATTACAGCAAATTTTTATTACTACTAATAATAACAATCTTATTATTATTTAAAAAATTTTTTTTTTTTTTTACAGCTTCCCTTAACAGAAGAGGAATGGTTATTAACTGCAGCAGAATTCAGCAAGAACTGCCACTTTCCTACTTGTCTCGGAGCTCTTGATGGAAAGCATATCGCCATAAAAAAACCGGCTAATACCTCCTCTCTGTATTATAATTATAAAGGACACTTTAGCATTGTTTTAATGGCATTGGTCAATGCAAATAAGGAATTTATAATGGTGGATGTAGGAGCTAATGGTAGGATCTCCGACGGTGGGGTCCTCTTTTATACAAAATTTTGGGATTTGTTTCTAAAAAAGCAATTGCATATTCCACCTCCCACAAAGTTACCAGGTTCAGAGGATTATTTTCCTTACGTTTTTGTGGCAGATGAGGCCTTTGCTTTGCACTGCAACCTTATGAAACCATACCCTCAAAAAAAATGTACAAAGGAGCAAGATACTTTCAATAAACGACTGTCCACAGCTCGATGTGTAGTCGAAAATGCCTTTGGCATTCTCGCATCAAGATTTGGTGTGTTTCAAAAGCCAATAAATCTTGGTCCTGACAAAGCAACAAAAATTACACTAGCATGCTGCTATCTGCATAATTACTTAAAAAAGGAATCTCTAAACTTTAGTGCACAAAACGAAATTGAAAGCATAGATGTAGGGGCTAGTCTTCGTGAAGAACATAGTAGGAATGCAAGCGACGCAAAATCCACAAGGGATAAATATTGTACATATTTTAATCTTACATAATAATTTGTCATAATACTTTTGCAAATGTTAATTTTTTATTTCAAAAAATTTAATACTGAAATTTATGGTAAAAACCAAACAATCAAAATCATACCTGTTCCTCTTCCTCGTTTTCCACATCAATCGACGAGTGGGTTTCGAATGGCTGCTCGATTTTATCAAGAAATTGAAGAGCATAAAATACCCATGACGACGGAGTGTAAATGTCTTCGGTACCACATCCAGACCTTTAATAACATAATAAATTAATTTCATATTTTCTTTTTTATATAATTATTATAAAAACAACTATACCTAATGCCTAAATAAAATTTTACTAAGAAAATCAAAATGTTGGTATATATTCTCACCTTTTCGAAGATTCAATTTTCTTAAGTTCTTTTCGAAAATTTGATCTTAATGTATTTATTTTTTTCCTGACATCGGAAATTTCCGCGTTAGGTTTTATTTTTTTGTACAAAGGCAATAATTTATTTAAGGCTTCCATCCTTTTATTTTTTTTCATGTAATTTGGATCTGTGGAGCTCCACAATTCGGGCATGGATTCAAAAGTATGAATAAATAATTTAAGATCTTCGTCCATATTATCCTCCATCTGCAAATTATTTAACAAAATGTAAATGAAGTTATGATTAATATTTTCGTTATTAACCCTCCGAGTACCATGGGGTCCTTTTGGGACCCAACACTTTTACGAGAATTTAACTTTCTCTGCTGTATGACCTTTGTAAACTCCGTTTTAAAATATTGTTTCTTCAGAAAATACAAGAAAAAACAAGTTGCACCTTTTATTTATTTTTGGGCATAAGTTAAAAGATGAGTAAACTTGAAGGTAAAATTCATTATTAGCATTCAAAAACATGTGAAAGTACCAAGTTTCAACTTCCTATTCAATAACCCAAGATTTAAAATGGAAAAAAATATTTGGGGTCCAAAAAGGACCCCTGTGGTACTTGACTTTCATGAGGACCGTGGTACCCAGAGGTTTAAATTCACAGTATTTTAAAAATAATCTTGTACTTACTTTGGATGCACGAGTTTTTGCACAATTTAATAACTGAGGAAGATAAATTTATCGTAATTAAACTTAATTTAACTTAATTTAAAACGTAATTTAACTTAAATTCGTAAGAAAATAAGCAGGCTTCACGTTTTCAGAGAAAATAAACGGCAACTCTACAAAAAGCAAACCAACGTCGAACTCCAAGATTTCATCAATTAGATGGCACGTGTTTTCACAACCTAAACCCGCCTCATTACTGAAGAATGAAGCAAACCCGGCCACACGGTCATTATTACTGTCAGTATCCCCACTACTCGGCGACCAGAACTGAGGAATGAATGGATTGAAGCATCAATCTTCAGTACCCTCTTCAGTACTTCAATACCTCGGATTACACGATCAGTATTACTGACAATATTTTTCGATACTGTCAGTATTATTGACCGTGTATGCTCTGCTTAAGATTTGCATCCTGTTCTGTGACACATGGACGCCAGTCTGTTCCCTTGGGGACCACCAAACTTTCAGACAATTCCAGAAAGTTTACCGCTCTTATTTCTGCAGTTTGATCTACCTATGGATGTATAAAGTAATCACTTTTTCATTGAATCTATAATAATCTATAATCTAAGTTGCAATGATATATTACATTAACGATCCGTATTAAAATGCATTTATATTTTAAAATTTCATTTATTTAATTAAAAAAAATGTAATTTGTCATGTATGTTCCTTGACTTATAGGTTGTTATGCGGCTGACCACCCATAATATAAAAAATTGGTTCACTTTGCCAATGTCACCCCTGTTTCAGGGAAGGACGGCAAGAGTTGCAGGGCTTATGTTCATTTGAGATTGGGTTTTTATATTGTAGGTCCACATGCGGCATGTGTTAGCGCGAAATTATACATGTCTGCTTGTGGGAATGCATTTAATATAAATCTTAAATGATATATATCTTTGCAGCTTAGATTAGATTAGATTAGATTACATAAGCAGGCATGTATAATTTTGCACTTGCACATGCCTCATAATAATAATAATATATACCATTTGTTTAGCGCCTTTTCGTGACTGAGTCACTGCAAAGGCGATTTGTAAGAGTTTTTAAAAAAATAGGTTTTGAGCCCTTTGCGAAAAGCTGCCTCAGTCTTCAGCTCCCTGAGGGTCGCAGGAAGAGAATTCCAGGCCGTCGGAGCAGCAACGCTAAAGGCTCGGTCACCAAACACCGTCCTCGTGGCTCTGCGCGGCAGCTGGAGCAGACTTTCATTTGAGTCCCTGGATCTGAGTGTCTGTCCGCGGGTAGTGATGTGGACTTACAACATACAATCCAAATTTCAAATGAACATAAGTATTACATATGCTCTTGCCGACCTTCCCTGAAACAGGCGTGAAATTGGCAAAATGGACCATTTTTACAGTATGGGTGTTCAGCCTCATACCAACCTATAATTCAAGAAATACAGCTGAATAATGGCATTGGTTTGACTTATTTGGATAGCGCTATTTTTGTGTGAATCATGCGAGCTTGGTCGTCACTATACAAAGCGCCAATTCTCAAGGAAGACCCTTTGCTGTAAGGATGGATGGACCTTCGGTGACCGGTCATTTGTAAATATATATGAATTTTTCAACCCAGCGAAAAGCATATTTGAAAATATGAATGATTTTTTTGTGCTCCGCATGAGTGAGAATCCTAGACACTTGACACTAGACTACGGACCGGTGATATAACTATTAACTACAGCGTTTTTTTAATAAACTGTATAAATTTTTATCAAAATCAAATAGTTCATGTTTTTTTTACGTTATTAGAATTATGTAAATATATTTTTATTTTCTGAGACATTTTCTCTACGGTCTACGGTAAGGCTGAAACCTTTTAAGGTATTTAATCAAATTTTCATTTGCATGGTTTAACATCAAAATGTAATTTTGCGTTAGCGTTGTGTAAAAAAAACTCTTTTAATAAGGTCTTATTATATTTTTGTACGAAAAAAACATCTAATCAGTTTATGAGAATTTGATATAATTGCCGTCTTTGTTACTCTCTGTTAATTTAAAATATTATGTCGGTATTTTAATTTTACACCTATTGAAGAAAAGAAAATTAAGTTGTTTTCTACCTGGATTCTAGGTTATGTTGTGATGAAAAAAATAATTAAGAATTCATAGTACTCGTATGTTGGCATGTTGGCAACCAATCCTTTTAAGAACTTTGAATGGTTCTTGATTCGAAATAACAATAAACTAATTGGTTTTTCAATATCAAAACAATGGAGTCTTAAAAATATATCTCTTTTGTCGATGCTGTTAAAAAATCCATAGCTCATTGGAGAAGTGTCTTCTTACTTAGTCAAAAGTCTGGAAAATTTGAATATTTTCATTTAAACAAGGCTTTAGTTTCTAGAATAATAGATTTCTGAGAATAATTCCTTTTTGTTTGTGGCTGGGCTGTTTTTTTAGGGGTAAGGCTGTTCCTTTTACCTGTGAAAATAAATAAGTCTCACCAGCTAATATTTCTCATTTGAGTATAAATAGGTAATTGGTTTCATACTAAAATGTGCTGCTAAGGTGAAAATTCTATCAAAAAACATAAACATCTTTACTAAATTTTATAGAACCAAAACAATTATATTAAAAATTTAGTAAAGTTCAAATATGAATGTTCACAGTGTTAATACACAAACCATACAATATATAACATAACAATGGTCATTCTTTGATAGAAGCACAATACAATGATATATTATACGAAAATCTGGAAGAATGATGTATCATTTTTGTGATGAAAACATCGCCTACATATATTTCTTCATTAATCACGCGCGATCGGTCAATGATGTGTTATAAAAGGCTACACACATGGCGTCTTCCACGTGCGAACGGACAAAAGTCAAGGGTCCGGCAATAAGGAAAAACTCCAGCAAACAATAATGAGTGGCGAAATGATTCCACACCCGAGCCGGGTCGCTGGGGAAATGGGAGATGTGTGCCGGCCCCCAAATAAGACGGGAATATTTTCGGTAAAAGTTTTTCTTTCATCATTCTTTTGTCTCGCTTCTACTTTCAGGCCTCTTGGTTCCTCCAGGGGAAGAAGGCTGTGCAGATGGAGTTAGTCCGATAAAAAAAACAACAGCTAAGCAAACGACTTGAAAGACGGACACATCATTGTTTTAAATAAGTTTTTATTAAATTGTAGTGGCAGGTTAAAAACAGCAAAAAAATATTTAAATATCAGTGGCACAGATTACTTAAGTACATACAATGGCTTGCGCAATCATTGCGCAAGTTAAAGTGTTGTTTTTTTTTAAGGCATGAAAATTGTTGCCATTAGGATAAAACATAATGTTATCACAAAAAAATGACAAAAATTGTTTTTTGTCCATCGTAGAACAACGGTTAACGCTTCAAACTTTTAAACAGAAGGTGCCCGTAAAATAAATAATATTTAAGTCTCAAAAGTGCTCTTTGGGGACTGATTGAGTATCCATCTTCCAGACTTTATACATTTTAAGCGCCAATTACACAAGAGTAAATCGGATGTCATTTGTAGGTACATGATTTTTGGTAAGGCATATAATTTGTTCAACCCTGCGAGGAGCATAATTTGTGCTACGCTGCGAATCAAACGCAGAACGTTGTTATTACAAAGTCGTAGCATTAAGCGCTGGGCCACAGACCGGTAAAATGGATCTAAATGAACTAGCAATGATTGAACTGCAATACAAAAAAAGAACGGCTATCAACACATATTTTTTTTTTTAACATATATCTTATCTGCTATCCCAAATGACTATTTTTTTCTGAATAACTAAAAAAGGGGGTTTTCTCAAAAGAACAGCGATCAACACATAAATCTTTAATTTTAACTTACCTTTTATCAGATATCCTTAATTATTGTTTTGATCTGAATAACCAGAAAAAGGAAGTATTTTCAAAAGAACGGCGATCAGCACATAAGTATTTTTTTAACTCACCTCTTATCAGCTATCCTAAAAGTCTGTTTCGATCTGAATAACCTGGAAAGGGGAGTCTCCCAGGCAGTCGCCAAACTTGGCAAGACAATGTGCTCGATAACGAGTGAATAAAACCTTCCCGCGAATTGTGAAGTGGCCGTGTTTTATCTGCCCGAGTTCGCGCGAATATTTGCGCGCTCCTTCGGGTGCAACTTTCCCGCCGAATGACGATGTCGAATTTATTTTAACATATTAAGATTTATACGATCGCTTCGTGTGGGTGAGTTGGCCCGCCAAGAGGAGCTTTTGAATCTTTATTACTTCTTTGCAAAGGTTTTTCTTTTTTTTTTTTGAAGTTGAGAAAAGTCAAGGAATTGAAACTGTTTGTAAAGTAATGATTTTGGTTCAAGAAAACTTGAAAATGTTTTTTGTATCCCAAATGAAAAGAAACCAAAATGTTGTAGTTCAACGAAATAAATATGTAAGTCGCATAGCATTGACGGTATTCTAGGTTTTTTTTTTAAATATATTCATGTGTGAAAGCATATTTTCCATCATATTTATTTCATTTCAAAAACTCCATATTACTGCCTTTAGTTTCTTATTAAACTGAAGAATGAATTAGAAAAAACGTTTCTTTTATAAGATTTTTGTTCACCGATTTTTACGATGTGGTTAAAAAAAAAAAAAAAAATTGATACCATTTGCTTGTTTTTACAAAAAGTATTGAAATGTTGGAAGACGTCTTTTCAGTAATAAATAGTTAAATTAATTTTTTTTGGAACGTACAAAATAACACAGCTATTCTTTCTGTCTGTTATTTTTCAATACATCCCAAATTGACACTTTGAAAACATTATGTATGTATGTAGATTATAAACATGTAAAAGTATATGTACATCGTTGCTTAAATAGCATTTAATTCCGCAACATTTCTTCATAGAATAAATTTTATTTACATCAATTGAATTTCAATACAAGATACCTCCTGATGTCTTGTACCCTTAAAATAAACAAATACGAATGTACAAAATACGAGCATAAACAAATAAAATAAAGTGAATTAAAACAATGTTTTACCATTTATATTTTTAAATATTTATATAAATACGAATGTGTTTATTTGCCTACCTTTTTTGTTTTTCGTATTTTTTTAACATTTGAAAATTGGTAGGTAAGACTGGTAAAAAAAAGTGACATGCTTCATTGTCACGGGAAACTTCTTTCCATTTTTTTTTTGGAGCATAAAAAAGAATATAAGAAAAAATAATAACAATTCACGCCCACTTCATCCAGCCACAAAGCTCTGTGTGTTCCCACTGCCTTGTTTTCTTCTGGGTTTGAAATCACAACCAACAATTCTCATACATCACAACCATATTTTGCATTTCTTATCATTGAAGTCTACGGATCTTTATTCACTGATATAATACATGCAACTATTGCCAGCTTGTCCTGTCACTAGTGTGGCATTGGTAAAAGTGAACCAAGTTTTTACAGCATGCGGGATCAGCCTCATAACAAACTATTAGTCAAAAAACAAAGAAATACTCAAATTAGGGGTAGCTAAAAATATGTATATAAAAGCATCCAGCTACCAAGAAAAAGAACTCGTTAAATAATTGTTTGTAGTGTATTTTTTTTTCTCATCTTTCTTAGTGACGAGAATAAGAGAACTTCTTACGTCTATTTTAAGTCAAAACACAAGCGCCCCTGTTCTCTGTGTGGATCCACCACAAAGACGAAGAAGTTAAAATATGAGGTAAGTAGATGTATGAGCATATAAGCTTTTTTCTAAAAATAAACTCGCAAGTAAGTTATAGATTGGTGGTGGCATTTAAGAGGTTAAAGAACAACAAAGGGATCCTCACGAAAAAAAGAAAAAAGAAAACAAAGTCTACACACAGTGTGAGCAAGTCTCCTTCGCATTTTCGAGGATAATAGCTTTTCCAAATTGTATTTAAAATATCCCATCCACTTGTTATCGTATCGCCACTTGACAGGCCCGGCTTCGAGCCCCAGCCAGCCGATCGCTCGCGACAAGGCGAAAAAAATCGACACACAAAACTCGTTGTGAGTTTAGCATAACAGTGTCGCTCGGCGGGCCGCGATGAAAGCAAAGTTTTGTATCAATTTGGTATTATAATTTCCATTTGCGTGCGCCCCGAAGTGGGGAAGTCTCGCCTCTCGTTCTCTTCCCAGGACATCAACTTTGCCTTAAGACGTATGAGACATCCATTGTACCTGTGTCTGCCAGTAGGTTACATAACGGAAATGTATTCACTTTTATTTTGTATGAGTACATGCTTACGTTCTTCAAGATGATTGTTTTTTTGTTTTGAGAAATAAAATATTGAAACAGTACGCAATTTAACCTTTCAAATGCTGTATTTAATAAGTTCAGTGTACAAAAATCTGGTTTAATAAAATATCCATATAATTTTGACATCAACGCTACACTGATAACAATTAAAATTAAATGGAGAATCACTCTGGATGTGAATTTTTATACTTAACCAAACACAAGAATCTTAGATTGGCTCTGAAATCATTGGTTTTAGATGATTAAGCCATTGAATGAAATGTAAGTATCTTATGTAAAAGAATAAACCGTTTCTGATTGGAAGTATGAATTTATTTGGTAGCTCCTTCCAGTCATTCCTTGCATTGTGATTACTGCAGAATTGTTTTTTTTTTCACGTCTGACTTTCAAACATTCTCTCTCTCTCATAGATCCTCTTTTATACCTTCTTCCTCAGCTTTTCTCAGTCTACTCCTAAACGTAGGCCTTCTCCTATTTTTTTTTCATTCTTGTCTGTTAACTGCTGTGTTCAGCCATCCTCTGCCTGTAGTTCCCTTGATGACGTCCAGCCACCTCAGTTGGGGTATTTTTTTCTCTCTCTCCGCTTGGAAACACTGGGTCGCCACTGGACGAACCTTTTCGGCCATAGATCCTACAATCTACAATATTTAAATATAATTGCTAAAAAATAATACCGAAGATCAAATAAATAAAATATGGAAAAAATATTGATATAAGTTATCTATAACATTGTTTTAGTAAATGTCTTTTTGCGTCATTTAATCCATGACACGTTTAAAAGTTGCATGGACTAGGCTCAACATGACAGCAACAGCACGCTACGAATAACAAAGCAAACCTACGCAGGTATGTCTACAAAGTAATAAAAAAAAACTGAAAGCGAAACTAAAGCAATAAGCGGCGCGGCCACGTACGCAGGTATGTGAAAGTACAATTATTGAAGTTGTAGCGAAATATATTGTCGCGATTCCTCTCCCCGAGGATTTATGTGATGGCTTATATGAAGAAAAAGCCTGCGACCCTGGCAGTGTCCGCCACCGAGGGGGCCTTGACAACTAGGGCTGCCGAAACGTGTAAACGGGTGACATATTAATGTTTTTTTTTTCTTGAAGATTATTATAACTGTTTTTAGGTTTTCACGCCCGGATTCAGATTCTTGAAATTGAGCTCAACTGAACTGAAACTTCCCGTTGTCCTTGGTTTTTTCTTATTTTTTTGTCATATTTAAAAGTACTACACTGTGGGTGTTTTTTATGGAGCTCCTCTACATTCTGATTAAACCAAATTAAAATCTTCTATCTATTGCTCTTGTGGCAAAGGGGGCGGGGTTTGAAAACATGGTGTAAAAATACTATGGTTCATACTTTATATTCCGTGATCTGTGGTTCATACCCTTTATCGACGGCAACCATTCTTTATTCAGTTTCCAATCAGCCTATTTTGTAAACTTCAATAGCTTTCCACGAGTTTTAGCAAGTATTATAGCATCATTGAATCTGATTATAATCTATCATTATAGATAGATAGATAGATTGTATAACTAAACCCACAGATGACACCATTTGGGATGATCGACGGTCATGAAAAGGCGCAGGAAAAATACCCAATAATAATGATAGTTCTTGTTTTTGCTAAATTCCTTACATTTAGGATACCAATCCAAGTTGGAGCTTGCTAGCGCTTGCAAAAGAACTCCATAGAAAAAAAAATCATAGTACACCTTGTTTTTGGCCTAAAGATCATAAGTAATTTTGCAGAATAGCGTTTCTGGTTGGTAGTTTCTTTTGAAAGAAAACGATATTTTCTCATCCACTCCTTTCTACATTATCTTACTTCATATTCGTTATTCTCGTCGGCCCTGTTCCTAACAGACTTATCTCCTCCCAGCACCTTTGCCCACGAATAATAAGCGCTCCTTCCTCATAACGAGATAGCAGCGTTTATAATATTCACCAGTATTATGCCAATAAATGACGCGTCCATTGTAATGGCTTTCTTTACATAAATTAAGCTAGCTTCCATTTTCATTTTTTATCAACATAATTCATTGTTATCATAACAAAAATGACACTCGGTAGTTTATATTAATATTGTTTTATTTGACGCTGGAGAGATGTTTTCCGGGATCTGTTGCCGTAATCTATGGAAGCTGGAGCTTTCAGACGTTTCGTTCATGTCTAGGAAACGTCCGGAAGCTCCATCTCCCACAGACCACGGCAACAGATCCTCGGAAACATCTCTCCAGCATCATCAGCCGGCAGTGTAAGCCTGCAGAAACTCAAATTCATTTTGTATTATTTATTTTATTTTCATTTAACACTAAGATCTTACTTTAAATCAAGTTGCTGGTGTGAGACCAGGTTCTTGACATGTGAAAATAAATAAGTTCCACACGTTACATGTTTTAACCCTACGAGAACAACGCGCTAGGAAGTTGTGCAGCATAGTTGCTTTTACTATCGCTTCAGTTTCAGTTTTAGTCTATAAAAAATCTTTGGTATTAATTGTTTCTGTTCACAAAACATTTGTATTTTTTGTTCGGAAAATTCACTTTAGACTACATAAGTCATGAATTTCCTTTGTTTTAATAAAACCGTTATAGTCTTATGAAGATTTCCTTGAAGTACAAAGTAGCATACGCATTTTTCTCCCTGCTCCATAAGAGTAAAAAAAAACAACGATTCAGATAAATTATTCCAAAAATTACTCATTTTTTCTTGGAAGAAAGCTGATATATATATATATATATATATATATATATATTTTATTTTTTCTCCCTCGCAAAAATTTAAAGCCCGCAAAAGCTTTCCGTTTCACATAATATTGTGTGTTTATGCAGATGACACTATATTATGCTAAATTGTGTGCCGTCAAAACTAAACGTGAAAAATGTTCCTTCAGCGTTTTGAGCGAACGAAAAAATGGCGCCCACGGCAAGAAATGAAGAAAGCTTAGACCATTTTCGGCGATCAGTCATTGTTAGCGCGGGCTTTGCAGGTTGTTTTGTGACAAATGATTTCTCACGCAGTGTATCCGCCAGGACGAGGGACAGAGTTGTGGGATTACTGTTGTCAGGGCGTCTCTGTGTTTGCCTCACTGTCCACCTCATGCGAAATATGCCTTATGGTAGGATACACGACATCGGTGAAGCTTCTAGGGTTAAGTTGAATATTTGAGATGAAGAAAAAAATATATTAAGTTTTTTCTTGACTTATAGGTTGGTATGAGGCTGACCACCCATGCTGTAAAACAATTATTCACTTTGCCAACGTCTGTCACCCCTGTTTCAGGGAAGGTCGACAAGAGTTTCAGGGATTATATTCATTTGAGATTGGGTTTATATGCGGCATGTGTAAGCGCGACCTATTACGTGTATGGTTATGGTAGTGCTTTTCATATGAATCTTAAATGCAATATATAGGTATCTTTACACATTAGATTATAGGTTATCTTAAGTTCAATAGCTCTAGTCCCTGTTTTGAGCCGCAGCATCCAAGATCAAAATAGCCATGATGATCGCCGATCTTTGATAGAAGTGGCACAAAAATAAAAAGAAAAATAATAATTTAATAGCTTTTCAGATGAAATGAAAGAAGTATGCAAAGAGCGAGAGATCTTAAATATTATAAATATAGAAAATTCAATACTTTAAAGGTTCGACCATTTAACCATGTTAAAATGTGTACAAAATCAAGGAATAATATTAGGATGATTTATTTGGTGAGCGCTGTGTTTGTGTGTATCACACCTCAAGAGCCCTCTAAAGTTATCTAAGTTATCCTGGAAAAGATGTTAAGAATCATTTCCTTGCTATTTTATTCAGTATTTAATTTTTAGTCTTCTTGTTATCGACAGCTTATGTTTGTTATCAGAGAGCTATCCGATTTTGAACATCGATACTGTTAAGTAACTGAAAATCAGCCTTTCTTCATTTTATATCGGAAGTCCTTAAAACCAAACAATAGTCTTTGTAATTAGATACTTCCAGCGATAATACGAAAATTGAAACAAGTGCTCCGAGTATAAAACAATTGGTAAACTCACCTCGATTGCGTTAATCGAAAAAATACAATAAAACCAAGTCACTCTCTAGGAGTGCCGTCGTGTATTCCATGCGTTTTCTACTTACGCAATCGAGGCGAGATTAACGAAATGTTTTATAATCGGGGTAAAGTTCTGAAATTTATTCAGATAAGTACCCCAAGTTTAAAATATAAAGTTTTACTTAACTATTGCGTTTTACCGAAACTGTATAGAAATAAGACGCTCCTTTGTGGCGCTCTTTTCGTTTTCTTATATTTTTTGATAAACGGCATAATTGAGTTTGAGTATAAAGTTGTATGCTTAGGGAACATTATCGAGTTAGTGCCGGGATGGCTATTGATTTTATTCAAATGATAACTTGATAAAATTGAACTAAATTTATAAAGATATAAGACAAAAATTATTGAATTAAATAGAACATCTCAGTTTTGTGCCGGGAATAAAATTCCCATCAGTAGTTGTTTGCAATTTAATTTCAAATATATTTTTTGTAATCTTCCTCTGCCATGGAACCTAACAGTATTTAAGAAAAGTCAGATACCAATTTAAGGTGACAGTATTCTTAATTTCTTTTAATATTTCTATTGCATCTTTCTATTGCATATTTGGATTGCAGCATTGCACGCACCATTTAAATAATGCAAATAAAAACCTGATATTTTAATAATAAACATTTTGACACATTTTAAAAACCTTTAACGTAGGTACAAAATGAACGTACACACAGGTATATTTATTTGCAAGAATATTCTTCTACATTTTTTCGTATTGTAGAACAAAAGTCTACGACTATCTACGAAGCACGCTATTTTCTATACCCCAAGTATAAAAAAACAACATTTAAGCTCAATAATAACATTTCACGAAAAAGATAGAGATCGTTGAACGCTCACTGGGGGTGCTGTTTCAGTTTTCATATTTTTTTGCTATGGTTAAGTTGAAACGTACAGTTGTATACTTGGGTTGTCGTGTACCATTTTGCCGCCAAACGACACAACTTTCTCAATTATTTATTTTGTCATTCAGCCGAAACAAGCGCGTTGCTGTCGTCACGAACAAATACTCAGTCACGCAAAACTTTGTGCAGAGAAAATGCCATCTGAGAAGAAATGCTTAACAAAAATTGACGCATACTTTATTAATTCTTTTTTAAAAGAGGTAATTATCTTTGTATACAATTTAAAATGGATTGTACTCGACTTATAGGTTGATATACGGCTGACCACCCATGCTGTAAAAATGGTTCACTATGCCAATGTCACCCCTGTTACAGGGAAGGACGGCAAGAGGTGCAGGGCTTATGTTCATTTGAGATTGGGTTTTTATATTGTAGGTCCACATGCGGCATGTGTGAGCGCGACATAATGCGTGTCTGCTTGTGGGAATGTATTTAATATGAATCTCAAATGATACATATCTTTGCAGCTTAGATTATATTAGATTAGTACGAACCTTCTTGTGAGGAAAACAGGTTTATTAACGTTTATTCGATGTCGTATCCAACATCATCCGTGATGTGTCTCTTGTACGGCAGAAAACACGATTCTGTTTTTATGCAAGTAACTAATGAAATTAAATTTTATTCAATGAAATTAAATGTCACCCCTGTTTCAGGGAAGGTCTGCAAGAGTTGTAGAGCTTATTTTGATTTTTATGTTGTAAGTCCACATGCATGTGTAAGCGCTTAGTTATACTCGTATATGTCTGCTAATGGGAATAGATGTAATGTTAATTTTAAATGGAATGTCTCTTTGGAAGTTAGATTAAAGATTATATAAACCAACTGAATACAAAAAAATATATTAAAAAATATATATCATTAGATTAGGGATAATAATATATGTATATTAAGAATGTTCAGAGTCATATAAGCCTTTTTGAACTAAAGCAGAAACGTGAAAAAACTTATGACTTGAATCAGTATTTTATGAACAATTAAAAAATTAAAATTAAAACTATTTCAGCCACTTTTTAGAGTAGGTATACCGACATTGAATTTTTACAGGAATTGAGAAATACTTGATAAACCTTTTTAAACTAAAGCAGAAACGTGAAAAAACGTATGAATTGTATCAGTATTTTATAAACATTTTAAAAATCAAAATTAATACTATTTCAGCCATTTTTTAGAGTATACCGACATTGATTTTTTACAGGAAATGAGAAATACTTAGAGCAAGAATCCCGTCGACAGCTTAGACTTAGATTTGAGTACGGCTAGGGGTTCTGACATTGGTTTAAACGAGAAGTATGTTTGATTGCGCATCATAAAAGGCATATAAGACGGTCCATTAGGCCCTTCCCCTAATCCTGGTTAACCTAAAAAGGGTCTGAGCATCCAGGGGACCCCGGCTTTCATCAAATTTAGGGGATTTATAATAATTTAGATGTCGGGACAAGAGACCGTGGGTCCGTCGATAATAATAGATTAAACTTGTATCATCCAGAATTGATGGTCGGTGTGATCATAATGGAATATTAGATAGTGAACGATAAACTGAATACATCCACCATTTCAATTTGGAATCAAGTTGTTTCTTGACTTTTAGGTTTGTATGAGACTGACAACCAATACAGTAAAAAAAATGGTTCACTTTGACAATGACCCCTGTTTCAGGGAAGGTCGGAAAGAGTTGCAGGATTTATAATAATAATAATAATAATAGGATGATTTGTTTGGTGAGCGCTGTTTTTGTGTGTATCACACCTCAAGAGCCCTCTGTGAGATTGGTCGTTGCTGTAGAAAGCGCCAATTGTCAAGCAAGACCCAGTTGTTGTAAGGTAGGATGGACCTTTCAGTGACCGGTCTTTGGTATGAATTTTTCAACCCAGCGAAGAGCACGTTTGGAAATATAAATGGTATATTTTGTGCACCGCCAGGATTCGAATCCACAACGTTCCATTTACGAGTTCGAAGTGTTGCCACTGGACTACGGACCGATCCAACTTATGTTCAAAATCAACGTATAGGTATAAGTCAAGAAAACCTGCCTCTAAATTAAGGAAACCATCCTGTAACTGTAACTCTGTCGCCATTCCGCTAGGGGTGGCCAGAGCCTCTGCAGAGTTGCCTCCATTTTTTCCTATCCTTACATACCTCCTTCAATTCATTCATATCCATCACCTTTTTCATGCATTTTCTTCTTTTACGCTCACTTTGTATATCCCATTCTTTCACAATCTCCTCAATCTGATCACTCCATACTTTTCTCGGTCGTCCCTTCCCTCTTTTTCCTTTCACACTTTCTTTGTATACATACTTTGTCAGTCTATCATCATTCATTCTTTCCACATGTCCAAACCATCTCATCACATTCTTTTGTACCTTAACTTTCACATCCTCTTTCAAATTACATTATTTTTTTACCCATTCATTCCTAACTCTATCCCTCAGAGTTTTTCCTGTCATGCTTCTCAAATGCTTCATTTCCACCGTACATACTTTACTCATTTCGCTATCGTTCACTGTCCATGCTTCACTTCCATACAACAAAGTCGGTAACAATATGCCATTGTGTACCGCCATTCTCAGATCCATCGTCAATCGCTTGTTCTTTGCTATTCTTCCTATTGCACCGACCACTTGTTTTCCCTTGCACACCCTATTCTCAAGTTCTCTTGTCATCTTTCCATTCTTTTCAAACATACTTCCCAAGTAACTAAATTCATCCACAATTTCAACTTTCGTACCATTCAACAAAAACGTGCATTCTTCATTTTCATCCGTTCTGTCAAAAATCAGTACTTTCGTCTTACTTGCATTAATTTTCAACTTGTTCACACACAGAGCATGGTTCAGACTAGAGAGCATTGCTTGAAGCTCTGCTGCTGAATCAGCAATTAGTACTGCATCATCAGCATAAAGCAGAACTCCGACTTTTCTCTCTCCAATCTGTATGCCATGCCCTTCCAGATTCGCTTGTTTAACACAATGATCCATAATTATATTGAATAACCACGGGCTCATTATGCAACCCTGTCTCACACCCTTGTACACATTAAAATACTCGCTGTTATCCTATAAGTTAAAAAAAACCAGCCTTGAAGTCAAGTTAACCAACCTATAAGTCAATAAAACTGACCTATAACTTATAAGTCAAGGAATATATTTATAAAATTAGTTTTCACAAAACAACCCTTGTGATTCATAAAAAAAAAAGTATGAACAATAAAAATGTTTTTAAAAAAACATTATTTTACGGAAATTTTTCTTTTAAATGTAAAATCTCTTAAAAATTGCGTAGGTACTTGTATCAAAAGATCTCTCGTGATTTCGGTAATGGTGAGATGAATGCGAAACACAACACCAGAAACAAGAGGGGCTCATTAAAAGTTTGCTAAATGACGTTAATGACACATTTCACGCCTAATTTCCTTCCGGTTTTTAACTGAGAAAGTTCATCCCCTCCCGTGACACGCACCAAGCAGGCTCGCACACTGAATGAGAGAAAAATAAACGCTTTCTCTTCTATTTACATATTTTAATTGTGATATTTCCTTGACTAATAGGTTGGTATGAGGCTGACCACGCATACTGTAAAAAATGGTTCACTTTTCTAATGTCACCTCTGTTTGGGGGAAGGTCAGCAAGAGTTGCAGGGCTTATGTTCATTTGAGATTGGGTTTTTATGTTGTAACTCTACACGCGGCATGTGTTAATGCGAACTTATACGTGTCTGCTTATGGAAAGTCAATATGAATCTTAAATGGAATGTATCTTTTGCAACTAAGATTATAGATAATTAAGTGTCAAGATTAACTGAGGAAGTGAAGTTTAATTTTTTTGTGGACGTGCATTGAGTATAAGCCTTAAATGCCAATATTTGTTTGCAACATAGATTACAGATTCAAGATAGACCATCTTAAATTTGACGGTTTTCTTTTGTCTTGCCAAGTAGTAAATTCTAATATCTTACTTCAAAAATATCGCTTAGATCAAAAGGTTCGCTTTGCCACATGCGATCTCTTTGGGGATAACGCTGTAAAAATTTCCACCAAATGTGCAGCTTAGTTGCGTTCAATTAATAAGCTCACAAAGAATAACAGAATTGGGAACATTTTTTGACATTATGTAGTAAACGCAACGCAAGACACGCAACTACGCTACACACACCTCTGCGGCACTACAACAAGTGTCATAGACCCCTAGATTCTCTAGAATCTAGGGAGTCTCCCGCACAGGATTTCTTAAAAAAATATATATATAGTGTAACGTCTTGCCGCGTTATCACCTAAGGGTTTGGTTTGTAGCGAATGTAATCTATAATCTAAATTCTGATGCATGATTCACCCTTTGTTTCCTACTTTTTCCACTATGAATTTCTCGCTTCTAAGACCAAACTAAAACATGGATTTCTTTGTAGAAACAATCTACGATGTGATGACATCCATGTACCTACCGCTTATAAATTTTTATGATATCGTCCGCGGAGATCTCTCTATATTTTTATGCGGCCATAAAACCGGACGTTTTGGTTTGTGAACAGAAGGTGCCCGATTTCACGTCAAAACTATGTAAGGGACAGTCACTGCATCCATGCCTTTTCAATGTAACAGTATTTAATAACATAAAAATATCACTACGAGTATTTGAGTATTGTTTATGTTTGTGTTGAAATTGCATTCCCTTCTAAAAATTTTGTGTATGTACATTTTAATAAATGTTTATTTGTCTTTCTTTGCATTTACATAACACTTCGGACAATGAATGGAAGGTTGTGTGTTCGAATCCCGGCGGAGCACAAAAAATATACCATATATATTTTCAAATTTGCTCTTCGCTGGGTTGAAAAATTCATAAACCTTTACCAATGACCGGTCACCAAAGGTCCATCCAGCCTTACAGGAACTGGGTCTTGCTTGAGAATTGGCGCTTTGTAGCGACGACGACCAAGCTCGTGAAAAGGTCGATAGCTCAATTGGTAGAATGCTTGCATTCCATGCCGAGAGCAAGGGCTCGATCTCAAGGCTTACTCAGCCTTCATAGGAAATGAAAACCAGCCCCCCTGGGAGCTGGGAAACCCCCACTTCAACTGAAAGTGGTTTGTGTGAGCCTCCTTACTCGTAAAAATAAATAGGTCCCGAATCGCCACATGCGAACCCTCCGGGGATAACGCTGGTAAGAAGTTAGACTATATGTGTAGATTAGTTGCGTTGCGTATCTTGATGGGGATCAAATTTTAGTCCTTTAGCATGAAACGCAAATATTCGACCAACTGAACTGTTGACCGTATCGATCACATTTTTTTTTAAATCGACATCACTTTGGGACATATTTTGTGACAGGCTGACTTCATTATTAGCAATGTAAGTTCTAAATCCCCGCCTCAAGTTGCATTATCTTCCAGCATAGACTACGTTACTTTCCACCTCCTTGCTCGCCCTAATTCCCAATAAGTCCGTAAACTCGGTCTTGTTAACATGCTCAGAAACCTTTTAAGCGAGATTATCCACAAAGTTACGCTACCCATCCCTTCGAAATTGCCAAATTCGCCTTGTTTTTGGTACTGATTATCCACATCCATCATTTTATTGATTTCATTGTTAGGGAAAAAAGCATCTCGCCGACTGGTTTCCATTAAGTTAAATAATGAAATCTTCAACATTGAAAGTTGAATTCATAGATCAATGAAATTGGCCAGAATAGCATAATCACCCTTGCAAAATATGTCGGGAAGAGTTGAAGGGTTTATGTTCATTTGAGATTGGGTTTTGATGTTGTAAGTTCACATGCGGTATGTGTAAGCGCAAACTTATACGCGTCTGTTTGTGGGATTGCATTATGATCTAATCTAATCTAATCTAAGTTGCAAAGATTTTATTGGTTTTGGAGATTCACATTACATGCATTCCCACAACCAGACACGTACAAGTTCGCGCTTGCACATGCCTCATGTGAACCGACAACATAAAAACCAAATCTCAAATGGACATACTCCCTGCAACTCTTGCCGTCCTTCTCTGAAACACGGGTGACATTAGCAAATTATATTCTCAATATAATATATCTTTGCAACTAAGATGATACATTATTCAATAGGCATAGGTACTTTTATCAGTACTCAATTTAAAACATTATTTTTGTGGACTCAAATAAAGAGTATTAAAATATTATTTTCCTTAACAAAGGCAGCATTTTTGGATCTCAGTGTTCTCTGTCTATCTCTACGGAGGCATATTGTCGTGGAGGGTCTTCCTAATGGTTTGGGAAGCCACCTGTTCGATGCTCCCCCCTTCCCTCTTCCCCCTCAGCACCCTTACCCTCGCAGGTCTTTATTATATTTTGACATTTTCTCCGGTTATGAAGTCTGAGCGACCTCTTTTATTTCACGGGTTTTGTGAGGAATGGAAAAGCGATTTTCCCCAAGTTGATACTCTCCGAGTAGGTATCAACAAAATGTGCTCGCAGATTACGTAGCCTTTACCTTCCATTAGAAATAGCTTTTCCACGCTTTGTTCGTTTTGTTTTTGTAAACTCGTTATTCAATTCGAACTTTAAAAAACTAAAATTTATTTTCATTTTACTTTGTAAACATAATTCAACGATAATAATTTTAATAACTAAATAATTCAACGAAGTTCAAATGTTTGATATATAGTCAAAAGAAATTGAAAATCACACGCCAGAAAGCTAGGAAAAGGATTACTAATATTTTGTTGTAGTTTTCTAAATACTTTTGGCATAATATATGTCGTTATCCCGCCACGAGAAAAAAACGAATTTGTATCAGTTGTTTGAAAAGTTCAGTTTCACTTAAAAAATATTTTAATAAAAGTTGCTAAATAAATTGTGAAACATTTCATCAAAAATTAAATACTTAAAAATATCTTCATTACAATTTTTCATAAAATTAAAAGTGTACTACACTTGTTGGTTTGTGGGCATACATCTGAGAGCTTTAAATGAATATATCCTTGCAACTTAGATTATAGATTATATTTTAGTACTCTTTGATATGTTTTATTGTGGTCGACATGGATTAAAAAATAAAAAATACATAAACGTGTAAAAAGATTGCATCAAAAATGTACCCTCCATTTATAAAACAACAGCATCGAATGTAACTTTTATCTGCTCAATTTTAGAAGTAAACAAGTTGTCTTCGGCTCGCATTTATTCCCCTCCCCATCGGAGGAGTTCGCCTTTTTCTCAAGACAATCTCTCGAGCAGATTTCGCTCCACCCTTCCAACAATCTGCCAAATGATAACTGGAGTGCGTCAGGGTACCCGCCTGGGTCCTCTACTGTTTACGCTATACACCTCGCCCACCTCGCACGGCCGCTATATGTTTCCCGCGATTTTATCGCCACAGACCCTTTTTTATTTCAATTTGTTTTTCATAAAAGCGTAATTTGAAATTTATGTAGTGTTCTCCGGGGGTGAAGGATGTGCCGCGCGCTTAGAATAAAACATTTTTTATTTGTGTGTTGCGAACGTGTTTTATGAGAAATAAACAATATTGTTTATAGGTAATAATATTTCGTTTTTTTTTTCTTTTTTGCTCGGTTCAAACACGGTCATATCTGCGGAAATAAAAATACATTTTGCGAAAGGGGAAAAGACGTAAAATGATATTTAAAGTAATCGAACATAAAAGAAACACGCTTCCTATTTTGTTGGCGGAAACAATGACTTCATCAGATATTGCTCCTTTATTTATGGGACGCTTTTGTTTCACGAATTTTAGTTATTTTTTACAATCCAATAATAGTCAAAGCAACAGGATTTTAACACTCCTGTATTTCCACTAACAGTAAAATTTATCGTCACAATTATAGAAGGATATACCAGCTTGCACAAAGCTTTTCAATTTCACTTACAAAAAATGTATTCTACGATTAATATCTCTTTTATGTAGATTTGAAGATTAAATGACCAACACAAATCCACAATAAGCTATTTTTTTTTGTCTCAAAAGATCAAATTGCTTTCCATTATGAATTTCAATATACTGATTTAACACAATCAATATTACTAAATCAACCATCGAAATTACAAAAAGAAAACAACAAAGAATTGTAGTGTATAAACATTTTGTGTTTTTTGTATGAAATTGTAGTTTCTCTATTTCATTTGTAGACCATTTAATTTGCAACGATTCAAATTGGCAGTGTTGTCGTTTTGATTTGATTTTAGTTGATTAGGATTCCCAAATAAATAACTAATACTTAAACTGTTAGTCATCCATGATTCTGGTAGTCGCTGGTGATTCCGGATTGGACTTCAATAAAAGACTCGATTCTTGCTTAATGTTGCAGCACTTTTATTTCAGAAATTTGCAGACTATTGAATCAATATATTAGAGAAGAATTTGATTTAGTAAGAGGACTAAATTGCTTGTAAACTCACGTTTTTATATTATGGGCCTACCCATCAAAGAAATATAATAATAACGCCATAGACACTAATTAGAGTTGATGTTGACTAATTCAATTCCCCTACACACATTTTTTAAGTATAAATGTTTGTATCAATGTTATTTTTTACTATTTCAAAATTCCAAACATCCACCTTAGTTGTCCAATTGTTCTCGTTCGATTTAACGTGATTGTAATCGGGCAAAAACAGCTGTTATTACAAGGAAGGACTAATAGTTTTTCCATGCTTTATCATAATCCAGATGGCCTAACGACCTGAGGCATTAGCCAGCTATCCCTCGTAGCCCATGTACCCTGTTCTCATTCCACCTGTCCCTAAGATGGATGTGGCCTTGCAGCAGGTGTGCTCATCCCCTGTTTTGCTATTTTTCTCATTCACCCCACATCTCCGCACCCCTGTGACGTGTGTCGCCGAGATTTGAGTATTTTTTATGCGTCGACTTTAGATATATCAATGCTTAAACACTTTTTGGTTTACCAAATATTATTTTTGTGTTTGGACATTTATGTGTTTTAAAAATTGTATTGTTTTGTTCATCTTTAAGTGGTTTATGTATGAAGAATGAATAGTAAGAAAAACAAGAACCTACATAAAAAATTGATGAAGTGTTTTATTAAAATAAATAGTTTATATTATCTTACGTTCATTAAGTAAAAAAATCTGCACTGAATCCCATTTTTTCACAGTTCGGGAAAAACTTTTAATGCAAGTCAATTTTCTTTAAATTAATTATTGAAAACTTAAAACGTTAGCTCATAAAAAGTTTTTGGTTTAAATTACATGATTCTTACTCATGGTTTCTCAATTTTTTTTTATAAATTTAATTTACTCTATTGATAAGCAGCTAATTTCATAGGATAACTATGAATTTAATACGCCTCTGAGATAAACATACAGTCGAACTCCTTGTCGCACTCCTCGAAGGAGTCGCGCGTGGCGAGTGGAACGTATTTTTGTACAGGTAAAGGACTGGCCTTTTGCCAACCACTTCAGTTCAAGTGACAGTTTCCCAGCTCCCGATGTTGCTGAAACCTTGCCGTTATTTTATTTACTATTTGAAATTTAAAAAAAAATAACGGGAAATCATTTCTGACACCCTTGGTAGGATTCAAACCCGAGCTTTCGGCATGAAATACAAGCACTCTAACAATTGAGATATCGACCGGACTTGCTATCATTTCAACTTGTTGACATTGTTATCTGATTTTGTAATGCTTGGAAGATTCCATATTTTCCTGTCACGCATACTTAAATGGTGTTCGTTAGTCACTTGATGCCCTATGATGGATGCCTTTTGGACTCCCTGTATTAACATGTTTGTTTTCTTGTCTTTTCAGCGCGGTTCCGACGAGTTGCTGTCGCAGAGCGGCGTCAGCGTCATGGCTCCGGCAGCCCCGCACCATCCTGACAACAACAATCAGGACTCCGCCACCAAGAAGGTAACCCAGACCACTTCTTCTAAATCACATATGACTTTCACCTTTCTCCACGCCAAATAGGGGCATTTCTCGATACAATACGAGTTTCTGTTTTGAAGTGTTCCTCCCTATTATGCTGTTAACAACAATCAGCCTACAAGAAGGTGAACCAGACCATTATTTGTCAATCACATGGATTTGCATCTCAATCCTCTTCAAAAAAGGGACGTTTCTCTTTAAATTCATCATGTATAATACGAGTCTCAGTTTTGAAGTGGTTACATATTGTATCATTCACGGTACCAAACTGAATAACAACTTATTTTAAGTAAAAATACTTTTTCTTATTATGTTTCGTTCTTTTTTACTTCAAACGATAGCCAAGGTCCTGGAAAACAAAACACTAAAAAGTTCACGATCTTAAGTAATGACTCGAACGACCGAGGAAGAAAGATATTTTTGTGTTTTTTTACTGCAACAAAACACAACTTTAAATGTGCGTCACGCCTTCGCGCGAACATGCATAAAACCTGCGAACAAGACAACAACGGGAATCACAATTCAATGTAGCATTTTGTACGCGGCGTAGCTCGGTCGCTTTCGGCGTAGACTCTGCGAGACACCTTGTTTTACCGCCACAATAAACCATCCTCCTTACTTATTCATTCCGATTTATGGTCGTAGCTCTTGTGAACCCCTCCACGAGCCATCTACGGCCCTCTACGAGATCTGTTTCAACCCTCCAGGACAGAGGTTCCTAAAGTCTTCTGCCTCGTGGACCCATATCCAATTTATTTGTTTTATAACTCCCAAAATTCATCGCTCCTCCTACGAATCTAAGTTTTCTTAAATACATCGCGTTCAAATCTTCTTCGCTGGATATTTGCTTCATTACTAAAGATTGTGACCTCCCCTTTGTGTTTTATGAGCTTGAACGACTTTGTGTAATCGTTTTTTTGCACTTAGCTGCTTTATAAACTCTCGTTTTTTGGAGACCCATGATTCACTTCATATGATCGGCCCATCTGAGTTTAAAATCTAGGTTGTCAATCTTTCAGACAAGTTATTATCACAAGATTCTGTTTGGAGCTCTAGAGTATGTTCTCGTTTGTCACAGTTTCAAAAGATGTTCCATGACTTTCAGTTGCTCATGTTATATTCTGAAATATATTTGCCTTTACCTAGGGCACGCGCATGAATAACTGACTAAATAAGATAAACTCTCTTAAAAAGTATTTACCCGTATCAAATACTAACGCATTAGTTGGTGGGAGTATGCGTGTGTCACCATCTTCCAGCTGTGCGTACACTCACTTACTGAATAAAAATAAGCTTTTGGCATATACAGATAAAACTCTCACCTAGATCTACCTCATAGATTCCAGAATGTCAAAATTGACTCGTATATCGTCCCCTTAGTAATTGTTTATTTTATGCCCATCAGAGGTTATATCACATGAGCAATGTGTACTGGACCAATGTGTCTGATGAAAACTGGAAAATGATATAAAAAAAAATTTAAACAACTCTCATATTATCGTCTTGTACGATTTTTACTTAGCTCAGATTATGTAGAATATGATTCTTAAGACAATTTCAGTTAAAGGTCAGCTTTGAATCAAATGGAAAATAAGGCAAACTGGAGGGGCTATGCAGACCATTTTGGGGATCGCTGGTCTAGGAAGTCTTTCACGCTACGACCGGGGCGACTTGCCACGTGGAGCGTAGCATATCCGTTTCGCGTTTGTCGCATCTCACTGAGCACAGAAATCTTATTTATTTGGCATTACCCTACGGCGGACAGCGGAACATAAGGTGCCACTATCTATCCATCTACGACACGACGTAGCGCAATGTGAACGCGAATTGTTTCTCTAACCGTAGAGGGTAAGTAAGTGAATTGTGAATTAATATTTTCATGTATATTTGTAAACTAAGGGAATTCAAAGGATTAGGCGACGAAATAATTAAAAAAAAGTTTGCAAGTATCTACTATTATAATTAAACAGTCAGTCGTAGCCTGTTTAAATTTGATTTCCTTTTGATATAAATGCATGCAAATAGCTTAAGTTTGACATCAAGGCATTACTTAAATAAATGGCTGACCAAACCGCATTTTGTTCTTTTTGAAAAAATAACAGTGAAAATCAAGAGTTTTTACCAAATAAATAGGGATTTAGTCTGCTAAAAAATAATTACAAATTATATTTTTAATAGTTAATCTTTTTACACAGTGAAAGTCTCTTTTTCTCGAGTTTTAATTCACTTATTTATTTATTTTTTTGTTTGCTCAAACATTTTCGCCTAATGAGGCATCTTCAGGAGCTGAATGGTTTCAAATGCGAGTATTTTTATAAAATGGAAGATTTTATGTGAAGATGCCTCATTAGACGAAAATGTTTGAACAAACAAAAAAAGAAATAAATAAGGGAATTAAAACTCTGTTTTTATCCAATTTAATTTTTAAATAATTAATTACAAATTTATTTATCAGTGGTAAAAATGTCATGAAATAATCTGAAATTTCAGATCTAATTTTGTTTCATTATTTATATATTTAGAAAACGGATAGTAACAATAAACTCTGGATTAACATAATCGTATTCCTTTGTGTGTTTACAATTTTCGATCACCATCTCGGACAGTGCGAGTACATATCACATAAATAAGTGAATCCATCGCAGCACTTCATATTCCTTTTCATCCAGAACAAAATAACGCACAAAGACTCGGGGGATATCAAAATATTAATGCCGGCGATTCCTTTTGTGAGTTCCCCTCTCCTAGCTCCAAGAACTGACGTCGTTTGTGGATATGTCTTGTGTTCATGATGGGTCAAGATTTCTTAAAAGCTGCTATTATTATTCATGCTCGGATTATGAAATTGTACTGTTGGATGGGACTGTCTAATACCGGGAACTCGGGCTGCTTAAAATACCAAAAAAATATTGAGAAAACTTGTATTCAGTATTTTGGATACGTTTATTGGGATTATACCAGGAATTTGGGATGCTTTGATTTCCAAAAAAAAAACCCAGAGAAAACTTGTATTCTGGATTAAGGACACGGTCTTTAGAATAAACTCGTCCTTTTTAGAAAATCTCGAAAAAAGTATGTTGCGATAAGAGACGAAAATAGGTACTTTGGAAAGGATATTTTTTATTTGGCTTAATATGTCTGCTAGATCTAGAATGCTATGTAACACATCAAATACCCAGGTAAATAGCAAGCGGTTGGTTGCTTCAAATAAAATCTATTGAAGAAGATTTTTATGAAAGGTTTCTATTTTGTTTAAAAATTGAAACAGCAAGTTTAATTCTCAGTTTACCCATACCAAAACATAGTTTAAAGAAGGAAAAATCATGATTGACATTTTCACCTCATGGTCTAGAAAACAAAACTTTATCTATACATTCATTTAACAGGTCATGAAAATCTATAACTTAAGAAAATAAAACCGGGAATCGTGTAAAAAGGAATAAGAGCATCCCTTTAGTGGAGTTGAAACGTACTTAAAACGTAGGTTTCCTGTCTCATGCTAAAACTCCTTCAAAAAGGCCATCCCACTTTCACCGAATCTACCTCATAGAGTTCGTATTTTCTATCTATATTTACCTTTCTTCCCCTCTATCTTACTTACCTGTATTTCGCAGATATCCCCTATATGCCCATCTCACAAGTACCCCACCCCTCCCATCGCTCTTTTATATATTTCGTCAGATAAAAGAAAATACGTCTTCAGCTTTTCAAGATCCCATTTGACGTTTTGGGACAAATGAGTGTGTTTGAATGTCATTAGTTTTTGTCAGGATTTATATTTAGGTACTGAAAAAAAAATTTACCCTCTCAAAGAGAATTTTCATTATTTTTATGATTATTGATGAAAGGAAAAAAACCCATGAGAGGAAATGGGAAAAATTGAATTTACCTTTTTATTGTCCTAAGCACTGATTTTCCCTTTTCTTTAATTTGACAAAACAATTTGGATTTCGTTTCAAAATAGAATTTCAAACATTTCAATAAAATGTCATAATATATTTTATTTTTCTTTCTTTACAGTTTTGCTTAATTTGTTTTTTCTGAACTTATTGTTTTTTTTTATATCTTGAACTATCTAATTTTAATATAAAAATCAATAAAAACATTTTTTTTAAATTAAATAAAATTGCACTATTTACGATATCAATTATTTTGCTTTCTGTTTTATGTTATTTTACTTTTTTGACATACCTATCGGAAAAAAACACTTTTTTTTTATTTGAAACATCGAAGATTGTCTATGATTTAATCGAATTATTTTGTTAACCTAACAACCATTTTTTTTTCAACACAAAGAAAATGAGATTTTTATTGAGATTGCTTTCCCGGTAATAACGAATATTTTACAAATGACATATTATTTTATCGCCTGTTATTATAAGCTCATTTGTATACCGTCCATTTATTGCGTCAATAAAATTACTCCGTATTGCTTTTAGAACAATAAAATAACAAAAGAAAAATATTACTATCTTAAAATCTACAAATACATAGTACCTATACACAACTGTCGAGTACAGGACGGTTTTATGTTTTCATAGTTTATTTTTTCATTTTTTTCATTAAGGATTTTTTTTCTTACTATTGAATTTTACTTTAAATGTAACAGTAACTCTGTCGTCATTTTGCAAGAGGTGGCCAGAGACTGCAGAGCTGCCTAAATTTCTTCCTATCCTTACACACTCTTTTTAATTCATTCATATAATATTTTATATATTTTTTTTTTACTATTCACTTTGTATATCTGATTCTTAAAGATCACATAGCCAATGTCACCCCTATTTCAGGGAAGGTCGGCAAGAGTTGCAGAACTTATGTTCAATCGCAATTGAACATAAGTTTTGCATTGGTTTTTTATGTTGTAGGTCCACATGCGGCATGTGTAAGCGGGAATTTATACATTTCTGCTTATGGGTCTGCATGTTATATGAATCTTAAATGTAATACATCTTTGCAACTCAGATTATAGATTATAAATATAATGCTACAGTTTCGTTAAAAGTGTAAGAATGTTTTATTAAAAAAAAAAAAGTACTGTCATTCCTTTGCTTTCACCCGTTTTGTCTACCCTTTTCTAATTGAGCAGGTACCTACGTACAATCTATTATATACGTACTATTCTATCTATTTTTATAATCTATCTATTATTATACATGAAAATTCATCAATTTATCGTATTGATTATTTCCATGATTGCTTCCCGTACATTTAGAAATGACATGTAATGGTAGCTGGTAATGATATCTCTTCGGTCATCTAAACTTTCATTTACCCGGATTGTCTATTGCCATTGTATTTTTTTATACCCATACAACCCCTATGTGAAACAATCTAGATCACAATCAGTTATACAAAAAGAAAAACACTTTGTATTTTGTGATTTTTATGTAATAATGCATTTTCAATAAACAAATAAAAAATTAAATATATACGTATTTTTACATTTGTTATAACAATTCGTTTTAGATTAATTTGTATAAATTTGTGTTTGAATTCCCACAACCGGTTTTGCATTCAAATCGTTATTATTAAGCCACCTGTACCCGTAGTACGAGTTTTTTCACAATACCCGAAGTATTGAGTATTCGAGAAAAATGTATGTGAACTTGAAAAGCACCTCTTGCAAAAAAGTTTCGATACTTGTAGTGATGATGCAAACGGTTTGTTTGCGAAACCTGTCGTGGAACTTAATATACTCAAATTGATCTAAAACGAAATTGGTTTTATTTTTTATCTTACAAAATATTACGTTTAAACTCAATGTTGTACCAGATATGAATAAAAACTCTAACAGCACCTCTATTGATCATTACATTTTTGGGTAAAACGCTATGCCAAAATTTAAACGTGAAATATTGTACTCGCGGTACAGGACTAGTTAGCTCTACGTTAATATTTAACTTGGCAAACAGCGAAGATTAATACCCAGATTTGCCGACTTGAACCCCGGAGTGGTGAAAGTTTTATGAGGTAGTGCATCGCACCTGCTCGGTAGTTCCCGCCAAGAGGTCGCTGCGAGTCACCAAGTGACCACGTCGGGGTCACCAATTAGTCAACTTGCCAAGGCGGGAAGGTCACCAACCGGAGCGTTCACCAATTCACGAGGAAATTTGATAAGTTGCTGAGAGGTTAGTTTGTGGATAATAGCCATTATTGTTTCATAATTTAGGAGTCAGGAAAAGGAGGTTTTTAAAAAAATAAAAAATAAAAAATGTCTTGAAATATACTTAATGAACTCTTAAATATGATAGGTACATATTCATTGGATATTTCCGTACTTCATACATTTAACTTTATATTCCGTGATCTGTGCATTAAACCTTATAAGAGATGGGAATCATTTTAAAAGTATCTACATTCTCGTCTCTCACTCAATTGAAACGTTAACTTATCTTTACTCAATTTCATTCTAAACCAATGTATTTACATACTTGTAATTTCTATTGTCAAACTATAAGAAATTACAATAATCTGTAGTGTATTTACAATAACCACGTACCTAATACACCTCACCTCATTAAAGATGGAAATCTCCTTGACTGATAGGATGGTATGAGGCAGACCACCCATACTGTAAAAGAAATGGTTCACTTTGCCAATGTTTCAGTTAAAGTCGGCAAGAGTTGCAGGGTGTATGTTTATTTGAGATTTGGGTGTGTATATTTTAAGTCCACATGCAGTATTTTTAATCGCGAACTTAAACGTGTCTGGTTTTGAAAATGCATAGTAGGCATATCATAATGTGAATCCCCAATGTTACTACATATCTTTGCAACTTAGATTAGATTAGATTAGATTTCATTTAAAAACCAATGCATTTTAATGCAATTTCTATTGTAAAACTATTAGAGATGATCATAATCTACAGGTGATTCCCAATAGCCACGTATCCAATACACCCATCCTATAAGTGGATGGGACTGCACGTGACGCCATGACGCAGGTGCGGGCTCGGGGTGATAATGCGCACATTGTAAAATGGAAGTTGCCGTGTGTGCCGGATGAGGCGGCCCTGATCTCAGTTAAAAATCCCATTTAGTCGGAAGGGCTGCATGCATCCAGTGCAGTGAGGCTGAACCTGTAGAATGCAAGCCAAATGTGGAAAAAAAGTTTATAAAATTGAATTGAATTACTTGTTATTTGTACTCTTGTTTGTGTTAGTACTTGTAGCCTATAGCTAGAGGTGGCCAGTTTATCTGCAGATGGGTCTCCACTTTGTTCTGTCCTTGCAATATTGTTTAATGTCGTTCTAATTGCGAACCCTCTTCTTACATGATTTTCTCTTTTCTTACTCTGTATTTTCCACTCATAATTATCTCGCTGATTTAATCAAGCCCGTCGCCCTCGACAAAAAACGCCTCACACTAGAAACCGGAGTCGAGTCACGTATTGAAGAACCGATCAGAAGAGTAAACACAGTGTTTGGAGAGCGTGCATTTGCATTTGCTGGTCCTCTGGCCTGGAACCGCCTGCCTCATCATGTGAGAGAGTTAGAAAACCATGGAAAGTTCTTAAATGCACTGAAAACAAGTAAATTTCTAGCATCTAATGCACACTTGCCCTTGGAGTGACTACATCGCGACGGCACAAAAAAAAAACACCAACTCATCATCATCAATATCATCATAATCTCGTCAGTCTTGGCTGAATCCAGTATTCTTCTTCACTCTCGCCTGTCCATTGCCTTTGCTCTCCAGTCACGTAGGTTCCACTCATATTAACTTGTGATATTACTACGATGATGATGATTTGAAGAGCGCCGTTTCATGAGTTATTTCACTGCATGGGCGTTTTCAGCGTTGATGCAGCGAAGAGGTGGTTCTTCATTCCCTGATTGAAGTATTCTACAGTTTTGCTGGTATTGTATTGTGGTATATTAGATTTAATTAATGTGTTTGGATAGCTAAATCACAACAAAAATAATATTCAGCTAAGTGGCTTGTAACCAGACGATAAAAATATGCTTTCAACCAAGAATATTTGATTAAAGCATTGCAATTTCGTTCAGCACTTAAATTGGAATTTCTACGACCTACTATCCAATCGTAGCACGTTTAATTCAAATAACAAACCAATTCTTAGTTTCTTTAAAATACAATCACTTGATATCCAGGGAAAACGACTAAGTTTAGTTAAAATGGGGGAGGACAATGGATCTTTTTTTGACAATTTATTAATTTTCTTACAGTCTTCTTCCCATGATCTGCAAATGCTTTAGATAATCCCATTCTAAACAGGATCGCTTATTTTTTAACCATTTATGTAGTTTTTTTTAGCTACGATACTCTTTAGCAACCTCATATCCTATGATGACAATTCTACTTATACACTGCACAAAACTGGTTCACCATCCCTTCTCCAGCTACTACGCCCGGGGGCCTTTAATGTTCTCTACGTGGACACTCGAAAGAGGTTTCATAAGGGGAAAATACTCGCCGTCATTGTAAGAGAAATTCATTACCTCGTACCCCAACTATACGTACAAACTCAAAGATATCGTTTAATCAAAAATGTTAGTAAACTAAAACGCAGTCTGGAAGCGCTGCTGTACTCTCTGCGTGTTTCTTGTAAAACTTGATGGTTGAGTTTAATACTTGCTCAGGATAATAGGCTTTGTCTGCATTGTGTGTCTGCCGTGCACCTGATTGGACATTTCTCTATGATAATCTTCTTCTTCTTCTTCTTTGTGCACCTCCACACACTGGCCGGTAATCTCGTTACTTTCTCATCTCGCCGCCGCAAAGTAAATGATGTATTGCCGTACTTGACGTTTGCTTTGTACAAGGATAACAGCTTATTTATATTGTACATGGGAGGTTCTTACTCTTTTCTTGAAGTAACGGACACACTGAAAAATTGCAATGAAAAACAAACAAAACATATTTTCAATCGCAATTAAATTAGATATATTTTATTTTTTATTTAAAATAAAATATAAATTTGTGAAGAGGAATGCAATTCACCAACCTATTCTGCCTGGCCAGAAACAGGTATTAATATCATCATTTAATAATTCATTATTGTTTATTATTAATGAATTATTAAATAATAATTACCCATTTTAAGTATAATCTACATATCGATATAATATAATCTAATTTGGACAGATGTATTATATTTAGGAGTCATACTACATGCCTTCCCACAAGCAGACACGAGTAAGTTCGTGCTTACACATGCCGCATTTGGACCTACAACATAAGCCTTACAACTCTTGCTGACCTTCCTTGAAATAAGGGTTGACATTGACAAATTTCAAACAGTGTCGCCTCAAACAAGACCCAGTTGCCAAGTATTTGTAGTCTTGTGGTTAACGGTAAGTCGTAGGTTCGATTCCAAAATGTGATCTTCGCTTGGTTGATAAAATTCATGTGTAGTTAACATTAACCGGCCACCAAAAGTCCGCATAGCCTTACAGAAACTCGGTCTTGCTTGTGTAATCTTTTAGAGAGCATTTGAGGTGTGATTCACACCAAGACATCGGCCACCAAATATGTCATTCTAATATATTTCTTTACCATGACTATTAAAAACGTCATTTACAAATTAACTTAATTGTCGTCATGTTTACCAAACTTCGATTAAGGCGCGCTATAGAGCTAAATCTGCCGTTATTATTTCTTACACTTTATGGTCTTGGCAAAATAGTTACAGTAATAAAAAAAATCAAGCATGTTTATTAATTTTTTATCTTAATTATAAAGCTTGAATAAAAAATATTACTTAAGAATTGCCACCACCGCTTTTTTTCGTGTGTGCTGTCTTTCGGATTATTGTTTTTGCTTTTTAATTACAGAACTATACATTGTTTAGCTTCCGTACTGAACATTTTTTTTATAATGTCAAAAGTTTTTGAGTAAATATGTAAAAACTGAAACTACTTAATGCATCAAATTTTAATTAAATCAAATAACACAGATTTAGCTTTATAACGCGCCTTAAAGTGGCATTTAAAAAAAAAAATGAGTAAAAAAAGAGTTCCCAACAAATTAATGAGAAATCCTTTCTTCACGCAAGACATGTTTTTTCTTATCATTTCATTACGTATACAATTTTAATTTTCGTGTTTTATGCAAAACGATTATGCGAAAAAATCTCAGAGCAATTAATTGAAAAAACTTAAACTATAAATAATTCTCCGGCTAAAATAAAAAAAATGACTTTAAATTTTTTTTACCCATATCGTTGTGTGTTTTTTTTTTTGGAAATTCACCTTGACAGAGTGCGTGTTTCGGGTTTTATTTTAATTTAATTTCATTTTAACAAGCTGTATGAGGCTGTTATCTTACATCTGCCACCATATATCACGAAAGCCAGTACTCTACGAAAGCGCTTACCCAAAAATGTATGTGAACCACATCGCTCTCAAGGGGTGCTGTTTAACGTTTACATTCATTTTTGGTAAAACGCAATGTTTGAGTTGTAAGATATTTTTTAGACTTAGGGTGTTGAATGGTAGGACTTGTTGCACCGAAAAAGTCGGACTTTCGGGTTGTTGGTGAAGTTATCAAAATGTACCCCATTATTTTGTTTAGTCAAATAAATAGAAGTATTGCTTTATTGTTTATTATAATTTAGAATTATGAATTTCTTAATATATGGTCTAATCTAATCTAACCTAATCTAAGTTGCAAAATATAAGTGACATTAGAGATTCACATTATATGCATTTTCACAAAACAGACATGTTTAAGTTCGCGGTTAAACATGCCGCATGTAGTCCTACAATATAAAAACCCGAATCTTAAATGAACATAAACCCTGCAACTCCTGCCGACCTTCCCTGAAGCAGGGGTGACATTGGCAAAGTGAACCATTTTCTACAGCATGGATGGTCAGCCGCATATCAACCTAAAAGTCAAGGAGCATACACAACAAATTACATTTGATGATCTGTACCTTGACTTAAAAGTTAGTATAAGGCTGCCCTACCATACTGTAAGAAATGGTTCACTTTGCCAATGTGACCCCTGTTTTAGGGAAGGTCGGCAAGAGTTGCAGGGCTTATGTTCATTTGAGATTAGGTTTTTTATACTGTAGGTCAACATGCGGCATGTGTGAGCGCGAAATTATGCGTGTTTGCTTGTGGGAATGCATTTTATATGTATCTCAAATGATACATATCCTTGCAACTTAGATTTAGATTTAGATTTAGACCCGTGTTTGATCGTTTTTGTTCATTTAATTTTGTTTAAAATTTAATTATTGTTTATTTACCTATATCCGTCATTTTAAGTGAATTTTCAACAAGAAAAAAAGCCAATGATCTTCGTATCGGCTTGAAATTATTTTGTTGTGAATACACAGTAAAATTGAAAACAAATATTAAAGACACAATTTCTAAATGCCTTTGAATTTTTTTTTTGAAATCAGCACTATAGACAAATCATTGTATTCCCCATCAAAGGACCTTTCTCGTAAGAAGCTACATTTACGAAAACTCTTTAAAATAATTTAACTTGGTTCACACTTCCCGTGATCTAGCAATAATCCCACAAGGAGTGCCACCCGAGGTATGCTACTAACTTCAGTAACATCGAACCACTTACTTTTAGAGTCATGGACACGCCTCTGACCTATAGGTTCTTGTTTTGTCGTGCTTTCACTTCACGGAAAGGCTTTCTATCATTTGAGAAAATATATCTTTGCATGAGCGTCCATGTGCTGTGGGTCATTCTGACACATACATGTAGGAATGGTATGAGGAGGGTTTCAGCATATGCCCTTGGAATATTTTTTTTCATCATCCCCACTTCAACTGAAGAGGTTGGCGTAAAACTATCCCCATTACCTTTAAAAATAAATACCTACGTTGCACTCACCACATGCGAATCCTTCGGAGAAAATTATGTAAAAAGTTGCACTATATATGTAGCTTAGTAGCGTATCATCATAGGACCTTCTACGTTATAAGCTAAATTAATAAAAACTCTGTACAATAATAAGAAATAACCTAAACCCCATACAAAGTATTCAACAAAACAATACATTCCACGAAGCCTTATCTATTGCGATCTCCATTTTATTTATCAGGCAATAAAAACGCTTCCAGCTGTTTGATAACGCAATAAACAATAATAATAATAATAATAATTATTATTGTCTCTCTCGCTCCCACCCTGAGACTTCCTCCGCTCCCCGCCGGCGGATTTCCGGTGTTTTCCGGTGTTTTTCGGATTAGCTCGGCGCACGCCATCCATTAGCCGTCGGTAAAATCGCTTACACTTTTTACCGACGTGCTCTTACCACGTATACCAACCTGTAGCGTAGATTGTATTACCCCCATAGACTCGGATACTGGCGCTCGCAGTGTATAAGCTGAAATTGCTTGTGACGTTTTTAACCGTTCGACGGGTATCACAAGCCATACCTTGTTTATACAAAGCAATATTTTACATTTTTGCTCACCCTAACACCATTTCATATTACATTGTATAAAGCTTTTACCGGTCCGTAGTCTAGTGGTTTACACTTCTGACTCGTAAGTAAGGTTGTGGGTTCAAATCTCAGCGAAGCACAAAAAATATACCATTTATATTTTAAACTATGCTCTTTGCTGGGGGAAAAATTTATACACCTTTACCAAAGACCGGTCACTAAAGGTCCATCCAGCCTTACAGCAACTGGGTCTTGATTGAGAATTTGCGCTTTGTAGCGACGACCAAGCTCGTAAGCAACAACTCTGCGGCACTACAACCAGTGTCATACACCCTTAGAGTCTCTGAAATCTAGGGAGTCTCCCACACAGGATTTCTGAAAAAAAATACCGTCACTTTAGTGTTTGTTTGTTTTATCTTCAACAGAGGTTATTTCACATGAGCAATTTTTATATATGTACTGGACAAATGTGTCTTATGAATGCTATAAATTTAAAATACAGCTGTATCCATTTATGTAGTCAGTAACTTTTTCAATTGCTACCCCTGCTTCAATGGAAGGTAGTGACAATGGACTGGATACATTTTAGATGAGGAATAATGTGACGTCACTTGGCCGGGTTAAAAGCAAGACAGTCAGTCATAATTTCAATACAATATATGTTAGAAGTTTAAAAATACACTAAAAGGCTATGTCGTACATTTAGGAAAATAGACTGCAACTGGTGTGTATTTTACAACGTCCTCAGAACTTGTTACGACGCCAACGAAACGTCAAGAATATTGTTTATTTTCCATTAAGCATTAATTGAAATACTACTTTGTACTTAAATAAAATTTAATGTACCTTTTATACCAACTACCTACATTTTAAAGATCAAATGCCAAATAAAAACAATATTGTTTACCTCCTAATGTAACATTTACAAATCTACCTACATTTTAAAGATCAAATGCCAAATAAAAACAATATTGTTTACCTCCTAATGTAACATTTACAAAGCTGAAAACTTCCTTGTTTTCAGTACGAGTACATGTATTAGTACAACCCACTTGTACAAACCATTCTTACTTTATTGATACAAATTTGCCTCCATGTCTACGCGACATTTTCGGGTCCTTTGCTCTCGTGTCTTCCATTGCATCTGTTGATGTGTCGCTACACCACAATGGAGAGCCCCATGGCACGCGAGACCCTACTTTTTTTCAACAAGACACCCCAAGTTGTAAAGAACCTCTGTACGTGTAAACTCAACCACAAAGTGTCACCAGAAAAATGTATCAAAAGTAAAACGCTCAGTAGAGGAGCTGTTTTCATTTAAACACATTTTTGACAAAACTCTGTGGTCGAGGTTAAACTTACTTTGGGTTCTGGTGTGTAAATAATGGAAGAACTGGTAAAGTAGGAAGAATAACAAATGACTTGTGTTAGGTTTTATAGTTTTCAATTAAAGTAAATTTATTTTATAAATGTTTAACCTGTTTGGATAAAAAAAAGTTAAATACTGAATTACGTTAATCAGCAGGGTGATCACCGGTACGTAGTCCAGTGGTTAACGCTTCGGATTCGTGGTTGGAAGGTAGTGGGTTTGAATCCCGGTTAAGCATTAAAAATATTTAATTGTACAAATGTGCTTTTTGCTGGATTAAAAAGGTAATCTACCTTTACCATAAACCGCTTACCATAGTTCCATACAGCCTTACAGCAACTGGAGAGTTGGCGCCTTTTACAGCTACGACCAATATTGCAGAAGGCTCTTGAGGTGTGATTCACACAAGAACATTGCTCACCGAATAAATCTGCCTAATATTATTATTCACAAGCGCTTTTAAGCTTCATTATTTAATAAGCAAAGACGAAAACTTCATACTATCTGAAGGCAAAATATTCGTATTTTTTAATTTATTTGTAAACCATTAAATAATAAAATCTTACAGCACAATCTACTAAATTATATGTCGCAGAGGGCTCTTGAGGTGTGATTTACACAAAAACAGTGCTCGCCAAATAACTTTTCACTTCTCAATCATTTACAGTAATTAAGCGATGAAAAAAATCCTACTTTTCATAGACGCGCGTTACTAAAAACCATTAATTTTGCTTTGTAACGTTGTTGGCTGTACGGCGTCAGCGGTCGGGAATTAAAACCATCATTTAATTCACTCTTGTTTGCAAGTCTGTCGACTCGCAGAGCCCGTAATTGGTCGCAGCCGTAGTATGAGGCAATTTTCCGGCAACACACTTAATCCTCGCCGTGTGTAATACAATAATTATTACCTTTCTCATTCAAATTGTGTGACAGCGATACGCGCACAAAGTAAAGGGCTTTGCGACTTTGCCGCCAAAACCGGGAGGCCTATACACACCTGTGTAATCATCTGTGTAGGGTGGGGCCGCACCCCTGGACATTGTGATGAAAACCGGTATTTAAACAACTAGTAAAACATGGTTGTATAACTGGTATTACAATTGTTAAAATTAAGTAACAGTGGATTAGTTGCGTTCTTACATTTACACCTCTGCGGCACTACAACAAGTGTCATAGACTCCTAGAGTCTCTAGAATCTAGGAAGTCTCCCGCACAGGATTTCTTAAAAAAAAAAAGGTACATAAATTTTATTGATTGGGGATCAGTAAAAAAAAATCGGCTTGTAAATGTCATTCTTCTTTCAAGGTTAACGTCTTTGGCATCAATGAAAAAAAAAAATCCAAGCGGTTTGGCTATGTGACGTCAAAATTTTCCATCCAGTCCATTGAAAAAATAATTTGAAAATCTTAAATGTTCATTAAAAGAGTAGTTAATTTCATACACTTGAAAATCACTTGAAAAAAAAAAGATTTCATTTAAGATTTAGATCAAATACTTTATTCACATCTACTAAATATTGTCCTCTTGAAAATGACGTCAGCTGGTAGAAAGCATTTTTAGTGAAATAAATGCTCATTATTTGAAAATAAAGCTGTGTTAAAAAAAATATACCTTTTCATAAATTTATTTACATCTATCTACTAAATGCAGTGGTAACAATAATTTTAAAACAAAAAAGTTAACTACGGATAATTTCATCGCAAAAACTCTCGAAAAGAGAAAAATGTTCGTATCACATTTTATTAACGATATTTAATTATTTTTATTTTTTGTTTCTAAAAAAGATTCGAGTAAAAATGATATCGCGGATAACATGTAACAAATACATAGAATCATTAACAATTTTGTATTGAAACTCCTGCTGTTACAATCAGTGACGGCTCGTCGATTTTTCATCGAGCAGTGCATTTTCATACTAGCCGTCATTGATTAACCCTAATAATTTGTAAGTATTGGATCGTGGCATTATTACTGGGGGTGCAATGCACCGATGCACCTTACCTGGAGCCGTCACTGGTTACAATACGATACTCAATATAAACTAAATAACAACCATACGCATCTATAAATAGTGTATGCTTTCCGCATAACAATTTTCCACTTCATTTCGCGGTGTAGAATTTAGCTAAAAGTATTAAACTTTCACGACCATTTTCATACATTATTTCGGTCAGTTTGTGCGCCGGAGAAATGGGAATTATTGTCCGCCCGGCGTGGCGGCAAAAGTAAGTGAAAATTAGTAGCAGAGCTCCGGGTATTATGAAGCTAGCAAAGTGAGACCTCATCTAGGCTTTACTCTAGCTACTCTATTTGTACTCCAGCTACTCTGCTTGTACTCTCTGCTTCTCATTTCAGTATTCAGTAGGGTCGTTGTACCTGTAATTGACCTCTGCTTAATTTAAACAATAATTTGGAAAAACAAGAATTATCTTAATCAGAAGGGTCCGGTCGATAGCTCAGTTGGTAGAGTGCTTGCATTCCGTACCGAGCTCAATACCCACCGAGGGTGTCAAAAATGATTTCCCGTTTCGGTGTTTATTTCTAATCTAATCAATGTTGCAAAAAATGTAACATTAGGGATTGACATTATATGTATTTTCAGAAAGCAAACACGTACAAATTCGCGCTTGTGCATGCCGCATGTGAATCTACAACATAACAAACCAAATATCAAATGAACATACACCGTGCAGATCTTGCCGACCTTCCCTGAAACAGGGGTGACATTAGCAAAGTGAACCATTTTTTACAGTTCACAGTTTTATTTTTTAAATCTCAAATAAAAATTTGTAATATGTTCAAACCTAAAATGAGTACCGGCAGGGTGTACTTAGCCTTCACAAGAAATGAGAACGAGCCTCCTCATTTCAACTGAAATGGTTGGCATAAGGCCGGCCCTCTTACCCGTAAAAATAAATAGGTCCTGTATCGCCACATGTAAGAAATTACACTGCATGTGTTACACTATAGTTGCGGTGGTTGCAGTCCATTTCTAGCTCCCTCACCTGACTTTGTTTCCACTAGGGTGCATGCACACGCCTTAGGGTGTTCACCCTCCTCCCTCCCCTCCCCCTAAAGGTTCACTCCCCCCTCCAGAATGATGGCAGGTTTTCACCGAGCACAGATTCCAGGTACTGGAAACTTTTTGCAAGCACCCCATTGTGCGGTGCACTTTTTATGCCAAATTGAAAAACACGTGGAATTTTCGTATGTTGAACACACGTTTATGAGTCTTGCTATATTTTTTTTACACTCGTTTAGATTTTCTTCTTTAAAAATCAAATTTTCATCATGAACTTTGTGTGATATTGCATTAAAACAGTGCTATTAATTTTTAATGTTGTAAGTTTTTTTGTCTGAACAATGGTGTTAGGTTTTGGGTTTTAAACCTTTTTTTAAAAAAAATCTGGATTGTAGTCAAATGATTATCGTTATCTATCTTTTATTTAAAATTATAGTTCAATAGAGATTGTTATTTTAAGATTTGATTATTCAATTTTGTGATATTGTCGAAAAATGTTTTTTTTTACTTTAAAAACTATGAAATTTTCGTCGTTGCATATGAGATAATGAAACTTAAAAACGCTTGTGAATCTACTATGATGCAATTGTAAAAGGAATGCGTGGAAGGGGAGACCGAGGAAGGGATAGATAGAACAAATAGGTGAGATTGCGAAAGAATGGAACTTGCAGAGTGAGAATAAGAGAAGAGTGTGCATGAGGAAAGTAATGAATGTTGAAGAGATGAAAGAGATATGCAATGACAAAAAAAGTGGAGACGCATCTGCGGAGGTACCGGCCACCCCTAGAAATGGTGGCAGGTTAAAGTACAGTACAAGTCGTATAGAAAGGCGGCAATGTAGGTTTTTTTTACAAAAGTGAGATAAATACGTGTATAGAGATGATAAGAAAATATTCCCTAGATTGCCGTCTTTGATTCTTTACGAGATTATTATAACTGGCCACTATTACAGTCTAGAAAATTACATTAAACACAAACCGTTCCCATGAAAACAATGTTTATCTGGTTCACTTTTGATTGACTCCATTACAACAATTCAATTTAATTCCTGGAAGCGCAAAATCCCCAAGACATCAAAGGCCTCCGCAACAATAATATCGGCTTGTGATGACTGCTAATGATTATTTTGTGTTAATTGCTTCAGGTGAAGTTGGAGCCGAATGTGGGCAAGCCTTCCAGGGTGATCCACATCAGAAACATACCCAACGAGACCAGCGAGGCGGAGATTATACAACTGGGAATCCCGTTCGGCAGGGTCACAAACGTGCTGGTACTGAAGGGAAAGAATCAGGTAATTTTTCACAAATTTTATTGTGCAGTTGTATATTTTTTCTTATAATGAAGTCGCAAGTTACATTTCAGAAAGTTATTCTAGAAATATATTACGGGAAAAATAGCTATGTACCCAAATGGCTTGCAAATTGCCCCCACAGTGCTTGTTTGGCTTATCTACCATTTGATTTAAAGATGAGCTTTCAATGAAATGGTCTTAAAAATGACAGTCTACACGATAAACACGATAATGTGAGAGTTGTTTTAAATATTTTAAAAATAGATTTCCAGTTTCAATAAGACACATTGGTCCAGTACACATTCAAACATTGCTCATGTGAAATTAGCTCTAAGGGGCATGAGACAAACAAGCACTATGGGGCGACATGTTTTTATTCGGTTGAAGGATCCAAGTTAACTCAACTTGTGACGTCATCCTGCAAAAAAAAATTGCAATCTTCCGACTGAATTTCCTCAAGAGACAAATCTGAAAAAAATGCCGCTCTACGCCGAGTGAAATTTTCTGTAGAACAAATGATTGTGTATAAAATTACTAGAAACTACATAGGTTCAGTATTTTAAGTAAAAAAAAAAACATATTTTACCCCGATGGGAGGCAGCATTAGCGTGTGAAACCTGTTATTTTTTACATGTTAAGAAGCCAGCTTTACAACTAGATTTGTATAGAAAGAAGTAATATATTATGTAAAAAATTTGCGTTGATTAGGACTAAAACCCGTACATTTGTTCATTTTTTAACAATCTCAAAAAAAAACAATGTAATTAAATTATTCTTTAAGCATAAAGAAAAGGCTTCACCTTAAGAAAATCCCAGTTATATTTACCATCAAAAATTTTAGTAACCATTAGACATTGTTTTTATTATATATCAAAACTTATCAATTATTTTTTAATGAGCTTATAAAGCGATTTTCCTTGGTGTATTTCAACTTGCATTAGGCCGGGTTGCTAGGCAAATTTATCAAGCAACCTACTTAACGATAGCGGGTAAAACCACATTGTGTGGACAAGGAAAAACTCATCGCAGAGAAAAAAAAATAAGGTGCATAATTAAGAAATATTTTTAAACAAGTGCTCAAGTTAGTCTCTGTTATGAAAACAATGTCTAAAATAGCTTTTTAATCGTTTTATTTCCAATGAAAAAAAGTCTTATAGCATTCAATTGATTCAAATCTGGTCTGGCAAAATATGTTAACGAATTGCATCCCTATTCGCGAATCTATTAAAAAAAACGATATTAGTAAGACAAAGATACTAATATTAGACTGAACAAACTAACTGATTTCCCAATGACATCTGATGAAACAGGGTCAAAATTATCTTCAATAATATTTTTTATGGTTTGTGTATTAACACTGTCAATATTCATATTGATTGATTATTTATGTTTTCTTAAAAACAAATTACTAATTAAACACTGTTTCTTTTCACTGAATATATCAATTTATTTCAATTTTAGATTACTAACGTTTTCGACCCTATAGGTCATCATCAGGTAGGATTACAATAAAAGTTTTTTTAAATCTTCAATAAGCCCGAACCAGAGTTGCTTTATTTCAAACACACCAGTTCGGATAACCCTTCAAGACGATAGTTTTTTATCCACATACACTTTCAAACAGCGCGTAGTACAATATCATTACGAGCCTTGTATTTTATGGATCGCATTAAAAAGGGGTTTATTAATTTTTCAATACTCGCTCGTAAAAGCTGCCTTTAAATTTTTCCCATAAAATAGTCTGAAATGAAAAGTTTATTATTCGACAAAGTTTTGACATTTCACCGTTATACCTAACGGCGCGGCGGTCCGCACTTGGTCTCTCCATCGACCGATTCCTCCCGCACAGTGCACCGCAGTTTGTTCAAGCTTGGCAAAACTATTTCAATCAAACAACGTTATACCCACTCCCCCATTGTAGCATAAACAATGATAGCTTTCTGCTTCTATTATTGAATCGTTCAAATACAAAATTCAACCTGTGTTGAAAATGACTCGCTGTATCAAATCAGTGTGAATAATAATAACGTGAATGAGATGAAATATGTAGAGCTACGACGATCATACTTTTATATTTGTTGAAATTTAATTTCTCAATTTGTCATTCAATATTGTTTATAAGCGAAGCGCACAAAAAACTATCCGTTCTTACAATGGTAAGGTTTTAATTACTCACTTTAAATGAATGAAGACATCATAATGCTTATCATTTCTTATTTTATTATTATTTTATGGTCGTAGAAAAAGTATTGTATGCCACTGCACGTAATTAGTCTTTGTAATACTCGTGCTGTCTATTGTGCCATTTGGCTGCGCTTCATGGCAGTGGCACAAATAACTATTTTTGCATACGTTGCAATTTTATAAATTTTCGAAAGATCTGTGTGAAGCCAAAAACGCTGTGAAAAGCCATTACAAAAAGGTGTTATTATTTTTTTAATAAAAAAAATCCACTTTATTGTTATTTTTTGAGTCGTTACTAACATTTTCGGAGAACCCCTATCTTCGTGTATCAAATTATGACAATATATGAAAATAAAGGTTATGAAGGAATGTTAGTAAGGATTCAAAAAATAAAAATAAAAGTGGAATGAAACGAAGTTGAAATTTTTTATTTAAAAAAAATAATAACACATCTTGTAATTCAGTTTTTTAAACTGTTAACTAATTTCTATATAAAAAAAACAATAAATATATAGAGCGCCCTTGAGGGGATTTGTTACAGTTTGTGGCTAAAGAAAAAAAGATATCCAATGTATAAAAATAAAATTTGATCGACTTTTTGTGTATGATGGAAAATCAAGTTTATATCGAAACGGTATATAAAATAAACACAAAATTTCTCCGCAAGTCTCGGGGCTCTCCACATTGCCAAACAAAATCAAATTTAATTTGGTAAGCATTCATAATTACTGAAGCAAATGAACCGAGTTGAAAGTTCGCAACGAACAACTTTTGTCGGATTATTCAGTAAATTTCATACAGTGGGGAAAGTATGAATGCCATATGTATACGAGCAAATGAAGGAGAAGGCAATGAAATGCCTTTATTCGCATTCATGGTTAACCAATTGTTTTCTTGGATTATTAAGAGTATTAATTGTAAAATATGACGATTCGAACAATTGCAATTTATGTATATATTTTTAATAAAATATGGCTTTTTGTTGCATGATAATACTTACCTGTATGTGCTTATAACACTATAATCTTTAATTTATGAACATAACTTTCATAACAATAATTCGAAAATAGGTGTGTCGTAGGGCCTCCCCTGAAACTATTTTAAACAGAAGAGACTCCTTGAGACTCAGAGGAAGATCGTTCCAAAACTAGCTTCATCATTTTGTTGTTTGATTCTTTGGTCACAAATGTATTTGTGAATTCTAATTGTTTATAATATGACAATTCAACCTACGTGTCTATAGAATTTGCTTACCTGTCCTATACGTTACTGATATTTCTGATATTTCACTGAACGATCCTTTTCGACCACATGTCATGTTCCTGCATTGTGACGTGACCAACCCTACACCACTTTAAGCAGGCCACTCACTGCATGACATCAGTGACATCCGTAGACACGAATCTACTGGTTTGGAACTCTGTCTCTGAGACTGATTCCCAGCATCCTCATTTCAATGGCTCTTTGGCACGTCCTCTGTCTGTTGGCGCTATACTGAATGAGCCCTTTTGTTTCTATGCCATAGGTCAATAGTGAAAGCACGCATGAAACATAGATCCTGCGTTTCAGGGTTTTTTTAGGATTTACTCACATTTTGTTCAAAGTGAAAACTTTCGTACTATCTCGCTTAACGGCTTGGAGACTAATCCTCCTTCAAAGCACTGCGATCTGTATTTATAGATGAATAAGGGACCATGCGAGAATCTTCTCAATCAGAAGTTTTAAGCAAACACTAGTGCCGCCATCCAAATACCTATGCTTAGAGATACACAAACACAAGGAAGTAAAAATACACAGACACACAATCATACATCCGTAACAAGGCATTTTCGTGTCGTTGAGGATGTGGCCTACATATGTGTATAAAGCCAGTTGTTATATATATCCAACTGTTCACATATGTATCCAGTAAGAGTAGTTAATTAGACAAACTATACAGGGAATAAGGCACAACTGAAAGACTTCGCATTCCTCATTATCACGCTGTTTACTGAGCTTCTCTCTTCTCGTATAAAGCATTACGTAAACTCCCCTCAATTGCGTAAATCCAAAATATGTATAAAAACTAAATCACTCACCAGGAGTGCCGTCGTATAGTTTATACAGTTTCAATGTACGCAATATAAGTGAGTTAACATAAATGTTCTATACTCGGGGTAGAGAAGTAGAAACTAATGCGGCCGGGAAATCTCTGCATGTACTGAATCCAAGTATAAAATTATACGTTATAACTCAAAGAAAATGCTTGGCAACTTTAACGCTTGGTGGAGGCGCTGTTTTACTTTGCGTACATTTTTTGTTAAACACAAAAGGGAAAGGCAAATTTGTATACTTGGCTTACTTTTCTATAGAAACTACATTGTGTAACTGGGCTTTCACAATGTAAAACAATAATATTTTATGCTTTATTTAGAGTATTAGTGTATTTTACTATTCAGCAAACGCAACTCGCAACTCAGCTACACATAAAGTGTAACTTCTTGCCGCGTTATCCCTGAAGGGGTTATGTGAAAAACAAACCTGCTTGTATATGCAGTGTGCATGGGGAGTGAACCATGGAGGTTTTTTTTCTTTGCAACTTAAATTATAATAATGTTATACTTTACCCCCTTTATAGGACATTGCGCACATTCCCTTCGAACGCCACTTCTACTGTCTTATCATTTTGACCTCTTATATAGTAAACCAGAGAGGTCTTTCTCGCAATTTCTGGATTATTCCACCACCAGAACATTTACGCACACACAATCACTATAATCATTCCAAGGCACGAATACTTTTAGAAATTTTTGTATGACGTGCTTCAGTGTGTGTAATCATTTTGATGTATGTGTGTAAAAGCGCACGTATTTCAAGTTCGCAACATTATTGTTAACATGTCGAACGACCGTAACTCCCACCTGAACCAAACAGTTTAGAAAAAACGTTGGAGTTAATGATTTAAATGGCGCGTCCATCACTACTCCTGTCATCCTTTTAGCTCCACCTTGCATTTCCGCGGTATTCCTCTGCCACGCTTTTTCCCACCAACCCATGGAGAGACCATTTATTACCCCCCTCCCCCCAACCTCCCATGACATCCCCTCCCCACCCCACAAACCGCTAATTAGCTGTGTGGAAAAAATATGTTTACCCGCCGTAAATATCACAAAGCATTTCTACAACTAGGATATTTTACCTACATAGGAGTTGTGTAGAATCATACACGGTAATCTAGTATTTTCTCGAAGATTATAATAACAAGTTGAAACACAGGAAAATGAGATCGTTTCGTGTACAAATTATTCATATCTCGTTTGTGAAAAAATCGTAGATAACTGTCTTTGTATCTATACAACTCATTTGAATCATCTTTATACATTATTTAGGGAAGTTATGAAATATTTTTCTTATGATATTTTTAAACCTTTTAAAAAAGGAAATGGCAACCATACAGCTCACATAACTGCAGTTGTAAATATTTACAGGCAGATTTCAATACAGAAAGATTTCAACGTTTCAACACAGGTAGATTCCTTGACTTATAGGTTGGTATGAGGCTGACCACCCATACTGTAAAAAATGGTTCACTTTGCCAATGTCACCCCTGTTTCAGGGAATGTCGGCAGGAGTTGCAGGGTTTATGTTCATTTGAGTTTGGATTTTATTTGTAAGTACACAATCAGCATTTGTAAGCGCGAACTACACGTGTTTGTTTGTGGGCATACATCTGAGAGCTTTAAATGAATATATCCTTGCAACTTAGATTATAGATAGATTATATAGATTTCAGTAAAAGTAGATTTAATACATGCATATTTCAATACAGGTTAATTTCAACAAAGGTAGATTTTAATACAGGTAAATTTTAACAAAGGTAGATTTTAATACAGATAGATGTCAATACACGTAGATTTTAGGTATATATCAATACACGTAGATTTCAGGTAGATATCAATACAATTCGATTTCATTTCAGGTAGATTTCAATACAATTAGATTTCATTTCAGTTAGATTTCAATACAATTTGATTTCATTTCAGGTAGATTTCAATACAATAAGATTTCATTTCAGGTATATTTCAATACAATTAGATTACAAAAACCGAAAAAACAATGAAGACAAATAAGTTCTAGAAAAGATTCATTAATTATTCAACTTATTTTCATAATCAGCTCATAAAAAAAAAACACATCACAGTCCGTAAATTGTCGCGTTGTTTATAAAAAAAAAAACAGAAAAAAAAACTAAATCCACCCGCAAGGATTTGTAAAAATAAATCCCTGTTAATCACTGGTACGGCGCAGTGGTAGCGCGAGTTTAGGGGTTGGTACTTGAGGGGGTGGAGGTGGGGTGGTAGGGGGGGGAGCACTCATCCGACCCCAAATGAAATTACGCGGCGCCCTCTGTTTATTTGTCTAAAGCTGTCCTGTGACCCGTGGCCAAAGGTAAAAATACAAGCACAGTGTTTAAACTAGAAATCGTCTGTGGTGTGGCGAGTGACAAGGTTGTATGCGAATACCGGTATTTGGTGTACTTCTAGTCCGGTCGATAGCTCAGTTGGTAGAGTGCTTGCATTCCATTCCGTGGTGAGCCCGGGTTCGAATCCCACCAAGGGTGTCAAAAATGTTTTCCCGTTTTATTCCAAACCCAAAATAAAATACCGGCAAGGTTTACTCAGCCTTCACAAGAAATGAGTACTAGCCCCCTCGGGAGCTGGGAAACCCCCACTTTTATTGAAGTGGTTGGCGTAAGGCCAGCCCCTTTTCCTTTAAAAATAAATAGGTTCTACTCGCCACATGTGAAACCCTTCGGGGATAACGCGGCAAGTAGTTACACTATAATGTGTAAAAGCTTAGTCGGCGTGTGTAAGGAAATCAGATTTTCGTAATCAATTATCTTCACTGTTGATTATGGTCTCTCAACGTTGAACCTCCCTTTTGTTGACATTGGCAAAGTGAATCACTTTTTACAGTACCTACGGGTCATCAGCTTAATACCAAACTGTCAGGCGCGTGCATAGGGTAAAGGCAATTACATTTCAGAATAAATATTTTCTCTCATTCTTTTAAATAACTTAAATTAAAAATCTACTGAAGAGCTAATGGTGGCTCCGATGGAACTTTTTTTTTTACGTTCAAATCTGAATTTCGAGTTGAAATGATTTGTTAACATATATTTTCTACCGGCGAGCGCTCAAAGAAATATATCAACTCGTGAAGAAAAAAATTGTGTTTTTTTTTATGATGAATTTCAAATGTTAATACATCATTGCAACTTACATTATATACTAACCCAATGGCATCTGTTGAACCAGGCTCAAGTTTATCGTCATTAGGGCACGACAGAACACGAACTTGTGCTAGTTTCAAAAACGCAAATTCTGAATACCCTGTTTTGGAGATGGTTGGCGGGAGAATAGCAGGGTCGTAAGAAATTAAAAATATTTTTTTCTAAAAACATAGCACACCGGTAATGTGATTTGTGAACCCTGATTGGTAGGAAGTATAACTTCACCTGGAACACCTCTCCAGTCAACATCAATCAATAAATAATCCAAACACTGATTAAGGACCAGGTTTATCAGCTTCTCTCTCCATTTACTTCGGTGCCGTTTACCTTGGTATCTAAATATTGACTTGAAATTTGCGATTGGAAAATTTTCGTTTGGCTCGCAGCAAATTTGCTGAAAAAAAATCTGCTTTGATTTCGCCGATACCGACTCAGTACTGGCATCGTTTACCAGAAAAATATTTGGATAAATAAAAAAATATCGATGTTTGATTGAGTGTTGATTTTTCGTGCTTTCAATATTTTTTTCACGACATTATAGCTCATACAGCTACTGATATTTTTTTCTTTTTTTCATTTTTTTTCTTTCAAACTGTGATATCAAATTACTGAATAATTTTAGTGTAAATTTTTAATATTTTTATTACAAGATAATACTCACATTGTACCAAAGACGGTAACTTAGGATTTTTGTCGAATATAGTATAAATTTACGGTAACTCAACAAATTATAATATTGTTAGTTTTCGTACATGTATTTATCTCATTTACAAAAAACAACGTTTATTGCTGTCTTTGGTTCGATTCGACCCAAATATTTGTTTGTTTAAATATAGGTACTTATTTATCTTGATTTTTTTTATATTGTTGTAAAAAATATATATAGGTACCTAAGGTTTTTTTGTATCTTTAAAACTGATTGTACTGAATGCATTTCATTGTTTTTATTCTCATGGGAATGACAATGAATACATACAGGTATTAGTCTAGAAGATTTTTTCATTGATTAATTAATCCTCTTTACAATATATTGCATGCCTCCTCAGATCATTCCATTAGTTAGTTATTTTCAATCCTGTATTTTGAAAGTAGTTCCGTAATTGCAGTCATTTTCTATTCGCATAACTCTAAAAGCCTTATTGACCCAAGATTTTTCGTTGATAATACAAAATAAAATCAGTTAGCCTCTGAAAAAAGACGGATAAAGTTCGAAAGCGCTTAGGCAGTAAAACTCATTAAACTGTAAAAAGAAAATGATATTTTTTATGAAAAAGAGTTATATTTTATTAATATTATTCAATGGTTTAAGCCTAAATTTCGATGTAAGCAAATATGGTTGAAACCCCTAATTACATACCTTGAACCAATCTGATTTAATGCAACATAAATAAAACTCGTGTTATTCGATGAACTTCAAAGTTCTTCAGTTGCACAAAGGCAACATTTACTTGAGCACCCCGGCAGTTCAAAGTGTTAGAAAGAAAACGCCGATCTCCCCTTTACTAACGCAAGTTTGCGTTTCTTTCCGCCGATACCCTTTATCCGAGTTAATAAACTGCATTGAGACGTTTAAAGTTAGTTATTCAAATAGATTATGCAAATGCTGCTTCCACGGTCCGTCTCAGACTTTTGTGAAGAGCAACTCTAGAAATTCTCAGAGATTCAATTAGCTAATATAGCTATTGCGTCAGGTTCTACGCTTCTACGATTTTTGCTACGCTCAAGAAATCCAGCGAAATAAAACATCGCGTCAATACTAAGCCGTCGCGTAAGCTTAAAAAACATATACCAAACTAAAGCACTCACGAGAAGCGCTGTTGTATTTTGCATACATCATTTATTTTAAGTATTAAAGCAATGGTTTATCCTCGAGATACTGGAGCAGTTCTCGACTTGGAATATTCCATTTCAAAGTGGATGATATTTATTTACGTAAATTCGGTTCCGGACGGGCACTGAGTTAATTCAGCTAGGCGGGGAATTAAAAACGAATTTGAATCTTTGTGCCCCGCGATGGTGGACCCTAATTAAGAAATAATTTCATCGTAATGAGATCCAGAGGGATCATCGTCCTATGAAATGATTTAACCCGAAAATGTGATTAATTCACGATTTCCCAGAGTGATTTGCAATGAAAAATCATCAATAAATCTGTTTTCTCTGTGCTCAAACGATTACAATACAAGAGGCTCTAGAATCTATTAATCTTTAATCCAAGATGCAAAGATAGTATATTAAAATTTGAGATTAATTAAAAATCCACAAACAGATTTACTTCGCGCTTACACGAGGCGTGTGTGTACTTGCAAAATAATAATCCAAATCTTAAATAAACATGAACCCTGTAAATCATACCTCCCTTCCCTGAAACAAATTTAACATTTACAAAGAGCAGGATTTTTTTACACTACCTATGACTTTTAAGTTGGTATGAGGCTGACCACCCAGTCAGTAAAAAGAAAAGTTCACTTTGCCAATGCCACCACTGTTTCAGGGAAAGTCGGCGAGAGTGGCAAGGCTTATGTTCATTTGAGATTGGATTTTTCTAATGTAAGTCTTAAAGTAATATGTCTTTGTAACTTATATAAGATGGGTTCAAGTTTTTTATATTCTGCAAAAAATACGTGTCAAAACAACTACCACTAAATGTTCACCTTTTCGGGACTTTTTAGTTTTATATAATTCCATTCATATAATAAAGAGCATTTTCTCTATTTTATAAGTGAGTTGACGCTACAGAGGTAATGGTATTACACCCTCCATCGTCCTCTGACCGTGTGTCGCCGTAAAAGTGTATTTGACTTCAAAAGATTTGCTAATGCAAAACAAAACGCAATTTAATAATGTTGCCTTTGCCGGCGTTATATTAAAAAATCCGCGACCCTCCCCCCCTCCACCTCACCCCGCCACCTACCACCCCCTCTCACTTCATTTCTCTTTCGCGGACGAGGCAAAATCGTCTCACACAAAGTCCGCTTAAGCCGAGGATATAAAGACACTGAGATAATGATGGGTGACTTCAAGGAAAGCGTCTAAAAAAATAATCATATTAGGATGATTTATTTGGTGAGCGCTGTTTTTGTGTGTATCACACGTCAAGAGCCCTCTGCGAGCTTGGTCGTCGCTGTAGAAAGCGTCAATTCTCAAGCAAGATCCAGCTGTTGTAAGGTTGGATGGACCTTTCAGTGACCGGTCTTTGGTAAAGGTTTTTTGTGGCAAATTAAGAGCTCATTTGGAAATATAAATAATATATATTTTGTGCTCCACCGGGATTCGAATCCACAACCTTCCATTTACGAGTCCGAAGTGTTGCCACTGGACTGCGGACCGGTCCAAGAAATGCCAACAACACGCGGTGTACCTGGCGGTCATCCATCCAAGTAGCATCCGCGCCCAATGTTGCTTAACTTTGGTGATCTGATTAGAACCGGTGCTTTCAACATGGTGTCGTCGTTGACCATAAATAATAAAATTGTTTTAAAGAACAAACGTTTGATTGAATGTTTGGTCGATTGATGGGATTGAAAATTTATCACAGCAGAGATGATATAGTGGAGATTTGTCCAAGATAGGAACATTTGGAGGAAATTTAAGAAAATCTTTATCTGAAATGTCTTTAGGCTTTCACGACTGGATTCAGATGCCTGATATTGCTCTTTCAGACTTTGAACGTGGTCCAAACCAAATTCATTGCTTTGTCTTTTTCCTCTTTTTGCTTTCGGTACCGCTATATCTTAGAACCTTCCTTGGTTTCCTGTAACATTCGGCTCCAGCTCATCCTATTCTTTGCGGCCAGCATCCAAATTCTCACCAACTTTTTTGTGGCAAATTAAATTCTTGGCTTTTAAAGCATTAATACTTGCTGGTAGCTGCCTGTATTTACAGAAGATGATGTCGAAAAATATTGTCCAGGTAATTTAAAAATGCAGCACTTTGTTGCTCAAAAGATAATCTTTATCACTGTTGAATATACAGAACTCGTAGAGATAAAGGCGGATAAAGATATTGCAATGCTGATGTGTATCCGATTCGTTTTTTATGGACAAAATTGTGATGCAGCTAATGGTCTGTCGTAATCTAATATCGTTTGCTTCGAGCGCGATCCTTTTTTCGCGTCAGGTCAAAGCTCGCAGCTAATTTCTGCCTTAAGCACTTGGAGTGCACGGTACTAATAACACTTTTATGTGGTGAAACAACCCAAAAGAGCTACGCGGACAAGACCTATCAAGTTACATGTAGTAATATGTGCTTCCTACAGCCATAAGGTCCAAACGGGGAGTGGAAAGACCCCAACTGAGGTGGCTAGACGACATCGCAACAAGCTACACATATAGTGTAACTTCTTGCCTGCGTTATCCCCTTATTTATTTTTACGGGTAAGGGGGCCGGCCTCACACCAACCACTTTCAGTTGAAGTGGGGGTTTCCCAGCTCCCGGGGGGGCTTGTTCTCATTTCTTGTGAAGGCTGAGTAAACCTTTGAGATCGAACCCTTGCTCTCGGCATGGAATGCAAGCATTCTACCAGTTGAGCTATCGACCTTTTTACGAGCTTGATCGTCGTCGCTACAAAGCGCCGATTCTCAAGCAAGATCCAGTTGTTGGAAGGCTAGATGGACCTCTTGAGGACCGGTCTTTGGTAAAGGTTTCATGATTTTTTCAACCCAGCGAAGAGCAAATTTGAAAAAAATGAATGGTACATATTTTTTGTGCTTCGCCGGGATTCGAACCCACAACCTTCTATTTACGAGTCCGAAGTGTTACCACTGAACTACGGACCGGACATCAAGGGAAATAAATGTAGGGAAGATTTGGTTAAACACATAAGCCGATAAAATTTGGTTTTTATATTGTAGTTTCACATGCGGGCATGCGCAAGCGCGAACGTGTACGTGTCTGCTTGTGAGAATGCATGTAATGAATGAATCCCTAATGTTACATATCTTTGCAACTTAGATTAGATTATATGTGACCAGTATAGGTAGGTAGATTTAACATGTTAAAGAAGAATACGACTTTTATGTATTTTTTCACCATAAAAAGCGCGGTGTATTCCGTTTACGAACTTTGTGGATTCATCCGTGAAATTGGCAGCGTGTAATCGGCTAATGCGATTTTAAATTGTTTACCCGACAGTGAAAATATTTAATAACGTTTTCTAATTAATTGTAAAATGATACGCATTGATCTCCGAGTCTCGGAAAACAAGAATCAAAGGCTTTGAATTCAAACAGACATTATTATGAGAAGAACTTACGCCTTTTGGTTGCAAATCGAATTCGTTGGAATTCTAAGTCATTATCTGTAGAGAACTATGTATTAGATTTAAAATAAATACTATATATACCTACATTGAAATTTGTATTCGAAAAATATTATTTAATTAGCCTCAAAAATATTTAAGTCAATTCAAATCTCTTGTCTTAGATCTACATAAGTTGTTGTAAGTGTCGGAAAAATCAGTGTCAAAAATGATAACTGTTGCGGCCCCTTTTAAGGTGTTATAGATCGCAAGGCTATACAGAAATATTAGTCTCAGATACTTTTATTGTAAATAAATTAACATTTCAATAATCCGGTGAATAGCTCAGATGGTAGAGCGTTTTCATTCAAAATCAAAAGGCTAGAATTACGTGTTCTGTTACTGTAACTCTGTCGTCATTCAAGCTTCAAGAAGAAGTTGAAGAGTTACATGTTTTCCAAGAAGCAAGTGAAGGATGGGCGCTTTCGGGGTGGCTGGAGCCACTAAACGGTGCCTAAAAGATAAAAACAAATTATCCAACTATATAACGTGTGATATGTTTTGTTTCTTAATCTAATCTTGACTTATCTAGTCTAAGTTGCAAAGATATGCTACATTGGAGAATCACATTATATGCATTCTCACAAGCAGACACGTACAAGTTCGCGCTTGCACATGCCGCATTTGAACCTACAACATAAAAACCAAAATTTTAAATAGACATACACCCTGCAACTCTTGCCGTCCTTCCCTGAAACAGGGGGGGCATTGGCAAAGTGAACCTTTTTTTTACAGCATGGGGGGTCAGCTGCATACCAACCTATAAGTCAAGGAACATACACGACAAATTACATTTTTTAAAATCAATAAATATTAACACTATGGACATCAAAACTAAAAGAGAAAACTAATTCCAATGTAATAAACCTTACAGATCAACCGCCATTTCTTTCTGTCCTTATATACTTCTTTCATTTCCTCTTAATCTCAATCTCTAACCTGTCCCACTCGGCCTTGCCAAACAAATTCCAAAATTAAAAACAAAATCTAAAAAGGTTCATTCTGTTGTCATCAGGCTTTCCTGGAGATGGCCGAGGAGCCCTCCGCCGTGGCCATGGTCACCTACTTCAGCGGCTGCATGCCCCAGATGCGTGGCCGCGCGGTCTACGTGCAGTTCTCCAACCACAGGGAGCTGAAGACGGACCAGACCCACAGTAACGCGGTAAGTTATGTATGTTTGATCGTCTTTTCTATCTTACCTACTAACCTACAATTACCACTAACCCATCTAGATTTTATTTTTACTTGTTAAGGAGAATGCAATTGATTTCCAGTCTAATTTTACAATTAAATTCTTTTTTAAATATACCTGTTCCAGCCCAGGCAAAATAGGTTGACTGGGATTAACTTAAAAGCAATTTTATTTAAATTATCATAATTTTTCACTTGCCGAATTTCGCCAGTAAATATTTAGTTACACAACTAAAGATTTTCAAGATGGCGTCGTCTTCACTGACAGCAGCTGTTCTTTTTTTATGTAAGGATACATCAAAATTATTGAAAACTGAACATTTTTTGTGTTGTTTTCCAGCCTAATGAAGGTTAGGCATTTGATTTTTATAAACAGTTGTTTGTTTTAAAGCTTTTGAATGGCATTGTAATTATTTCCAAGATTTGGGGGCGGGGCTTGTCACTTCGGTAATTCTATGTTTTAGTTGACTCGAACTAGAGTATTTTGAATAATAGCTCAAGTAAAAGTTAACTAAAATATTATTAAAATTGAATATACCGGACCTTATAGACATATTTAATGTGTGGACGCATAGAAGACTCCTTCCTTGGACTTAAAAACTTGACTCGTTAGACTAAGAATTTGGACTTCAATACTTAGGTAAAATAGTTTGGAGACCCCCGGGAGTAGATTACCATCTTGACTCTCTCGGCCATAGCGTAATTCGATAGTAGTACGTGATCTTTTTTCAAAAATGTAAATTGCAGTGACGGTCGCCATTTTTTCCTGACGATAGACAAAAATACACCTATGGTACAGTAAGCATTTATTTCGTAGATGGCATCGTAGACGACTAACTGAAAAAAAAAAAAAAAACGCAACGCAACTAAGCTACACATATAGTGTAACTTCTTGCCGCGTTATCCCCGAGGGGGTCGCATGTGGCGAGTTGAACCTATTTATTTTTACAGGTAAGGGGGCCGGCCTTACGCCAACCACTTCAGATGAAGTGGGGGTTTCCCAGCTCTCGAGAGGGCTGGTCCTCATTTCTTGTGAAGGCTGAGTAAACCTCGCCGGTATTTTTATTTTGGGGTTTGAAATAAACACCGAAACGGGAAATCATTTCTGACACCCTCGCCTCGGCGGGATTCGAACCCGAGCTCACGGCATGGAATGCAAGCACTCTACCAACTGAGCTATCGACCGGACTAGTACTAGGACGGAAAAGTTTTTTTTTCACCTTAAAATGTGTTCAAAAAGGTATGCGCCTAATATGAGTAGGTATACAGTAAAAAAATAGTAGATTGAGGGAAATTAAGATGCTACATTTGAAATAATAATTTAAGAAATAATGGCCTTTATTTTTCTTGCAAGTTCTCTCTTATCAAACAATATGTTGTTATATAAGAAATAAATGCTTCTTCAATCATTGTTGATCGAGTTGGAGTTTTTTTATAATAAGAAAAAATATCACTTTTGCTTCCTACCGCTTTTACTTCATATTTTGAAACCAATAGGTATCATTCAAAACAACACTGCTACATTTTTGTCTTTCGTGTAAATTTTCAAATTCCAACATCTCATTAGGACCGGTCCGTAGTCCAGGTGGTAACACTTCGGACTCGTAACTGGAAGGTCGTGGGTTCAAATCCCAGCGGAGCACAAAAAATATACCATTTATATTTTCAAATTTGCTCTTCGCTGGGTTGAAAAATTCATAAACCTTTACCAAAGACCGGTCATCAAAAGGTCCATCCAGCCTTACAACAATTGGGTCTTGCTTGAGAATTGACGCTTTCTACAGCGACGACCAAGCTCGCAGAGGGCTCTTGAGGTGTGATACACACAAAAACAGCGCTCACCAAATAAATCAGCCTAATTTAATTTTGTTTCAATCTCACAAAAAGCGTTTGGATTGTAAACGTGAATACGAAAATACTTTCAAATTTAGCAGAGATTTCCTCCGATCCGCATTAGGGGTATCCATTTCAAATAAAATCGATACAATTTCAAAGAAAAACAAGCCTGTCTTTGTGTCCTCCCCTAAGATAGCGCTCAGATGCAAAATAATTCAAATTTACGCATGAAAATCTGCGATTCTTTACAAGTATTCCCTTTTTACGTTAATAAATAATTACCTTTATATGCAAAATTGATTGTTCTCTAATAGCTTCCCTCCTTTCTTAGAGAACCATTCCGAGATCACATCCGTCGTATAAATGAAGTAAGATTAACATACAGTACCATATTTCCTACTAACAGGAACTCAATGTTCAACACTCTTGCACGTTTAGTGAAAAGCCAAAAGGTTTATTCGCATTAAATATCAATTCCTTGACTTTTAGCTTGGTATGAGGCTGACCATCCATACTTTAAAAAATGGTTCACTATGCCAGTCTCACCCTTGTTTCAGGAAAGGTCGGCAAGAGCTACAGGGCTTATGTTCATTTTAGTTTTGGTTTTTAGATCGTGCAGCATTTGTAAGCGCGTGTTAACTTACACGGATCTGCTTGTGGAAATGCATGTGATGATCGTAAATGAAATATGAATCTTTGTATTTTAGATTATGGAAAGGGAAACAAAAGTGTCAAAGTGCACGTTTATCTATTAATGAACTTTGTGAGCAATATTGTGATCCAAAAAAAGGTCTTAAATAACGGAATAAATGTTTGAAAGGGGTCCTTAATTTTCCGGATTCTTTGTAGCAGGGCTGTTAGCTGCGTAGTGTTTTTTTTGTGATGTGTTGGATTTGTTTTGTTAATTAAGTGGTAAAAATAAATTGACAATTAATGTACGTGGTACACGATCGTAAAAAATCCCAAGGTTTGTCATTCAAAAACGACAAAAAAGAAATCACGCAAAATTGTTGAATTTTGAGCGACCATCTGTATGGGGAATTTATTCTCTTCTGGAATCTGTTCTTCGTTTCTTTATGACGTCATCCGCTTTCACTCTTCCCCTGGACCTCAAGTATAAAACATTCCATTTAAACTGAACCACAGCGTTGTAAAAAAATGTATGCTAACTAAAAAAACGCTCCTTTAGTTGCAGGACATTTCCTGGTAAACGCTACGGTTGAGTCTGGTTGAGTCAAAACGTAGAGTTCTGGTATCTTCTCCTTCCCCTTGTATCCGTGCCGCACGGATATGACTGCTTACGCCCTCGGCTTAGCTCAAAAACGAGCCTTCGGGAGTGGAAACATCAAAGAAAACCATCTCCTCCGGTTTAGTATCGGCTTGTATTTCATATGCATTGTGACCTCAGTATTCGATCATCGAATCTTCTCTATATCCATTTCCCTTTGAAATTCCCTTCACATTTTTGTCAGTCGTTTTTAAAGACTCATAATCTCTAGTATATAAAATCAAATTTGTAATAAATTCCTTGGCTTTTAGGTTGAGGCTGACCACCCATACTGTAAAAAAATGGTTCTCTTTGGCAATGTCACCCCTGTTTCAGGGAAGGTCGGCAGGAATTTTTAGGGTAAAAGAAATGTGCTGTCGTAGTTTCGCATGCTCCAAATCTCTTTGGACAGCTAGACGTACTATAGAGTCCATTCGTCGGGAGCTGTGTTTGGGTGGCTTGACTCTGGTCATGTCGTATGAACACGCCGTATTCTTCAGTTCTTCGGGCACGTTGTCCATGGCAATGAGTTGTGATCGGTGGCTTGGAAGAGAAAAGAGGAAGAGGAAGATCCACCTCACGATGGACCGATCATCATAAGGCAGCAGCAGACACCTCAGTGGCGCGGGCACTGCGGACAGCGCAATCAAGAGAGAACTGAAGAATCAAGTGGTTTTTCATAACACACGGGTCACACCCTTCAGCAACGAGGAACAAGATAGAAAAGAGAGGGGGTCAGCCTCACACCAACGAAAAAAATATGAAAAAGAAATTCAAATTTTTCATTTTTTTTTTTTTTTTTTTTTTTTGCATAGGAAATTTTTGACTTTTTTTGTATAGATTTCTTTGTAAGGTTTTGTTCTTTTTTATATTTAAATGTAATTTATTATTCATATTCCTTGACTTATAGGTTGGTATGAGGCTGACCACCCATACTGTAAAAAATGGTTCACTTTGCCAATGTCACCCCTGTTTCAGGGAAGGTCGGCAAAAGTTGTGGGGCTTATGTTCATTTGAGGTTTGGATTTTATTTGTAAGTACACATTCAGCATTTGTAAGCGCGAACTACACTTGTTGGTTTGTGGGCATACATTTGAGAGCTTTAAATGAATATATCCTTGCAACTTAGATTATAGATTATAGAAAGCGTTCTTCTAAAACCCAATTTTTCTGAAAACTAGATTTCTATATTCGTCACTGTTTGATCCGGTCGATGGCTCAGTTGGTAGAGTGCTTGCATTCCATGCCGTGAGCTCGGGTTCGAATCCCACCGAGGGCGTCAGAAATGATTTCCCGTTTCGGTGTTTATTTCCAAAACCCAAAAAAAAAATACCGGCTGAGTAACAGCCTTCACAAGAAATGATTACCAGCCCTCTCGGGAGCTGGGAAATCCCCACTTCAACTGAAGTGGTTGGCATAAGGCCGGCCTCCTTACCCGTAAAAATAAATGGGTTCAACTCGCGACATGCGACCCCTTCGGGGATAACGCGGCAAGAAGTTACACTACATGTGTAGCTTAGTTGCGTTTTTTTTTTGACAACGCTGAATACTGAGACGTCTCAGTCTTGTGCCAGGCTTTATGATCTGTCGAGGCTTGTGACGTCACTCCCCTCCACATATCAAAATGTAAATATCCCCGCATTCACCTCGCGCACTCTATACGGCCAGTTAAATCACACGAGAAATCATGTTGTTCTTTCTCCTTCACTGTTTACCGATTTCCTATAAAAACATGTTTAGACACTTTATAAAAAATGTACCTCAAGGTTGAACAACAAATTTTCAGTTGGTTTCTAGGAAAACAATATTTTTTTCCTTATCTTTTCTGTTATTTTTTCACTTTCTAACTTCTAACGGAATTCAAAATGTATTACTTATATTTGAAGACAGTCAATTTATTGCTGGAGTGATGTTTTTCGGGATCTGTTGCCATGGTCTGTGGAAGCACGCTGAAGAAGCCCATCGTAGAAATGGGCGAAAGGTCCGGAAGCTCAAGTTCCCACAGACCACGGCAACAGATCCCGGAAATCATCACTCCAGCATCATTAAGCCTAAAACTCTTATTCAGTTAATTTATTAATCGTTTTTTATTATCTTGTGTCTATGATATATAACCTTAGTTGCAAAGATGTATTAACACTTCAAATTCATATTAAATGCATGCCCACAGCAGACACGTGTAACTAAGAAACAGACACATGTAAATGTCAATATTGTGTAAAGATTTTTAAAAAACCCTGTAGTAAGAACATGTGTGTCAGGTACAATATAAAAAAAATCCCACAAGAAATGAACTACGCAAAAATAAAAAAAACGCAACTAAATAACAAATACAGTATATTTTTTCCGCGTTCTCGTGGCGATTGTACCTATTCATTTTTACAGGTAAATGGGCCGGACTTACGAGAACCACTTCTGTTAATTGTCAGTTGATAAAGTTACGGTGTTAATTCAACTTTTTTGCCGAATCCGTTGATGCTTTGATACGTTAATTGAGAATATTTAACATATGAGAAGGTCTCATTGTTTATTTATTTTTTGTTAGGTACCCTGACATCTTCTTCAAATAGCACCAAAGTTTTTTGTTGTTAATTTTCTTTATTATTAAGTATAACAGTTGAGTCGATATATTGGTATGCGGCTGACCACCCATGCTGTAAAATAGTTCACTTTGCCAATGTCACCCCTGTATCAGGGAAGAACGGCAAGAATTGCAGGTTGTTAGTCCATTTGAGATTTGGTTTTTATGTTGTATGTTTACATGCGGCATGTTCAAGCGCGAACTTGTACGTGTCTGGTTGTGAAAATGCATGTAATGTGAATCTTCAATGTAACATATCGCACGTTTAATAATAAAGAGAAATAAGTCAAAAATTGAGAAAATTGAGATTTTGTAATAAAACGCAAGAACTATGCGAGGAGAATAGCTAGAATGCGACAGCCGTTCAATTTGGACGAATATGACCGAGATAAAACATCAGTCGCCTTTTTTATCCCATACAAGTTGTACTGGTTGTCTTAACTTCAAACGTGATTTCCCAACATTCTTATTTTTTTAGTTATTGCTCTTTATTATTAAACGTGCGATATATTTGCAACTTAGATTAGATTATAAATTGATATTTGCGTTGATTTTAATTGTTTGCATGTTTGTACGCGCGGAATTTTTATTCGCAATAAAAACGATTATTCCATTTGTCCAAGTACCCGTATTAAAAAGTATAATCCGGTCTCGTTCACAAGATGTCGCCTTTCTTGCACGGGCAAGTTTCCTTGGATTTCCAATCAATAATGTAGCCCTCAGACCAGGACAGTAAATACAAGACGGCGGCGCTTTAATGTATCTTCTTTTATGCTTAATGGTTCATACACAACGTAAATACATTGTCTAATACTACACTACTAAATAAAATTAATAATTAAATAATAATTCGGATAATTTCTTTGGTGGGCATGCTGTGTAAAAAACACAACTTCTGTCCATTAACTGTAAGTGTAGATAGACCTTTTGTGTCCAGTCTCTGGTGAAGACTGACTTTTTTAACCCAGGGTAGAGCACATACGAAAATATATTCAACTCTGTTGAGAATCAAATTTTCCGATTGCGTGAACAATGGACTACGATAGCATTAACACTGAAAATTATTGAATCAATTGAAGTTTGCTGAGTGCTTGATATTGCTCTTTCAATTTTTGAACTTGGTCCATTTTTATTATTTTGCTCATGTTCAGTTACGTCTGTGTGTATCTCCTTCTGACCCGAAAATGTCGGTTTACCTGAAACGCAGGGTCTTTGAGTCATGAGTGCTTCCAGTATCCACCTACGGCTTGGAAACAAAAGGGCTCACTCAGTACAACGTCAACAGACTGAGGACGTGCCAAAGAGCATTGAACGGAGGATGCTAGGAATCAGCCTCAGAGACAGGGCTCCGAACCAGGAGATCCATAGACGCACTGGTGTCACTGATTTCATGCAGCGAGTGGCCTGCTTAAAATAACGCTGGGCTGGTCACGTCGCAATGCAGGACCATACCAGGTGGTCGAAAAGGATAGCCCAGTGGAGGCCCAGTATGTCCACGCTGGAAGTCGGGAGACCCCAACTGAGGTAGCTGGACGTCATCAAAAGAACTGCAGGCAGAGGATGGCTGAACACAACAGCCGATAGACAGAAGTGGAGAGGATTGGAGGAGACCTACGTCCAAGAGTGGACTAAAAAGGCTGAGGAAGAGAAGAAGTAACTCTTTTAGAGCTCTGCTGCTACCTTCTGCAGCTCTTTACTCTTTAATTTCTTAGAAGGCATCAGAGCTCCGAATAAGTTACAAACAGAAGAATCAAAACGTTTAGCAATTTTTGAAAAGTTTTAGCGGAAACATTGTAGAACTCCAAAATAAAGTAACTAAACAAAGTTTGTTTTAATTTTTTAATAATCAAAACGTTTAGTAAAGAAAAATAAACTACGGATCCCGGTCATCGTCAAATGGAGCAGGAAGAGGAGATGGTTCTGGAGGGACTATATAGACCGCATGAACGAAGGAAGAATAGCCCGAGTCGTGGCACAAGAGATACCGGACGGCCAGTGTCTACTAGGTCGACCTTCCAAAAGATGGAAGATCAGCTGGTCTTCTGCATCACAGGATGGAGTTCCACAATAAACAGATCCTAGATCTATAACAAGAGGAAGAAGAATACATCGGTCAAAACCCGAACTATATCAAGCATCAGAATAAATATTTGTTTACTGTCTTCGTTTGTAGCAAGCCTTGGAAGACGCCACCTTCCTCCCTGATAATATAGCGGCAATTTAGGAGACGATCAGTGGCACTCTCCGAGAGGCATTACCGTGATTGCGGGCTGGAGATTGTCCTTGTTTGTACCGGCCACGGTGCCGCTATATCACTCCGCCAATATTAATACGGCAATTATATTTAATAATGTATTGCGAAGGTGCGAGATGGCGGGAATAAATCCTCTGGCCGGGGGTATGCGTCAAGTAAGGAGCACTTTCATACAGCGGTGTAATGATCCTTAGTGCTTTGAAATATCCCCATATACACTAAAAAATATCCCATATACATTCAGCAATTTCTCTTATACACTTTGATTTTTCTCTTATACAATAAATAACTATAACTCTGTTGCCATTCCGCTAGGGGTGGTCACAGACTCTGCTGATTTTACTCATTTTTTTCCTACCGTAGCATACCTTTTTCGAACATTTCCTTCTTTTACATTCGGATTGTTTATCCCATTTTTCCATAATTTCACCGATCTGATCCAGGCAAATTTTTCTCAGTCTTCCCTTTCCTCTTTTCCCTTTCACATTACCTCTGTATATACACTTGGTAAGCCTTTTGTTTTACATTATTTCTACATGTTGTCCAAATAAATATCTCAATTTCTCTTATCCACTTTTTTTATTCTTTCGGGTTGAACGATGTTCTTTTCACAGCTTTATTACCATCAAAGTTTCGCTTCAACCAGCCGAAAGCATTCTCAAGGACAGATATCATACTGACTCGGTAGTCTTCGCGTCCGCTTACTGTTGGTAACTAGTAATCACTCCTCTTATATATTTTGATTCTTAACTTACGAAATAACAAATACCCCTTATATATAACGTATAGTGAAATAGTGTGTGTTTCTTTTTACGACAATGAGGTTGAAACCAATTTAATCCTAGTCGCAAAGAATTACAGAATCTGTAAGCCTTTCAAATTCTAAAAACTATTATGAAAATTATATCTTGATGATATTTCGGGACGAATAAGTATAAGTATCAATGGATTGCATGAATTTCCGAAAACTTTGCAGCTACCTACGTCACAAAAGATATCGTCAGTCAAAGAAAAGATACCTCAAGATATTTTCTCAATTTTGAACTTGAAATGACTTTAATAGTCTGAAAAAACTTGCTGTTTTTTTAATGCTCTAAATGTCACGGGTATTCGCAGCTAAATAGAACGTACATGCAAATTCTCCTCTATATGCATCGATATAAATAATATACATAGATGGAGCGCGTGAGTGTTTTCCTATACAAACGGTTGTGCCACAAAATTGTAGAAAGAAAGAGAAAGAAACATTATAAATTTTGTTATGTTTCTGTCTCTTTCTGATCTCCATGACAACATCAGGGGCCGTACTCAACATGGATTTGTAAGGACTGGATGGGCTGAGAAAGCAATCCTTTGTGAATTAGAAATGCGCTACCCCACTCATCATACAAAAATCCAAATTCAGTCTATCGGTAACCTTCCAACTATTGACAGGTATGTTTCCTAACTGGAAAGAAAAATCATCAAAATGCCAAGCCACAAATTTTTCAAATGCACAAACAATACGAGAAATTGTAATAAAAAGTCTGGAGTAACTTTTCACTCGTAATTACCAGTGAATATTAATATTTAAGTAAATTCAATTGATATTTTATCTGCCGATGCCTTTAGCAACAAAACAATAGCCCCGCTGTCAAACCGTCGGCCATTTTTAGTGATAGAGATGTGATGATGATAAAATATAGTATCTGATACCGTCACGTGAGAACATTTTTTTTTGTGAAATGTATGTATTTGAAGACGTGGTCTGTATTTCAAAATTCAAAATTTCAATTTCTACCCTACACTTTTTGTTTAATTTATTCTTTTACATTTCAAGGAAATTGGATTAAAAATAATATTTTTTTTACTTCGTCTTCTATAGGTATTACTCCTAACATCATTGAAAAAACTTAAAATTAAAAAAATGTAATTGAAATAATTTTCACAAGTAATTATGTAACATTAAGTAAAATATTTACGTTTATGGAACAGAAGCATTAAAAAGTATCAGATATTGTCAAAACCTTTGACAACACTAAATTATGTTGTCAACGAAAATAACATCAACAATTCGTTGCTAAGCAATATTACCTGCTTACATAAATTAACGACGGAGTAGAGACGCATAACGTGATAGAAAAGGACAACAACAAAAAACGTATGTTGTGCGAGCGAGACAAAACAAGGGACAAAGTCTGGCGAAATTAGATTTCAGTGACTGTATGGAACACAGTGTTTAGAACTAAATCAAATAAATAGCCTCTCCATTTAATAGAACTCCATGGTACTCAAGCCGAAGTGAAGAAAACCTAACAAGTGACATCTGAGGCTGACGTCTCACAACATACGTTTCCCAAAATGTAAGGAAAAATAACTTAATACGAATAAATTCACATTTAAAAAAAAAAACGGTGCATTATATTTAAAGTTGTGTAGGAACTAAAAAAAACTTAAACAAAAAAGACGCATTACTGACTGTATCTTACTTTTATGTAATAGAGTATTTTTTGATAATTTTATGAATATCAGCAGATTTTTTTCTCCGTTATTTTAAAGGAGCATCTCTGAAAGTTGTCTTATATGCTTATTTACATTTTAATATCTTTATTTCTTTTGTATTTATATCTAAATAAACCTTAAAAAATGCGATTAATGCGTCTAATATAAGAAAAAAAATCTATCGTCAAATAATAGGTATAAGTATGAAGAACTGAGTTTTTTTTTAATTTTGTGGTTTTTTACTGTATGCTTTTGTTTGTAATAATGCATCACGCGCTTATCATGAGTTTTATTTCATTAAATTAACTTATTTCTATTATATGGGGAAATTTAATTTTTTTATGAAACTGTCAGGCTATCTTCGCATGATAGTTGTCTTCAATTTACATGTAGGTACCAATGAGGTACCTCGATGTTTCCTTGCCGACGCTTGGTAAACAACTGATTGCAAATGGGGCATACACTATCATTTAGGGCAACCGTGATGTGGCTCGGATATATACGCTAATGCTCCATCTATATATTTTATTTAGATCAATGTCTATATGTTTTTCAATTTTCAAATATAAACATTGGACTTGCCTACCAATATTCTATGCTCTTGTATTTATGGTATATGTATTGTACCTACATGTATTTATTCACTTTCCGATCTTGCCAAAAAAAACATTGTAAGCCCACGTTCACATATTCACAAAGAGTATATTTATTTATTTAAGAGCACCTTTGCCGCTCTGGATTAGCGCACAAAATTCACTTTGTGTTTCAATCGACTTTTCACATAACGAACACGTTTATTTTTGTCACCTTCGCTTAGCGAACAAGCCGCAGCAAAAACTCGGCATCAAAGGACCCCTAACCTAAGTAAAAAAACAAAACTCCAAAACTCAACCAAACCAAAATATATATACAGAAACTAAAACAGCATCTACTGTGAGTGTAAGTTTATCTTTTAACGTTTTAGTTGAGTTTAAACGTAAACTGGTATACTTTTTGTAGTGGTTTTTTGTACTTGTATTCGAATGTGCTACAAGTATATTATGATATGCTTTCGTAAGTAACAAAGACTTGTGTTGTTTCGACACTTTGTTCAGAGCACTTGGGCGGTCGCTTGTATGTAGAGTGTGCATTTTGTAACCATCGACCTTTGTGTATCGATATATTTTTGGAATATTTTCACGAGAAAAATGTTTCCCACACGAATACCTGAAGGTTTTCATAAACGATACTGTAAAAGCTTGAGATATGCGCTGTTTTTTGGCATGCTTTCCATTGGTGCTTCATAATTTAAAATACAAAAAAAAAGGCAAACATACCGAGATCCACAAGTCTTTTTTTTAAGTGTAAAATTGATTACAAAAATCTTCAATTCATCTTGTAAATATATAAAGACGTATAGTCGTATACATTTATCAGTTATTCCTTGCAAGTCTGCGCTCACACATGCAGCTATCAGTAAATACTATCAAAATAAAACCTTATCTTGAACTGAACATACATTTTGGAACTCTTGCCTCTTTGCCCTGAAATTGGAGTTGTGTAAAACAAACCAAATTTAGTATTATATGAGTTCAGTCTCATATCAATCTATTAGTCAAGGAAAATTTCTATTCACAACCATTACTCAAAATGAATACAGGTATACATTCCTGTATTCATTTTGAGTAGGTGCCTAGTTTGTTACACGATTCTCATTATTTTTTAACTCTTCTCATTCAATTCTAGGCCTCCTTCAATAACTAACTCAACATAATTATAGTTTCACACAAAAAATGAGTTTTTTTGCTCATTTTTTTGCCTCCAAACTGCGCCCTGTCATTTCACCTGCAGGTTCTTTATAATTTACATGAGCGAGGGCGTGTATGGCGCCCTTGGCTGAGTTTTCAGGCCCAGGTGTCCCTGTTTGCATCGGATTACTGTGGAGAGACATTTAAAAATACACATTACGGCGGGCTGGCTTTACTTTGAGGAGGTAGATTTAAAAACACGTCTCTTCATTTTGATTTTATTTTAATTATTCTGTTTTCCTTTAATGTACGTCAAACTTTGTATTAAATACTTACAAAGTAATATTATGTTCATTAAATAATTTTCCCGATTCTATATAAATATTACTGTATATTATGTGTATATCTTTTATGGTTTGTGTATTAACACTGTGAAAATTCATATTGATTGATTTATGTTTTTTAAATAAATAAAATACACTATTTTTTTTATTAAAACTTTGTTTTATTTCACACATAATTAGACAATATTTAAAGTTGTGTGATAAATCACTGCAAGGGCACTATTCAACTGTATCATCTCCGAAACAAACATGTCTTCAATCCCGACCTAAACGCACTTGCACTCTCTACGGGTCTAAGCTAATGGGGTAGGGCATTCCACAGCACAGGGCCAGCTATGCAAAAGGCACGATCCAAGTATTTTGTTTTATTAGATCGATTATCAGATTTATATTTTTTAAATCTCTACGCTAAAAACTGGCATAAATATTTTACCACATAATCTGTTTAAAAATGGCTTCATTTAATCATGATTAATCAGTTATTTGATGCTTGGTTACAAAAATGTGTTAGACATACAATGAAATCAGCTTGAAGATCGAATCGAAAAATGCTTCGGATCTCTTGGTGTGATCGAGTCACCAATGAAGAAGTCCTTGAACGAATGCGCACTACAAAAGAGCTCATGCCTACCATTAAGCAGAGAAATCTAATGTACTTCGGTCACATTATGAGAAATGAGAAGTACCGTCTCCTTCATCTTATCATTCAGGGTAAGATTGAGGGGAGAAGATCTCAGGGACGCCGAAGGACATCGTGGCTGAAGAACCTGCGACAGTGGTTTGGCAGAAGCACCAAGTCCCTGTTTCGAGCCGCAGCATCAAAAATCAAAATAGCTATGATGATCGCCGATCTTCGTTAGAAGTGGCACAAGAAGAAGAAAAGGAAGAAGATCGAACTCGTGATAATTAGTACACGAAATAGCTTCAAATCTTTAAACCACTCAGCCACATAATATCATCCACAAACTTACGATTTTTTTCACTTGCTTTTCGTAAATTTCCACGGTCAAAAAAATAAAACAAAGTAAGCATTTATTTTCGGCCATTGAATCCAAATTTTTATTTAACCTTTAATTGCTGTTCAAATTTGAATAACTCTATTTTGATATCAATTATCATCAACGGCGTAGCTTCAGTCTGCGTAGACCCATTCTCTCTCGGTCTCTCTCTCGAGCCTTCTTCCTATTGCCGCCAGAATATAATGAATTCTTAGGCAGCGCTTAGTTTATTCTGTTTTAATTAAATTGCCTCAATTATAAAATAGGGGGTCGTGTAAGAGGTAGCAATATTTTTGAGCGTCCTCCCCGTCTTGTCTTTGGGGTGTGTGTGTGTGTGTGCATACACATATTAAGAATTTTGTCATGATTCACACTTTCATCCATGTACAGTTACAAGTTTGTTGTTTTATGATTAAATTAAGAAATAAAATCACACCCCGTGCGAAAATGGAATGAATTAAAATTTAAGGGCTCAAACCACATGGATATTTTCCATTTACATAATACTCTTAATATGTAGTCGTGTTAAACCCGGCAAAAGTTGCAGTATTTATTTTCATTTGAGCTTTGGATTTTAATTTCTAAGTACACATGCAGCATTTGTAACCGCGAAACTACACGTGTCCGTTTGTGGGCATGCACTTAATATAAATCTTAAACGACAACATATCTTTGCAACTAAGATTATAGTGTGCACTCGTAAACATAACAAATATTTTATTCAACCTTTTGATGATTTTTTTTATCAATTTGATTATTTATTTATTAAAAAAAACCCTGTTTTTGATTGCCTTGCTATTTATGAAAATTTATAATTTGTTATTATCTAAAACTGAATAAAAGTCATACAGAATCATTAAAAAATAATTCACGAAACATTTAAAAAAATCTAAGCTACACATACATTGTAACTTATTTCCACGTTATCTCCAAAAGAATCGCATGTGTCGATTTATGATATATTTTTTATTACAGATGAGGGGGTCGGTCTTCCGCTATTATTTATTAAGTTTTTTTTTTTATATTTTCCGGTGGCTTAAAAGTGTCACATTACATTTTAAATGTCGTACTTCCACTTGTTGTTCCACTTTTCATAAAAACTCGCGGAATTTTCTTTTGACTCATTTTGCACCATCACCCCAAGGGCCGCCTTTATTTCATCCCCTAGTGCGTTTCATCTTACACCGGTTATTACCTCAAGTGACTTTAATTCCTCCCTCTACAGAGTCCTGCGTGAACTTCAATGTTTTGTATAACTGGAGCTATAATTGCAAATTCCTTTCTTATGTGAAAATTCCTGGTTTTTATTCAAAATACTAATTCATACGTGCGTCAAGTGCAAGGATTTTTTTCAAGTATTTAATCACGTTATACTTGGTGTTATTCTTAAACAGCTAAGCCGTGGCTCATCCGCAGCCTACAGTAAACTTTCCATACAAATAATCCATGACCCATAGATCAGTTACGGATCAAATGTTTTGTGAATACTGATTGTATTTTATTTTTACACAATTATAATAATTTTCTTGACTTATATTCAAACTGTAAAAAACGGTTCACTTTGCCAATGCCACCCCTGTTTGGATTGGTATTTAGTGACCAGTCTTTGGTAAAGTAAAAGTCTATAAAATTTTCAACCTAGCAAAGAGTAAACTTGAAAAATGAAATCTTTTTTCGTGCTCCGCCGGGATTCGAACCCGCTACCTTCCAATCATGAGTCCAAGGTATTCACCAATAGACTACAGTAGCCTTTGTACGAGTTGCAAAACTTGAGTAATGTAAAGATTACGGCAATTATTAAAGAGTGATGTCCCCCAAAATCTGCCGTTTTTGTTTGTTTGAACTTGATTTTCTTCATCACTGTAACTCTTTTGCTAAGACCATAAAGTGTAAGAAACATAAACGGCAGATTTGGGAGAAATCACTCTTTAATATTTTCCGTAAACTTTACTTTTCTCAAGTTTTGCAAGTTGTACCAAGGGTAGGTACTGACTGGTAATGTCAATTTATTTTTGCGACTTCAGATCACACTTCACAACTGCATATAATAGAGTATATTATAAAGACTTAAGGGGTACTTTTTTTCGTGAAATAAATCATCAAAATAAAGTGAAGCTTACAGCATAATTAGCAAGGATAATCGCATATGAATTGCATCAAAACAGGGCGGGCTCCATTAGAGAGTAGGTCCGCATCCGACCGGCCAATCTGCGGGTTTTGCCCGGGGCGGAACAAAACGTTATTAGGCGACCATTAGGCTTTTGTTCCCGACAACCCACCCCTCGGGCACAATCCCTATTCACCTTTTGTTTCGCTGCCCGTCTCGTCTACGATCAGGCAAACTGCGCGACAAACAGGCAACTATATGCAAACTAAGCGCTGCTGCTCTAATAAGTAATAACGCATCTTTTGTGAAGAGATTTGCAGCAAATTTGGAAATTATGGTGTTGCAAATCACTTGAGATTTGAGGAGATTATTATTGTCATTAAGCAAACGGTTTATGGAAAACCATTTCATCGGTATTTTTTTAATCGTTATAGAATTTGTATGTAGTCAAAATGAAAGCATTTGTACCATTTAAGATTTTTTAAATCAAATAGATCTTGGCATTTTCAACAAGAATTGAGGAACCTTGATTTATAGAATTATATTCAGATGTATGCGATCGTGAAAGGCTTCTACAAATTACAATTTTCATTCACTTATGTACCTACCATTGACTGTGTTCCAAACTTTCAACAAAAACTCGCCAATGTAGGAACTTTCCTAATAATGGGTTTCAATAAATATATATTTTTTTGGCTTCGGTAGTTCACATAGTGAAAGTCCATTGAATTCAAATTATTAATCAATTCCATAAGATGAATACAATTTATTTATAACAAACTTTCAAATCATTCAAATCAAGAGAACGGAGCGGAAACCCTGCTAAATGATCCTAGAAAAAAAATTGCCACTGTTTTCGGAGACCGTGCTTTTGCGGTGGCCGGCCCTGCGACCTGGAATCAACTACCACCAGAAATCTGGAGGTCTAGGACGATTGAGGAGCTAAAGAGGAGGATGAAGACACACTTTTTTGCCCAGTAAGCTATGTACTAATCGCCCTTGGAGTGACATTGAGTTACGAAACGGCGCTGATAAAGAAATCATCATCATCATCATCATTGATTGATCAGGCATTCACGTTGTTACCTTTCATTATAAAAATCAAACTATTTTGCATTTTTATTCTTTATATTGAAATTTGAGTTCATTTGAAATATTTTTTAACCTGCTCGTTTTCGCTTATAAAGGCATCATCAGGGGCAATTTCACAATTCCAAAGGTTCACTAAACATTTTGCGTTGTTTTGTATCTTAATTGATCGCTCAATATAATCATTCTGTGATCCATCTTATCTAAATAATACAGTTTTTTTAATTTTAAACATTCTCAACATCGTCCTTTTCCTCTTCCACAGTCGGCCTCAGCGCAAGCCGCCCTGCAGGCCGCGCAAGCCCTGGCGGGGTCCGGCACTGGCGCGGGCGCCGCGACCAACGGGACCGTCTCTGTGCCCGGCGACATCCAGGGTGGGCCCAACACCGTGCTGCGCGTCATCGTGGAGCACATGCTGTACCCCATCATGCTGGACGTGCTGCACACCATCTTCCAGAGGTACGGCAAGGTGCTCAAGATCGTCACCTTCACCAAAAACAGTGAGTCCATCTCTGATGCTACTAGTTTAATCTTTCTTCTTTAGGGCCTGTTGCACCAACCTCTTTTCAATACTTCATTGACACATCAAATTTGATTGCTTAATTCTGGTAAGGACCTCGGTTAAATATTTCTGGGAAATGGAATTTGAACAGGAAATGTGATGTACATCAGCTGACTTACGTTTATGCAACCAAATGGAGAAATCACATTTAATTATTATTTTGGTCTGATTGGAGTGCAACAGGCCCTTAAAATTATTAATTAATTTAAAGTTTCTAGGGAATTCTGCGTGAATCTACAGAAGCGCTATTCTGCTAAATTCCTTACGACTTTAAGGCAACAAGATTGCGATTCGTGTCCAAAAATAAGATGTGCTGTGATTTTTTATCTAATCTAATCTAATCTAAGCTGCAAAGATATATATCATTTAAGATTTATATTAAATGCATTCCCACAAGCAGACATGTATAATTTCGCGCTAACACATGCCGCATGTGGACCTACAATATAAAAACCCAATCTCAAATGAACATAAGCCCTGCAACTCTTGCCGTCCTTCCCTGAAACAGGGGTGACATTGGCAAAGTGAACCAATTTTTTATATTATGGGTGGTCAGCCGCATAACAACCTATAAGTCAAGGAACATACATGACAAATTACATTTTTTTAAATCAATTAATAACAATATATACATGGACATAAAAAACTAAATCATAAAAACCAATTTCACTTTAACAAACCCTAGCCGCCAACATCACAGATCAACCGCCATTTCTTGGTCCGCCATTCATTTCTATCCATGGAGTTTTTTCACAAACACAATGTTTGGAGAACGTGAATTTGCAGTTGCTGGTCCTCTGGCCTAGAACCGCCTGCCTCTTCATGTGAGAGAGCTAGAGGACCATGGGAAGTTCCGAAACGCACTGAAGACCAGCAATTTTCTGGCATCACATGTACAAGCGTCCTTTGAGTGACTACATCACGAAACGTCGCTATAACGATATCACCAACTCATGAACTCATCATAGCAAACTTCGACTTGGATTGATATCCAAAGTGTAAGGAATAGAGCAGAATATCGCTTCAGGAGTCCATAGTTTGCAACCTTTAATGTAGCAATGTAACGGGAAGGAAATATTGGAAACTGTTTCAATATCGAAAGAAAAAATACTAATCTAATCTAATCTAATCTAAGCTGCAAAGATATATATCATTTAAGATTTATATTAAATGCATTCCCACAAGCAGACATGTATAATTTCGCGCTAACACATGCCGCATGTGGACCTACAATATAAAAACCCAATCTCAAATGAACATAAGCTCTGCAACTCTTGCCGTCCTTCCCTGAAACAGGGGTGACATTGGCAAAGTGAACCATTTTTTACAGTATGGGTGGTCAGCCGCATACCAACCTATAAGTCAAGGAACAAACATCGCAAATGTTTGTTCCTTGACTTATAGTATGGTATGCGACAAATGTTTGTTCCTTGACTATCCACTGAAATTCCTTGATTTTTTATGGATGTGTTTCTGATTTCTAAGTCTCCGCGTTTTAAATGTCAATAACAAAAACACTTTGTTTGTACAAAAGATAAGCCTTAAATGTGAAACAAAATGACAGCACACTTTCATACAACATTGTATAAATCTGTCTTCAAAGCAATCAAACCAAGTGCCCTCGTTTAACGCGGTCATCAGCACTTGAACAAGCGGCCACTAACGCAAGCATACGACTCTGAATACCAGCAGAGTACACTACGAATACTTGGCAGGACAACTTTTGCCATAAAGAGGTATCGGGGCTTCCTCTATGGTGCAAGGACAGTACAGAAACTGAAGCAAACTTGCTCTGCACCCCAACTGTAAACCATCGCATTTACCAAAATGTACTAAAATCAAAACGCTCACTAGGGTCACTGTTTTAGTTTTGTTACATTTTTTGTGAACGCTATGGTTGGGTTTGAGCGTTGAGTTGTACACTTAGCAGATCGGTTCGTAAACTTACATCTTGGATGCAACATTGTTCATGCAGATACATTACTTGCGCTATCACTTTAAGTTTTCATTATTACTGTCTTCGGCAAAATTTTACAATAAATTTACTATGTTATGGCCATTCACTTTGCATTCTCTGCAGTTCAAAAATTGTAAAGAAAATATCTTGTCTTACCATGTTATGATTTTTCAAATAATTTTGATATTGAATAATTGAAGTATTTTGGACCGGTCCGCAGTCTAGTGGTAACGCTTCGGATTCGTAAATAGAAGGTCGTAGGTACGAACCCTGGCAGAGCACAAAAAATATACCATTTATATTTTCAATTATGCTCTTCGCTGGGTTGTAAAATTCATATACCTTTACCAAAAACTGGTCATCAAAAGGTCCGCATCCAGCCTTACAGCAACTGGGTCTTGCGTGAGAATTGACGCTTTGTAGCGACGACCAAGCTCGTAAAAAGCCGGTTGATGGCTGCATTCCATGCCGTGAGCTCGGGTTTGAATCCCATCGTGGGTGTCAGAAATGATTCCCCGTTTCGGTGCTTATTTCAAACCCCAAAATAAAATACCGGCAATGTTTACTCAACCTTCAAAAGCAATGAGAACCAGCCCCCCTCGAGAACTGAACAACTCCCACTTCAACTGAAGTTGTTAGCGTAAGGCCGGCTACCTTACCTGTAAAAAATAAATAGGTTCCGTTCCTTTCGGGGAAAACACGGCAAGAAGTAACACTATGTGTAGCTTAGTAACGTTATTTCTTAGTGTCATACTACCGTTTTGATACAAATCAATTTTATTTTTTGTCATTCATGAAGTTTTACGGATGTTTAGAATTGCATCTATAAATCTACAAATAAGAGTGGTACCTATACCTTAGGGAGGTTTTGCTGGTAGATACATAGTTGTACCTCACTAGGGAAGTTTGCCAGGCAGAGTACATACTCGTATATCTTTTTGGCGGTATGTCGTGCCAAGAGGAAATTCAACCCAGACCATATTGTTATTTTTATACGAGGGCGGAGCTGTAACTTGTTGAACAACAATTTAGTATGGTGTGAAAATGGGCAGTAAAAAGCAAACTAAATATGTGAGTGAATTCCGGAAGATAAATGCCTTCCACACCAGGAGCGTGCAACCCTTACAGGCACGTGAATCTATAAGAACCTATTTATTGTAACCTTACCGATCTTCAGTTGAAGTGGGGTTTTCCCACCTTCCGATGCGGCTGGTTCTCATTTTGTGCTTGAAATAAACACATGTACCCTTAGTACGAGTTGCAAAACTTGAGTAATGTAAAGTTTACGGCAATTATTAAAGAGTGATTTCCCCCAAAATCTGCCGTTTTTGTTTGTTTGAACTTGATTTTTTTCATCACTGTAACTCTTTTGCTAAGACCACAAAGTGTAAGAAACAAAAACGGCAGATTTTGGGAGAAATCACGCTTTAATATTTTCCGTTTACTTTACTTTTCTCAAGTTTTGCAACTCGTACTAAGGGTATGAACGGGAAAACATTTCTGATACCCTAGGTGGGATTTGAACCCAAGCTCTCGGCATTGAATGCATACACTCTACCAACTGAGCGATCGACCGGACTAATGCCTTCAATTAATTGAAGTATGAAGAAAAAAAGTATCATCATTTCGGTTTTCAAATCTAAACTGCGCACGTAAAAAGATCTTTGAATAAATACGAGTAAGATTAGCTACATTGGACTCGAATATTTGAAATTACAATTTTTCGCGGCGGGCAAACATCGCAGTTCTATGTGACTAGGTCCAGCGACCTATTAAAAAATAGGAATAAGTGCCTTTTCAGTAGCGACCCAATTTTGTTACCATGTTAAGTTCAGTTTTATTTGAAAATATATATTTACATTATTTTCACTTTTTTTCTTGACAAAAGTCTTGATTAATTTGAGCCCTTATACCATTTGAATCAAAAATATTCAATTTTTACTGAAGTCAATAAAACAAAAGTCAAATATGAACAAATTACAGTATCGAATTCTGTATGAACTACAATGATTTTTTCAACAACAACAAAAAGTACAAAACTTGAATGGCGCCCTCAACCTTAAACTTCGCCCGTTATAACCAAACCCGCCGATCGAGCTTGCGTATTTTTCCATCTGAATACCATTTTAATGTCAAAACTTTGAATGGGAACCGTGTACTTTATTTTCTTTTCATTCACAAAAAAAAAGGGGATTGCAGCATTTTCAGTTTTTGTTACTACAGTGAAATGTATTCAGTGAGGTTTTAGCGAGCGCGCTGAAGACTGTATATAATTTTTTCTGCATCAGATTTGAATTTACAGTGCAACAAGTATAAAACTCAATCGTAACGTTTTTCAGGGAAAATATGTAAACTAAAACAGTGATACTAGAGAGCGTTTTATTTTTTTTCGTAAACGCTATGATTGAGTTTTAACTTAAGAGTGTAGCTGTGCAGATCTGAGTTTACAGTTTGCATATCGGCGGAATAAAGTCTCGGCTACACAGAGATTATACTGAGGAATATTAAGCCCGGATTAGAGTACACAAATATTTTGAATATTCAGAAATTCAGTCGACTTAGCGCCGAGGGAAACCTCTTAATCTATGAAAGAACCGGCTTACCGTTTTTCGCATAAGTATAATTTTTAATGCATTTTTTATTCAGTTTCGTACAAGAAGCGGTTAATGGTTTCCTCCACGCCGAACTTGTTCGTCTTAAAGGCTGTTCAAAGCAGGATAGTAAACAAATGAAAGTAACTAAATATATTTGTGTAATCATAAAGTAAGGAGATCCTGAAACTACTCAAAATAAATGTGCAACGCCGCAACGGTACTGTTTCACCACATTTAAATACATTTTGAAAGTAAAATAAGATATAACAGGACTTCGGATAGTAATGGACATAATATGACAGTAGTAACCTTTAAATAGTACACAGTAGGAGTACATACCGTGATTCCTGGATGTCCTTGAACTTAGTTATCATTTTACAACCACATTTTACAAATATATCTTTGGGGTCACAATACTCGTGACGATTATCAACAGTTTTAAATGTCGGTGTTGTGGCCAACGGGTCAAGTGTCCGATCTTTCTTGCGTATTCGGAATAGAATAACGTTGGTTCGATCCCCTCCTGGCTCCATTAACCATAACTTTGATCCTGGTTCTACAGATGAATGAAGATGTGAGGAAAAAAAAAGACAGGGCAAGCTTCAGGAGGAAGCTGAAGACGCATCTCTTTAAAAGGTCATACCCGGAATAAAGGGCCCTTGTGACTAAATTTTAGTGAAAACGGCGCTTCAGAAAAAATCAACCAAATATGTAAATATATTTCATTAGGTAATTATTGATCAATAATTCATTAAAATATACAACAATGATAAATTAATTATTCATTGATGATATTAATACCTGTTTCTAGGCAGGCAGAATAGTTTGGTAAATGGCATTCCTCTTCACAAATCTATGTATCTTTCCAAAAAAAAAACTTTTATACTATCTTCGTGTGTACAAGCTTTACGGCTGAAAACGCCAATATTACTTCCGAGTCTTATGAATAAATATTGCGATTTTAGCGTTTAGCAAAGTACAGAAGACTTGTTCGCCATTTATTCGGCTTATTCGTATAAATGAGTAATGAAGTTCCCGGCAAACTCTGGCGTTGGTTAAACCTGCAAGGATTACCATGTGGTTCTGTACATTGAATGGAATTATAAATTATACGGAGGATATCCAACGAACGGCCCGTGTTGCCCTATAAGTACACACATTTTATCATGCATAACATTTCCCACTAACAAATTCTAAATCCTCATTAATTTATATTGCACACTTAGTGTGAAATAATTACTTTAGTTAAGATGGCGATTAAAATTTAATATTTATTACGCAATATTTCAACCTTGAGTTGGAGAGATGTGGAAAGATGGTATTGGCAGCTTTTGATAAAGGAGGCTAGACTTCATCCCATATTTTCAAGGCAAGCATAAAAATTACGATTATGGTGATTTTATTTTTGTAATAATAACTAGCCTACCTACTCGTGCTGCGCACGATTGCGGCATTCTAGTTTTGAGTCCGGCTTCGCCAGCAAACTTTTACCCTGCACTGATTTCAATAAGATCCATGATAACTGACAAAAATAAAAAGTATAGTGGACAGTCTTACGTCAAAATCTCAGGCCAGCTTGTGCTACTTCCTATTGTCTTTTTTGAAATAGATTTTTGAAGAGGAACGCAATTCACCAACCTATTTTATCTCGCCAGAAACAGGTCTATATGAATTATAGACGCAATACTTGAAATTGAAGAAAACGTGACATTTAATTTTCTTTATGGATTTTTTTACTTCAAAGTTTTCCGTTTATTCTGTCACACATGACATTAAACCCATGAGAATTTACTGTTTCAATTACAGGCTTAAAGCAACTCCCAACACGATTATTTAGTAAAGCCCGACATAACCTTAAATGATGAAGATTTTATAGCAAGAGGTAGATCTTTAAATTGATGAATCGAACAGTTGTCCAAGAAATCATGGGCTCCTTCATTATGTGACTTAGTTCAGGTACAATATAGTTTTAGGTCTGAGAGACCAAGGTAATAACCCAATAACAAATACTCACAATCCAAATACTTAAACCCATCTGAGAATGAAATATAGGATAAAATGGAAACAAGCCCCTTTAGCGTGTGTGTTGTTTTAACATTGGTTTTCAGACACTCAGATCTGCGGGTGATGGAGTAGTCAATTTGGTTCAGCCGCGCCGTCAGATTCGTACAAACTTCGGAGACCGCGCTTTCCGTGTTGCGGGGCCGGTGGAGTGGAACAGACTGCCACCCGGAGTGAAGAACTCCAAATCTGTGGGTGTATTTCGAGGAGCACTCAAGGCACACTTGTTTAGAAAGTCTTATCCATGATCGGAGAGGGCCCTTGAGGTGTGACACACACAAAAACGGCGCTCTCTTATCATGTGTAATTTAAAATAAATCAGCCTGTTATTATTATTATTATTATTATTACCTTAAAGTGGATTAAAAAGGCGAATCTACATAATTATACTACTTTCTGCTCATTTTACAGCCAAAAAAGTAACTTATTAAAAAGATGTAGTAGGTTACAACAACACCCAATGCTTTTACAAAACATGTATCTTTTTAATACAATCATTAAAAGTCACCATTCCTATTTTTTTAAATACGAGTAAATAAATTTGACGCTTAGAGTATCATTTGATATTCTTGAATACTCATGTAACTTTTTCAATTCAATAAATTTAATCATTCAATTTGATTGCACACCCCACATTATACTTCTACCACCACGATGCCCCCCCTGCCCCCCCTCTGCCATATCACCGTTCATCCATCCCTTTGTACCGCGCGCCGGTAGCAATGGTAGGTGCCGCCGCTTTCATTTTCCGATTGGGTTGGTTCGCGCGCCGCAAGCAGCCTCCTCGTCTTTGGGGATCGCGGTTTCAACTTCGGTTTTACGAGGTTCGTGTTGCGCAGCCATTAACTTGTGTGTATCCGTGTAATGCGTGCGGAATTATTTATTATTTTGTTTTACTCCTCATCTGCCGGATACCGCTTTGTTCCGCACATTGTTATCCGGCGATTCCCACAGGTGCTCGCATCGCTACCACTCCCCGGGTGTTTACATCGGAGGGGAATTCATTATTCATCTGACATACGAAATGCAAACTTCCTCTTCTTCTTTTCTTCTACTTAAGATTAGGCATCGGCACGGCGACTGGAATCTTATCTATAATATAATGGCGATGAATTGGCACTAAACTGTGTTACTTTCTAAGAACTACGTCATATTATCTTGATTAATAATTATGGTGTTGACTTATAGGTTGGTATGCGGCTGACTATCCATGCTGTAAAAATGGTTCTCTTTACCAATGTCACCCCTGTTTCAGGGAAGGACGGCAAGAGTTGCAGGGTGTGTCCATTTGAGATTTGAGAGTTGTAGGGTGTATGTCCATTTGAGATTTGGTTTTTAAGTTGTAGGTTCACATGCGGCATGTGCAAGCGCGAACTTGTTCGTATCTGCTTGTAAAAATGCATGTATTGTGAATCTCCGATGTAACATATCTTTGCAACTTAGATTAGATTAGTGTATTTTTTTATGTCCTCATTCGAAAGGCATACATTTTTAGAAGAAATGCATAAATTAAACAAACACTCGTCTACAGTGGATGTGTCGGAAGAACCCACAGAATTTGAGGTTTCCCTTCCAATACACAAAACCCATATCGTTGAGACATTTTTGATAATCAAAACAAATAAAGTTCGTTGCGCATTTTACAATTACTGATGTACCTACTTGTGCGATTCATACTTGCATGCAGATGAACCGAAAATAGTTGCTTAGATTTTTGCACATAGCACTGGAATTCTCATAGGGATAAAAAAAACGCAACTAAACTACACATAAAGTATGACTTTTTGCTGGGGTATCCCCGTAGGGTTTTGCATGCGACGAGTGGAACCTATTTATATTTACAGATAAGGTATCCGGCCTTACGCCAACCACTTCACTTGAAGTGGGATTTTCCCAGCTCCCTAGCGGACTGGTATCTACTCAGTTCTTGTGAAGGCTGAGTAGACGTTGTTGGTATTTTATTTTGGGTTTTTTTAACTTAATACCGAAACGAGAAATCATTTCTGCCACCCTCGATGGGATTCGAACCCGAGCTCACGGCATGGAATACAAGCACTCTGCCAACTGAGCTATCGATAGGAGATATTTTGTGAATATTGGTGTTGGAATGTTATAGAGAGTGTTGTTCGTCACAGGACCCTTAGTACGAGTTGCAAAACTTGAGTAATGTAAAGTGTACGGCAATTATTAAAGAGTGATTTCCCCCAAAATCTGCCGTTTTTGTTTGTTTGAATTTGATTTTCTTCATCACTGTAACTCTTTTGCTAAGACCACAAAGTGTAAGAAACAAAAAACGGCAGATTTTGGGAGAAATCACGCTTTAATATTTTCCGTAAACTTTAAATTTCTCAAGTTTTGCAACTCGTACTAAGGGTCCTGCACACAGAGTCCGGGAAAGCAGTCGTAAAGTGGAAATCTATTTCAGCAGCGTCGTTAAAGTCTCACTTCTTGTGAATGACAAAGGGGTTTTCGTTTGAAATTATTATTATTTATTGAACGCTTCACGCTTGCCGTCCGGCCGCCGATACTGGGAATGCAAATTTATTTACAAACTGTGATAAATATAGCCCGCGGCCGCTCAAAGTCGCATAAACATTGAACATGACGATGATTCTGTGAAAGAAAATGGATACAAAAGATTCGGCGAAAATTTGTATCTAAAATTATTTTCGCGCCGTGCAAACGTCACACTTATATAGAACTACGGTCCTTAGCAAGCCATTTAACAAAGCATTGGTTTTCTTATTAACCCAGCCGTGTAATGTAACAATTTTGTCTATGTCAATTGACCTCATTGGCCTTGCTTAGTTATTTTGGATCAAGATGTTTTTTTTTGTTTTAAATAACGTACCAAAAAACGTCATTTTCAATAATTTCGTATTATATTTTTGTAAAATTTTCTATTATTCAATTGTAATTTTCAACTGTTTTGCCAAATTTGATGGAAAAATAAGGTTTGCCTTACAAGCAATCATTTCAAATTTGAATTATATGATCATTAATTTGTTGTTTTTTTTTTTCAATTTGATGAATGTTTAAAAAAAATATTGCATTTGAGTCCTACAGAATCAAAAGCGGGGGTATAGGATTTTTCGATACGGATGATAGGAATATGGAATATTTGCTTATGACAAGAGGATATTCGAGGATTTTTTATCATTAATTTTAAAAAACAAATCAATCGGGGCCTGAATCTATGTGATTATTGGTTATATTGTTTAAAAAATAGCACCAAAAAATCTTCATTTAAAAAAGGTTTTTTTCTTTCATTTCAGATTCATTCCAAGCCTTGATCCAGTATCCAGACACAATATCTGCCCAAACCGCAAAATCGGTAAGTCATTTGAACCAACACTTCTATTGTAAGTTATTCTAAACCTTAAGGTCGTGGATTCGATTCCCGTAGTGACACAAAAAAATACATGTAGTGTCCAAACAAGCTCTTAACTAGATATACAAATTCACATAAATTTACCAATGGCCGACCACCAAAGGTCCATCCCGCCGTAGGTACAACAATTTTGACTTACTTACTTAAAAATTGACGCTTTCTGTAGCGACCGCCAAGATCTTGAGGTGTGATTCAAACAAAAACAGTGCTTACCAAAGAAACCATCCGAATATTGGTTTTAAAAAAAATTTTGAACATGCAAAGCATCTTGTGTCCTGGAATAGTCAAACGAATAAGGCGTTGACACTCGCATTAAAGTTATTGAAACAAGCACAAGTTCGAACCCCGTCATGTCCTCGAAGATAACTTTGACCCTGGGTCAACTGATACCATTGTTCAATAATTTATTAAATTTTTCAATAATGAATTATTAATTGTAATGTGTAATGACCTGAATATTGAAGGTCGAAAGTACTTGAGGTAGAATATATTATTGTAAAAATAAAACTACGTTTTAGAAAAAAAAAAAAAATGAAATAAAATGAATTTTCAGTGTGTGAATGCACAAACCCTACAAAATCTAATTATTAATTGTTGATTTTTTTATGGTTTGTGTATTAACACTGTAAAAATTCATTGTTAGTTCTTTCTATATAAAACTTCAAAAAACAAAGTAATATTTTTGGGAACACGGTTTTATTTAACTCGTTTCTCCGAAAACTTTGTTAAAATTAATTGATGAGGTTAAAACCTTTTTCTGATCAGCCAATTGGTTAATGAATGGCATCCCTCATCTTATTAAAAAAAATGAAAAATCTTGACAAGGAATTGAGACATCACAAAATGTGTTCAAGATCCATGGTTACAGAATTGAGGCGTCTGAATAATATTAATAATAAACGTGGCGTCACACTTTTTAATACATTTCTCAACCAATGTTTACCTTTCCTTGTTTTGTTTACTTTCCCTCAAAAAAGTTTCCGCAACTTTTGCGATAATAAATATTGTAAATTGTGCGCCGCGTTGCAAAGTTTAAAATTGAATTTTCGCATAAACGCAAAATCAATCAGCATTGTCGGAAATCGGGCGAAAAGTTATTGTAGCTTTTTGCGTAATATTTGGGACATTAACCTCCGCGTTCGTTATTCGGGGCAGAAAATATAAATTCTTGATCGACAATTCCAACTGGGATGCCGACAGTTTGATTTTATTTAACCTCAATGTGAGGTTTCTGTCTAAATCTAAATAATCTAAATCTAAGTTGCAAAGATATGTATCATTTGAGATTCATATTAAATGCATTCCCACAAGCAGACATGCACAGTTTCGCGCTCACACATGCCACATGTGGACCTACAATATAAAACCCCAATCTCAAATGAACATTAGCCCTGCGACTCTTGCCGACCTTCCCTGAAACAGGGGTGACATTGGCAAAGTGAACTATTTTTTACAGTGTAGGTGGTCAGCCTCATACTAACCTATAAGTCAAGGAATACAAGCAATTAATTACATCCAGTTATACAAACAAGCAAACACTAAAAAATCTACAATCTTGTAAGCGCGAACTGTTTGTGGAAATGCATTTAATATTAATTTTAAATATTAGTATATCTTAACAACTTATAGATTATTGATAAAGATCTCAAATTTAAACTTTTAATCGATCAAATGTAACTAGTAAATGTAATATCTCTTTATGAAATTTCCTAGCTTTGATACTTCACAAACACAAACTCAGTAAATCTCGAACAGCGTTATAAAAAACTGTACTTCATAAATAATAATGACTTTGATTTTTAGATTACCAACCAAAGCCATCTGTTTCTAAATTCACATCGCACCACTCGCTCCATAACACCTCAATGTAACGTTTATCTAACCTGTACCAACGTTTTCCAAAAAACGTATCGAAACACAAAACAGCGTCTCTAGTGAGTGATTAAGTTTTAAAAACGTATTTGTGAAACGCTAAGATTGAGTTTGACTGTGGAACTTTGTGCTTGGGGTGCTGGAGAGTATTTTGCACTCGCTTTTTTTCTGCTTTCTTTGATCTGAACGGAGGTTCATTAATTACATTAGCGCCGCGTCATGCAAGATAAAAAAAAAATCTTTTGAATCCGCATCACACTACGGACGGTTTAAATCAACCAACAAATATTTTTCTCCAGAAGAGATAACACGCTGTCTGGTGCGTTGCTCTGTCATTTATCTACTTTGAATAAATGGAATCCTTTATGAACTCTTTCAATTCATATCGGTCCATGTCGCTGGATTGCAAAGATATATCAAACATTTAAAGCTCATGTCAAATGCATGTCCACAAACAAACACGTGTAGTTCGCGCTTACAAATGCTGAATGTGTACTTACAAATAAAATCCAAACCTCAAATCTACATAAACCCTACAACTTTTGCCGACCTTCCCTGACACAAGGGTGACATTGGCAAAGTGAACCATTTTTTACAGTATGGGTGGTTAGCCTCATACTAACCTATGATAATGACCAAAAAATAAAATACCGGCAAGGTTTACTCAGCCCTCACAATAGATGAGTACCAGTTTCCTCCGGAGCTGGGGAACTTCAACTGAAGTGACTAACCTATGATCTAATCTAATCTAATCTAATCTAAGCTGCAAAGATATATATCATTTAAGATTTATACTAAATGCATTCCCACAAGCAGATATGTATAATTTCGCGCTAACACATGCCGCATGTGGACCTACAATATAAAAACCCAATCTCAAATGAACATAAGCCTTGCAACTCTTGCCGTCCTTCCCTGAAACAGGGGTGACATTGGCAAAGTGAACCAATTTTTATATTATGGGTGGTCAGCCGCATAACAACCTATAAGTCAAGGAACATACATGACAAATTACATTTTTTAAAATCAAAGAATAAAAATAACAATATATACATGGACATAAAAAACTAAATCATAAAACCAAATTCACTTTAACAAACCCTAGCCGCCAACATCACAGATCAACCGCCATTTCTTTCTATCCTTGCATACTTCTTTCATTTCCTCCAGAGTCATAACCTTCTTCATACAAGCTCTTCTTTTATTATGACTCTGGATATTCCATTCATTCGCAATTTCGGATATTTGGTCCATCCATACCTTTCTCGGTCTTCCTCTACCACGACATCCATCTATCCTACCAACATATACTTTCTTCGTCAGTCTTTCCTCATTCATTCTCTCCATATGCCCAAACCATCTTAACAAACTTCTTTTAATCTTCACTTTCACACTTTCTTTTGCACCACATTCTTTTCTTACAAAATCATTCCTCACCCTGTCACTCCGTTTTTTCCCAATCATACTTCTTAGAAAGTCCATTTCAACAGTATGGACTTTACTAATTTCACTTTCATTCACCGTCCAGGCCTCGCTTCCATACATCAAGGTGGGTAAAAGTATGCCACTGCGTACCGCCAATCGAGCATTTTTAGAAATGTTTTGATTTTTGGCGATACAAGCTGTGGCACCCAGTACACACCTGCCCTTCATTACTCTTCTTTCAAGTTCACCTGTCATTCTTCCATCTTTCTCAAACTTACTTCCCAAGTATACAAACTCATTTACCACATCAACATTCATTCCGTTTATTCTAAATTCGTAGTTCGTATTTTCTTCATTTCTTTCAAAAATCAAAACTTTCGTCTTACTTGCATTCAATTTCAAATAATTACCTAGCAGAGCTTCGTTCAATCTAGAGAGCATCGTTTGCAATTCTACTGCTGAGTCCGATACAAGAACAGCATCATCCGCATACAGTAGAACACTCACTTTGCTCTCTCCTATCATTAATCCACAATCATCAAGTCTAGCATCTCGAACACACTTGTCCATGACTATGTTATGATGGTGACCAAAAAATAAAATACCGGCGAGGTTTACTCAGCCTTCAAAATACATGAGTACCAGCCTCCTCCGGAGCCACGGAACTTCAACTGAAGTGATTGGCGTAAGGACGGCCCCCTTACCTGTAAAAAAAAGGAGATTCCACTCGTCACATGCGAAACCTTTCGGGGGTATTGCGGCAAAAAGTCACACAACATGTGTAGCTTAGTTGCTTTCCGATTATTGTGAGGCACCATATCATAATTGTTATCTCCGGTCAAGGGTACCTACGCAGTTATTTGTGACAATTTTAGTTATTAGAAAAACAATTCCTTGACTTATAGGTCGGTATGAGGCTGACCACCCGTACTGTAAACAAATATTCACTTGTCACCCCTGTTTCAGGAAAGGTCGGCACAAGTTGCAGGGTTCATGTTCATTTCAGGTTTGGATTTTAATTTCTAAGTATACATGCAGCATGTTTTGTCTAGACAGCCTCAGGATTCGAATTCGTAACTGTAACTGTAATTGTAACTCTGTCGCCATTCCGCTAGGAGTAGCCAGAGCCTCTGCAGAGCTGCCTCCATTTTTTCCTATTCTTACACACCTCTTTCAATTTATTCATATCCATCACCTTTTTCATGCATTTTCTTCTTTTACGCTCACTTTGTGTATCCCATTCTTTCACAATATCTTCAATCTGATCACTCCATACTTTTCTCGGTCGTACCTTCCCTCTTTTTCCTTTCGCACTACCTCTGCATACATATTTTGTAAGACCTTTGTAAACCACTTTTTGGGTCACATTTTCAACAGCTGAACCACAATGTCAATAACCCACATTTCATTTCATTTCCCAAAGATTTACAGCAAAAAATAAATCACCTCCCTTGTATAATATTTCTTCAGCACAAGAACTGGCCTTCCATTAGATGTAATATACTTATATCACATTCTCTGTATTAATGTCACCTCCCCATTCCAGACGTTGAACTCCATCTTTTCTTTTCAAAAGCTAAATAGACGTCCCGAGCGCATAGATAGATATTATTAATTAAGGAAACCCGATTGTGAGAGGAAATCTCCCTTTATTTCTTTCAATGGAATATCCATCTTGCTGAAATGTAAGCGGTAGAATAATTTATTAACTTCGTTTAGCAATCAATTTAAACCGATACCTTCCGCCTTTCCTTCATTTGTTTTTCTCGTACTTGGCCTTTATTCTTATTAAGAAAGCGCCCCGGGCCCTCTCTCTGCTACAGAAGGCAGGAGCGCTTCATCCGACTTCCCCGAAACTAATCGATGTTGAACCTTTAAACATTATCCTTTTATTAACATAACATTATTTAGCTGAAATCCTGTTAGCTCGGAAATGTTTTGGCAACTTTACAATCAAGTAATTAGGGCAGAGGCGGAATCATCCGCAGGTTAATTATTTGCTATTTTTCAATGTGCCCGTGACATTTTGAAATCCGGCAGGATGACGCAATAAACCGATGACGATAAGATTTAAAGAATATTCACGAAAATCAGTTGTATTATTTATATTTCATTTGATTTCCAACACCGATACCAGTTAATCCTCAGTTGTCGTGCAGAGAGGGTGTCTTCTAAAGACGTAAGCTACGTCGCTAACAAAACGTAGAGAATAATGTAAGTTGTCTTATAAAGGTTCGTCTAATATCCGAGTAATAAATTTTAACTGTGTAGTTAATATTATTGTCAGTATGTATGTCAAACGACCATAATTCCAACCTAAATCTGCCTTCTTATTCAATTGCACTATAGGCTATATTCCAACTCAAGCCTTGGTCTTCTTTAACTACTTTCGTCAACTCCGTCTGTCCTCCGAAGGCGTTCTCCAATTCGCAACCTTCAGTAACTGAGCTGCATTTTTTTTCACTTTATCCATTCATCTAAATCTGAGCCTTTCCACTATTCATCTTCTTTCAGGGACTAACACCATTGGTGAAGATCGAACCCTAACTCTCAGGCAAGCATTCTACCAACTGAGGTATTAACAGGACAATAATTACTTATTTGGCTTCAAAATTTCCTCATTATCTTCCAAAGACAGTGCCTTGTTTTGTGGTCATCTGTCTCTGTTGGTTGCCATCCTCTCGAGCTATGAATAGGACGAAACTGCCATGAGCTGCATCAAATTCAGAAAGTGTTAAGTTCTTGGACGTACTGTTGTTGGTCTTCCCATGATTTTTTCTAAGAAAGGTGCTACGAGTATATCTAATCTAGTGTCCTATCAGTTCTGCTTTCCTTTCCAAAATGTGACTTAGGTACATATAAGCTGAAGGAGCAATTTTTCTAATAAGTGAATATTCACCAAATTTATTTTAAAAGAATATTAACCAAATTGTTCACTTGACTTTTCGTCTAATGCTATGACACAACCAGAGATTAAAGGAGGATCGATATGGATTTCTATGTCACCATACAAAACAGTCTACGTCTGTATTAGGTACTACACTTAACACTGACGCACTTCATAGTACGGCTTCGCGGATCCATCCATACTTAATGAGCTTACAATTTTAGTACATTGTAGAGTTCCTTAATAATTTTCCAGCCCCGCGGGCGTCAGGAAAATTTGTAAATTATAACGATGAAATTATTATACCGACGAAATTCATTTGTAGGATTGAAATTGCTGCCTCGGGGCGCTCCTGCCGGTGGAAAGTGAAAACTTGTTCTTGGGAGCTTTTTGCGGGGAGGTCTGATTTCCAGTTTGTGACTAGTTGCTATGACTGTTTGTTGTTCAAATAATCAAGAAAACGAACTCGACACAAAGTAATATCCCATCCTACTTAATTTACTCGTCATAATATAAAGTATGGAATCTGCCGGACGTGAAAAAGAAAATGGGTTGCTTTGAATGTCGAGGAGATGAAAGAAGTGTGCAAGGAGAGAACAAAGTGAATGCACATCCACGAAGGTACTGACCGACTGTAGCGGAAAGGCGGTTAGATCTAAATACAAATAAAAAATAGTGAATCTACAGATTGAGAAAAATAAAATGGCAATCATAAAGAGAGTGATAAATGTCGAGAAGATTAAAGAAGCATTCCAAGACTAAACAAAGTGGATACGCATCAGTTAAGATACTGGCTACCCCTAGCGGAATAGTAACTGAATACAGTTACACTGGCATAAAATTTATCATGGTCGGTCATGGTTTAGAGATGCTTAAGTAAGTAGGAATTGAAGGGAAATTCAGGAGGCTTTTATAAAGAAAGGATTTGAAGATAAAATGTATAAAAAAATCAACAACCCAGAGTTTAGTGCTTAAAACTTTGAAATTCAGATCAGAAAGTATCCTTTTTGAATCTTGTTAACAAGCTAAAAATTACCATTTGACCTACGGACATACTCTACTTAAAATATTCATTTTAGTATGTAAATCAAGAAATTTTTCAAAAGATCACACAGCATTGCAACAACTGGATCATGTTAAAAATAGTGTTCTATAGCAAGGACCAAGGTCGCCGAGAATTCTTGAAGTGTGATTTACATGAAAACAATTCTTACGGAAAAAAAACTGTCTTTTTTATAAAACTCGTCTGTAAATTTAGCAATAACAAAACCCGTACATACTATAGTGTTGGCATCTATTTTTGCAACAAATTCAATCACTTATCAAGAGTTGGTTCTTCATTGGCAGAAATCACATCGTGGCATCTGTCGGCCTGTCTGTCTGGAGAAACCTCAGACAAGGAAAACACTTCCAGCTGTCGAACAAAACACAATCAAGCCACTAAAGAGGGTTACGCAAGCAAAAAGCCTTTCGTCAACAAATTCTAGTGATTTGGAGTAGGCTGCAATATGCTCGATGCTTTTTAGAAGTGCCAATTGGTTTTTCTACCAAGAATCATGCTTCTCATCTAATCTAATCTAATCTAAGTTTCAAAGATATTTATCATTTGAGGTTCATTAAATGCATTCCCACAAGCAGACACGCATAATTTCGCGCTCACACATGCCGCATGTGGACCTACAATATAAAAACTAAATCTCAAATGGACATAAGCCCTGCAACTCTTGCCGACCTTCCCTGAAACAGGGGTGACATTGTCAAAGTGAACATTTTTTTACAGTATGTGTGGTCAGCCTCATACCAACCTATAAGTCAAGGAATATGAATAATAAAGTACATTTAAATATAAAAAAGAACAAAAACCTTAAAAAGAAATCTATACAAAAAAAGATCATCAAATAAAATGATCAGAATGCAAAAATTTAACAAAAAATGTTTGGTTGCTTGAGTGTTGAATTTGGTTTATCTGGTAATGACACGTTTGTATTTTTGCCGGCAAATTTATCATTTTAATCAACGGGAAAAATAATTTATTTCCTCTGTCAATATATGCATCTGATTTCATCAGAATTGGAAAAACGTATCATCCATTTTTTGTAATATAATAAATCAAACTTTTGTTTGTAAATATACTTTGTAATTGAAAAAATTGCAGTTGTATGTTTTTATACAACAATTTTTACCTTTTACGATCGCATATTCAAAATGTTTGGTGAAAAAAATGCCTGTATCTTATTAGAATATTTTTCGACTTTTGAGTCTAGAAAAAATATATATTGCAGATCTCAAAAGATTGTACGAGTACCTTTTGAGTGAATGTTAGTGAAGAAAATTAATAAAAAAAAGATATGAATCAATCAAAAGAGATATGCAAGGATAGTAAGAAGAGGAGGCAATACTACAAAAATTTGTACTGAAAATACAAACAGGTCCATCCAGCCTTACAGCAACTGGGTCTTGCTTGAGTATTGTCGCTTTGTAGTGACGACCAAGCTCGTAAACAACACCTCAGCGGCACTACAACGAGTATCATAGACCGCTAGAGTCGCTGAAATCTATGGAGTCTCCCGCACAGAATTTCTTTAAAAAAAACAGCATTCGTCGGCGCTATGGCCAAGCTGCGAAAACTGTAGCTTTGACTATCGTGCTTAAAATAAAAACAGCGCCAGTTGGAGTCCCGTCGGTTTTAAATTTTGCCATTCAACAGATGTCATTAGGTAATTACTAATAAATAATACATAATAAAATGATGAACTAAAATGTTAGTACCCGTTTTTGTCCATGCAAAAATAGTTCGATGAAATACGTTGATTTTCTCAATGTTATTTAAAAAAAAAATTGCGGCGTCCCCTATTCGATAAAAAATTTAGAATTCTCACATACTTTCTTGTAAATATTTGTTTCTTTGTCTATTGGCAACCTCTTGAGAAATGATGGACAGCGTTATAGTCACAGTCAAAATTCAGACTTAGTTTTTTTTCATTACAAATTAGTTACATCCATAAACTCGTCTTTACTGCAGATGACCAGGTAACGAGCCATTCAAAACGTTGTCACCATTATTAAAATCTTGTTCATACTTCCGAGTCGTTATACAATTTTAAATACCAGCTCGTCTTGAGTTTTCCAGCCTTTTTACGACTGCATTCACCTGAAACCCAAATGAAAACTGTTACTCAGCAAAAAAGACATCGAGTGTTTTTTAAATTTTGTATGTAAACGGCAAAGCGCCTCTGTTTATTTTTGAACGAAATTTAGACAGCTCGATGACTTTCACGTGTCGTGAGATTTTATGCCCGTTGTACTGTAAACATATTTATTTTTTGTGGACCCCTCAGATCTTGTTTTTTTTATCGCGGCAGTCAGGTGCCAAAAAAATAATATTAAAAACAATTTTTAATGTAATTTAATATAAAATTTTACGTCCTTTTTTGTGGTTTTCGGGTTTATTGTTTTCACTTAAAGTGTTTGTTTTCTTTTTTCGCATTATGTGATGTATTTTCATTGTTTTTACCCCTAGTTACACATACCCAACATTTTGAAATAAGAATACTAGAATACCTTTACTTTGATAAATATTTTTTAGGGTTATGTTTTTTAGTTTTGTTTTTCCTTGACTGATAGGTTGGTATGCGGCTGACCACCCATACTGTAAAAAATGGTTCACTTTGCCAATGTCACCCCTGCTTCAGGGAAGATCGGCAAGAGTTGCAGTGCTAATGTTCATTTGAGATTGGGTTTTTTATATTGTAGGTCCACATGCGGCATGTGTGAGCGCGAAATTATGCGTGTCAGCTTGTGGGAATGCATTTAATATTAATCTCAAATGATACATATCTTACATTTAGTTTAGCTTAGATTGCAGCTTAGATTTAGATTTAGATGTTTGAAAAGTGTAATGTATTTAGCAAAGTTCATGTGAGGTCTGGTTTATTTTGTATACACCCATGCAGCATGTGTAAGCGCCAACTTACGGCGTTCATTTAATGTGAGCCTTAAATGCCAATGTATATTTGCAACTTAGTTTATAAATCGGTTGAAATCCTAGGTTGCCTTCTTTGATTCTATGCGACTCATACGTCTAACAGTGTGAAAAAGTCTCATGAAAGAATACGTTTTTTTTTTCAAGGATGACCAAACAATTATTAAGTAATTATTAAAGATCAAACCACGCACTTTTTAAATCACTAAAAATATAATTAACAGAAGAGTACAGGGGAAAAACAAGGAATGACAGAAAAAATAAGAAAATATTCTACTAATGCTATCTATTGGCATCTGTGTGTATTTAAAGCTCTGCAAATTTTATCTATCAATATCTATGTATATCTCTATCACAGTTTACGGTGGTATTTTCGGTTCTTTTGACAGGCCACAACCATGAGAAATACAGACTTTCAAATTTATAATTTTAATTTACTCAAAATTTTCTTTCACTGAAATTCCTTGTTCTTCTCCTGTAGTCGTCAATTATTACTCTCAACTTAAATCGGATCTTTTAAATACTCGTAAAGATTTAACTTTTCGGCATCCTTCTCTGGAGTTTAAAAATTCTTATTTCCGTCAAATCTAAACGACTTTTCTCGCTTTTTGATCGCAGCCTGTCAATATTTAATGAATGATAACGTTTTTATCACTCCCGGCTTATATTTCAGGTGGTTTATGAAATATGCAAGCGGCTTTCTCGCACCACTTGCCGCCTCCCTCATACTTCTTCCTCCGTCCATCCTTCCCCCCCGGCTCATTTTTCACTTTTAAGAGAGAGGTCCCTTATTGTGGACAGGCTTAATGCTAATCTAAAAACTTTTCCCTTTATCTTGTAAAATTGGCATTTAAATATTCAAATGACACGTTTCGTGAAATGCTACATTTGCCTGAAGTATGCCTGAAAGCGCGTCTAAGCCTTTCTTTATTCACTCGGCCATAATTTTTCATTCAAATTTTATTTGCAAAAGTGAAAGATTATATTCAAATTGGAAAATATAATATCGCTGCCTTAGTTCTTGTTTGCCGTATAAACCAGGGGTGCCCATACTTTTTCTTGAGGAGATCGACCTAGCAAAAATTTATGAACAGGAGATCGGCATTTTAACTGTTTAGCCCACCAAATATAACTCATAATTCATAATATTTAAATATTTATTAAGAAAAAAGTTAGCATAAGTAAAACTACATTGAGTGCAAAATGTCAAATCTGTATTAACTTTTTAATCTCTAACATTACAAAAAGAAATTAAAATAATACTGGTAGACATTGGTGGTCCTCCACAAAATGTTCGTAGTTAGAGATATTCTCAGTTAAAGCTAGACGCAAGCAGGCGGTCAGGTGGTCATTTGTGAGACGACTGACTAGTAGGTACGGTATTTTGATTTTATTATTTTCATATGAGAAAATGCAGACTCGCACAGAGCAGTTATTTGCTTTATTATCGGATATTTCATTTCAGGTATAGATAACCAAAAAAGATTACTGCCAGAAAAATGTGAAAATTTTAACTATCCTCGGCGATCGACCGTAAAACCTCCCGCGATCGACTGTTTGGGCACCTCTGGTATAGACCATTCAGCTAATTTTACATTAGCAATGATTGCATGTGTACTGGACCAATGTGTCTTATGGAAACAGGAAATTGATTTTAAAAATATTTAAAACAACTCTCACATTATCGAGTTATACGGTTTTTCTTAGCTCAGATTGTGTAGAATTTGATTCTTAAGACAACTGCATTAAAAATTAATATTTGACAGAATTGGTCTATACGGCAAACAAGAACTGGGGGTGCGGTATATAAATAATCCTTTTAGCAATTCATCAAAATATTATACTTCACGTGAATGTTTAATTTATTTTATTTTATTTATTTAATTTTTACTTCAGCGTCGTACTGTGAAAAATCACTTCAACTGCGTTATACATAATTAGTCGTTGTTTAAGTGTAGTAAAACTACGCAACACCGCAACTATCTATAATTTAAGTTGCAAAGATATATTACGTATAAGATTTATATTTAATGTATTCCAACAAGCAGACACTTCGCGCTTATGCATGCCGCGCGTGGACTAATAACCTAAAACTGCCAACCTTCCCTGAAATAGGGGTGACATTGGAATGACATTGACGTTTCATTGGCGACATAGCCAACGTCTTCAGGAGACACCCGCTCTTCACAACGAATGAGGATGAACTGATGAAATGAAACGTCGAGACTAATGTAAGTTTTCTTATAACGGTTCGTCTAACATCCGAATATTTTTTTTGTAACCATTAAGTTATTATAATTGCTAATATGTCAAACGACCGTGATTCCTACTTAAACGTATTAAATGCTTCTTGATATTCAAAACGTTGTTTTATTCTTTGTGATTGATTTTCATTCATCAATTGAACACTCTCAATAAAGCACAACTCAAAATTTACGCAGCGTAATCAAAAAGGCAGCTCTGTATTTTGTGCTGTAAATGTGAAGCACCTCTTTTGTCATCCATCGAGACTACATTTCGTCCCTTTAGTGCTTGTTTGTCTTATCTCCATCAGGGGTAATTTCACATGAGCAATGTTGGAATGTATATTAGACCAATGAAAACTGTAAATTTATTGAGAAAATATTTAAAACAACTCGCTGCCTTAGCTCTTATTTGCCTTATAGACCATTAAGCTAATTTTACATGAGCAATGTTTGCATGAGTACTGGACCAATATGTCTTATGAAAACAGGAAATTGATTGAAAAGCTGCAAAGACATGTTAACATATAAGGCTTACAACAAATGCATGTCCACCGACAGGCACATGTAGGTTCGCGCCCACACATTTTATTCTGCATGTGTGCATACAAATTAACAAAACCCTACTTGACCATCTAATCTAATCTAAGTTGCAGAGATATGGAACATTAGAAATTCATGTATTCTAACAAGCAGACACGTACAGCGACAAGTTCGCGCTTGCACAAGCCGCATGTGAACCTATAACATAAACACCCAAATCTCAAATGAACACGCACCCTGCAACTCTTGCCGACCTTCTCTGAAACAGGGGTGGCATTGGCTAAGTGAACCATTTTCTACAGCATGGGTGGTCGGCCGCATACCAACCTCAAGGAACATACACAACAAATTACATTTTTTAAATAAACTAATAATAATATGTATGTATTAAAAACAAATACAATATAATTTTAATTCAAAATTAAAATTAAAACCCTAGCCCTAGCCACCAACATTACAGATCATCCGCCACTTCTTTCTGTCCTTACATACTTCTTTCATTTCATCCAGAGTCATAAACTTCCTCATACAACTTCTCCTTTTATTATGACTCTGGATATCCCATCCCATCCCAGCGACTAATCACCATCTTTGAATCAAATGGCAGATAAGCCAAACAAGCGCTGGGGGGACGATTTGCCGCCATCCCGCTCAGCCCCCACCTGTGTGTAATGGGTAAACAGTGAGCACACCTCAGCATTGCTCTCTGCCGATATATTAATTAGCGTTATTGATGCTTGTTTTTGTAATGGCGCGCTCTTTGCGTTTTCCGTTTCCCGCCTTTATCGAGATTCGCGCGTATTTACACAATCACCGTTACAAACAGTACCCTGAGTACGAGTTGCAAAACTTGAGTAAAGTAAAGTTTACGAAAAGTATGAAAGAGTGGTTTTCCCCAAAATCTGCCGTTTTTGTTTGTTTGAACTTGATTTTCTTCATCACTGTAACTCTTTTGCTAAGACCATAAAGTGTAAGAAACAAAAACGGCAGATTTTGTGGAAAATCACTCTTTAATACTTTCCGTAAACTTTACTTTACTCAAGTTTTGCAACTCGTTATAAGGGTACAGTATTCACAACCCCAAGTTTACGTCCAAAAAAGCGTTTTTCCGAAAATGTAGTGAATCTAAAACTCCGATAAGATGCGCTTTATTAGTTTCTATACATTTTTGCTGAAACGTTATGGTTGAATTTAGATTAAGATTTGAGCTTATTTACACAATCACCGTTACAAACAGTATTCACAACCCCAAGTGTACGATTTTATTCCGACAAAGCGTTTTCCCAAAAATATATGGAATCTAAAACTCCCATTAGATGCGTTTTATTAGTTTCTATACGTTTTTGGTGAAACGCCATGGTTGAGTTTAGATGTAATGTTTGAAGCTGGGGGAACAGTTACACTAGGCGTTGTTCGTTCATTTTTATTGTTATTTTGTTGCTTTTATGCATTGAAAAAATAAAATAAATGGATCGTAATCTGTACTAACAGTTTAGTGATGTAGATTAAATTAATTTGAGTATTAGATTTTATGGTTGATTGGACCTATAATCTATAATCTATAATCTAAGTTGCAAGGATATATTCATTTAAAGCTCTCAGATGTAAGCCCACAAACCAACAAGTGTAGTTCGCGCTTACAAATGCTGAATGTGTACTTACAAATAAAATCCAAACCTCAAATGAACATAAGCCCCACAACTTTTGCCGACCTTCCCTGAAACAGGGGTAACATTGGCAAAGTGAACCATTTTTTACAGTATGGGTGGTCAGCCTCATACCAACCTATAAGTTAAGGAACCAACCTATAAGTCAAGGAATCAAGGACCAGTCAACAAAAAAAAAATTACTCGTTTCACTTTTTATTTTTGACCAGTGAACATGATTTCTTCAAATAAAAGTTTAACGGGGCTATTCTTAGACATTTTAGTCGTCGGTTGAGCCCACGCTTTGACAAACTAATGATGCATTTGTATGAAGACCTGTCAATCCAAGATAGCCACAAGTGAACAGCTGATTTGTTTTCATAATAATATTAAATTCGGAAGGTAAAAATGACCGTGCAGATGAAACTTCCAGCGCAGGCATCATTAGTTTGTCAAAGCGTGGGCTCAACCAACGACTAAAATGTCTAAAAATAGCCCCGTAAGGTTTTGTGTATTGACATTGTAAAGATTCATTTAAAATTAATAATGTATAAATTATTTTGAAAAAAAAACAAAGTTTTTCTTCACGGGTTGATTTCGTCATTTCACTCACGCCTTTGTCGATAAGATATTTTTTTTTGAAAATTAGGGAAAAATTGGTTTCGACAGTCAGGTCAGAATGGTTAGAAAGTATGTAAGTTTTATTGTAACCTAAAAGTTACTGAAAAAAATAAGAAGACGAATATTTACTCAATTATATATTCAATGCATAACGTTTTTTTTACTAAATTGTACGAGTACTTACATTTAAAAAAACATTTTAGTATTTTTTTTTAGAAAGATTTCATCACGCACCTATATTTATTTTCTCATGAAAAAGTAATTTTAAATAGCTTTCTTTTAAACTGAAATTTTAAGTCTGACACAAACTGTCTACTTATTTCGGCATACATTAAAATGAAGTCCCAAAAAATGCTAAAAACATATTTTTATTTTGCAAAAAACAACCATCAAATATTTTAAATGCTAAGACGGATTTGTACATGCGGCCTTTATTTCTTCGCTTAAACTCTTTCGCATAATCCTAAAAAACAATTAAAAATAGCGAAACAGAAGAAAGAAATATCATTTTTATTATCCATTAACGTTTTAGGGCATATTTTATTTCGCTCTCCGTTTCTGGAGCGGATAAAGGAGAAGTGAAGGATTCACTAACGGGGATTTCGTTTTTATATAGAAAACTTTTGACAAGGAGCATTTTTATTTTAAAACATTTCAAAGCCCAGCCCGGAGATTTTATCTTCTTGCCTGGGAGATTACCTTATTAATTTCCTCTTTGGTAAATCCTTTCTTTATCCCGGCTTACCTGTTTATAATTTTTACCGAATTTGATAATTAAAATACTCCATAGAATTTCACCCGCTGAGTATAATCTAAATTGGATCGATATTAATGTATTCTTAATAATATTATCAGCTTTAAATTAATTTACCTGTGAGAAAAATGTGAAATTTGTTATATATATCAATCTTTAAGCCCCTTGATTATTGCAAACAGGTAGGTTATCAAAAGACATGTAGGTAAATTAAATTTTGACAGAGAGCCTGAAAATTTCATTTTCATACGTATTTATAAAAATGTTTTATTTGTAATATATACATACTCGTACCTATTTATTGTTTTGTTTAAAATTAATCATACATTTAATCCATAGCTTATCCATGGAACATCGTTTTTTAGTATGTAAAATTGGGCTTAGGTGGAGGATGAGCCATAGATTTGTTGTATGTGAATAGCAACGTTATAGTTTATATATCACTTTAACATATTGACTGGTCCGTACTCTATTAGTTAGCGCATCAGACTAGTAAATGAAAGGTCGTGGGTTCGGATTTTGGCGGAGCACAAAAAAATACTATTTAGTATTTACACTTTCAAATATGCTCATCGCTAGGTTGAAAAATTGATAAACCTTTGGTGACCGGTCTTTGGCAAAGGTCAATCCAGCCTTAGAGAAACTGGGTTTTGAGGGCTCGTAGAGGGCTCTTGAGGTGTGATTCACACAAAAGCAGCGCTTACCAAATAAATTATCCCAAATAGCGTCTTGCATTACTATAGGTATGAAGAGCTTTAAAAGAAAAAATATTAAGCTCTTCGACAGAGTTTGAATTTTTGATAAACTGTAATGAAAAGCGTATAAAATAAGACTAAATAAAATATTTAAGCGTGAAATGATTTATTATTGTTTTCATGCTTGTTTTTTTCTAAAATGGGAAATAAAACAGCGATTTTTGGATACAATTTAGGAGGCTTATTACTGAATCGACATTAAATTTGACAATGTAAAATCGTGTACATTTTAGTCCCTACAAAATGCCGCCTAGCTTTACTATCCCAAGTCACGGAATCGAGCCGTATTGAAAACTATAAACTGTCAATCAACCCCGCTGTATACAGTGAATGTGTTGATCACCCTTTTAGAGTGTAAACTAAACCAGAGTTTCCCAAAGACCCCCGGCAGTCTAATTTCCCATGCGGGGGTCCAAGAGATGTAGACGGGGGTCTACGAGAGTGGATCGCTTTTAATTAGCTACAATAACACAAAGCCCTTCCAAAGAAAGCAACCCTGTGTAAACCATCTAGAATAGGCGCAATGGACTCGGTACAAATTCAACAACAAAATTTTGACGTAACAAATGCTGCATGTGTACCTACTTACAAATTAAATCCAAACCTCAAATGAACATAAACCCTGCAACTGTTGCCGACCTTCCCTGACACAGGAGTGACATTGCGAAAGTGAAACATTTTTTACAGTATAGATGGTAAGCCTCATACCAACCTATATGTCAAGGGATCCTCCTATAAGTCAGAGCTCTCGGCATGGAATCGACGCACTCTACCTTCTGAACTATCAACCGGACTCTTACTGTAACTGCAACTCTGTGGGTGGCCAGAGACTCTGCAAAGCTGCATCTACTTCTTCCTATTCTTACATACCCCTCAATTCAATCATATCCATCACCTTTTTCATATATTTTTTTCTTTTACGCTCACTTTGTACTTACATCCCATTCTTTCGCAATCTCCTTTCCTTACCATCTAACTTCTGACAATGGAACGAAACAGTGTTTTGGGAGTCTATACCTATAATCTAAGTGTAAGGATATATTAACATTTAAAGCTCATATCAAATGCATGCCCACAAACAGACACGTGTAAGTTCACGCTTACAAATGCTAAATGTGTACTTACAAATTAAAAACCAACCTCAAATGAACATAAACCCTGCATTTTTTGCCGACCTTCCCTGAAACACGGTTGACATTGGCAAAGTGAACAATCTTTTTACAGTATGGGTGGTCAGCCTCATACCAACCTATCTAATCTAAGCTGCAAGGATATATATCATTTAAGATTTATATTAAATGCATTCCCACAAGCAGACATGTATTATTTCGCGCTAACACATGCCGAATGTGGACCTACATTATAAAAACCCAATCTCAAATGAACATAAGCCCTGCAACTCTTGCCGTCCTTCCCTGAAACAGGGGTGACATTGGCAAAGTGAACCATTTTTACAGTATGGGTGGTCAGCCGCATACCAACCAATAAGTCCTATAAGTCGAGGAAACCTTTATAAACCAAGGAAACCGTCAAAGAAAATATTTTATGTAGATCGCATGAAAACCATAGACAAACTGAACAAAAAATGTTTCGTGTAAAAACGCACTTACAATGGAACGAAACAGTGTTTTGGGAGTCTATAGACAACTTAAAAATCGGGAAGAGGTCCAAAGCGTTAAAAAAACATTGTGGAACGTCTGGTGGAAGCAAAAGTGTCGAAAAGTACCCAGCGCAGAATGACATTTCAAGTCCTTCTGGGTGGGGGGGCGACAAGGCGGCGTGTGCCATGAATTAGTAATGAATGCATTAAGCCCGCAACCCCCCTACCCCGGGGGTAGCTCCACGCAATGTGCCGGCAGCCCTGCCATATCTGGCGGGCCGATCGCGATCTTTATTGAAATATTTGTACGCAAACGTGTCTCGAATTTCTCCGCGCCGCCGGATAAATTGATTCCCCATTTTGATTTCGCGACAACGACGGTCAATGAGCCGATAAGTAACGTTAGCGCAACGCATTTGCAGATTTGATGATGCTTTCTTTACAGGGACCTGAAGCGCTACTATGTTAAATTCCTTACGACTTTAAGGCGACGAGATAGCGATTCGTATCCAAAATTAAGGTGTACCTACTGTGTTTTTATTTTTTATCTATGGAGTTCTTTCGCATGCGCTAGCAAGCTTCGACTTGGATTGATATCCAAAGTGTAAGGAAGGACGCATGATTCGATTTTACAAACTCATTGATTTAGATATATGTGGACTAGAAATGTTTTATTACGCTGTTTACTCCATTAATATGAATACTTTATGCTTTTAAACGTTGATTAACATTTCATGGACTTTTCAGGTAGAAAACACGATGTTTTTTTTATGATTCATTAGATACAACAAGTCTTTATTCCTTAGTACATTTACATTTAAGTACTTTTTTATATGTTTAAATATTCGCTAAATCAGTAGGTAACGGTGTTATTGGCACAAAGCAAATCCATGACTTAGTCGCCACCTAACGTGAATTTTCTGTACAAAACAACAATGATCCATGGATCAAATGTGTTGTGAATAAACCTGTTAGTGGTCAAAAATGAGTTAAGAATAAAAAATATTTCTGCCAGTTTTTTGTTTTGAATCATCAACATTACCATCTCCACAATTAACTACAGAAAATATAATATTTGGATCAATGTTTAATATTTTTAATCGAGATAATTTAATCGTGAATTACGTGCTAAAAATCATCTCAATTTATCATTTAAAACACAGCTGTGATTCTTATGAACACCATTTTTTATTTATTTATCTTCTAGCAGTCCACATGTCGGACTTCTCATATCAATTTTTGCAATGCATTAAGACCGGCACTAACCGTAAATAATAACCGCGAAATAAATCATTTATCAAGTATAAAACACTGCGTTTCAACTCAACCAATAACAGTCTTAACAAAACTGTTTACAATCTAAAATTCTCCATAGATGCGTTGTTTTAATTTCTATAAATCTTTTTGCAGACGCTATGATTGAGTTTACATGTTATTATTTGTACTTGGGGTACAGTTATGATATTTGAACGGTAGTCTTTTGCCGTATGGACAATGCACTTTGCAAAACCGTAACCAGTAACGGCAACGAACCAGCGAATGCTTAATTATTTTGTAGGATGTTCCGTTTGGCACCTGACGTTCGGTAGTGGCCATTTTATAGCTATATTTAAAGCTGTTTATGTAGCTGTATCACCTTATAATAGTTCCACTAGTTCACTGTAGAATGTATGTACGATACAACGGAATCATGAAGTAAAATCTACCGATGTATGTAGTAAATCGTTTTAATGAATAAACGTAAGGAATCAATTTTATTAATCAATTTTTTTTTTTAACACGTACATACCTATAGGTACTCCATAGTCAATGTTTTTCACAATACGATTACGTACCTACTGCTTGAAGATATCTTTCCCCCAGTCGATCAAAAAACATGTTCTCTCAATTTTATTATAAATAATCATTTGGAAATCATAATATATAAATAGATAGATAGGAAAGAAAAGAATCATTTATATGTAGCATCGATACTCGCATTTCTTCAATCTTACCTTGATTTTATTTTCATTTTTTTGCATCAGCTTCAAATTGAATATGTTTCCTTTCAAGATGAACCTCCTATTTCTTCAGAAAATATTTTACTTTATTTCTACTCTGACAGGTTATTATTTTCCATATTACATCGACGTATTTAGACGGTAAAATACATCGGAAACATATTTAATCTAATATTGGTAAAGGGTGCCCACTTTCTATGTAAGCAAGTTTATAAGCACTGTATAAATAAGTCGATGGGCTTTCCTTTTACCTTTGATGTGCAAAGGTACTTGCCCAGATAGCTCTGAGTATTGACTGAGTTTGTTTACTATTTCCTTGCAGGGTATATTCTTTAGGTGACCTTTTTCAATCACTTTAGCGCACATAATCAAGTTGGGCTGTTGATTACCTATAAATAAAGTGCCGGCTGGCCTTTCCTCCAGCCTGCGCGCTCCATCGACTCCGCATCACGCATTTAAGGTCACTTGTTTGGTAATTAATCAGAGTTTGTCCCGTCCCGGCCGTGTAATAACGTTACGTACTGCGCTAATTGTATAATTTTAATTACTTAAAAGACTCATTAGTTGATTGCCCGAAAGACTTTTACTTTTCTTGTTACTTTGCGTCCCCCCTCCACGCCCTTTGACATCCACGACTAACTTTTGCTCAGGTACAAACCCTTGGCGTTTCAAAAAGAGATGTACAAACTTCGCCCGGGGTAGTTGCGCTCTCTTCCCGGCAGTCTGCCTCCATTATGTTCCATCGCCTTGAGGAAAACACGCCTGTGTTTATGCTACCGAATTTGTATTTTACCTTGCGAGTTTTCGAATCGGAGTCTTCGGGGGTTTTGACTCTCTCAGGACGGAGTGGCGCACGCCGAGAAAAAAAAAAAAGAACTCAGAGTGGCTGTCTCATTATTTATAAACTCGAAAGTTTTTTTTCTGAGGTAAATATCGTGAAATGAAGGGGAAAATAAAGTGATACCTACCCTTAAATCTGGGGAAAATATTTTCGCAATAAAAATGATGGGCTTGGAAGTTTTTTTTTCGTCTTACCGTGAGCTTATTTTAACCTTCAGAGCTCGGGAGTTATTTTTTTGCTACCAGACGCGTTTTTTACAAACTGACAGCTCACACCGTATAACTACTTTCACCTTATATTGTATAGCACTTTCAATCTAAAATATGGACTAAAATCACCATATTTTTTATCTTCGAATGCCTCCTTCAGACGGCATACAAAATAAGCTTCCTGTTTAACTGAGCAATACACACTTTTCGGCTTCTTACTAAAGTATGGGAAAGAAACGTATTTGGCTCGCATGAAAAAATATCAAGTAGGTAAGTATACCTACGGTTATTTCAACATAAAATTCAATGAGGAGATGTTAAATGCGCTTATCTAGTGTTTTTATTATTTTGTATATTCGTAGATGATAGAAATATTTTTTATAATCGTAATAAATGGTTCACTTTGCCAATGTCACCCCTGTGTCAGGGAAGGTCGGCAAAAGTTGTAGGGCTTATGTTCATTTGAGGTTTGGATTTTATTTGTAAGTACACATTCAGCATTTGTAAGCGCGAACTACACGTGTTTGTGTGTGGGCATTCATTTGAGAGCTTATATATTCTTGCAACTTAGATTATAGATTATAGATCCCATGTAATGACAATATTTAACCATCTATTGACATAGTGTATACCGCAGATCACGGAATATAAAGTGTATACTTTGATACTAAACATGGATATGCTTTGCTACGCCCGGCTGGGTATTTTTTCACAAACTGCTACGATCGTTTTTTGCCACCGTAGCACCAATTAATAGAGCTACATACACTGCTTTACATGCATATTACGCTCGGTAAAACAGCCTGTCGCAGGCCGAGCGCGATAATCACTTTGTTTTTTCCGTTCCTTTTTTATGACGCATATTAGTTTAGTCTATGTTTCTTTTCAAATAAGCAGGCCATGTATACTTAGGCATTTAAAAAAAAACTTGATTAATAACATCGTGTCATGTATCTATCTGATGTAAGAAAATTAAAATGAGGGAGAGGCATTTAAAAGGTTAGCAAACATTGGTTAAAAATATATAGGTACATTCTTCGTTTCTTTTCTGTCTTCTTCCCTAATTAGTGTTCCTTGCTTGATGTGTAAGTAAGAGTATACAATGTAAATACACAAAGCAGGTTCTGTTTTTATTTTTAAGAATATCTTTATCCACGTTCCACTTTGTCCTGCGTCACAGCTCTACCTTATTAGATTATTCTTTTTTCCCTAAACATGTTTCTTTTAATTGAGGTCAGCCTTTTTGCTTAATCCGATTTGGATAAGTACTTTCACGGCTAATAGCTATCTTTATTCCTTACTTACAAGATAGCCTTCTAATTCAATTATCATAATATACCTACCTACCTGTGTACTACTAAGTATTGTATAACCCAAATTTAGCTGTTCTCCTCGTTTAATTATGTATCAGTCTCAATTTCTATGAAATACAGTTAACAATAACAATGTACTTAGATAAAATGAATTAGCAAATAGGAATAGGTACGAAGACTAATGTATGTATTTGGAACATTCAGAATTTTCCTTAACATTGCTACGCCACAGGCTGTCTAAGGGCATAGCAACCAAAAAAATACTTAGATAAAAATCATTAGATTTCAAAGCTTAGGTCCAAAGCAACTAAACAAATAATTTAACCAAAGCAACCAACGGAATAGGTGCGTCTGTCACTATGGAGTCGAAAAGAAATGAGACGTCACGAGACAGGGTAACTAGGGAGAAAACGGGTTTATAGTTTGCTTTGTGGGTTACTACACCTTAGGTATATTAATTTGACTTATGAGAATACATTTGAAGACTACAGGGGAAAAACAAGGAATGTCAGTAGAAATAAGTTTGTAAGAAATAAAGTAAAATCTAGTGGCATCTGTGTGTACCTATCTAAAGCTCTGCAGGATTTGTAATGCAACTACAGTCGCTATCACAGTTAATGGCGGTATTTTTGGCTCTTTGTGACAGGCAATAATCATGATTTCAAATTTATAATATTATATTTTGAATTGTTTGTGTATTAACACTGAAAATTCATATTCAATATTTTATTTATTTAATTGAAGGATTCAAATCGAAACAGATTCAAAATCAAGTTTTTTGTATACCTGACGATGATATATTATCGAAAACGTTAGTAAAATTAAATAATAAATAATTATAATCGTGAAAATACAAAACAGTGTTTTGATTTGAATCCTTCAATTAAATAAATAAAATATTATCAAATTTATAATTTTGATTGACTCATAATATCTATTCCTCAACTGATATTCCTTGTTCTTCCCCTGTAGTCTTCATTTGCCCACCGAGAAAAAAGTCTAATTTGGAGCTTCCATCCTGTCATTACTTCCTTCCCGCTTTATCGACTCTATTCTGTGGAAAATCTTGATATTAAATTAAGTCATTGTTTTTTCTTCGTTTCAGGCACTCGATGGCCAAAACATCTACAACGGCTGCTGCACCCTGCGCATCGACTACTCCAAGATGTCCTCCTTGAACGTCAAGTACAATAATGACAAATCCAGGGACTACACCAACCCGACCCTGCCCAGCGGTGACGGAGACCATCTGGGACTTGGTGCTGCTGATCTTCTGCCGTCTCTGCTCCTGGCCGCAAGACCTGGTCTCACTCGAGACCGCCTCGCAGGTGAGACCGCTAGCATTAATTTAACAAGTATCAGTTTAAGGGGTTCCATTTTGATATCAAGATTAATTTTAAATAAATAAAGAAAAAAAAGAAACAAAGTTTTTCTTCACGAGCTGAGTTTAAAATCTCAAGCGCTTGGGAAAGTTAACACACGATTTCCTGTGTTTATTTCAAACCTGAAATAAAATCCCAATAAGGTTTACTCAACCTTCACAATGAACCCTAGGGGTCGGGAGCTTGGAAACCCTCACTTTAACTGTGAGCTGATTGGCGTAAGGCTCTTACTCTTAAGAATAAAAAGTGGCCAATCGCCACAAGTAACACTTAATGTAGAGCTTAGTTGTGTGGTTTTGCATTATAGTTACATACTTAGAATTGTGTTTTCCCAAGCATCATTGTTAAGCTTATTTGAAACTTTGCAATTTTAAGAAACATTGAATTCTCAATTATTGCTTAGATATATTTTTAAGGTATTATTGTACTCATTAATTATTTAAACCTGGCCATTTTGTACCTAGTATAAGTTATTTGAAGCTGAGTAAACAGTGTTTGCATTATCCCGGCGTATGCTGGCTTCATAGGAGGTCCCGGTGTTTTGGCTCCGCCGTTCGGGCTGGGTCTCGGTTCAGCTTTGGGTGCCGGACCATACGGCAACGCCGCTATGTCTGCAGGCCTGCCTGGCTTTGGGGCCCTAGCCTTGGCCCAGGGCGCCCTAGGAGCTGGGGCGCAGGCCTTGAGGGCCATGCCACAAACTCTGCCACTCGCTACGGTCCTGCTCGTGTCCAATCTGAACGAAGAGGTAAGCATCCACACACCTTTATATAACATTACAATCGTTCCTACTCATTTTTTCAGATAGATTTCCATTACCATCATTTAATGGAATACAAACATTATAAAGTAACAGAAAATTTCTTAGTATTCTTTTTCATGATGTTCGGAATGCTATGTAGCGTTCTCAAAATTTTTAATATATAATATTTGTAACATTCATTTTCTTAGCTTTCATTTTGGCCATGTCTTACTTATTTTCTTTATTTACAAATAAGTAAATGGCTTAATGTAAAAGATACTAAAAGATGCATTGATGTAAGTATGTAATATTATTTAAAAGGCATCACAATGTAGTTTCTGTACCTTCATGAAAAAATCTTATTCTTGTAATTTTTTCATATAAAATCTTTTTCTTGTTTAATTATCAGAACTTACTTCCAATCATACAAGTTTTCTAGAGTTAACATAATATGTGTTCAAAATATCTATGATATCGTACATCAAAAATTCATACTTTTCTGTTTAGTTTATCGATTCAGCTTTTAAAAATTGTACAAAGAAGTATGTCATTCACAGTATCTTCTCATTTATTAAATCATGCCATTAAAAAATATTTAGAAATAAAATTATCAATCTTCCTTTAGTCTGTTCCTTTTGTACAATTTCAATAGATTTTCAACAACAAAAACAGATCCACATGGTACATCAACAAGAATAGATTAAATAAATTGAAAATGAAACGGCACTAGCATTAACGATCATTACATAATAAAGTCTCCGACAATAATTATAAATTCTTCTAACGCTTTATCTGTTTGCCACTTATATAAGTTCCTAGTGTGCTCTTTGTCCAATAGTGATAAACCGTTTGCTTTGACCTCTTCTTTGAGTTTTTCTGTTTAATCACCTTAATTAATACTTTCAATATTACAAAGGTATTATGTATATTTTGTGTGACTTCAAATCCCTTATCCTCATTCTACAAACCCCACTTCCCTTCCTTACCAATAAATCCATTTTTTGGATCAATATAAATCAGAACATTAAATACAAAAAGACTAAGCAAAATGGCACTTATGCAGAAATATAAATCATTCCTTGTGGGATGATGGCAGACTACATGACAACACAAATTCTTCATAAGTTTTTATATTTGTAAAATCTTAAAAGCAGCAAAAACAAAAAAAAAAACATAAACAAACAATAGTGAAGTTCCCACATTAAAGATTTTTTTTAAAGTCTAAATTGATAAAAAAAAACATCAAATTAAATAACAACATTGGAGTCAGCATAAAAGCGCTGGAAGAAAAATTAGACATCGCCTGGCCGTGTCTTTACGAAAAAAGGAAAACAATATGTTATTGGTTGCTAAGGATACTTGTAAAATACTCCTGCGACATCACCTCACAGAAAAAAAATAGGAACATTGTTCCGGCTTTTTACCATTGTTTACATCTAGCTGAAAACGCAACCTTACACGAGAAGCTACATTTTTTTACTGCAATCAAGAAAAAAACTTCTTCAGTCTAAAAGAATAGAGTGGAAATCTAGAAAATCTTCTAACATGTTTCCCCACTTCTTGTTCCCGTCTCCCTCCTTCTTTAGAACTGTTCTTGCTTGATGTAACCTGACGATGTGTTTTTTTTATCATTTCAAAAATTAAAAAAAAAACATACATGTAGGTATCTACAGTTTGTTATTTACTATGTACCTACATAATATTTTACTGAATATAACTATTTACACCTAATATAATGCTGTCTCTATCTCTCCTGTTGTTTTAGATGGTCACGCCTGACGCTCTCTTTACCCTTTTCGGTACGTGTGCACAATACCATTTTTAAATTTTATTTCTCATTTCTGTTAATTTTTTTATCTTTTTTTTTGTAATTTTTTGACATAGTAAATTCTCTGGGATTATGGGATTACAATAAAAAAAATTCACATTGCTTTTGGGAAGTTATATAAAATCAAAAGACAGAAATAATAGTTATTTTTTTGAAAATGAGATTACATACATGGAAACACAGAAAAACACATTTACTATGTTTTTATTATATGTTTCCTTTGTTATAAAAAAACCCTACATTTCTGTCTTTGTTTCTATGTAAGTCAAAGAAAATTTTACAAATATATGGGGATACATTTTCATTCTTCTCTATGTGTTTCCGATTTCCTTTTTCAATTCCGTAATATTTCTCATTTTTATTGTTTTTTTGAGTGCTTTTTGTATCAGTTCGTATATTACTTTATTTTACTATCTTATGGTTTACATTAATTACAGCTTTTGTATGATCTCATTCTTCGCAGACACCTTTTTTCGTTTTTAATTTTTAAGACTGCATCTACTAATGTCACATCATAACAACAAATAAATAGGTTTCACTCAAATAGTTTCCCTTTAATAATACGAATAGTTTTCTTTCATTTCATATAAGTACTTATTGGTTGAAAACGAAAACAAACATACAGACCTACACGGCTCAAAATGAATGTGTCAATAATCAGAACTAGCGCAAACATCTTGTAAAACGTCACTTTTAATAGTGCAATGTGATGTCAACTGAATTTCTTAAATTTAAGATGTATTTTGTTGAAGAAAAACAAAATAATACCCATTTATTTTAAAGAGTTTGAAGGCCGAAAAGTTATAACAGTTACCTCCTTTAAACTGTCATCTAAATTCACTAATATCCCTGTAGACCTGTTTTTTACAACTGTGTAAAGAAATTTCTTCTTGTTTTTACAAATAATATAAAAATCAATAGAATTTCAATTTTGTGATTGTTGTCCGTGTAGCTAAAAAGAAAATGAAGACATTTTTAAAGTTAATTTTTTTTATGTAGAAAACAAGACATTTAGGGCAACATACAATGAAAAATTCCCTACCATTTTCTTAGTCACCATCTTTTGCAATTTGTAGTACTTAATTAGTAAGTTATTCTACAAGCACTTAAGTGAAGGCTTAGCTTGGTAGTTTATACATCCATTAGAAACAACCTAAAAAAGTAGATTATAAATCACTGATTTTAGTTACATTTTTGTTTAATTTATTTTGTTTTTATTAGTTGAACAATTTATTAAATTGTTGTTTATGTTATTAGGTGTGTACGGGGATGTACAAAGGGTGAAGATTCTTTACAACAAGAAGGACTCAGCTCTCATTCAACTGGCGGAATCTCATCAGGCACATTTGGGTAAAATCCTGCATTTTTTTTTACAATTAACTTCATAAACCAAAAATATTTAACACAAAAATATGCAAAAACAAATAAGAAATGATATAAGGGACCTTCAACAGTATTTTTATACAATTTTTCTCAATAATTCAGAAGAAAAACATTTTATAAGAGCAAAAACATTGAAACTTTGACAACTCGAATGATATGCGTGGAACCTGTTTTACCATGAACTTTGACAGATTGCTGTTGACATAAAAGTTCACATAATCATCGCTAGATGGCAGTAGTACAAAAATATATGGCACCAAATTTGAAATTGTCTTTTCATTTCTCCTGTCTTCCTGTCATGAACAAAGTATATGAACAATATATTTTTGAGAATAATATATTGAATTTAATAAACACAAAATTAATTTATTTCATACCAAGAGTATTGTTATTAAATATGGAAGATTCTTCTTGTGATTCATTGTCTTGGAAATTTTAAATTCTGTCAATAAAAAAAATTGGTAAATATTAGAATTTGTGATTACTTTATTTTCAGCCATGACACATATGGATAAACTGCGTGTATTTGGAAAAGCCATGCGAGTCATGCTCAGCAAACACCAAACTGTTCAGCTGCCAAAGGAAGGACAACCAGATGCTGGACTCACAAGGTAAAGAGAACTTGAAATTATTATCATTCTCTGTTATAAAATCATTTGGTTATATTTTATTATATAAACCCTTTATTAGCTGCTATTCAAACTAGATAATTAATATTCATAGTTTCTTTACAACAGAGTTGACATTTTCACAATCAAATTTTCCACCATTTTGTTTTTTATATTGCTTTTTTTTCAATTTAATGGCTAATACAAGAAGTCATCAATCAAAATATTTATACTGGTAGGCTGCAATAATATTTTTATTATGAGAGGTAGGTAGATACAAAAATAATTAATGTTTTTTTTTCTGATGTTGGCGCTATCAATTCTAAATTCAAAATTTAAAATTATTGACAAAAACAAAAGAGAGAAAGTTTGACAGTTGACCAATGATGGATTATTTTTTTTAGATTGATATTTATTATTTAAAACATTTGTTTTTTTCCAATATAACTTATTTTGTATTCTTTATTTTTCAGAGACTACTCTCAGAGCCCACTTCACAGATTCAAGAAGCCAGGCAGTAAAAACTATCAAAACATTTATCCACCAAGTGCCACCCTCCATCTCTCCAACATTCCGTAAGTTTTTTAAGAGAAGTAAGATCTGAAAATTTGACTTAACCGTTTCGATTCTGAATTAATTTGCTACATATGCACCGCCAGAACGGAATACTTTTTTGAGGTTATTTTTTTACACATAAATTGATTTCCTACCTTAATCACTTGATGAAACTTCAAAATTTATAAAAAAGTGTATTCATTAGTTATCCAGGAACACAAATCACAAACTTTCAACACACAATTTCACTTGTTGTTTTATATAAGAACAAGTAAATTACAACAATACTACTTAAAAATATATATTATACCCACATTCCATACTTAACTAGATTTTATATCCATTAGGTTTTAAACAATTTTTTTACTCACTTAAATACTCGTCACTAAAGAGAAAAATGTATTAGTTATTTAACAAAAAAAACAAAAAACGTAAACAGTTTTATCTATCTAAATAAAATATACTTGCCTGGATTTTGTTTATAAACATTGGTACACACGCGGCGCGAGACGAGAGATCGAGCTGTTCTGACGAAATATTTGAGAAAGAATATTTTCAAAATATGTATAATATGAGATTTTATTAGTGTACCTATAATGTAAGCAACAAAAAAGTTTGAAAAATTTGAACACCGATGTCGGGGAAAGCTTTAAACTTCGATGACATGTATAGATGCCAGCCGCACTGTATGCAAGTTACGTCATGACATCTATGCATGCCAGCCGCAGCCAAAGGGTTAAACGAAAAGTTGCGGCGTCACATGGACTCGGCGAAAAGTCTCGACATATCTTATAATCATATAAGTTGATAGAAAGCTTTAAAACATGGTCATGCGTGAACAGCAGATCTCACAGTCAAATGTTTTGCACACAATTTGTACCAGTGACCTTAGTTACATAGACATGTGACATATTATGCCGGTTGAGAAAAAATCAAATCTGGAACATAAGTGCTGAAAAATTCCCATCTATTGGTTTTAGACTATAATTTAACGTATTTCTTTCAATGAATTCCATTTTTCTTGTGATTTCAGAGCTACTGTGTCAGAAGAAGAAATCAAAGAAGCCTTCACCAAAAAGAGCTTCAATGTCAAGGCATTCAAATTCTTCCCGTAAGTATAAATTTTTATTTTATTAAAAAGATTCTTTTCAACAGCTTATTGAACATCTTCTAACGTTAGGACAATATATTCTATAAATATACATTTCTGTAAATACAGGACTTCCGCGTTGTCTGCCCACTGTATTCTAGGATATCCGAGTGGTTTGACACCAGATGGGATACCATGCAAGACATTTCTAAAATCTTTTTCGTGTTCGTAGTCTAGTGGTAACACTTCGGACTCATAAATGGAAGGTTCGTCTCCTGGCGAAGCTAAAAAATATACCATTTAAATTTTCAAATTCATATGCTATTCGCTGGGTTGAAAAATTCATATACCTTTACCAAAGACTAGTTACCAAACGGCCATCAAAACTTACAGCAACTGGGTCTTGCTTGAAAATTGTCACTTTCCATAGCGACGACCAAGCTTGCAAAGTGCTCTTGAAGTGTAATTCACACAAAAACAGCGCTCACCAAATGTATCATCCTAATATTATAACAGCAGAGCCGAGCTAGTTCGAACCCTGCCTAATCCGTTGATTGCGGTAATCCGAACGATCTCGCACACAGGAATTAAAATAATAAGCCATGCTGAGGCTGTGGAGGCATTCAACAAATGCATTCAATGGGCTGACGACAACGGTGTGTCAAGTCAGGACACATTGTTGCTGCGGCGATTACGAAGTGATGTTTTGTTTCCCAAAAAATTGCCAAATCAAAGCAAGAGTCAATGCTAGATTTTCTTGTTCTAAAGTACTTAGTATGCAGAAGGAAATATGTAGAACAATATAAAATATTTGTCACTTTTTTTTCATTTGAATTACGATCAAAGCTTGCTTACTTACATAAATAAAAGACAAACAAATCCCAATTTTTTATTTTTCAGCTCCATAGAATTTGTCCCACACTACAATCCGAACACCCCAATATTTCGAACCCTACAGTGTTTTTAGGGGTTTGGATTAACGAGGCTCTTCAGTATTATCTTTTTATGCAAATTGTGTTTTTTTTTATTTCCAGTAAGGACCGCAAGATGGCTCTGGTGCAGCTGCCGACGATCGACGACGCAGTGACCGCCCTCATCAAGATGCACAACCACCAGCTGTCGGAGTCCAACCACCTCAGGGTCTCCTTCTCCAAGTCCAACATTTAATGCGGCTCCCCTCAATCACCCATCCACGCTCATCACTAGTTATGTAACCAACAAAAACATTACGTGAAATAACCAAGAAAGCATACGCCACACAATATTTTATCTAAAAAACTTTATCGGGAAACAAAAATGTAATTGAAATGTTTGTTACCAATGTTTACATGTCCCCCCCCCCCTATAACCATACCCGGAGTAAAAAACTCATAAGAAATTTTACAACGTAAGGTAGTGAGTGAGAGTTGTAAATTTTGTACCCTGTTACCTTGTGAAAAGAAATTGGTTTCACACACCTCATGTGTCCTGTTTGTGGACAACACAATTGAAGCTTTGTTTTATTAACATTGCGTTTTGGTATGAAATATGTAGGAGTGTTATTTGATTTTCATACAAAATTTGAAATACTCACGCAACACGTGACTAGTAAAAATTCTTATGAGTGTGTACTCGGGGTACTGGATACAGTTATTATTAATATTATATGTATCTCTTGTGAGTAAAGTGTGATGATTTGTGATTGTTAGAAATATTGAACAAATATACACAAAATACAAGTAATTATACATGTAGTTGTACCACCCGTGCGGTGTTCTACAGAATAAATATTGAACGGCGGCCCTCCTACGTTATATTCAATGCTTAGGGTTAAAATCCAATACATTCAATTAAATAAAGATTATTGCCATCTGTCGAAGAATAATAAAAGCTTTGTTACAAATATTCAAGTTTGTGATCTAAACTGACAAGATTGCTGGTTGCTTACAGCTTCCAAAATATTTTTAATGATTGGATTTTCTGTTGTTTAAAAAAGATCAGAATATTTTTTTTATTCATTGTTTTTGGAGCAGATTAAAAAAATTATGCAATCTTTCATTACTTCTCAACAGATGGCAGTATTATTTTTTTTGCAAATATTGACTGACTTGGGATTTAACTCTTTCTCGCTTTTGTATAATTATTATCACTAACGAGTATAAATTGCCGGGTTGACAATGATTAGTATAATGTTATATCTAAGAGATTAAAGTCATGAGGGAGGGCCCCGCAAAGGATTGTACGGAGATGGGAGTACTTTATATATGAATAATATGTAAGTAATGCCAAAAAATATTCACAAATTATGCTGGGTCTGTTGTGATTGTAGAGTAAAACAATCTTATACATGTAACTGTTCACTGCCACCCACACAATGCACCATTCTTTCTGGGTGAGACCATTCTTTTTGCTTATTTTCATTCTTATTTTTGTATTCTTAGTGTTACTTTTTTTATTATCACGCAGCTACACTTTATAAAATGAAGGCAGCTGTCTATTTACTTTTAGAATGATTATGTAACTATGTATATCCACTAAATATTTTAAACTAAAATCATATACCTAAGATTCAACTAACTGTGAGAGGTATCCAAAGCACATTTTTATGGACCTTGTTTTGAATATCAAACGAGGAAAAAATTGTGTAATTTATTTTGTATGAATCTTAGGTATATTCTTGCACTTTGAATTCTCTGCTACGTTTTTCTTCGTGTCTGAATTTCTATGTAAAAATAAAAAATGCCTAGGTATTAGTTAGTGAAGAAAACCCAATTATTGTTTAAGGTATAGTTTATTTGTGGATATGGCCGTAAAAGCATTTTAATTGTGCATTTTATAATGTCAAATTTTTATTGTAGTTAAAACACGTCAAGTGATAGTTTAAAATGCGATCCGTAAGCGGCGAGACAAGATGGCGCCGCACGTTCGTTGAATGTCGTTTAAGCAGAACAATGTTTTGAAATCAAAAATATATAAAATAATGTAAATTATTTATAGTGTGTATGTGTGTGCAATATACAATCAATATTTAGTTGAGATTTTTAGTGGAATTTCGTTATATAGAATATAGAAGGATAGAATCGCCTATATGAATCAATATACAACTTAAATAGCTGAAACCGTTGATATATTACACAACGTAGGTAGATATATGAAGCCAGTATCATTTAAAACAAGAAAATAATGTTGAGTATTTGTTTTTAATTTAAGGGTTATATTGTCGTGTGTAAAGGAAGATGGAAGGAGATTTCACTGTGTCAAAAAAATGTTATTAAATATTTTATAGAATAAAATAAAAGTTTCTGAAATTAAAACATTTTATTGGGAGGTAGTTGCATCAACTTGCGTCTCTATAACACGCCAACATAACAAGTTATAGTATAAGACAACAAAGTACTGACATGTCATTTAATGATGACTGAATATATTGTTTTTTGTCAGACAAATGTCACTTGGAGTCTTGTAAAAACTGTTGAATTTATGTGCGTAATAGTTACGTAAGTTGACGCGATTGCCCGTTAGCGATCAACAGTCTAACTGCTGTCATAGTTTACTTTTATATGATTATATCCTTTAACGATTGCTACTTTGTTGACCAGTGTTAAAGTTATTGTGAGAATATTATTTTTGTAACGGGGCGATTATGTGTCTGAGTTATTTGAACATATTGAACAATATTGAATACAATTATTTATTACTTTGTTAGTTCAGCAGAGGAGTAATGGCATTCCATGATCTGGTGAATTTATTTAAAGTGAAAATTCAGTATTTTAGGTGCGATTAAGTATTGTTATATCATAGGACTCATTCTATTTTCTAGGGCAGTATTATTTCATAATTTAATACTTTATTTTCTATCGTTTATTCTCTACAATACAAGTATTTGATTCAATATATTAATGGTAGCTAAATTGATTAAATTAATATATTTTTAATTCACTCATATTTAAATTTCTTAGAAAATATTCCTAGCTTATTTTTTTGTTAGTATATCATTGCATTTATCAGGTAGTTAATTACGTTTTTAGATTTTAAACATTTTACTTCATAATATTTTCTCTTTTTTAATTTTAACATAGGAAATATAATATACCTCTACTTAAATATATTAATGAATATTTACAAAAGAATACACATCTCTTTCATTAAAAAAATATTGCTACAGCTACAAAGTATTTTTTGGAAGATTGATCAAAAGAATTTAACTCTTTTTGTTTTGTATTATTGAGGTGTCATTTTTAAAGCTGGTATGGGTCCAAAACTCTTGCAAACCGAGACCCCTTCAATGTATGGACATTTTCCATTTTTTTTGGCATTGTCGCTTTTTCCCTTAAAAAATAAAAATTTCATGGTGCCGTTTGAAAAATAATTTATTTTTTATTCAAAAGCTATCGGCAGCCATTTTTTTAAAAAGATTTGTCATTGATTTCGATCAAAAAAATTATATAATGGAAGGTCAACATTTTGTAATATTATTTCTAGGCTCTACATTGTATCTTTTTGAGGTTAATAATTAAATTATTATATCATATGCGTAAACAATTATTATTATTAATTATGTGCATAAGGAATTATTGTTTGAGAATCGTAATATCTATGTCTTATAAGTTATGCTATGTTTCCGTTTTTAAATTTGCTATTATCTAATCTTACGTGTTCAGTACCTTTTGGAATAAAAAATATGTGAGAATATTTAGAAATATCACTGACAGTAAAATATAACATTTGTTATTTATTATATTGCTTATAGAAACAAAAGTATCAACTACATTTATCCATTTTGAAGGTATCAGTGTTGGTCGAATTCGGAATTATTGTACCCATTCGACTGCATCAAAATCATTTGATATGATGTTAGTTGACATATTGTAAAACAAAGTTTTAAATCTCTGTTCAACCTTTCGGTTTTACATGAATTGGGTGTATTTTTTTAATTAAGAAAATTGCTGTTGCAAAATCTTACACATGTTAAAATCTACAGTGGTTCACGGACCGTAATAAATGAATGTGACATCAATTGACCCTTTAATATCAAAGGATAAATGAATACAAATAATTTTCTTTCAATTAAAAAACATTCCTTCATTTATAACACAAAGTCCCTGACATGACTATTGATAACTTTTGGGTGTCAATTGTGTTTTTTTAATCAAAATTTAAAATAAGAACCACAAGAAAAACAACGGAACTAACTTCATGGTTAACTGTCGAAAGTGATGTTTTAGGTGCAATATGACGTCAGTAGTTCAATTTTAAAACAATTTCATTGCGATCTATGCACAGCTGTATCGAGGTACAGTGAGACAATCACGTTTCATAAAGAATTTTGACTTTTAACAAAATACTTATACGTTTATCAAAATGCTGGTAAAGTTTTAATGAATATTTCAACATGAAGTGACTCACGTTAAGATGGAAAGAAATGGAACGCCCGTATTTATATACATGTAAGAGATTAATAAATTTTAAATTGAATTATTGAATAGAGCTTAGAGTGAGTTCAGAAAATATTAGTAAAAAAAAATAATGTTATATTTAAAACTAAAGTTGATAAGTATCGATTTTGAGTTATTCAGATTAAGCTGAATTAAAAATAAAAGGAGACAGGGTGAGAGCGGCGAGAAATGGCTAAACGTCGAAGGGACGGGAATATTCAGGAGAAGGGACAGGAGTCGGGGGAAGGTTCAAGAAATTGCCACAGCGTGTGTTGCAAGGAAATCTATGGATGTGTGTCGTTGTCTAAGGTCTAGTGTGTTATATATATGTCACAGGAAAATGTATAAAGTGGTACTAGTTGATAAAAAAGAAACATATGATAATACACAAATTTTTACACTTTCAACACTCTCCGTTTCTGTAGAGCATTCATTTACATTTGAGAACCAACTATTTTAAGATACTACTTACATATATACATAACTTCCTGCACAAACAATTTCATGTCGGAATCTTTGCTTTTGTTTCTTTTTATTTATTTGTCATTCCCGTGTAAATTCCACTATTACAGATATTTTATTTTCAAAATCGCTGTAGTCTGAATATCAAATCCGTGTATACCTTTTGCACACCACATTAAAAAAAAACTATTTGGACCAAGATATCCTCCTTTCAACCTCAGATATTGTTTTTAAGTTATGTAACTAAAAAAAAAATTAGGAAGTAAACAAAACATATCAAATATATAATTATTCATTATGATAAGACGTGGTTTTGTGCACTAAGCATGAAGCGCTAACATTTATTCATATAAACTTACGTTTTTCTGTACAAGATTATTTATGCAAGAAAGTAAAAACTCGTAGATGGTAATTTTTATTTTTTAATCTGTAAGGAGACTACAATAAACTTAAAGTAAAGTTATAATATTCTAGATACAATAACTATTTCGAGCTATATAATATCATAACCTAGATATCGTTGTACAATATGTCCTTTCACCTTTGAACTCTGTCTTCCCCTTCACCGAACAGAAAGGCAATGTATGAATGTGTGTAAAGATATCCACAACTCTTTCAGTTTCATCTACAGGCTAGGTTTGTTTCGTCATAAGCATTCTGTGGATCATTTGTATCTTAGATAGTAGTTAGTACCTTAGATGAGATCAGTTGTAAGAAAATACCTAAAAATTGTAATGTTTAGACATCTATGGACCGGTTTTGTAAACATTTCTCATCCATAGAATTCCAAAAGAGATGGAAATTCAAATGAAACTATTCCTTTTTCAAATTTGAGTAATACCTATTGGAATCTTATCACTGAGGAAAGTTTGTAAGACTGGTTGTATATCTATGGCTTAAAAAATAATAAATATGAAATATTGTTTCTGGTATTTTTAAAGAATGTAATATTACATAATCCTATAATTCTGAATAAGTAAATAGTGCATTTTAGAATCATTCATTCAATTCAGCTTTGTTTATTTGAGCTTAAACGTCATCCATTTCGTTACTTGAAGTTGGAAAACTTTTGTAAACTTTATTTCATTATTCTACATGTCAAATTCATTGATGAACCATAAATAAACACTTTAATTGATTTAACTGTATACCTGCATTGAAATGAACATAAATCTTAAATTATATTGTTCATTCACAAAATATTCATTTGACTTATTTTTGATAAACTCATCTTATTCTTTGGCAATTAATACTAGACGCATTGCTCAGAAATGTAAAAAGATGTAGTTAATATTCAATTCTACAAAGTGTGTTACTTTTTAAGTGCTCGCAAGTAAATAAAGCTGATTAGTAAACCCTAGTTTATTTTCATACTTGCATTATTCTTGTTCTTGCCCGTAAGTTTCCGTTTCTGGGCAGTTGTAACGCACACAGTAACAATGTGATGTACCTATGTGTCTATCATAATATTATTTAACGATATGAATGTTTGAATACTTTCCCTCTCTGCTTAGTCTAATGACATAGTTAATTAAGCACATTTATTGTAGTGGGAAGGGAGATTATTTTTCTATATTATTTGCTTCGTAAGGGCTTCTTTCTTTTGATGATAATTTTACTTATAAGTCAAGCATTGTCTCTGTTTTCTTTTTGGAATATGTATTGTCAGTTTCACTCCCCGTTTTTCTTTGCTAACTTGAATATTATAAAAAAAAATATGTGAATCGTAAACTTTTCATTCGTGAATAATCTTTGTATTATTAATTTATTGAGGGAAAACTGAATACAAATTTCAAAATATTTGAAAATATTTTGTACTTTTTCTTCAGCTAATAAAAGTATTAATATTTCAATCACAATGACTTTGATAATATTACTCTTTGTTTTTATTTTCTCCACCATTCCTCTCCTTTCTTTCTCTTTGTACAATATCCCACCATTCTTATTTTTCCTTCATTCACTTCATTAATCAATTCAATGTACAGATTTGTTACCTTACTTCCATTGCAAACTTTCATGTTCTTTTCATTGTTGATACTGTGGAGTCCTCACAAAATATGATATGATGGAACCTATCCAGGATTTTAGAGAAAATACTTACTAATATTTTGTTATTAGTTGCCAAACACAATAGTAATATACTCGTAGATCGTTGACGTATTGTCTTTGGAGGAAAAAAATATTTGGGACTATGTTATAACTCCATTGAATTATTTTGTGTGTTTATTTAAATAAAGGAATTTCACACTGGAAGAAGTCAATATATTACTTCATAAACCTGCTTTGAATCAAGCGACCTTAAAACTTCTTCTACCGAAGATTGACAATCGTCGCCGCAGAATGCTGTCTCTAGATGACGCCACCTTGATGATGCCAAACCATAGACAACTATGTCATTTAGCCAACATTTTCTACAGCAGCAAGAGGTTCATCATTATTCAATCCTGTCATGTATTACAAGATTAAGACACAAAGTAAGTACTCGGAGCTCCTGAAAGAGATAAACATCTTGTAATTTTGTAAAAAAATGATTTAAAAAGGAATTAAAAAAGTAGCATTGGTGCTCACATTCCTTTAGATGCAACTAAGTACATATCGATACCTTGAGTATCTGAAAAACATGAGTCCTCAGATAAATGCACATTTTTCCCTATTTTGAGAGATTATCGGTGCTATGGCCGAACGGTTCAAGTGTCTGATCTTTCTAGCGTATTTGAAATATAATAACGCTGGTTCGATCCCCGCCTGGGTCATTTGACCAAAACTTTGATCCTGGTTCAACAGATGTCATTGGGTAATTATTAATTAATAATTTATTAAAATATAAAATAATGAATTATAATATCTGTTTCTGGCCAGGCGGCAGGCAGAATAGTTTGGTGAATTGCATTACTCTTCAAAAATCTATTTTTTTACATATGAAAAAAAAATAGAGATAACACTAAACATGTGTGAAGAACCTGTAGTTTAGAAGTTTTTCATGAACACTTTCTTACCATTTGTTCATTTACTTTAAGAAGTAACTACGGATTAAATAATTTATTCACGATTTATTCAATCAGTGAATCAGCACATATTCAGTTTTGATATAGCTCAGTTAGTAAAGCTTCTGTATTCAGAGTAACACGCCTCAGTTGTAATCCAAGAATGGCAGGCATAATTTTATATTCCATTTTTACTTAAATATTTTTTAACCTGATCTTAAAAAGGTACCTACGCTAGTAGGCCCTCAACTGCGTGAATAGAAATATGTATGGATTCTTAATCACTCAACAGGGGTGCTGCTGTATCTTCCATACATATTTAGAATTCGATCATGATACGCAATTGTCTTCACAAGAAATGAGAATGTGCTCCATTGGGAATAAATAAAAAATATTTTTTGAAGTGATGGGTGTAAATCTGCCCTTTTACCTTTGATTATAAATAGGTTCAACATGCCAATGCTAACTTGTCACAGATAAAAAGTTAAGAAATTGAATACAATATAGTTCAAATGGAAGACAAAACTATTCAACTAAGCTTAGCATATAGTGTAACGTCTTACTGCATTGTCTTTAGGTATGGGAGCAGTCCAGTTGGTAGATCCCTTGTATTCAAAGCTAGAGGGCAGGGGTTTTAACTAAGGATAGGATGAAATTTAAACCATAATTTATAAGGAAATAATTATTTAAGTTTTTAATTATATTTTTTACAATTATTTTATTGATTTTACACGCTATCAATTACTAACTATATATTTATAATATTTTCACATAGCCTAATATACAAATTTGACTTGTGTAAGGTTGAGCAATACAAAATAAAAATATATTTACAAAATGTATTATCACATTTCTTCTAAAATTATAATTAAACGTATTTTTTTTAAATCTAGGGGATGTCACAGAATTGTTTTAAGTACAATGACACATAATTTTTTTTGAAAATTATTATAAAAATTAAATCCACGATTTTTGTATTAAATTACCTGTACTGAAGTTGTGGTCAAGTGAAGAATTTTATTTCCTTGTAAGTAGTTATTCAGAAAGAAGAAAAAAACTTTTAGAACAATACATTTTAAAAACAAATATTAAGAATATATACTTACTCTGACCACAATGTATTTATAATTTCATGCAAAACAAAATGGTTTCAACTTGTATTTTATTTCCAAGTTTATTTTGCAAAAATATTTTAGTGTCTTACACTTTGAAGGCAACGTGAAAAAGAGAGTTTTTACTTTTTTAGAATTTAAAAATATATATATTAACACTACTTTAAAAAAAATCTAAGCAATGAGATTAGTGAACACAAGAAATATTAATTATCAAGAAAAGATTTATTTTGTTTACAACTTGAGTTGGAAGATAAGGTAATTTTATTTTTTTCTGTTAGTTTTTATCTAAATGATTGTTTTGCCAAATGAGGTACCAATGAATTTTTACTAAACAGATGTGTTTAAAATGAAAAATTAAACAATTTAAAATGAAGAAATAAATTAAATGTATTGAAATGATGTTTTTAAAAATATTGAAATATTTTTTTGGGATTTAGATTAGATTGGGAGGGAAATAAAAAAATATATTTAAGCTAAAACACATTTTTAAATATTGAAAATAAAAGCTATGTTTCAGGGTAAAAAAATATGAATAACTTCATTTTATTTTTTCCCATTTCAAGATATTTACTAGTATTTACACAATTTGTTCTATACCGCTTAGGTATATTTGATTTCTAGAAATTTTTAAAAATTAAAAAGGAAATTTATTCTATGGTTTGTAGGTATTAAGGTAATTTTTTCAATTAAAGTATATGTATAATTCGTAGATGGTAATATGCCTATATATTTTTAATTTTTAATGCGGTAAAAATCAATTGAGTATTAGTACAGTATAAAATATTGCATTATTAATTTGCATGCTCAAAATGTCAGACTTTTATTTATTGTTATAAAATATATTAATTTACACATTAATTAAGTACGTTTTATTCAATTTTAATGGCCTTTAGTCTTTTTATGTTTTTGTCATTATTTTTGCCTTTTTTCGAATATAAAAATTGATTTAAAAAAATATGGAAAAAAAATATTAAAGATAATCAATACTCACTGAAATATATACGTCGAAATGTTCTTTTAATTTTATTTATGAAAAAGTAAAAGATTTTTTTTTTGTGTTTTGACAATGTAAAGATTATTTGAAATTACTTATGTAAAAATAAAAACGAAGTTTTTCTTCACGAGTTGCTTTATTTTCTCGAGCGCTATCGGTGCTATCACACCATTATTATATATATATATATATATATATATTTTATATTGATAATGGTGTGATAACGCCAAAAGCTGTCAAGAAAATAAAGTAACTCATGAAGAAAAAAAATGTTTTATTGTTATCATTTGTAATTTTCCTTGTATAAAAATACTTTTGATTTTTTCTTTGTCTCCTATGGAATGATTACAGTTTAATTTAGATTAAACTTTTACTTTACTTTCTTCGGCTCATAAGCCTTGAAGGCTCAGGGCCTCCCGCACCACAATCCTCCAGGACTCTCTGTCTTGTGCAGCTTCCCTCCATGGTCCCCTCACTCCCAGAATTTCGGCATCGGCTTCAATGTTGTCTGCCCACCGCATCCTGGGACGTCCGAGTGGTCTAACACCTGAAGGGGCACCATCCAAGACTGTTCTAATGATCCTGGAGTCCTCTGCACGTGCTACATGTCCGGCCCACTGGAGTCTTCTTGATTTCATTACCGACACTATGTTAGCATCTTGAAACACGGACATCAGCTCCGCGTTGGTCCGGATACGCCACCTGTCATCTTCAAATACAGGTCCGAGAATGCGACGAAGCATTTTGTTCTCAAAGACCTGGAGAGATTTTTCTTGTTTTTGAGTCAGACTCCAGGCTTCGCATCCGTACAACACAACTGGCCGAACAATGGAAGTGTAAATCTTGAATTTTGTAGAGCGGGATAGCCATTTTGAGCACAATAGCCCTCTAAGGCCAAAAAAAGCATTATTGCCGGAGTGAATTCGGGCATGTAATTCTGAGGATAGGATATTTTTGTCATTTATAAGGGTACCCAAGTATTTGAATGAATTGCAGTTCTTAAACTTGTAATTATCTACATTCAAATCTTCTTGAATATCCCGCCGCGCCACAGGCAAGTATTCAGTTTTCCCCTCATTAATTCTCAATCCTATCCTCCTTGCCATTCTCTCCATTGGTAAGAAGAGCGCCCGGAGCTGTGCAGCGTTCTCTCCCAGAAGCACCACATCATCCGCATATCCCAGCAGCCTAATGGTACTTCCTATGGTGATTCCACCATACACAGGTTTGGTTTCTCTCACAACCTTTTCTAAGGCTAGGTTGAAGAGCAATGGAGAAAGGGCGTCACCCTGCTTTAGGCCTGAACTGATCTCAAAGGGATCCGAGACCTGTCCCTGCAGCAGTATTTGAGCTCTTGAATTTTCTATGGATATCTGAACCAGTTTGATGAGTTTTCCAGGAATTCCATAGTCTCGTAAAACGCTCCACAGCCCCAAACGATGCACTGAGTCATAAGCAGTCTTGAAGTCGACAAAAAGGCAATGAGTATCTTGAGCATATTCCCACTTCTTCTCTAATATTTGCCTCAAAGAAAAGATCTGGTCCGTTGTGCTCCGATTCCTTCTGAAACCTGCTTGGTACTCTCCAAGAGCACATTCAGCATATGGCATAATTCTTCTTAGCAGAATATTAGACAATATGTTGTATGCCGCTGGGAGAAGTGAGATACCTCTATAATTAGAGCATAGCATTTTGTCTCCTTTTTTATGTATTGGACACAATAGTGCAACTTTACAGCTATCTGGCAGTACCTCATGTTTCCAAACATCCTGATAAAGACCCCACAGAGCATTTTCAAAGGCTTTTTAGATTAAATTTAGATTAAAGCCGTATCTTAATTGAAATATAAATCGAAAACCTATTATTTATTATTAAATTTATTATAAACTTATAATATATATAAACTAAACAATTCATGGTCTTTAAATATACCTACCTACATATAATATACGCTTACATTTTTTCTAAGGTAGAGCAAATTGTGCAAAATGTCATTTATTTAAAATTATAATGTAAAAATGTTATTTGTATATTTTAATTGTGCTTTATTATTATTTGAAGATATTTTTTTAACCTTGCTTGCTTATGAGAAAAAAAAAGCAATGCTTTTTAAGAAAGTTCTTTTCCAAATTGCTATACAGGTATTAAAAATTCCTCTGTGAATAAATATTTCAAAAAATTATAAAAAACACAGAGTTTTATTTTCACAAATTGAGTATTTATTTCCCTCAAGTACTTTCGACTTATTCACGTCATTATCAAGAGGATACTCGAATGAATTTTCACTGTGTGAATACACAAACTTTAAAAAGTCAAATATTTCAAAATTATTTTTCTTTCACTTGGGTACTTCAAAAACTTTTTATTTTCATGAAATATAATATGGAAATTTTACATTTTTAATTAGATAATTTTTGTTTTACAAAAACACAGCACAGCTAGCTCAATACCTCAGAAATATGAAAATTAAAAAGAAAATAATTTATCTAGTAATCATCTAAAGTAAGGTCATAAAATATCAAGAGGAAGGGGTAACCTCTCACATCGGTGACTTAGTTGATCATCATCATTTTTGTATTTTGTCATAAATAGTGTCTAGAGTTACAAACAGGGGCGAACACTCCATGTAGGCAAAATAAAATAAAGATGCATTTATCTTCCAAAGCCTTGATTGAAAATTTTGTGTATTTTTTTGTTTATTCAACGTTGTCCATTAGTACTCGGCAATAATTTGAAAATATTTTTTGTTTTTCGGCGAGCAATCTTCAAAATGTTCTCTATCGGGGCTATTCTTAGACATTTTAGTCGTCGGTTGAGCTGACGCTTTGACAAACTAATGGTGCCTGCGCTGGAATTTTCATCAGCACGGTATCATTCTTACCTACCGAATTTTGTAATTTTTGTATGAAGACAAATCAGCTGTTCACTAGCGGCCATCTTGGATTGACAGGTCTTTATACAAATGGATCATAAGTTTGTCAAAGCGTGGACTCAACTGACGACTAAAATGTCTAAGAATAGCCATGAAAGTGATTAAAGCCCTTAGCAACAAATAGGCTTGCTTGTGTGTGTGTGTCCGCCTCTAGCATAGTCTACTGTGAGTTTGTGCGTTTGCATGTGCCTTGGCACGCAGTTTTCTGGTATGCGTAACTGGAATAATATCTAACAGTATAGAGCTGTCTGGTACAGTCTATTATATAATAATCTGAAACAAGCAAGAAGTGTCCCTTTCATACTTACATAAACGCCGCAATGGTACAGAGGGAATGTCGATTAAAACATTGAGCCGTGTAGTCGATAAGCTAAGAGCTAGAAAAAGTGATCAGTACATTGTAAACCGACATTGTGTAAAATAATTCTTGAAAAATAAATAAATTGCAGTTTGATTCAAAGAACGCAATTAAAATCATAACAGTGCTTTATGTATTTGCCTGTATGGAGTGGTACGCGCCCTGTTCTAAGCTATTGACAGGTTTGAGAGCAATATGGAGTCGACCTGCCACCAGCCTTGCATGCTGGATGACTCAGTCATGGTTTGATGGTGAGGTGTTATTCTGTCTTCTTGAGCGCGGCCGCGGCGCGCCTCTTGTAGCTTTGGATGTAGAAGTTGGTGAACAGGACGATGAAGATGACGGAGTGGAGCATGAGGCCTCCGGAGATAAGGCTGGAAAACAAATAATGAGCATTTTGAAAATCTGGAAAAGAAAAGATGGAAAATGGTCTTCTTTTCTAAAATATTTATCGTAAATAAAACCAAATGCACGGATCCAATAAAATTTTAATGGAATTGTATAATTATTGATTGTAACGACGTAGAGTGGGTTACAGTGGCGAAGGGTGCCATACAACTCGATTCCCATCGGCTCCCCTGTTTCAGGGAAGGACGGCAAGAGTTGCAAGGCTTATGTTCATTTGAGATTGGGTTTTTATATTGTAGGTCCACATGCGGCATGTGTTAGCGCGAAATTATACATATCTGCTTGTGGGAATGCATTTAATATAAATCTTAAATGATATATATCTTTGCAGCTTATATTAGATTAGATTCCCTTTTAAAATGAGGCAACCAAGTAGTTAAAAAATATAGGCACAAAGTAAATAAATAAATTTAAAACCAAAGAAACAATACGTATTTTTTCCCCACTGAAACCATGCAGTCTACTTTATTATTATTTTTGACTCATTTTAAAAGGGAAACCGATGGGAATCGAGTTGTACGGCACCCTTCCACTGGTGGGTTATCATACTTTTGAAATGGTTTTGCCAATTGTAAGTCGAATATAAAGGATAGTGAATTATTTTTGTGGTTGTTTTATCGATTGCGCATAGTTTAGTAAAATATATTTCAAGAATGCCCATTATTCAGGAAAAGTAAGAAGTATTCATTGCTATTTACGATTTTATTAAAAAAAAAATAGTTAAAGAGTTGATACCCAATGCCGAGAGCTCGGATTAGAATCCCACCGAAGGGATCGGAAATTATTTTCCATTTCAGTGTATATTTCAAACCTTAAATAAAATACCGGCAAGGCTTACTCAGCCTTTAAAAAAAATGAGTACCAGCTCCCCGGGAGCTGGGAAATTACCACTGCAACTGAAGTGGTTGGCGTAAGGCCGGCCCCCTGTCATGTAAAAGAAAGGTTCCTCTCGCCAAATGCGGCAAAATGTTTCAGTACATGTATAGATAAATTGTGTTTTTTTTAAACATTTAAATTTAAGTAAATGAATAATTTTTATATGTTGAACGAAATGGAAAGCGGGAAGATCCAAAGTAAAGTAAATGGACAGATTCATGGTTTTTCAGGGATGCAGATTTTAAAGAAATTAATTCACAATATAGATGAGTAAGGACTTCTATTCATTGTTATAAACAAAGCAATTTACTAATAAAAAAATCTTACCTAGGATATCCACAGTCGTAAATGATTGCACTTGCAGAATGGAAGAATACCATGAAGAATTGAATCTGAAATCAGAAAAAATAATTAAAAACATAAAATATTGTTAATAATAAATAATAATATTAGGATGATTTATTTGGTGAGCGCTGTTTTTGTGTGTATCACACCTCAAGAGCCCTCTGCGAGCTTGGTCGTCGCTGTAGAAAGCGCCAATTCTCAAGCAAGATCCAGTTGTTGTAAGGTTGGGTTGTTAAATTACAATGATTATGAATTACATCGAGTTTTCTGCCGTAATTAAAGGGCTGCTTTTGTACTTAAACTGGATCTGTTCAACACTTGATTTCGCAAGTTTGAAAAAATGTATGAACTTGACCCAAATATTTCATTACTACTTTTACGTCTTGCTGAAGCGATACTCTACAAACCTGCACCAAAATCTCTGTACAAATAGGTAAGTCAAAAATCTCGTTTTTAAAACGGCAGGTTCATGAAATACTCGTCAAGACTTGGAAAAGCGACCAAAACCTACATACATAAATTAATACAGTTTTTTTGATTCACACTCACATTCCGATATGTATGAAGACGTTATTTACACGTTGATTATGTTTAAGCATGGTCAGTCCCTTTCCTTTTTTTGGAAGGTAACCTTCTTCTCGAGATAATGATGCTTTAAGAGCAATTAAAACGTACTGGTTTGTGGTTATTTTAATTATGAATAAATTATTTGTGAACAGTTTAGTATTAGACTTCAAAAATTAATTGCAAAGCATTTTGGTTTCAGAGAAAAAAATACGCGAAATTGTTTGGTTCTAAACGTTGATCAACAAAACAGACATAGTTTGTTTCATTATATAGTAACAAACGTGCCATGAAACACGAAAATTAGGTTTGTAACGAAAAAAATAGATATAAGATATCATCGTGCGTGCAAAAGAGACATAGATATATTTTTTTCTTAACGGTTGCCTGGAAACTGATTATAACAAGACCTCGTCTGTATGAAAAAGACGCCCGAAAGCGCTCTCTTTTTTGCACACTAAACGGCTCTGATGCTCTATATTGTTATGATTTGACTTGGGGTTATTTTAATTAAATTGCGATTAAAATTTATTTCATAAGATTTATTTTTCACACATATCGTTTACAATATAATGTACACTCTTCACGCTCTGCTTACAGTGGTGTTCGTGTTACAATGATCTAAGTGACTCTGTCCCTCACACAGAATCTTTGCTCGTATTTATAGGTACGAAAGAGACAATTCTTGCATGTTCCCGAACATGGTAGATACTTCCATAATGGATTATACCAGAGCAATGTTCCACACACACCAGCAAGCTACGTTTTCAGGTTCACGTCTCCACAAATCCATAGTTCCTAACAATGTTTTCTATGACAGTCGCTCGATAGCTCAGTTGGTAGAGTGCTTGCATTCCATGCCGTGAGCTCGGGTTCGAATCCCGCCGAGGGTGTCAAAAATGATTTCCCGTTTTGGTGTTTATTTCAAACCCAAAAATAAAATACTGGCAAGGTTTTCTCAGCCTTCACAAGAAATGAGCACCAGCCCTCTCGGGAGCTGGGAAACCCCCACATCAACTGAAGTGGTTGGCGTAAGCCTTACCTGTAAAAATAAATAGGTTCAACTCGCCACATGCGACCCATCGGGGATAACGCGGCAAGAATTCACACTATATCTGTAGCTTAGTTGCGTTGCGTTTTACAGTCTTGGAGGAAGCTAAGACCCATCCAACGTTGTAAGGTTTAAGATGATGATGAGCTATATAGGGGTGAAAGGTTAACGGAAGAAGAAGGCCGTTTAGGTTACCAGTTGCAGGGTGGTGAGATGCTTCTTCCACCAGATGTACTTCTGGTATTCTGGCCCCATGGCTGCCACCATGTAGTAGAAGTACATGATGACGTGCACCATGTTGTTGATGATGTTGGAGAAGGTTCCATGACCACCTGGAATTAAAAAAGAGGGCTTATTAAATACACATTAAAATAGACATAAAAAATGTTTTGTAAATTTAAATCTATCTTAATGAGTTAAGCAATTTGGATGACACTTGAAAGGTAGATATTATTTCGATGGTTTTCCTTGACTGATTGGTCATATAAAGTTTAAGTTTATTATCCATGTTGCACAAAATTTTCTCACTTTTGCCAAGCATGAATAGGTATATCAATTTCTTAAAACAGTTATAAAATTTATGTTAGATTGAGAGTGGATTTTTTTTTTTTTTTAAATGTATTTATTCAGTATGTGTCAGGTCGAATTGACATTGTCTTGATTGTATAAAATCAAAATTAACGTAAGTAAACCTAATGATAATTAACCAATCAGCATAACTTGGGAAATCAAAGCAAAAAAAAACAATACCTACAATACTCAAACGACATTTTTACAGGAGTTTAAGGCTTTGACGACCAGCAATTGAAACTGGAGAGCTATTTTCCGGTATCTATTGCCGTGGTCTATTGGAGCTGAAACTTCCGGACGTTTTGCCCATGTCTGCGATGGGCTTCTTCAGTTTTAATGATGTTGAACAAACTGTTATGATATTTAGATACTCGCAATATACGAACATTGTTATTCCTTGTGGATAAACTTGATTTAAAATTGTGCCATAAAAGACACTGACAAGTATTGAAAATGTTTTTCATTTGTACTGATAGAGATACAAAAACCATCCTTCAATAACATTTATGGGCTAAAGTACTGTTATGTAAATAGCAAATACACATAAATATTTAAGTAGGTAGATGTAGCATTTGTAGCTGATGGGAGCTGTTTATAAGTAGGATTAATTGTTGTAAGTACATACCTAGGGTAAAGAGATATTATAAGAGAGTGACTAGCAATCATCACCATTATGTACTCGAAGATTTTGGAAGACCGTTCTCTCGAAGGTTCCAGCAAAATTGGCTTCTAGTAACTACATACTATCGCTGGAGTATAAAAAGCCGCGAACGGCTTGCAGGAGACAGTCTTAATACGACACTCTACCTTTAAACACAAAAGACAGTATAAGTGTACACAAACCATCTGTGAAATAAATGTAAATGGCTAAACCAAAAATGTGAATTGTAAACAATAAATATAAATTGTTAAATAAATATCCTGTAAAGAAAACCAGTTTTTTTTAAATTTGAAGACTATTTGAACACCAAAAACATAACAGTATTATTTACCAGCGATGAATTTCACCAGCAACCAGGCTTCTAATGGAGTCAAGCTGTGATGGTACAGATGCAGCCAGGTCACTTGAGAGTTCTTCTTCCTCAGCACGAAGAAAATGGTGTCGGCGAACTCTGATAACTTGGAGAAGTAGTAAACCCAGCAGAGATGTAACATCTGGAAAAAAAGAAGTAAAAGTTGTTTAACAATGAAAATATAATCATTGGTGGAGCTTCAAAGGGTGTTATTCTCAAACATCAAAGCCATGGCTCATACGTAGCCTACCGTATTTTTTCTGTACACAAATTGATGATCCGTAGATCAGTTATGGATGAAATTTTTTTGAATAGACTGACAGGGACTGAATGGCTTTGATTTTGGATGTTAACTTAAAAAGAAAGATTTGGAAAAATGTAATTTATTTTTGTCATGTTATATAGATTTCTTTCTTGGGTTTTAAATTAAAATTTGTTTTGTTGTTAGTTTTTGATGTCCATACATGTTATAATTGGTTAATTTTAAAAATGTAATTTGTTGTGTATGTTCCTTGACTTATAGTTTGGTATGCGGCTGACCACCCATGCTGTAGAAAATGGTTCACTTTGCCAATGTCACCCCTGTTTCAGGGAAGATCGGCAGGAGTTGCAGGGTGTATGTTCATTTGAGATTCGGGTTTTTATATTGTAGGACTACATGCGGCATGTTCAAGTGTCTGTTTTGTGAGAATGCGTATAATGTGAATCTCTAATGTCACTTATATTTTGCAATTTAGATTAGATTAGATGAGATGGTATCCTTATCTTATAAGCACGTGAATGTTTCCGTATCAGTTTGCGTGAATTACACTTCAAGAGCTCTCTGCAGGCTCTTTCTTTGCAGAAATTTACAAACACAAGAAAAACGGTTAAATTAAATCAGACAATGGAAACTCTCTTGACTCTTGTTTAAAGATACCTTAGAGCATAAACAACGGAAGTCCGCTTTTTTGCGTTTTTTAGGTAATGATGCGGAAATTATTATTATTATTTAATTGTTCTATAAGTGATAAAAATATTGGAGTCCTCGGACTCATAGTTACTGAGATATCAAGTGTAATAAATATGGGATGCACATAAAACTGCGAGCATCAACCACGGAAGTTCCACATACGTTGTTCACATTACTTCACATTAAATAAATATCGATAAAAGAAGATAAAACAATTTTTACAGATTAAAAATATCTCGTCTAGTTTAGAAGTTATGATGGTTTACAAAAGTGCACATTTTCACTAAAACTCGTCTCCTGCACATTTTACTAAATGTGACTACCGTTGTTTATGCTCTAAGGTACAGATATTATGTTATATATATTTGTAAGTAAACCTATGAAATGATGTGTCACGACAAATTAGTCAAAAATAATTCGTAAATTGACAAATCGTCACACGACAGTTCGTCCACCCGACTTTTCGTAAGTGCACCGAATTTGTCGTGGAGCCATAAAATGAAGGTTCACTTTCCAACTGAAAGAAAATATCTTGTGATTATGTAGAAATTAAAAAAGAGGAGATGAGAAACTTAAATATTAGATTTTCAGCAGTTGGCACGTATGTAGGTGTAGGCTAAAAAATATTTGTATGAGAAAAAAAACAGCTGATTGTTTCTATTCTGTAATACACTTAGGTTCACCTCTATTTTCTATAATTTTATGTAATAAAAGCGCATAAATTAACATTTAAAGAAGCAATATTCTAATATATTTTAGAATTTTGGTTGTTATCTATTTTATATTTAAGTTTTTTTTTTAACATTTTAAACCTTACCATGTGGCATCTTCAAAAAGGAGCAATTTTTTTTACATATTTTTTTAAATGCATGTTTTAGTACTGTTGAATAATAAAAACAACTAAGTTTTTACAATCAAAATACCTAATTGGTGGTCAAAAACTGTCGTGGATAATTCGTATTACGAAATAAACTTTTTTATCTTGTGAAATAGACATTTCATCTTACGAAATAGGCTTTTTTATCTTACAAAATAGACTTTTTTAATCTTATTTAATAGACGTTTTTTTATTATATTACGAAAGAGACTTTTTTTGCTACAAAAGTCAGCAAAAATTGTGCACCAATGATCATTATTCAACTACTTACTGGTTTCTAGATAGATACTAATTGTATCAGGGTCTCAAGTATAAAACTTTAAGTTTAGACTCAACCATAGCAAAAATGTAAGGATACTAGAGCAATGCCTCTAGAGAGTGTTTCAGTCTTAATGCATTTATTTTGGTAAACGCTACGGTTGAATTCAAACTAGGGATGGTATAGGTATCAAATGCCGGATGTGGGTACGGATTCGGACGTTGGAATAATATTGTTTCGGTTTCGGTTTCGGATACGAACACGGGAAAGAAATTATTTCCAATATCCGAAAGTTTCTGTTAGCATTATTAGATTTTGAAGACATTGTGACAGTATAATATCCAATACGAGTAACATAAATTTTATAACTTTACATTTGTATGATTTAATTTGGGGTTCTTTTAATTTAACTGCGATTTTTTTGCTTAATATTGGTTACACAGTAAATTCTGTTACTTTTTTCAATACTATCCAAAACTATCCGAAACCTTTATATATTTTTCGGTTATCGATAATGCCCAACTTAAACTGCAAAGATATACCAACTGGCATTCAGGGATCATATTTAATGCATGCCCACAAACAGCCACATGTATGTTCGCACTTACACATGCTACATGTGTATATATTAAATGAACCAAGCCTCACATGAAAATGGAGCGAATTTTGAATCCAGCGAAGCGCATATATGAAAAAATAAATGGTATAATTTTTGTGCTCCACTGGAATTTGAACCCGCAACCTTCCATTAACGAGTCTGAAGCGCTTCCACTGAACTACGGACCGGTCAGCAGACCGGGTAGCATTCGCAAAATAGAAGTTTTTTTTGCAGCATTAGAGGTCGGTCTCATACAAACCTCCTGGACTAAAAGATTGGTATGAGGCTGATCACATATATTGTAAAAAATGGTTCACTTTGTCAATGTCACTCTGTCAAGGAACACATTATGGATAAGGTTCATTTCATCCAGAGTCATAACCTTTTTCATACAAGCTCTCCTTTTATACTTTTTTTATACTTAAATGTTATTTATTACTCGTATTCCTTGACTGATAGGTTGGTATGCGGTTGACCAACCATACTGTAAAAAATGGTTCACTTTGCCAATGTTACCCCTGTTTCAGAGAAGGTCGGCAAGAGTTGCAGGGCTTATGTTCATTTGAAATATGGGTTTTTATATTGTAGGTCCACATGCGGCATGTGTGAGCGCGAAATTATGCGTGTCTGCTTGTGGGAATGCATTGAATATGAATCTCAAATGATACATATCTTTGCAACTTAGATTTAGATATTATTTTATTGTTGATATCCGATAGTTTTGGTTACGGATACGGATATCCATAACATCCCTAGTGCGGTGTAAAGTAGGCACCTTCCCTTTTTGGTGCACTTTGAATGAACCGCCATAAAAAGCGTCTCCCACTCTCTGCTTGGCTTTCACCGATGAGCGAAAGTAACGCTTGTGTTACATAGTGGGATCGGAATAATCATTTCGGAATTTGTCTCAGAGCCATGACCGCGGCCAACGCAAAAAAAGAGATGGCAACAGAGCGGCTTGTTAAAGAAGTATTAAGAATGTAGGCTTACAGTTTTTTTTAATCGCATTCACATTGTTTTTTTGCTGTATATCCACTATGATTACAAACTAGTCACGCGGAGGGTGCAATACGTGGCCAGACATTTTAAATTTAAAAGTTAATACAGAGGAAACAGAGGATAATAATATAATAGCACATATCGACAATTTAATAGCACGTATCCTTTCCTTGACTTATAGGTTGGTATGAGGCTGACCACTCATACTGTAAAAAATTAATATCGCCCCTGTGTCAGGGAAGGTCGGCAAAAGTTGTAGGGTGTAGGTATGTTCATTTGTGGTTTGGATTTAATTTGTAAGTACACATTCGGCTTTTGTATGCGCGAAATATACCTACGTGTTTCTTTGTGGGCATGCATTTGATATGAGCTTTAAATGTTGATATATCTTTACAACTTATATTACAGATTATTATAGATATCGAGTATATTAAAAAATGAATAAGTTAAGGGTCATATGAAACTAGCGTGGGTTTCTTAGATAAATGCACATTTTATCCTATTTTCTACGACAGAAAACATTAAAAATGTGTAGAAATCCTGTAGTGTAAGACTTTTAAATTTTATATGTCGAATAAAATAAGTCGATTTTTTATGAGAGGCTACTCCCAATAAAATGTTTTATCAACGATTTCTCAAATCAGTGAATCAGTAGTTATTCAGTTTTACCTTGTGTGTAAGGTGTCGATATTATCGTTTACAAGAAAAAAAATACAATTTTAAACGTGTCTAAAATATAGAAGATGTTCATTCAAATCAAAAACGTTTAATTATGAATCTGTACTTAGCTCGTATGCAGCATGTGTGAGCGCAAACTTACACGACCTGTCTGCTTGTGGGAATGCATATAATATATTTGCAACTTAGAATATAGATTATAAAGATAATTTTATCAAAATTACCTACAGGTCTTTCATGTTTTTTTCCCGGTTTTTTTTTTCAAGATTTTTTTTTATAACCAAGCATTATTGTATTTTTATCGTTTTTTAATGGTTTAACAATCGTTAATAACCTTAAAAAAACGTAATTTTCTTTCTTTTTAGTTGTTGTGTCGCAATTACTTTCTCATAATTTTTGTTGTTGTTGTTTGAATCGTCTTTATGTCATTAAACGCGTATGTTTAAAAAAAAACATTTCCCAATATCGTTTCAACAATGTTCCGAGTAGAAAAAAAGCATATTACAATCCAAACCCCAAACGAACATAAGCCACGCAACTTTTGCCGACCTTCCCTGACACACAGGGGTGACATTAGCAAATTGAACCATTTTTACAGCATGGGTGGTCATCCTTATACCAACCCATAAGTCAAGGTCATATGAATGCTAGAAATTGATTTTGAAAATGTTAAAAAACAATTCTCATATTATAATTTTTTTAGTTTTTTTCTTAGCTGAGATTGTATAGAGTGTGGTTTTCCAGACTTTTCATTTCAAGGTCATCATTGAATCAAATGGTTGACCGGTCCGTAGTCCAGTGATAACGCTTCCAACTTGTAAATGGAAGGTTGTGGGTTCAACTTTCAGCGGAGCACAAAAGCTATACCATTTATATTTTCAAATATGCGCTTCGCTGGATTTAAAATTCATATGCATACCTATACCAAAGACCGGTCACTAAAAATCCATCCAGCCTTGGAGAAACTGGGTCTTGCTTGAGAATTAAAATTCACGCATAAAAAACGCTCACCAATTGAATCATCCTAATATTACAAGTCACACAAGAAATTTGTTTTATGTTTTAGTTTTTGATGTCCATTTATATTATTATTTATTGATTTAAAAAAATGTAATTTGTCGTGTATGTTCCTTGACTTATAGGTTGATATGCGGCTGACCACCCATACTGCAAAAAATGGTTCACTTTGCTAATGTCACCCCTGTTTTAGGAAAGGTCGGCAAGAGTTGCAGGGATTGTGTTAATTTGAGATTGGGTTTTTTTTATATTGTAGGTCTACATGCGAGCGCGAAATTATGCGTGTCTGCTTGTGGGAATGCATTTACTATGAATTTCAAATGATACACATCTTTGCCACTAAGATTTAGATTTTATTACTACAATAATTTAAAGGTCATCTTTGAATCAAACGGTAGATGAGCCAAACAAGCGTTGAAGGGGGACGTCTTATAGTGAATTTCTACGGCAGTGAAAACACTGTACAACAAACACACAAGGCCGTTTTGCTGACGTCATCCAGCCGTTATTATACCGGTAGACTCAGCTGAGGTTTTATAATAATATATGCACTACCAATGCGCAGAGGTGGGCACAGATAACCAAAATTTATCTGTAGATAAGATAAACAGATAACGGCTCAAAATCATCTACAGATTATCTGTAGATAATTTCCCAAAAGTCCAGCGAAATCATCTTAGATAACAGATAAAGATGATGGCCCTGGAAATCATCTAGATAAAAAGATAATCGCCAAAAAATTATCTAGATAAAAAGATAATGAAAAAGATAACTTCGTTGATTTTTCTTTATAAAAAAGGTTATGACTGAATGAAGTGAAAGAAGTATATAAGAACCAAACAAATGGTGGTTGATCTGTATGTTGGTAGCAAAGACTTGACTTTAAAAAAAAAATGTAGGTATTCTGTACAACTTTCTATGTTCTCGACCGATCTTTGGTACTACCTACCAATCACGAGTCTGAAGCGTTAACCACTAGACTACGGACCGGTCATAAGTTGGCTGTTATTTGCTTATAAATTTTATTTTATAATTGCAAGCTTTAAAACAGCACCAATTCTGGAAGTCGTTGAAAAATTAAAGATAGATATATGTATTCCAATAGAAGAGGAACGTATTATAAACGCAAAAAAAACGCAACTAAGCTACACATTTAGTGTAACTTCTTGCCTGCTTTATCCCCGAAGGGGTCGCATGTGGCGCTTCGGGACCTATTTATTTTTACAGGTAAGGGGGCCGGCCTCACACCAACCACTTTAAGTTAAAGTGGGGGTTTCCCAGCTCCCGGGGGGCCGGTTCTCATTTTATTGTGAAGGCTGAGTAAACCTTTGAGATCGAACCCTTGCTCTCGGCATAGAATGCAAGCATTCTACCAATTGAGCTATCGACCTTTTTACGAGCTTGATCGTCGTCGCTACAAAGCGCCAATTCTCAAGCAAGACCCAGCTGCTGTAAGGCTGGATGGACCTTTGGTGACCGGTCATTGGTAAAGGTTTTTTGAATTTTTCAACCCAGCGAAGAGCAAATTTGAAAATATAAATGGTATATTTTTTGTGCTCCGCCGGGAATCGAACCCACAACCTTCCCATTCAGAGTCCGCAGTGTTACCACTGAGCTACGGACCGGTCACTATCATATTACTATCATTGTTATATAAGTTGTAGGGTCGGTGCGGCGTCTGAAAGGTTTTTATTGTTTGATTCAAACAAAGTGAAGAAATCTGTCTTTGTTCTCCTTGCGCCGTTTCATGGAATTCATTGAGGAATTTGACAATCATCTATTATCTGTCTATATTATCTATTATCTGTAGATAACGTATTTCAAATTATCTTAAGATAAAAGATAATTTTCAGCCAAAAAGTTATCTACAGATAACAGATAACAGATGACGCCAGAAAATCATCTGCGATAAGATAAAGATGATCATCTGTTATCTGTTTTCCGTCATCTGTCATCTTTAGATAAGATGATGCCCACCTCTGCCAATGCGGAAGAAATGGCTCCGAGAACAGCGCTCGCCCGTCAGTTCATTACCAATTTTATTAGAAAGTTTTCTGCCTACAACACGTTTCGTTCTTGACTCTGCGTTGATGTCTTTTACACGCTGCGGCCGTGATCTTACCAAACACATTTTTCACACGATTTTGAAATTCAATTTCAGCACATTAATTTTTTCAGGTTAATCATCACATCTAATCTAATCTAATCTTATCTAAGCTGCAAGGATATATACCATTTAAGATTTATATCAAATGCATTCCTTTGGATTTTATTTGTAAGTACACAATCAGCATATTCTGTAAGCGCGAACTACACGTGTTTGTTTGTGGGCAAACATCTGAGAGCTTTGAATGAATATATCCTTGCAACTTAGATTATAGAGATTATATATAGCATTCCCACAAGCAGACATGTATAATTTCGCGCTAACACATGCCGCATGTGGACCTACATTATAAGAACCCATCTCAAATGAACATAAGCCCTGCAACTCTTGCCGTCCTTCCCTGAGACAGGGGTGACATTGGCAAAGTGAACCATTTTTTCACAGTATGGGTGGTCAGCCGCATACCAACCTATAAGTCAAGGAACATACATGACAAATTACATTTTTAAAATCACTAAATTATAATACATATGTATGGACATATTCTGGAATATTTCCTGTAATTAATCATCATCATCATTATCCATCTATAATCTAAGTTGCAAATATATATTACGTTTAAAATTCAAATTAAATGCATTCCCATAAGCAGACACGTATAATTTCGAGTTTAGGTACACATGGACCTACAATATAAAAACCCGTATCGCAAATGAACATAAACTTTGCATCTTTTGCCGACCTTCCCTGAAACAGATGTGATCATGATGATGATGATGGATGATTTTTTTCCGGTGGCGCCGTTTAATGATCACATACCATCTCAACTGCACCGTGGCTCTGGTGACATTAGAAAAGCGAACATTTCTTTGTACAGTATGGGTGGTCAACCTTACACCAACCTACAAGTCAAGGAATAACTTGACCATTAAAAGTAATAAATAATAATAGGATGACTTATTTGGTAAGCGCTGTTTTTGTGTGAATCACACCTCATGAGCACTGTGCGAGCTTCGTTATCGGTATAGAAAGCGCGAATTCTCAAACAAGACCCAGTTATTGTCAGTGACGGCTCGTCGATTTTTCATCGAGCAGTGCATTTTTATACTAGCCGGCATTGATTACCCCCCTAAACCCCTAAATACTGGGCATTGCCACAAAATGCACGGCGATATAATTTCTATATTTGAACACCTACCAACTCGGAGTATTTTCATGTTCGCGGAGCTGTATAATATGTAAAATCATTATGAATGTATCATAGGACTTGACACAAACGGAATTTTATGCGCAACAAATTTGTAAGTATTGGATCGCGACATTATTACTGGGGGTGCAATGCACAGATGCACCTTACCTGGAGCCGTCACTGGTTATTGTAAGGCTGGATGGACCATTTGAATGTTTCAACCCAGCAAAAAGCATATTTAAAAATATGAATTATATATTTTTGTGCTTCGCTGGGAATTTAACCCACGACCTTCCATTTATGACTCCGCAGCGTTACCACTAGAGTACGGACCGGTCAGAGGACCGGACAGAACTGAGCTATTGACCGGACATTGTGTGATTAGGTATTTAATTCAACTTGTCAGTTCAAAATTATAATTAATTTTACATATTGAATTCACTATGAACTAAATTTGGTAACATTAACACAGATATTACATATTTTCAGCAAAAAAAAAACAAACTCACTGCTTGCCGAATAACAATTAGACCAAAAAGTATGACAAGAATGAGAGTAGCCGTGTGGAAAATTGAATTATCTATTAAAACATAATAATTGTGTAACTCAATCTATTTACCCACTTACCAACTAATGGCGTAACGTTTCTCAACATTTATTTTACCTTTTGGATGAATCTAACATTGTTACTTTACGCAAAAGATAGAAAAAAAACATCGCGTGCTTGAGTGAGCTCAGAGTTTTTCAAAGTAAATTTTAGATACGTAATTTAGTGTCAGTACTTGATCATTTGAAAGTTTTTAAGCAACTTTCCACTGTGCTGATCGAAAACATTACGTTTGCAAGTTTTGATCAAGTTTTTATTTTTGTGTGCACGGCCTTAAAATGTTATATCAGTGACGGTTAGAAATTAATTTATTTTAAGTAATTAATTTGATCAAAACGAGTATTTGGTTTATTTATTTGGAGAGTGATGTTTTTTGTGTGAATCGCAACTCACGAGCCCTCTGCGAGCTTGATTGTTGCCATAGAAATCGCCAATTTTCAAGCAAAACCCATTTACTGTAAGGCTGTATGAATCTTTTGTGGCCGGATTGTTTTAAAAGGCAAATAAATGTTTAAACCCAGCGAAGAGCATATTTGAACAACAACAAAAAATTATGCTCCACCGGGAATCGAATTTGCAGCCTTCAGATTACGATTTTGTAGTGTTAACCACTAGACTGCAGATCGGTCTGATGTAATGCTTCTCAAACGCGATTAAAAATATATTCGGTGAATAAAAGGGATGCTTCTAATAAACTATTTGTTACTAATAAAAATAATTAAAGTTTTTTTGGCATGATGTGTAGACTATTATTTTTGTTGTTGTTGTAAATTTTAAAGTTTTTGAAAGATTTGTTTACGATTGTCCTTAATTTTAAACCAACAAATGGATATTTTTATGTTTACTATTGACTTCAGGTTTTCAAATTTGATTCATATTTTTAATTTATCTACGTGCAATTCGTTTTTAAACTTAACTAAAAAAAGTCCTGAATAAATTGTTTTTCTTTCTCTCTCGCCTGATGTATAGGCAACCATTTTTAATTGTTAATCTTCAAGTATTGGAAGAATTGTATATTAAATGATTTTTCTTACTTTTACCACTGTAAACAGGTGTTGATTCATCACATGTACTATGAATCATTTTAAGCCATCACAAATTCAAGATTTAAATGCGAGTTCTAGAGTGAAAGTGATGCTTGATCGAATTTTTACCAACACAAATCATGTATTCAAAAATTCTATGTATATATTTCCTCGTACTTTATTCAACATTCATTTCAATCGATCTTTGGCGAGAACAAGCTCTGTAACTGGTTTTAATTTTGTGATGAATTTTATTTTCTACTGTACACATTCACTTACAAGGAAAATATTTATTAGTAAAAGCATTTAGTTGTTTATTATTTGAGCAAACTTTATTAATTGAAATTTGTTTGCATTATGGAGACATTCTTAATGCCATTGCTTTTGCTTTTGATTTAAGTGACACATTTTTAGAAAAAAAAGGATTTTTCAGTGGACTGAAACAGATATGAATGTAGATTTATTTTATTGGCTGGAAATCGTCACTCTTTTGTGAAACTATGGTGTTCACCAACAAATAACTAAACATTTGTACAATTTTTCCTAAGCGACCCAGTCTTGTGACGTCACTATTTTTTTCTGAGTAGGTTTTTATTATTATTTGGTGCTTTTATCTATTTTAATGACATTTCTTCTGATAAAGTTGTTTTTAGTAATATTTAAGTTTTTATTAATATTCAGTATTGAATAAATTTAAATGAACAAGAATAAGGTTCAATTTTGTGTGGTTAATTTAATCATAATTATAAAAACAAAATTATTGATTTTTATTCTTACCCTTGTTGCTGATTCACTGGTTCCGTAGTCTACAGGTTGGCACGATAAACTGTAGTCTCTCCACCAGCCCGCCATCAAGTGCTGGAAAAGAAAAAAATATTCAAAATTTAAATGTCTATTAAAATCTTAAGCGAAATTTTGACTATCTCCGCTATAATGTAATTTTAATTATATTATAAGCATCGCTCGTCCAGCGACGGCCCAGGATGTCCAAGCGGGGAGTGGGGAGACCCTAATTGAGGTAGCTGGACGACATCAAGGGAACTACAGGCAGAGGATGGCTGAACAGTGAACACAGCAGCCGATAAACAGGAATGGAGAGGATTGGAGGAGGCCTATGCCCAGGAGTTGACTGAGAAAGGCTAAGGAAGAAGAAGAAGAATATTGTTATTCAACTTATATAAGAACAGCGTTATTATCTTTATATTATTTAGGTTTTCGGCAGTAACCTTGTGAAAGTTGACTTTTATAAATTTAAATAAAATGAAATTTTGTTAAATTTATAAAAGTCAACGAGTTTATTTTGTACACAACTATTTTTGGAAGAAGCAGTACTTTCTTCCACCATCTTCAGGTGTAAAATTTTCCATTTGACACCTGATTCAAATTCGATTCTCGAATGATCAATCTTCCCCGAAACAACGGGTGACATTGGCAAAAGCGAACCAAATTTTACTAGTATGATCCCGGAAACAAATACCTACGTTGGAAAAAGCAATACCTACTAAATTCTGCATTAGATACACTCTTTTCAAGTATGTAGGAGTCGTAAAAAATCAAAAGCGGCGATCTACATTTTTTTAAAATCAGATTTATATATGAAAATGCAGGAAATCATTTCCATGTATGTATTTATCTCATTCTTATTAAGCACCTAGATTGCTGTCTTTGTTTCTATACGACTAGTATTATGTGACAAATTAACTCACATATTAAAAAACGCAACGCAACTAAGCTACACATATAGTGTAACATCTTGCCGCGTTATCCCAACCCCTTCAGTTGAAGTGGGGGTTTCCCAGCTCCCGAGAGGGCTGGTACTCATTTCTTGTGAAGGCTGAGTAAACCTTGCCGGTATTTTATTTTGGGGTTTGAAATAAACACCGAAACGGGAAGTCATTTCTGACACCCTCGGTGGGATTCGAACCCAAGCTCACGGCATGGAATGCAAGCACTCTACCAACTGAGCTATCGACCGGACAACAACGTTTAAAGCAATGACTGGTCATTTTTATTTTTATAATAATTTTCTAGAATGTTGTGAATTTTCAAAAAGACCAATTTCAATAAGTGTCATGCAATAGTATACTGGTATTGTGATCGAGAAAAACAATCTTTACAATGCACTTAATTACATTTTGTTGACATTTAAATCGATATGTACTTAAACATACATTTATGAGCTATAAATAAATCAATTAATAATGATTTTCGCACAATTTAAAGAAGTAATGATGTGTGAATTTTGTTTAGAAATTACTCAACTAAGCTGCGCGTTTAGTAAAACATCTTATTTCGTTTTTGTGGAGGAGTTGCACAATTGCAGAGTTAAACCTTTTTACTTTTATTTGTTTTTTATGCGGCAACCACGTTCTATTCACTATTTTCTTTTTTCTTCGTATGAAAAAGAAACTTTTGGCTTTAGGTAAGTGTCGTATAATATAATCTATAATCTAAGTTGCAAAGGTATATTAACATTTAGGTTTCATATAAAGAATATGTCCACAAGCTAAAACATATAAGTTCATGCTTATACAATACACACGCCGCATGTGTACTTACAAAATAAAAACTCAAATCTCAAATAAGCCTCTTGCTAGCTTACCCTGAAAAAGAACTTATATTTGTATATTGAACTAATTTTCGCAGAATAAATGGTCTAGCTTATATGAACGTATAAGTCAATAAACACTCTTGAAGCCAATATCTAGTTCATGCTGGTATTTTAAGTAGGTATGTTTGTATTCAACTACAAGGGAAAAAATATTTTGCCAATACTTAATGTGAATTGAAACTATTTCTTAGTTAATTTGTGATTATTTTTTAATGTGTTTCCTTGTTCCTTGACTTGTAGGTTGATATGCGGCTGACCAGCCATGCTGTAGAAGATGGTTCACTTTGCCAATGTCATCCCTGTTTCAGAGAAGGTTGGTTAGAGTTGCAGGATGTATGTTCGTTTGAGATTTGGGTTTTAATAAATGTTGTAGGTTCACATGCATGTGCATTGTGCAAGTGGCAATTGGCAAGCAATTGGCATGTGCAAGCGCGAACTTATACGTGTCTGCTTGTGAAAATGCATATAATGTGAATCTCCAATGTTCCATATCTTTGCAAGTTAGATAAGATTTGTATTCAATTACATGGGAAAAATAACTAAATACTTAATGTGAATTTAAAGTATTTTTTAGTTGATTTTCGATTATTTTTTAAAATTACATGAATGTGATCTTTTTAATAAAGTTTTCGATTAAAAACAAAATGGGCTTTCACTGTTTGACCGACTTAACACTAAAAAATTGTGATTGAATGGCTTACCTCGTAGAACATATAGCTAGAGAGGAGGACCTGCAGGGCGTTGTAGAATATCAGAGTGTTTTTGAGCTTGTACGGTTTTCTGTTGGCCATGGCTTGCGGGATGACGAGCATCACGAGCGCGAGGTAGGTCAGGATCATGGCCACTGTGGGGATGGGGGTCTCGAACAGGAACCATCCTTCCACTCGGGGGTCTGAAAATCACAAACAGAAATCAAATCAGTATTTTTTTTAAATAAAACTTCAAAGGAGTTCTGACTCACCTTTCTGAGGTTTTTTTTTTGTTTTTGGTTGCCAAGGATTCTACAGCCATCTAGATCTGTGACGTAGACACGTCGAGGGAAATTTGGAATGGTCCGTCTCTATTTAGAAAACGTTTTTTTTTTAAATACGGTGAAGTCACCTGGCTGGAATATTTGTATTTGTGTTACCGTACACGATTGGGTTTTTATATTGTAGCCCCACATGCGGCACGCTTTTGACTATATCTATTATATCTAGTTTATCTTCATTTGCTACTCGTTTATCACTGAAAGTGAACATTATACCTTTAAATTTACAGCCAGCATTAAAAACCATCTAACTAATACACATTGAAAAATATAAAAAGAAAGGGAATTACGAAAGCTTTTGTTTGGAAAATTTTCTTGTCTGGTTGCAAAATCTGGACTATCCAGAAATATAAAAGGGATCTCTTTTTACTTTTGCGCAATTCTATTTCTACGAAATAACGCCGCGCTAGTAAGCTAGACATTTATTGAAACATCTTACTGCGTTTTGTCAAAGGGGTCGTATGTATCGAGTGTAATCTATTTATTTTTACAGATAAGGGCGCCAGCCTCACGCAAACAACTTAAGTTTGTATTTACACCCGAAGATGGGAGGTAATGCTTCTCCCGAAACTGGTCGTGTACAAAAATAAACTCATTTGAATTAAAACAAACCAATTTTTATTTTAATCAATTTAAGTTAAAGTGGGAGTTTAACAGCTTCCAAAAAGGATGGTACTCAATTCTTGTGATGGCTGAGTACGCCTTGCCTGTATTTTATTTTGAGTTTGAAGTAAACACCGAAACGGTCATTTCTGAAACACTCGGTGGTATTCGAAACCGAGCTTACGGCATGGAATGCAAGCACTCTACCAACTGAGCTGTCGACCGAACTCTTGTTGAAAACACAAGTCATTTTTGAAAACCTACGTTGTTATTCACAGACGGTGAAGCCATGGCTCATCTAACACCTTAAGTGAATTTTTTATACAAAAAACTGTGATTCGTTAATCATCCATGGATTAAATGATATTATGTGAACAAAACTAAGACTGTATATCAATTCAAACAGATGCAAAAAAAAAGGTTTTAAAATCAAATGAGAACTGTTAAGGCGAGCAATATAAAATAAGAAAAAGGAACGATGACAAAAAATCGTCATTATGTTAGTTGTAAGAGCATTAAAACACCAGACGTGGGTTTATTTCAAAGAATATATTTTTTGCTTAAGAATGAGTTTTTTTGGTCAAATATTTGCAAAATTGCGGTAATATATTTTTCGCTGTTTATTTAGAAAAAAATACACACGTTGGGAATTTCGTCACTTCCCACAAATGACAAATAATAAAATAAAATATTAAAAATTATTTTCTAGGATTCATAATATTCTGTCATACCTACTATATAATCTACAATCTAAGTTGCAAAGATATATTAACATTTAGAGCTCATATCAAATGCATGCCCACAAACAGTGTAGTTCTTGTTTGCAAATGCTGAATGTGTACTTACAAATTAAAACTCAAACCTTAAATAAACATAAACGCTGCAACTTTTGCCGACCTTTCCTAGAACAGGGATGGCATCGGCCAAGTGAACCATTTTTTAACAGTATGGGTGGTCAGCCTCATAACAACCTATAAGTCAAGGAAACAATACAATACACTTATTTTAATTTAACCGGTATGTAGTATGAAAGTGAAGATTAAAAGAAGTATGTTAAGATGGTTCGGGCATATGGAGAGAATGAATGATGAAAGATTGACGAAGAAAGTATATGTTGCTAAAATAGATGGATGTCGTGGTAGAGGAAGACCGAGAAAAGTATGGATGGATCAAATTTCTGAAATAGCGAATGAATGGGATATCCAGAGTCATAATAAAAGGAGGACTTGCATGAAAAAGGTTATGACTCTGGATGAAATGAAAGAAGTGTGCAAGGACAGGAAGAAGTGGCGGCTAATCTGCAATGGTGATTTCTAATGTTGGTGTATTCATTTGCTACATTTTTTGCATAGGAAATTTCTGACTTTTTTGTATAGATTTCTTTGTAAGGTTTTGTTCTTTTATATATTTAAATGTAATTTTTTATTCATATTCCTTGACTTATAGGTTGGTATGAGGCTGACCACCCATACTGTAAAAAATGGTTCACTTTGCCAATGTTACCCCTGTTTCAGGGAAGGTCGGCAAAAGTTGTGGGGCTTATGTTCATTTGAGGTTTGGATTTTATTTGTAAGTACACATTCAGCATCTGTAAGCGCGAACTACACTTGTTGGTTTGTGGGCTTACATCTGAGAGCTTTAAATGAATATATCCTTGCAACTTAGATTATAGATTATAGATTATAGATAGTCTAGTAGTTAGCGCTTTTGAATCATAATCGGTGGTTTTTGATTCTCGGAGGAGAACAAAAAGTAATAATCTTAAAAGGCTTTTTGATAGGTTGATAATATTTCTGTTTGTGTCAAGAACAGGGCACAAAGGTTCATCTAGCCTTATGAAAAAAATAAATGAAAAGTTCCCTTTTGGGATTTTTTTGTCGACAAGGGCACTGCAGAGCCATGATAGGTATCTTCTGAATAGACACGCCTTTACAAATTGGGCGTAGTTTAAAAACTTGGAGCTGACTAGCGTGGAACCAGCGTTTAGAGGGCTCTTGAGGTGTGATTCACACAATTACAGCGTCCGGTCGATAGCTCAGTTGGTAGAGTGCTTGCATTCCATGCCGTGAGCTCGGGTTTGAATCCCACCGAGGGTGTCAGAAATGATTTCCCGTTTCGGTGTTTATTTCAAACCTCAAAATAAAATACCGGCAAGGTTTTTGCACACCAAATAAAACATCATTGAAAAGATATCTTAGCATTTAAGCCTCATATTAAATGCTTGCCTACAAACAGGCACAGGCACATGCTGTGTAATGTGTACATACAGAATAACCCACACCTCACATGAACATAAACTGTGCAACTCCTGACGAATTTCCCTGAAAGCATGATGGTATTGGCAAAAGTGAACCAAGTTTTTACAGCATGGGTGGTCAGCCTTATACCAACCTATTAGTAAATGCGAACTTACATGCGCCTGCTTGTAAGCATCCATTAATGTTTAAACCAATATCTTTTTGCAACTTTGGTTATAGATTATTGTGTTATGTTGTATATTTGCGATAATTTTTTAATTACGCCATACGATTAAACCAGATCATAAATTCATCGTTTTTTTTCAGACTGTATTTTTTCACTGCAGCAAAAAGTGGTATTCGTTAATTGCAACTAAAAAAACTGGAATTCACGTGATCTTACCATGGCAAAAAACAAATCCTTCATCTATAATTTAAGTTGCAAATATTTAGTAACATTTAAATTCTATAAAACTGTTAATGATGTGATAACATCGAAAGCGCTCGAGGCAATAAAAAACGCGTGATGAAAAACTTTATGCTTTTATTTTTACATGATCAATATAAAATGCATAGTCACAAAAGACACGTGCCTGTTTGTGGCCATGCATTAAATATGAATTTTAAATGTTAATATGTATCTTTTGCAACTTAAATTATTGATGTATAGATTCTTTTCATTTTTTTCCCCAAATCTCTATTAGTTAAATGTCTCTTCAGTCTTTATCATTAATGCGATGTTGGCACAAATGTACAAAAATACGTCATACCTGTTTATTGATTTGTTTTATTGATTTCTTGATTGTTTTTTACAACTATTTTCCTTGAATAAAAAAAAAACACTATATTATCAAAAAACACTTCAAAAATTAAGTTACAAAACTAAAAATAAGTGTAAATAAAAACATCGATAAAACTAAGAGCCAGCATTCCTACACGCTTAATATCATTCAATGCAATTCACAAAGCATTTGATTAATAGCTGAGCTACGGAGCATTGATATTTTGTATGGAAAATTTACTGTAGGTTGCGGATGAGCCACGGTTTTGCTGTTTGAGAATAACACCGATCATTATTTTGTTCATGGTTGTTTATGAGATTGCGATCAATTTTATATACGCATCCATATAAACGAGTCGAATTCATTCTGAATTATGATACCAATTAAAAATACATTGTGCCTATGTATATTAAATGTTCCGCACTTTTTCGTTTGAATCCTTGAATGTTTTGCAGTGGTTTTTTGCACTCTAAAAATTCTACCAAGATCTAAGGTCATTTTTAAAAGTCATCTTCCTTGACTTACAGGTTGGTATGAGGCTGACCACCCATACTGTAAAAAATTGTTCACTTTGCCAATGTCACTCCTGTTTCAGGAAAGGTCGGCAAGAGTTGCAGGGCTTATGTCCATTTGAGAATTGGGTTTTTTTTATATTGCAGGTCTACATGCGGCATGTGTGAGCGCGAAATTATGCGTGTCTGCTTGTAGGAATGCATTTAATATGAATCTCAAATGATACATATCCTTGCAGCTTAGATTTAGATTTTAGATCGTATTTTTTGGAGTCAAATAAATCCAAAAAAAAATTAACTTCAGATAGACCTTATAAGAGTACCTACCCTACATGTTTTTTTCTGTATGCTTATAAAATGATATTAATTTGTCCTTCGCCGGGAATCGAACTCACCACCTACCGTGAACGAGTCCACTACACTACGAGTGACCACTACGCAAAACGCAACTAAGCTACAAATATGGTGTAACTTCTTGCCACTTTATCCCCGAAGGGTTTCGCATATGGCGAGTGGAACCTATTTATTTTTATAGGTAAGGAGACTGGTCTTACTCCAACCACTTCAGTTGAAGTTGAAGGCTGAGTAAACTTTGCCGGTATTATTTTTAAGTTATTGAAATAAGTACCGAAGCGGGAAATAATTATTTATATATTGACTCCGTTGCTGAAGCATCTTTTCAAAATGAAAATCCTTGAATTTTGCGAAAATTCTTGAAAATATTTTGCTGAACATATTCAAAGGTTAACTAACTAATATTGCCTCACACATTTTGTGAAATTTTTCGTATTTTCCTCTGAAAAAAAAATACGTTTGTTAACCGGAGCTTACATCATAATATGCAAATATCCGTTTGCACCAAGGTCACAAAAGAGATAATTTACAAAAAAAATATGGATTTTAAAATTTAAAATCCTTTAGTTTATTGATTTCCAAGCCTTAATTAAGGAGGTGTGTCTGTTTTAATTTATTGCTAGTTATTTTTTTATCACGATGATTCTTAATTTCCGTCGTTTGTTTTCATTGGGATCTGAGTGGAAATAATGATGTTTTGCATCAAGTTTTTTGACGTCAGCAATGATTGCTGGGATTTTTGGGGTCAACGATGAGTCAACCTCAAGAAGAATATTTTCTTCTTAAAAACATACGGCAGTGATGATGATAATCGTTTTCATTCTAAAAATTTAGTAAAATATCCTAACAATTGTCGGTGTTATGGCCGCGGGGATCAAGTCGGGTTATTTGGAACCGGATAACGCTGGTTCGAATCCCGCGACGATAGCTTCGACCCTGGTTCCGTTGATGACAGATGCCGTTGCATGCACACAAGCTTCTGCTTTCGCATGAAGACAACTAGCCAGGCAAAATAGGTTGGTGGATTGCATTTCTTTCCACAAATCTTTTTTTATAAAAATATATGAAAACAAACTATTAGATACCTATTTTCACTACAAATTCAGAAAGTCTTTTTTCTACTTTCAACAATGTTCTTTTCACTTTCCTAAGGCATATTGTAAACAATTTACTAAGATGACTAAAATGCAAATTTAAAAAAGTCGAAATTGAGATCAACACAAAAAGCACATAAAAACGCTACTATGCTACCCATACAGTGCAATTTTTTGCCGCGTTCTCTCCGAAGGAGTCGCATGTGGCTAGTGGAACCTACTTACTTCTACAGGTAAAGAGGCCGGCCTTGCGTCAACTACTTCAGTTGAAATGGGAGTTTCCCAGCCTTTATTTAATTTTGGATTTTTAAAATAAACTTTAAAATAAAATTTGAAATAAGCACCGAAACGGGAAATCATTTCTGACACCCTCGCCTCGGTGGGATTCGAACTCAAGCTCTCGGCATGGAACGCAAGCTCTCTTCCAACTGAGCTATACATTGGACATTCACAATTTAGAAATGCAAAAACAGAGCCTGATTATATTTTTAATAATAATGTTATATATAAGATTTCAAAATGTGGGTACAACGAAGGGTGCCACGCATTTCTTAGCATGGGTTGGTCATCAACACAAATGTTCTTCACAGAGCCCAAATTAGTAGGAAGTTACTGACCAATGTCAAAGCCGGTAAGGTGACCTATTTAAGGCATGTGTGAAATAGAGAGACCTAAGCTGAGATGGGAGGATGAGAGGAGGAAGGACGCAAACCAACTACTGCAGGTGACAGACTGGAAAGCCGCAGCGGTAGACAGGAAGAGTTGGAGGCGAAGGCTGGTGGAGGCCAAGGGAAGATATGAACTGTAGGGCCGACAAAGAAGAAGTTTAGAAGAGAGAAATATACCTTGTTGCAACTCATCCTTAAAGGAACAATATAAGGTTGAAGAGAGGTTGCAAACGTAGAATATCCTTTTTGAAGAACATCCGAGACTGAAAAGCACTGAGGATAGTGAATTAGATATTCAGAATAGGCCAGAATTGAGAAGCTTATTCTCGTGAAATATTTTAAGTTAGGAGACCTGATAGGACACAAGAAGAAAAAGAAAATTCTGTAGAAAAATCCAACATCATTGTATTAAATGAGAAATACGAGTATCTTAAACGAACAACAGTAATACCCAGTTTTTTTATGTGGAACTAATAATTTTTAATATCATTTTTCGTTGAACGAGTATTACTAACAAATACGAGTTTTCAGGTAACACAACGTTTGTAGTATTTACTTTGTATTACGTGACTAGTACGTAGAACAAGTACAAGTAAATAAAGCAAAATCCGCTAATGAGAAACGTCAATAATTTTGGCAATGGCAGATGTGAGAACTAAAATAAATCGTGTTCATTGACAAGACGAACAAAAAAAAGAGACACGGCAGCTTTGAGTTTTTTTTTTCTGTCAATAAAATAGATCCGCCAAGTGATGACCGTGAACTTTTTAAGCGTCAAAATTATCAGTGGACTGTAATGATTATCGTGACCCCAAAGATGTTTCAAAAATGGATAATCTTGATGATGTAAAATTAAAAAAAGACATCTATAATCTAGGTTGCAAGGATATATTCATTCAAAGCTCTCAGATGTATGCCCACAAACAAACACGTGTAGTCCGCGCTTACAAATGCTGATTGTGTACTTACAAATAAAATCCAAACCTCAAATGAACATAAGCCCTGCAACTCTTGCCGACATTTCCTGAAACAGGGGTGACATTGGCAAAGTGAACCATTTTTTACAGTATGGGTGGTCAGCCTCATACCAACCTATAAGTCAAGGAATACGAGCAATAAATAACATTTAAGTATAAACAACAAAACCTTAAAAAGAAATCTTTACAAAAAAAGTCAAAAATTACTTATGCAAAAAATGTAGCAAACTAATAAACCAACATTACAAATCAGCATTGCAGATTAGCCGCCACTTCTTCCTGTCCTTGCATACTTCTTTTATTTCATCCATGCACATGCACGTTAGAAATGACATAAATCTAAATCGAAGCTGCAAAGATATATATCATTTAAGGTTCATATTAAACGCATTTCCACAAGCAGACACGTATAAGTTCACGTTAACACATGCCGATTGTGAATCTACAATATAAAAAGCTCTGTCAAGCCCTGCAACCCTTGCTGATTTTCCCTGAAACAGGGGTGACATTGGCAAATACTAGAGAATTAAATAAGATAAACGCTGAGGGATAGAGTGAACAATGAATGAGTAGAAGCTATAGTAGATGATAGAGGATATAAAATGTGATGGCAAGGACACAAGGTCCCTTACCTGTTGAAATAAACAAGTTCACTCACCACATGCGACACCTTCGGGGAGAAACGGCAGGAGGTTATACTACATGTGTAGCTAAACAAGTTTTTTAGTCTTTCTGTAAAGCAGGAGAGGCATTAATAAAGCCTTTGATTTTTTTTGTAGAAGAGTTTTGCAATTTAAAGTAGCAAATTTATTTAGACAACAGTCAAAAGCGCTAAAGTGTTGTAGTAATTAATTGTGACCGGTAATGATTTGAACTCGTCAATGAAAGGTAGTGGGTTCGAATTCCGGCGGAGCATAAAAGATAAGCCATTTATATTTCCACACATTCTCTTCGCTGGGTTGAAAAATTCATATACCTTTACCAAAGACCGGTCACACAAGGTCCATCCACCCTTATAGCAACTGAGTCGTTTTTTAGATTTGGCGCTTTTTATAGCGACGATCAGGCTCGCAGGGAGCTCTTTAGTGTGATTCACACAAAAACAACCTTCCCAGTATTTAATTTTTGGTTCTGAAATAAACACCGAAACGGCTAATTATTTCTGACACCCTAGGTGGGTTTCGAACCCGAACTCTCGCCATGGAATGCAAGCACTCTACCAACTCAGCTATCGATCGGACCGGAAAGATGTTTGATAATTTTCACTAAGTTCCTTGTCCATTACAGTCTTTCTACACCAAACAATTTCGCCCGGATTGTCTATGGATTTTTGGACAGACTGTGTGAAAGCTCTCATACATCGCCATACGCTATTAGACTTTAGGCACAATGATCCATAGACAAACCATAATAAATCCGGGTAAAATGAGCCTCGTCTGTATTATTTTTTTTACTAGATTTCTGAAGAGGAATGTGATTCAACAAACCCATTTTGCCGGAAACAGCTATGAATATTATTTATGTATAATTCATTATTCAATATTATTTTCGCCAAATACACCATCGTGATATTAGTATTGAAAAAATAATGTTTATCTAAAATGCTGACGTTTTTTAGCGCTACGTTAGCAGGCAATGAGTTCGAATATATCACGTACAGACAGTAAGCCATAAAAGACATTTAAGTATAGAGATTTGAACGTCTCAATACTTTCTATCAGCATGTCTTTGCAAAATTTCTACTCTCAGTGTTTCCATGCTAAGTGCACATTAATATCACAAACAATGTGTTTTTCATTTCACTTGCAATTTCTCTAAATATAGTGCAAGATTCAAGGCTAAAGATTCCTTTTAAATACCCTTTAAGAACACCATTTCTGAATGGTTGTACGTTAGTAAAAGGAGATAATGAAAGGGTAATTATGACTGAAAATCTTCGATAATAATAGAGGCATTATCAGACGAATAAAAGGTTTTTCTTTCGGTTTAGTTGTGGGCTAAATATAAAACATGCATTTGTTAACTGTAGTTTTGTCACCATTCCATTAGGGATAGAAAGAGTCTCTGCAGATTTGCCTGCGTTTTTTCCTTTCCTTGCAAACATCTTTCACTTCAAAGATAAAAAGTAAAAAGAACTTTGTTTACGATTACTTTACGTATATCTTAATTCAACAACCGTTTGCATCATCAGGTGGTTAAATTAATAAATAAAATATACTCAAAGTAATCGGAAACAAAGTTGTTTTTACTTTTTATCTTTTAAGATGAACGATTACAAAGTTTATGCCTCTACAATCAATAAAATCTTTCACTTCATTCGTATACACAACCTTTTTCATACATTTCCTTTTGTGCATTCGCTTTTTAAAGCCCATTCTTTCACAATTTCAGCAGTCTGATCCAGTCATAGTCTCCCATTTCCTCTTTTTCTTTCACATTTCTTCTGTATAAACATTTTGTAAGTATTTCATCATCCATTCTTTCCACACGCTCAAACCATCTCATCACATTATTTTGTACCTTAACTTTCACATCCTCTTTCAACTTGCATTCCTCTTTCACGCATTCATTCTAAACTATATCTCTTAGAGTTTTTCCTGTCATACTTCTCAAGTGTTTCATTTCCACCATACGTACCTCAATCATTTCGTTTTTACTTGTAGCATTTGGAAAGGGTTAAAAGGATTAAATAATTGTTACAAAAATTATCACGGAATGCAAAAGAAAATGAATTAACTAGCATTTTCATATCATCAATTGATTAAATTTAATACGCATTTACTTTCTAACCTTTCATTTTTAAATAATTAAAAAACACAATTAAATGTCAGCATATAAAATGATTCAAATGCTACATTTACTGCTCTAAAATTGTGAACTGGTTTTGAGGCTTTCATGGCCGAATTCGAATGCTTGATATTGTTTGAAGCCCAAAAGAACTTTATGGAGCAAAATTTTATTTATTTTCAAAAAACTCTTTTTCATTTTATATATTTTATCAATTAATAAATTTGAAATATTCAATTTTTTTTTTTTTTAAATAAGTATTCTTTTAAATTAAAGTAAAACTCACCAGCTATCGTTTCAGCCTGCATCCAATATTTATTAATTAGGGTTGTCCAATTACTATCGGAATAGTAATCGTCCATGGCGATTTTCACAAAACCCGACATTTTTAATTATTTTATTTTACTAATTATTTAAATTAAAAAAAACTCGAAAAGGCACACACACAAGCACTGTGAATTTTTAAATTCAATTCACTTTAAAAATACACTTAAAAATTATAAAAAAAAGACTGCTATGGTAATCCAAGAAAATACATGCTCCCGATATCTGAAACAAGAAAAAATAACACATTTAAATTCAAACGTTAAATCAAATATACAATATTTAATGAATTTAGAAGGAAAAAGCTGGATGAAACTTAAAAAAATACAACTTTCCGTCCTTAAACTTGGGTTGTATAAATAAAAAATATATTCTTGAAATAAAATAATTGTATTATAAAAAATATGTACCTATATTTCCCTTCCTTGCTTTTGTCATAACCAAATTTTAGTACCAATCATTGTTGTTTGCAAAAAGTTAACAAAACTCAATTCTATGTAAACAAACTGATACATAAAAAAGAAAATCGAAATCGCGAGTGGTTTTTTTTAGTCCGCAACCGACCGTGAATACGTCCAAAGACAGACTGACAGCAAGTGGTTGCCCACTGGTATGGTCAGCCTGCGGTAGACTTTTGTAGCGGAAGGTACCAATTGTAGGCTTTGATTTCGGGTAACGGAACTGACTGTAAGGCTATGGTAGAGCCACGCACATATGAGGAGATTGGTAATTGCTTTAAACAACATAAAATACACCGCCGAAGGCTGCATGTAAAACACCTGTGGACACTTTTTCTATAAATCAAACGCCATTTCGCAATTTCATTCCAATTTTTTTTTATGATTTTACCTTATTATTTTTAATGTTTGGTTTTTCATTTTTATATTTAAATACATCAATGCTCGAGAGCTATAAATAAGATTAAAAAAATTGTATGTAACTGCAGGTAGATTTGTATGAATGTTATTTTTCATCTTAGTTGAATAGACATATTGACATTAAAGGCTTAATAATTATATGCAAGGTCCGGTCGATAGCCCAGTGGCTAGAGTGCTTGCATTCCATGCCGTGAGCTCGGGTTCGAATCCCACCGAGGGTGTCAGAAATGATTTCTCATTTTCGGCGTTTATTTCCGACCCCGAAATAAAATACCGGCAAGGTTTACTCAACCTTCACAAGAAAGTAGAATCAGCCCCATCGGAAGCTGGGAAACCCCACTTTAAGTGAATTGGTTGGCGCAAGGCCGACCCCTTACCTGCAAAAATAAATGGGTTCCACTCGCCACATGCAAAACCCTTCGGGAATAGCGCGGCAATAAGTTTCACTATGTGTGTAGCTTAGTTGCGTTTTCTTGCTCTACTAACTCTGAATAGGTTCTCTTTAAATAAACATTACTTAGGTAAAATAATATGTAGTTAGAAAGAAGTGATAGCTGTCTTCTTAGGAGATTATGAACTATAATTCTAGACGCATTTTCAATGAGACGCTATATCTCCTTTTCACTTCCCGGCAATTTATGTTTATTGCAGATAATTGCAACATAGATTAATTGATCATTCAAGTACTTTTAATTTATGAAATTATTTTTTGACTTCCCTCAAGGTCTATAATCCAAGTTGCAAAAATAAATTACATTCAGATTCATATAAAATGTCTTTAAGTTATTAAAACACTGTTTTTATTTTCAATATTTGTAAGGGTTTGGTGGTTTACACAGTGAAAGTCCATTGTATATTAATTAAATAAACAAAGTTTTAATTCACTTTTATACTTTTTTATTTATGTCAAGCACTTTCGCCTACAAGGAATCATCAGGACAATGACAATTCAAAATTTTTATTTTCACTCTATTTTTTAATTATTTGGACACAAACGTTTTCGACTACACAGTAATCTTTCAGGATCCAATCAATCAGGATGATTACTGTGTAGTCAAAAAAAATTGTGTCCAAATAATTAAAAAATAAAGAGTGTAAATAAAAACAGTGTTTTAATAACTTAAAGATAAGATGAATTTTCACAGTGTTAATGCACCGACCATCCAAAGAATCAAATAAAATGCAGTATGCAAAACAAGCAGACGATTTGTAATGGATGTAAAACATACATAAAAAACCAAAACCTCAAATGAACATTACCCGTGCAACTCTTGCCGAACTTCTCTGAAATACAGGGGACAATGATAAAGCGAACCATTTATACAGTATAGGTGGCCAGTCACATACCAACCAATAATTTAAAGCACTTGGTAGCTTAAAAACATAGGTAGTTTGAAAGAACAACCCTGCGTTTTTTTTTTATGCTTTTATTCTTATGCTTGACCGATCTGTTGTCTAGCGGTTAACGCTTAAACTCGTAAACGGAAGGTTATGGGTTCGATTCCTGGAGGAGCTAAAAAATTCCATAAGCCTTTAACAAAGAACCGTTCATTAAATGTACATCCAGCTTTACAGCTACTAAATTTTGCTGGAGAATCGGCGCTTTCTACAGCGACAACCAAGCTCGCAGAAGGCTCTTGATATGTAATTCACACAAAAACAGCGCTCATATATTTTTATTATTGCTCTTTTATTATTCGAGGTAATAATTGGTTTGTTTGTCCTAAAGTCATTTTCATTTCACACAATATGGGATTTTTCCCGCGGTTTTTCCTATTTCTCGTCCCTCCAATATTTCCAAGTAGTGTCTGACGTCTAGAAAATATGAGAGAATGCACAAATATTTGCCATACATTTGCAGTAAAATAAACATATACCTATACCAATTGTATATTTTCTAATACAAATTATGACTCAATCTAAATCTAAATCTAAGTTGCCAAGATATGCATCACTTGAGGTTTATATTAAATGCATTCCCGCAAGCAGACACGCATAATTTCGCGCTCACACATGCCGCATGTGGACCCACAATATAAAAACCCAATCTCATATGATTATGTAAGCCCTGCAACTCTTGCCGACCTTCCCTGAAACAGGGGTGTCATTGGCAAAGTGAACCATTTTTACAGTATGGGTGGTCAGCATCATACCAACCTATAAGTCAAGGAATACAAGCAATTAATCACATCCAGTTATATACAAACAAACAAACCCTAAAATTCTACAAAACATCTATAAAAATGAAAATTAATTCTTGGTCTAAGCCTATAATTATATAGTTTGGTAGGTCAATGATAGTTTAAAATATTATTTGTTTTTTTAGGTACCTGCATCTTGTATGTGTCTGGTTGTGAGAATGCATGTAATGTGAATCTCCAATGTAACATATCTTTGCAACTTAGATTAGATTAGATGATAAACAAACCTAAGCGTCAGATTCTACGTAAAATAAAAAATAATTTGAATGATTTTTATAAATTTTTAAAAAGTTCTATGCTTATAGTTTTTTTTTCAATAAAATGGCCACTCCTTTATCAAAAATGTGATTAATTTTTTTCCGCCAATATTAAATGGCGATAATCGTTACACACACACTTTTCTAAGGTCAACATCTAATATTTTGCGACTTGTATTTTCTTACACAAATGTTGAATATGATTTTTTTCGCCAGTCAAATGAACTTGCAAATGTATAACCATGAACCACCTTCGTTAAATATATTTATTGATAAACTTAGCAATGATTGTAACCTGCCTTACGACATTATATGTGGACATTTCATTTACGCCTTCTCTTAGAATAGTTATGTTTGTGAGTAGTTATTAGATGAAGGCTTTTTATCAGTGAAGGCATAATTTTTTTTAGTTAAATAAAATCGGAAATATTTTTATTTCATCATTGTAAAACCAACCAAACAGTATTCTTAGTACGAGTTGCTAAACTTCAGAAAAGTAAAGTTTACGGAAAATATTAAAGCGTGATTTCTCCCAAAATCTGCCGTTTTTGTTTCTTACACTTTGTGGTCTTAGCAAAAGAGTTATAGTGATGAATAAAATCAAGTTCAAACAAACAAAAACGGCAGATTTTGGGGGAAATCACTCTTTAATAATTGCCGTAAACTTTACATTACTCAAGTTTTGCAACTCGTACTAAGGGTACAGATAGAAAGACTGAAAATATTAAACCATTTAAAATGGTTTATTGACATTACAATTTATTGTAATTACCTTGACTTATAGGTTGGCGTGAAGCTGACAACCGATACTGTTAAAATTGGTTCGCTTTGCCAATGGCACCCATGTTTCAGGGAAGGATGGCAAAAGTTGTAGGGTGTATGTTCATTTGAGATTTGAATGGTAATTTGTAAGTAAACATGCAGCATTTGTAAGCGCGAACTTACACGTGTCTGTGCATCATGAATTTATATTAATGTTAATATATTTTTGAAAATTACATTATATATTATTATCAACGTTGTCCGGTAGATAGCACAGTTGGAGAGTACTTGCATTCTATGCCGAGAGCTCGGGTTTGAATCCCACCGAGGTGAGAATGTCAGAAATATTTTTCCCATTTCGGTTTTCCTTTCAAACCCAAAATGAAATACTGGCAAGGTTTACTCAGCCTACACAAGAAGTGAGTACCACACCCCTTGGATGCTGGGAAAACCTCACCTCACATGAACATAAATTTTGTTACTTTTTTCCTGATTTTGTGTCGTATTTTCCTGAAACCAAAAGTGACTCAAGTTTGTATACCATAAGCACTCAGCCTCATACCAAACTGTTAGTCAAAGCCGCTAAAAAAATTAAAGGGAACAGTTTTTTATTGAGTAATCTCTCTTTAATGCACCTTTATTAAAATTGTAGAGGTATTGTTTTACGCTGCCCAAGACAAAGGTACTTCCATATGGTTCATTAACGTGACCATTTATATTTTCAAATTTGCTCTTCGCTGGGTTGAATGACCGGTCACCAAAGGTCCATCCAGCCTAACAGCTTACAGGGTCTTGCTTGAGTGTTGGCGCTTTGTAGCGACGACCAAGCTCGTACACCTCCGCGGCACTACAAAAAGTGTCAGACCCCTAGAGTCTCTAGAATCTAGGGAGTCTCCCGCACAGGATTTCTTAGAAGAAAAAAAAACGTGGAAAGTATTTACCTTAAAACTCGTAGAAAAAGAAGAAGCTGGTAAATCATTGAGAAAAATGGCCAACGCTTTGACGTTGTATTGACGAAGTTATGCGTGCGGGGAGAAATCGACAGCCATAAAATATCGGCAGTTTTCAATCAAACTTAGCATTTTTTCAACATTACAAAAATACACTTTGATATCTCTTACCATCAAAAAAACTTTCTTATTCAAATAACAATACAGTTGGCGAAAAATTGGTTTTGCTAAAAAGTGAAATTTTTACGGCAGTTTTGCGGTATTTTAAAGGCGCACTTAACATTTGCATGCGATTGAAATTAATTTCCGCAAATGTGTTATTTGTATTCCAAACCCCATAATTTGAGTATTTCTTTCCTTAATCTAACACATACCAAAATTCAGTTAGCAGCATCTGTCAGCGCGAGATTACACGTTTCTGTTTGTGGGCATGCATTTAATATGAATTTTAAATGTTAATTTATATTTGCAACTTAGATTAGATTAGATAAGACTATTTTCCTTCACAACGTCGTTTAAAATGAAGGTTTCTAGCTTATTTATTTATCAAAAAATTTGCTCAGATATGACCCTCATTGGTGTTGTTTAATATTCTTTGAATTTATTGTACGCACAATAAATTCCGATCAATAGCTCAGTTGGTAGAGTGCTTGCATTCCATGCCGAAAGCCAGGGATTAGGGTAGGAGTAGATTGGCAATCATCATGACTATTTTGACCCTGGATGCTGTAACTCGAAACAGGGACTTAAATAAAATTAGGCTGATTTATTTGGTGAGCGCTGTTTTTGTGTGTATCACACCTCAAGAGCCCTCTGCAAGCTTGGTCGTCGCTGTAGAAAGCGCCAATTCTCAATCAAGACCCAGTTGCTGTAAGTCTGGATGGACCTTTTTGATGGCCGGTCTTTGGTAAAGGTTTCTAAATTTTTCAACCCAGCGAAGAGCAAATTTGAAAATATAAGTGGTATATTTTTTGTGCTCCGACGGGATTCGAACCCACAACCTTCCATTTACGAGTTCAAAATGTTATCACTGGACTACGGACCGGTCTAGGGAGTAAGGAGTAAGGTAGTCAGTTGTATGCCAACCCCTTCTTAGTGTAAGTGTTTCTTTTTGTGCTTCTGACATCTTGAGAATACTGGGAAATTATTTCTTATTTGGAAACTTAGAATGGAAAAATACAATAAATTGAAATTCATCTCAGGCATCCGAGGGATTGAACCCAATATTTATTTTTATCAAAAATCAGATACTTTACTAACTAAGCAATCGATAGGTACGACAATAAACAGTCCGGTCGATAGTTGAGTTGGTAGAGTGCTTGCATTCGGATTCGAATCCCACCGAGAGTGTCAGAAATGATTGACGTTTCGTTGCTTATTTCAAAAACCCAAATTAAAATACGGGCAAGGTTTACTCAGCCTTCACAATATATTGAAACTAGCCTCCTCGGTAGCTGGGAAGCCCCAACCGCATTGGCCGGTCCCCTTACCTATAAAAATAAATAAGTTCCACTCGCCACATGCGAAACTCTTCGGGGATAACGCAGGCAAGATGTTTACACTGTATTTGTAGCATAGTTTTTGCGACTTTAAAATGAGCCTATTTTATTGCGTAATACTCAAGGTTTATTGTACGTACATTGAGGTATTTTCAATAAGACGTACCTCAATATACGAACACTATTCATGCACTAATGCAATAATTGCATGCGGCATGTACTCAGTGCAAGTCAGGTCATTAAACTAGAATGTAAATAAATGGCTAAGCTCGATGCTCGAAGCTCTGCCTTCCTGCTCACCCAGTTACTAATCTTGCGGGGCAGGTGGACTTGTACAGTCTTATTCACAGTCTTTACTAACCCTGAGCCACTGAAGCTTTACTTACTAAAAATAGTTTAACCTTTAATTATTTCGGGAGAGACGAAAACAAATTATTATAAAATTTCAACGCTAATTACACTTTTCAGAAACAATACGAACAGTTATGGGAGAACTTAGATTTTTATTGACGTAGCCAAAGTCTACAGAGGCAACCTCTCTGCACGAAGGTATTGGATGAACCTCAACCGTCGCGGAGAGAATTTGCCTCCTACAGACATTGGCTAGGTCACCAGAGAAACGTCGAGTCGTCAATATAAGTTCTCCCGATAACGGTTTTATTAATATCCGAAAAATGTAATCATGTTCATTGTTGCATGCTGTAAAAATGCCAATGTCACCCCTGTTTCAGGGGAGGACGGCAAGAGTTGCAGGGTGTATGTTTATTTGAGATTTGGTTTTAATGTTGTAGGTTCACATGCGGCATGTGCAAGCGCGAACTTTTACGTGTGTGCTTGTGAGAATGCATATAATGTGAATATCTAATGTAACATGTCTGTGCAACTTTAGATTAGATAAGATTAGCTATCTATAATCTATAATCTATAATCTAAGTTGCAAGGATATATTCATTCAAAGCTCTCAGATGTATGCCCACAAACAAACACGTGTAGTTCGCGCTTACAAATGCTGATTGTGTACTTACAAATAAAATCCAAACCTCAAATGAACATAAGCCCTGCAACTCTTGCCGACATTCCCTGAAACAGGGGTGACATTGGCAAAGTGAACCATTTTTTACAGTATGGGTGGTCAGCCTCATACCAACCTATAAGTCAAGGAATACGAGTAAAAAATAACATTTAAGTATAAGAAAACAACAAAACCTTAAAAATAAATCTATACAAAAAAAGTAAAAAAAAAAAAAGAAATGTCTTATGCAAAAAATGTAGCAAGCCAATAAACCAACATTAAAAATCAGCATTGCAGATTAGCCGCCACTTCTTCCTGTCCTTGCATACTTCTTTCATTTCATCCAGAGTCATAACCTTTTTCATACAAGTCCTCCTTTTATTATGACTCTGGATATCCCATTCATTCGCTATTTCAGAGATTTGATCCTTCCATACTTTTCTCGGTCTTCCTCTACCACGACATCCATCTATTCTAGCAACATACACTTTCTTCGTCAATCTTTCATCACTCATTCTCTCCAAATGCCCGAACCATCTTAACATACTTCTTTTAATCTTCACTTTCACACTTTCCCTTACACCACATTCTTCTCTTACAAAATCATTCCTCACCCTGTCACTTCGTTTTTTCCCAATCATACTTCTTAGATAGTCCATTTCTACTGTATGGACTTTACTAATTTCCCTTTCACTCACCGTCCAGGCTTCACTTCCATACATCAAGGTTGGCACTAGTATACCACCGTGCACCGCCAATCTAACATTTTTTGAGAGATTTTGGTTCCTGGCGATGCAAGCGGTCGCACCCAGTACACACCTGCCTTTCATTATTCTTCTTTCAAATTCACCGGTCATTCTTCCATCTTTTTCAAACTTACTTCCCAGGTATACAAACTCATTTACGACATCAACATTCATTCCATTAATTTTAAATTCATAATTCATATTTTCATCATCTCTTTCAAAAATCAATACTTTCGTCTTACTTGCATACAACTTCAAATGGTTACCTAACAAAGCTTCATTCAATCTAGAGAGCATTGTTTGCAATTCTACTGCAGAATCAGATACAAGAACTGCATCATCTGCATACAGTAGAACACTCACTTTGCTCTCTCCTATCATCAATCCACAATCATTAAGTCTAGCATCCCTGACACACTTGTCCATAACTATGTTAAATAGCCATGGACTCATCACACATCCTTGCCTCACACCCTTATACACTTCAAACCACTCACTATACTCACCATCAATACGGACACATGCCTTACTATTTTCATAGTTTGCATGCACCGCACCTAGGAGAGCCCCATTCACTCCGTATGCTTTCAAAACATCCCATAACATACCTCTGTCTACTGAGTCAAAAGCCTTTTCCAGATCTACAAAGGCCGTGAACAGCTTCCGCCTCATCGACAATTGTTTTTCAACAAGTTGTCGTAGAGTAAAAATCTGATCAACACAGCCTCTACCGGCCATAAAGCCTGACTGTATACTTGTACTTGCTAACATTCCCTGTAACAAGAGTGGCATTGAAAAGTGGACCTTTTTTTTATAGCATAGGGGTCAGCTTCATACAAATTTATAAGTGAAGCAACTATCATGCCATGAAATCAAAATAACTAAACAATTTACACATTGTTTGTCTTAACAGTTATACTCCTGAAGATGCCTTACTAGGCGAAAACGTTTGAGCAAAAAATAAAATAAAAGTGAATTGAAACTTTGTTTTTCCAATTGATTTTTTTAAAAATACAATAGACTTTCACTGTGTGAACAGATTTACACTTAAAATTTTAATTCACTAATTTCTCAAATGCTTCAAGTTATTCGTTTTTTTTTTACTTTCTTGCTGGCCGAAAGCCCAAAAAGAAAGCCCCGGTTTTTCCTTAGAATTAAAATACTTAACTCAAGTAGGATAAGGGTTGTTTTTTTTTGTTGTTTTTAGCTTGTTTATAATGTTAATGTTGGCTTGTGTGACTTTAAATTGAAAAAAAAACATTCATGCTAAAAAAAAAATAGGCTGATTTATTTGGTGAGCGCTGTTTTTGTATGTATTACACCTCAAGAGCCCTCTACGAGCTTGGTCGTCGCTGTAGACAGCGCAATTCTCAAGCAAGACTCAGTTGCTGTAAGTCTGGATGGACCTTTTGATGACCGGTCTTTGGTTAAGGTTACGAACTTTTCAACCCAGCGAAGAGCAAATTCGAAAATATAAATGGTATATTTTTTTGTGATCCGCGGAGATTCGAATCCACAACCTTCCATTTACGAGTCCGAAGTGTTACCACTGGACTATGGACCGGTCATATGTATTTGAAAGATTTTTTTTTTCTTCTCATTTAGTAGAGAGTTACTGAGCTAAGTTAGTAGCACCCAATGCTTAGCGTTAGACTGACTCTGAATAGCACAGCTAAGGATAAAGTTCATTTACTTTAAAGATCACTGTGCTAGTGTTACAGAGTCGGCCTATTAATTTATCATTCCAAGCTCAGAGTTGTTGGGAAATGTTGCGAGTGATTTAATGAAAATTAAGGTGCGACAATTGTTGCACAACATCTGTTGATTGAATTTGCATAAACTATGATAAAGGGATTATTAGTAGATTGTTTTGACCTTTTTGATTCATAGCTTTAAGCATCTAATAACAGGGATATAAAATCTTGTAGGACTGATAGATAAAGTTAAACAAAAATCAAAGGTGAACAATTGTACTACAACATTTTTAAACTTGCATACTTGATAAGAGATTGTGAATATGAAGACAATGTTAATGCAAGCCTAACTTTGTAAAAGTTCATTTATATTAATGAAAAAATATACCTATGTGGATTGTGAAATTTAGCAATTTATTAAAATTGTTTCAATGGATTTTTTAAATCTAAATCTAAGCTGCAAAGATATGCATCATTTGAGATTCATAATAAATGCATTCCCACAAGCAGACACGCATAATTTCGCGCTCGAACATGCCGCATGTGGACCTACAATATAAAAACCCAATTTCAAATGCACATAAGCGCTGCAACTCTTGCCGACCTTCCCTGAAACAGGGGTGACATTGGCAAAGTGAACCATTTTTTACAGTATGGGTGGTCAGCCTCATACCAACCTATCAGTCAACGAATTTACATTACGAATTATCAACTTTATACCAACCTACTGTTTAAAAATATATTTGAAACTTCTAAAAAAAAATTGCTATAAATCAAAATGGAGAAAAAAAAAATGCAAAAAATCAATGAACCTATTTAAAATATGCAAAACTCTTGAATAAATCGAGCGAAGGATGGTAAAAAAAAAAACGATAAATAAGGTTAAGGAAAAAAAAATATACGCACAAATAGCACAGTGGATTACTATTGCATTTTTTGCGTGTATAAAAAACATATAATTAGCTAAATGCCAGTAAAATGTAATCGTTTTACTAGAACAAAAGTTACGATTCATTTCATTTATATTACAAGGATTTTCATTCAACTGTTTGGCGTATTCACGAGTGATACTTAAGTTTTGAGTTATGATGAATACTGTATTGAGAATTGAACGTTATTGCTCTGAATTGTGGTTTGAATCTAAGAAAACAGACATAATATAATTATATCTGATAAAATTTATCTGCATTTTTGCCTACAACAAAGCGTTTCTAGGACTAAAAAAAATGGTAAACAAAATAAGAACATGCACCTTCGGAAACCAAAAAATCCTCCGTTTCAAGTAATTTGTATTAGATATATGTATGTACATAGGTCTTTTTACAAGGTAATTCAGGACTTTTATGTTTTGTTTACCAGGTTTCGAATGTGAAGATTATTGAATAAATAAAAATTCTATAATTAATATTTTGTTTCTGTACCTGCCACCCGTTAAAAGTAATATCTTTTACAGATTATGACATTTTTCAGCGTAATCTTTGTACAACTCAATTTAAAAATATATATTTATACATAAAACTAAAGACTGTTTTATTCTACAAAAAAAATGACATGCAGTGGGTGCAATACGTGACCAGCCATGTAAAAGATACAAGTGAAATACATTTTTTTTATTGTCAGCCTTTTTATTAGCATTCCCTATGGGCAATCACAATTTTTACAGCACCTAAGTGCGACACCCTTCCAGGGTGACATAGACCCCCAAGACTTTTAAGAATTGGAGAGCCTCCCGCACAGGATTGCTTTTTCACAGCGTAGTTTGTTACCACGCTCATTAATCCTTCCATATTTTTACCAAATTTACGACTTACTTTGCAATACTGTCAATTATTTTTTAACCAAATTTTTTTCATTCTTAAGGTTATTAAATTTCATATTATTGTTGCTAGTTACAATATTTGACCGCTGTTTTGAAATAGACTCATCGCGACCTCGAGATTGTGTTTTCAGAACTATTTTACTTTGTGTACAAAGTTGCGAAACGACGTACAAACCAATAGAGCATACGATATCTACCATGAGCGTTATTTATCCATAGTAAAGTGGAATTATTCACTTATTTGCTAGTACACGCCATATTTCAGTTATGAACTTTCAGACTTACGGATTGTAAAAATAACGAATAAATTTTATATTTTTAAGTGTAAATCTATTTACACAGTGAAAGTCCATTTTTAATTATTTCAAAATTTAAATGGATAAAAACAGAGTTTCAATTCACTTATTTATTTATTTTTTTTGCTCAAAACTTTTCGCCTAATGAGTCATCTTCAGGAGCAGAATGTAAATATAAATTTTTGTTACCATTCTGCTCCTGAAGATGCCTTCAAACTTCGTACTCCACTACAACTGTACAAAAATAAATAAAGTCAATGTGTACCTTGCCAATTTCGGTAAAATATTTAATAACACTAAATTGGATTTCAGATACATTGAAACTCTTTTCAAGTACTTAAAAATAATACGTTGTATGTTACCTTCGAAAAGAAAATAAGTTTTATATCAAATCTAAATACTCTTTCTATTCCAATCTTGTTATTGCATTCAACAACAAACATTTCTCGTTGCAAATTCAATCGTGCAATTTCTCATTCGCAAGCAGGGGCGACCCTTTTACATTTGTTTTGGATTTCTGCGCTGTTACCCAATGCCAGCAAAGCGAACCTGCATGCATGAAAAGCGGGCAGGCGCGGTGATACCTAATATGCAACATTGCATTGAATGCAGCCCAACAGGTTTGTTAGATAAGTCGCCATCGCGATAGCCTACATCTGCGGTGCAGTTTCGCGGGTGTTGGTCAATTGCAGCAACTGCAGCATGACTGGTTTCAGCATCACTGCGCTAAATGTCTGCCCCGCTGGTGGGTGGTGAGGTTGCGGCAATGGACGACAAGATACGGGTGCAAGATGTTCCACCGATTATATAGCCTCTACCATGTACGAATCGATATTTCCAGCTCATCTAGGACTCAAAAAATCTATCCACGTGATGGAAAGTGTGATAGGAGCTATGGATGATAAGACTCAGGCGTAAACAATTCGATGATTTCGAGAACTGTTGATCTAAGATCATTGATGGGTGGTGAGGTTGCGGCAATGGACGACAAGATACGGGTGCGAGATGTTCCACCAATTCTACAGCTTCTACATGTACGAATCGATATTTCGAGGTAATCAATGCACATCTAGGACTCAAACAACCTATCTTCTTGATGAAAAGTGTGAAAACCGCAATGTATGACAAGATACGGGTACAAGATGTTCCACCTATGCCATAGATGTTATCATCTAAGAAATGAAAATTCAAGATATCATCAATGCGCATCTTAAAGTCAAATATTCTGACCACATGGTAGATGATGTGATAGCGGCAATGGATGACAATATATGAGTGCAAAATGTTCCACCGATTTTATAGCTTCTACCATTTAAGAATCGATATTTCTAGAAGTAATCAATGCACATCTAGAACTCAAACAATATATCCACGTGATGAAAAGTGTGATGGCAGATATGGATGATTGCTTTCCAGGATCTGTTTATCTGGGATCATTGGCGGGTTGTGGGATTACGGCAATTGACGACACGGCTGCAAAATGTTCAACTAATTCCATAGCTTATCATCTAAGAAATGAAAATTCTAGAGATCATCAATGCAAATCTAACTTTCCAAGATTCTGACCACATGGTGGACACTGTGATAGCAACAATGAATGACAAGGTATGAGTGTCGACAAAACAATGAAAAGAGTTTGCACCGGAGACTTATTTTCAAGGATCTGTTGATCTGCAATCATTAGTGGATGGTGAGATTGCGGCAATTGACGACAAAATACCGGTGGAATATCTTCAACCGATTCTATAGCTGTTATCGATAAAAAAAAATCTAGAGGTAGTCAATGCACATGTAGTAGTTAAACAACTGCCCACGTGATGGAAACTGTGATAGCAGCAATGGATGACAAAATATTGGCACAGACAATTTGATGTGTACCTACCTTCTGTCTACAATGTTTTCCACGGGCACTCACCAAAAGTTTATATCTGAATTGTGATGGATGCACTACGGGTGCAAGTGACACACTGTTGCTTCCATCATTAAATGCTTTTCAAACTTTTGTTTCTATGTGACGGTACTCTGTAATAAGGGATGTTAGGGCAAGTTGTTATATCAATTGATCATCTTCTTCCATTTTGAGCCTGATTGAGAGCATGTAAGTTGGAAGTAGTAAAATAGTTACTTTCATAAGAATTTGAGGCATTGACGCTGACGGTAACTATAGCTGAAATACTGCCCATTTATAAAGAAAATGTGTTAAGTTTGTGGGTTCGAAAGATGGAGAACATTCGCGCATCCGACGCAACTTGTAAGCTGTACACCAAACACCTAACATCTCCACAAATATCTGCAGAGATTGCGATGGGATTGGCATGTGCACAGGATGCCCAACTCACACGTCTCTAAACGCATCAATAATGTACGCCCAGGAGGAAGGAGAAGGGCTGGAAGACCAAGGTTGAGGTGGAAGGACGAGGTACTACTGCAGATGCCAAACTAGAGGACGACGGCCGAGGACAGAGGTGAATGGAGGTTCAAAATATCGGAGGCAAGGAGAGATATAGGTTGTAGAAACGTCGAGAAAAACAAGAAGTACTAGGTATCCTTTGTATTTCTTTTGCCTACGATTCCATGTCATAGATCTTTGTGTTTGGCACGATGTGGATTCGTTGCGAATTAAATTTTGCAAAAAAAATTCAAGGGCAAACCTTTTAATGACTTTTTGGGGCATTAACAATTTGTCAGCTTACATTTCATTGCCTGGTGGAATAAGACATTCGTAGAAAATAATTTTCAATGATGATATCATACATTTACACGGAAAATATTTGTAAAATGCGGAAAAACTAATTTGCAATATAAAAAAAAACAGTATGCTGAATAAAGCACTTTTTTTTTGTTTTGTTTGCAATTTTTAAAATATCAGCGTTTTTTGTCACGTTTTCAAAATTTTTTATTTTATGTAACGGCTATGGAAAAATAGGAATTTAAATCATAATTGTATCTAAATTACTTAGTTCATACAATAAAAAATGCATTGTTCCTTAATTAACTTTATCGAAATATCCTAAGAAATTTCATTGTTTGAGAAAATATGAGAGGTATTGTGAGGGTTTTTCTTCTGTCCTGCTGATTGACACAATTAATAATATAACATACACACTTTAATATGTTTACTTTTATTTCTTTCACAATGTATACACAATTAACCACAGCACAATAATATTCTTTATTCTTAATTACACAGGCTTGTGGCTATCCCGCCAGGCAAGCTTCTGGCTCTCACGCCTTCCTTTGTTTTCCTTTTCATTCAAATTCAAATCTCATGTTCCATTTTACCTAACAAACAAATCTATCTCGTTACAATACACCTCCTTCCTCTCATAAAAAAAAACATTCCCAATTTTTTTTTTTTTTTTTTACAATGAGTAAATAATGTATCATAATGCTCAGCCGGCGCCACATATTTTGTTTTATTTTAAGGATAAATTTCAAAAATATGAAAATAAAAAAAAACCTGTTTCTGATACATTATTCAGTCATTAATACCTTTTTTAACAATACCAATTATTTTCATACTAAAATTAATATATATATTTTTTTAACACAAATTTCATATTCAATATTATAAACAAATATTTGTTTTTTTTTTAAATACTTAATTCAACAATTCAAAATAATCAAATAACAATACATAATAAACATTCACCAGTTAATTAATCAATTCATTAAAATAACTTTTTTTTTTTTAAACATGTATCACATCTTTCCCAATATTTAAATTTATTTCAAATTTATTTTTCATTAATAAATTTATCAGTCCATAAATTTTTTTTTAAAAAACTTTACCTTCATATGTAATACTTTGTTTAATTTATGTTTCATACCTTCATTCATGCAATATTTCATAATTCATTCTTTCACTGATCACTTTTATATCAACTTTCACCGTATCATTCATCACCTCAAATTTTTCATACACATGAAAATATGTTTTTTTTTTTTTTTTTTTTTTTTTTAATCTAATTTGATTATGTCCTTGATGTGATATTTATTTATAACATTTGTGTCTATATCTTTTAATACATAGACTATCTTGCTAACTTTCTTTTCTATTCTGGCTTTGACAAATTTTGGAGCCAACTTTGTACAGAAGTATTTCCCTGCATTTGATTGTATGAAATTTTTACGCCATACAATATCCCCTTGATCATAGACACGATTTGATCTACCTTTATTATAATAATTTGCATTTTTATTATATGCATCCCATAAATTTTCTGTTACAATTTTGTATAATGTGTTTAATTCCTTCATTTTATCTTTATGCATATCTCTATATTTATTTAATTCTTCCTTTGATTCTATTTCATCATTTACTATTTCACCATGAATTTCACCATTTAGTACAATCTCCCTACCTCTTGCTAATACATTAGGTGTGTATCCTGTTGCTAAATTGACTGTATTATTTATTATGCTTTGTACTGAATCTAAAAAAGTATCCCATTTTCTTTGTTCATTTTCAACAAAAATAGCTAATGTGTATCCTATTGTTCTATTATATGTCTCTACATTATTGCACATGGGAGTATATAAAGTTGTATAAAATATTTTCTGTACTCCATATGAGTACATAAAATCTTTAAATGCATTAGACTTTAAATTCTTTCCATTATCTGTTATTATCGTTTGCGGTACTCCTTCTGTTAAAAATATTTTATTTTCTATTAATTTTACTATTTCTTCTGTAGTAGCTCTTCTTAAAGGAAATAACCAACAATATTTGGTAAAAACATCTATTATTGATAATATATGTATATAACCTGTACTTGATTTTGGTAATGGTCCTATCAAATCAATACTCAACATTTTTAACGGTCTATCCACTCTTTTTCTATTTTCCATTTTTCCTGCTGGAGGTAAATTATTCGGCTTATACATTTTACATTTTTGACATTTATTTATAAAACTTTTTATATCTGCATACATATTTTTCCAATAGTAACATCTTGATATGTATTTATAAGTTTTAAAAATACCTACATGTCCATTATCATGATGATTCTTTATTATAGTTAATCTATTGTCTATAATAGGTATCTCTTTCCAATTATATTCCTCTGTGAAAGGATTATCATCATTTATTAGTTTAAATAATTTATTATCTACCATTTTGAATTTTTTGTATTTGTGTGGTGTTTTTGTACATCCTTCTGCGATATTATTATACCAAGGATCTGCAATATTTGAATTTATTACTTCCATTTCTTTAGTACCAGGAATCCTAGATAATACATCTGGCACTGTATGTTCTTTCCCTTTTCTATGCTCAATCTCAAATTCATACTGTGAAAGTCTCATGGCCCATCTTGCTAATCTACCTGTTGGATTTGATATTTTATTCAAGAATTTTAATGCCATATGATCAGTTATTACCTTGAATTTCATCCCATCTAGATAAGATCGAAAATGTTCAATTGACTCTACAATGGCAAGAAGCTCACGTTCTGATGTCGAATAGTTTTGTTCTCTAACTGTCAAACTTCTTGAAAAATATGCTATTGGCTTTTCGGACCCATTGATATTTTGGTTTAATACTGAAGCTACTTGATTTTTACTGGCATCAGTGTGTAAAAAAAAATCTTTTGTGAAATCCGGACATATTAATACAGGGGCTGTGCTTAAGGCTAATTTTAAATTATTAAATGCATCCTCAGATTCTTTTGACCAATTAAAATTGTTCTGACCTTTTTTACCTCTCAATAATTTATTTAGTGGATATGATATCTCACTGCAGTTTCGTATAACTTTTCTATAAAATCCTACCAAACCTAAAAACATTCGTAGTTGTTTTACATTTTTCGGTGAAGGATATTCCTCTATAATCTTGACTTTATTTGAATCTGGCCTTAATCCATTTTCATCAATAATGTATCCCAAATATTTTAAACTATCTTTGCAAAATTCACATTTTGAAAATTTTACCGTTAACCCTGCTTCTTGTAATATATTTTTAACTTGTTTTAATAAATTTAAATGTGAATTGAAATCTTCGTTAATAATAATTAAGTCATCGATATAACAAAATATGTTAGTATCAAATTTAGGTCCAAATAACTTGTCTAATAAACGCTGTGTTTCAGAACTTGAATTTTTTAAACCGAACGGCATTTTTGTGAATTGAAACAACCCTCTATTTGGTACGACGAAGGCAGTTTTTTCTTTGGACGATTCTTCTAGTGGAATTTGCCAAAACGCCTTGCTTAAATCTATTGAAGAGATATATTTGGCATTTCGTAAATTTGCTAAAACTTGATTTAAATTTGGAATGGGATAATTATCTCGTTTTGTTACTTCATTGAGTCTTCTAGAGTCCAAACAAAATCTAGGCGTTCCATCCTTTTTAATTACAATCACAACAGGACTGGACCACGAAGATTTGGATTGTTCAACTATACCTTCTTTTAACATTTTATCTAACTCTGTGTTAACCTGTCTCTGTCTTGCTGGACTGAGTGGATAATACTTTTGTTTTATTGGAGGACCTTCTGTCTGAATTCTGTGTTCAATGAGGTTTGTGCATCCTAAGCCTATTTTTTCATAAGAGATGTCCTTGAAATCATTTTCTATTGTTTTTAATTGCTGTAATTGGTTATCTGTTAATTTAGTTCTATTTGTAATTTTACCTAATTCACTAATATTTTTGCTATTTGAATATGTAATTTTACTTATTAAACTCGGTTCTAATTCAAATTTTATCCAAAAATCTATTCCAAAAATTAAGTCTTGTTGTAAACCTTGTAAAACATAAAAATCTACATGTTTTATTTGATTGTCACATTTTACCTCTAAATTTATTTTACCAAGTATTTTTATATTTTTACCATTTGCTAACGAGATACTTTCATGGGTTTTTATAATTTTGTAATTTCTTTGTAAAAAATAATCAAATGTTTTTTCATTGATTGCAGAAATAGATGCACCTGAATCTAGTAAACCTGTAAAGTTTTTGTTCTCAATATTTACTGTTAAAAATGGTCTTTTATCAAATTGTTTAGCAAAAATGAGTGGTGCAATTTGATAATTTTTATTAAAAATTTGAATGAAATTAAGCCAGCTCTTCATTTCTGATTTTTGTGTTTGTACTGAAGGCCGACTATCTACAAGTTTTTTTGAATTACTTTTGTATGTCGTATTTGTTCTGTTTTGTATATTTATATTTCTGTTCATTTTTGTTTTGTCTGTATAATCACTTTTTTTATTTTTAACAAAACAATCTTTTTGTACATGTCCTGTACGCTTACATGAGTAACAGATTACTGTGTGTTTTTTAAAATTTCCATTTTTTATAAAACAATTTCTTTCCACATGTCCTCTTTTATTACAAAAGTGGCATACTAAATTATTTGTGAAACTTCTACATTTATTCTGTATGTAATCTAATTTTCTATTTTTAGTCCAACAATCTATTTCATCATGTCCTAATTTATTACAAAAATTGCATTTTTGCATTACATTTTTCTCTTTTATGTCATTCATTACATTTAAATTCTTACATTCATTAAATTTTATAAATGATTCAAACTTGCTACATATTGTAGATAATTCCTCTGTATTTTTAATTTCAGATGTTGTCAGTAAAGTTGCATATTTTTCTGACAATCCATGAATTATTATGTCCATAAGTTCTTTATCATGCATTCTTTTATTTAATAAATTATTTTTTGATTTTACCTTTAAAATATAAACAGATGCATTATCATGACCTTGTACCATATTTAAAATTTCTAACTTAAGATTCCTTTGAAAGTCATATTTTTCAAATTGTTGTAAGAATTTGGTTTTAAAAATTTTCCAATCAAATTCACAGTTAATTGCTCTGTACCAAGTTAACGGAAAATCTGTTAAAAATATAGGCATACACTCTACCAAATAATCTAATTTTAATTTGTAGACTTTGGCTAATTCTTCTAACCTTATTATAAATTCATTTGGTTCACTTTCACCATTAAAAGATATTTTTAATTTGAGAGGATCAAAATTTATGGACTCCATTGTGTTACTTTCTAAATCCTTTTTATTATTTATTTTTTAGATTTCGTCATTTGCTGTATATTTTCAATTTATGCAATTAAAAAAAATCATTTCATTGAAAAAAAAATTTTCATACAAATTAAATATAACACCATCTATATATATTTATCTAAACTGATTTGAAACAAACTGGTTCATATCGATTCTTCATTCTCCCGCGACGTTCGATTTTTAAATGTTCATTTCTTCCGAACGTAGGTAGGTAATTTGAATTCTCTTGCCTTCAATATTTTCAAAACCGCCTTTTAAAACTTGCAATTTCTTGTTTTAAATTGTATAAGTTGATGCCTTCAATAGCTTTTAAACGTGTTGATGCTTTCACAACCATAAATCTGTTCAATTTTAATTATTTCATATATTGTATTGTTTTCAATGTCATTTATTGGAATCGAATGTCATTTGTTTTTGTTTGAGAAAATTTTCTTCATAGGAATTTCATTTACAGATTTTTCTTTTACGTTGGGCGCCAAAATGTGAGGGTTTTTCTTCTGTCCTGCTGATTGACACAATTAATAATATAACATACACACTTTAATATGTTTACTTTTATTTCTTTCACAATGTATACACAATTAACCACAGCACAATAATATTCTTTATTCTTAATTACACAGGCTTGTGGCTATCCCGCCAGGCAAGCTTCTGGCTCTCACGCCTTCCTTTGTTTTCCTTTTCATTCAAATTCAAATCTCATGTTCCATTTTACCTAACAAACAAATCTATCTCGTTACAGTATGAAAGAAGGAAAAAATAACATTAGTTCAAAAAAGTGAGACAATTAATCCTCTTCTTCTTCTTGGCGAATTCCCACGTACAGCGGGAGCGCCAGTGTCGGGTAATATTCCGACTATTTCAATAATAAATATAATGCCGATATTAGAGTGAGTTTATGTTATTTATAGTTATGGTAGGTAAGAAAAAGGGATATATGTTGTGAATATAGCAACTCCAAATTGTCTATGGTCTGACGTCACAACGTTGTTATTGGTCAATGCCTGCCATTGGTTAGAAGTGAGTTATTGTTACAGAAATTTAGCAGGGTTAGAATGCCCTAATATAAAAGCAAAGATTCTGCCAATTTAAGTGTTCTTCTCCTATTCTCTTGCTGTAAGTGTTCTTCTCTACTATTGTCTGTTTCAATTGTTGTACACTTATAAAAATTAAAGTTCAACCGTAACAAAAAAGTAAAGAATTTTAACTAAAGAAACCAGCGACCATCCATCCCGACCAAATCCCGAACATTTGGTCCATCTCACCGGATAAAAAAGTAACAAATTGTTACTAGAAACCGGTTGAAGGCAGGAGAAGGAGGAGAGGAAACAAAGAATCAAAAGGTACATCAAGTACAACGGCGAGACTGCGCTGGTGACCACGTCAAGGGCCACCGCAGATCGCGAGGCAGGCGTCGGAAGAATCGCAAGGATTCGACGGAGCTGCATCCAACAATTGGGCTGGGCCAAGTTTGGCAGGCCGCAACGGCGAGACTGCGCTGGTGGACCACGTCAGGTGCCATCGCAGATCGCGAGGCAAGCGTCAAAAGAATCGCAAGGATTCGACTGAGCTGCATCAAGAATTGGGCTGGGCCAAGGTTGGCAGGCCACAACTACGAGGCTGCGCTGGTGACCACGTCGAGGACGTCAGGGGCCACCGCAGATCACGAGCCGGGCAGGCGCCAGAGGAATCGCAGGGATCAACTGGGCTGCCGGCAGAACCGCACTCAACCGGGGGGCTTGCCACCGGAGAGAAGAAAAAGGACGACTCATCAACCAGGGACCGGTCCAGAGGGAATGGAGCCCGGGAAATCCAAGATGAGTAAATTTTTTGTTCATTCTGTTTTATTTGATTAATGAATGTTGCAAAAAGTACCTACCCACAGAACAAAATTTAAGTAACAAAAAGGGTAGTTCAAATCAAACATCACAAATTGGTTCAGTTGATTATAGAAAGAAGCCAATATAAATTTTTAAATTATTAAATTGTGGATATTGTTTAATATCACAAATGTGTTATGTAAAAAAGGAATTTTATATGAAATCAAATTTGCATTTTTAAAATTTTTAATTTTTTACACTAGTCTAGATGTGCAAATGTCGCAATTTTATATGGGTCTACCCGCTTACAATTTGTATAATCTTTTTTAAATAATTAATTCTGCTTTGCTTGATTGAAAGTTATTAATTGTGTGATTTTGAAGGTAAATAATAATTGTCATATCTGCCATAGAGGAGATGAGCATTGTAAATTGTAATGTAGTCCTGTAAAATTTTAATTTTATTGGGAGATTTTTAAAATTATTTTGTAAACCTAGCGGTAATAGAAAATTGTCACAATTGTTTCAAATAATTGATTCTACTTTGAGTTGAATAGAATGAAATAGAAAATCATTACTAACATTAACTATTGTTTTATCTGGCGAATAATTCAATAAAAAATGGATTCAGTATTAAAATGGTTAAAAGTAGTTCCATCAAGAATACAAATTTTTAAAAGGTACTTGGATAAATTACAAGATATGGACATCGACGAAATGGAATTACAATTTAGATTGTCCAGATTTGAAAAATTGTTCGATGAGTTCGATGAATATCAGACTCAAGTAGAGATTAATTCTGAAACAGTTAATTCATCCCAAGTTTCAAATAGGTTTTTGTTAGAAGAAGAATTTGTGAAATTAATTGTTCTAGCAAAAAGAAAATTGGAGAAAAATGAAAAACAAATATTATTACAGTCCATTGAAAATTAAGTCAAAATTAACGAAATGCCCTCAATTAATGAACAAATAAATACACCAAAATTTAAAACGGATTTCAGAGCTAATCAACCAGAGAGACGAGAACAGCGGACAGACCTGCAGTTCGAGGAACCGGGTCCAATGTCCATGCAGCTTGGTGAAGAAGTATTCTGGAAGGTTCTTCGCACGGACAAGAAAGACGAAATCACACACAATCCATCTGCTCTTGGGTTTGTTACTGCAGCATTACAATCACCAGTGCAGACCATCTTGACCACCGCGGCGAGGAGCGCTTCAGATGCTTCAGAACCAAGTAAATATTTCAAAGATTTAGTTGATACAACTGAAGACAGCACAACTGAGATTAAACATATTTCTTTGGAGGAACGAGCCTTCGAGGAGTTGTTTAGGAGCACGACAGCCAATAGTGAGGACGGTGGATTTCAAGTGGGAATTGGTCGGAAGGATCAATCCCATAGTGCTTTTGGGGACTCTAAGGATGGAGCCATGAAGTGTGGACCATCGTTAGATACCAAATTACAAGGGTGCTCTGGCGAGATAGAGCCATGTCAGGAATTTGTTAATGAGGATTTGACAGTTAGTCATGTGTTTTTGTTAAAAAGTGATAGTGGCGCGCAAACTCCATATGGTTTGCTGCATAGTGGAGCTGAACAAAAGCGAGCAAACACTGATAGATTGAAAGTGGTGTGTGGTGCTAGCGCCGGAACAAGCACTAGGATGTCTTTGAATGACATCACAGTGGTGGAACAATCTATTCAGCCAGACATTTTAAATGTTCTCTTAGGGTTTCGCAGCCATCGAAGAATGATGACTGCAGACCAACGAATCATGTACAGGCAAATTGTCATACGAGAGAAAGATAAGTCTCTACCAAAGGTATTCTGGGGAGATAAAACCAAGGAATTATGGCAGATTGAATTAAATACTGTCACAAACAAAATTATTACGAGAACTAAGCTATTGATATGGAAACATGTCCGATTAAAAGGACAATAATTTAATGTCTCAAGGAGTGAATCCTAATTTAATTTGTTTTATGATACTTTGGTTGTGGGTATAGTTAATAAGAATGAATATGCATTTGTTTCTCAAGGTTTTTACGTTAAGTGAGTATCACAGAATTACAACATGTTTTTTTTGAGGTTCGAGGAGTTGAGGAGTGAATCCTAACTTATTGTATGGTACTCCAGTTTGGTTATAATTCATTATTCGATATGAATTGTTCCTCAGTTTTGTTGTTGTTTCTCAAGTTTTTTTTAATTGAAATAAATTTAAAGGAATCATGTTTGTTGAGGTGTAAGACCTAACAAAGAGAATCAACACTTATGCCCTTAGAAAACTTATGATGTAAGCACATTAAATTTTCGCTCCAGAAAAGGAAACTTATGTAAAGGAAAGCTAAGAACATTAGTTTGTTGCTTGATTTCTGGTTCCGGGTTTTTTAGTTTGTTATCATTAAATCCTTAGATAGATGAGGATAAGATTAAAGATTGGTAGTCGACAAAAACATGTTAGTATGCCAGAAGAAAAAAAAGGTAATTTCATTATATTACATTCCCAGCATTCGCTTTAAAAAATTAATTGTAAAGGATTACCACAGAAAAAAAAAAAAAAACCTTCATATAGGTACAATTACATAGTTGTCATTTATACTTTGAGATTATTGGATAATATCATGTAAATCATTGTTGTACTCATGTAAAGATTGTATTGTCAACTTCAGAAATAACCCAAAAACTTACAGCAACAAATGGGCTAGTTACCAGTTCAGAGGGTAAACCCATCAAGACTTTTTTTCGATTACCAGAGTGGACTATGTCGGTCCGATAATGGCAAAGTAGAAATATCAGAAGTAAGGTTCAATACAGAACTTACATTGCTGTTTTTTTTGTCTGCTTGCAACTGAAGCAATACATGAGGAAAAGGGACTAGTCTTCGATTGTCAACAAGTTATTTTAAATTGGTTTTAAGAGGTTCATTTCCCGTCGAGGAAAACGTCAACACATATATTTCATTATATTTCAAATTTTGTGTGTGCAAAATCTGAAATGCTAAACTCTTAAACTCAGCTATTTGCAGCTACTTGCTTCATGGAGAACTATGGGAAAAGCTGTGAAAAGTACAGAAATTCCTTTGGAAAGGAAATTGTGGGTATACATATTCTCAACTTTGAAGAGTGCTACACTATTCTAACTCAGATTGAGGTCTGTTTGAATTCTCAACCAATCACTTCACTGTCTAACGATCCAAAAGATCTTAACCCCTTAACTCCCGGTCACTTCTTAATCGGATCACCTATCATTGCATTGCCAGAACCCTCCACAGATCATTTAAAAATAGGAACATTAAATAGATATCAACTGTTGAGTCAACTTTACAGTCATTTTGGAAGAGGTGGACAGTTGAATATTTACATACTTTGCACCACCCGTAGTAAATGGAAACAAGGTTCGCAGGATGATATAAAAATTGGGGATCTGGTGTTAATAAGAGAGGACATGGTTGTCCCCTTCAGGTGGAAAACTAGGTAGGGTGATGTAGATTCATCCTGAAAGTGATAAGTTGGTTAGAGTAGTTACTTTAAAAACTGTCTCTAGTATTATGCAAATTACCTGAAGATTCACAAATGTGTAATAGAAATCTTCTAACCAAAATTATGATGAAGTTATAAAATTATTTTGTTTGTAAAAAAAAAAAGGAGATTTTTGTATAAAATCTGTGTGATGCATTTAAAAATATAATATGGAACCTTAGTTATAACATGTAAACAGAGTGCAAGGAATTCTTTCTAACATGTTAAAGCTATATGATTTATAATTAAAAAAAAAAAAACCAGAGTAAGAGGTTTATTTGAAAAGAATTTCATATTATGCCAGAAAGCCTTTGAACTTCAAGTTTATTGAATTAAAAAACTGATATGAATATATAATTTTAATGGATACTAAAAGATTATTGTAGGTTGCATGAGCCTGTATTTTGAATATGAATATTGAATATTTGAAATTATTATGTATCAGATGTTATGAATGTTTACTTTTATTTCTGTAAAGGGGAAACAAATGAGAATGCAATTTGAATTAAGATTATTTATTTAATTTATCTATTGAATTATTTAATGAAGCTCAATTATTAAATTTATTTAAATTAATTTATTGAATCAATTTAAATGAATATGATTGTAAGAAAAAATGTATTGAGAAAAAATTGAAATAAAAAAAAGTTAAGTGTGTGCAAGTAATATGCAAATTAGGTGTAAGTGTTATGCCTAGGATTAATTGAATTGCTTGATAAAATTGTTTGAACCATTTATATTTTTTGGGGGCAGTATGTTTGAGAAAATATGAGAGGTATGAAAGAAGGAAAAAATAACATTAGTTCAAAAAAGTGAGACAATTAATCCTCTTCTTCTTCTTGGCGAATTCCCACGTACAGCGGGAGCGCCAGTGTCGGGTAATATTCCGACTATTTCAATAATAAATATAATGCCGATATTAGAGTGAGTTTATGTTATTTATAGTTATGGTAGGTAAGAAAAAGGGATATATGTTGTGAATATAGCAACTCCAAATTGTCTATGGTCTGACGTCACAACGTTGTTATTGGTCAATGCCTGCCATTGGTTAGAAGTGAGTTATTGTTACAGAAATTTAGCAGGGTTAGAATGCCCTAATATAAAAGCAAAGATTCTGCCAATTTAAGTGTTCTTCTCCTATTCTCTTGCTGTAAGTGTTCTTCTCTACTATTGTCTGTTTCAATTGTTGTACACTTATAAAAATTAAAGTTCAACCGTAACAAAAAAGTAAAGAATTTTAACTAAAGAAACCAGCGACCATCCATCCCGACCAAATCCCGAACATTCATTCTTGCCTTATATTACAAGACTAGAGTTAGGTATATCCTTTTTCAACAGCACTTATAGGCTACATTCTACAATTACAAATCTAGACCATAATTTATTTATCATTTTTGCAAGAAAATAAATACGAAACTTATTTTCTTTGCACATTCTAAGAAAATACCTGATTACAAGTAAAGTGTCCATCGATTAACCAGCAAGTACGCAATCTCTGCCAGCACCCCGAGTACCAATCAAACTATAACAAAAATGTGCAGAAACTAAAACACTCACTAGAGGCGCCGTTTTACTTTTCATACATTTTTTTGGAAAAGACTTCTTGAGTTTAAACGAAAACCTGTTGAGGTAGTCCAGTCAACTGGCACACATTATTTTCCCAACAACTCTTGCCACTCGGTTAGTGGTGGGTAGGCCAGTTGGTACGGCCTTTGTGCTCTATTTATAACATCGAACCACTCGTATTGCAAAACCTTACAGCAACCCAAGTAGGTACAAAACTTCAGCTTACCGGTCCGTAGTGTATTTGTCACCATAGTGCTTGTTTGTCCTATCTCCAACAGAGGTAGTTTCACATAGCACTGTTGTACCTGACCAATATTTGTTGGATTCCTTGACTTATAGGTTGGTATGAGGCTGACCACCCATACTGTAAAAAATGGTTCACTTTGCCAATGTCACCCCTGTTTCAGGGAAGGTCGGCAAAAGTTGTGGGGCTTATGTTCATTTGAGGTTTGGATTTTATTTGTAAGTACACATTCAGCATTTGTAAGCGCGAACTACACTTGTTGGTTTGTGGGCATACATCTGAGAGCTTTAAATGAATATATCCTTGCAACTTAGATTATAGATTATATTATTTATATTATTATATATATTATAACGCTGGAAATTGATTTTGAAAATATTGAAAGCACGTCTCACATTATAGAGTTGTATGTTTTTTTCTCATCTCAGATTGCGAAGAATGTGATTCTTAAGACAATTTAATTTAAAGGTCATCCTTGAATCAGATGGTTCTAAATCTAAATCTAAATCTAAGCTGCAAAGATATGTATGATTTGAGATTCACATTAAATGTATTCCCACAAGTAGACATGCATAATTTCGCGCTTACACATGCCGCATGTGGACCTACAATATAAAAAACCCAATCTCAAATGAACATAAGCCCTGCAACTCTTGCCGACCTTCCCTGAAGCAGGGGCGACATTGGTAAAGTGAACCAAAAAGCACGGGGGGGAAATAGTGGTACTGTTTTGGATTCGTAAATAGAAGGTCGGGAGTTCGAATCCTGGTGGAGCACAAAAATGATGATATTTGTGTTTTCAAATGTTATTTTCTGGGTTGAAAAATTTATATACCTTTATCAAAGACCGGTACGCAACGCAAAAAAACGCAACTAAGCTACACATATAGTGTAACTTCTTGCCGCGTTATCCCCGAAGGGGTCGCATGTGGCGAGTTGAACCTATTTATTTTTACAGGTAAGGGGGCCGGCCTTACGCCAACCACTTCAGTTGAAGTGGGGGTTTCCCAGCTCCCGAGAGTGCTGGTACTCATTTCTTGTGAAGGCTGAGTAAACCTTGCCGGTATTTTATTTTGGGGTTTGAAATAAACACCGAAACGGGAAATCATTTCTGACACCTTCGGTGGGATTCGAACCCGAGCTTTCGGCATGGAATGCAAGCACTCTACCACCTCATCATCCAGCCTTAAAGGAACTGGGTCTTGCTTGAGAATTGGCGCTTTCCAAGCTCGCAGAGGGCTCTTGAGGTGTGATTCACACAAAAACAGCCCTCACCAATTAAATCATCCTACTATTATTGTAATTATTAACGTTAATACTTAGCTATAACGTTTAATCGGCATAAGCGGAAAAAGTGACGCTATATTAGTTCTTATATAATAATCTATAATCTAAGTTGAAAGGATATATTCATTTCAAGCTCTCAAATGTATGCCCACAAACAAACACGTGTAGTTCGCGCTTACAAATGCTGAATGGGTACTTACAAATAAAATCCAAGCCTCAAATGAACATAAGCCCTGCAACTCTTGCTGACCTTCCCTGAAACAGGAGTGACATTTGCAAAGTGAACCATTTGTTACAATATGGGTGGTCAGCCTCATACCAACCTATAAGTCAAGAAATATACATTTTTGGTTAAGAGCTTCGGTGGAGTTTACACGTAATCTCCCCTCGTATGAAAATGTATAAAATATACGACGGCACTCCTATTGCGTTTTCCAAGAAGTTTTCGTACGTTAATTCGAGATTTACGCTATCGGGAGGAGTTTACGTAATGTTTTATACTCAAGGTATAGATTTCAGCTCCAGCGCACTCAATCGAAACGTTTTTTTCCTTGTAAATATTCTGTGACGTTTTCATTGAAACTTATTGGTCATTTGATATTCGTTGTATATTTTATTGATATCTATACATTCCTATGTATCAACTTCTTTTTAAATCTCTAACGCGGCTATTCACAAAACTTTTGATCCATAGCTGATCTGCGGATCATTGATATTTTGTATGGAAAATTTACTGTAAGCTGCAAATGAGCCATAGCTTTCTACATCTAAATCTAAGCTGCAAAGATATATATCATTTCAGATTCATATTAAACGCACTCCCACAAGCAAACACTTATTAGTTCGCGCTAACACATGCCGCATGTGAACCTACAATATAAAAACCCAATCTCAAATGAACATAAGCCCTGCAACTCTTGCCGACCTTCCCTGAAATAGTGGTGACATTGGCAAAGAGAACCATATTTAACAGTATAAGCGGTCAGCTTTATACCAACCTTTAAGTCAATGGAGTATTTTGATGTACGGCTGCGAGACATGGTGCCTATCCAAAAAAGATAAACGAAGACTAGAGGCTTTAGAGATGTGGTCATATAGAAGGCTTCTAGGAATTTCCTGGAGAGACCACACCACAAATGATTCTCTAAAGAATCGGAGGAAGAAGGCACCTGCTCAGGACTTTGTCCGAAAGGCGTGCAAGATGGATCGGCCATGTAATACGACAAGAAGGTCTCTTGCATGCTATAATGGAGGGGATGCCCGAGGCGACCAACTCTAGGGGACACCCACGCCAGGAGTACCTGGAGGACCTGTTGGTGGACGTGCGCTGCTCAACATATGCAGAACTAAAAAGAGCCGCACAAGACAGGGAAGAATGGAGAAGAAAAGTAAAAGATATTGCTGCAAACCAATCCTACGATTGAAACTGAAGAAGAAGAAGTCAAGGAAATACAATTTTCTGGTTGAGAATAACACTATTCGAAGAATAAAAGGAGACGTGCGACGTTGACCCATTGAGAAATTCTAACTTCAACTTTGTGCGTTCAAATTGGTGTGTGAATATAAGTTTGTGAGTTTAGTTTGTGTATGAGTCGTTTTTTTTTTTTTTTTAAGGAATTCTGTGCGGGAGGCTCCCCAATTCTTAAAAGTCTTGGGGGTCTATGTCACTCTGGAAGGGTGCCGCAGAGGTGTTGCTTGAGTTCTTGCTTCTATCGTGAGGCGCTGCAAGGAAGTGGTGATTGATGTTGGTTTTGAATAAAACCGGATTAAATTGGGAAGGGAACACAGATACTGGTAGACCATTCCATAAACGGGCAGTTTGGCAAAAGAATGAGTCATGAAAACGCCAAGTTCTCATAGTTTTGAGATCGACTGCAAAGGGATGAATAAGAGTCGTACTACGAGTTTCCCTTTCTGAAATGAGAGGGGGAGGGATTAATGAATGGAGCTCATTAGAACAAGCTCCGTGGTAATATCGATAAAAAAGACTGAGCATTCCAACTTTTCTTCTGTGCTGGAGCGGCTGCAGATCGGATGTCAGAGAAGGATCATTGATCAACCTCACTGCCTGAATCAAGTTGGTCACTCAACTTCTTGGACATACCACACCATATTTTGCTAAAATTTTGCTATAAGGCTGCGTAAATTATTTTTCACCTGCTTAAATGAGTACTTTTATAATTAATATTCACACCGGCTAGACAAGACAATAATAACTATCATCCACTTCAATGTTAAACAGGTAATATTGTATGCGTACATCACTCTCTCCATGTAACGCCGATGGCGATCGAATAACCAGTGCCACTTTTTAATATTTTAATATAGCATTAGAATAGTACGCGTATTCAACTCACAATCGGAAGTTATTATCAACCCGGATTGATTAATTCAAGCCCCTATTGATTTGATCTCATGGGATAATAATTATAAATATGTTGACTAATCATGATCGATTTTAGTTTCGTGGTTAACGCCTCTGTCTTGATAATGAAAGGAAGTGAGCTCGATTCAGCATCGAAGTCGGTATTAATATAACTATTCGGATTCCCTGAATGGTTACGCCTCATCATTGTGTGCGATAAGCTCAGGCGTCCCACAGGGCTCCATATTAGGTCCTTTTTCATTCACAATTTTCATATCTGATATCCATAAATGCGTTAAAAACAGCAATTTATTATTATTCGCAGATGATATGAAATTTTTAAAAAAAATCGATAATATTAACGACTGTCTATTACTGCAAGAAGACATAAATAGACTCAGTTTATACTGCTCGATTAACAAACTGTCACTTGCTCTTGAAAAATGTAAAATTATAACCTTCTCAAGGAAACGCATTCAAATCAATTACAATTATACAATTTCCAATCACACACTTGAAAGAGTATCTTGCATACGCGACCTTGGTGTGATTTTCGATTCCAAACTACTGTTTGACATGCATGTACATGCCGTCGTCAAGAGGGCCTTTCAAATGATGGGTTTTGTGTTTCGTGTGACAAAAAAATTCAAAATGATATCGAGCTATATGACTTTATATCATTCATTGATACGATCACAACTAGAATTTGCTGTGACTGTATGGAACCCTTTTTATGATGTGTATAAAACTCTACTAGAGTCGGTTCAAAGAAAATTTACGAAAATATTGTTCCATCGGTTAAGCTACGAAAACCGCTCTTACGACAAACGCCTACTTCATCTAAATCTGGTAAGTATTGATAATCGATGTTTAATATTGAGTGCGTTGACTCTGAGGAGTATCTGTCTATCGGAAACGGATTGCCCTGGTCTTCTATGTCAAATTAAGTTTCGTATACCAAGATGCGCATCTCGTTCTTCACAATTATTTTTTCTGTCAAAATGTCGAACAAATGCAGGTCAAAGAGCTCCTATTCATAGAATGTGCAGTGATTTTAATAAATATTTTAATGATTTAGATTTGTTTAATAAGGGGAAATACTCCTTTAGGGGGGACTTGATGAAAACTATATATAAAATGTCTTTTACACCCAGTTTATAGGTGCTGATTGGGCTTTTTGTTCTTCTTTTTTATTCTTCTCTTTTTTCTTCTTTAACTTTTACATTCTTATGTTTTTCTTTGTTTACTCTTCTTGTTTCTCCTTGTTATTTTTGTTTCTTTTACTAATTTTATTACTTTTGAATTTTGACTTCCTCTACTTCTTTTATATTTTTATGTCAGCTACATTAAATTTAAAATATATATGTGGGAAATTTTTAAGGATGTAGGCATTTTAAATTATATGTATCCACTTTTTTGTTTATTGCAACTGTGTCTGTATCTGTTTTTTCTCCTAATAAAGTAAAATAAAAAATAAAATAGACTAATGAAGTATAAGTAGATACTTAAACTTTATTTCTAACCATTTTATTTATTTATTAGTGTACGTCTTCTCAACTTTTTTCTCCAAAAAATTCTGTACTTGTTTAATACGTATAAATCTGTGATTGTTTTTTTTTAGGTTCATTTTATCATGTTTTATGATACGTAAATTTAAGCTGTGCTTTATACTTACTTTTATAAGACTGTGTTCCTTGAATGATAGGGCAGTATGAGTTTGACCACGCATACTGTAAAACAAATGGTTCACTTAGCCAATTTCACTCCTGTTTCAGTGAAGGTCGGTAAGAGTTGCAGGGCTCGTGTTCATTTGAGAATGGAGTTTTATGCCTTAGCAGGTCAGCAAGAGTTTAAGCGCTAAAGTTTGTTTTATAATAGGGTTTTTATTTTGTAACTACACATGCGGCATGTGTAAGAGCGAAATTATACGAAATAATAATAATAATCATCATTTATTCATAAAAATGTTTTACAGAAGACTAACATAGGGTGCAGCTTTTTAACTTAAGTAAGAAAATAATACATGTGCCTGAACTAGGAAAACCTGTGTCTCAGGCGTGGAGAGCTTCTATACAATATATCTGTAAAATTTTATGATATTAATGATACACAAAAAATACTTAACATTACGCTTTTACATGTCTCTGAACCAAGATGGGTTAAAATATTGAAATAAATGTTATTTAAACTTGTTATTCCTTGACTTATAGGTTGGTATGAGGCTGACCACCCATACTGTAAAAAATGGTTCACTTTGCCAATGTCACCCCTGTTTCAGGGAAGGTCGGCAAAAGTTGTGGGGCTTATGTTCATTTGAGGTTTGGATTTTATTTGTAAGTACACATTCAGCATTTGTAAGCGCGAACTACACTTGTTGGTTTGTGGGCATACATCTGAGAGCTTTAAATGAATATATCCTTGCAACTTAGATTATAGATTATAGATATGGAAATAAGAGAATAATAATACATGTGCCTGAACTAGGAAAATCCTGTATCTCAGGCGGGGAGAGGTTGTGTCATATAACACTGACAATGAAAGTAAAAATGAAAGCTTCAAACTTATTTAAATAACTTTATTGTAAAATGTATAAAAGGTTGTAGAAAAAAGAAAACATGAAATATGAATCAGAGCGAAATTGTACGTGTCTGCTAGTGGAAATACCTACATGAATCTTAATTGGTGTATATCTCTTCAACTTAGATTATACATTATACTTTACAGCGGAACATAAAAGTAAAAGTTTCTCCTCTTGTAAACTTTGGTTCGTCATTATTGTGATGGTGTTTAGTGATGATTGCCAAAATATTTGCACAAATAAAGAAATTATAATAGTAAATGATTAATTCGTGTTTTTGTATTTTTAAATAAATATTACATAATTCTAGTGAGCTCCGCACGTGAATTGATTAAGAAAAAGTTTTGTTATGCGCAGAATCAACCTGGGAGACAGGGTTCCAAACCAGGGCTGGAAGCCTCATCACCACGCGGTAATTCTTACCTACCGAATATCGGTAATATTTGTATGAAGACCTGTCATTTCAAGATAGCCGCAAGTGAACAGCTGATTAGTCGTCATGCAAATATTACCGATATTCGGTAGGTAAGATTTACCGTGTTAATGAGACTTCCAGCCCAGGAGATTTGGCTCTTTGACACGTCGTCAGTCTGTTGGCGCTATACTGAGTAAGCCCTTTTGTTTCCATAGGCGGATACAGGAAGCACGAGTGACTCATAAACAGTTCAAATAGGTACTAAATTTAAATTAATTATACCAACATATAAATTTGTGATCCAACAAAGCTTCATTCCTTCTTTAACGTTACTTAGTCTCCATTTCACAAAAGGTCATTAAAGCTTTTTAACGCTTTGTAAACTCAAAAAATGTGAAAATAATGAAAATGTTGATAAAAGTTTTTTTTAAATTGAAATCGAATTTCAATTTAATTTTACCTTTTTTTTATTTTGATGCATTTTTCTACAACCTTTTATACATTTTACAATCAAGTTATTTAAACAAGTTTTAAGCTTTCATTTTCACTTTCATTGTCAGTGTTACTAAATGTCCTAGTTTTTCTCGGGTTAGACCGTGTTCTATTTGCTGCAAATATAAAACACGGTCTAACCTGCGAAAAACTGAGTACAATAAAGTTGTTACGTAGTCAATTTTTTTACGTGAAAAATTGTAGATTTAAAATTCATTTTATTATCTTTATGTGACCGACAATTGCAATGTCGTCTTATTGCAATTAAATATATGGTGCGATTCCGCACTTCTTGGAAAGTCAGTTTTTTCACACAAACAGTATTTTCTCTGTTAATTGTTATCGGCCAGTATGGGGCAGCCATAAAAATAAATGACTTCATTCACAAGTCTTGCCAAGTTACCTTCATATTATAGTTAAGATGTCACAAAATCTGCTCTTGAGAACGTGGAATCGATATTTATGATCTTTCCTAACTATAGTTTTTTTTTTTATCGGATTTTTTTTTAAATTAATCATTCCTTGACTTATAGGTTGGTATGAGGTTGACACCCATACTGTAAAAAATGGTTCACTTTGCCAATGTCACTCCTGTTTCAGGGAAGGTCAGCAAGAGTTGCAGGGCTTATGTTCATTTGAGATTGAGTTTTTGTATTGTAGGTCCACATGCGGTGTGTGAGCGCGAAATTATGCGTGTCTGCTTGTGGGAATGCACTTAATATGAATCTCAAATGATACATATCTTTGCAACTCAGATTTAGATGTCCAAAACCACCATTTATGCAGGCCTTCATTAAATAAGTATCCATACAAACAAACAGGTGGTCAATAATACAATTTAAAAAAAAAAAGAGATACTTTTACTTTTCTAACGACGATGACATGTTTATAGTCTTGGTTTAAAAATGTATAAAATATCGAAGCTGCAACTTGTAAGAAATGCTGTTGGAAGTCACCGGCTCACGTTTTGGTTACACAAATAAGGCCATCTCGTGGGTAGGTGTGTGTGTGTTCGGCATTTCGCTTTTTACCAGAGGACGTGTAATCATCGATATATAGAACCGGATGGGCTAAGAAATCAATCCTTTGAGAATTAGAAATACGCTACCACACTCATCATACAAAAATCCAAATTCAGTCTGTCGGTAACCTTCCAACTGTCAACAAGTGTGTAACCTAATTGGAAAAATCCATATAAATGCCAAGCTGGGTATTTTTTAAACGTGCCAACAAAAGAGAGTAAATGTGTTATAGAACATGGAATATTATTTCACTTTAATCACTTTTCTATACGATTACGTTGATAAAGTTTCTTTTTTGTTTGTCGAAATATTTTGTTCACGAAAGTGACAGCCATTTCTAGAACTAGTGATGTTAAAATATATAGGTACTTGCTTCTTCAAGTATGTAACTTCTATGCTCGCGGTAATAGATACTTGTGAAAATCATCCCGTACATAATGAGGTAGGAACATTTTTGAACTCGGAATTTATCAGATATTTTCATACTTTCAACAACACTAGTAACAAGCACGTTACCATAGTGATTTCATGGGTTTCCATGGTGATATGTGCATAGATTGAAGACGGAGTAGAGACACGTTGCTTACATAGAAAATATCAAAAGCATTTCACATGTCGTGAGCGAGACAGCACTATAAACAATGCATGGTGTCAAAGACGGTGCATCATGTCGATTGGTACTAGATCACATTCATAGCCCTTCCATTAAATATACTTCCATGCGTGTAATAATATAGACCGCGCTGCTCTCTCGTACACTCTGTGGGTCGGAGCAACGCCTATAGGTGGTAATGGTCGGAGCCGAGTCTTGAACTTGCGGCGCGGTGTGTGCGGTTCCGTTTGTATATCTCTCCGGTGAAGGAGAAAGCGTTATTCGGGCCCACAGACAACAAACTTGTTGTTTGTAGAGATGCGAGATGAAAGAGTCAAGTTTTCGATTACCGGAATACTGGTATTCAGAATATCGAGAGCTATGAAAATGAAAATGAAAATGGCGGTAGACAATTGTACATTGTTGCCGACCCTGATGTATGGAAGCGAGTCGTGGACGATGAATGAAAGAAAAGTAAATAAGGTATGCACCGTAGAAATGGCTCATTTGAGAAGTATGACAGGAAATACACTGAAAGATAGAGTGAGAAACAAATGGGTTCGTAATGAATGCGGAGTAAAAGAAAGTGTGAAAGTTCAAAGAAGTGTGATGCGATGGTTTGGACGTATTGAAAGGATAAATGAAGACCAACTGACAAAAAAAATGTATTAAGGGAATGGTATGGATACGCGTGGAAGGGGAAGACCTAGGAATGAATGGATTGATCAGATAAGTGAGATTGCGAATGAATGGAATTTACAGAGTGGAAACAAGAGAAGAGCATGCATGAAAAGAGTGATGAAATTAGATGAGATGAAAGAAGTATTCAAGGACAGAGTCAAGTGGAGGAACTTGTGTGGAGGTACCAGCCCCCCCTAGAGGAATGGCGACAGGATACAAAACAAGACAAGACAATGCTGTTAAAAATTTTACTTTATTGCCGGTGTTTATTACAAAAACACTAAATAAAATACTGGCAAGGTTTACAAGAAATGAGTACCAGCCCGTTCGGAAACCAGGAAATCCCGACTTCAACTGAAGGGGTTGGAACCTGTAAACAAAATAGGTTCCACTCGCCACATGCGAATCCCTTCGGGGATATTTGTAGCTTTGTTACGTGCGATTTTAAGAAAACCATAAATAGTACGGAAAGGAGGAAATTTCTTCTCAATTGATTTATTCTTATGGAATAAAAAAAACGGATAAGACCATGTTTTACTCGCAGTTTCTTGTTCCTTTTTATTTTTAAAATAATAATAAACCGTTTCATAATTTATTTTAAATTACATCATGTTTATTCCTGCATGGAAACAATTATTTTGTACAGAATTAACACATTGCCAATGTTTTGCTTGTAACTGATTTATTGATTAATAATTAAAAAACATACTGTTTCAATTCACTTATTATTTATTTTAAATATGCCAAACGCTTTCGCCTAAAAAGGCATCCTCAGGACAATGACAATCGAATATTTTTTATAATAATTCGTTAAAAACATAAGATTTAAAAAATAAACTTGAACGTTAAATCATGCAATAGTTCAAATAATTATCAAAAACTTAACCAATGCACAATTGAACTCAAACTTAATTTATTTTTTTGTTAATTTTTGGAGACCATTGCAAAAAACGGGATATTCCGGGATAATATCTCAATTCTTTAACCTCTAGTCATACTTGAAACAGCTCCAACTGTAGAACACGTCTCGGAGCAATCAAAAATATAATCTGGTAGTCGCGGGGAGGTCAATCTTTTTTTCTGTTGCAGTTTTTTGCACTACGCAAAAACTGACGTTTCGCTATCCAGTGCAACGGGCAATACTTTTCAGTTACGTCGTTTCCACACTCACACATAATTCGCATAATGACTTAGTTACGTTCTAATGGCGGCAAAACTTTTGCACGCCATGCCAAACGTTACGTTTCCAATGATAATTTTAATGATTGATAAATTGTGTAAGAAATTCTTGAAAACTGTAACGCGTCCTTAGACTATATATTGCACTGTGTTATTAGAGAATTGACAAGCTTTTTGTGGTACTTTCTCAATAATATATTGACGCGGTCCCATTCCTTTTGATTTAATTTTGTATGCACAAAAAAAAACAGACATGACATGACGTGTTTAGTTTTTTGAGTAAAATATTCAAGGACTTTTTTACAAACACTCGATCTAAATCTAAATCTAAATCTAAGTTGCAAAGATATGTATCATTTGAGATTCATATTAAATGCATTCCCACAAGCAGACATGCATAATTTCGCGCTTACACATGCTGCATGTGGACCTACAATATAAAAACCCCAATCTCAAATGAACATAAGCCCTGCAACTCTTGCCGACCTTCCTTGAAGCAGGGGTGACATTGGCAAAGTGAACCATTTTTTACAGTATGGGTGGTCAGCCGCATACCAACCTATCAGTCAAGGAGTATAGTTTCGATTAATATTCAAACTTAAACTAAATTTAAAAAAAAATGTGTAGAGTATTTTTTTATGCCACTACTAAGTAATGTCAGTAAGAGTCATTGTAACACGAGTGTAACAATGGCTTATTACATGCAGTGGCATATTTAAACTAAAAAAAAAAATTACGTTTTGAAACATGTTACAAAGTATTTGGTATTGAATTTTTATTTAAAATACATAAACAAAAAGCAACCAATACTCATGTTCCATGACTTTAAGGTTGGTATGAGGCTAAGCACCCATACTGTAAAAAATGTTGCACTTTGCCAATGTCCCCCTTTTTCATGAAAGGATTTTTTATGAACCCTAAAAGAAATAAATCTTTGCAACTTAGAATATAGATACAGATTCATCCCACGTAACAAAGAATTTCGAACATTTTCAGTCACTCTCTTTTTCACGTTTTTTTTTACAATCATTTCACAAAATAAATAAAAAATTCAAACTTACTTTTATCCATTCAGAATATCAAAAGTACATTTTAATATCTTCACACAAAAAATCCGCACAATACATTTCACTCGCCTTTCTTTCCCAATGCCAGCTCGCCGCCGAAAGATTCTGCGTATCATCATGACCGAGATTGGCTCCCCCCACTCTTGGTTTCCGAAATACAGCCTTCAAGATGCCGGAGGAACCGGACAGAGGTTTCGTTCTGCCGCACCCTCAAATCAAAAGTTGAATGAACCGCAGTAATCTCAAACTTCACTTTCATATCGCTTTCGTCTTCTTTTAAACGACTACCTTGACTTATAGGTTGGTGTGAGGCTGACCAACCATGCTGTAAAAAACGGTACACCCTTGATGTTTTCTTACTTTAGTCCTAAAACTAAAACACATGGCTAATACCAACTGATCTTTCATTTAGATGTATTTATTACACATTAGGTTGGTTCCTCGTTTATAGGTTGGTATGAGGCTGACCAGCCATACTGTAAAAAATGATTCACTTTGCCAAGGTCTCCCCTGTTTCAGTGAAGGTTGGTAAAGTTGCATTTGAGATTTGGATTTTAATTTGTAAGTGCAAACTAACATGAGTCTGCTTTTGAGCATGCATTTAATGGGACTCTTAATTTTAAATGTATCATTGCAAATTAGATTATAGACTATAGACCTTGTTTATATTCTTGTACTTTTATTTTCCATGAATAGTATTTATATTTCTATTTTTACATTCCTTGACTTATATGTAGGTAGGTTGGTATGGGACTGTCCACCCATACTGTAAAAAAGGGTTCACTTTGCCCATGTCACCCAGAGACTGAAACAGGGCTGTTTCAGTAGAGGTCAGCAAAATTAGATAGTTTATGTTCATTTGAGATTTAAATTTATTTTGTAAATTGTCACGTAGCATAGCGCGAACTTAAATGTACGTGTATGTTTGTGGGCATGCATTTAATATGAATTTAAAATATTAATATATCTGTGCAACTTAGATTAAAGAGTTTATAGTATATTTTCCGCCAGTCTTGCAGCAACAGTTGCATCCCGAAAATATTTACATAACAAAGCAATCAAAATCATTTATCTTTTGAATTCAAATCAGTAAGATCTTGAAATTTTTGATGATGATTGAGCGAGAGAAAATTAAAGAATTATAAAAAGTAAAAGTTGACGTATTAATGCTGCGTTACATGGAAATAACTATACAAACTAATCATTTGATGATTTTTATTGTTTTTGATAAAGTTTAAAATCATTAGGAAGATACGAGTAAAAAATAGTTAGGCTTTTTTTATGTACAAAACTAGGCAGTTCCGCATTTTATAGGTTATTGTACCACCCATACTGTGAAAAAATGGTTCACTTTGCCAATGTCACCCCTGTCTCAGGGAAGGACGGCAAGAGTTGCAGGGCTTATGTTTATTGTGAGGCTTACCATGCATGCTGTAAAAAAAATCGTTCATATTATCAATGGCATCTCTGTTTCAGGTAAGGTCGGAAAAGGTTGCAAGGTTAATGTTCATTTGAGGTTTGAATTTTAATTTGTAAGCGCGCACTTACACGTGTCTGTTTGTAAGTATGCATTTTATATGAATTGCAAATATTAGTTTATCTGTGCAAATTATACATTATACATAAAATATTGTAGAAGTTATTTACTCCGTATAGAAAAAAACAATGTCCTTGCATTTCATGCCGTGAGCTCGGGTTCGAATCCCACCGAGGGTGTCAAAAATGATTTCCCGTTTCGGTGTTGATTTCTACACCCAAAATAAAATTCCGATAAGGCTTAGTGAGCTTTCACAAGAAATGAGTTCCAGCCCCATCCGGCCACTTCAACTGAAGTGATTAGGACTGAAGTGACAAGGCCGGCCCCCTTACCTGTAAAATAAATAGATTCTACTCGCCACATGCGAAACCCTTCGGAAATAACGCGGAAAGAAGCTATACTATATGTGTAGCTTACTTGCGTTTTAAATACATAGTTTTTTCTAAGTAAGCACTTCTATAATCTATAATCTATCTATAATCTAAGTTGCAAGGATATATTCATTCAAAGCTCTCAGATGTATGCCCACAAACAAACACGTGTAGTTCGCGCTTACAAATGCTGATTGTGTACTTACAAATAAAACCCAAACCTCAAATGAACATAAGTCCTGCAACTCTTGCCGACATTCCCTGAAACAGGGGTGACATTGGCAAAGTGAACCATTTTTTACAGTACGGGTGGTCAGCCTCATACCAACCTATAAGTCAAGGAATATTAAGTCTAGGAACTTAATACAACAAAATATTTTAATGCAGACGCACGCGTACAACCTCAGAAAAAAAAAATTTAGCAAACGTTGAATTAATTCATCATGCCGTTTTGACATATGAACTGAACAAGCAACGTTGAAGTCACGTTTAGAGTTTTTTGTTGGCGACGCGGTATTATGATATATTTTGCGTAATTCGTGGTAATACTATGACATGAGAGCCATCATGGAAAAAAAAGACACTTTCATTGTCTAGGATGAAGACATAATTTGTACATCTCTATCATTATTTCGTGTTACAAGAATAGAGTTGAAGAAATCATTACTCAAAATTCTTCATACACATCATTTATAAAATAAAAGCCAATAAATCGCCTACCCAGTGATTGTTTGGCTTATCTACCGTATGATTCAAAGATGGCCTTTCAATGTAACTGTCTTAAATCACATTTTAAACAATCTGAGCTAAGAAAAAAAACGTCAAACACGATAATGTGAGAGTTGTTTTAAATATTTTTAATCTATTTCCAATTTTCATATTGTTTAGTACACATACAAACATTGCTCAAAATTAATAATATGTTTAAGATGATTAATTTGGGAGCGTTGTTTTTGTGTGAATAACACCTCATGAGCCATGTGCGAGCTTGATCGTCACTATAGAAAGCGCAAATTGTCCAGCAAGACTCAGTTGCTGGAAGGCTAGATGGACCTTTAATGACCGGTCTTTTGTATATTTTAATGGTATATGAAGTTTTCACTTAGAGAAGGGCATATTTGAAAATATAAATGGTAAGTATATATTTTTGTGCTCCGCCGGGATTCGAACTCACAACCTTCCATTTACGATTCAGAAGTGTCTGAAGTATCTGATAGCACTGTGGGACAGTTGTGAATAGAAAATTGTTTCTGTGCCGTAAAATATAATTTTTAGAATAAAAATGATTATGTTTGATTTTTCAGAATTTTTAGAAAAGACCGTCAATCTTTTGCCAACCATTCAAAAAGAGGTAGGAGGTTTTATAATTTGTTTTTTTTTAAGAAGAATTAATTTCAAAACTGCATTAAATATTTTGAATAATATTTATTTCCACAACCCACACGCTTGCCAAAAAACCACGAATTTATTTTTCAAGTTCATTTCTTTTTCGCTAGGAAGCTTATTAAAATAATCTCAGAAATAAATTATTTTCGACTCTGTTATAAATCAATGTATACTGCCACCTGCAAAATGAGGAAGTGAAATAGTCGGAAGCTTGTACCGGAAATGGGCGCTCATCGGCAGCCTCAACGGAAAGTGAGAGAGCTTGTGAAATCAAACAGAAGATGGCAGTATTTTTTTTTTTAAATATACTACAACATGAAATATTTTTTTACATTATTGTGAAGCTACACAGCTACTCTGACTTTTTTTGTATAGATTTCTTTGTAAGGTTTTGTTCTTTTATATATTTAAATGTAATTTTTTATTCATATTCCTTGACTTATAGGTTGGTATGAGGCTGACCACCCATACTGTAAAAAATGGTTCACTTTGCCAATGTCACCCCTGTTTCAGGGAAGGTCGGCAAAAGTTGTGGGGCTTATGTTCATTTGAGGTTTGGATTTTATTTGTAAGTACACATTCAGCATTTGTAAGCGCGAACTACACTTGTTGGTTTGTGGGCTTACATCTGAGAGCTTTAAATGAATATATCCTTGCAACTTAGATTATAGATTATAGATTATAGATACGCAACTAAGTTACACATGCAATGTAACTTCTGGCCGCGTTATCCAAGAAGAATTTCGCATGTGGCGAGTGGAACCTATTTATTTTCATATTATATTTTTTAGTGTTAATCTATTTACACAGAGAAAGTCAATTTTTAATTATTCAAAAATTCAAATGAATACAAACAGAGTTTTAATTCATTTATTTATTTTTTTGTGCTCAAACGTTTTCGCCTAATGAGGCATTTTCAGGAGCAGAACTTTTCCTGAAGATGCCTCATTAGGCGAAAATGTTCGAGCACAAAAAAATAAATAAATAAGTGAATTAAAACTCTGCTTTTATCCATTTGAATTTTTAATACTGATTTATATATTTTCACATTAATAATAATAACAGTTACTGTAACTGTAACTCTGTCGCCATTCCGCTAAGGTTGGCCAGAGCCTCTGCAGATTTAAATCTAATACAGTAGCTAATACAGTAAATATACAGTTAGTAGTATAATACAGTAAATAGTTGAGAGCTAAATTTGCAACTTGGATACTGACTATTACATCCATTTAGCAAGAAAATTGGCGGGAAGTTTTGAAATGTTTAACTCACGCATGTCTACGTTGAATACTTTATTTCCTATGTGCAAACATGAAGGCTATTTACTTCAAGTACGAACATTACTTTAATTCCAAACCTGGCCATAACGTTTTTACCAAAACTGTATCAAAGCGAAAACGCTCACTGTGAGCGCTGTTTATTTCTAAATGTTTTTTTTGGTGAAACGCTACGTTTGTGTTAACTAAAAATTTTAAAGATGTAAAAAAGTAAAATTTCTATCTTATAGCTCACAGTGAGTTTATTTATTAAGTACACGACAGGTTTCGGGATCGCAGAACATCCCATCCTCAGGTGTAAAATCTAAATAATATTTTTTTTATACTTAAGGTACTTACCGGGCTGGTCCGTAGTCCAGTGATAACACTTCGGACTCGTAAATGGAAGGTTGTGGGTTCGAATCCCGGCGGAGCACTAAAAAAAAAATACCATTTAAATTTTCAAATTTGCTCTTCGCTGGGTTGAAAAATTCATAAACCTTTTACTTTTTTTTATTTTTTAGATCTAGATTTACCAAAGACCGATCATCAAAAGGTCCATCCAGCCTTACAGCTACTGGGTCTTGTTTAAGAATTGGCGCTTTCTACAGCGTCGACCAAGCTTGCAGAGGGTTCTTGAGGTGTGATACACACACAAAACAGCGCTCACCAAATAAATAAGCCAAAAATTGTATGATTTTATGACATATTATTTTTACGAATATGTGATTGTGTGTCGATTGTATTTTTACTTGTGTGAGTGTGTTTCCAGAGGTAAGCGTTTACATAATTGTACTTGTATTTGTTCGACGGTGTGAGTGTTTGCTCAAATATTTTGAATAGAATATTCTGACACAATCTCGCATATGTCAGTCCTCAATGTTTCAAGAACCATCCTTATGTCATGCTATAAAAAGGGACAAAGATAGCGTAAGACTTGTATCAGAGCTTATAAGTAGTTAAGCGACCGTGGCGTAAAGTTAACTCTGTGAGCGAACCAAATGTGAACGGAATCCTAAAATAAATTGTGTGAAATAAAAATACCGAAGCTTTTTTTTAATTGAACCCGTAAATCATAGCATAATGTATCTTAAATCTTATTTGAATAATGGCACGCAATTTTTTTTTCACATAGGCAATGTTCATGAATGTAAAAAATATTTTAATTTTATTTGACCTTACGTAGTTTTACTATGCTCTTGGAATGTCGATATCCATCAATAACTTAACGTTGGATTTGGATAATTAACGTTTTTTTTTTACCTGTTACTAAATGCGTGCAATGCGTAGACGCAAATACATAAACGCAACCAAGCTACACATGCAGTGTAACTTCTTGCTAGAGTTATCCCCGAAGGGATCGCAAGTTTGAAAGAAAATTGTAGTTGACTGAAAGATCCGTAGAGGAAATTTCTCACATGATTTTAAAGATCACAATCAAAAACATTCGCTCTCGTTGACAGTTGTTTATTTTGTTCGTATCATACCAGTGCTTAAAAATCGTTTTCCCTATTCACGTATTTCCCTATTTCCCTATTTCACATTTCGTTATAAATTTAGTAAGTCCATTTTTGGAATTTCTGTAAGAATGTTGGGCCTACAACAATTGGAGTATATATAATAATATAATCTAAGTTGCAAGGATATATTCATTTCAAGCTCTCAGATGAATGCCCACAAACAAACACGTGTAGTTCGCGTTTACAAATGCTGAATGTGTACTTACAAATAAAATTTAAACCTCAAATGAACATAAGCCGTACAACTTTTGCCGACCTTCCCTGACACAGAGGTGACATTGGCAAAGTGAACCATTTTTTACAGTATGGGTGGTTAGCCTCATATATATATATATACAAGGATAATTTATTTATAAGGTACACATAATTGAAGAGCGCCGTTTTTGTGCGTGTCACACCTCAAGGGCCCTCTCAAATCACGGATAAGATTTTTTGTAGAGATGCGTCTTTAGTGCTCCTTTAAAGACACCAACAGTTTCTGCCTTCCTCACATTAGGTGGTAGTCTGTCTCATACCAACCTATAAGTCAAGGAAGGAAGGAGGGTGTGCGTAAAATACATTTTAGTGGTACAAATTTTATGTAGATTGCTTGAATTCTACCGCTAAGTGTGCTATTAAAATTAGTCCTAAAAGTTTCCAAGTACTTATAAATGGTTTGTTAAATTGTAATTTGTTTTCTGTTTAGTTTTGATAATATGATTATTTACTGACTTGCAAAATGTAATTTGTTGTGTATGTTTCTTGACTTATAGGTTGGTATGCGGCTGACTACCCATACTGTAAAAAATGGTTCACTTTGCCAATGTCACCCCTGCTTCAGGGGAGGTCGGCAAGAGTTGCAGGGCTTATGTTCATTTGAGATTGGGTTTTTTTATATTGTAGGTCCACATGCGGCATGTGTAAGCGTGAAATTATGCATGTCTGCTTGTGGGAATGCATTTGATAAGAATCTCAAATGATACATATCTTTGCAGCTTAGATTTAGATTTAGATTTAGATAGGTTGGTATGCGGCTGACCACCCATGCTGTAAAAATGGTTCACTTTGCCAATGTCACCCCTGTTACAGGGAAGGACGGCAAGAGTTGCAGGGTGTATGCCCATTTTACATTTGGTTTTTATGTTGTAGGTTCACATGAGGCATGTGCAAGCGCGAACTTGTACGTGTCTGGTTGTGAGAATGCATGTAATGTGAATCTCCAATGTAACATATCTTTGCAACTTAGATTAGATTAGATTAGATTATATGTTTCTGAAATTGCAGCAATGAAGGAAGCATGGAAATTTACCCAATAAAACGTGTGTGTCACGTAAGTACGCGAGTCGTAAACGCAACTTAAATGAATCATGCTAAAATTATGACGCTACGATTTCATGCAATATCTGCAACTCGTTGGCAAGATCTTACGAAATATTAATTACTGGGTAAGACTTCACATTTTATTTTATCGATTTTGCAGAATAAAATTCATTGCTTGGAAATTAAGTGTGTCGCTGGTATGGTCGAAAGGAAAAGATGTCGGCACTCGAGTTTGCGTTATTGAATCAATCGCAAGTTCGAACCCAGCCTGCGTCGTGTCCCATAGACAATGACTTTGACTCTGGTTCAACAGATATCATGCAACAATTAATAAGTAATGATTCATGAAATTATGAAACAATGAATTATTAATTGCTTTTTCTGGCTAAGCAAAACAGGTCGGTGAATTGCATTCCTCTTCACAAAAATTAAATGAAAAAAAATCTTAAAAATTTTAATTTAAAGTTAAAGAAAATACCGTATGAAAAAAGAAAAAAATATGAATAATTTTTATGGTTCCAGAGCTTCTTTTTACATTATTTTAGCGCAAAAAAAATACTAATATTTTTATTATGTTTTTTGAAAATGTTGTGATGTAGTTACTAGAAAAATAGGAAGTGTTGTAGGTCCCGCATCACAACATGCGATCCCTTCGGAGATGACGCAGGCAAGAAGTAACGCTATATGTGTAGCTAAATTACGGATCTAACGGTGGAAAGATGACTATTAAAAGTTAATGAAAAAAAATCTTCTTTCCCTTAGTGCAATGATACTCAACCTTTTTTGTCTTCGGGCAACATAGATATATTTGAAAATCAACGCGGGGCGCAACACTATACTGGTATGGGGGAAGGGGGGGGGAGGCTGTAGGCACGTAATTTTTTTTTTTTATAAAACTATTTATTTCATTTGTAATAATAAACAAACAATATATTTTTTTCAAACCGCGCGAATTTTTTTCGATCTTGTAAAATAAAACTGCACACTCCCGAGTATGCGCCCGATTCTTGATTCCCGATGCGGGATGCGAATGCTATCCTTAACAACCAACAACAAAATATTTGTATATATTTTCTCAACCCGGCCGGGTGACGACACAATTCTGTATATTATTTCAATTCACTTGCGGACCTCATTGTGTCTAATCTAATCTAATCTAATCTAAGCTGCAAAGATATATATCATTTAAGATTTACACTAAATGCATTCCCACAAGCAGATATGTATAATTTCGCGCTAACACATGCCGCATGTGGACCTACAATATAAAAACCCAATCTCAAATGAACATAAGCCTTGCAACTCTTGCCGTCCTTCCCTGAAACAGGGGTGACATTGGCAAAGTGAACCAATTTTTATATTATGGGTGGTCAGCCGCATAACAACCTATAAGTCAAGGACATACATGACAAATTACATTTTTTAAATCAAAGAATAAAAATAACAATATATACATGGATATAAAAACTAAATCATAAAACCAATTTCACTTTAACAAACCCTAGCCGCCAACATCACAGATAAACCGCCATTTCTTTCTATCCTTGCATACTTCTTTCATTTCCTCCAGAGTCATAACCTTCTTCATACAAGCTCTTCTTTTATTATGACTCTGGATATTCCATTCATTCGCAATTTCGGATATTTGGTCTATCCATACCTTTGTCAAAGTTACAATAACCATATTCAAATAAATACAATACTACATAATACAACCTTCATATAAATGTTATTTCATTCCACAAATATATTGAATACAATTGATTCGTAATGGAATTGTATTGAAATAAAATGTGGTATCTATTTTAAATTACTCTCGAGAATTTTAATAGCTGTTTCCATAGTGTGCCCGCATTCTGCCGAGTATTGATTCTGCCATACAAAATTATTCACTGTCATTTTATCAACCTAATTTCAGGGTAATGATTTGTTTCTAATAAACAATCGTGTACGCAACATCAAGTACACTTGCAGTTGTTTTCAACCAGTTAAAAATATTGATACAAATGTATAAGCTCATGTCTTTGTGTTTTGATTGCGTGTCTAGGGCCTAGACTCTAGCTAGGCGTATTTACTTACTAAGTGTGTATGACCTAAGTGTTTGACACTATGAACTGTTGGTATTTCTAGTAGTCTCTGGAAACATCCATTCGAGAGGCGTCTTGTTTGGTTTGTATCATGCGAGATTAGGACTTTTATTGCAAAATTAACCTATAAATAATTACAATATGGAAAATTTCAAAAAACTAAACCCTTTTACGGAAAATAAAATAGCGTAACAAAAATTAATTGTACACATACTCCAAGATTTAAATAGTTGTATTTACGAAATGTTGTGTTCTTTATTTTGACAGTTATTGCCTACTGGCATTTGCAATTAGGAATGATCGACAGTACTTGGAAATCAAAAATAATATCTATCAGTTGTTCTCCCAGTAGACACAAAAGATGGAATAGACATTTAAGAGTCACATCATAGGAGAGAGGCAACTCACAACAAATAGATCAACAGGTCTAAAGAAGAAAAATAAAAAGATATTTTAGTAGAAGCTTGAGGCTTCTTCAGAGTGAAGATAATGTGATGATCATATCAATTATTCATCTTTACACTGAGGAATCTCATCGCAGACATAGTTGAATCGTCCAGACTAGATCGCTGATAGGCTATAGTAGGAGTCTGCAATTTTTTGAGTTGGAAGAGCCAAAATTAGTATTTACAAAACTTTCTTGCCAACAATAAATAGCGTCGACGGCGCGATGAAAAGCTTGTACAAGTGGCGGAGAGATAAAAACATACTGCGTAGAAATATATTGCGGCTTCCATGGATACTTGTGGCAGAGCTGCATTTATGGAGCCAAAGAGCCACACTTTGCCGATCACTATGGCAACAGAACTCGGAAAGCAACTCTCCAAGATCTTGTTGGTTTTTTAATGTCACTAAAAGGTCTAAATTTTTTTGAATTTGGAACTTTTTTCTCAGCAAGCAAACGTCAGTATTGTTTGCGAATGCCATCCTTAACAACCAGCAACAAAATATTTGTATACATTCTCTCTACCCGGCCGGGTGACGACACAATTCTGTATATGTCAATTCACTCGCGGAAAAAGGATTTTAAAAATTGACAAAGCAGTCGCCAGCCAAAAGTTTAACTTCACTGACGCTATTATATTGAAGTTAGCTGTGGGTATGCGTGCACCGAGTTAACGTATAATTTCCAGAACGGGTTTTCCGTTTAGAACAAACGGTCAGGACAGAGTTGCATCGCCCGCTGTCCGTTGAACCTTTGCCGTGCTGTCTGCAGCGCACTTGCAACAATATCACTTTCAATTACCACTTGCGCAAAAAACAATGTGGCAACTAACTCCGTGTGTACTGGGCTGCAATCATTCCCCTATACATTGAGGGCCTGTTGCACCAAACTCAAATCAGAAAAAAATAAAAAATTTGGTTGCATATACGTAAATCAACTGATCTACATCATCAAACTGTCCTGAACTGTATCCTGTCGCCGTTCCACTAGGAGTGGCCAGTACCTCCGTAGTGCGTTTCTAATTTTTTTTTATGTCCATGCATACCTCATTAATCTCTTCAACATTCATTACTTTTCTCATACACACTCTACTCTTAGGGCCTGTAGCACAAAACTCCAATCAGAAAAAAATCTAAATCAAGTGTGATTTCTCCCAGCAAATCAAAAATTTGGTTGCATATACGTAAATCAGCTGATGTACATAATCTTTCCGGTTCAAATTCATCATATCATTACCCACTTTCGAGAAATATTTAACCGAGGGCCTAACCAGAATTAAGCAATCAAATTTGATGTGTCAATCAAATATTGATTGGAGGTTGGTGCAACAGGCACTAAGTAAATAATTTTTCCTCAACCGTAAACAAGACATTTTACCAACAATGTTTTGAAAATAAAATGACGAATCTATGTTGCATTTGAACGAACGAAGACGCTACGCAACTAAGCTACACATATGGTGTAACTTCTTGCCTTGTTATTCCCGAAAAGTTTCGCATGTGGCGAGTGGAACCTACTTATTTTTACATATATCATTGGGTAGTTATGAATTAATAATTCATCAAAATATTAAATAATGAATGATTAATTGATAACGTTAATACCTATTTCTGGCCAGGCAAAAATTGTTTATGGATTTTATTCCTCTTCAAACATCTATTTTTTTATATTGTATAATTTAAATTCTATTATAAAACGTGGGCTTTCGTATATTATTTTCTCCAAGTGAACCTTATTTATTTACTATAGAGTATAGACTATATACATCTATGTAAGTCAATCAAGAAATTTCAATAGTATTTTCTGAAGTATTTTCTGATGTATAAAATGTAATTTGTCGTGTGTGTGTGTTCCTTGACTTATAGGTTGGTATGCGGCTGACCACCCATGCTGTAAAAATGGTTCACTTTGCCAATGTCACCCCTGTCTCAGGGAAGGACGGCAAGAGTTGCAGGGTGTATGTCCATTTGAGATTTGGTTATTATGTTGTAGGTTCACATGAGGCATGTGCAAGCGCGAACTTGTACGTGTCTGGTTGTGAGAATGCATGTAATGTGAATCTCCAATGTAACATATCTTTGCAACTTAGATTAGATTAGATTATTAGATTTTCTCTTGAAAGACTTGCTTCTCTAACACATAATTACTTTCATATATGTACGTGTATTTGCGATGTTCTGAATAGATTACAACTCTGCATTATAATTTCGCTAATAATATACGAATCTAGAACCAAGCTTTGTATAGCCACTAATAAGATGATTAATCTACAGTACATCTAATAAGACTGTTTCGCTGGGTTTCATTGCGTCTATATATCGACTGCTCCAAGGAGGAAGGGAGTAGCTCCAAAATTTAGGTTTTTGACTTATTTCCATTTCTGAAGGTAGCAAATCATTATCATCATTCCAAGATGACAGCCGTGTTTCTATCTCTTTAAATTCGTTAATAAATGAATGTAAAAAATAGTTTATGCATTGTACTCCATGGAATAAATAACATTTAATTGGCTTTCTTGCTAAACTATATTTTTTTACTTAGTGCTGTCTTCCTCGGAGCAGTCGATATAATCTAAGTTGCACAGATCGTCCCGTTAGTGCTTGTTTGTCTTATGTCCATCAGAGGTGATTTCACAGGAGCAATTTTTGTATGTGTACTGGACCAATGTGTCTTATGAAAACTGCGAATTGATTTAAAAAAATATTTAAAACAGCTTTCACATTATCGTGTTTTACATTTTTTTCTTAGCTCAGATTGTGTAGAATGTGATTCATAAGGCAATTTCAATAAAAGATCAATTTTGTATGTAACTGTAACTGTATATCTGTCGCCATTCCGGTAGGGGTGGCCAGAGCCTCAGCAGAGTTGCCTCCATTTTTTCCTATCCTGACATTCACTTGTAGTCATTGTAATGCTGGATAAGCCAAACAAGCACTGGGGGGACGATATACCGTCACCTTAACGGTAAAATATAATAAGTTCTGATTCACTGATTTGAAAAGTCGTGTCTTTTCATCATCACTTTTTACGCAATAACTTTTAAATAATGTCCGGTCGATAGATCAGTTGGTAGAGTGTTTACATTCAATGCCAAGAGCTGCGGTTCGAATCCCATCGAGGGAGTTAGAAACGATTTCCCGTTTCGGTGTTTTTTTCCCAAACCAAAATAAAATACCGGCAAGGTTTACTCAGCCTTAACAAGAAATGAGTACCAGCCCCTTCGGGAGCTGAAAACCTCCACTTCAACTGAAGTTTCACTCGCCACATGCGAAACCTACGGGGATAACGCGGCAAGAAGTTACACTATGTGTGTTGCGTATCTGTGTGGCCGGGCTATAAGTTCATGATAATTATTCCCAGAACACTTAAAATTATGTAACTATTCTAAAATAAATTCGAACCAGGTACCCTTTGATTCAAAATCCAAAACGATAACTGCTACGGTCTACGATCTTCTGGTCTTGATTTTTTCATTACTTGAATATTTAAAAGTTATTTATTAATTTATCATAAAATGAAGGGTGTTAAAATCAGATTTTATTAACGATAAATAATGTTTTAAATTAATATATTTAAATTAAAAATCATTTGACTACTTAAATCAACATTTTTTGTCTCATTAAATGATACATTTACATACGTAAAAAACCTTATTAGCAATCGCATTGCTTACCCACAAACATACCTGTTATTTTTTATTTATTTAAAAATAAAAATTATTTCAAAAAGTCAAAACGCTAAAGTGAAGGTTAGAATTATAAAAAAATTATGTTACTTGGTCAAAGGAAGATATGTTAACATACATATTTTCATGTACCTACTCATAACCGCAAAGAGTCGGTTTTTGGTTAGAAAATCTTTTGAGCATGGATGTTCAACTACTTTAGGAAGGGCATTGAAAAAATAATGTATTTTTTTTTATGAAAAGTGTAAACGTGCAATAATTTAAGTAGTAGACAAATACTTGACTTGTCTAATATAAAAGAAAACAAAAAAGCTGATAAAAAAATTGGAATGAAATTTCAAGTTTGTTTACACTTTTCGTATGTTTGACGATCCGTTATGAGAGAACTTACATTATTCTCTACGTTTCTTTGACGTTGTAGCCAACGTCTTCAGGAGGCACCCTCTCTGCACGACAATTAAGGATTATCTGAATTTTAATATCAAAGATAATTGCGTATCCTCGGACGGAGGTAACAATTATGATTGGAAATGTAACAATACTTATCCAGCTTTAGAAGCCTTAGAACAGGCTTGTTGTTTTAAAATAAATTTGACATTACTGTTTTTACATTAAAACTTTTGCAGATGGTTCAAATACTTTTTTTGATTAAAATTTTATTCCATCTTTCTTTGAATGATTTCCTACAAAAGTGGTTTCAAATTAGACACACCACTTTTATGCGGTCTATATAATTTGTAATCTAAGTTGCAAACATCTTATAAATTTACGATTCCTATATTGTAGAGAAGTATAAATTCAGACACGTATATACATGTGAACTTATAACATAAAAACAGAAATCTCAAATGTTCATGAACCTTACGACTCTTGCCAATCTTTCCTGAAACCGGGGTGCACTAATTTTCCTTGCCAATTTTCCCAAAAGCAAGGTGGACCAATTTTTACATTATTTGTACACATACCAACCTATACAATTAAGGAACTGTTAGTATTGTAAAATAAAATATCCAGATTACAATTAAAGTTAAATTTTACACTTACTAGGAGTAGATCCATGTATTTTTGAAGGAAAATATTGTTTTTTATGGATTTTAAAATTAAATTTAAAATTCCAAACTCATAGGCCAAATGTTGGCCACTAATGTCTTTAAAAATCGTGTCGGAAAGCAATAAATAATTATACCTTAGCATAATGCACGGATGCTCAAGAGCAACTCACGAAGGTCTAATAGTAAAATAGAAACTACCTTGGTACCTTTGTATTTAAAAATGTTTATACCTTTTAACCCGTTTTAGCCCATGGCTATTTAACATAGTCATGGACAAGTGTGTTCGAGATGCTAGACTTGATGATTGTGGATTAATGATAGGAGAGAGCAAAGTGAGTGTTCTACTGTATGCGGATGATGCTGTTCTTGTATCGGACTCAGCAGTAGAATTGCAAACGATGCTCTCTAGATTGAACGAAGCTCTGCTAGGTAATTATTTGAAATTGAATGCAAGTAAGACGAAAGTTTTGATTTTTGAAAGAAATGAAGAAAATACGAACTACGAATTTAGAATAAACGGAATGAATGTTGATGTGGTAAATGAGTTTGTATACTTGGGAAGTAAGTTTGAGAAAGATGGAAGAATGACAGGTGAACTTGAAAGAAGAGTAATGAAGGGCAGGTGTGTACTGGGTGCCACAGCTTGTATCGCCAAAAATCAAAATATTTCTAAAAATGCTCGATTGGCGGTACGCAGTGGCATACTTTTACCCACCTTGATGTATGGAAGCGAGGCCTGGACGGTGAATGAAAGTGAAATTAGTAAAGTCCATACTGTTGAAATGGACTTTCTAAGAAGTATGATTGGGAAAAAACGGAGTGACAGGGTGAGGAATGATTTTGTAAGAAAAGAATGTGGTGCAAAAGAAAGTGTGAAAGTGAAGATTAAAAGAAGTTTGTTAAGATGGTTTGGGCATATGGAGAGAATGAATGAGGAAAGACTGACGAAGAAAGTATATGTTGGTAGAATAGATGGATGTCGTGGTAGAGGAAGACCGAGAAAGGTATGGATGGACCAAATATCCGAAATTGCGAATGAATGGAATATCCAGAGTCATAATAAAAGAAGAGCTTGTATGAAGAAGGTTATGACTCTGGAGGAAATGAAAGAAGTATGCAAGGATAGAAAGAAATGGCGGTTGATCTGTGATGTTGGCGGCTAGGGTTTGTTAAAGTGAATTTGGTTTTATGATTTAGTTTTTTATGTCCATGTATATATTGTTATTTTTATTCTTTGATTTTAAAAAATGTAATTTGTCATGTATGTTCCTTGACTTATAGGTTGTTATGCGGCTGACCACCCATAATATAAAAATTGGTTCACTTTGCCAATGTCACCCCTGTTTCAGGGAAGGACGGCAAGAGTTGCAAGGCTTATGTTCATTTGAGATTGGGTTTTTATATTGTAGGTCCACATGCGGCATGTGTTAGCGCGAAATTATACATATCTGCTTGTGGGAATGCATTTAGTATAAATCTTAAATGATATATATCTTTGCAGCTTAGATTAGATTAGATTAGACCCGTTAATTTTTCTAGAAAAACATATATTATAAAACGCCTTGTACAAATGTGTATACTAAAAAATAAAACCAATCCTTAGCCCTAGTATTTTCAACGTGAGCTTGTGTGATTTAAGACTGATAGAAAAACTACATATCGCACGCTTAATAATAAAGAGAAATAACTCAAAACATAAGAATGTTGGGAAATAACGTTGGAAGTTCAGACAACCAGTACAAATTGTATGGGATGAAAAAGGCGACCGATGTTTTATCTCGGTCATATTCGTCCAAATTGAACGGCTGTCGCATTCTACTTATTCTTCTCGCATTGTTTTTTTTTTTTTTTTTAAGATATCCTGTGCGGGAAACTCCCTAGATTCTAAAGACTCTAGGGGTCTATGACACTTGTTGTAGTGCCGCAGAGGTGTACGAGCTTGGTCGTCGCTACAAAGCGCCCATACTCAAGCAAGACCCAGTTGCTGTAAGGCTGGATGGACCTTTGGTGACCGGTCATTGGTAAAGGTTTATGAATTTTTCAACCCAGCGAAGAGCACATTCGAAATATAAATGGTATATTTTTGTGCTCCGCCAGGATCCGAATCCACAACCTTCCATTTACGAGTCCGAAGTGTTGCCACTACGGACTACGGACCGGTCCAAGATGCCAACGACACGCGGTGTACCTGAGCGGTTACCCATCCAAGCACTGACCACACCCAATGTTGCTTAACTTCGGTGATCTATGGAAACCGGTGCTTTCAACATGGCTAATTTCGTTGACGTTTTATTACAAAATCTCGATTTTCTCAATTTTGGAGTTATTTCTCTTTATTATTAAACTACATATATATACGATTGGCATAAGCGCGTCCTTTTTATTCAGTATAAAGTCGTATTCATTCAGTTAACTATTCAGTTATTATTATATATATTACTATCATTCAGTAAAAATACTATATGCCAACGTTAAAAATGTTTTGTTCATTGACTAATAGCTTGATATGAGGCTAATCTCTATGCCGTAGAAACTTGGTTCACTTTTGTCAATGCCACCCTGGTTTCAAGTGTTACAAAGGTTATGTTCATAAAAAAAATGTATGTATACATAAAGCATCTGCAAGCGCGATTTTTCACGTTTCTTATCAGTGGGCGTGCATTGAGTATCATCCTTTAATGTCAATATGTCTTTTCAGATTTTGATTAAAGTTATTAACTACGTTTCGACTCCCTTTTAACGTGTCAAAAATAAAAAATATGTGGCACGAAAAATAAGTTCTTAAATACATCCCTGTTCGTTTTTCATCCATTTATATTTTCATTGATATTTCGTGTTAGTTTTTCCTTTTAACACAATATCTAATCGGAAACAAAGTTAAAATAATTAATTAATTATCGATGGCGTTGAAAAATTCATGTTTTCCTCTGTCGGCAATATCCGATATCAATAAATCTATTTTATGTAAAATAAAGTGAATAAATGCTGGGCATTAAATAGAGCGTGTCATTATTCATAATAACACATATTTTGCAACTGTTAACTCATAATTCAAACAATTAATTGATATTACTTAATAGTTAATTCCAGCCGGTAGCTCAGTTGGTAGAGTGCTTGCATTCTATGCCGAGAGCTCGGATCCGAATCCCACAGAGGGTGTCAGAAATAATTTACCGTTTCGGTGTTTATTTCAAACTCAGTAAAAAATACCAGTAAGGTTTACTCAACTCAGGTTTACCAACCACTTCACAAGAATGAGTACCTCTCCCCTCGGAGATGGGAAACCCTCACTTTAACTGAAGTGGTTGGCGTAAGGGTGGTCTCTTTACCTGTAAGAAATAAATAGATTCCACTCGTTACGTGCGGTTTCTTTAGGAATAACGTGGCAAGAAGTTACAGTTTATATGTAGCAGCGTAAGAAACAAAATTCATTGGAATTAAATAACAACTCCACAAACTTTTTTTAAATAAAAAAACTTTTTTTAAAAATTTTTTCAACCCCTCTGGAAAAAAATCATACATTGTTTTTGCAAGAATAAACCTTCATAAATATAATATCATAACTGCTTTAAGTGCACTGAAACATTGCAAATTTTATAACATACAATGACATATATATATAGATAAACTTCACTTTACCACCGTTTGAAAACGGAACTAAAAACGAAGTATTTTTGCGATAATGTTAATCAGAAATAATATAATCCATAACAAATCATTATAATACCCTACATTTTCACTATTCACTCTAATGACGAAGTACTTTAATATTTATTAATTTACAAAATAATTAAAGTATTGTACATATATCCATACAGTTACAAAACAAAATTAATTTACTTACCGATTGAAAAAAAAATCCCAAAAATCCAAGGAAAGAAACAATGTTAAACACGCACTTAAAATGTTAAATATGTAATGATTTTTTTGTTGAAAATTGAGATATTAATGTATCTTTAAACCCTTTATAAATCGCAACTACACGCATAAGGTCCAAAATAAATTAAATTTGCCAGATATTTTATTTTTAATGATTTATCGTCGGCACAATAGTTTCATGAATTATTTATCGCACGGGAAGGGCGAACCCGCAGAGCAAGATCTTTTTCGATACTCGAAGCCTGTTTGGTTCGAGTCTTGGTGCTAGGCCGTACCCCTCCTGTAGAAGTGCATTAGAAATCGTGTTTTTAACAAGCAGACTGCAAACAAAAAGTCCTTGAGAAAGGTTCTTTAAAAAAATAAAAGTTAAAAAATCAACGTATCCACTTATAATGTTTTGTATTTTTTGCAACTTTTTTTTTTAAGTTAAAGATGTGGTTTAAGGAATAATATGAGTACATCTTGATGAGACTCATACAGTGTTATTCACAAAAAAATATTTATTATACTTCGAAAATAATAATAATATTAGGATGATTTATTTGGTGAGCGCTGTTTTTGTGTGTATCACACCTCAAGATCCCTATGCGAGCTTGGTCGTCGCTGTAGAAAGCGCCAATTCTCAAGCAAGATCCAGTTGTTGTTTGGTTGGATGGACCTTTCAGTGACCGGTCTTTGGTAAAGAGTTATGAATTTTTCAACCCAGCGAAGAGCACATTTGGAAATATAAATGGTATATTTTTTGTGCTCCGCCGGGATTCGAATCCACAACCTTCCATTTACGAGTCCGAAGTGTTGCCACTGGACTACGGACCACTTGTAAGCGTGTATGTGCTTATGAACGTGCATTTAATGCGAATCTTAAATTTTAGTAAATATTAACTTTATAACTTTATGATATGAGTACTTTATGTTATGATTATGAGTCTCTATGATACTGGCCCGCTCTGCAGGCCATTCGCACCTTTATACTCTTCAGAGCAGTATGATCCAGAACTAAAGTCGCCAGACGGTTCCAGAGTAATTATTACTTCTCGACGCTTCACGTACTACCTAGAGATACAACCAAAATCCTACCTACAAATGTAATACAGAATTCCTATAATTATAACAAGTACCTACTTAGCCTAGAGAATTCTACACTTATACACAATTATCGATCCTACCTACCTATACCTATGAGAACTCTTATAACTATAACTACCCATACTTATTTCAATATTTATATTTACATAACATTATATTAGATTATAGATTATAGATTATAGATTATAGATTATAGATTATAGATCCTCAAGTACTATGATTAGACTTATATCAGAAAAAATAGAAATGGACTACGTGCCAAAAATATGTGTACGCGTTTTTGGCACATCATTTGGCACACCTTAAAAAAATTAAAGCCTTATGTTTGCCATGATAGTTTCAAAGTCTTTTTATTCTTTTGAGCATTTTTGAAAGTTCAGATTCTTTAAAATGTAAAATTAAACAACAACAATTTTTTTTTTTAATCACTTTGTTTTTGTTTTCTTATTGTTGCTATAACAATGTATATGATCATCATAATTCTCAATGATGGAATGACTGGAAAATCATTTTTCAGCGTACGTCAAACAAAATAGGAAAAAACTGCACAAATTAGTTTACAATCTTAAAATCATTATTTAAGTATTAGCTGCTTAGATTACCTATTGAAAAATGCAATTCAAAGATTTATTTTCAGATTAATTCTTAATGCATTCATAATTTCTCATGACGGCAACTCGGCTTGACATTTGATCCCATTTTTTATTTAACTTCTTATTTTACTTAGATATTAAAACCGTCACGGTTTAACCAATCTTAGCAAAAAAGCAAGAGTCTGATCTTTTGGGAACAGAAATAAACTTCTTTCCATAAAGCTTCTTAACACAAAAGAAATTTAAAAAAACATCCCGATTTATTCGTTGAATCCTATTTTTGTGTGAATCACACCTTAAGATCCCTGTAAAACTTGGTCATTTTTAGCTTACATCAGAAGGATCAGTTTTTATGCCAAATACACCTTTGTAATTGTTCATTAAAAAGTAAATTATTTTTTCCCCTCATTGTAAGGAAATCTTTAAAAAAATGTGTATCGTAGAAAATCAAACCCTCTACTTTTTTATTTCAAATCTGAAGCATCAGACTTTAAAATTGGACTTGGAGTGTATTTTTTTAAGGAATCCTCTGAAAGAGACTCCCCAATTCTTAAAAGCCTTGAGGGTATTTGTCACCCTGGAAGGGTGCCGCAGAGGTGTTGCTTGAATTGTTGCTTCTGTCGTGAAGCGCTGCAAGGTAGTGGCGATTGAAGTCGGTTTTGAATAAAACCGGATTAAATTGGGAAGGAAACACAGATACTGGTAGATCATTCCATAAGCGAGCAGTTTGGCAAAGGAATGAGTCATGAAAACGCCAAGTTCTCATAGTTTTGAGATCGACTGCAAAGGGATTATTTTATTTATTTATTAGGGATGAATAAAATGGGATTTATTAGGGATGAATAAAAGTCGTACTACGAGTTTTCCTTGCTGAAATGCGATGGGGAGGGATTAATGATAGGGTACAGAGTTTTTCAGCGGTAAAAATGTACATCTTCGGATTTTACCGGGGTCACAGGCCTCCTCGTAACAACTACAACAAGAGCAACTCGTAGAACGGCTCACATTTATTTGTTTGCAGTAGATATCAAAACTACGAGAAGTTCTCATTCCTTTGCCAAGCTGCCCGTCTATGAAACGAGTCACCGGTAGCTGTGTTTCCACTGAAGTTTTATTGTGCCCTATTCAAAACCAATGTCAATCGCTACTTATTTTCAGTGTGTCAAAGCAAAGTCAACACAAACCACTACGCAGCTAAAAGCTCTGCTTGAAGGGGCCAAGATAGGTGAAGATGCGCCGCGCCTAATAAGTAGACAATATATGGTTAAAAACCACTTAAACTTGATATTCAGATTTAAAAATAAAAATTCAATTTGGATTTGAGCCATTGTTAGCACTTTTAAAATATTTATTCTGAAATTTATTTGCATAAACCCTATGCACACGCCTGCAGGACATAAACCACCAGACCTCTACGGCACTTTGACGAGTGTCATATAGGTACTTCTAGATTCTTTGAAATCTGGAGTCTCTTGCATAGAATTCGTAAAACAAGAGCTTAAAAAGGAGTAAAATAAGAGGAGTTGAGGTATAAATTCTAGAGGCGTCTTGAACCTTGAGAATTGAGGCAAACGACCGTAGAGGAAGAAAAAAATATAGTGTTTACATGTATCATTAACGGCAAATTGTTTCCCCCCCCCCCTCCGTAATAATTGTACAACAACAAATTGTTTACAAAAATATCATGAAATAACAATTAAAAAAATACAACTGCGGAGTGAATAAATAAATAAACTACACAACATCCGGTTTTTTTTTAATGATTCATTACTTCCATAGTTTGTTTACATTTTAGATATTGTAACAATATATTTTTTGATACAAATTTTTGCATACCGACTTCTTAAAGAAAAACTTTTATAATTTTTTTTATTTATTCAAATATCCTCATTAAATGCGTGTAATTTGTATATTATTGACCAATGACCCATTTTTAAAATAAGCATTTTTTTTATCATTTTCATGTCGTATTAGCAAAATGAATAATTAATTTGTAAATAAGGCACTATTTATAAATATATTAATTACAATAAAGACGTTGGACATTTTTTTCCTGTATATAAGATATATCGAATAAACTTTTAGTATGTACAACGCAGTCACGCGGAGGGCGCAATACATGACCGGCCAAACACAGATTAAATATATGCATAATTCCTTGACTGAAACTAAACGAAAGTAAAACTCTTTACCTTCTTCCGAAATACATGTTAATTTGAAATTAAAATCACCCGCCTACCGTTATTAATTTTTAACTTAGCTATTAAATGACCATTAAACTAAACTTGGTACAAATTGGTTGATAGTATAAATCAGGTCGAATAAAACACTTGTACCCCAAGTATAAAACGTTACGTTCATACTCGATAATAGCGTTTGATCAAAGATGCATTGTAACTAAAAAAGCTCGCAAGAGGCGCTGTTTTACTTTCCAAAAAAAATTGTGAACGCTACGGTGGAGTTGAAACGTAAATGTTATTTGTTTATATGCATGTATGCGTATCAACCTTATTTAATGGCTGGTTGCGAAATATATAACAGTCGTAATTTGTATATTCATGGCTTGCTATTAGAAGGAAGAAATCTTGATACATTTTTTCATATTTAAGACCTTGGAATTCAACTTAAAATCTTGATTTGAAGGACGCATGCGGTGTTATTCTCAAACTGAAAATCCATGGCTCAACCGCCATCTAACGAAAAATTTCCATACAAAAAAAAAAGTTGATCCGTAGATCAGCTATGGTTAAAATGTATTGATAATAGCCCTGGTTGGGTTGACAAAAGTTGACCTTCGATATTCTGATTGATGTAATTTGCCCTTACTTAGTTCCAGATTCAAAGTTTTTTCTCTTGATTTATTGACCTTGGAAGATTGGTATGAGACTGACCACCTACTTTGTAAAAATTGGTTCACTTCTGTCAATGTCACTCTGGTTTCAGGGAAGGTTGGCAATAGTTGCAAGGTGTATGTTCATTTGAGGTCATAACTGTCACATTATCGTGTTTTACGATTTTTTCTTAACTCAGATTGTGTAGAATGTGAATCTAAAGCCATTAAAAGGTAATCTTCGAATCAAATGGTAGATAAGCCAAACAAGCGCTGTGGGGACGTTTTATTGAATATCTGACTGAAAAGTTGGTAAGATACTGTCCACCTACGCAGTAAAAAATAGTTCACTTTTTTAGATATTCGCGCTTACACATGATGTATGTGGATTTATAAAATAAACCCCAATCTCATTTTATCAACATAAGGCCCTGCACTCTTGCCAACCTTCCCTAAAACAGAGCTGACATTGGTAAAGTGAACCATTTTTTTATTTGGTTATACCAACCTATAAGTCAAGGAATGATAACTGAAAATTTAATAAATCATTGACCCCTACAATACCCTTAAAAATATTATTTTATAATAACAAGATGATGCAAAATAAGGATAAATAAAATATTTTACCTGTGGGATGCAGCTCCTTTTCTCAGAACCGCTTCAGGTTTTCTTGTTCTCCGTTTTTTCATTCGTTTGAACTCTGAGTGTATTCACTCTCAACCATAAAGCATTCCTCGAAGCACCAGATGCCCCCGATGGACAGCAAGATGGTGTACATTATAAAGTAAAGCGAATAGATGATATAACACATCGCGCCATTTAATGTATAAATTTTATATTTTTATATATATTTCAGATGGTTTCATGGAAGTTTGTGTTGTGTCTTGATGAATCTGAAACAAAGAAAAAATTGCATTATTCAGAGTCAAAGTTATTGTTGTTAGGACACGACGCAGGCGGGGGTCGAACTTGAGATTGTTTCAGTAATGAATGCCGACGCCTTACCCCTTCGACCATACAATCGACGATTTATTTTATCTTGTACGCAAAACACAACGCAACTAAGCTACACATATAGTGTAACTTCTTGCCGCGTCTCCGAAGGGGTCGCATGTGGCGAGTTGAACCTATATATTTTTACTGGTAAGGGGGCCGGCCTTACGCCAACCACTTCAGTGAAGTCGAGGGGGCTGGTACTCATTTCTTGTGAAGGCTGAGTAAACCTTGCCGGTATTTTATTTTGGGGTTTGAAATAAATACCGAAACGGGAACTCATTTCTGACACCCTCGGTGGGATTCGAACCCGAGCTTACGGCATGGAATGCAAGCACTCTACCAACTGAGCTATCGATCGGACAACGGGATTGAAAAAAAAAAAATTGTTATGGAAAACGAAAATTTTCTCGTCTACAATGATTCAAAATATCCTTTGAATGAAATTTCCCACTTAATAACAACACTTAATAATCTATAATCTAAATTGCAAAGATGTAGTATAATTTAAAATTCATAGTGAATGCAATATGTTATGCAAATTTGCCCATAAAAAAACGCATGTGTACTCACAAATTAAAATCCAAAGCTCAAATCAGCGTAAACCCTCGAATTTTTGCCGACGATCTTCTCTGAAGCGGGGTGACATTGGGAAAGTAAACTATTTATTTACAGTATGGGTGGTCAGCCTCATACCAACCTATAAGTCAAGGAATACAAATATTTAATGAATAAAATCACATAAACCATACTGTAAAAAATTGTTAACATTGTCAATGTCACCCCTGTTTGAGGCAAGGTCGGCAAGAGTTGCAGGTCTTATGTTCATTTGAGATTAGTTTTTAATATTGTAGGTCCACATGCAGCATGTGTGAGCGCAAAATTATGCGTGTCTGCTTGTGGGAATGTTTTTAATGTGAATCTTAAATGATACATATCTTTGCAACTTGATTTAGATTAGACATATATTTATAGTAAGCCTTCGTAAAAACTTAGTATGATATTATCGTGAGATATGTTAATCCTTACGTGGGCGTTATTTAATCTTCATTCTTGTAAATTTTTATGAATGAACATTTTAATAATACTTCCCTATTATAATAAATTATTATTCTAACAGCTGTGGTATCTCTAATATCCGCTACATATGATAACTCATGATTGTCATTTTTGCATCTACATAGCTGCGAGAGCCATATATATAACTGAAATTATTTTCAATTCAAATTATCAGATATCTCAATGCATACATTTTATTTCTAATTTCTCTCCGTTGATGGGTACAGGTTTCATTTTTTTTTTCGGGAAAAATACTCATTTTCCCCATCTCAATTATCTATAATCTACGTTGCAAAGATATATTTCATCTAAGGTTCGTATTGCATGCATTCTCATAAGCTGACACGCATAAGTTCGCGCTAACACATGCCGCAATGTGGACCTTCAACATCTTCAAGACGGGAATGAAGACCCACTTTTCCGCGTAAGATTGAAACAAAATGGCACTCTATAAATCATCGTCATCATCATAAACACCCAATCTCACATGAACATGAGTCCTGCAAATCGAGTCGGCCTTCCCTGAAAAAGATGTGACATTTGCAAAATGAACCATTTTTTACAGTTTGGAGGGTCACTCATACCAGCCTATAAGTCGCAACTAAGCTACACATATAATGTCACTTCTTGCCGCGTTATCCCCGAAGGAGTCGCATGTGGCGAGTTGAACCTGTTTATTTTTACAGGTAAAGGAGCCGGCCTAACGCCAACCACTTCAGTTGCAGTGAGGTTTTCCCAGCTCCCGAGAGGGCTGGTACTCATTTCTTGAAAAGGCTGAGTAAGCCTTGCTGGTTTTTTTATTTTGGGGTTTGAAATAAACACCAAAACGGGAAATCATTTTTGACACCCTCGGTGGGATTCGAACCCGAGCTCACGGCATTAAATGCAAGCACTCTACCAACTGAGCTATCGACCGACAGTCAAGGAATACAAATAATAAATAACATTTAGGTACATAAAAACAACATTACCTTAAAAAGAAATTCATATAAAAAAAAGTCAATAGGTATGGGTATTAGTAGCATAAAATTATGATGAATAAGCCACCAACAGTACACAAATCAACATGACAGATTATTTTTTTCTCAAAATTAAAATTGTGTCCTGTTTACCAATTACCATTGACGTTGATTCTGTATAACACATCGGAATCGGAATTAGAAAACACTGTTATGAAGGACATTTGTATACATTCAAACATGACAAACGTGAATGATCGTTAGTTGCCAGCTTAACACAATAATGATCACCGACACATCAGTACATTTTCTTATTCACACAAAGCGTGCAATCAGACCTGACATCTCTTTATAAATAAATTACAAAGATAAACGATAGTAATGACTTACATTTAAGTACGGTACATTAGAGTGTACCTTAGCGCATTTATTACTTGGACCTTGAGGGATGCATGATCGCTACGATATTGTTCCAAACGTTCACCCGGAACTAAATGTCACAGCAAGGAAATGGTGTATTTTTTGCATTTTTTTTTTGCAGTTGAAAATGGCTTTTAGATGCCATGGTTCAAAGCAGTTCATGTCAAACTTTTTTGACTTATTGAAGAACTATTTTTATTTTTCTTTTAGTCAGTCCGGTCCGTAGTTCGTAGTCCAGTGGTAACACTTCAGACTCTGAATGGAAGGTTGTGGGTTCGAATCTCGGCGGAGCACAAAAAATATACCATTTCTATTTTCAAATTTGCTCTTAGCTGGGTAAAAAAATTCATAAACTTTTACCAATGACCGGTCACCAAAGGTCCATCCAGCCTTACAGTAACTGGGTCTTGCTTGAGAATTGGCGCTTTGACCAAGTTCGTAAAAAGGTCGATAGCTCAATATTGGTATAATGCTTGCATTCATGGAGCAACTATGAATCAAGTGGATTGTGAATAAACCTGTTAGAGTCTTAGTCAGAGGCGTGCCTATGGTTTCTGCCGTGCGCATGTTGGATAATTTAAGTTGCACTAAATCATAAATAATAAATCTTACCCTGTTGTTTATTTTGCTTGGTGTTTGTTAATTTTATCAGACTTAGATTTTGGATTTAAACAATAAAACCTTCACACAATTAGGACCCTCACAGGGCACAAATGCATTTTTACCAGAATTCATTGTATACTATAAAAAATGCGGATTCTTGATCGCAAACAAAGAAAAAGTCAATTACTCTAATATTCGAATGTAACGCACCTAACGCGACAGTATATTTAAAATACAATCATTCTAAAATTGCGAACTTTTACTAGGTCCAGTCTAGAATTGTAAAATTTAATGGCCCAATAAGCTAAGCTTCTCTTCATAATATTATTATGTGAATTAGAGGTATAATCTGTGAATGAATGTGTTTCATTTAGAATGAGGTAAGAGCGTGACCGCATACTCGTATGTGTTAATATTTTCATACTGTCATGAATTAAGTTGGGTTTCTTCTAATTAAACTGCAACTTATTTTTCAAGATTTATTCTGCACAATGTGGGTTTACAATGTACTGATTTCTAGCTCTTGGTTTATCGACTTAACGGCCCAGCGTTACAATCGGCACTGGGTTGCGGTCCAAATACATAACGTCTAAAGGGACGTTTCTCGACTGTTCTCGATTTCTCGAACATAGTGGATGGTACCAGAGCGCTGTTCCACCAGCGTGATTAGAATCACGTATGCACTAATACTACCATACGCTGGTAACAATACAAAATTTAAGATGAGTAACTTTTTGCATACATAAACAAATACCAGTAAACATCCGTAAATCATGCTTTATCACAAGAGTTGCGTTCATTATTGATTAATTATAATTGCCTACTACACCACACAGATGGCAGTAGCACGAATTTTGTCTGCGGGAAATTTAAATATCTACTCAAAAATATTCATTATTGTACTTTCTGAGGGTACGCATATCCAGAGTCATAATAAGAGGAGAGCTTGTATGAAGAAGGTTGTGACTCTGGAGGAAATGAAAGAAGTGTGTAAGGACAGAAAGAAATGTCGGTTGATCTGTGATGTTGGCGGCTAGAGTTTTTTTAAATAAGAATTGGTTTTCGGTTAGTTTTTGATGCCATACATATTATAATTTGTTGATTTTAAAAATGTAATTTGTTGTGTATGTTCCTTGACTTATAGGTTGGTATGCGGCTGACCACCCATGCTGTAGAAAATGGTTCATTTTGCCAATGTCAGGCAAAATGAACCCTTTCAGGGAAAGTCGGCAAGAGTTGCAGGGTGTATGTCCATGTGAGATTCGGGTTTTTATATAAGTAAGTCCACTTGCGGCATTTTTAAGCGCGAACTTATACGTGTCTTCTTGTGAAAATGCATATAATGTGTTGCAACTTAGGTTAGATTAGACGCATGCTTAACTTTTTAGCTTGTAAGATAGTCACGCTACTGGACTCTTGGTAAAAACGCACACATTCAGCACACACAGTTTTGCAGGCACTGAATTAGAGAGAGAGGGAGACCATGTCCGGAGAAGAGATGTAAAGGAAAGGACGCAGGTTCGTTGAATCCTTGCGAGGCCATCCACCTCGGTACTCAGGGTCGGTCTCAGCAGTTCCACAAGTATAATACTTCACATTTTAACTCAACCATCGTGTTTTAGCAAAAATTGTATAGACACTAAATCACTCAATAGAGACTCTGCTTTCAGTTTTCATTATTTTTTGTTGAAACGCAATTGTGAAGTTAATCTGTAAGTATGATACTGTGGGTAGACACAAATCAAGAACAACATCTCTGAAATCAACAGAAACGCATTAAAAGCAAGTTAGTATTTTTGTGAGAATGAAAAACTCAATAATGACAGCTTTAGTTCGGTCGATAGCTCTGTTGGTAGAGTGCTTATAGTCCGAGAGCTCAGTTTCGAATCCCACCAAAGGTGTCAGAAATGATTTCTCGTTTCGGTGTTTATTTCAAATCCCAAAATAAAATACCGGCAAGGCTTACTCAGCCTTCACAAGAAATGAGTACCAGCCCCTCGGGGAGCTTGGACACCCCCAATTTAACTGAAGTTATTGGCGTAATGCCGGCCTTCTTACCTGTAAAACATAATATAAATGGGTTCCATTCGCCACATGCAAACCCTTCGGTGATAGCGCTGCAAGAAGTTGCACTGTATATTTTTTTTCAAAACGAGAGACGATTTTTTTAATGGTACTAATTTGTAAGAAAAAACTGAAGCGACATGAAATATGTATCACAATTCACAAGTTAATGCAAAACAAAAAATATGAAAATTTAGAGGTTTTGCTCTTTATTAAAGTTTTTTAGGCATATGACTTAGATCATAAAGTAAGTAATAGATGTCACAAAAAAACAATTTGCTTTTTTACCAGTGTGAATTTTTGTACAAAACAAGTTTTTTGTGCAAACATGTCTGGCTTTATTGCCTAAAACCTGAAAACATGTGACAACAAAACAAAGGAGCTGAATGAGCAAGTCCAAGCCTTAAGTGCAGAATTGATAAATTTAAAGAATGTTGTCACCGAGCAAAATAAATTAATTCTGTCTCTGGTCGAAAATAACTCTCCACACAGTCTTCAGCAAAATCCATGGAAAACTATTGGTCCCCCTATAACCAGAGACAAGTCTACTCCGGGACCTGCTCGCCCATCTGTTTTTGTTCATCAGTCGAATTCTTCAAGCGATAGTCCGGCTTCTTCGGGCGATACGATGAAGTCTTTAAAATCAGCCATGAACCCTTCTACTCTAGGCATTAGAGTCACGGGTTTGCGAGAACTGAAGAATGGTGGAGTTCTGGTTCACCCTAGTTCTGCAAAAGAGGCATCGAAATTGGCAAATGCTCCAGCTCTTGCCAAAGCAGGCTTAAAGGCTACTGTTGCTCCTGGCCGTCAACCTCGTATTGCCATCCATGATCTACCTCAAGACATGCCTGCTGAAGAAGTGATTGCTGCCATCCATAATCAGACTTCAGATGAAACAGAACTGACATTGGAAAACTTAAAGTTATCAATAACATTTTCTCACAAGTCTGGTCCCCGATCAGGCAGCTGCACACACATCTTTAATGTTCCACCATCAGTACGTCATGCTCTGATTGCAAGAGCTAGGCTAGCGATAGAATGGCAGCTCCATAGAGTAAGGGATTGGGTTGATAGCCTAAAGTGTGGGCACTGCCAATTATATGGCCATAGGGCGTCGAGATGCAAGGCGGAGGATCCGACATGCTCTCACTGCGCTAAAACTGGTCACAACCGCAATGCATGCCCAAAAAAAGAAAAACCTCCTACTTGCGCTACATGTACTTTTTTCAAGAAAACTGCAACCCATGTAACTGGCGCAAAAGACTGTCCTGCTCGAATTGCGGCTGAAAAACGCGAATTATCTCGCATAAATTTTTTAGACTAAGCAAACCTGATAGGGGCTATTGTATGACTTTTACCTCAGCGTATTACCAAAATGTCAGGGGTTTGAATACAAAGTTGAATGATTTAAGGTGTAATGTCAGCATTAGTGATTATGATTATATTTTCCTCACTGAAACATGGCTCTCGGACAAAATAAAATCAGCCGAATTAGGACTATTCGACTATAACATTTTTCGATGTGATCGGTCTTCTTCCTCTATAAAAACCCGCGGAGGGGGAGTAATGATATGTGTTAGGAAGAAGTTTCCTTGTTTTGTGCTGAAAACATCAGATTTAATCTCGGAACAACTGTTTCTCTCCGTAATAGTAGGCACAAAAAAACTAGTACTTGGATGCATATACATTCCCCCCTCCTCTTCTATAGAGGTATATAAATCACATACTGAAATGGTTGAACAATTGTCCCTAAATGCTGACTCAATGTTTATCTGTGGAGATTTTAATTTGCCGAAAACATTGTGGCTCAATGACAACCATGGCGTTAAAATATATAAAAATATTTCTCCCCAGGCTTCCATTATAGCCAATTTTTATGCATTTATGAACATGCATCAAGTTAACTCAATACCCAATGAACATGGCTATAGCTTGGATTTAATTTTTACCGATATCTCTAGTGTTAAGGTAAATAGATCTTCGAACAATTTGCTACCCCTTGATAAGTTTCATCCTCCTCTTTCTTTTGACATCTCAAGTTTTCTCAGTAGTGAACTATTAAAGCATAAGGTATCCTATCACTATAAATTTAAAAATGGCAATTATGCCGACATGAATTATTTTCTTGCTCAAATTAACTGGTCTTCCTTTTATTCACTTAACAATATAAATGAAGCTGTACTTCTTTTCAATGATTACCTGTCACATTCTATTCTCCAATTTGTTCCTAGAGGTATCTATTCTCAGCCTAAATTTCCTAATTGGTTCAGTTTGAAGCTGAAACATTTAATATTGGAAAAGAAAAAAATGCATAAGATGTATAAGGATACAGGAAAATTACTTTACTATCAGAAGTTTACTCATCTAAGACAATTATCTAAAATGGAATCAAGGAGTAGCTATAAATCTTTTATTGAAGATACCGAGACTAACTTAAATTTATACCCAAAAATTTTTTGGCATTTTGTTGCACAAAAACGTGCAGATAACGGTCTTCCCTCTAATATGACCTATAATGATACTCAAGCCACAAATGCTACTGCCATTGCAGAATTGTTTGCTAAACACTTTTCTACAGTATATTCAGACACTGCATCTAATGTCCCGCTATTCAACTACACACATACTGTTGACTTAAATGAATGCAATATATCACTAGTGGATGTTTTCAATGCATTGGGGGCTCTGTCTGATAATAGTGGCACTGGTCCCGATGGTTTTCCACAACTTTTGCTCAAGAAGTGCAAGTTTACCTTGTCAAAGCCATTGTGTCATTTATTTAACCTTTCTCTGTCTTCAGGTGTTTTTCCTGACTCTTGGAAAATATCTTACCTAAGACCTATTTTTAAATCTGGAATCAAGTCTGATATAAAGAACTACCGACCTATATCAAATTTATCCCATATACCAAAAATCTTTGAGTCTATCATAACTACAAAAATCTCCCCTCTCTTCAAAAATTTATTGATTGATGAACAACATGGCTTCCGATCTTCTAGATCTACTATTACTAATTTGCTTTCCTACACTGACACTATTGTCAGGGCCCTTGAGAATAATACTCAGGTTGATGTTCTATACACTGACTTCTCTAAGGCCTTCGATAAGGTTAACCATCAACTCCTTGTAGCTAAACTAAGAGCTATTGGTATAAGAGATCCCTTTCTAACCTTTCTCAAGTCTTACTTAACTGGAAGAAAACAAAGAGTGAGAATAAATGATTCTATTTCTGATAAAATTGACGTTACGTCTGGTGTACCTCAAGGAGCACATCTTGCTCCTCTTCTTTTCAATATATTTATTAATGACCTGAATGTTTTTTCTGACACTCAATTTTGGCTTTTTGCGGATGACAACAAAATGCTGAAATCCATTAACTCTTACAATGATTGCTCTCTGTTTCAATCAGATATTGATTCATTCAATGATTGGTGCAAGGCCAACTGCATGGAGCTGAATATCGATAAATGTAAAATTATGTCCTTTTATAAAACAAAAAAACCTGTAAATTTTGTCTACAAACTAAATGGTGTTGACCTGGCAACGGTCACACTTATTAAGGACCTTGGCTTAACATTGGATATCAAACTTTCCTTTCGCGAACACATTGATAATATTGTTAATAAGTCACTTAAGATTCTAGGTTTCATCCTTAGAATCACTTCTGATTTCAATAATGTACAAACTTTAAAAATCCTTTACTGTTCATTGGTTCGCCCACACCTTGAGTATGCCAGTGTTATCTGGTCTCCATTCTATGCTACCCACATTGACCGTCTTGAATCAGTACAGCATCGCTTTCTAAGACGAGTTGCTTGGAAACTGGGTCTAAGTAGAGATGAGTATGACTATAAAGACATAGAGATCACCCTAGGCATTTCATCTTTAGTAACACGCCGACAACATGCTCAACTCATATGTATTTATAAAATCATTAATAGTATTTTCGACTCACCTTATCTTTTACAATGTATCAAATTAAATGTTCCAACGCGAAGATTTAGAACAAATGAATTGCTCTCTCTCAACTTTCACACTTCAAATTTAGGATACTATTCTCCTATTAACAGAATGTGTCGTCTTTTAAATTCTTCCTCTCATCTAGATTTATGCGGCATGAGCCTATCTGAATTCCGTAGAGCTTTGTTTTGCTGAGGAAAGTATAAGTATTTATATTTTGTCTATGCTATTATGAAATATTAATTCTTGTATTATATTATTTTCTTTGTCATTTTCTGTAATTACTTTTTCATATAACTATGTAATTGGACTATTATGTCCGTAAGTAAAATAAATAAAAAATAAATAAAAAATGTACCTGCCAGTTGGCAACTGGAAATCCTGTTGCTCAAAATAAATTACGTTTTTTTTTTAAGAAATTGAAATTCTGCTTCATCTCAGGGTTTTGGAATTTGTCGATGCAATAGTGGGGTTTTCCAGAAAACCGGTCACAGCATTGTGGGAAAAATGTTTATCTGACCTCACTTATTGTATATCGTCTGGACAATCTTGTCACCATATGTACAAAAACCCAGGATGGGTCTTGGTAGGGGCGTGCATCCCATACAGGCACATGCGCCTAATAGGTAGGCAATACATGGTAAAAAAAAAATCTTGATATTCAGGTTTCTGTAATAATCTATAATCTAAGATGCAAAGATATATTACATTTAAGACTTATATTCAATGCATTTACATAAGCAGACACGTATAAGTTCGCGTTTACACATGCCGCATGTGAACTAACAATATAAAACCCAATGTCAAATGAACATAAGCCCTGCGACTCTTGCCGACCTTGCCTGAAACAGGGCTAACATTGGCAAAGTGAACCATTTTTTACAGTATGGGTGGTCAGCCTCAAACCAACCTATAAGTCAAGGAATACAAGATTTAAAATTTAACTACGATTAGAGCCATCGATTTCAAATGAGTTATTTTAAAGGAATGGGATAAAATATTTATTCTGAAATATTTTTTTGCATTTGTTGCAAATATATATTAATATTCAAACCTCATATCAAATGCATGCCCACCAACAGACACGTGTAAGTTCGCATTTACAAATGCTGCGTGTGTACTTCTTACAATACAAAAACCAAACCCCAAATGAACATAAGCTCTGCAATTTTGGCCGACCTTCCCTGAAACAGGGGTGACATTGGAAAAGTGAACCTTGAGAAAGAAAATATAAATTGTGATATTCTTTAGAAAGGGAATGTAGGTCGTTATAAAATAAGGCGGGTTTCTTTCCTTACTTTTATTGTATAATCTATAATCAAACTTGCTAAGATATCAAGACGTTTAAGGCTTATATTCAATGCACGCTTACAAGCAGACACATGTAAATTCGCGCTTAGACATGCCGCATGTGTGCTCACAAAGTAAACCAAATCGAAAAAAGTGAAAAAGTCAATGCAGTTTGCTGACTTAATTTGACCAGACCACATAAAAGTCTTGGTAAAGTGCGTAACTTCAGAGTTGCAAATTCTTCGAGCCATGTATTGCCGTCCTTAATTGGACCATACAAACGACCTTTGCAATTTAAATTTTTTGCAAGTTTTCAAGGATTAGTTCACATACAAGCAATGAACTTAAAACAAAATAATAAGCAGGGGACATGAGGTAATACTTAACCAAGTACTAAAGGTGTTATTCACGGTCGATCGCACGCTTAGTTCTAATTTTTTTTATTGAATAATATGCTTGATTTTATTGAAAAATATTTAAAAAATAAACAGTTATTTAGTGCCCTAGATAATTCTATTACCAATTGGCTAAATATATTTGTCATCTCATAATGAAAATCTTAGTTATACATTGTTTAAAAGGAATGATAGTATAGTAAACGACGGACTCTGAATAGCATTGTATGTAAGTAATTGCTCAAAGCACGCATTTTTTTTTTTAGTCTATATGCATGAAAATTGAATTATGCCTCAACTTCACTTGTTGTCACCTCAGTGCTTGTTTGGCTTATCAACTATGATGACCTTTGAAACACATTGTCGTAAGAATCACATTCTACGCAATCTGAGCTAAGAAATAAACGAAAAACACTATGGTGTGAGAGTTGTTTTAAATATATTTTTTAACACAAATTCTAGCGTTCATAAGACACATTCTTCTAGTACAGGGGTGTCCAACATAATATTGTGGAGGGTCAGATTTTGTATTTTTGTAATAGTGGCGGGCCATAAATAGCGACAACTGTGAGGGGAGGGGAGGGGGGGGTAGGCACGCAATTTCCAAAAGTTCCATTTTTTGTGTGGCGGGATGATCGAGGGGGCAAAAGCCCGAAAATGACGCTGAAAAGAGTTTCTGTAGGATATATTGGCAAATTTAATATGTACTGTATCTGTTACAAGGAGCTCAAAAAATGCTAGAGAAATTGTGAAAGAAATTGATGAACAATGCTGCGAGTCAATTTTAGAATTAAAAAAAAAAAAAAAAAACGCAACTAAGCTACACATATAGTGTAACTTCTTGCCTGCGTTATCCCCGAAGGGGTCGCATGTGGCGCTTCGGGACCTATTTATTTTTACAGGTAAGGGGGCCGGCCTCACACCAACCACTTTCAGTTGAAGTGGGGGAGAATTGATAGTAGAAAAAAAGCTGCCGACTATTTAGCAGAGAAAGCTGATGTACTTTGGTCATATTTTGAGAAATGAGAAAACCGTCATCTTCATCTTATCATACAAGGTAAGATCTCGGGGACGCCGAAAGACCTGCAACGATGGTTCAAAAAAAGCATCAAGTCCCTGTTTCGAGGCGCAGTACCTATCCTAGGTCAAAATAGCCATTATGATCACCGATCTTTGATAGAAGTGACACCAAAAAAGGAAGTAAAAGAAAAAAATATTTGAGAACAAAAATGTGGATCACATAATTTTTTTTGAAAATTTTTGAAATGTTTCGGCGGAAACTTTGTTTTAATTAAAAAATGAAAATAAACTTTGTTTTATTCTACTATTATTTTAATTTTAATTTGTTACAAAAACAAACAAAATAAATGAGTTGACCGGTTTAAATTCATGAATAATCCGATTTCATTATTTTTTATGCAATTGGAAGCACGATTGATTCTGGCATGTTGATTCTTTAAGCGACGACAAAATAAAAAATATATATAGAAAAAATTCATAAAATAAAATTTCTTTTCCGTAATCAATAATCATACCTGATGATGACCTTCTAGGTCGAAAACGTTAGTAACTTACTCTAAAGATTGTAATCTTTTTAAATATATTCATGTGAAAATAAACAGTGTTTTTGAATTCCTCAAAAAATTTTAAACTATAACAGTATGAATTTTCACAGTGTTAATACACAAACAATACAAAATATAAAAAATATATATTGGCAAGCATTTTTTCAACAATAGCTATGAACAAAAACTATTTGAGCTACACATCTGAACGAACAAAGCAAATGGAATGTTTTCCTGGTTTTTGTTTACCTACAGGAATTCAATTAAGAAATATTTTTATCAATTTTTTCTGCACAAATTCACGAGTATCTATTGAATTTAAACCTGTTTAAATATATTTACGTTGATTGAATATAACAACACGGTTGGACCACTTCAAAATAATTGGTTCAAAATTGCATAGATTCAGTTTTTGTATCGATCACGCTCGAGTCCCTTGTAATTCGGTTAGTCAAACAAATAGAATGCAGGTAACTAGTAGTTAGTTCTCAATAGATTTACCTTTTACTTTCAACTCTTGGCCAATGATTATTGTTGAACAAATTACTGCTTGACATCACACAGATTCTTTGTTACGAAACCAGTTAAAGGTTTTTGCTCGCAAACTACAAACCGATAATTAAAACGTAGCCTCAATATTGTGGAACACGGATGGTTTTAGTCCAGTGGTTCAATTGTATCTGAAGTACATGGTTCATGATTCTAAGGCCTATCTATAATCTAAATTGAAAAGCTTTATAAACATTTAAGGATGAAATGAAAGAAGACGTAAGGACCGAAAAAAATGGTTGTTGATCTGTAATGCTGGCGGTTAAGGCTAAGGCTTTCGAAATTTTAATTCTCATTTTCTATACCCCTAGATGTTTTGTAGATTTTAATTTTGTTATTTTACTTAGTAATGGTTTGTTTTATTTAATTAACTGTAATTAATTGTTTGTATTCCTTGACTCAAAGGTAGGTATGAGGCTGAACACACGTTGCCAATGTTAACCCTGTTTCAGGGAAGGTCGGCAAGATTTGCGGGGTGTTTGTTCATTTGCCTTGATAGGAGTGGTCAAGCTCTACAGAGTAAACGTATACTTATCTTGGGAGATTTTAATCTTAATAATGAGAGCGATTCTGTCCTGCTTGACTACTCTTATTTCTTAAGTGCTAATAATTTAGAACAGTGTAATACAATCAAAAATGGCTACAACAACATGCTTGATTTAGTAATTAGTAATAAAAATATATTATGTAAAGTGGTGCGCTGCCTGGAGCCCCTAGTGAGTGAAGATCGCCATCACCCCACGCTTGCAGTCACCGCGAGGCTGAATACTACGCCTCTGGCCTGTGGACGACTGCAAGCACATCCCAGATCCACTCCTAGCGACGATAGGCATATAAATAATATTCACAATGTGGATAATAATAATTTTCATATTAATGTTACCGACTTTGACTATATATTTAGGTGGAACAAAATAATTAATTTTAAGTACTTAAACACTGATAGATGTAAGAATATACTTAGTTTTTATGATTGGTCTGACCTATATAATTGTAAACATATTGATACCGCTGTAAAATACTTTTATAATGTTTTATTGAAAATATGTAATTTGTGTGCTCCATGTAAAAAACACGCTGCCAAATGTAACTCCACTTACCCAGTATGGTTTAATAGTAGCATCATTGCTAATATCAAGTGTAAGGAACGCTTGCACAAAAATTACTTAAAAAATAAAAGTGTAAGCAATTATAAGGCTTTCTCTACAAAGAGAGCGCAAGTTAAACATAATATAAAGGAAGCACACAAATTGTATATGAGTAAGATTCAGACTGGGATAGGATGTGATTCCAAGGAATTCTGGTCTTATATCAGATCCAGCAGGACCGGTGGTAATACAACTTTTCAGCTTTCTGATGGAGATCAGATTATATCTGATCCCAGAATAATATCGGAAACTTTTGCTAAGTATTTCCAATCGGTCTACAGCACCCAGACCCCTCACGTAGATTTATCTGAGTCCCCCCATGGTAAGCACGAGCAATCTTCCATATCACTCAGTCCTTTTTCTTTGACTGAGGTGGAGACTTATCTGCTTGGATTAAAATCCAATAAAGCAACTGGCCCTGACAACATTCCCCCGAGAATTGTATCTTCTATGGCTAAGCCCCTTGCTCAACCCTTATGTTTCATCTTCAACTTATCCCTGAAGACATGTACATATCCATCAGCCTGGAAGATAACAAGAGTCATGCCAGTACATAAGTCAAATGATAAAAGTGATGTTAGAAATTATAGGCCGATTTCTATTTTATCAAGTTTCGCCAAAGTGTTTGAGTGCTTGATACACAAAAACCTTATGTGGCAAATCAAGCCCCGAATCAACATACACCAACACGGATTTCTGCCCAAGAGATCCACAGTATCAAATCTACTCACCCTCAGTAGAAATATTGCCCTCAACTTGGATTCTCGCAGGCAAACTGATGTAATATATACAGATTTCTCCAAGGCGTTTGATCGTGTGAATCATGATGTTCTTTTGAAGAAGATGGACGATTTTGGTTTTACAAAACCTCTCTTAATCTTTTTCTCTTCATTTCTTAAAAACAGAAGCCAATTTGTGCAAATAAATGACCAACATTCGGCTAATTTTTTTCCAACTTCAGGAGTTCCTCAAGGCTCTAATTTAGGCCCTCTAGCCTTCATTGTGTTCATTAACGACATTGCGGACAAGATCAAAAATAGTTCTTGTCTTCTTTACGCTGATGACATGAAAATTTATACAGAAATCAAGGATTTTCAAGACTGTATTAATTTACAGATGGATTTGAACTCTCTGCTGATGTGGTCCAATAATAATGGATTGAACTTCAACATTAGCAAGTGTTCTGTCATGTCATTCACAAGATCCGCTTGTCCCATAATCCATGAGTACAGTATTGGTGGGTCGATACTGGCTCGTGTCTTTTCATTTAGGGACCTGGGCGTAGTTTTTGATCCTGGTCTGAAGTTTACAGAACATATAACGCAGTTGACGACGAAATGCTACCAGTTATTGGGCTTTGTGATCAGAATTAGCAATAATTTTGAGTCACCGAGAGCTATGGTGGATGTCTTCAACTGTATTGTACGTTCTAAATTAGAGTACGCTGTCGAGGTTTGGGCCCCGTATCAGCGGAAGTATGTAGATCTTTTGGAGCAAATTCAAAAAAAGTTTTTGAGGTACCTCCTCATGAGAATACATGGGAATTATCCCAAGTTTATGCACCATGAGGAATTACTTGAGAAAACCAGCTCCAGGAGCCTGGAATCTCGGCGCAACGGTTCTCTTATGGTGCTTTGTTACAAGATCATTAACGGCTTAATTGACAGCCCCACCCTGTTAGAGAGTTTTGAGCTTTATGTGCCAGATGGCTACGGCCGGGGAAGACGGCATGAACTTTTTCATGTACCGCTGTCCCGTACCGACGTCATGGCACAACATGCCTTAACTCGGAGTGTTACTCTGATTAATTCCGCTGACATAGACATTTTTTACATTAACTTAGAATCATTCAAAGATCTAGTTAAAGAGCTCCTCCCAGCTTGTTAATGACTGTGTGAGGGTGCACTGTAATAAGGGAAACCTGTTGTGCACAAAAAAAAAAAAAAAAAAAAAAAAAAAAAAATTTAAGATTTGGGTTTTCATATTTTAAGTGTAAATCTGTTCACACCGTGAAAATCCATTGTTTTTTAAAAACTAAATTGGAAAGTTGGAATTCACTTTTTATTTTATATTGTAGGTTCACATGCGGCATGTGCACGCGCAAACTTATATTTGTCTGCTTGTGAGAATGCATGTTATATGAACCCCAATGTGACATATCTTTGCAACTTATGTAGATTAGAATAGACCTTTAAATCAAGGTATACCTGAACATTTTCGTGTTTCATGGCACTGTCGTTACTATGGGACTCCATGTATGTTTTTTATATTGATCGATGTTTTTCATACCATCGCATTCGAACCAAGAATTCCAGCTCAGAGAGCAAACATTCTGCTTATTTGAGCTATTGTTTTATCCACTAAAATCCTCTAATAAAGATCATTGATGGATGTTTTATTCCAAAGGACCTTTGCACTCTGTTTAGTAAATATTTGAATCAATATTTACCTAGCTAATAATTACACCCCTGCCGTATTTTACTTTGTTGGAGTTTCTATCAACTGCCATATAGCGTATGATGAGCGCTACAATCATTCTTGCGTGTCATTTTTGCATGTATTAAGAAACAGAAACCGTCTTTGATATTTTTATACAAGGAGCGTCGTTAGGGAGCCTACGTAAGAACTGAATCTTTATCCACAACATTTTAAATAAAAAAAGCTATGATGAATTGACACAATTTTTATTTTATTTTAAACGATTATGTTAAAATGTTATCTACAATCTAGGCTGCAAAGATAAATAAACATTACGCCGCCTTAAAGTTAAAACTGAATAAAACCAAATATGTCACTTATTCAGTTTTACCTTTAAGGTATCGATTTGAGATTCAAATTTAATGCATCACCTCAAAAGACACGCGGAAGTTACTTAAAAGGTAAAAATAAAATAAATGCCGAAATCTCAAATGAACGTAAAACTTGCAACTGTTGCCGCCCTTCCGTGAAACGGGAGTGACATCTGCAAAGCGAACCACTTTTTACAATATGGATGGACAGCTTCACATAAACCTATAAGTCAAAGAATGGCTCTGTTAAAACTCTTTTCATTTGCAGAAATGGAGCCTAAAAAATATTTCCAAAAATTGTGTTGTATGCGGTGTAAACTCAAGAACCTTAAACAAAGATTGGCTAAAAGGTTTCGTCCATCCTGACGGCAACCGGCAACTATAATCTATAATCTAAGTTGCAAGAATATATTCATTCAAAGCTCTCAGATGTATGCCCACAAACAAACACGTGTAGTTCGCGCTTACAAATGCTGATTGTGTACTTACAAATAAAATCCAAACCTCAAATGAACATAAGCCATGCAACTCTTGCCGACATTCCCTGAAACAGGGGTGACATTCGCAAAGTGAACCATTTTTTACAGTATGGGTGGTCAGCCTCATACCAACCTATAAGTCAAGGAAAAATTTCTCAAGGCTTGCTTTAGAAATATTTGCTGATATACGATGCTAATGCTCGCAGAGATTTTTGGACGCTTAATTCACAAAACAATAACTCAATAAAAAATCTGCCCTATTTTTTGAGTCATTCAAAAATGAAACAAATGAATGACCGTGTGTGAAACAGTCCTAACGGAATCTTTACAGCTTCTCTAGTGATGTAACACGGACCTAGAATATTCTAGTGATGGAAATCACTTAGAATATTATGTATCGTGTATAATATGAGTATTTTAGAGTTCATGGTCGCCGCGAGGAGTGTCGCAACTCTGGGCCGAATACTGAATGACGTAAAGCTCGACCGGTCAGCCGTAGACGTGTGTTGTAATCACTCGTTACAAAATATCTGTAAAAAATACCGGTTACTTTTTTAATCTGATACTTATTTTTTTTATCTGATAAAAACAAACTTCATGGTTAATGAAAAAACGATTAATTTTTATATTGATAATAAAAAAAAAGCGCAACAATACAACTATGCTGCACATTACAGTGTCGGTGTTATGGCCGAGGGAGTCAAGTGGCTAATCTTTCTAGCATATTTGGAATAGAATAACTCTAGTTCGATCCCCGTCTGGGTTATTGACCATAACTTTGACCCTGGTTCAACAGATGGCATTGGGTAGTTATTAATTAATAACTCATTAAAACATACTAATCTAAATCTAAGCTGCAAAGATATGTTTCATTTGAGATTCATATTAAATGCATTCCTACAAGCAGACACGCATAATTTCGCGCTCACACATGCCGCATGTGGACCTACAATATAAAAACCCAATCTCAATTGAACATTAGCCCTGCAACTCTTGCCGACCTTCCCTGAAATAGGGGTGACATTGGTAAAGTAAACCATTTTTTACGGTAGTGATGGTCAACCTCATACCAACCTATCAGTCAAGTAATAAACAAAACAATACAATAACGAAAACATACAATAACGAATTATTAATTGATGATTTTCAATACCTGTTTCTAGTCAGGCAAAATAGGTTGGTGAATTGCATTCCTCTTAACAAATCTATTTTTAAAAGAAAATAATAATTATAATAACAAGTCATGTATGTGTTATTTTTTAATGATGTATCTGACACAAAAATTAGCTTTTTTGTTTATTTTTTCGTCCACCTGTACAGTCTAGTAACGATGTCTGATTTTAACAATAATTATGGGCAACATTTTGACGATCGCCTGACATTTGATGAACATATAATTATAGAATAAAAATTAAAAACTGATTGTCTAATTTACATGTATTTAAAATGAATACTCCTTGAGAATCTATATTTTTTTGAAATTCCATCCTACGTTTTTGGTATTGCCACTCATTCCGTGTTACTACAAGTAATATTTTGATTATGAGGCTGACCGTCTTAAATGTAAAATAATCTTCTCTTATAAGTAATTATACTAACTGTGTTACAGTCAAATGTTTTTTGATGGTGTTTGTATTTGATTTTAATGTTTATATATATATAATATATATATATATATATAATATATATATATATATATATATATATAATTGGATAATTTATTTGAAGAGTCGTTTTTGTGTGTAGCACACCTTAAGGGCCCTTGGTATAAAATATATGAGGAATGAGAAGATATGAAGGGAATAATATAAATAATGGGGTATGTCCATACTCGTATACATGTAAATGCACATACATAATAATCTTACATATATTATAGGTAAATAATATATTCGTATGGTAATACATAAACATAAAAATAGTTAAATAAAGTGTAGGATTAATTGGGATATGATACACTGAACAGGTAGGTCTTGAGTTTTTTCCGGAACGTCGACTCTGGGCTTGCGGTTTTGACATCCAGAGGAAGTCCATTCCACACTGCAGGTGCACCATTGTAGAAGGCTCGGTCGCCGAAGCATGTTCGGTATGGACGATGAGGCTCATTTAGTCTTATCCCTCCTGATACAGAGGATCTTAGCACCAGATCACTCCTGTTGGGCTGCTGGGATAGCATTTCAGCCAAGTATGTTGGAGCCTTCCCGTTGAATGCCTTGTACACAGTGTAGCATATTTTGTAAGCTACTCTCTCTGGAAACTTCAACCAATGCAGGTTTGTCCATATTATGTTGTCCAATGTTTATCCATATTATTATTTGTTTCTTATTAAAATGTAACTTCTTATATATGTTCCTTGACATATAAGTTGGTATGCGGCTGACCACCCATGCTGTAGAAAATGGTTCACTTTGCTAATGTCACCCCTGTTTCAGGGATGGTCGACAGGAGTTGCAGGGTGAATGTCCATTTGAGATTTGGGTTTTATGTTGTAGGTTCACATGTGGCATGCGCAAGCGCGAACTTGTACGTGTCTGCTTGTGAGAATGCATGAAATGTTACATATCTTTGCAACTTAGATTAGATCAGATTATTTTAAAGAATGAAAAAAACGGATTTTACTGACCGTGCAAAAGAGAATAACGATTTTCTCTACGTTTCGTCGTAGTCATATCCGACGTCCTCAGGAGACGTGTATCCTCTATAAGGAGGAACCACGAACTAGATTAGAATATATCTTTGTAACTTAGATTATATACACTAAAAATAACATTATGAAAAAAATCAAATGAAACTTCAATTTTCAATTCTTTTGTTGCTAATGCACTATTTAATATTTATTTTTGTTATAACAATAAGAGAAATATATGCATTTGCGTACTTATTAAACTTGTTTTACACTTCTGCATTATAAAGCAGTGAAATAAAGATAGAAATAATAATCTCTATCAACTTATAGACTGTCTAAAATGGCTTTGGAAGAAATATTCAATATTTTCTATTCATTTAAATATATTCATTAATATATTGACTTAATAATTTTATGATTATTAAAGTTTATATTCATGCAAGGTTTGGTTTATTGTGTAGCTACACATGCAGCATGTGTAGCGCGAACTTACGAGTCTATATGCTTGTGGGCATGCATTAAATATGAGCGTTAAATGTCAATAAATCTCTTAGTTTAAAGACCAGAGATTATATTTAGAAGTCCATTATTTTAACCAATAAGTCAGGCATGCAAAACTCATTTGTCATTACGATCCACATGAACCAAAAAGTTATAAACTAAAAAATAATACTGTTTAAGGATTAAACAATTCCTAAAGTATGCTTACGTCTTCACTCGTATAAATTTCATTTCGAAATAAATAAAAACCTTTGAAACGAGTATCACAAAGTAAATATATTTAAATTTTATAAGTGCATAAATCAGACAGACTTTTGAGGGTCTCGACTGAGAATTTCGGAGAGAGGGAGCAATCTGTACTCAAAGTATAAAGCTGGACGCATGAACTCAAATATGACGTTTTACCAAAAGTGTATGAAAAATGTATTCGCTCACTCTAGGTGCAGTTTAAGTTCACATACATTTATTAGGGTTCCATATTAGAACGAAACAGTGACAAAACAACACATGACATAACGGCACATGACAGTACGAACCATGACATAAAAACAGATGACAGAAAATCTCAATGAAAATAAAACACAAAATATCACTATGATAAAACATCACAAGAAAGAACATCACATGACAAAACATCACAAGACAAAACATCACATGACAAAACATCACATACCTAAAACAGAACATATCATAAACGGCACATGAAAAATCATCACATGACAAAACATCACAAAACACCATAAACGTCATGACAAAAATGTGAGAAATGAGAAACATGAGAAAATGGAACTCATGCATATATTGTTTGGTAAAACTTATAAAAGAAATATTAACGCCCCCGATTATCATTATAAGATAAACAAAACAACTAAACTGCACACAAAAGCAACTTGTTACCGCGTTATCCCCGAAGGAGTCGCATATGGCGTGTTGAAGCAAAATAAATGGTTGTGATGTTTTTTCATGTGTCGTTTATGGTATGTTCTGTTTAAGGTGTGTGATGTTTTGTCATGTAATGTACTGTGCTTATGATGTTCTATCATATGTTTTTCTGTCATGTGTCGTTCTGGCATGTGTCCTTATTTCATGTGTCGTTTTGTCACTGTGCCATTATAACCTGCCACTATCTTTTTGGTTAACGCAGTGGTTGCGTTAAGACGCAGTTTAATCAGCTGGGCGGCTACCACTCTCGCTTAACCTTGAGGTCTTTCACAACCGAGATGTAATGAAATGTTAAACTGACCGAAAAATGTAAGAGAATGCAAGTGATTAAGTAGAGTGGGCAAGTGGGAGTGAGCGCGTGTGAACTGTGCACCAGATGTAAAAATAGCATGTAGCGTTCGAAAAAAAATGTACACAAACTAATGTAGCAAATCTGGTGAGCGTTTTAGTTTTAGTGGTTTTTTTGGTGGAACGCAATGATTAAATTAATACTTTATATTTGAGACTTAATCCGGTCGATAGCTCAGTTGGTAGAGTGCTTGCATTCCATGACGAAAGCTCGGATTCGAATCCCACAGAGAGTGTCAGAAATGCTTTCCCGTTTCGGTGTTTATTTCAAAACCCAAAACAAAATACCGGCAAGATTTACTCAGCATTCACAGTAAATGAGTTCCAGCCCCCTCGGGAGCTGGGAAATCCCACTTCAACTGAAGTGTTAAGCGTAATGCCGTCACCCTTACCCGTAAAAATAAATTGTTTCCACTCACCACACGCGACGACTTCGAGGATAACGCGGCAAGAAATTGCACTATATGTGTAGCTTAGTAGTAGCGTATGTTGATGATAAAAAAACAAATTAAGCATGTCTAATTGTAAACATACATGTGCCTTTTCGCGTAAGTGCACGTCGTTTTAACCTCAAACATACCTTTAAAAATTAGACTATCGATTGCATGCATATCAAAGCAAGATTTCGCAGACAATTGTACAAAAAATTCTAAATCTTACAAAAAAAATTAATAAATAATTTTCCCATTAATTATAATACTTTCGTAAATACCGCTGCCAGTTTTCGTCGATGACGTCGCTGCATCCTTCACCCAATTTCACACATTAATTTTAGTATCAAACTCCGTACGGTAACACACGCGCTCACCTCGTAAAAACTTGTACTCTGACGATAGGTACTCGAGCCAGACGCGGTATTTTTTGGTTGTTTCGAGTTTCGACCGTTCAAGGAAAACCGCTTCGGATAGTAACGCAATGATTCATGAACGTTAATATTTTTTAAGTAAATTGAAAGTCGATTTGTTGAATATTATTTTCAGTTGTGAATGTAAGAAAAAACAGTTATAAATTCATCATACTATAACTGTAACTACGTTGACATTCCACTCAGGGTGGCCAGAATGTAGGAATTTGTAAAGGAAAAAGAGGAAAGGGTAGATTCCTCAACACACACGAGATTTTAGTCTCTTTTTGGTGAGGTATAGTATGGAAAACATAAAATCTATCATGTATTTAGAATTCAGAAAATAATTGTATTCAAAATTGTATTTTAAAACAATAAAAATAAGGAAAAACATGGCAGGATCATAGTGAAGAAATTGTAGAAATGAAGCATAAACAAAGTGAATGTAAAAATGGAAAGATATGAAAAAAGGTGATGGATATGAATGAATTGAAGGAGGTATGCAAGGATAGAAAAAAATTGAGGCAACTCTGCAGAGGTTCTGTCTACCTTCATCGGAATGGTGCCAGAGTTACAGTTATTGTATTTTCAACATAAGTATAGGTCCTCTAGCTACTATACGCAAACTCAACTAAGCTACACATATAGTGTAACTTCTTGCTGCGTTATCCCCGAGGGGGTCGCATGTGGCGAGTTGGACCTATTTATTTTTACAGGTAAGGGGGCCGGCCTTACGCCAACCACTTAAGAAGAAGTGGGGGTTTCCCAGCTCCCGAGAGGGCTGGTACTCATTTCTTGTGAAGGCTGAGTAAACCTTGCCGGTATTTTTATTTTGGGGTTTGAAATAAACACCGAAACGGGAAATCATTTCTGACACCCTCGCCTCGGCGGGATTCGAACCCGAGCTCACGGCATGGAATGCAAGAACTCTACCAACTGAGCTATCGACCGGACAATCTGCGATCACTATTTTTTTGTCAATTTATTTCATAATTTCACATAAATTCCAAAAAATTGTACTTTAGATACCAACACAAATTTCGTAACATACCAAAAACATATTATGCATACTTTTATGGCACGCTGTAATTAAAAAAATAAACTAGGTGCAGTCGATACACAAAAAAAAAACTAAAAAAATTGATCGTAGATTTTTTTCCTACAGTCAATCAACTCGTTCAAGATCAAACGTTTGCTTACGTAAGTTTTATTAGGCTCAAGATTAACAGTACAAAATTTTGTACTTTGACTCAATCGTAGCTTTCAACAAAAAATGCATTGAATCTAAGGCAGCGCAACTATTGAGTGATTTAATTTTCCATATTCTTTTATAAAACACTAAGATTGAATTTAAACGTTATGTTTTGTGCCTTTGCCTTATTTCGCAACTATTTGGTGCATTAGCTGATCCATGGATTATCTTTTTTTTTGTGTGGAAAATTCACGTTAGGTGGCGGTTGAGCCATGGATTTGCTGTGTGTGGATAACACTGTATGGAATTATGCATGTAGACATCGAACAGTAAAATTTAAGTACATTTTAAATAGCGTTAGTCCAAAGTTCCGGAGGAAGGTTGAGAATAAAATTATTCAGTATTCTTCTTTCAGTTCAACTTTTATCAAAGGATGAACACGACAATATCGTCATCTTAAAGGTAAAACGGAATAAGTGCTGATTCATTGATTGGAGCGATTTTTGATAAAACATTTTATTGTTTACAAAGACGTGCTCATGACAAACTTTTTGTAAACTGCAGAATATTCACACTTTTATAGTGTTTTCTCTCGTAGAAAATAAGAAAAAGCTGCATTTATCTGAGAAACCCATGTTAGCTTAATATGTCACTTATTCAGTTTTACCTTTAAGCTCTCGATATCCAAATTTGTATACGAAGGGATCACGTGTGCGTGTGGAATCTATTTATTTATACATCTAAGAAAGCAGGCCCATCGCCAAACACTACAGTTGAAGTAGGGGTTTCCCAGTTTCCGAGGGGGCTAGTTTTCATTTATTGTAAAAGGCTGTGTAAGCTTTGTCGGTATTTTTTTTTTAGTTTGAAATAAACCATAACAGCAAATCATATCTGAAACTAAGCTATCGGCCAGACACCTTCTGATTAATAATCTATGGTAAAAAATAACAAACTTTGAATGATCCTATTTGATGTGTTTGTATATGACTTACAATTAAATAATTTTACATGAAAAATCCCAGATCTTTAATCCATAATCTAACTTGCAACGATATATTACATTTAAGATTCATATTGCATGTATTTCCATAAGAAGACACGTATAATATCGCGGTTACACATGCTGCACGTGGATTAACAACATTAAAAAACCCAATCTCAAATGAACATTAGCCCAGAAACTCCCTGAAACAGGGGTGACATTGGCAAAGTGAACCATTATTAACAGGAGGTCAGCCATTTACCAACCTATTAGTCAAGGAACAAAGATGATAATAGAATATTATCCAGATTTTTGCCATTGTGAAAGTTTTTTGTAGAATTTGAATAAAAAAACATTTTTTTGTTAAAATTTATTTATTGGGTTTATCTTGTACATAACCAGTTTTGGGAGAAGCAGTACCTCCTATCTTCAGGTGTTAAGTACAAAACAGACACAATAAGTGAATTAAAAAAAAGAATTTTTATTTTTAAGGTTAACTACAGTCTAATCAGAAAATAATTATAAAAAATCAAGGCTACGAAATATTTAAAATATTATTATCCATGAATTGCAAAAATCTTTAAATTTGTGAAAAACTCATCTTTATTTAATGAGTCTCTAAGTGCGATTTTTAGTTGAATTGAATTGTAGACATATTGGACTTCGAACAGTTCTTCGGCCTTTAGATGACCGTCTTATATCCCAACAGTTAAAAAAACTTATCCCCAAGTATAAAACATCAAGTAACTAAGCCATTGTGTTTTACTAAAAAGTATAAGGAAGCGCCTCTAGAGAGAGTTTTAGTTTTCATACATGTTTTGGTTAACTTTATCGGTGAGTTACTGTTTTCATTACTATTTTTTGAAAGTATGTAATAATAATAATAATAATATAAGTTGCAAGGATATATTCATTCAAAGCTCTCAGATGTATGCCCACAAACAAACACGTGTAGTTCGCGCTTACAAATGCTGATTGTGTACTTACAAATAAAATCCAAACCTTAAATGAACATAAGCCCTGCAACTCTTGCCGACATTCCCTGAAACAGGGGTGACATTGGCAAAGTGAACCATTTTTTACAGTATAGGTGGTCAGCCTCATACCAACCTATAAGTCAAGGAATTGTATGAAATAATGTAGGCAGCGAAAAATACGCTACTACATACGATCCTAGAAGTTGACAAATTTTGTTGAGGAATAGCGATCCTGCCTCCGCAAGCAATTGTATTGTTGTGTTTTCAGGGTTCAAAAAAAGTCTTAAAATTTAAAAAAAAACTGGTCTTCTTTCATGGATATTTATTTTACACTAGATTTATTTAACAATTTATATTTATTTTTAACAATTCACATTTATGGTTTAGCACTTTACATTTACTTCACAGTTGGTCTTCAATGTCTTTCTTGTTCAGAAGCAGAGCGACGTATATGAACTAACTCTTGCGAGCCGCTTGCAGCCTTTTATACTCCTAAAGACAGTAGTTGCTAGAAGCCAATTTTGCTAGAACCTTCCAGAACAAAATGCTTCCAGTAAGTACATAATTGAATGTCTCTTTCCTAGGTACCTATAATAATTACTCCAACTCTCATCGGCTATTAATACACCTACCTACCAAACATTTTTAGTATTTGTTATTTAAATAACAGTATATTTTAACCCTTCTTACCGACGGAAACAATTCCCCTTCCATAGCATTTCCAATTTTTTAGTTAGGTCGATAGCTTAGTTCGTAGAATGCTTTCTTTCCATGCTGGAAGAATAGGATTCAATCCTCATCGAGGTTGTCACAAATGATTTCCCGTTTCGGTCTTTATTTTAAACCTATACAAATACAGACAAGGATAAATAAGAACCAGCCCTCTTGGGAGCTAGGAAACCAGGAGCTCAAAATGTCGGACTGGAGAAGGAAAACGTTTAATAGACAGTGATGGCATCAATTAATGAAGGAGACCAGATACCATCCTGGGATATCCTACCAAGGACCAGAATGCTGATAATAATATTAGGAGAATTTATTTGATAAGCGCTGTTTTTCAGCGAATCACGCCTCAAGAGCCCTGTGCAAACTTGGTCGTCGCTATAGAAAGCGCCTATTCTCAAGAAAGACCCAGTTTATGTAAAGCTGGATGGATCATAGGTGACAGGTCTTTGGTAAAGGTGGATGAATTTTTCAACCCAGCGGAAAACATATTTGAAAATATATAATATATATAATAATGTTATATTTTTTTTGCTCCCACAGTATTTGAACCCGCAACCTTTCATTTACAAGTCTGAAGCGTTACAACTAGACTACGGACCGTTCAATAATGATGAAGGTAAAACTCTTCTATTGCGTCAAAAAACTAGGTGGGCCTACTATGACAATATTCTTCGCAAATATGTTACGAAAGTTTTTTCACGTAAAAAGCTGTTCTCGCCAGTAATAATATATGTAAATATTAATAATATAATGCTGCGTTAGTTTGACACCTAAAGTTAGCACAACGTAGCTAAATAAATACTAAAATGTACTAAGTCAATGTGGATGTGCAACCAACAGAATCGGCTTTATCCGATAGATGGTAAAAGTGAAGAACATGCATGAAGAGAGCGCTTCCTTTTGCCAATCTGCATCCGCAGCAGATTCACAGTAATCCTGTCCTTAGTCTTTGTCTTCTTCTTATTATTATTATTATATTGTTCACGCTACCCGTGATCAAGCAACAATCCCACAAGGAGTGCCACCCGAGGTATGCTATTAGCTTCAGACACGTCAAACTGCATAGTTTTAGAGTCATGCGCACGCCTCTAGGTTTGACCTAGAGGTTCTTGTTTTGTCTTGCCATTGCTTTTACTTCACGGAGAAGCCTTCTGCCACTTGAGAAGATGTATATTGTTTTGCATGAGCATCCATGTGCTATTGGTCCTTCTGACACATACATACATACAGGATGGGTATGAGGGGGTTTGAGCATACAAGGAATTGTGAGTTAAACGATGACCGTAGGCAAAGAATGAACAACAATTGAATATTATTGTCTTGAAACGTAGAAAGTAGTTTCAGCTATAGATTTTTTTTTTTTTTTTAGTTAAAACAAGTTTATATTTCCTAAGTAAAGTTTTCTATGAATGGCCAACTAGTTATGAATTCTAGAGCAACCGCTTTTCTATTTAAACGTTTAAAAGAAAATATATTTAATCTAAAACAGGTAGGTATATTGCTAGATAATCAGAAGTGGTTTTTTTTTATTAATGATGATTTTTTTATTTTTTTGTAATCAAGTAATGATGATTACTTTATTTGTGTATTTATTTTATAACACAATTTTCAATAGAAAAATTCATAATTTTTATTGTAATGAATATATTCAGGATTTAACAGGACAATTTTTAACACTTATTGAAATACCGTTATTTTTCCGGTATTTTCAATGTGGTGCATAACAAATATAATCAAATACACGTTTATTTATTCAAAAAGAATTGATTAATATATTTAAAAAATACACAATTATTTTCAGATAAACAAACAAAATTAAACTACTTTATATATGAGTACATAAATAAAGTGGATAAAACAAATAACGTTTTCGATAGCTGACTACATATCATCTTCAGTTATAATTCTTTTACGAATTCCTTGTATGCTCAAACCACTTCATACCCATCCTGTATGTAAAATTGAAAAAGGAAAAACAAATTGTGAAATTTCATGGATCAGATTTACGGTTTTTTTTTGTAATAAAGCAGAAGAGAAATAACAGTTAGTTGTTGATTTCTACTAAATTTTATAGAACCAAAAATTCTAATGAAACCCTGTTTTTTTTTTTTGATAGATTTGTGAAGAGGAATGTAATTCACCAACCTATTCTGCCTGGCTAGAAACAGGTATTAATATCATCAATAAATAATTCATTATTGTTTACTTTAATGAATTATGAATTAATAATTACCCAAGAACATCTGTTGAACCAGGGTCACAGTTATGGTCAAATGACCCAGGCGGGGATAGAATCAACGTTGTTGTATTCCAAACACACTAGAAAGACCAGCCCACTTGGCCCCCTCAGACGTAACACCGACAAATTTTATTTTTACTTGCTTATTAATTTACTTTAATTTATATGTACGAACGTTTTCGATCTCTCGATCATCTTCAGGGGCTTGTGTACACGCATACTATAGCATGTGGTTTTTATTAAATAACATAAAATGTTGTACCTTATCTGATATAAGCATTGTCACTCTTACATAATATGAAATGTATGTTTATTTGTATGATGATTTTGTGACATGAGCTATCAGTTAACAAAAGTGGCACAAGGCCTCGCGATGAATGAGATGTACTTCCTTATTTTTATTTTCTAAATTAATACTCAATACTATTGTTTATATCGACCTATGACCGTCAATTTGATTTTTTTTTAAATCACTCAAACTCACTCAAATCACTCTGGATGAAATGAAAGAAGTATGCAAGGACCGAAAAAAATGGCGGCTGATCTGTAATGTAGGCGGCTAAGGCCAAGAATCAATTTTCATTTTTATGTATGTTTTGTAGATTTTTTAGTGTTTATTTGTTTGTATAACTGGATGTAATGAATTGCTTGTATGAGGCTGACCACCCATACTGTACAAAATGGTTCACTTTGCCGATGCCACCCCTGTTTCAGGGAAGGTCGGTAAGAGTTGCAGGGCTTATGTTCATTTGAGATTGGATTTTTATATTTTAGGTCCACATGCGGCATGTGTGAGCGCGAAATTATGCGTGTCTGCTTGTTGGAATGCATTTAAAATGAATCTCAAATGATATGTCATATCTTTGCAACTTAGATTTAGATTTAGATTTAGATGAGATCTACTTTATAAGAAAATAATTTGAAAGCTAAAATATTAGACTAAGATTAAAAGGATGAAATTGCACTATTAAAATTATGTTTTTTATATTAGTTAAAAGTTCTCATTTGCCGTTCTCGGATAAATCAGTAAAGCCTTGTAAGTAGAAATTTGAAAAATCCCAGAAGCACTGAAATTAAAAGAAATTAATCATCTTGGAGTGACTACATCACAAAACGGCGCTATAAAGAATCTATCAGAAGAATATATTATCATCATCATCAAAAGACGTATAATTGTCATCCTAAGTTTTTATGTTTTATTTTTTAATGTTTCATAGACGCTCAAGAATCTGTAAATTTTTCTGCTCCGTCATGGCTTAAAGAAAGCAAACGATGAAGATGGTGAAATAAAAAAATAAAATAAATTTCAAAGTTCAATAAATGCTTAACACCAGACATACCTAAAAATACCTCATGTAATTTTATTTTATCAAAAACTTATTTGCTTGTTTTCCCCCTAATAACTAAAGACTGTGACCTACTTTTATGGTTCAATGCAGACCATCCACCTGTCGGTATCTGTCTTGAGCTGTTCATAAAGCTTCCGTAACGAAAGGGGGTCATTATCTCGTTCACCTGCCCGGCCTAACAAGCCAAAGATCTAACTTTTGCACTCTAACCTTCCACGGCTGGAAGCCTCATCCCCACGGTAGATCCTACCCTCTGAATTTCGTTCAGATTAGTATCAAGATAAGATGGCTGCAAGTAACAGCAGTCTTCATACAAATATTACTCATATTCCGTAGGTAAGAATTACCGTGGGGATGAGACTTACAGCCCTGGCTTCTTGAGATCACTGCCTCTCAAGCCAACAATAGCTCTTTCAGGATATACTCGTAAACAACTGCAAGGTGCATCGTTGGGATAGAGTCAAGAAATGGTTTGCTCCCCTATCTTCTAAGTGATCGAGAAAAAAAACAATAATTTTGGTAAAGTCAATGATTCAAAACTTATCCAAAGAAAAAGTATGTTCGTCATTTCTCACATCTTAATCTAAATCTAAGGTGCAAAGATATGCATCATTTCAGATGCATATTAAATGCATTCCCACAAGCAGACACGCATAATTTCGCGCTCACACATGCCGCATGTGGACTTACAATATAAAAAAACCCAATCTCAAATGAACATAAGCCCTGCAACTCCTGCCGACCTTCCTTGAAACAGGGGTGACATTGGCAAAGTGAACCATTTTTTTACAGTATGGGTGGTCAGCCTCATACCAACCTATAAGTCAAGGAAGACATAACCTAAAAAAAGGGCGGTTGATCAATTTTGTATTATCTGTTAATCAAATATTTTTAATCAAGTCGAAAATGCATTGTTTGTGTACCCTTAAATGTTGACTAGGTTCACAATACTGAAACTACTTGGAACCATTTTTTTTAAAATGTAAGGGGTCGGCCTTAATCGAAGTGGGAGGAGGGGACAATAAAATTGGGTGTTGCCCAGCTCTCGAAAAGCTTTGACTATTTAAAATAAACACCGAAACAGAAAATCATTTCTCGACACCCTCGGTGAGATTCGAACCCGAGACCTCTTCATGGAATGCAAGCACTCTAACAAGTGAACTATCGACCCGACAAAAAAATTTAATTTACGAGCTTAGGGAGCTTCTTTTTAATTTAACTTAAAAATAATCATTAATAAGAGATTAACAAATGAATAGACATGAATCTGAAGATACAGATTTAATCTAAATATGAGCTTACATTAGTGCAACGAAAAGAAAATTTAGACATTTGTAAATAAACAAAATTGTTTGTTTACATCCGAAAATAGTTGTTTATTTTTATTTTAAACCATATAAAAGCTTACAGAGTTATCTAAACAATTTAATTACCTTAAATTATACTAACTGTATTTTATAACAAATCAATTAAATGACTCACGTGTTCAATGATGCAACCGTTATCTCTTATCAGTGGACGAGAAGAAATTTTAAGACTTCGCGCGACGCAGCTCAGTACCGAGTCGACAGGTATACTGGTTAGTCTGCAGTTCGGAGCCTCGTGTGCTTTAGTAAATTACGCAACCTCACCGGTTCGTACCAAGTTGTTCTGCCATATTTCCAGTCATTGGCTAACATAACGCAACAGTCGACAAGTCAACGTCTAAACTCAAAAACAGCGTTTTACAATAAAATGTACGTAAGCTAAAACAGTGCCACTTTAGTTTGCATACATTTTTTGTCGAGTTTGAATTTTAAATTTTATACTCGGTGTATAGTTGGTGATCTTCTCTCGAAATTGGTGTGATATAAATAATTTTGAAGGTTGATAATGTGGCACAGATATTGTTTTTTTTTTTTTATTATAAATGTTAGATGAACAAATTTGTTGAATTATGTTTCAATGCCAATTTTCTTGTTGTTTAAAATGAAAATTGTTTAGAAGGATTCAAATTTAATATTTGCAAGTAACTTTTTGATTATTGAAATTTCATTTTGCTAACATTTTTCAATTCCATATAAACCGTGCAAAAGGCTAATTTTCCTTTATTTTTTATTTTCTGTAATTTTCTAGCAATCACACACAACCCTATTTATAATATATACCTAAAATCTATAATCTAAGTTATAATAATAAAAATAATAATTAGGTTTTTATTGTTTTTATCTATATGTACAAAATATTACAATAAAAATAAATTTAACAAAATCTAATTACAATAAATACTCTCCAAAGTAAGCATAACTTGTGTATTGGGGAGGAGAGATGTATGTCATTTAAGATTTAAGTTGCAAAGATATATATGTCATTTAAGATTTATATTAAACGTATTCCCAAAAGCAGACACGTTTGAGTTCGCGCTTAAACATGCCGCATGTGAACCTACAATATAAAACCCAATCTCAAATGAACATAAGCCCAGAACTCTTGCCGACCTTTCCTGAAACAGGGGTGACATTCGCAAAGTGAACCATTTTTGACAGTATGGGTGGTCAGCCTCATACCACTCTATACGTCAAGGAATTACCTTCTTCTTCTTCTTGTGCCACTTCTAACGAATATCAGCGATATCTATAATAATCTATAATCTAAGTTGCAAGGATATATTCATTTAAAGCTCTCAGATGTATGCCCACAAACCAACAAGTGTAGTTCGCGCTTACAAATGCTGAATGTGTACTTACAAATAAAATCCAAACCTCAAATGAACATAAGCCCCACAACTTTTGCCGACCTTTGTTATGTTATTTTATAATAACATTGAAAGAACAATCCCGAAGTGTGCAGTGTATGTTTGTGGGCCGAACGGAGCCGAACGGTCACGGAAGCGGCCGAACTGCACCGTATGAACTAATCAGGCCGTCGGTCGTTCGTGAGTTCCCGGCGAGATGTGAAGTGAGGCAGACGTTATCGACCAAGCACCAAGCGGTGCAGGAGGAGGCACTACGATGGAGCTCCCTCCCCCCCCCCATCTACTTGGATTTCCTGCCAGCAAGGCACCCCGCCTTGTGGACCAGAGGCATAGGAGCGCCCACCCAGGGGCTCCCACGTGTGGAGGCGTCCGCCTTGGGAACCGCCGCTAGCCTGGGGCGCTGCCCCAGGCCTTCCGTTTAGAACTCCAGCCAACGGGATAGGGAGTGTTCTAGTGACAACCTGTAGGTCTGGCCAATCCCTTATTTCCCCTTTTTCCCTCCCCATATTAGTACAGTAATAAACCCTTATTTGTTCATGTTAACTTTATCTTTTCATTATAAAACCCTTCCCAAGATACAAGTAAGCAATGCCAAAGAAAGAACCCCACGCCCTGAGAGTGATGCTGATGAGAGCTAGCCGGATGTAAGTATCCTGAAGGTACATCTGGAGATACCTTTCAATCTAAACATAACACCTTCCCTGAAACAGGGGTGACATTGGCAAAGTGAACCATTTTTTACAGTATGGGTGGATCATCATGGCTATTTTGATTTTTGATGATGCGGCTCGAAATAGGGACTTGGTGCTTCTGCCGAACCACTGTCGCAGGTTCTTCAGCCACGATGTCCTTCGGCGTCCCTGAGATCTTCTCCCCTCAATCTTACCCTGAATGATAAGATGAAGGAGACGGTACTTCTCATTTCTCATAATGTGACCGAAGTATATTAGCTTACTCTGCTTAATGGTAGGCAGGAGCTCCTTTGTAGTGCGCATTTGTTGAAGGAAAAAATATTGAAAAAATAAAAAATAAATATTTTTTTCAAAATGTTCAATTGTTCCATGTACTAATTTTATTAGATTTAAATTGGTGTACACATTAAGAACACGTTGTTTCGAAACAAATGCTGTCAATAATGATCTAAAGCAGTGGCTCTCCACCTAGAGGCGATTGCTTCTTAAAACGCGATTCGGGCTCTTTGGGGGGTGTAAATTGCGATAGGGCGATAGTCTCCTGAAACCTTTGTATAATCCCCTTCCCCCCACTCGTGGTCGATTTTCATTCACGCATAAGGAAGCAATAGGTTTGTTTAATTACGCATAAATAGGCGATGGGTAAAAAAAGGTTGGGAAACATTGGTTTAAATAAATAACCATTTAAAACCATGAGCTGTTTAGTCAATTGTGCGATAGTGTAATTTAAAAAAATCGTAATAATAATAAAAAAATCGTGATTGAAAAATTCGACATAAATCAGAGCAAATATTTCCAGTTTTTAAGTACAATATTATTTATTTTTTTGTCTTGAGTACTGACGTAGGTACCTACTACGTGATTATGAAATTTTGCATAATTTAGTTGTTTATATTAACATGTAACGTATCAAACAATTTTGATTGGCCTTCAAAAAACATTTATCTCATATAACAATGACGGCTTTGACTTTGAAACCTGCCACCTTAGGATCATTTCAAATCGCATTATGAGAGATAAAAATGACAGTCATAATAAAAATTGCAGTTGTGATTAATGTATCCAAATTAACTGAATCTTTATACTGTTTTATTTCAAAGTATGAAATCTTTAATCTAAGTTGCAAAGATATATTAACATTCAAATCTCAAATGCATGCCCACAAACAAACATGTGTAGTTCGCGCTTACAAATGCTGAATGTGTCCTTAAAAATAAAATCCAAGCCTCGAATGAGAATTCCCTGGCATAGGGGTGACATTGGCATAGTAAACCATTTTTTAAAGAATGGGTAGTCAGCAGTGGCGAAGCGCGCCATACAAGCCGGTTCCCATCGGCTTCCTTTTTAAAATGATGTAACAATGTAGTTAAAAAATATAGGCACAAAGTAAAACAAAACATTTAAAACCAAAGAAACAATACGTATTTTTCCCCCATTGAAACCATGCAGTCTACTTTATTTTCATTTCTGCCTCATTTTAAACGGGAAACCGATGGAAACCGGCTTGTATGGCACCCTTCACCACTGGACTAGTCAGTCTCATACCAACCAATAATCCATTGATAAAATTCCGCTCCTTGTGAAATGGGCTAATGTTCGACTACCATGCTGAAATCTACCATGCTCGTTTAAATTCACACCTCAAGACCATTGTTCTTTGACTTAGAGATTGGAATCATGTTGACACCCTAAAAAAAACATCACATTAAAATAAACCTTGCAACTCCTGCCACTCTTCCCTGTAACTTACTTACTTTTACTTTTTACTTTCTTCGGCTCATAAGCCTTGAAGGCTCAGGGCCTTCCGCACCACAATCCTCCAGGACTCTCTGTCTTGTGCTGCTTCCCTCCATGGTCCCCTCACTCCCAGAACTTTGGCGTCGGCTTCAACGTTGTCTGCCCACCGCATCCTGGGACGTTCGAGTGGTCTGTAACTGGAGTTGCAAAATCTAACTTTAGGACCTTTTTTAAACTTTTACAGTGTAGGAGTCAGCCTCATACCAACCTTTTAGTCAAGGGGAAGGGACACCCCATATATGAAACATTACGTGTAAATTAACCACGTTTTTAACAAAAAAAATATTTAAAAAAAAATCTTGTCTCTTCATTTGGTATTTGTGGGATTTTTCCTCTTACAGGGTTTTTATTCAGCAAGTAAACGAGGCGTCTGTAACACTTTGTTTTTCATGCTTCATTTGATGCAAACTAATTTTGTATTTTTATGTCAATTCAAATTTTGCAATTATTTCATATAAATTCCATTGTTTTATTGATGCAGGCAGTGAACCGAAAAATCATACTTACAAAATATTGTTTTCTTTGACAAATCCTTGATATTCAGGAAATCAATTTTCAAAACAATGAACTTAATGGCATTTTTTGCGTTGCGTGGGACATTTAACCTTTATCAACTTCCGAAGAGGCGTAAAAGTGTGTAAAAAAAATTTGCTTTGCAGGAAATAATTAAAGTCAAATTGTTGCTATTTTGTTTTTCGACTTTTTCTTCCTGTACTTCTTCAATGACTCTACAGCCCATATCTCTCTTTGGCCTCCGTTATCCTCAGCCTTCATCCGTCTCTTTCTTCTGTCTTCGACCACCGTTTTTCAGCTTGGCACCTACAGTAGCCACGACGCATCCCTCCTCACTTCATCTTTCCATCTCAACCTTGGTCTTCCAACCCTTTTCTTTCCTCCTGAATGTCCAATTATGATGCTTTTGGAGACCCATGAGTTAGACAACCTTTGTTCAAGTCCAGCCCATCTTTATCTCGGCAGCTTCATATTACTTGTGAAAATGAACAACTTACTGAATAAGGAAATATATTTTATGTGAATTATATCGATACCTTAAAGACGAATGAATAAGTGAAAGATAAAACTAACATGGGTTTCTCAGATTAATGCACCTTTTTCCTTTTTTCTACGAGAGAAACACTAAGAAAGTGTTTTTCACGAGCACTGCCCTAAAATTAAAGTTTTATTCACGATTTCTCCAATCAGTGAATGAACACGTATTAAATTTTAACTTTTTAAGGTGGCAATATGACCATTGGTCAGTTTCAGTATTACGGTCAACACTTTGGACTTGATACTCGAATATATTGAGTTCAAATCCCACAGCTACAACATTGACATTTTTTTTTTTTTTTTTTTTAAATAGATTTGTGAAGAGGAATGCAATTCACCAACCTATTCTGCCTGGCCAGAAACAGGTATTAATATCATCATTTAATAATTCATTTTTGTTTATTATTAATGAATTATTAAATAATAATTACCCAATAACATCTGTTGAACCAGGGTCAAAGTTAAAGTCAAGTGACCGAAGCGGGGATCGAACCAACGTTGTTCCATTCGAAACACGCTAGAAAGATCAGCCCTCTTGACCCCCGCGGCTATAACCCCGACATTTTGATTGACCCCCGATTTTGTAGGAAAAAATACTATTTGATTGTTAATCATGGCGCAGCAAGAGTGTCTCCTGAATACATTGGCTTTGATTATGTCAGTCAGAGTAATGCCAGTTATCCATCAACCGTTCGCCAAGCATAAAAAGTGCAATGAATTTTATTGCCATTTTTAATTTATAAAAATACCTTACTGACGCCATTTTTTTCCTGATCTAAAATTTCTAAAAGACCTAGAAGATTGTAGATGTTGAGAATCAATTCAATTTATAAAAACAAAATTAAATTAATAAATTGACCTACGAATATAATTTCAAAAATCCAACTGATTTCATAATACTTTTTTGATTATTTTTCCTGGTTCAAATTACAGTCATAAGAATCGTCGTTTATCCTTGCATTTATGATATCATACAAATTTTCTGCACATGTTAACAGTCGTGACAAAAAAAATGGTAAGTTTGATAGTATCAGTATCAAAAAGTAACCATTTGATCGATGATGCACAAATATATTGTTGACTTGCAATCCTACACAAGATTAATCATTTTTAAAGTAAGTAGTAAAAATAAAACAATAAAGTATTATTTATTGTTGAAGGCGTGTACATATTTTTTCATCAAAACTTTATAAATGTTTTGTCATTTCAATCAAGGAAGGATATAATAAAAACTATAATTTATTATGCACGATTCTCTCTTGTATAATTATTATTGTTAATCATTTGATAATGACAACTACCTAATGGGCTTGTCAAATTTGAAACGATGTTTGTATTTCTTATTGTTTCCACAATTAACTTACTTTGACTGATGTGTGTTCTAGTAATATATGGGGTTCTTTTGCTTAAATTGTGATTTCAATTTATTTAAAAAAAAAAATCACATTATAGGTACAATGTACTGTTCACTCTTCACTCTCTGCTTACAGGTGTTCGCGTTACAATGATAAAAGCGACTCTGTCTGTCCCAAAGAATCTTTGCTCGTATTTATATGTATTATGTTATTATTAATGCTATTAAGATTCTATTTGAATTTTTTTTAATTATTTATATATAATTATTTATTTTGCACAATTTATTTCAGATACCGGTCCGTAGCTCAGTGGTAAAACTGCGGACTCTGATTGGAAGGTTGTGGGTTCGAATTTCGGCGGAGCACAAAAAATATACCATTTATATTTTCAAATTTGCTCTTCGCTGGGTTGAAAAATTCATAAACCTTTACCAATGACCGGTCACCAAAGGTCCATCCAGCCTTACAGCAACTGGGTCTTGCTTGAGTATTGGCGCTTTGTAGCGACGACCAAGCTCGTACACCTCTGCGGCACTACAACAAGTGTCATAGACCCCTAGAGTCTCTAGAATTTAGGGAGTCTCCCGCACAGGATTTCTTAAAAAAAAAATAAGATACGGGTCACATTCGGTTTGTACACAGAATTGCTTTCGGACTGCATAGCTCGTCGGCTTAAATACTAGTCTGGCTACAGAGCATCTCGTTGAGAACTGAGAGATTACATTGAGAACTGGCACATGCGATATTTCGCCAGAACATTCTATTTAGAATATTCGAGTGAACACTCACACAATCTCGAAAAAATACAAATACAATCATATATTAGCTATGTTATGTCTGATGGAGTCAAGTCGCTATTCTTGACTAGCGTATTTGAAACACAATAACGTTGGTTCGAATCACGCCTGGTACTTGATAATTCAACAGATGCCTTTGCATGCACACAAGCTTCTGCTTTCGCATGAAGACAACTTGCCAGACAAAATAGGTTGGTGAATTGCATTCCTCTTCACGAATATATTTTCTAACATCTATAAACTGCACAAACTTTATCGCAGACACCTCACAAACCTTACAAACTTTAACACACACAAACAAAAACACACAATTATACATTCGTAACAATGCATAGAGTACAAGGTCATTGTATATTTTGTTCATTGGCATCCACATGCGCAATCTATGGAGCGGACATTGTGAAAAGAAGTACAAAAGTATCAGTGACTACTTAACCAATGGTTTCCTATGATCACACAATGTGGGGAAATTGTAGTCAACGTTCAGGCAAGCGTGAAACCTGACAAAACCAGACAGTGCCGTTACAAAACACCCTTAAAGTACTAAACTTAAAAAAAACGTACTTAACTATCCACTGACCAGTCTGTAGACAGTAGACTGGTGGTAAACACTACGCACTCGTAATCTGAAGGTCGCTGGCTCGTTTCCCGGTGGAACACAAAAAATATAATCTGAATTTCAAAGTATGATCTTCGTTGGCATTAAAATATGATTTTTTTGACGGATATGTTGGTATGAGGCTGTGTGGGAGGCTCCCCAATTCTTGAGAGTCTTGGGGGTCTATGTCACCCTGGAAGGGTGCCACAGAGGTGTTGCTTGAGGTCTTGGTTCTGTCGTGAGGGGCTGCAAGGAAGTGGTGATTGATGTTGGTTTTGAATAAAACCGGATTAAATTGTAAAATATTGTAAAAATGGTTCACTTTGCTAAAGTCACCCCTGTTTCAGCAAAGGTTGTCAAGAGTTGCAGGGATTATATTCATTTGAGGTTGTGTTTTTATTGTTTTTAAGTCCCCATGCGGCATGTGTAAGAATATTTATACATGTTTTCTTATGAGAATGCACGTAATATGAATCTTAAATGTTAATATATCTTTGCAGCTTAAATATTGGATAATGGATGCCTTTAAAAAGACTGTTCACCAAAAGTCTACAGCATTGGGGCTTTAATTGTGTTGTTGCGCTTTTATTTTATGAATACCAAGAATGTAAAGAGCTCTTGAAGTGTAATTCACGCAAAAAAAAGCGCTTAGAAAATAAAGAGTTTTATATATGATCTGGAAAACTCATTTCAAGGTTTGGAGATCATAAACGAGTTTCAGTTCCTTGGATCTCAAATAAGTAACGAAGGATCTTGCGAAGGAGAAATTAGACGCCGTATCGCCATTGCCAAAAGTGCCATGTCTAAGCTGGACAAAATATGGAAAGACCGGGGTGTGAGTAACAGCACCAAGATTAAGCTTGTCAGGAGTCTGGTCCACTCTATTTTTCTCTATGCTGCTGAAACATGGACCATAAAAGCAGCAGAAAAAAGAAAAATTGACGCTTTTGAAATGTGGTGCTGGAGGCGCATGCTTCGAATCCCATGGACGGCTAGACGCACCAATGAGTCCATTCGTCGGGAGCTGCGTTTGGATGGCTTGACTCTGGCCAACATGTGTACACGCCGTATTCTTCAGTTCTTCGGACACGTTGTCCGTGGCAATGAGGATAGCCTGGAACGACTGGTTGTGATCGGTAACTTGGAGGGGAAGAGAGGAAGAGGTAGATCCCTCACACGATGGACCGATCAAGTGAAGACAGCAGCAGGCACCTCGGTAGTTGGAGCTTTGCGGGCAGCGCAGTCGAGGGAGAGCTGGAGAAGATTGGTTGCTTCCACAAGGGTCACAACCCTCAGTAATGAGGAATAGGATTAAGAAGATATATATTTTTTTTATTTTTCCAACCATTGAAAAGTATAATAATTTTATAGGCAGAGATAGAGCATGTACAACAAATTGTCCTTGCTCTAATAATATGTAAAGTTAGAAAAATATTTCATACATTTTTTTATTGAATAATTTATAAATTAAAACGTAACATTTTGATAGAATATTGAGACATTCAATATTCAAATTTATTGAATTTAACTGATGAATATAATAAATAATACTATGATAAAATATCTGCCATCTGTGGAACAGACATCGAACTTTTATCGCGTGGTTGTATTTCACCGTTCGGTTCGTGAGTATTAAAACTTATCGTCTGATCCATAGATGCTATGTGTATCGTATAAGAATAAAATCATTTACAAAATATTAAATATTTTTATTAGTGAAATCACTAGAAGGATAGCCCTGACATGGACAGCTTTCGGAAATCTAGGCTACATCCTCAACGACAAAAAAATGCCTGTTAACCTGAAACGCAGGGTCTTTGAGTAATGCGTGCTTCCAGTATCCACCTATGGCTTGGAGAGAAAAAGCTCATTCAGTACCTATAGCATCAACAGATAGCAGACGTGCCAAAGATACGATTTTCAACGTCACTATAGAAAGCGACAATTTTCAAGCAAGGCCCAACTGCTGCAAGGCCGAATGGACCTTTGATGAGTGGTCTTCGGTTAAGACAAATGAATTTTTCAACCCAGCGAAGAACATAACACAAACAAATAACCTCAACAATCAACAAAATAAAGCATATTATATGCTTCAAGCTTTAGCAACCTTGAACCATTTGTTCTGAATTAGGCTCTGATAAAGAGGTTCGCGTTTTTGCATGTCGCTTCTTTTTACTTCACGAAAAGGCCTTTCCTATTCCTTAAGTCAATAGCTTAGTTGGTAGAGTGCTTGCATTCCATGCCGTGAGCTCGGGGTCCAATCCCGCCGAGGATGTCAGAAATAAGTTCCCGTTTCGGTGTTTATTTCAAGCACCAAAATAAAATACCGGCAAGATTTACTCAGCCTTTACAAGAAATGAGTACCAGCTACTTCAACTGAAGTGGTTGGCGTAAGGCCTTACCTGTACAAATAAATAGGTTCAACTCGCCACATGCGACCCCTTCGGGGATAACGCAGCAAGAAGGGACTCTATATGTGTAGCTTAGTTGTGTTTTTTTAAGAGTCCATGTGATGTGGGTCTTACAAATACATACATACAAATGCAAGGGTTAATTGATCATTGATTATGTGTATTCCGAACAATACTTTGCGAAATTCTTTGCGAATTTACCTTGATCAGACTTGTTTTCAAACTCATGTATAATTCCAACTCGTTATTATGAAATGTTTGCATGCTCACATTTTAATTGATGTTTGACTTAAATTTGAAGAAAACATTTGTAACAAGTGTAATTACTATGGCATATGTGTACCTACACACGTATAAGCTCCGATTGTTTGCCGAATGACTCGTCGTGTCGTGACTTGACAATTTGCGGTACTCGAAAGAGGTTTTTAAATGAATCTACTATGTAATAACGGATACGGACATCGTGATATAGATTTAGCGAGACGTTAGCGATTTTTTTTCCAAAATAATTTTACTAATTATTTATTATTGATGACAATTTAACTCAAATGAGCTTAACAATAAATATTATATTTTTTAAGGGTAGGTATATTATAAGGGTAGTGAAAGTCCATTGTATTTTTGCGAGGGGACCATTGTACTAGCAACAAATAAAAAAATGTTTGCTTTTTTCTTAGCAACCCGGTCAGTAGACGACTCAATATTGTCTTCATCAACTCACATGTGGACCTCATAGATTAATGTTGTATGGTGAGATAAAAAAATAACTTGCATCGATTTGCAAGTAAAACAGTAATGATATGTAATTTTCTCAGCAGGGACTTCGTCCCCTTAGTGCTTGATTGTCTTATGTCCTTTTTCTTCTTCTATTTGTGCCACTTTTATCGAAGATCGGCGATCATCATGGCTATTTCGACTTTAGATGCTGCGGCTCGAAACAGGGACTTGGTGCTTCTACCGAACCACTGTCACAGGTTTTTCAGCCAGGATGTCCTTCGGCGTCCCTGAGATCTTCTCCCCTTAATCGTACCCTGTACGATAAGATGAAGGAGACGGTAGGTACTTCTCATTTCTCATTATGTGACCGAAGTACATAAGCTTTCTCTGCTTAATGGTATGCGTATGTCCAACAGAGGTAAGTTCCCATGAGCAGTGCTTGATCCAATGTGTCTTATGAAAACTGAAAATTAATTTTAAAATATTTTTTAAAAACTCTCACATTATCGAGTTTGATGTTTTTTTCTTACTCACATATGCGGCTGACCACCCATGCTGTAGAAAATGGTTCATTTTGCCAATGTCACCCCTGTTTCAGGGAAGGTCGGCAAGAGTTGCAGGATGAATGTCCATTTGAGACTTGGTTTCTATATTGTAGGTTCACATGCGGCATGCGCAAGCGCGAACTTGTACGTGTCTGCTTGTGAGAATGCATGTTATGTGAATCCCCAATGTTACATATATTTGCAACTAAGATTAGATAGATGAGATTAGATTAGACATTGGGTCGATGTGATTCTTTAGATGATTTCATTGAATGGTCATCTTTGAATCAAATGGTAGATAAGCCAAACAAGCACTGGGTGGATGACTTATTGTAATTTTTGAATATGAGGAAAGGTTGTGTTGAAAGATAAGATCAAGTAAATTACTTGCTTGCTAAGGATGTCCTGTTCATACCCAAACTAGTTATCAAAAAAAAATTCTGCACAGTGCATATTAAATTAAATGGCTGCAATTAGTCAACCATAAAAAAAACAATTTATATCCTCGATGAATTCCTTGACTTATAGGTTGGTATAAGGCTGACCACCCATAATGAAAAAAAAAATAATGTCACCCCTGTTTCAGGGAAGGTTGGCAAGAGTTGCAAGGCTTATATTCATTTGATATTGAGTCTCATTTTTTATAGAATATGTTTTGTAGTTTATTTTTTTTTTTTAGCGATTGTTTGTTTTATATACTTAACTGTGATTGATTGTTTTTATTTCTTGATTTAAAGGTTGGTATGAGGCTGACCACCCATACTATAAAAAATGGTTCACTTTGACAAAGTCATCCCTGTTTCAGGGAAGGTCGGCAAGAGTTGCCGGGCTTATGTTTATTTAAAATTAGGTTTTATATTGTAGGTTACGTGTCTGCTTGTGGGAATGCATTTGATATACATCTTAAATGAAATATATCTTTGAAACTTAAACTAAAGATTGTAGATGTTTTAAGGTAACATGCATGTATAAGCGCGAACATTTTCGTGCCTACCTGTGAGAATACATTTAATATGAATCTTAAATGAAATACATCGTGGCAAATTGGATTGTAGATTATAAATAAATATTTATCTTGCCATGAGAAATGGAAAATTTGGGCTAGTAATAATTAAATAATTAACAATAGGACATAGTTATTATTTCGCAATTAAATTTCGCAACAATTGCCATTTCCAATAACAAATTATGTAAATGTATATCGCCACCTTAAAGGAAAAACTAAATAAGAACTGATTCACTGATTGGAAAAATCGTGGATAAAATATTTTATTGGGTGTAACTTCTCGTTGCAAGTGAACTAATTATAAGTAAGTCTAATCTACTCTAATCTAAGTTGTAAATATATGTCACATTAAAGATTCGCATTACATGCATTTTCACCAGCAGACACGTATAAGTTCGCGCTTAAATGCCGCATGTGGACCTACATTATATAAATACGAATCTCAAATGAACATACACCTTGCAACTCCGGCCGACCTTCCCTGAAAATTGGGTGACATTGGCAAAGTGAACCATTTTCTACAGCATGCGTGGTCAGACTCATACCAACCTATAAGTCAAGGAAGTCAATAGATAAATAAAAGAGAAGAAACAGAAAAATTCGAAGAAAAACCTTTAAATATGTCTTCGGAAGTAAAAGTAATTAAGGTAGGTATATAATCGTTTTGATTGAAAAAGAAGTATTGGTTTTATTTACTTCCAAACTTACAATTGACCCGTACTAGGGGTCAATTGTAACAGTAGGTGTCTTTTCACAAAAACTTGATTTTTACAGTGTTCTGCTACAATCGAAAAAAATAATCTCAAAAATTGCATAGAGTATAAAACTGAAATGCAGTATGTAATTGCAGATGTTTTTAGTAACTTGTAAATTCTAAGCTACGAGCCGTTCTTTCAAAAATGTCACTATTGACCCCGGTGTACCCTACTCGTGTACCAATAGAATGTTGTTTTGCTTTTTAATATTAATTCTAATGACCATTATAAACTTTATGCCTGTTTTTCGGTAAGAAAAAATTACTAATTTTGTTAAATCAACTTGTGGCAATTTAACAAAGAAAAAACCTATTTTTTTACGTCCATCCATCCCGATTTTTGTACAAAAAAGATGAAGCAGAATACCGTGAGTGATTACCACTTTTTGTTGATTATAAAATCATTTTCGTGCAGTGCAAAAAAATGCAAGGGTCAATATCTTTCTGCTTACGTACGTCCAGTCTAGCCATCAAGTCAAAGGATATTAAGACGGCATTATAAAGTACAATTCAGTGTTTCTTTTTTTATTTTAAACAATAATACTACGGCTTAAATTGTTCTTTTTTACATAAAAAATATGATTATTAACAATTCTGTAATAATATATTGTAGTGTTTTTGGGTTTGGAAAGTCTCTAAATTAAAACATACAGGTCTTCTTTCAGGATATTTATTTTCACATAATTTATTTTACAATTTAAATTTATTTTTTACACTTTTAGCATTCAAATTTATTTTTACAGTTAAGCACCTCACACAATCTTCAATCAAAGGTGACTATCGATCTGGCCTGCTGTATCCAACATTGCGCCTTATACTTTACAGACAGAAGTCTCTAGGGACCAATTTTCCAGCAAACTCTCGAACGTTCTACCGGCTTCAAGAGTACAAAGGGATTATTTCATTTCTAGATTTTTTAGGCCTATAATAATTTCTACCTACGATGTACACCTATATTAATCTACTATTTACATTACAATATTATAAATGATAAATCCTACTAATTAAGAAAAAAAAAAAGTCTCGCCCTCATGATGGGATAAAGAAAGAAAGGGCAGGAGGAAAGGTAGGGAACGGAAATGTTATTCGCATACCAAACAAAATAGCCACAGACCAAGGAAACCGATTCCTGAAAGCAACTCTCCAGCATCATTAGCCGGCCGTGTAAGCCTAAAACATCTATTCAATTTTTACCATTGTTTGAATAAATGTCTATTCTGCGATATATTTGTTTCTACCCTGGTCTTGCACCTGGTATATCCCATCACGTCAATTTTTTTTAAACATTAATCTTTGTACCTTTTTATTGCAATTTTTGGCGAAATCTTGTAAGTCGTCACGTATGCAGTGAAGATAGGAGACTCGTGCGTGTTTTTTCTCGGAAAACAATAACGCAAAAAGAGAATACAAGTTGTATTTCAACATTTCATTACATTTGAAGAAACGGGTAGATGAAGTAACCGCCAAGTAGTGTTATACGCAAGAAACAGATGTTGTGCACAATACTGCATGGAAATTGAGGCCAGTCTCTGACCAACTGCATTGCTCAGAAACAAATTGTAAACAAGCTTCACATGTAGTGTCACTTCTCTCCGCGTTCTCCACGTAGGACCCGAATTTGGCGAGTGGAACCTAATTATTTTTATAGGTAACACCAACCACTTCAGTTGAAGTAGGAATTTACCAGCTAACGACCCCTCGTTAGCTAGTACTCATTTCTTGTGTAGGCTGAGTAGACCTGGCTGGCATTTTATTTTGGGTTTTAAAATAAACGACGAAGCTGTAAGTCATTTTTAACACCCTCGTTGGGATTTGAACCTGAGCTTTTGGCATGGAATACAAGCACTCTACCAACTGAGGTATTGATTGCACAGGACTGAGAAGTAAATAGAGAAAATAAATAAGTGAAAAGTATGTAAGTCGGCAAGAGTTGCAGGGCTTATGTTCATATGAGATTGGATTTTTCAAAATCCACAAGCGGCATTTGTAAGTGCGAGCTTATACGTGTCTGCTTGTGAGAATACACGTAAATGAATCTTAATTATAATGTATCTGGGCAACATAGATTGTAGATTATACAAATTATAGGTCCATACTTTAACAATTTTTTTGTATGCCTATATCAAGTCAGGTCACTAAAATTTCACCCAGCATTAGAGCAACTGGAAGGTTTTGGATTCAAATCCCAGCGGATCACAAAACTATACCAATTATATTTCCAAATGTGCTCTTTGCTGGGTTGAACAATTCATTAACCTTTACCAATGACCGGTCACTGAAAGGTCCATCCAACCTTACAACAACTGGGTCTTGCTTGAAAATTAGCGCTTTCTACAGCGACGACCAAGCTCGCAGAGGGCTCTAAATGTGTGATACATACAAAAACAGACTCCAGAATCATCAGAACAGTCTTGGATGGTGCCCCCTCAGATGTTAGACCACTCGGACGTCCCAGGATGCGGTGGGCAGACAACGTTGAAGCCGACGCCGAAGTTCTGGGAGTGAGGGGACCATGGAGGGAAGCAGCACAATACATAGAGTCCTCGAGGATCGTGGTGCGGGAGGCCCTGAGCCTTCAAGGCTAATGAGCCGAAGAACGTAAAGTAAAAGTAATATTATAACTGAATCTTGCTTGACTAAGCGCCCTGAAGCAACGATCTAGCGCGCACAGAGCCCTTGGGGTGTGTTTCATAAGAAAACGAAGCCCATTAATTAAATCAACAAATCGTACTCTTCCTAAAGTCTTTATTATAGTACCTACCTAAAGTTGAAAACTTCTCTTTTAAACTTAATCAGATCGATACAAGATTAACGGTTTGTTTATTGGAATTGTGAAGATTAATTTTAAATTGATAATGTTAGGATAAAACACAGAAGTTGTTCTTCACGAGTTGATTTGTTTCCTCAAGCGCTTACGATGATATCGCATCGATAATGATGTGATAAAATCATTAATATAATTTATAAACTTTATAATTTAGATTTAAAAAAATCAATTACACACATGATTTTTTTCATTAATGCCACTAATAATAATAATAGGTAATAAATTGACAATATTTTTAGTGCCGTTTTGTGAATTCACTGCAAGGGCACTGCAGAGCCATAGCCCCTCCCGAACAAGCATGTCTTCAATCCTGACTTAAATGCACTTGTACTCTCCTCAGCTCTCAGCTCGTGTGGTAAGGCATTCCACAGCAGAGGGCCAGCAATGCAAAAAGCACGATCTAAATAATTGGCCATGTTGCTTCTGCAGGGAACCCTGAATCTATTCACAGCAGTACTGCATGCAGACCTCAGAGTACCCCGCCTACCCTCTACTGTGTCCCCCACACATAGCTCTGAGATATACAGTGGCGCAATGTTCTGCGAGGACTTAAATACAGTTAAGCAGACCTTGTACTCCACCCTCTCCTTTATTTTCAGCCAATGAAGCTGATCCCTGAGTGAGGGTGTGATGTGCTCAGTAATTTTTAAATTACAGATCAAACGTGCCGCAGCATTAAGCACAGATTGAAGTCTGCCCAGCTGTACAAGTGGCAAGCCACTGTATATCCCATTACAGTAATCAAGCCGGGAGAGCACAAATGCAGCAACAAGAGCCTTGGTTTCCTCGACTGGCAAGCATCTCCTGATGCTCCTGATCAATCTGATCTGGAACATTCCAGCACTTACTGTTTTTGATATTTGGGTTTCCAGTGAAAGTCCAGAATCTATATATACTCCAAGAAATTTTAAGATTGAGGATGGTTTGATACTCACACCCTCAATAGGAATAGAGTTAGTCCCACAAAGGTGCTGTCTGCGCGGGGAAGAGATCCACATTATCTCTGTCTTAGATGGATTAAGTTTAAGCTTACAATGTGCCATCCATCGCGCAATTTCCCCTATACATCCTACTATGTCATTTTCCAGCAGATGTTTCTGATCAGGATCAGCAAACCTGTATAATATGCGGTCATCCGCATATCCATGGGATAAGAAGCCCCACTTATTTGTTATCCTGTCAATGGAATTTATATATAAGATAAATAATATAGGTCCGAGTACGGAACCCTGCGGCACCCCATATTTGACAGGATAGAGTGAAGATTCTGTTCCACCATAACATACGGACTGCCAGCGATCAGACAAATAGGATACCAGCCAGTCAAGCGAACCATTACAAAAACCAAACTCTATGGACAGCTTATCAACCAGCATTGCATGATCCACTGTATCAAATGCAGCGCTCATATCGAGTGTGGATAGTAAAGCCACCTTTCCACCTTCGACACCAGAAATTAAGTCAGACAATACTCTTAGCATAACAGTCTCCGTGGAGTGGTTCGCTCGATATGCACTCTGCGTTACAGAAAGGAGATTATTTGATTTTATATATTGCATGATCTGAGATGATACAACACGTTCAAGCACTTTAGAAATAATGGGCAGATTTGATATTGGCCGAAAGTTACCAGGGTCATCATAGTCCAGGTTCGGCTTCTTTATGACCGGTGTTACAGTTGCCGTTTTTAAGCCCACTGGCACATGTGAACTTTTTATTGAGAGATTCACTATTCTAGTGATAATAGGGAGCATTACTGGTAAGCATGCCCTTAGTAGCCACATAGGCATAGGATCCAAACGACATTGCTTGCTGGGCAATGAAAGGATACACTTCCGCACTTCATCCTCCTCAACACAGGCAAAATTACACAAAGAAACACTTCCGATCACTGCCTCCAGACTATATGAGTCATCACAGGTTAATCCTAAATATAAGTCCTCTATTTTATTATTGAAGAAATCTGCCAGTTCCTGAGCCCTCAGTGATGAGACACTTGTGTTCGCTGCAGTCAGGTGTCCCAGGTCCTTGAGGCAGTTCCACAGCTTTCGCGGATTTCCACGCTCTTCCTCAATTTTCTGTTTCCAATGTATCTCTTTTTTCAGCTGTATGAAATTTCTGTAATCACCCTGTCTTGCTATCCATAATTGCCTGCTCTCTCTTGATTTAGTCTTCCTGTAGATTCGTTCACTTTTCCTCAGACTTATCTTTTTTTCATGGCATTCATCATCGAACCACCGATCGTCAGGTTTCCTCCTTTTTATTCTCCTAGTACTTACAGGTGCTGTCTTATTTATTAGGCTAGATAAAATGGTGTTATATTTATTCACCATTTCTTCCACCTGCATCGTTTCTAGAACCCGTAAGTCCAAGAGCTCTGAAGTCTGTAGTTCCATGAGAAAACCATCCAGATCAAAGTTTTTCCATGTCCTAGTGGTAATCACATGGTATGCAGCCCTAGGTCTCGAGAAGTCAACATTCATCGTGAGCATTCTGTGGTCAGACAGGCCAATGTCAATGACATTTATACCGCCCAGCAATCGCAATGTTTCACTCCTTGTGATGACCACATCAATAGTGCCACCAGCATCATGAGTAGGAGATGTGATCCATTGTATACATCCCAGATCTTTCAGTATTTTGTGGAACTTTTTTGCATAATGACAATTTAGATCTTCGGTGTGTATATTTACATCACCTGTCACAATAAAAGAACAGGAGTAGCTTGTGCATTTCTCCATCAGGGTTCTGAACTCATCAAAGAACGCTGTCTCCGGTACCTTTGATCCAGGTCTGTACACTTCCACGATGACTAGAGAGGCACCAGGTGAGAGTATGTGACAGCCGATGCATTCAAAAGTCTTGAAAGAATAGCTAATATTAATATTCTGTAATTTAAATGCACCCATTGCAATGATTGCCACTCCCCCACCAATAGTGTGAGCACCATCGGATGTATTCTCCCTGGCAGCCTCAACAACAATAAATCCTGCATCACGTAAAGCTCTAATGCTATGACCATCCGTTTGATGCCAGGTTTCACACAGCATCAAGATATCCAGCTGGTGCGTCTTTTGCAACTCTACAAGATCATCAACCTTGTTCCCTATCGACCTGGCATTCCACACAGCCAGTTTTACTATTGCGGGTGGGACTACATGCTGTCGATCTGCACTTGATGCATTTCTGCCAGATCCCCTGCAGCCCCTCCGTCTCTTTTTGCCTCTTTGTAGTTTACTCAATAGTAGTAAATCATCCCTTTTATTTGGTTCCAAGGCCCTGGTGTTGAGTTGCTTTAAAGTTGCAATGTCATATGTAATCATAATATTATTCAGATTATTATCACCACAATACTATTTTAACTTTTATCTGTCAGGTTGTTCAAGTCAAACCATTTTCAACTTTTTTCTGTCAGATTGTCCAAGTCACAATAACTTTTATGAATTAATTAATGTCAATCACAAATAAACATTCAAAAACACAACATCAGACCACAAAACAACAGTAAATCATATCAAAAATCCTACTAATTAAGAAAAAAAAAAAGTCTCGCCCTCATGATGGGATAAAGAAAGAAAGGGCAGGAGGAAAGGTAGGGAACGGAAATGTTATTCGCATACCAAACAAAATAGCCACAGACCAAGGAAACCGATTCCTGAAAGCAACTCTCCAGCATCATTAGCCGGCCGTGTAAGCCTAAAACATCTATTCAATTTTTACCATTGTTTGAATAAATGTCTATTCTGCGATATATTTGTTTCTACTCTGGTCTTGCACCTGGTATATCCCATCACGTCAATTTTTTTTAAACATTAATCTTTGTACCTTTTTATTGCAATTTTTGGCGAAATCTTGTAAGTCGTCACGTCACGTATCGTCACGAATGCACAATAACTTTTATGAATTAATTAATGTCAATCACAAATAAACATTCAAAAACACAACATCAGACCACAAAACAACAGTAAATCATATCAAAAACAATTTTTTTTTCAGGAGACACTATAACTTATGTCAGGCCACTTTGACAGCGCCATAGACTAGATATTACTAAGACCATAAAGTATAAGAAACATATTTTTAAAAACAACGGACAATTTTTGGTAAGAGCCCTCTTAAGATGAATTTAAAATGTGAACGTATCTTTGCAACTTAGATTATGGTTTGATATATTTATAAAAAAAATATTTTAGAAAAAGTGGATAGCACAATAGTCTGGTATTTCTGCTTATTTGGTGACGTCATCAAATTCCAATCGACATTAAAACATTACTCCCTTCGATCGTGTAAATAGAAAGAATATACGGAAACCAAATTACTCACTAGGGGTGCTGTTTTTACTTTCATAGATTTTCATATTTACGCGATCGAGACGAGCTTATGCTCGTTTTATACTCAGGGTGCTTGTCGGTTAATACCATTGACTTATGATATCTGTGGACTAGAAATTATTATAATGAAAATAGACATTATACATCTGTTTCAACTTACTTACGAAAATAGTCCTAATTGAGAAAGAGAACAAATTACCTCCCAGTTGCATTTTAATGTGTACAAAAAAACTCGGACGCATGTAAAAATATTTCTAGAAAGGTGGCAACATTGCCGCGTGCATACAATGCCCGAACCAGTCGAAGTTGACGAATTTAAACGGAATTCGAGCCATTATTTAAAGACATCATGGCATGTGCTATAATTGGGTGACAAAACACAAAATGGAGGAAGCAAGAAACTTGACACGTAAAAACATGTTTCGTACACATCTACAACGTTTTTTTTTTTAAGAAATCCTGTGCGGGAGACTCCCTAGATTCTAGAGACTCTAGGGGTCTATGACACTTGTTGTAGTGCCGCAGAGGTGTACGAGCTTGGTCGTCGCTGTAGAAAGCGCCAATTCACAAGCAAGACTCACTTGCTGTTAGGCTGGATGGACCTTAAGTGACCGGTCATTGGTAAAGGTACCTATATGAATTTTTTCACCAAGCAAAGAGCATATTTGAAAATATTAATGATATGTTTTTCGTGCTCCGCCGGCATTCGAATCCACAACCTTCCATTTACGAGTCCGAAGTGTTACCACTGAACTACGGACCGGTCAATGCGGACAACTCATGCGTTGTAAATCTTGTGATCGATAAAATTGACGAATTTAAAAGGAAATAGACATCATGGCATGTGTTATAATTGGGTGACAAAACGCAAAATGGAAGAAGCAAGAAAACATAGAATTTGACATGTAAAAACATGTTTCGTTGGCTAAAACTGGAGCCAAATCAAGGATTGAAGAACCTATAAGAAGAGTTAACACAATATTTGGAGAGCGTGCATTTGCAGTTGCTGGCCCTCTGGCCTGGAACCACCTGCCACATCATGTGAGAGAGCTAGAGGACCATGGAAAGTTCCGGAATGCACTGAAGACAAGCAAATATCTGGCATCGTTTGGACCAGCGCCCTTGGAGTGATTACATCATGAAACGGCGCTATAAAGAAATCATCAACTCATCATCATCATTCGTAGGTACACCACTGCAACGTTTGACAGGACTGAGACAAATGTGGGCTATAGTATATATCAATGCAGTAAGTTAGCTTCTGTTCCTCCATGTTATTACTTAATGGTTGATACCTTTATAGAGTGGACAAGTTTATTACAAGATGGCAGTTAGCGGCAAGGTGTAATTTACGATATATTTTGTGATGAAAGTGCTAATATTGTGTGCAGCGTTTCACAATCTCACACACATTTCCACAGGTATACTTAACCGGTCCGTAGTCTGGTAGTTAGCGCGTCGGACTCGTAACTTGAAGGTTGTGGGTTCGAATCCCGGCGGAGCACAAAAAAAATACAATATATATATTTTAAAATATGCTCTTTGCTGGGTTGAAAAATTCATATACCTAAACCAAAGACTACTAAAGGTCCATTCAAGCTTACAGCAATTAGGTCTTACTTGAGAATTGTCGCTTTCTATAGCGACGACCAAGCTCGCAGGGGGCTCTTGAGGTGAGATACACGAAGAAATAGCGCTCACCTAATCTAATCTACTCTAAGTAGCAAAGATATGTTATATTGGAGATTCAAATTACATGCATTTTCACAAGCAGACGCGTACAAGTTTGCGCTTGCACATGCCGCATGTGAACCTACAACATAAAAACCAAATCTCAATGGACATGCACCCTGCAACTCTTGCCGTCCTTCCCTGAAACAGGGGGGACATTAGCAAAGTGAACCATTTTTACAGCATGGGTGGTCAGCCGCATACCAACCTATAAGTCATCGTAATATCATTATTATTATTATTATCAACGTTCAACGACAAATTGGTTAGAGATAACTCGTCCACAAACAGTTCGCCAAGGACAAATCGGTCACACGACAGTTCACCCATAAGATTTTTCCATCAATGACATTTCGGCCACGCACAATATAGATCCACAGACAGCTCCATCCCAAAAAAAGCTTTGTAATTACTGGAGTTGTTATTCATTACTTTTCTATTATGGCGCAAAAAAATCACTCTCAACTTAATAATGTTAATGGGCTGGTCGTGTGATAATATTGTTTTTATTTATCTCGGCGGGAAAACGTCAGAAGTCCGACGAATAACAAAATGCCGAGCGACGTCATATTTTTTGTCTTTTAAATTAGTCAGGACTTCATCATGAGTTTGTAATGGTCATAAAGTGAACATGTTTTTTTCGTGTGAAGAAAATCTATGATGCAGGATTTGAATCTTTTTCTTCATCTTTTTCTTCTTTTTTGACCGTTCTGTAGACAAGTCGCTCCCCCAGTTCTTGTTTACCGTATACGCCAATCTTGTCAAATATGACTTTTTCATGCAGTTGTCTTATGAATCAAATTCTTCACAATCTGAGCTAAGAAAAACCGTAAAACTCTATAATGTGAGAATTCTTTTAAATATTTTTAAAATAAATTTATTGTATTCATAAGACACATTGGTCCAGTACACATGCAAACATTGCTCATGTAAGTTTTTCTCAATGGCGTATACGGCAAACAAGAACTAAGGCAGCGCAATAACAAAATGTTAGTCAGGTTTTACCCTAATAACCTAGCCGAATGACGTCGTATTTTTTTTGTCTTTGAAATTTGTCAGGACTTCATAATGAGTTTGAACAGTCAGAAAATAAATAATGTGAGCCTCTTTCTTGGCGCGAAGTAAATCTATGATTCAGAATTTGAACCTTCTTCTACATCTTTTTCTTGTTTTCTTGGCGCGAAGTTAATCTATGATTCAGGATGTGAATCTTCTTCTGCATCTTTTTTTTGTTTTTTTGCAGGTCTGCAGTTTAATGGTTAGCGTTTCCAACTCGGAAATGGAAGTTTATGGAATCTCGACGTAAATATACCATTTAAATTATCAAAAATGCTCTTTACCGGGTTGAAAAATTCATACAACTTTACCAAAAGCCAGCGGGAAAGTTGCTGTAAGACTAGATGGACCTTGGTGACCGGTCTTTGGTAAAGGTATATGAATTTTTCAGCCCAGCGAAGAGCATATTTGAAAATACAACTGCTTTATTTTTTGTGATTCGAGCCCACAACCTTCCATTTAAGAATCCAAAGCGTAACCACTAGACTACGTACCGATGGCTTGGATCGGCCTGCGTGGAAATTATCCACAATTCATGCATCACGAGGAGCTACTTGAGGAAACTGGATTCAGAAGCCTGGAAACCAGAAACAGCAGGTCTCTTGTATTGCTTTCTCATAAGTTCATCAAAGGCTTAATAGACAGTCCCACTCTGTTGGAGAACTAAAGGTTGTATTTGCCTGAAGACTACACCCGTGGACGAGGATATAACTTATTTCATGTACCGAAAAGCCATATTGATGTCGTGGCGAAAAACCCTATGACTCGGAGCTTAAATCTCTTAAATAAGTCCAATAAACACATTTTTATGTGTATTTTATAAAGTTTTAAAATCTAGCAATAGAGTTCTTCCCAGCGTGTATTGATAGCTGTGAGGGTGCACTGTAATTAGGGTAACCTGTTGTGCACAAAAAATAAAACAAAAAGCTTCATTAAGTTTCCTGATTAAATTTATTTACTCTTTTTGTTGAACCTACGTCAGAACAATTTGTGTAGGTATGTAGGTAATTTTCACATGATCAAAAGTTCTTACAGAAAGTACTGCTCACAACAAATTGCTCAACAACTTTTTATATAAACAAAAAACACAAAACGTAGATGCAATGATGACCACTGGAAATTCGGAGTTTTTTCAACAGAGTCATTAAAAACATAATCAGTTCACCAAGTATAACACATTATGTTTAAACTCAACAATTGTGTTATAACAAAAAACGTATAAAAATCAAAGCAACGCTTTTTGAGAGCGTTTTAGCTTTCATAATTTTTTGATAAAACGTTGTTTGAATAACAAGATAATGTTTTATACTCGGGGTACGAGTATAAAATGGAAAATGATTGGCATGGACTTTGTACTAACATTAAAAGATTTTTTTGTATGAATTCAAGTTCACCTCAGAGTAGGTACATTTTGGAAGTCACGGATAGCATATGTTGCTTTATAAAAAAAACAGTTCTTTGTACAACTTTGTACATGTACAACAGGCATGGCAAAGGCAAAAATGATATTGCGGGCCACATAGCCTATTTTGTAGAGTCTACAGAAACGTCTCGATTTAAAAAAATGAACGTCAGATAAAAAATATTCATCCCTTAAGTTCTTTGACTTATATAGACTTATATAGACTTATATATCTTTGACTGTTCCTTGACTTATAGGTTGGTATGCGGCTGACCACCCATGCTGTAAAAATGGTTCACTTTGCCAATGTCACCCCTGTCTCAGGGAAGGACGGCAAGAGTTGCAGGGTGTATGTCCATTTGAGATTTGATTTTTATGTTGTAGGTTCACATGAGGCATGTGCAAGCGCGAACTTGTACGTGTCTGGTTGTGAGAATGCATGTAATGTGATTCTTCAATGTAACATGTGGCTACAGACAAAAAATGATTAAAAGAGCAAATGAACGCATTGATTATGAATAATACCTAATATATGTTTATCCAACCTTAAAATTAAAAAATGTTTAACTTCGAAGATAATATTCTTGATAAAAAAATGAACATAGATGAACGGGTTTTTGATTCGACTAATGACATAAACATAAATTTACATAAATCTGCCAATACGTTATTATTATTTCATATGAACATAAGAAGCATCGAAAAAAATTTTAGCGAATTTGTACTAACATTAAAATCATTAAAATGTTCACCGGATGTTATAGTGTTAACGGAGACGCATAGCGCAGGTGAAATCAACTATAATATCCCTGACTATAGCTACTTCACAACACTAAACAAAATTAATAAGAATAGCGGCGTATCATTATTTCTATCACAAAAATGTAAAATGATTAGTTTTAAAGAAATAAATGACATAAAATATACTAATATACTTAATATTGAAATCAAGGTACAAAACGAGATATTTAATATTTTTGCCATATATCGAACCCATGCAACAGTCTTATCCCAGTTTGTTAACGAATTAAAAAGCGTATTAATTAGAAATAAAAACAAAAGATCTATTATTGTAGGCGATATCAACTTAAATATAGCGAATGATTATTCATCGAACGATAAAGACAACTACTTAAATATGCTCGCCGAATTAAACTTCTTATCTTGTATAAATTCTTACACTAGAAACATCAAAAATCAAAGACCTTCGTGTATTGACCACATATTTACAAATATTCCGGAATATCATAATATAATATCCGCAGTCATACATACAAACATTACTGACCATTATTCTTGTATTTTAAAATACAAATTAGATATTCCAAGTAAAACAAATGATACAACACAAAAAAACTTAAAAACCATGTTTCTACACCTAGACATTTTAAAAAATAAACTACAAAATGAAAATTGGTCAGAAGTATATAAATGTAGTGATGTAAATGAAAGCAACAATTTATTCAACATGAAATTAACTGAAATCATTAATGAGTCAACAAAGAACATAAACAGAACAAAATCTAAATATAAACCTATCAAAGCATGGATCACCCATGGCCTAATAGTTTCAATAAGACATAAGCAAACACTTTACAAAATAACCACTAAAAGACCAAACGATGAAAGCATATACAAACACTATAAGTTGTACAAAAAAAAACTCACGTATTTAATAAAAACCACTAAAGAAAAATATTATGAAAAAAAGTTAGGAAACACCGAAAATGATAACAAAAGAGTGTGGAAGGTAATAAATGAGATAATTGATAAAAAAAAACAAAAAACCAATGTTATAAATGAAATCACATATGAAAACACAAAAATAAGCTGCGAATCAAAACCCACTAAAGTTGCAAACATTTTTAACAATTATTTTGTTAATGTAGGAAAAAATCTTGCTAAACTGATACAAACAAACACAGTCACAATGCCAACAATAAAAACAAACACAAACAAAATGGAAATCCTTAACAGCTGTACTGAACAGGAAGTTGAAAAAATTATTGACAATATGAAAGGAGGATCAACTCCAGGATTTGATGGCATAACTATCGATACACTAAAACACATTAAAAAAGAAATTTCAAAACCACTAATGTACATTATAAATAAAAGTTTTGAGACTGGAAAATTTCCAAATATATATAAAAAATCCATAATAATTCCAATATTTAAATCTGGTGAACAGGATGATATAACAAATTACAGACCTATCTCTATAATATCAAACATAGCTAAAATATTTGAAAAAATAGTTAAAAGAAGAATCAACGCATATATAAAAAGCAATAATATAATAAATGAAAACCAGTTTGGTTTTATGGAAAATAGAAGCACACAAGATGCAATTGCTAAATTAACTAGCTATGTACTGAATGCACTGGACAAATCTCGTAAATGTATCGGTATATTCATAGATTTAAAAAAAGCTTTTGACAGCATATCTCATTACAAATTGACTTCAAAATTAGAAAGTATCGGTTTCCAAGGCAGGACACTCGAGTGGATAACAAGCTATCTATATCAAAGACCTCAAGTTGTCAAAATAAATGAGGTGTACAGCCAAATAGAAACTAGTAATTTCGGAATACCACAGGGCACAGTATTAGGCCCTTTATTATTTATATTGTATGTCAATGATGTATTTACACTGAAACTAAACGGAAAAATAATATCCTATGCCGATGATACAGTTATTATCATCGAAGATACAAATTGGAATAGTGTCACCAATAAAGCAAATGTTGACATTGACAATTTAAAGCACTGGTTCGACGTGAATTTGTTAACACTCAACAGCGAAAAAACTTACATTGTCCCGTTCTCTATTAATGAAAATAAATTAAATCTAAATTTAAACGTATTTATTCATCAACAAAATAAATGTAATAAAACGAATTGTAATCTAACCTGCTCAATACTAAACCAAACAGATACTACAAGATATTTAGGAGTTGACATAGATAGTAAATTAAAATGGAAGGAACATACTAGTAAACTGATAAAACGAATCAGAAAGTGCATATACATATTTATAAGACTTAGAAATATACTCGGAATAGATAACTTAAGAAGAGTCTACTACGCAATTGTGCAATCTATATTACAGTACGGCATTATAGGATGGGGAGGGTCATACTTAAACACATTAAACCCTGTAAAAATAATTCAAAAATTAATCATTAAGATAATTTTAAAAAAACCATCGAATTACCCGACTGAATTAGTATTTAAAATATTTAAAGTTCCCTCAGTAGATATCATTTTTAAAAAAAACGCCATATTGCAAATATTAAAGGAAAAACAACAATTAAAATTAGAAACAAATCATTCAACAAGATACAAACATAACCTCAAAATGTCAAAATTTGACACAAAACATTATCAAAATAGCTTCATTTATGTTGGTGTAACAAACTTTAATAAATTACCGACTGAACTAAAAAATATAAAAGATTATCATGTATTTAAAAATAAACTTAAAAAACATTTCGAAAAATATTAGATTTGTATACCAATTGATATTATTGCATGTGCCTTGTATTTTTTGTAGTAGACCTCTATAAATCATATGTATGTATGTTTTTATTTATTATACTTTGGTACCTACTTGCCTATATTATCTATGTTTATATATTTGCATTGTTTATTATACAGTTTTTTTTTTTTTATTTTAATTTGATTTCTCCACATATCAGATCTCTTCATTCATATTGACTAAATTAATTGTGAATCCCTCACCACACACAAGAGCTTTGACTCTTTTTGGTGAGGTATAGCATATAAAACAAATGAATACTATGTAATAGAAATAAGTTTGAAAAATGTAATGTATGTACTTAAAATGTCTTATATTAAATAAAAAAAAAAAAAAAAAAAAACATATCCTTGCAACTTAGATTAGATTAGATTAGATTAAGTACCTATTAGAATGTTTCCATAATCTCCCTTCGATCGTTACACACCGGTACAGTTTACTCAGCCTTCACAAGAAATGATTAACAGCCCCCTTTGGAAGCTGACAGACCTCCACTTCAACTGAAGTGGTCGGCATAAGGCCGGCTCCCTTACCTGTAAAAATAAATAGGTTGCACTCTCCACATGCGAACCCCTTAACGGGATAACGCGGCAAGAAGTTGCACTATATGTGTAGCTTGGTTACGTTTTTGCGTTTATCGTCGTCAATCAAAAATGTACGGAATATACGGCAGAACTACTAGTGAGTGATTTTGTTTTCATGCATTTTCGATTCATGCGATTAAGGTGACTACAGACCGATCAAAGATATATTAATTGAAAAACAGATGTAGGCATCTTCAAGTTTGCGCTTACAGATGTTTCATGCGTATTTGCAAAACAAAACCATAGCCTAAAATGAACATAAAAACTGCAACTACTATCTTACTTACTTACTTACTTATTCAGCCACTTCTTATCCACTGCTGGACATAGGCCTCCCCCATATCTCTCCAGGCGTATCTGTCCTGGGCTCTCTGCATCCAGTCACCAGCAACTCTTTTGATATCATCTGACCATCGTGTAAGAGGTCTTCCTCTTGTTCTTTTGTCTTCACGAGGTCTCCATTCTACCACTCTTTTCGTCCATCTTTGCTCGCTCAATCTGGCTATATGCCCTGCCCACGACCACTTCTGCTTTGCCACTCTTTTGACTATGTCAGTAACTCCCGATCTTCTACGTATTTCGGTATTTCGTATCCGATCTGACAGTCTTATGTGTAGCATAGCTCTTTCGTGCTTTCGTTGTGCTACACGGAGTTTCCTGATAGTCATTTTGGTGAGAGTTAGTGTCTCTGCTCCGTAAGTCATAACTGGCAGGACACACTGGTCGTACATTTTCCGTTTCAGGCATTGGGGGATGTTGCTGGTGAAGAACTTCTTAAGACTGCCATAGGCCGCCCATCCTAGAGAGATCCTACTATCTTCTGTGACATAAACGAATTTTGTACAATATGGAAAGTCAGCCTCATTCCAATATTTAATGCAAATTGCATCGATATATTGAAATTTAAATGATCATTTCTTTTGCACGCATACAAACGAACACGTGTAGGTAAGCGCTTACTCAAGATGCATGTAAATTTACAAAATAAAGCACAAACATTAAATGAGCGTAAACCCGCCACTCCTGTCACCTTTTCATGAAAGAGAGGTCAGCCTCATGCCAACTTAAATTAAATTAATGTCGTCGGTTGTATCAAAATGGCTCTTAATGTCTCCTTAATTTTTTTATAAAAACTTTGAAATGAATACAAAATGTTTCTAATAAGGCAATGAACTTTCATATAACGGTCGGCCTCTTAGCACATTCATCTTAGATTTGAAGCATATGGTTGTTTGATCATTTTAAAATGAATATAATAAAAAAAAAAACATTTTTTATTTATATTGCTTTTCTTTGAATAATCATTGCCGGAATTTTAATCTGTAGTTTGAAATTAACACCGAAACGGGAAGTCATTTCTGACACTCTCGGTGAGAATCAAATTCCAGCCCACTGGCATTGAATGCAAGCGCTCTACGGAAGGTTTTCAAAGATGCAGAGCTCACAGCCAACCCACGATCCTCAGCTGCTGTTAGAACAACACATTGTTCATAGCTACTTGCCGTTTGGGATGGTCAGCAACTCCACAGATGTGCCACAGATAATCTAATCTAATCTAATCTAAGCTGCAAAGATATATATCATTTAAGATTTAAATTAAATTCATTCCCACAAGCAGATATGTATAATTTCGCGCTAACACATGCCGCATGTGGACCTACAATTTAAAAACCCAAACTCAAATGAACATAAGCCTTGCAACTCTTGCCGTCCTTCCCTGAAACAGGGGTGACATTGGCAAAGTGAACCAATTTTTTATATTATGGGTGGTCAGCCGCATAACAACCTATAAGTCAAGGAACATACATGACAAATTACATTTTTTAAATCAATAAATAACAATATATACATGGACATAAAAAAAACTAAATCATAAAACCAATTTCACTTTAACAAACCCTAGCCGCCAACATCACAGATCAACCGCCATTTCTTTCTATCCTTGCATACTTCTTTCATTTCCTCCAGAGTCATAACCTTCTTCATACAAGCTCTTCTTTTATTTATTCTCTTCAATCTAAAGTTTACTTTGTTCATATCCTCGACATTCATCACTCGCTTCAAGTATCATCATCATCATAAGCTCAACAGCCCTGGGTGTGCCTCAACTGAATCCAAAGAAGAATTTTAAGAAATCCTGTACGAGAGACTCCCTAGATTTCAGAGATTCTAGGGGTCAATGATGATGATGATGATGAGTTGATGATTTCTTTATAGCGCCGTTTCGTGATGTAGTCACTCCAAGGGCGCTTGTACAAATGACACTTGTTGTAGTACCGCAGAGGTGTTTACGAGCTTGGTCGTCTCTACAAAGCGCCAATTCTCAAGCAAGACCCAGTTGTTGTAAGGTTGGATAGATCTTTGGTGACCGGTTTTTGGTATTGGTTTATCCATTTTTCAACACAGCGAAGAGCAAATTTGAAAATATAAATGGTATATTTTTTGTGCTCCGCCGGGATTCGAACCCACAACCTTCCATTTACGAGTCCGAACTGTTACCACTGAGCTACGTAACGGTAATTTTACGGTTTACATGATTATTTCATTTATTTTTTGCTTAAATTTTATCCTAAAAGTTATCAAAGGGTCAAAAAATAAAAACAGTATGAGCTCAGACTTTGGTTAGTACCTAGGTAGGTACTAAAAAAGCTGTACCCACTTTTTTCTATAATTCATCACTGAAGATTAATTCCTACAACTGGGTTTTCCACAATCAATGTTTAACAAACACTTTATATATAAATAGTTTATACGTCACGTCGCTGGAATGGTCGGACGGATCAGGTGCTGGCACTCGAATAAGCGTTATTGAAACAAGCGCTAAATCGAGACCCTTCGTGTCCTTTCGACGATAACTTTGACCCTGGTTCAACGGTTGTCTATAATCTATAATTTAAAATTCATGTTAAATCCCCCCCCTCTAGTGTTGATCCTGAGTACGCCCTTGAGTCCTGCCACTTTGCTGACCTTACTTGAACAGATTGGAACATTGGAAAAGTGAACCATATTTTTTACAGTATTGGTGGTTCTTTATACCAAAATATAGAAGGAATTTGTCATGGAATAATTATTAATCAATAATAATTCACTTTTATACAAAATAATGAATTATTCAATGACAATGTTCATATTTGTTTCTAGCCAGGCAAAATAGGTTGGCGAATTGTATTCCTCTTGACAAATCTATTGAATAATAAAAATTAAAAATAGACCTTAAGGGTGCGCTCCACGCATATTTAAGATTTCTTTTTTTAAAGTATGTTTTCATTTATTTTTTTAGAGCATCATTAAGACATAAATTAATATTTCAAAAAATTACGTAAGATTAATCAACATTTAAACTATATATCATATTTTTTTCAAAAGTCAAATAAATTATTTACGTATATAAATCAAAGCTTAATCTGGACTTGTTTTTGCTAGTTGCGGAAAGAGCTTTGCTAAAAAGCATATCCTCCAAAAACAAAAAAAAAATCTTAATTTTTTCTATGATAGAATAATTTTAAAAGAGTTTGTTGAAGGCATGATCAGATTACTTTTTTGAAATTTGATATTGTTTTCATTATTTTACCTTTTGAATATTGCAAAATTTCTTTTTTTTTTGTATTTTTCGTACACGTTTTTTTCCGACATTCAATGTTTAAAAAAAAAAATGAAAAAAATCCCATGTAGATAAAGTCTTTTTTAAGCCTATAACAACAAAACAAATAGTCAAAATATTTTTTTTCATGGATTTTTTCCTTATTTCGCAAACCTTTAAAATTCTGTTCAAAATGAATCAGTCTCCCTTTGTTCTTCAAGGGGCTCGGACGTGGGATCTGTGCCGCTTGCTTGTCCAACCTCTCTACCGCACGGTACTTCTCCCTCACACACGCAGAGCATATGGGTTAAAGACAACGTGTATTACAAAAACTATCTCCTCGTCTGCTGCGATACGAGCGTAAAAAAATACGAATAAATATTGAAAATAACACATTAAAACTTTGAAGACGGAAAGTTTTCTTTCTTTTATTAGTATTGTTTGTAAACACAAAGCAATTGTATGTGGTCAAATAGGTTCAAAACGCACATCTAAATCTAAGTTGCAAATATATGTATCATTTCAGATTCATATTAAATGCATTCCCACAAGCAGACACGCATAATTTTACGCTCACACATGCCGCATATGGACCTACAGTATAAAAAACCCAATCTCAAATGAACATAAGCCCTGCAATTCTTGCCGACCTTCCCTGAAACAGGGGTGACATATTGGAAAAGTAAACCATTTTTTACAGTATGGGTGGTCAGCCTCATACCAAATAATAATAATAATATTAGGATGATTTATTTGGTAAGCGCTGTTTTTGTGTGTATCACACCTGAAGAGCCCTCTGCGAGCTTGGTCGTCGCTGTAGAAAGCGCCAATTCTCAAGCAAAACCCAGTTGTAAGGTTGGATGGACCTTTCAGCGACCGGTCTTTGGTAAAGGTTTATGAATTTTTCGACTCAGCGAAGAGCACATTCGAAAGCACACTGGTATATTTTTTGTGCTCCGCCGGGATTCGAATCCACAACCTTCCATTAACGAGTCCGGATGGTTGCCACTGGACTACGGACCGGGGCAAGATGCCAACGACACGCGGTGTACCTGAGCGGTAACCCATCCAAGTACTATCCGCGCCCAATGTTGCTTAACTTCGGTGATCTATGGGAACCGGTACTTTCAACATGGTAACGTCGTTGACCTATAAGTCAAGGAATTTATTTGTTACACATAGGTGTAATAAATTTACAGTATGGGTTACTTGATTAGTACGTTTATTAATTTATTTAATAAAAAATATTAAAACTGAATAAAAAGTTGATATGCGAAAAAACGTGTTTTTTTTGCTCCTGGCGAGAAATTGAATTTTATTTATTGGTAAAATTGACCGGTCCGTAGTTCAAATGGTAACGCTTCGGACTCGTAACTCGAAGGTTGTGGGCTCAAATCCCGGCGAAGCACAAAAAATATACCATTTATATTTTCAAATTTGCTTTCGCTGGGTTGAAAAAATTCATAAACCTTTACCAAAGACCGGTCATCAAAAGGTCCATCCAACCTTACCACAACTGGGTCTTGCTTAAGAATTGGCGATTTCTATAGCGACGACCAAGCTCGCAGAGGGCTCTTGAGGTGTGATTCACACCAAATAAATCAGCCTATTTTTTTTAAGCCTACAGCTCCACAGTAATAGGGGCTTTCTCGAGAATAGGTGCATTCCATAGCGACGGTAAAGTTCGGCTCTTGAGGAGTGTTTCGCATCACCTTAGAATAAACACAACTAAGCTGCACATATGGTGTAACTTCTTGCCTGCGTTAACCCCGAAAGGCTCGCATGTGGCGATTCGGGACCTATTTATTTTTACAGGTAAGGAGGCCGGCCTCACACCAACCAGTTTCAGTTGAAGGGGTTTTCCAACCTCCGGCTGGTGCTCATTTCTTGTGAAGGCTGAGTAAACCTTGCGATCGAACCCTTGCTCTCGGCATGGAATGCAAGCATTTTACCAATTGAGTGATTCCTTGACTTATAGGTTGGTATGAGGCTGACCACCCATACTGTGAAAAATGGTTCACTTTGCCAATGTGTCAGGGAAGGTCGACAAAAGTTGTGGGGCTTATGTTCATTTGAGGTTTGGATTTTATTTGTAAGTACACATTCAGCATTTGTAAGCGCGAACTACACGTGTTGGTTTGTGGGCATACATCTGAGAGCTTTAAATTATTATATATCTTTGCAACTTAGATTATAGATTATAGAGCTATCGACCTTTTTACGAGCTTGGTCGTCGTCGCTACAAAGTGCCAATTCTCAAGCAAGACCCAGTTGCTGTAAGGCGGGATGGAGCTTTTGTTACCGGTCATGAGTAAAGGTTTATAAATTTTTCAACCCAGCGAAGAGCAAATATGAAAATATAAATGGCATACTTGTTGTGCTCCGCCGGGATTCGAACCCACAAATTCCATTCAGAGTCCGAAATGTCACCACTGAACTACGGACCGGTCATCACCAGAATAATTTCTATTATAAGGATTATGAAAAAAAAGGCATTTTTTTGTGCAAAATGTCGTATGTCTTTCAATGGAAATAGGATAATATGTTAAACAATGGTTCTTTGTTCAAATTTTACCTACCCCCATAAAAAGGATTCTCGATTTTTGAAAGACATTTTTCTATGACTTATGCTTACCAAGTGATCTTATCTAAACTGCAAGGATATGTTACATTGGGGATTCACATTATATGCATTCTCACAAGCAGACACGTACAAGTTCGCGCTTAAACATGCCGCATGTGTACCTACAATATAAAAACCCGTATTTCAAATGAACATAAGCACTGTAACTCTTGTCGTCCTTCCCTGAAACAGGGGTGACATTGGCAAAGTGAACAATTTTTACAGCATGGGTGGTCAGCCGCATACCAACCTATAAGTTAAGGAATATACACGACAAATTACATTTTTTAAATCAATTGTTAAAATTTGGCCAAACGTTATATTTTTTGTGCTCCGCTGGCATTCGAACCCGCAACCTTTCATTCAGAGTCCGAAGTGTTATCATTGGACTACGGACCGGTTTGTTTTAAATAATATAAATTATATTCCTTTGCACTCCGTGGGGATTCGAACCCACGACCCTTCATGTCAATTTATTTATTTTTAGATTGCCGCCTTTGATTCTATACGACTCATCTATAATAGACTTCAGGTAGAGTCTTTTGAATTACCAACAAAGAAATTAACAATACATTAGTCCGACAAGTTAAGCTGATTCCTAGAAAACCCTGTCTACCTTAGGACTCATTTTGTTGACATAATGACTTGTGTTTATAGTTACTTGCAGATTGATTTTTTTGTTTTCTGGTTTTTATTTGGTTGGCACTGTGTGACTGTATAGTCACAGATTTCATTTTTAAAAAAAGAAAAATATATTTTTTTCCGGTCGATAGCTCAGTTGGTAGAGTGCTCGCATACTACCCCGTGAGCTCGGGTTCGAATCCCACCGAGGAGGGTGTCAGAAATGATTTCCTATTTCGGTGTTTATTTCAAACCCCAAAATAAAAATACCGGCAAGGTTTACTCAGCCTTCACAAGAAATGAGTACCAGCCCCCTCGGGAGCTGAGAAACCCCTACTTCAACTGAAGTGGTTGGCGTAAGGCCGGCCCCCTTACCTGTAAAAATTAATAGGTTCAACTCGCCACATGCGACCCCTTCGGGGATAACTTGGCAAGAAGTCACACTATATATGTAGCTTAGTTGCGTTTTAATCTAATCTAATCTATATCAATAGGTACAAAATATTTTATTATGTATTTATCTACTTTTAATTAGTTACTCTATTCAAATGTCACTATGAAATATGTAATATAATGTCGGTGTTATAGCCGCGGGGATCGAGTCAGGTTATTTGGAACCGGATAACGCTGGTTCGAATCCCGCGCCGATAACTTCGACCCTGGTTCAACAGATGCCGTTGCATGCACATAAGCTTCTGTTTTCGCATGAAGACAACTGGCCAGGTAAAATAGGTTGGTGAATTGCATTCCTTTCCACAAATCTATTTAAAAAAAAAAAATTACAATAGTAGCCATTTATAAAAGTTCAATATATCTCAAATTCATAAACCTACCTGCTTAAATTTTCGGGATAAAAATAAGTACAAAGTGGAAATTATGGGAAGAAGCAATGGATATAAATGAACTGAGATCAGTATGTAAGGATAGAAAAAAGGAGAGGAGACTTTTCTAGAGGCTTTTTTTTTAAGAAACCCTGTCCTATAGTCCGGTCGATAGCTCAGGTGGTAGAGTGCTTGCATTCCATGCCGAAAGCTCGGGTTCGAATCCCACCGAGGGTGTCAGAAATGATTTCCCGTTTTGGTGTTTATTTCAAACCCCAAATTAAAATACCGGCAAGGTTTACTCAGCCTTCACAAAAAATGAGTACCAGCACTCTCGGGAGTTGGGAAACCCCACTTCAACTAAAAGTTGTTAGTGTAAGGCCGGTCCCCTTACCTGTATAAATAAATAGGTCCCGAATGGCCACATGTGACCCCTTCGGGGATAACACAGGCAAGAAGTTACACTATATGTGTAGCTTAGTTGCGTTTTTTTTTTTTGCGTGATGGGAGATCCACAAAAGTCGTATGTAAAAAAAAATCTTCAAACGGCAATAGCAAGTCGAGCATATTTTGTGGGGCCAAATCCATACGGTCTGAGGCGAAAGGGGATGGGGGGAAACGGGTCGCAACTTTGACAGCTTTCGGCGCGGTGCAACATGAGAGCGCCCCCTTAAGGGTGCGCTCTCATGTTGCACCGCGCCGATAGCTGTCAAATTTGCGACCCGTTTCCCCCCAACCCCTTTTGCCTCAGACCGTATGGATTTAGCCCCACAAAATATGCTCGACTTGCTATTGCCGTTTGTAGATTTTTTTTACATACGACTTTTGTGAAACTCCCATCACGCAAAAAAAAAAAAAACACAACTAAGCTACACATATAGTGTAACTTCTTGCCTGTGTTATCCCTGAAGGAGTCGCATGTGGCCATTCGGGACCTATTTATTTTTACAGGTAAGGGGGTCGGCCTTACAACAACCACTTTCAGTTGAAGTGGGGGTTTTCCAACTCCCGGGGGGGCTGGTTCTCATTTCTTGTGAAGGCTGAGTAGGTAAACCTTGAGATCGAACACTTGCTCTCGGCATGGAATGAAAGAATTCTACCATAATATATGAGCTATCGACCTTTTTACGAGCTTGATTTTTGTCGCTACAAAACGCCAATTCTCAAGCTAGACCCAGTTGCTGTAAGGCTGAATGGACGTGACCGGTCATTGGTAAAGGTTTTTGAATTTCTCAACCGAGCGAAGAGCAAATTTAAAAATATAAATGGTATATTTTTTGTGCTCCGCCGGGAATCGAACCCAAAACCTTCCCATTCAGAGTCTAAAGTGTTACCACTGAACTACGGACCGGCCACGATAGCCATTATTTTGTGTGACCCTTTACTTTACTTAGAAGAAATCAAGAAATCAAACTAATCTCTTTTTCACATTACTTAAAAACCTAATTGTTATACATATATGTAAATGACGTGTTTTTGTAAACTGAAAAAGGAATATTGTAATTCAAAACTCATTAACGAAATACAGTAGTTCTTGATTTAAAACTGCTTGAAAATACAATTGAGGATCAAATACAATGTCTGTCACAGTATGAGGCTGACCACCCGTGCTGTAAAAATGGTTCACTTTGCCAATGTCACCCTTGTTTCAGGGAAGGACGGCAAGAGTTGCAGGGTGTACGTCCATTTGAGATTTGGCTTTTATGTTGAGGCATTTGCAAGCGCGAACTTGTACGTGTCTGGTTGTGAGACTGAATGTAATGTGAAACATATCTTTGCAATTTAGATTAGATTAGATTAGACAAAAAAATTATATTTTAAATCATAATTCTTTTTCAATTCAAAAAGAGTTTCGGGGGAAATAATAAAATCTGTGACTATACAGAGCCATTCAAATAAAAACCAGCATACCAGAAAACAAAAAAAAAACTGCCAGTGACTATAAGCTGCTATAAGCACATGAAAGTCATTATGTCAACAAACTGTAGACAAAGGTAGACAGGGTTTTCTAGGAATCAGCTTGTCGGACTTTTGTATTGTTACCTACTTTCTTTGTTGGTAATTCAAAAGACTCTACCTGAAGTCTATTATAGATGAGTCATATAGAATCAAAGGCGGCAATCTAAAAATATATTTATATATTATAGGATAGACTGGTCCGTGTTCTAGTGATTAGCGCTCCAGACAAGGGTCGTGGTTCAAATCCCGACGGAGTAAAAAATAATATAATTTATATTATTTAAAACAGACCGGTCCGTAGTCCAGTGATAACACTTCGGACTCTGAATGGAAGTTTGTGGGTTCGAATGCCAGCGGAGCACAAAAAATATAGCGTTTGGCCAAATTTTACCAAATATACAAATTTGCTCTTCGCTGGGTTGAAAAATTCGTAAACCTTTACCAATGACCGGTCACCAAAGGGCCATCCACCCTTACAGCAACTGGGTCTTGCTTGAGGATTGGCGCCTTGTGGCGACGACCAAGCTCGTAAAAAGTCCAGTCGATAGCTCAGTTAATGGTAGAATGCTTGCATTATATACGGAGAGCAAGGGTTCAGTGTTTATTTCAAGCCCAAAATACCGGCAAGGCTTACTCAGCCTTCACAAGAAATAAGAAACAATCCCCTCGGGAAATGGGAAACCTCCACTTCAACTAAAGGGGTTGGTGTGAGGCCGGCCCCCTTACCGCAACGCAACTAAGCTACACATATAGTGTAACTTCCTGCCGCGTTATCTCCGAAGGGGTCGCATGGGGCGAGTTGAACCTATTTATTTTACAGGTAAGGGGGTGGGGGGTGGAGGTTTCCCAGCTCCCGAGAGCGCTGGTACTCATTTATTGTGAAGGCTGAGTAAACCTTGCCGGTATTTTATTTTGGGGTTTGAAATAAACACCGAAACGGGAAATCATTTCTGACACCCTCGGTGGGATTCGAACCCGAGCTTTCGGCATGGAATGCAAGCACTCTACCACCTGAGCTATCGACCTGTAAAAATAAATAGGTCCCGAATTGCCACATGCGACCCCTTCGGGGATAACGCGGGCAATAAGTTACACTATATGTGTTTGCTTAATTTCGTTCTTGTTTAATACATTCGTCGTTGGGTTAAAAAAATCATATATTTTTAACAAAGAATGAGAGTCAGAGTCAGGGTGTCATTGCCATCATAATTTCCCGTTTCGGTGTTTATTTCAAACCCACCGGCATGGCTTAAGGCCCATTTACATTTGTCACTTTTGATGATCATCTTGGAGGAATCATCGAAAGTGACAAGTGTAAATTGCCTTTCATTGTGATTTCATCCAAAGTGTACACTTAAGATGAAGGATGAAATATTTCGACCCCCGTCCTACTTTTGATGAAAGAGTCGTTCCTCGAAGCGATGATTCATCGAGAGTGAGAGCCCAATGACAAATGTAAACACTTTGTTTATTACGTTTGTTCACTTCACAAACACCAGTTGATTGTTTTGGGTTTTGGTAGTTTTATTTGATTTAAATATTGTGCATACCTATCATCGTGGTAATGTCATTCAAGTGGCAAGATAAACACATGGAACTATTTCTAGAAACTTACCAGCGGTATGAGTGCTTGTGGAATAATAAATGCAGTGATTACAGCAAAACTAACCTACGGGAAAAAGCGTACTCCTCAATGCTGGCCGATTTAAATTTGCCTGGATTAACTGTACTCGACATCAAGGCAAAAATAAAAACTATTAGAACACGTTATGGGGCAGAACTTTGCAAGATAAAAAATTCAGAAAGAAGTGGAGCTAGTGCTGATGACGTTTATGAGCCCAGACTATTCTGGTTTAAACTTGCAGACGTGTTTCTACGCAACATATGCACTCCAAAAGCCAGTTCATCAAACTTGAAGGTGAGTTCTCTCAAATACATATACTTACGTAATTATTTCTTTTTCTCAAAATGATGTATGATTAATTTTTGCTAATAAAAATTCACAAACCAAATGACAAATCAATTTCAAAGCCAAAAATAAGATGTTTATTTTTTTTTTTTAAATTTGTTGATTACTAAATCATTTTCAATTGCCATGGTACAATGTGTGTTGTGACAAAACATTCAGCATAATAATTGCGTACTTCTCCTGCTGCCCTGCTGTAGTTATTTGAAGCACCGTGGGTTATTTCCTCAAGACCACTGTGTGGATGTTGGGTAGCGGTACCTGGTTCAACCCTTCCTTCTTCCCAGTTTTCAATATCCAGCATATCTCTCGGGATGTATGGGTGTGTGGGAGTTGAAGTCTTTCGCAGCCAGTTGTGAAGAGCGCATGTAGTTTTCACCACTTGTTCCGTTGTTTGTATTGAGAGTGGAATAGGTTTCTCAAAGATTCTAAATTTCGACACAAGTATGCCGAATGTGTTTTCCACAACGCGACGGGCCCTTGAAAGTCTGTAATTGAATATTTTTTGTTTTTCCGTTAGCTGACCACATCTAGAATATGGTTTTAAAATATTGGTTCTCAACGGGAAGGCATCGTCAGCGACGAAAATTCCTTGTTCCGGTATATTCAGTGAATTATTTTGCAAGGCCTCATTAAAAGTTGATTTCGCAAATACTGCAGCGTCATTTACTCTTCCATTGGTTCCCACATCGATGTATATGAAATTGTAATTGGCATCAACAATTGCGAATAGTATCGTACTGAAATCTTTCTTGTAATTAAAATACTGTGAACCAGTTTTTGGAGGGCACCTGATGGTGACGTGCTTACCGTCCATAGCCCCACACACATTTGGGAAATTCCACAAAGTTTCGTAGTCTCGCATCACATTTTCCCAGCTTTCAACTGTGTTAGGCACCTGTAACAAGCAATAATTATTAGACAGTGTACATTATTCTATTTTTAGAGCTTTGTATTTGTGTCAACTTTCAATTGCTTTCGGGAATGATTGATTTCATGTAATTTCATGTTCTTTGTTTCAGGAGTTAGAATCGACGATAAAGGGCATTTCTGGAAAAGCAACCGATGATAGCCAACATTTGGGACAACGTGAACAGGAAACTGAGCAAACAGCACACATTCAGGACACTGAGGCAACATCTCCAAATATGATTGCAACCTCTTCGGCGGAAATTAGGAATACTCCAAAAAACACAAAGGGGCGTAAACGTTCCCTCAGTACTACCGTTTCAGGGGTTCAGGATGCAATAAAACAATTGAAGACACTATCGGAAGAAAATAAGCAGGATCTGAACGAATTCGACGTGTTTTGTGACAGCCTTGCTATACAGTTGAAAAAAATGCCCTTAGATAGGGCTCTTATCTGTCAAGGACAGCTACAGAAAGTGATGACACAAGAACGACTCTTCCAACTCACATCACACCCCCAGTCTCACTCATCCATGTCGTCCAGGTCACCTGCTGATTATCAACAGTCGATAGCAACTTCAGGCCCGTACTCTGCGATGTCATCAACGCAAAGCAGCACACATTCACGGCAGTCACAAAACCATTACTACCAATCTACCGAAAAAGATGACGATTATGAAAACAGTGATGTTTTGTCCGATGCCATTTCTTCAGCGGGAATAATAGTTGATGATTTAATGGCTTTATAATAAATTATCTTACGTTATTTTATAGAAATAAAAAACATTTTCAAAATTACTTGAAACTTTGTATACTGTAAACTTTTTATTCTACCGGCAGACAGCTTTTGCTATTGCTGGTATTAAATACTTTTTCTCCTACTGTTTTAAAGTTCAATTAATGTTTTTTTTTTGTTTTTTTTAAGTAATGTTCTTCTTTTTCTTTTTTTGTACCCCATCTATTTCATGTAAATAAAGTATGTGTTTCATTCATTCATTCAACTTTTTATTCTGTTAACCTATGAATTAATTAAACTACAAGATATTAAATTTCTACTTACCATTATAAAATCTGCCAAACAGTTGTATATAGCCCTGCATACCTCAGGCAAAAACCGTGAAAATGTGCTTCTTGGAATTCTGTACAGTGCACTTAAGGTACCTATATTATCTCCAGTCGCTAGATATCGTAGCGTCATTTGCAGTTTTATTTTAGGGCTTAAAGCTTCTCGGAACCAAGTATCTTTTTTTCTTATCAACGGAGTTACTTTGTCTAGAAGATATGCGAATTGCTCCTCGTTCATTCTTAAATGATTTCTATACACCTCAGGATTTTCCTCTGCCCATTCTCTTAACAGGGTTGACGAAGCTCCCAGATTTGTCCTCCTTGAAACCCATGGCTTCACCCACCAACGTCTTTGAACACGTTTACGTGATATAATAGCATTCAATTCATGCAGCAGTCCACGTGAAATTAAGGCAATGCCTCTGCGTATAATTTTTTGATTTCTTCTTGAACGAGACATCACTTTTCACAGACACGAACACTGTGCACGAGAGGTGAAACCAGCAAACTGTAGAAAATATGTAAACGAGGATGATCACCCTGGATGATTTCACTCTGAGTGATTCACTTTGGATGTACCTCAAAAGTGATATAATGTAAACCCTGCTTTACTCAGAGTTATGTGAACCACCCTTGAGATAGCTGGAAAACCCCCACTTCAACTGAAGTGGTTGGAATAAGTTTACTATCGCCACTTCGGTGATAACGCTGCAAGAAGTTACACTACAAATTATATAAAGCTGAGTCGTATTTTTTTAGATGAACATTGAGGAACAATTCCTTGACTTCGCGGTTTATACCTAAAGTTTGGGGGAAAAACCCTGTATGTTATGTACACGTATGTTATGTACTTACACGTATGTTTATGTTTTTCGAAAATAAATAAACAAATATTATATGCGGTATGCAATATATGGTAAGCGGCTGAACACCCATTCTGTAGAAAATGGTTCACTTTGCCAATGTCAACCCTGTTTTAGGGAAGGTCGGCAGGAGTTGCAGGGTGTATGTTCATTTGAAATACGGGTTTTCTATTGAAGGTCCACATGCGGCATGTTTAAGCGCGAACTTGTACGTGTCTGCTTGTGAGAATGCATATAATGTGAATCCCCCAATGTAACATATCCTTGCAGCTTAGATAAGGTCACTTGGTAAGCATAAGTCATAGAAAAATGACATTCAAAAATCGAGAAGCCTTTTTATCCTGGTAGGTAAAATTTGAACAAAGAACCATTGTTTAACATAATATCCTATTTCCATTGAAAGACATAATATTACAATAGTAAAATGATTTGCAAAACAATTTTTTTTTGTCATAATCTGTATAATAATAATTATTCTTGTGATGACTGGTCCGTAGTGCAAGTGGTAACGCTTCGGACTCGTAACTGAAAGGTTGTGGGTTCGAATCCCGGCGGAGGACAAAAAATATGCCATTTATATTTTCAAATTTGCTCTTCACTGGGTTGAAAAATTTATGAACCTTTACCCATGACCGGTAACCACAGCTCCATCCAGCCTTACAGCAACTGGGTCTTGCTTGAGAATTGACACTTTGTAGCGACGACGACCAAGCTCGTAAAAAGGTCGATAGTTCAATTGGTAAAATGCTTGCATTCCATGCTGAGAGCAAGGGTTCGATCGCAAGGTTTACTCAGCCTTCACAAGAAAGGAGAACCAGCCCCCCCGGGAGCTGGAAAACCCCTACTTCAATTGAAAGTGGTTGGTGTGAGGCCGGCCCCCTTACCTGTAAAAATAAATAGGTCCCAAATCGCCACATGCGACCCTTTCGGGGATAACGCAGGCAAGAAGTTACACCATATGTGCAGCTTAGTTGTGTTTATTCTAAAGTGATGCGAAACACTCCTCAAGAGCCGAACTTGACCGTCGCTACGGAATGCACCTATTCTAAAGAAATATCCTATTACTGTGGAGCTGAAGGCTAAAAAAAAAAAAAATTAGGCTGATTTATTTGATGAGCGCTGTTTTTGTGTAAATTATCTGTAAAAAATAAATTCCTTGACTTATAGGTTGGTATGAGGCTGACCCCCCATACTGTAAAAAATGGTTCACTTTGCCAATGTCACCCCTGTTTCAGGGAAGGTCGGCAAGAGTCGCAGGGCTTATGTTCATTTGAGATTGGGTTTTTATACTGTAGGTCCACATGCAGCATGTGTGAGCGCGAAATTATGCGTGTCTGCTTGTCGGAATGCATTTAATATGAATCTCAAATGATACATATATTTGCAACTTAGATTTAGATGTGCGTTTTGAATCTATTTGAGCGCACATGAATTGTGAATCTTAAATGTTAATAGTCATTTTCAGCACGACACATAATTGCTTTGATGATAAATTCCATGTTTCAAAAACATACTACAAAAATAAAGAAATTTTCCGACTTTACAGTTGTAATGCGTTCTTTTCCGTAATTTATATTTTAGATTATTATTTTTCAAAGCTCCAATCACAGCAGACGAGTGCATAATATGTTTTGTAATACACGTTGCCTTCAACCCATATGCTCTGCGTGTGTGAGGGAGAAGTACCGTGCGGTAGAGAGGTTGGACAAGCAAGCGGCACAGATCCCACGTCCGAGCCCCTTGAAGAACAAAGGGAAACTGATTCATTTTGAACAGAATTTTAAAGGTTTGCGAAATAAGGAAAAAACCCATGAAAAAAAATATTTCGACTATTTGTTTTGTTGTTATAGGTTTAAAAAAGACTTTATCTACATGACTAGTTTTTCATTTATTTTTTTAAAACTTTAAATGTCGGAAAAAAACGTGTACGAAAAATACAAAAAAAAAAAAATTTTTGCAATATTCAAAAGGTAAAATATGGAAAGCAAAATCAAATTTCAAAAAAGTAATCTGATCATGCCTTCAACAAACTCTTTTAAATTTATTCTATCATAGAAAAAATTAAGATTTTTTTTTCGTTTTTGTAGGATATGCTTTTTAGCAAAGCTCTTTCCGCAACTAGCAAAAACAAGTCCCGATTAAGCTTTGATTTATATACGTAAATAATTTATTTGACTTTTGAAAAAAATATGATAAATAGTTTAAATGTTGATTAATCTTAGGTATATTTTTAAAATATTAATTTATGTCTTAATCATGCTCTAAAAAAATAAATGAAAACATACTTTAAAAAAAAAAATCTTGAATATGTGTGGATCGCACCCTTAAAGGATAAAAAAACTCATCGTATGCCGTTCGGCAGGTATAAAACTTTACCAAGTAATACAACCAAAGCGTTTCACTGAAAATGTATTTAAGCTCAAGCACCCTTTAGAGGCGCTGCTTCACTAGCCATACATTTTTGGTAAACGGTTTAATTTTATTTTTTTGTGCTCAGGTTCAGGTAGTCTGAAATATTTGCAATTAAATTTTGAATGCTTTCTGCTTACAATCAAGTATACACACACAGGCATACATTTATATATTGTTTATTGTACGTGTTTCAAGACAGGTCAGAATGTTTAAACCAGTTTTAATGCAAATTGGTGTGATGGCCTTGAAAAAGAAGCTTTTAAGCGATGACAAAGATTGCAAAGAGTCCTTGAGGTGTGATTCACCACACACACATCTGAAAATTAAACCCAATATACTTTTGTGTGTACCTTTTTCTATTTTCTACAAGAGAAAACACCAAAAAATTGGGAAAATCCTGTAGTTGAGAAGTTTTTCATGAGCACTTTATTATGTTTAGTTCACTTACTATGAGAAGTTACTTCCGATAAAATGTTTTCTACACGATTTTTCAAATCAGTGAATCAGCACTTGTAGCGATATACGATAGCGAATGATGTATTTTTTTTCATACTATATTTTTTAATATATATATTTAGTAGGTCATAGGTCGTAGGCCATATGGCAAGACGAGATGACAACCGATGGGCAACGAAAATCCTCAAGTGGCGACCATGGGAAGATAAAAGAAGCGTCGGCAGACCACAAAAAAGATGGTCAGATGACATTGTTCCAGTCGCGGGGCGGAAATGGATTCAGAGGGCACAGGATAGAAAGGAGTGGAGAAACATGGAAGAGGCCTATATCCAGCAGTGGAGAGATGGCTAAGGAAGAAGAAGAAGAAGATATTTAGTAGGTACACTTACAATGAAAAAAAATATTGCGCATTATGGCCTTTTCAATCAAAAGAAGAAAACTGCTACGCGTAGATACATAATTATTACAAGTCACAACTGTAATTAATTATATAAAATATTAATATAATATCTCGCATTTTTATTACACAACAAACTGTCATTTACAGTTAAATTGTATGATTTTCATTTGCTTTGTTGATAGAAGGAAAAATTATTATAAAATAATTCTTCTCATTTTTCTTCTCATAGTATATATCATAATATTACAATGATTTATTTGGTTAGCGCTGTTTTTATGTGAATCATACCTCAAGAGTCCTCTGTGAGCTTGATCCTCGCTATAGAGAGCGTCAATTATATCAAACAATACCCAGTTGCTGTAAGTCTGGATGGATCTTTGGTGACTGGTCTTCGGTAGAGGTATATGATTTTTTCAACCCAGTAAAGAGCATATTTGATAATATAAATGTTACCTATAGTTTTTGTGCTCCGCCGGGATTCGAGACTACACTCTTCAATGTACGAGTCTGAAGCGTTACCACTAGACTACGGACCAATCATCAAGTTCTTCAGAAAGTTGATATTGTATCATTTAGTTTTTCTGTACATTAATAATAACTTAAAAATCGACTACCTACAATGGATGTCGCGCATTAATTGACAAAGACAAAATTGTATCGTCACACGGCTGGGTTGTTAGGGAAAAGTCAAAGAAATATTTTATTATCGGTTGCTTAGGATTGTTGTCCCATAAAAGTTTCCGGCCGAGAAAAAACTTCATCGTTCAAATTTGTTCTGAGTCATTCAATGAAGTCCGCACGTGAATTGGCTTGGACAATATTGTGACGTCACACGGCCGGGCTTCTAGGGAAAAGTCAAAGAAATATTTTAATATCGGTTGCTGTGGATTGTTGGCCACACAATGTTGACTTTAGCCCGCCAAGAAACAAGTTCCGAACTCAAAAATTCTCCGAGTCATTCAATTAAAACATGTCTTAAATTCACATGAAATAAATTAATTTGTTTCTTTCATCAGTTTTGTCCTTTGTACACGTGAGCATTGCAAAACGCGTAACCTTGTCAACGGATCTAAATCTAATCTCATCAAAGTTGCAAAGATATGTTACATGGGAGATTCACAGTATATGCATTCTCACAAGCAGACACGTACAAATTCGCGCTTGCAGTCATGCCGCATGTGAACCTACAACAAAGAAACCAAATCTCAAATGGACATAGTAAACCCTGCAACTCTTGCCGTCTTTCTCTAAAACAGGGGTGACATTAATTATAAAACAATATTGGGATGATTTATTTGGTGAGCGATGTTTTTGTGTGTATCACACCTCAAGAGCCCTGTGCGAGCTTTGTCGTCGCTGTAGAAAGCGCCAATTCTCAAGCAATACCCAGTTGTTGTAAGGCTGGATTGACCTTTAGTGACCGGTCGTTGGTAAAGGTTTATGAATTTTTCAACCCAGCGAAGAGCACATTTGGAAATATAAATGGTATATTTTTGTGCTCCGCTGGGATTCGAATCCACAACCTTCCATTGACGAGTCCGAAGTGCTGCCACTGGACTACGGACCGGTCCAAGAAATGCAAACAACACGCGGTGTACCTAGCGGTCACCCATCCAAGTAGCATCCGCACCCAACGTTGCTTAACTTCGGTGATCTGATGAGAACCGGTGGTATCGTCGTTGACATATTTTGCAAAGTGAATATTATTTACAGTATGGGTGGTCAGCCGCATACCAACTAATAAGTTCAAGATAATTCAGCAAAAAAATTACAAACGAATAAACTAACTCAGATGATAATTCAAGACTTCTTCGGCTACATTCGCGTCTCGACTTCGGCGCTAACAAAAATTCATTTCATATTTCCAAAGCGACGCCTTGAATTCGGACCGAAAGTATGTCAAAACGCTGTCGATTACACACACACACTCTTGGCCGTCTGCAAGAGAGGCTCTTAAGCGAAAATAATGCCCGAAAGTCTGCGGTTATTGTAGGCCAATGTCCTTGAAAGATACTTTTGATGGTCTCTTGCATCATTTCAAGTAAATTCTCATATACTAGGCAGGGGCTGTAGCGACAGACAAAATGTGTTGTGATGTTTGCTTGTTTACCGGTATTTTGTATCAATTCTTATAGAAGATATTGTTATTATAATATTACGATCGCTTAACGTTTTGTTGGTATCGTTACCAACATCCTCTCAGGGGTGGAAGTTTCGACGTCCGTCAGTAGAGCTTACCGAATCTATTTGAAGATAGGACGACATAAAACTTAGTTATCTACCCATTTTTTTTCTTGTTTCTCTGCTTCTTTTATCAATGCTCAGCGATCATCATTGCATCACGGCACAGACGATTCTTGCATGTTCGAGATACTTCCATAAGGGATGGTATTAGAGCATTATTACTAAGCAGGGGCCAAGAGGGCTGATCTTTCAGGCGTGTTTCAAATGGAACAACGTTGGTTCGATCCCCGCTTGGGTCACTTGACTTTAACTTTGACCCTGGTTCAACATTTGTTATTGGGTAATTATTATTTAATAATTCATTAATAATAAACAATAATGAATTATTGAATGATGATATGAATACCTGTTTCTGGCCAGGCAGAATAGGTTGGTGAATTGCTTTCCTCTTCACAAATCTATATATATATATTTTTAAATTTAAATTTAAAAATTATTTCATTCTATACCAGAGACGTCACACACCAGCAAGCTACGTGTTCAGGCTCGAGACCCCATGAACTCATACGTTCGTAACCATACTTTTGCAGCTTAGATTATAGAATACAAAGCCGGTATTCCGCATTCACTTACAGTGTTGGGCCAGCCCTAACACAAACACTTTACACTCAGCAAGACTATCGTAGGTTTTACCTGCAAACACTAAAAGTATTGAGAAATCCGTGTAATGTATTCAAGCATACCTGGGCTCTAATTGCCTCCATAATATAATATTTCATATTACTTACCAACATAATTGATTTCTAATTTACGATTTCTGCAATATATTTTAATTAAATAACTCATGTTTGAAAGTGTACGCACCATACACACACGACACTTGCTTCTTCGTCTTCATTTTTTAATGGCACTCATCTATGCAATTTTTACGTTTTTTTTTAAGAAAGCCTGTGCGGGAGGCTCCTCAATTCTTGAAAGTCTTGGGCGTCTATGTCACCCTGGAAGGGTACCGTAGAGGTTTTGCTTGAGTTCTTGCTTTTGTAGTGAGGCGCTGCAACGATGTGGTGATTGATGTTGGAAGGATTGGAAAAAATGGAGGCAGCGCTGCAGAGTCTCTGGCTATCCCTAGCGGAATGGTGACAGAGTTACAGTTACAGTAAAGGCGAAAACCCCATGTACTTCTTCTTCTTCGTGTCAGCTACACACCGTATTGGCCCAGTAACGAGCAATGTCTACAACTCTTTGGTTTCCCGCAAAGAGATCATCCATGGAGCAGCTTGTCGGACAGGAGGGACAACACCGCAGGTGCTCCATAGTTTGCTGAGCCCCACACTCAAATAGTGTAGAGTCCGCCCGTCCGCGCGTCCCAGAAATCCCCAGGTCAACAGGTCATAGACAATTGTGTATCGAGTGCAGTAACACGCATTAACCGACTTTATTTATATTAATTTGAAGTTTTACTGTTTTTTTGTTGATTTTTGGAGTTCTAAGTGTATATTGTTGTAGCTGAACGTGTGTTTTGCCACATATATTGTGGGTTTGGTATTGTAAAGATAAACAGTGCTCAAATTAAAAGATTTATTAATTTGCAATACGAGTCATCTGATTTTGACAGCGTGCAGAGCAAATAGTACCTACTACTACCATCCTACCTACCTACTGTGACCATCGTTAATAAGCTTCTCATCATACAGCTGTCAAATTGTTTCCTAACCAATCTCCAATTTATATTTCCTTGATAAATTCATACAAAATGAACACAACCGTTAATTCCAACTCCCTATCCTGCGTCGAGAGGCTGAAGGACGCTAAAATTCATCAAAAGAAAATCAAAGAACTGCTGGCAATTAATATCCTATCTAAAGATCAGCGCGGAGCTGTCAGTGATGCTGTTAGTGGTATAATGGAACACTTGATCTTCCTTGTCAACTCTGCTGCCTCGCAGGATAAAATAGAGTCTAAGTTAGATCACATAGAAGAATCTATCCAGACTATTTCTGACAACATAAAAGTGAAATTCGATGATGTTTTCAAAAACGAAACTAATGCGAAAAACGTTAATAATCTATACAATCTAATGTTAATCCCGTTAAATAACTCTTCTGCTCATGACCTTATTAAGGAAATTTACCAAAAAATTAAACTAAGAAATCTTGGTATAAGTGTGGAGGAGGTGAAAAAAATTTCTAAAAATAGAGTCATCATAAAATGTAACAGAAAAGATGATGCGCATAAATTGAAGAAGTGCATAGAAAACGAATTTAAGGATGTTAACGTTGATGAACTGAAAAAAAGGAAACCTACTATGATTTTGAAAGGTATACAGAATGATTATGATAAGGATGATTTCCTGGAGGACATTGTGACTCAAAACTCTGAGATTTCTGCCCTAAATCCAGATCAACACTTTGATGAAATGCTCCGTGTTAAAAAAATTATTAAAAGCAAATATAATGACACATCAAACTACATCGTGGAAGTGGACCCTACTATACGAAGAGTATTACTTATGAAGGCTAAAGTTAATTTAGGATATCAGAGGATTCCAGTTGAAGATGCGAATGCAATTACTCAATGCTTCTCTTGTCTTATGTGGGGGCACAGTGCGGCGAGATGTCTGCAAAGAGACGGCCAACATGACGTATGCTGTACTTATTGTGGAGGTGCTCATACGTACAAAGATTGTACAAACAAGGAGGGTCCTCCAAAATGTAAAAATTGCACAAAGCACAACGAAAGATTTAAGTTGTCTTTTCCTACGGAACATAGGGCCAATGATAAAATAAAATGCAAAATCTACTCAAAAATGCTTTTTCTTGCAGAACAAAATATTGAATATTTAAATGCTTTCTTTTTATACTTCCTTTGCACTGTTTCAGTACACTCTGTTATCTCTTCTTTTTATATTCTCTATCCTATCATAATATAATAATTCATGTATATGGTGGACCTGTGATTAGTAATGATACTGATGTGTGTATATTGTTTTATTTGTACATTGATGATAGATATGTTGTGAAATGTAAATTGTTTTGTTGTATTTATGGATATATGATAGTGTTCGCACTTTACAATGAATGCATTATTATAACATGTCTACCAAATATTTATACCTTGTATAATATGTATGTACTGACTTCTGTTTTATCAAATAACAATGATAACCTACCACTTTTTATTTTGTACTTTTACCTGTCATGTATGCTTTTTACTTTATTTTTATTTTTTAACTCCTATTATGGCAGTCCTACGTCAAAAGTAAAAAAATACAATGAGCATTAATATTATTGATGACGAGAGTGACATAGACTTTATAAGAGTGAATAGACTAGAAGACTTTATTGAGTTAAAGGATGGAGCCTATGATAAAAATAATATTGTGTGTGTCCAATTGAACATTCGTTCAATTTGTAAATATTGGGATATTTTTAATGCATATTTTAGAAATTGTTTAAAGTTTATCGATATCTTAATGCTCTGTGAAACCTCAATAAAGGACTTCGAAACTTGTTTTTATAACTTGCCTGAATTCAATAGTTTCCACTTCTGCCGAAGTAGCAAAATGGGCGGGGGAATAAAATTGTATGTTAGTAAAAAATTTAATTTTGTACAAAAATCCCTCCAATCTCTTTGTTTTGAAAATGTCTTTGGAACTTTGACACTACCAAACAAATCTATTATTCACATTCTTGCTCTTTATAGACCACCTAACCTTAATAAACAGGGATTTTTAACTGAAATTTCATCATTTTTTAATGATTACACTAACATAAATGATAATATATTATTTCTTGGGGATATCAACTTAAACTTGCTGAACGAATGTGATCCGATAACCATATCTTATGAAAACATATTAGCTAATAACTTTATGGTAAAATGTATTTCTGATGTAACTAGAGAAGCAATAGTCAATGATATTGTTACAAAATCTTGTATTGACCATATTTATTTGAGGTATATAACAAATGATCCTGTAAGTGTTGGGCGTGGTTTCTGCTCTGTAAATATACGTGCTTGTGTATGTGAATATCTTATAGCTGACCATTATGCGACAGCAATTAGTTTTCAGTATAGATGGAATAATAAATCTGATAATGTTGTCAAAAATAAACCAATGTTCATTATGTCGCAAAAACGGTTAGATAGTAATATTATTAAAACTGACTGGAATACTCTTCTTGAAGAAAATGATTGCGAATTATTATACTATAAAATTTGTAATGCTTTTGATAATTTGTATAAAGAAAGCCTAATTCCATGGTGCCATAAAAATAAAAATAGACCTAACGCTACGAAAGACTGGATAAATAGGGAGATTCTACAGGAAATAAAACAAAGAGACATCTTATTTAGGAGATGGAAGAGTACACCTAGTAATAAGTTTTATGAAAAGGAGTATAAAACGATACGTAATTACTTGAACAAAAAAATTTTGAAATTAAAGTTAACTTTTTATAATGATAAATTTAAGAATTGTTTCAAGGACATAAAAAAAACCTGGGATGAATGTAACAAAATCTTAGGCAGAAAATCTAAAACAAATTGTGATGAAGTTATAAAAAAATATTTTGTAAACAACAAATATAATTGCATTGAAAGTGTTTCCAATGAATTTGCTAAGTATTTCTCTGATAATGTATCCCAGTTAATGCACGTTTGTAGTATAAAAATTGCTGGTCCAGAGCCTGATATGCTTCCACATAGCTTTTATTTACCTAAAGCTAAACTATCTGAAGTTGTAAAAATAATAAATCTTGCAAAAAACTCTAAAACACCAGGAGTTGACCTTATCCGAATGACTGACTTAAAAAAACACGTGGAAATATTGGGACCTCTTGTTACACATTTAATTAACTCAATTATAAACCAGGGAATAATTCCTCTGAAATTAAAATGTAGCCTAATCAGACCAATCTACAAGGGTGGTGATCACTCTGTAATGGGAAACTATAGGCCAATTAGTATATTACCTGCTCTTGAAAAAATACTTGAAAAATACATTTTCTCAAAGTTGACTCAATATCTTAACAAATTTGAAATTCTGGATACCAATCAATATGGATTTCAGAAGGGTAGGAGTACAGAAATTCTACTTCAAAGTTTTTCCAATCATATTAATAACGAATTAAACAATAAAAAACATGTATTAGTATTATTCATTGACTTCTCCAAGGCTTTTGATACAATTGATCACTTAAAATTGCTTAGATACTTAGATGTCATAGGGATTAGAGGCCCAGTTTTACATCTCTTTGAAAATTACCTCTCTAACAGAACCATGACTGTTAATATTGATGGATCTAAAAGTGATATTAAGAACATCAGTGCTGGGGTCCCGCAAGGATCTGTTTTAGGCCCTATATTATATATAATTTATGTATCTTTTATTAAATATATTTTCTCAAATGTAAAATATTATGTATATGCGGATGATACTGCACTTGTCATATCTAGTGAGAATTTAGATGAATGTAACACAATGTTACAAAATGATTTTGATAAACTGCAGAATTGGTGTCATGATGCAGGTCTTTTAATTAATTAAAAAAAAACTAAAATTATGCATATTAGATCCCCTCATGCTAGAATTAGTACTGTGCCAACCATAAAAGCCCATAATTATGAATGCCTTCATGTCACCAATAATTGTAGAACTTGTTTATGTGAAAATATTGACATTGTAAGCGATTATACTTATCTAGGAGTAACAATTGACTGTTTCTTCAAGTGGGACACACATACTTCAAAAACGTGCAAACGACTGAGATCTGTTGTTGGACAATTATATAAGTTAAAGTTTATATTGCCGCTCCCTACATTAAGATTGGTATATTTATCGCTTGCCGAGTCCATTATAAGATACGGCCTCACTGCATGGGGACATTCTTGCGCCACCAATATTAAAAATGTACAAAATGTTCAAAATGCTCTCTTAAAATTAATTGCTCCCATAAATGTGTATAACCAAAGGCAGAATATACCATTTTTATTCCAATCATTAAATGTCTTGCCTATTAAGGGTATACTATGGAACATAATTATATGTCAACAATTGTTTAATGATAAATATAAAAATAAACTAGAGCATGTGTACCAAACAAGATTTACATCTAATGAAGGACTAGTTGTGCCAAGAATTAATAACAAATATGGACAAAGAACGTTGGATTACCTTGTGCCAAAAATATTTAATTTGTTGCCAAAGGACTTTAAAAAGGAATCTACAAACATTAATAAAATTATAATATCTTTGAAGATTTGGCTGGGAGAAAGAACTTTTTTATATTAATTACCTTAACTATATTTGTGTTTTTACTCTACTCTTGTCTCCTAATTTTAACTTTAATTTACTTTTTATTTCATACTAGCACTAAATACTAAGACTTATATTTTTTAATTTGATTGTTGCACCCGATGACAAACTGAAATTTTTTGGTTTATCGGGACAAAAATGTTTAATTTTTAAGATTTATATTTCTTGTAATAATTGTTTATGAAATAAAAAAAAAAAAAAAAAAAAAAAAACATGTTGGCCCGGGCTATTCCAACATTGGCCCTCAATCTGTTCATAGACTTCCACACGGGCCACTCGAGGTTCTTTCCTGGAGATAGGCTCTCTGCAGGCTGCACAAAGCTCTCAGGGCATTGTACCCCATGTACTACTTGATGTAAGGTAAAAGTAGGTACAAAAAAACGAAGAAGATCCAATTATTTAGAACGGGATATTGTGTATTTTTCTTTGCCATGCACGCCGCTGATTAACAGTAAACTTAACAGCTACCTACTAAACAGAAAAAAAAAATCTCGTTAAAGAAACTGGCAAAAGTTAGCAAAGTTAAAGTTCTTATGTAAGCGTGAAAACAAAAAGCTCTAACAAGGAAACTGTTCAGAAAAATTTAAACACACAAGCTACCTTCTCCTTCTTCTTCCTATTTATGTAGATCAATAAACTGCTTGACAGGAACTTGGTGACAGGGTCGTCCAGCTATATCTTCTCGAAGGTCTTCCCAATGGTCAGTGACCCTCTGGAGCTTTGCAAATCAAGATTTTTTTTAAAGCCGTACGGGATCCATTCTGGTTATATGGTGCCTCCAAAACCATCTTAAAAAACTAAATCACATAATCAGTCGTACAGTTTTCACTGTTATTCCCTAAAACAAAGGTTGTATTGGCAATGTATTCCATTTTTTACAGAAAAAATGGTCAAAATAATTCCAAAATATTAGTCAAGGAACTCTCCAACGAACGAAAAAAATAACCGCCGTTTTCTTACTATGCTCTATGGATGTGATCTATCCTTTGTGAAAATTTAAATATTAAATTACCTTAGTACTTTTGCAGCTCCTAAAAGAACAAATACTATATATTTGTACAAAATTTTAGATTGCATCTGAAGAATGCAGTTTTAAGAGTACAAATAACAAAATGCATTTTGTTTGTATAGCTCTTGCCCAAACAGCCATCTTTCACGATTGGCCATTTAGCAGTTCGTCTCCTTAGAGCTGGTTTGTCTTACGTCCATCAGAGATAATTTCACATGAACAATCTTTGTAGGTGTACTAGACCGACGCGTCTTATGAAAACTGGATATTGATTTAAAAAAATATATTTAAAACAACTCACATTGCATGTTTTACGTTTTTTTCTTATCTCAGATTGTGTAGAATGTGAACCTTAAGACAATTTCTTCGAAAGGTCGTCTTTGAATCAAATGGTAGATAATGGTTAGGTTTAGGTTGGAATTACGGTCGTTTGACATATTTAAAATAACTTAACAGTTAAAATTTAGTAATCGGATATTAGACGAACCGTTATAAGAGAACTTACATTATTCTCGACGTTTCGTTAGCGACGTTAGCGTGTCTGTTTCGTTAGAGTAAAAGTGTAAATATTCATGACAAACCTAATCATAATTACTACCTCCGCTTGAAGCATTTGTGACTCAGTCGTCGTGCAGAGAGAGTGTCTCCTGAAGTGCTATTTTGCTAAATTCCTTACGACCTATGACACCGAGCTGTCTATTCGTGTCCAAAAATAAGATGTACTGTGATTTTTTTTTTATCTATGGAGTTCTTTCGCAAGCGCTAGCGCTCCCGACTTGTTTTGGACACGAATCGCCAGCTCGTCACCTTAAGTTCATAAGGACTTTAGTAGAATAGCGCATCTGAAAAATATATCTACGTCGCTAAAGAAACGTCGAGAATAAAGTAAGTTCTCTTATAACGGTTCGTATAAGATCCGATTTCACTGTGTAGTTATTATTATTGTAAATACATGGCAGATAAGCCAACCAAGCACTGTGGGTACGAGTTGTTGCGAGATAGTGCAGTACCCGACGTAGTGCCCAACTCAAACAGCTTCCAAGGTAACAGACTATTGCGATACATTACCCCAAGTATCCAACATCACAAATAAACTCACACCATTCGTTTTCCGACAAATCTACAGAAACTGAAACTGCACGCCTAGTTAGCGTTTAGATTTCCGCACATTTATGCTTAACTTTGTACTTTCCATAAGCTCCTTCTATTGCAAATTACACCATGACAGTTTGTGTGGAGCATAGACTCATATTGAGGCTCCTATCAACAAATAAACAGGGTTGAACATAGAGTCGTAAAAAAGCTCCAAATTGTAAAAAAAAAAAGTGTTTTTGTGGCTAAGGTCCTGAGTAACCAATAACAATTTACTATTTGACCATGGTGTCTCCAGCAACTACAACCTCGCGCGGACAAACACTGAGGTCAGCTGCTTCAAGAAGCAGCTGCCTGGACATCCCTGCAAGAAGGCCCCGCACTGTTTTTGGAGACAGAGCATTCAAGGCAGCCGCTTCAATGACTTGGAACGCTCAGGGAACTGGATTTGGAGAGACTATTTGAAAGCAGTCTCAAGACTCACCTTTTCGTCCAATTTCTTTGACATTCCAGCTAGAAGACGTCACTTTTTTCTTGTTTTTTTGTGCTCATTAGTGACAATAAGTGGTATTCAACAGCGTTTAATCCATATATTTGACCTTCGAGTGATCATTTTTTGTATGGATAGCTCAGTGTGAGCGATGGATGAGCCATGTATTTGCAGCAAATTAAAAAAAACGAGACCATGGAGGGAAGCAACACAAGACAGAGAGTCGTGGAGGATTGTGGAGCGGGAGGCCCTGAGCCTTCAAGGCTTATGAGCCGAATAAAGTAAAAGTAAAGTAATACATATTTAAATATGGTTGTAATACTAATAAAAACAACAATAAAATAACAAAGCAAAGCATTTTTTAAGCCTGAAAAGAAAACATCGATAAAAAGAGATAAAATATTCGTCAAAATGCTGTCGTTTGGTTATTTTAGATCCATGGTTCATCATCATCTTCTAAAGGCAGTGCCTTGTTGTATCAGCCATCTGTCTCTGTCTGTTGCCATCCTCTTGAGATGCGAATAGGAGGAGACATCCATGAGCCGCTTCAAATCCTTGAAGTATGAAGTTCTTGAGTGACCTCCATGGTTAGAGTTGCTATAAAATGAAGACGTCAGCACATCCCTGATGGTTTTTAATACATAAATAATTATATTTCACTTCAACAATACGCCTATGTGTGCCATGGACCGAACTGAGTGGCATTTGCCGCGTCTGCGAGCTTATAAAAAACGACACTTTAATGCTAAAAGACGTACAAGTCTTAATCACAACTGTTGCGCAAACCTCCAATCATTGATGAGCATGGCTCCTCTAAGACCAGCATCATTCTTTATTTAGAAAAATCATAATTGCTGAGTTTTTTTTTCTTTTTGATAGAGAGTGGCACATGGACGAAGCGTTGCAACTCTGTCGCCATTCCACTAGAGATGACTGAAGGATATCAAAGTTGCGTATCAAATATGATCATGATACTCTTTAATCTAAGTTGCAAAGATATGTTAACATTCAATACTCATATCAAATGCATGCGCACAAACAGACACGAGTAAGTTTTCGCTTACAAATGATGAATGTGTACTTACAAATTGAAACCAAACCTCAAATGAATATACACCGTGAAACTATTGCCGATCTTCTGTGAAACAGGGGCGACATTGGCAAAGTGAACCATTTTTTACAGTATGGGTGGTCAGCCTCATGCGAACCTATAAGTCAAGGAATACAAATAATACTTACGAATACATATATAAAAGGAATTACCTAACTTATAGGATGGTTTTATGCTAACCTCCCATAACGTAAACTTACACGTACAAATTTTACCCCTGTTTCAGGGAACGCAACGCAACGCAAACGCAACTAACGCAACTAAGCTACACATATAGTGTAACTTCTTGCCGCGTTATCCCCGAAGGGGTCGCATGTGGCGAGTTGAACCTATAAAGGTCGGCAAAAGTTGCATGGTTTTTGTTCATTTGAGTTTTGTATGTAAACATGCAGGATTTGTAAACGCGAACTTACATGCGCCTGTTTGTGAGCATGCATTAAATATGAACTTCTAATGTTAATATATCTTTTCAACCCAGATTATATTTTAAAGAAAGGAGCTGAAAAACTCAATATATATTGGTCTTGTCCTAGTATTGAAAGACAAAAAAGTATCTCTTGGATTAATTATCACTGAAAATACTATCTATAATCTATAATCTAAGTTGCAAGGATATATTCATTCAAAGCTCTCAGATGTATGCCCACAAACAAACACGTGTAGTTCGCGCTTACAAATGCTGATTGTGTACTTACAAATAAAATCCAAACCGCAAATGAACATAAGCCCTGCAACTCTTGCCGACATTCCCTGAAACTATAACAAAGCAAAACCAAAAATACAATTTTCTACAAATTTCTACAACTTCAAAGGGGCTGCTCATAGATAGAAGAGAAATATTAGTGATCGAGACAAGTCTTGGTTACAATCAAAATTAATAAAAATTTAAAGTCATTTCTTCAATATAGAACACGTACTTTTGTTTACAGTTTTATCACTTGACCATGATTTTTGACATTTTTTTTGTATAGATTAATTTTTAAGATTTTGTTGTTTACTTAAATGTTATTTATTATTCGTATTCCTTGACTTATAGGTTGGTATGAGGCTGACCACCCATACTGTAAAAAATGGTTCACTTTGCCAATGTCACCCCTGTTTCAGGGAATGTCGGCAAGAGTTGCAGGGCTTATGTTCGTTTGAGGTTTGGATTTTATTTTTATTTGTAAGTACACAATCAGCATTTGTAAGCGCGAACTACACGTGTTTGTTTGTGGGCATACATCTGAGAGCTTTGAATGAATATATCCTTGCAACTTAGATTATAGATTAAAGACCATGCATTCAGTAACTTTTTTGGCAATTATTGTTTTTAAATATTTTGGTCAGAATGTGATGAAAATTGGCATTTTGTTTTAATCACACCATCTACAGAGCAACATCAATTTGCAACAATATTTCATAATATCAAGTTTATTGTTGCCAATTATTGCTATTTGTTCACATTTGCAAGATCCGATGCATTAATACATTTAGTTCATTAGTATTTCAAAAACAGTTGCATTTTTTTCTTAAATGTATGTTCTGCTATTGTTACATTAGATTTGTTTTATAAATCTTACAATAAGTATTTTTTATAAATTGAATAGAAAAAGCCATATTTTAAATCACTTTTATTTTATTTTTTTGTTTTGAAAATTAATGTATTAGTAAAAATATTTGTAACAATTATGCTTCTGAAGATGTCTTATTAAGCGAAAACGTTCGAGCAAAAAAATAAATAACAGTGAATTAAAACTTTGTTTTTTCTATTCAATCTATAAAAAAAAGCAAAGGACTTTCATTGTGTTAACAAAAAAAACCCCTAACAAATCTAATCAGAAGCCCTATTCTACTAAATTCCTTACACTTAGGATATCTACCCAAGTTGAAGCTTGCTAGCATTTGCGAAAGAACTTCGTACATAAAAAAATCACAATGCACCTTATTTTTAGACACGCATCGCTAAATCGTCGTGGACTTTGCTTCAGAAGTAGTTAATACATATTTTTCATTATCGTCAATGGCGCTACAGCCCAATTCTAGCCTTAGCCTTCTTCAACTTCTGTCTCCAACTTCGCCTGTCTTCCGATGCTTTCTCCAATTCACAACCTATAAAGGGTAATCACATCCCTTCATTGAGTCTGATCCATCTCACCTTTCATCCCAAGGAATCGGTTCAGCTGTCTTCGAGTGACGCGCTTACCAACGAATAACATTCAATTTTATTTCATAGATCAAAGTGCATTTTTTAATGAAATACATACATATAAAGTTACCAACTTTTATGTATGTATGTTTATAAGACCAATCAAATGCGATTGCAAATACTCGATTCCCATACATTGTATGGATGCAACATTGGTCCATGACGAACGGCAATTATCCATAATTCCACTTTATCCTTGAAGACGCGAACATGGACAATCTCTCTTTTAACTTTATCATTGCATTATTGCACCGGATCTTGATTTCTTTACGAAATCTTTCTTGATGGAAGCGGCACTAATTTTGAAGGACTCATTTTATTTTTTATTTGAAATAATGTTAAGGTTTTGATTTTTTTTACAATGTGTTTACAATAAACGGTGAAGCCAAGTTTGTCTTCAACATATGCGTTAGGAAAGGAGAGATTGAATGTTGATTATTAATTTAAAATATTTTTTTGCTAAGGTTTATTCAGCCTTCGCATGGGAGAAGGGAAGTCCTCAATTCAAATTATGTGGTAAACGTAAGGGCGGCCCTCGTTACTGTGAAAATAAATATGTTCCACTCGCCTCATGCGACCTCTTCTTAGACAATGTGGAGATAAGTTTCACTACATGTACAGCTTAACTGCAGACATATAATGAACATGTAAGATTCACACTTAATATAAGATCACAAGCAAACACGTGTATGCTCGTGTTCACACGCGATGTATGAGTACTTATGTCCAAAATAAAACCCAAAGAAAAATCAAACAAACTTAAACAAAGAAGCTCTTGAGGTGTGATCCCACAAAAACAGCGCTTACAAAATAAATCGTCCTATTTTACTTGTATTATTAAATGTCACCCTGTTTTTTTTAAACATCTTAAATATTTTTTATAGAAAAAAGAGTATCGAATGCACTTGAATAAAAAAACCATAACGATTATATCTTTCTTAATGGTGAAAAATTTCACGTTTAAACTCAATTAAAAAGGTATATGAACTAAAGTTTGCATAAATTATACGTTTTACTTTCCATACATTTTTTATTAAAACTCAAATTTATCTATTTACGAGACTGGTCAGATTTTGTAGAAAACGCATTTACTACGTTCCGAGTACGCGCTGTTCTCCGAGTATAAACCATATCTTAATTATTGAACTTTTGTGTTTACAAAAAATATACATGAAAAGATACAATAGCGCATCTACTGAATGTTTAAGTATTCACATATTTTTCGTGTTTGCGAAATGCTTCACACTCGGAGATCTGTATGGAAGGGTTAGCTAGGAGGAAAAGTCGCTCCGAATATCCAGTCTTAATTCGTCCGCCCCAGAGAACGGTTAACGTGAATCAAGTTTTAAGTTGATAACAAAACATTAAATAAAAAGTTAAGATACAATTTCAAAGTGTACGTATTTTAAAATATATATTTTTTACAATTTTTACTATTTTATTTTATATATTTTTGTGAACTCGCCCGGGACGAATAAGGTATGGACAGCTTTTTGTTTTTGGATTTTCCCCCATATATAAGTGACGGTGTTTCGTAATCCATGAGCCAGTTTGCCTTCGATGGAATGTATGCGATTGCCGTGCGTTAGAAATGTGAAGGAGTGTGCTGCTTTTTTTATTTGTTTTTAAATTGATTAAAGTTGCACTTTAAAAAAGGTGGACATTCACTTATAGATTTTACAAAAATCTATTTTTTTGTTTTACTTGAAGCTTTAACTGGCCACCCATAGCGGAATGGCGACAGAGTTACAGTTACAGTATTGCAGTTTAAAATGATTTTTTACTCATTTCATCCCTTGTCTGGTTGGTATGAGGCTGACCTACCGTACTGAAAACAATGGTTCACTTTGCCAATGTAACCGCTGTTTCAGGGAAGGTCGGCAAGAGTTGCAGGGTTATGTAAAATTTAAGGCTTTTTTTATTCCTTGTATTTGTTTCTAATCTAATCTAATCTAAGCTGCAAAGATATATATCATTTAAGATTTATATTAAATGCATTCCCACAAGCAGACATGTATAATTTCGCGCTAACACATGCCGCATGTGGACCTACAATATAAAAACCCAATCTCAAATGAACATAAGCCTTGCAACTCTTGCCGTCCTTCCCTGAAACAGGGGTGACATTGGCAAAGTGAACCAATTTTTTACAGTATGGGTGGTCAGCCACATAACAACCTATAAGTCAAGGAACATACATGACAAATTACATTTTTAAAATCAATAAATTATAATATATACATGGACATAAAAAACTAAATCATAAAAACCAATTTTACTTTAACAAACCCTAGCCGCCAACATCACAGATCAACCGCCATTTCTTTCTATCCTTACATACTTCTTTCATTTCCTCCAGAGTCATAACCTTCTTCATACAAGCTCTTCTTTTATTATGACTCTGGATATTCCATTCATTCGCAATTTCGGATATTTGGTCCATCCATACCTTTCTCGGTCTTCCTCTACCACGACATCCATCTATTCTACCAACATATACTTTCTTCGTCAGTCTTTCCTCATTCATTCTCTCCATATGCCCAAACCATCTTAACAAACTTCTTTTAATCTTCACTTTCACACTTTCTCTTGCACCACATTCTTCTCTTACAAAATCATTCCTCACCCTGTCACTCCGTTTTTTCCCAATCATACTTCTTAGAAAGTCCATTTCAACAGTATGGACTTTACTAATTTCACTTTCATTCACCGTCCAGGCCTCGCTTCCATACATCAAGGTGGGTAAAAGTATGCCACTGCGTACCGCCTGCGTTTCAATTGAAGAATTACTTAAAATGATTTTTACTCATTTCACCGCTTAATTTGTACATAGGTTGGTATGAGTCTAACCTTCCATACTGAAAACAATGGTTCACTTTGCCAATGAAGCCCCTGGTTCAGGGAAGGTTCGCTAGAGTTGCAGGGTGTATGTTAAACTTGAAGTTTTTTTTTTCAATTTCTTTACTCTTTACAATTAAAGCTTTAAAAGCTTTTTGTTTATTTTTATTCCCATGACTTATATTTTGGTAAAAGATGAATCACCCATACTGTAAAAAAAATGTTCACTTTGCCAATGTAGCCACTGTATCAGGGAAGGTCGGAAAGAGTTGCAGGGCTTATGTTCGTTTAAAGTTCGGGTTTTTATTTGTAAGTACGAACCTATATGTGTGTGCAATCATTTTATATGATTTTTAAATGTTAATATATATTTTCAACTAAGGTTAAGTATAGCAAGCCAAGCTAAAGTGAACCAAGTTTTTAGAGTAGTGGGGGTCATCCTCATACCAACCTATTAGTTAAGGAACACGAAAACTTCGGATAGTCAAATAAATAAAATTAAAATAAAAAATTTAAAGTAACTAAATGAAATTAAAATTGTAGGACCTTATTGCAATAAAAGAAAGCTTTAAAATAATCATGACTAATACACTTTTTTATTTCCTCTCAATGCATCTACGATCTATATTTAAATTATTCAAATGTATCATCTGCATTTTTCTTTGTCAAGCAATTATTTCCATCAAACGTGTCATCAAATATCATCTGAGCATTATTCGATAGCAGGCAGTCAAATATGAAAGTGAACGCAGAATGATATAACTAACTTTTTACTGCGTTTTTTCAACAAGTGTTAAAAGTTACATCTAGCCACACATACATACAGACCCGCAAAAAAAAAAACAAAAAACAAATTTCTCCAACGAAAAAAACCTATTTTTTTATTGGACCGTCTAGCTGTTACTTAATGCGAAATGTTTTTTTTTGTCTTTGCAAGAAATGATTTTATATAATACATACAAGTTTGAATGAGTTCTATTGATCATTAGAAATTACGTAGTTATAAATTTTGCGTTTTTTTTACATTTTTATTGCATTGGTGAGAGGATATTAATAAACAAAATGTGTATATTTTTGATGACGCTTTTTTTCTTGACTGATAGGTTGGTATGCGGCTGACCACCCATACTGTAAAAAATGGTTCACTTTGCCAATGTCACCCCTGTTTCAGGGAAGGACGGCAAGAGTTGCAGTGCTTATGTTCATTTGAGATTGGGTTTTTATAATGTAGGTCCACATGCGGCATGTGTTAGCGCGAAATTATACATGTCTGCTTGTGAGAATGCATTTAATATAAATCTTAAATGATATATATCCTTGCAGCTTAGATTAGATTAGATTAGAACATGAAAAAATTGTGTGTTTTTTTTTAAATATTTTTATGGTAAACACCACTTTTAAATGCTTCTATTGCTAGAAATATAGATGGTAAACAGAAACGTTTATTTTATGGTACGTATTTTTTTCAAAATATTTTTTGGTCAAAAACTGGTTATTTTTTTATAGACCATTCGTATAATTATGTAACGCAGGTCAGAAATCTCAGCAATGCAATCAATACGCTCTCAGATCTACGCTCAGTAGTCTAGTTCCTTACATAACATAACATAACATAACAACGTTAAACAACTTCTAATATAATAATTGCTTCCTATTATAAAACTTAACTTAACTATGCATTCTGAAACTAGTTTTTAATTTAAACAATTTGACAACGAAAACGTTTTTTGAGACTTTTTTCATCCTGGGGTGGAAGTCTCGACTGCCGTCGATAGATCTTACCGTGTCTATAAATCTAAAACATGGCGGCGTATCAACAGCTGATCCATTTTATATGGAGCAACTGTCAGTTGTTCAGTCACAGCCATGTTTTTTTTTCTGCCCTATCTTCAAATAGGTACGGTAAAATCTACCGACGGCCGTCGAGACTTCTGCCCCTGATATGGTTTTGTTGATACGTAGGACCAAGCTAGATCGATTTCAACTTTTGGGTAAAATTATATCACAGAATGGTTCTGATAACGTTTGAATCACAATCATTATAAAATGTTTTTGAAATTATAAATAATAAAAAAAACGTCCCGTATGCAAGTTTTTTCGTGAGAATTTTTTTTTGTGAACAACCATTTTTTTCAAAAAAGATTTAGTTTCATAATAGAGAAATGTGATTAGTATTTGTTAAAGGTCTTTCATCAAACGGATTTTATTGGTTCTTGGAATCTGTGCCAGACATTAATAGGTTCAAAATGTCAATTGACCATAGAGCTTTATAAATGTTGTGATCAGTTATCCAAGATGAAAACCATTGCACCAAAAACCTTAAAAAATAAATATCATCATCTTAGCTCGACAGACCTTGTTGGATCTTGGCTAAATCCAGGATTATGTTCCACTCTCGCCTGTCCATCGTTTTTGCTCTCTAGCTACGTATGTCTGTCTTCCTTGGCTGCATCTGCGTTGAAATCGTACAAAAATCGTATTTTTTATCGTAATTATTCTACTTTATTTTTTTGAATAAGTTGTGTTTTAAATTGTATATTATCGAAATAATATTGTGCTACGAAGTGGTTTAAGCTGCAAAGATTGTTTACATTTTTAAGGCTAATATTAAATGCATGCCCACAGACAGGCACATGTAGGTTCGCGCATCGCATTCTCAATGTATGCATACAAATAAACAAAACCTACTCCTGCCGCCTTTCCCTGAAACCGGGGTGATATTCGCAAAAGTAAACCATTTTTTACAGCACGGGGGTCAGCCTCATACGAACCTATCGGTCAAGGAGCCTAGAGTTGCATATTTCAGTTCTCAAGTGCACTTGTATTTTCCCAAATTTACTTTTTTCCACGTGGATGGAACATATTACGAGTATAGTGTATACACTATACTCGTAATATGTTCCTATATAATCTATTAACGTATATCTATCATCTAAGTTGCGAAAGCATATTTACAAATTACAATTAAGATTCATCTTTAATACACGCTCAGAAGCATCACATGAAAGTTCGCGCTCATGTTGTAAGCCCTAAAATAAAACTTCAAATGAACCCAAGCCTTGCACTCTTGACGACATATCCTGAAACAGGGCTGGTATCGGTAAGATTGAAACAATTTTGCAGTAAAGGCGATCAGCCTCATGCATACCTATATAAGTCAACAAACTATAAATGACATTTGAACTTCAAGTATCAATTTATTCTGCAACTTAGATTATTATCGATTGCAGATTAATTTCATCAATAAATAAAATTCAGCATTTCGAAGTGGTAAATAAAGATTGTATACAAAATGGCTTGAACGAGTCAAATGCAGAAAATTTAATGGCCAGTCTTGCAAAGCAGTCTACCTTCAAATCCTTTCTTTGCAAAAAAATACTCACGAGAGAAAAATTAACAACCATACATATAAGTATAAAGGCACATGTAAATACGGTTCAATGTTAGAACGACACAGTGACAAAACGACACACGACAGGCTTATTAAAGTGAAATTTGTTTTATGTTTTAGTTTTTGATAATAATAATAATAATAATATCAGGCTAATTTATTTTACAATTACAAATGATAAGAGAGCGCCGTTTTTGTGTGTGTCACACCTCAAGGGCCCTCTCCGCTCATGGATAAGACTTTCTAAAAAGGTGTGTCTTAAGTGCTCCGCGAAATACATCCATAGATTTGGAGTTCTTCACTCCGGGTGGCAGTCTGTTCCACTCCACCGGACCCGCAACACGAAAAGCGCGGTCTCCGATATTTGTACGAATCTGATGGCGTGGCTGAACCAAATTGACTACTTCATCGCCCGCGGATCTGAGTGTCTGCCTCCTTATACACATCCTTATACCATGATGTCCATATATATTATTATTTATAAATTTAAAAAAATGTAATTTGTCGTGTATGTTCCTTGACTTATGGGTTGATATGCGGCTGACCACCCATGCTGTAAAAATGGTTCACTTTGCCAATGTCATCCCTGTTTCATGGAAGGTCGGCACGAGTTGCAGGGCTTATGTTCAATTGAGATTGGGTTTTTTATATTGTAGCTCCACATGCGACATGTGTTAGCGCGAAATTATACATGTATGCTTGTGGGAATGCGTTTAATATGAATCTTAAATTATACATACCTATCTTTGCAGCTTAGATTTAGATTTAGATTTTAGAAAGAGATGACTCTTGCATTTTCTAGAATATGGTAGATACTTCCTAATAGATGGATTATACTAAAGCCAGATACACACACCAGCAAGCTACGTGCTTACGCTCACGTCCACACGAACTCATCTGTTCGTAACAATACCATAAGCGGCGTTTGAAAAAATCTAGTTATAATAATTGATTTTATGTTTTGTTTTGTCATGTGATTTACTCTCATTGTGATGTTCTGTAACGTGCCCTACTCTCATGTGTCGTTCTGCCATGTGGTTTTTGTCATGTGTCGTTTTGTCAGTGTGCCGTTCTAAACTGTCACCGTAAATACTCGACCATCGAGTTAACATAAAATAATGTTAAAAACTAAAACACCCACGTGAAGCGTTGTTGTATGTTGCGCACTTTACTTCTGTTTACATTTTACGCGACGATCGAGTATTTTCGCAACGCTTTATACTCGGGGTATCAGATACTTTTAAGTAACTCCGCCACCTTGGGATGCAGCATTTTATTAATGGCTTACTGCCCGTGAAGACTGGGTTGTCCTTTTTGTAAACAAAACGAGAGAAGGTCGAAATTTTGTTGTGTATTTTAAATACCTTGAAGCCGCAAAACCGACTGGTTTTGGTGCGTACCTACCAGCCTTCGTAGGAGCAATGACTTGTACTGGTTGGAAGTTAAGTCGGTTTGAGGTTGACCGTCCATGCTGTAAAAATTTGGTTCACTTTTGTTCGTATTACCCCTTTTTAAGGCGCCAAGAGTGCCTGTTTTTATGTTCATTTGACTTTTGTGTTTTTATTTTTTTAAGTTGATCTGGTCGATTGCTCGGTTGGTAAAGTGCTTTCATTCCATGCTGAGAACATGGATTCGAGTCCTTCAGGGTTTCAGAAATGATTTCCCGTTTTAGTGTTTATTTCAAACCCAAAATAAAATACCGGCACAAAATACAGCATTCACAAGAAAATAAGCACAAGTAGGAGTAAGCGTAAAGCCGGTCTCCTTACCTGTAAAAATAAATAGATTTTACTCTCCACATGCAGCCCATTCAGAGAAAACTCGGCATGAAGTTATTGTATATGTGTAGCTTAATATAATAGCGTAGCGTCACATGCAGCATGTGTAAGCGTGAGCTTGAGGTGTCTGGTTGTGAAGATTCATGAAATATTAATCTCAAATGTTAATTTATCTCAGCAGCTAAGAGTGTAGATTATAAACTCATGCAGTGCCTGTGTCTGAATACGCGCTAACTTACAAGTGTTTGTTTTTGGGAGTGAACACATGCAATATTTGTAAGCGTGAACGTACCCGTGTCTGTTTGAGGGCATGCATGCAACTGAGATCATAGATTACTTTTTCGAATTTTTATTTAAGGTACAAATCGAGTGGTTCTCCAACCTCATTTCACTTTTACTTTTAAACGAGTTTCCAGTACTTCACTCTCTCTCTCTCTGGTATCATTTTCTGTCCCGTATAGCTGTCCAACCATCGAGTTATTATACAGCAGAGTCGAAACATTTTTGACGCAAGTAGACACTTTATCCGTTTCAACCTACCCGTACACAAATCTTCGTTAGTTAGAAAGAGAAAATGATACCACGAGTATCACCACACAGTTAGCAGGCAAAAGATAATGTTGTTAGTTTTTTTTCTTCATTGTTGGCTTAAATCTTTTTGCTGAGCGGACATCGTGCAATTATTATAGTTTGTGAATTTGGCAATTTTTAAAGAAAAATAACATTATAATTTACCTATATTTTCAGCAGTTACTTCGTGAAAGTTCATTTTAATTCAATAAAATAAAAATTGCTTTGTTTTAATTCACATGAGTTTATTTTTGGACACGACCAGTTTCGGGAGAAGCAGTACCTCCCATCTTCAGGTGTAAATAGAAGTTTCCATAAACTCATGTGAATTAAAACAAAGCAATTTTTATTTTATTGAATTATTAATTTACATTGGTAAAACAAAGGTTCACTTTGCCAATGTCAGCCTTGATCCAGGGAAGATGGTCAAAAGTTGCAGGGCTTATATTCATTAATTGTGGTTTGGATATTAATTTGTAGGCACACGTGCAGCAATTGTAAGCGCAAACTTAAACGTGTTTTTTGTGAGCATGCATTCAACTAGATTATTTAATTTGAATATATCTTTGCAACTTAGATTACTATTATAGAAAACGTCATGTGTAATTATTGAGTGTCACAACAAAAGGGAGAGAAAACCAAAATACCATAGGATTTCACATGATTATTTCGTATTATGTGGTGTCTGACAGCTCTGTGATTGGCAGGTCCGGTCAACAAGTATATCGATACCTTGAAGGTAAAACTGAATATGTGACATATGAAGGGAATATGGGTTTCTCAGATAAATGCACCTTTTTCCTATCATCTACTAAAGAAAACACTAAAAAAGAATGTAAACCCTATTAGTTAAGAAGTTTTTTATTAGCACTACCTTATAATTAGTTCACTTACTATAAGAAGCTACCCCAATATAATATTTTATCAACGATATCCTAAATCAGTGAATCAGTAGATACTTATTCAGTTTTACCTTTATGGTTGCAATATTATATCTGCTTTTTTCTTTATACGTAACTTGAATCAACTTATGTATTACATATTCTAACATTGCAGGTTCTGAAACTGCAAAGAATGTATGTACATAAGTGCGATGAACTTCTATGCTCGTTTCGTATCCAGCAGTATGATAGCTCGACGTGTGCAACCGTTGACTCGCGACGCTCTAAAAACACACTGTCCCACATACAACGGGTTTGTCACTCTAAAAATCCATTTACGTAACTCTAAATGTGATTGACAATCACTGGAATTTTAAATTTGTATGAAGAATGCTGACATGTGCATACATTTCTTTTAGGCCCGGTATTTTTACTAATATTTCTGTTCACTAAAACATTCAATTTTGAAAAAGAAATATTGCAATATTGAAGCAGATGAGCCAGGATAGAAAAGTTTGGCGTTTTCGAAAAAGGAGGGCCGACCCCAAATGATGGGATAAGGTAAAGGGAAAGAAGACTAAAACATTCAATTTACTCAAAATACTCCAGTTTGAGTTAATCAAATGTAAAAAAAGTCCCGAAGGGACAAACACCGTCCCATATCATAGAAATGATTGAAATTAAATTAAATATAAGCCTTAAGTAAATGCCAATATATCTTTGCAACTTTGATTATAGATTATACATAGAATATTTACTTAATATTAAAAATAAATATTCTGGGACTGAATAGATCCCAAATAAATGGATTTCTGGAAAGACTAACAAAACGGCCATCTCGGGATCATACCACATTTGGCTGCGAAGATCTGAGAGCCCAGACACCTCTGGACATGCAATGTAGTTAATCGGACTTACATATTGGAAGGAAGAATGAGTTGGGAGGAATTGGGAACGTTGTCATGACGAAAGGATCCTTAACCAACCAGAGACAGGTCGTAAGTCCTGTGACTCCCATCTCATCCTGACTCCGTGCGGCGGGCCTGAGTTTGGGTCTTGGATTTTCAAAATTAGAGACCTGACTCGGTGAGACCGTGGATGCTCAGCTATTTCACAAATAGTCATGAAGTATTATTAATATTTATAAAGTGTTCATTGTTCATTATGTATTTTTATTAATAATTAAACTGGTTTAATAAACCTAATGTTGATATTCATGAACTTTATATTTTTTATGATATTTACATTAATTACATGCAATAAAATAAAATCCTGGCAGGTTTTACTCAGCCTGTACAAGAAATGAGTACCAGCCCCCTCGACAGCTGGGAAACCCCCACTTCAACTTAAAAGTGCTCGGCGTAAAGCCAGTTGCCTTATCTGTAAAAATAAATAGGCTACACTCGCCACATTCGACCCCTTCGGGGTTATGACAAGTTGTTGGTTTTTAAATTTTTAAAAGGCATTTTGAATATTTTTAGGATTTGGGGTGGTGCTTGTCTTTTCGGGTCTTTTAGTTTTTCAATTTAACTCAGACTGGAGTATCTTGAGTAAATTTAAAGGAATAGTTAAGTGATCTATTATTTATCTTGAAAATACCGGGCGTTAAAGAAAAGTATGTAGTCATGTATGATTGTATAAGGGTAAAGCGGAAAGAAGTTTCACTAAATGTGTAGCTAGAAAAATAAAGTATTAGAGTTATATTAATAAAAATAAAACAATTTGTTTTGTAATAAAACTGTAATTTCTGTAGTTTCAATCAATGTATAATTAAAATATTTTCATGCTACTTCAAGAATTCTATTATAATCTGTGTTAGATACAAACTAATTAATCAATTGTTTATGATAAAATGTTGTTTGTATTAAAAACAACAATAATATTGATTATTTTATAGTATTTTTTCATTGTAATAAAATATGTAAGTACCTACTGTCGATAGCTCAGTTGGTAGAGTGCTTGCATTCCATGACGTGAGCTCGGGTTCGAATCCCACCGAGGGTGTCAGAAACGATTTCCCGTTTCGGTGTTTATTTCAAACCCCAAAAAATACCGGAAAGGTTTACTCAGCCTTCACAATAAATGAGTACCAACCCCCCTGGGAGCTGGGAAACCCTCACTTCAATTGAAGTGATTGGCGTAAGGCCGGCCCCCTTACCTGTAAAAATAAATAGGTTCAACTCGCCACATGCGAACCCATCGGGGATAACGCGGCAAGAAGTTGCACTATATTTGTAGCTTAGTTGCGTTGCGTCCTACTGTCATTTTTATAGCGCCGTTTGTGAGTTACTACAATCGGTTTCATAAGAAAGGGCAAACAGGTGGGTCTAAAGGTTGTATTCCAAATATCAGCTCTGTCGACAGCTTAGGTACTACTCATATAGGTTTTCTAGTTCTGTGACTTATAGCTTTGTATGCGTTTTGGTCTTGCAAACTTTGTATGCGATTAGGTCTTGATACACTTTTTTTCCTATTTTCTACGAGAGAAATCACTTCAAAAAGTGTAAAAATCCAATAATTCAGAAGTTTTTCATGAGCACTTTTTATTTATTTATTATTTGTATTCCTTGAAAATGTGCAAAGTTTATGTTCATTTGAGTTGGTGTTGTAAGTTCACATGCGGCATGCGTAGGCGTGAACCTACTATCTTCTTGTGGGCATGCATTGAATATTAATTTTGAATGTAACGTATATTTACAACTCAGATTATAGATAACAAATTATTATTAGACCGGTCCGTAGTTCAATGGTATCACTTCGGACTCTGAATGGAAGGTTGTGGATTCGAATCCCGGCGGAGCACAAAAAAAATACCATTTTTATTTTCAAAAATGCTCTTTGCTGGGTTGAAAAATTCATAAACCTTTTCCAATGACCGGTCACCAAAGGTCCATCCAGTCTTACAGCAACTGGATCTTGCTTGAGAATTGGCGCTTGGTAGCGACGACGACCAAGCTCGTAAAAAGGTCGATAGCTCAATTGGTAGAATGCTTGCATTCCATGCCGAGAGCAAGGGATTGATCTCAAAGCTTACTCAAACTTCATAATAAATGAGAACCAGCCTCCCTAGGAGCTGGAAAACCCCCACTTAAACTGAAAGTGGTTGGTGTGAGGCCGGCCCCCTTGCCCGTAAAAATAAATAGGTCCCGAATCGCCACATGCAACCCCTTCGGGGATAACGCAGGCAAGAAGTTACACTATATGTGTAGCTTAGTTGCTTTATTTTTTTAGTTGCGTATGTGGATCATTTTTTATTATTTACTACTACTTAAATATTTAATTACTAAAAAGCGTTTGAAATTTAAGAATCGGATATTTCATACATTATTGTGTAAAATTTATAAAATTCATGAATAAATTTCACACAACATCCACGGATATCCGTCAATTACACGCAGACAAATATATTTCTATTTCATAAACTAAATTTCTTCACATCACACGTCTTGCAGTTGGTACAATTGGAGGTTTGAATTTCAAAATTCATTTTGGAATTTCAAATTATAAATTTCGACTTGCACACACCAGCATTTCGTTAATTACCGAATTAGAAATTAAAGAATCAAGGTTGGTGGATTTCAATATTTTAAATGCATTTGATAAATTTTGCAATGCGTGATTTTCATCAATATCTATGCATTATTATTAATAAGAGCATTCTTCTAAAAAATACGAAATTCTAATATACAATTTGAAATTCAACAAGATGCCGTAAACTATAACTACTGAAAGTTTCAAAAATATGTTGACATTCGCGGCTCATATTTAATGCATGCTCACATGCAGGCACATACAAGCTCACGCTTACACAAGCTGCATGTTTACATTCACAATAAAACAACCCTCAGATAAAAATAAACTTTGCGTTTCTGTCGCCTTTTCCTAAAACCGGGCTGGCATTGGTAAAGAAGAAACAAGTTTATACAGCATCGGGTTCAGCCTCATACCAGCCTTATACATTGACTGTAAAAAAATGTTTCATTTAGCCATTGCCAACCTCAAATATCAAAGAAGGTTTGGAAGAGTTGCAGGGCTTATGTTCTTTAGATACTCGTATTTGGGTTGTTATGTTAACATGCGGCATGTGTGGCTCGATCTCAAACGTGCCCGCTTGTGGGAATACATTTAATATACATCCTTAATGTAATGTATCTTTGCAACTTAGATTATGCGGCATTAGAAAAATGCGTCAACTTTCGTTATAGCGTTACGAAAGATAGTCTTTTCACACCTATGCAACTTTTGAATGGATGTTCTAGTAGCAAAGGTGTGAAACTCATATATTGAACAGTTAACTAAGAATTTGAACGAACAGAATTAATATTTATAGAACGTTTGTTTTATAGAACCAAGAATTATTTGAATAGGTTGGACTCTCAAAACCATCATAAATACTGGACCCTTAGTACGAGTTGCAAAACTTGAGAAAAATAAAGTTTACGGAAAATATGAAGGAGTGATTTCTCCCAAAATCTGCCGTTTTTGTTTCTTACACTTTATGGTTTTAACAAAAGAGTTACAGTGATGAAGAAAATCAAGTTCAAGCAAACAAAAACGGGAGAAATCACACTTTAATAATTGCCGTAAACTGTACATTACTCAAGTTTTGCAACTCGTACTAAGGGTACTGTTATATTTTTTAAGGTTTCATTCACAGTAAACAAAAAACAACCTAGACTTATTAAAAAAAAAACACACATAATTTTTTTATTTTTTTGAGAACTAATGGCCATCTTTAGACTGACTGGCTGCTTTGTACCAACTCTCTCTCCCACGCAAAATTCGTCCTTTTTAAAAGCTTACTTGTTCTACCAGAAAGGCCCATTTGGTGAATCTCTATACATTGGGAAAAAGTTCAAGATAATTATATTATTTTTTATTGAAAAAATCATCATTTTAACATTAATTCTTATCTATTAATATTATCATCTTATCTACTAAATAGCCATAGCTGTTCCTTGACTTATTGGTTGGTATGAGGCTGACCCTCAAAGCTGTAAAAAATTGGTTATTTTTTTCCGCTACCATCCCGGTTTCAGGGAAACGCAACAGAAGTTGTGGCATTTATGTTCATGTGAGGTTTGGTATACTTTGTAGACACACATGCAGCGTGTAAACTTGAACTTACATGCGTCTGCATGTAGGTATGCATTAAATAAGAGCATCAATGTTAATAATATTATATCTTTGCAACTTATTGATTAATAACACTACGTTTCTTAAAAAGAAAGGAAGCTGAGACAGAATGAGGAGTACTGCGTTCTGGTACTAAACACCTATACTGTAAAAAATGATCCACATTGTGAACCCTGTCACCTACAGCATAAACTCGTACTTTGTATAAACAAACACCTTTGAGATGAACACAGGTAATAAAAAGTACAACAGTTTTTTTATTCGAATCTATAATAATCTATAATCTAAGGTGCAAAGATATATTAACATTTAAGATAAGAATAAAGTGCATGCCCACAAACAGACACGTGTAAGTTTGCAATTACAAATACTGCATGAGTACTCACAAATTAAAATCCAAACCTCAAATGAATACGAACCCTGCAACATGTGGCGACCTTCCCTGAAACAGAGGTGACATTGGCAAGGTGAACCATTTTAAAACAGTGTGGGTGGTCAATTCAAGTCAATATACAAAAGGATTGATTTCTAATGTTGGTGTATTCATTTGCTACATTTTTTGCATAGGAAATTTTTGACTTTTTTTGTATAGATTTCTTTGTAAGGTTTTGTTCTTTTTTATATTTAAATGTAATTTATTATTCATATTCCTTGACTTATAGGTTGGTATGAGGCTGACCACCCATACTGTAAAAAATGGTTCACTTTGCCAATGTCACCCCTGTTTCAGGGAAGGTCGGCAAAAGTTGTGGGGCTTATGTTCATTTGAGGTTTGGATTTTATTTGTAAGTACACATTCAGCATTTGTAAGCGCGAACTACACTTGTTGGTTTGTGGGCATACATCTGAGAGCTTTAAATGAATATATCTTTACAACTTAGATTATAGATTATAGATTATAGATATAACATAAAAAACAGGTACCTATATAGAAAAAAATATAAAATAAAATAATGAATGATAAGCCGCCAACATTACAAATCAACATTACAGAAGAGGATACTGAAAAAATCTTTAAGCTGCGATAAAATAGTCTTGAATAACCATTTCTCACCTTTACTCGTGATTATTAATATTATTATTGTTATTATTATTATTATTATTATTATTAATTATAATAATTATATTATTATTACTCGTAGACTTTGGATTTAAAAAAAAAACTGCCAGTCATCTCAGGATTGTTTGTTAAAGTGGCAATCAAATTTAGTTGGTTAAATCATAATTTGGCTCAATTTTTAGATTTCAAAGTTCAAATTCATTTAATATTGTGTTGGAGAATCGACTCATCTTTTTTGCTGGATGGAAAAAAATACATTTTTCACAATTTTTGATTAAAAAAATATTGTTATTCAAATGAAAACAAAATAAATTTGATGCTGATGTTAAAATTTAAAATATGTTTTTTTTCTTGGAGGTCAAGCGCCAACGCGGTGTGTGACATTGTCCGTAGAAGCCAATAACAAAATATAAGTTATTATTTTATGCAGAAACGTAGCCACGTGACGTTACAACTATTTATTGTGATTGAAGCTTATTTTTATTTCTTTTGTTATTGAATGAACACAACCTGAGAACTACAAACTTTTCATTCACTTTTTATTTTATTTTTTGCTCAAACTAAGGCATCTTCAGGAGCATAATTGTTACAATTATTACAGCATACAGATACAATTGTTACAAGGTAACAATTTTGCTCCTGAAGATTCCTATTAGGTGAAAACGTTTGAGCAAAAAATAAAATAAAAAGTGAATGAAAACATTGTTTTTTTCAATTGAATTTTTAAAATACGATGTTGGTAAATTTATTATATATGCGCTATTTTTGTGTCAATCGCTCATTAAGAGCCCCCTGCGAGCTTGGTCTTCGCTATAGAAATCGACAATTACTCAAGCAGTTTCTGTAAGGGTGAATTGAACTTTTGGTGGCCGGTTTTGGTAAAGGTCCATGAATTTCTCAACCCTGCGAAAAGCATTGAATTTTATTTTTTTTGCCGGGAATCGAACCCACGACGTTCCAATTACGAATCTGTAGCGTTAACCATTAGATAACGAATCGGTTATGTCTAATTTTCTATAATAAATCTAATTGAGGCTTGACAATGAAAAAAATCACCGTATTTTCTGAGCTCAATATAAAAATTGTTAAGTCATTTTATTGAATGGAGCTCGTCCCACCTGCCAGATTTCCAAAAAAAATATTAATTTTTCGTTAATAAAATCATCTCGATGGCCTTGGTAGGCTTTATTTTGTGTACAAATATACGATATACTGTAAATAAATTAAATATGCTGGTATTGCAAACATTTTTAGCCATCTTGTGATTTGTAAATTCATTTAAAAACAAAATGTATGGCGCTTTGTTTCTATTTTAGCTTAGAATTGACTCCTTTTGTCTAGTGGTTAATCTTACGGTCTCATTATCCGAAGATCGTGAGTTCGATTCCCGACGCAGCACAAAAAAATATTTATATTTTCAAATGTGATATTCCTTGTGTTGAAAAATGCATTCACCTTTACCAAAGCTCCATGCAGCCTTACAACAAATGGTTTTTGGTTTATTATTATTAATGTTTTCTATAGCGTTGACTAAGCTTGCAGAAGGCTCTTGAGGTGTGATTCACCTAACAGTTCTATCGTCAAATGAATCATCGTAATATTTTTTTATAGTTATCATTTTAAGTATCTAGCATACGTATACAAAGGTTTCGTTTTTCTCTTTAATAGATGTTTGTTATCGTTTAATCAAATAATAACGTGCCGGATCTGTTTATATTCACAAGTAAAGAGACCAACCTCCCGCTTGTTAATTTTGTCAAAGAGAAGGCTTTCTTGTAGGAAAAAAATCTAACTGATTTTTATTGTAAGGACTTACTAAAAACCACTGCTTAGATTCTTAAAGCAATTCAAAAAAATAGATGCTTACAAAAAATATAACTATTTAATCAAGTCAAACTTACCTTTTAGCTCTTTTTTATAACATGTCGGTGCTATGGCCGAGGAGTCACGTGTCTGATTTTTCTAGCGTATTTGGAATAGATTATTAACGCTAGTTCGATCCCCGCCTGGGTCCATTGACCATAACTTTGATTCGGGTTCAAAAGATGTCATTGGGCAATTATTAATAAATAATTGAATGAAGGAATTTCTAATTTATGCTATTATCACCTGTTTCTGGCCAGGGATAATAATAACAAATAACTAAATTTATATGCGCCTTTTTGTGATTTATATCCCTACAAAGGTGCATGTGGACTCTAGCGGTAAAACTGAAATGCTTTCAGCATCTCTCTCAAGGCTGTCTTGTCTTTGTGAAGGCTGTATAATAGGTTAGGGGATTACATTCCTCTTCGCAAATCTATTTTTTTTTAAATCTAAATTTTGTTGATTATTTTCTCTCCTCTACTGTAACTGTAACTCCGTCGCCATTCCGCTACGGGTAGCCAGAGAACACGCAGAATTTTCAATATTTTGTCCTATACTTGTGTACCCTTTTTCAATTCATTCATATCCATCACCTTTTTCATACATTTCCTTCTTGACAATTATATTAATTTTTTTTAAAACTGAACAATTTTAAAACTTAATTTAAATCGGATATTTAACGAACCGTTTGGTGAGAACTTACATTATTCTATTTGAGTTCATCCTCAGTCGCCGTACAGAGAGGATGTTCTCCTGAAGACGTCGGCTACGTCGCTGACGAAACGTAGAGAATAATGTAAGTTCTCACCAAACGGTTCGTTAAATATCCGATTTAAGTTAAGTTTTACAATTGTTCAGTTTTAAAAAAAAAAATATAATTGTCAAAATGTCAAACGACCGTAATTCTAACTTAAACCTAACCATTTCCTTCTTTACATACTCTTTGTACATAGCATTCTTTGTCTCCGTGTCGAAAAATTTATCACCTCTTGTAATATGTAAATGGTATTTGCTTACATATTTATATTTGTTCATATTACTTAACACCTCCATAGCTTGTCATACCAATTAATACTTTAGTGAAACATTAATGTACAAGTCAATAAATATTTATTTAACAATTACTTCGCTTACGCTACTAAACCACACATATAGTACAACATCTTCTCTCAGGGTCAGTCTCCTCTCCACTGACCCACGCCCTGTATATCCATCCCATCCGGGGATGTGTCAGAGGACTCGCATGCAAAAGTTATGTGAGATACGAGTGGCAGAAGGCCCTCCCGAGAAGCTACACTTTCCCAAGTGCTTACACAAAGCAAAGGAGGCTCAGTAATCACTGAAAGATGTAGCCGTGAGGGTTTAGAGCTCGATGATTTTAAATTTACAAACAAAAATGCAAAGTGATTCTGAGCCTCTTAACATATGACTTAATGCCTAGAATTCGAGATGCTACTACTGAGTTTGTTCGGAAGGCGCTCTCCTGACTAAGTGGCCAACCACCATACAGGCGGAAAATAATAGAGAAAATAGAAAGAATGTCGGTCTAATTAGACCGACGAGTTCTCGCCATAGTACAATTTCTTTCAGCGTTTTCCCTGAAGGAGGAACGCACGTGGCTAGTAGAACTTATTTATTTGGACAGGGAAGTGAACCGGCCTTACGCCAAAAATTTCAGTTGAAGTGAAGGTTTCCCAATGGTTTTTCCAAAACATTTGCAAACTATTTGAGGGAAACTCAGCAATGTTGCAGGGATAATGTTCATTTGAAAGTGAATTCTTTTTAAATACACATGCAGTATTTTAAATCGCTAACTTACACGTGCCTGCTTATGGGCATGCATGGATATTAATCTGAAATGCTAGAATATACATATTGTAACGAGATGAATTTGTTTGTTTGGTAGAATGGAACATTAGATTTGAATTTGAATAGAAAAAGGAAAACAAAAGAAGGCAGAAACGGGGAGAAGCTTCCCTGGCGGGAGAGCCACAAGCTGGTGTAAATTAGAATAAGACATATTATTGTGTTGTGGTTATAAATAATTGTGAAACGAATAAAAGTAAACATTTAAAGTGGTTGTTATATTATTAATTGTGTCGATCATCTGTCAGAGGAAAAACCCTCACAATTTGGGTATTATGGGTAATATTATGGGTAAATGTAAAAATATGGAATGGTATGAGGCTGACGAACCACCTGCTGTTTATTATATTTGATATTTCAAAATAATAGAAATGTCACCCCTGTTTCAGGGGAAGGCGGCAAGGTTAGGGGATTAATACTGATTTAAGGTCCATATATATTATTGTTTTTTTTTTTTAAATGTAATCTGTTGTGTATGTTCCTTGACTTATAGGTTGGTATGCGGTTGACCACCCATGCTGTAGAAAATGGTTAACTTTGCTAATGTCCCCCCTGTTTCAGGGAAGGTTGGCAGGAGTTTCAGGGTGTATGTTCATTTGAGATTCGGGTTTATATATTGTAGGTCCACATGCGGCATGTTTAAGCGCTAACTGCTTGTGAAAATGCATATAATGTGAATCTTTAATGTTACATATATTTGCAACTTATAGCTAAGATAAGATTAGATAAGGTTACATGCATCACGTGTAAGAGTGCATTAAAAATGAATCTCAAACATATCATTGCAACTTTGATTGTTGACAGATTAACAGCAAGTTAATGGGTGTTGACACGATTTGATTTTTTTACATTCTGTTATGACCTTTTACGTCATTAATGAAGCAAAAATTATCACATAATGAGCGACGAGCCTTAAGGTGGGAAAATACCTCTGAAGATACAAGTTCAACACGCGATACGATATTTACATAAATGCATTTTCTTACGATGCAAAAATATCCCTTATTTGTACAATAAATAGGGTTTATTTTTCAGTGTAATGAAAATTCAGTTGGATCTGTTTTACTGATTTTTTAAAAGTATTTTTTTACAAGTTTATGAACATTAAATAATTATGGTGCGGCTTTAGTATTTTTTTATGCAGATTTTTTTTAAATTTAATTCCGTTTTTTATTAATTCAATTCATGTTATTTAATCGTTATCTTATAACGGGGTCAAGATGATTAGTTTAAATAATTTGAGTAAAATAATAGGAAAAATATTTAAAATATATAATCTACGTTGCCAAGATATACCTATTGTATTTATGATTCATATTACATGCATTCTTATCAGCAGAATGTGAACTTGCAACATAAAAAAACCTAATCTCAAATAAACTAAAGTCCTGACAACTCTAACCGACCTTTTCTGAAATAGGGGGGAGTCTGGCAAAGTGAGCATTTTTTACAGTATAGAGTGTCAGACTCATACTAACCTATAAGTCAAGGAAAATAAGTAAAAAAAAAGGATGAAACACATTCGTTAAAACAAAACATTTTTTTTTCATTAATTTTTAATATTCTGGTAATAATTATAATAGGATAATTTATTTGGTGAGCGCTGTTTTTGTGTCTATCACATCTCAAGAGCCCTCAAGAGATCTGCAAAAAGCGCCAATTCTCAAACAAAACCCAGTTGCTGTAAGGCTGGATGGACCTTTTGATGGCCGCGTCGGTCTTAAAATGTATATGAATTTTTCAACCTGGGCAAGAGCATATTTGAAAATATAAATGGTGCATTTTTTTGTGCTTCACCGGGTTTCAAACCCATTACCTCATTTATAAGCCCAACTGTAATGACTAAGTGAATATAATACTCAAAAAAATTACAAATCTCACCCTTTTTATTTTACTTAGAATTTGTGTTCACCGGTCACCAAAGGTCCATCCAGGCTCACAGCAACTGGGTCTTGCTTGAGAATTTGCGCTTTGTAGCGGCGACGACCAAGCTCGTAAAAAGGTCGATAGCTCAATTGGTAGAATGCTTGCATTCCATGCCGAAAGCAAGGGTTCGATCTCAAGGCTTACTCAGCCTTCACAAGAAATGAGAACCAGCCCCCCCCGGGAGCTGGGAAACCCCCACTTCAACTGAAAGTGGTCGGGGTGAGGCCGGCCCTCTTACCCGTAAAAATAAATAGGTCCCGAATTGCCACATGCGATCCCTTGGGGGATAACGCAGACAAGAAGTTACGCTGTAAGTGTAGCTTAGTTGCGTTTTGCGTGTTTTCAAAATTTCAGTTAAACATACTTTCATTTAAACCGTACTTTTCAGATATTTCCGCTTTTAAATAAGTGTATTTATTTTACTTTATTATATCATCCCATTTTAGTTTAAAGTATTGCGTAAACTCACCTCGATTGCGTTTATCAAAAAAAAATATGAAAACTGAATTCCACACTAGAAGTGCTGTCGTATATTGAATACATTTTCTGTTTATGCAATCGAGATGAATTTATGTAAATGTGTAATAACTCTCTTCAAATTACAAGTGTTTAATAAGGATTAAAAAACATTATTTACGTTAGTTTTTTTAAATATTAAGGTATTTTATTTAACGAATAGGTACCAGTTTTTTGTTTGTTTTTTAAGTTGTTTTGTTACCGGGTGGAACCAGTTTTGTGGTATGTTGAGTCTTAGCTTTGTTCTAGCATTAAGACGATAATGTTGTCAGCTTGTCGTAGGTTTTTACATTTAAAACAAAATTATAAGCATTTTAAATCTATAATTTAAGTTGCAAAGATATGTATATTAACATTCAAAACTTATATCAAATGCTGAATGTGTACTTACAAATTAAAATCTAAGCCTCAAATGAGCATAAACCCTGCAACTTCTGCCGACCTTCCCTGAAACAGGGGGTACATCGACAAAGAGAACCATTTTTTACAGTATGGGAGGACAGCCTCATACGAGTACCAACCTGTAAGCCAAGGAAGTATTATAAATAAAATTTATATTATGCGAGTATTCTTAATAGTTAGTTAGATAAAAAAAAAATGCATCTAAAATAATAAAATACGAAAAATGTATCCTGTGATCCAAGTCAACTTGTAAGCACTTTTTCTAACTAAAAATGTTTGAAGACTAAGATACTGCCTCTGGCGAGCGTTTGAGCATCAAAACATTTTTTTTCAAAACGCAGGTTGAATTTATGGGTAAAGTTGTATGCTTGGTATACCTACAGTAATGCTTCCAAGTAGACTTTCCCTTCGATCGCTTCACCCTGAGCTAAATTACTTTCCCCCTCTCAATTTCCCCACATCTGGGGGAAATTCTCCCACCACGTCGGGGTTTTCCCACCCTCGCCTAGCCGCCACACCAGCGCACATCTCTACATTATCAAACACAATCTCATATACCATCCCCGTCCATTTTCGGCGCCCGTGTGTTCAGTACGCCCCGAGACGTCGGCGAGAGCGCACGCTTTTCTTTAAACTTTTTTTTCATGAAAATTTTATTTTGTGTTTTGACGTTTTCTCAGTTTACACCGGTCAGTATTATTTTTATTTGAAAATAACAGTGTTTTAATGCTTGAGCATTATTTTAGAAAAGTATTCTAGAATACATCAGTGAGAATAATATTTTAAGTGAGTTTAAGGTTATATCTAAAGTGATTTTCAGTGAAAAGAAGTATACGCGTTTGTAATTTGTATTAATACATAACATTTTCAACCCTTATTTTTTAAAAAACCACTTCTTAAAGTTCTTTGTGCAGTTTTCGTAAATTATTTTAAAATATATTCAATATTTTTTAAATATTCTCATTTATCACCACCAAATATTCTACAATTCATTTTTATACATTGTCAATTTGTTTTCTTTGTAAATAAGGTCCTGAAATTTTTAGATTTGTAGCTTTTTTTGCGGTGAACAAACCTCAGCTTTATATGGGACCGCCGTGCTAAGTAGCCAATCACAAAATATTTGTTTGCCTTTTCCCTGGCAACCCGTTTGAGTGACGAAACAAGATTTTTTATACCAATTCACGTGTGGACCCCATTAACTTTCATTTATTTTTATTTTAAAGAGAAGGTTTACTCAGCCTTTTATAAGAAATGAGTACCAGCCCCCTCAGGAGCTGGGGAACCCCTGCATCAACTGAAGTGGTTGGGGTAAGGCCGGCCCCTTAGCTGTAAAAATAATAGGTTCCACTCGACACATGAGACCTCTTTGGGGCATGCGCGGCAATAAGTTACACTATATGTGTAACTTAGTAGTGTTAAAGATGGAAAATCTTCGCATCTAATGAATAAAAAGCTTAAAGATATACTGAATTTACTTATCCTATTATTTTCATGGAACAACGTTAGCAATTTATTATTTTTATTATTTTAAATTGTGTACAATTTATTGAAGATCATTTGTTTAAACATAATTCTGTCACCCATATTTTTCAATTCAAATTAAAAATACAACTTTTCATGTAAATTTTATGACACACAAAAAAACCTATTTTTTTCTGTACATTTTATGGCTATTAGAAAAAATGGAAATGTTATTTTTTTTGTTTTGTCAATTGCAAGGTTATACTTTATTTCATAATTCATGTTATGAAATAATTGTTTGTTTGCCTGCACTTGTAAAATAGCGTGTTAAACATTGTTTATGTTTTTTTATTGTTTAAAACATTTATTTTTTATGTGTCGAACCTCACCAGACTGGGGCTATTAAAACAGTAGAGTTTAATTTAACAATCTAAGTTGCAAAAATACGGTCAACATGGTCAGCATCATCAAAATTTAACCTATTGATTATTCCTTGACTTATGGGCAGTAATGACGCTACTCACTCATATTAAACAAAAATGGTTCATTTTGCCCTATTTGTCCTCTTAATGCTTGTTTGTCTTATTGTCCATCAGATGTAATGTCAAATGAACAATATTTGTATGTGTACTGGACCAACGTGTCTTATGAAAACTGGAAATTAATTTTAAAATATTTTCAAAAACTCTCACATTATCGTGTTTTACGTTTTTTTATTAGCTCAGATTGTGTAGAATGTGATCTTTAAGACAATGTCCTTTAAAGATCATCTTTGAATCAAATGGAAGATAAGCCATACGAGCTCTGATGGGTCGCAATGTCCCCTCTGTTTAAGGGAAGGTCGATAAAAGTTGCAGGGCTTATATTCATTCGAGATTTGAGTCTTAAATTTGTAAGTAAACGTGCAGCATTTTTAAGCGCAAACTTACACGTGTCTGCTTACGGCATTCAAGGTTCAGGGCCTCACGCACCACAATTCTCCAGAACTCTCTGTCTTGCCACTTTCCTCCATGGTCCTCTTACTTTGGGACCAACATTCTTCTTCTTCCTTAGTCTACTCCTAGACGTAGACCTCCTCCAATCCTCTCTATCGGCTGCTGTGTTCAGCCATCATCTGCCTGCAGTTCCCTTGATGTCATCCAGCCACCTCAGTTAGAGTCTCCCCACTCCCTACTTGGGCATCCTAAGCCATTACTGGTCGATCCGTTTCGGCCACCTGTCATGGTCCTGCCTTGCGACGTGACCAACCCAGCGCCGTTTTAAGCAGGCTACTCGCTGTATGACATCAGTGACAACAGTCGCCTACGGATCTCCTGGTTTGGAACCCTGTCTCTGAGACTGATTCCCAGCATCCTCCTTTCAATAGCTCTTTGGCACGTCTTCAGTCTGATAAGGACATATAATGGGAAAAATTACAAATATACATCGCGACAAATAATGAAAGAAAATACCATAATACAAATGATAATGAATTGAATGAAGTCTTATACACGGTAAATCTAATCTAATCTAAATTGCAAAGATATGTAACATTAAGGATTAACCTTAATTTGCATTTTCATAAGCAGACACGTATACGTTCGTACTCAAACATGCTGCAAATGGACTTACAATATAGTAACCCAAATCTCAAATAAATAATATATACCCTGCAACCCTTGCCGATTTTCCCTGAAATATGGGTGATATTGGCAAAGTGAACCATTTTCTACAGCATGGGTGACCAGCCGCATACCAACCTAGTAACCAAATAAGTCAAGGAGCATAATTATAATGAGAAAAATTAAAAAAATGCATACATCGGGACAAATAATGAAATAAAATAAAAGGAAAACACTATAATACAAATGAAAATGAATTGAATGAAGTTTTATGCACGGTAAATAATCATTTAATTGCAGAAGCGCAGTTCTGTCACGGTTGGTTTTCAATGGTTTACTCAGTCGTCTTCGCTGCAGGTCGTGCGAGAAGCATGCAATCCCCTAATACATAAAAAGCCTTTGTTGGACGCAAGCATTAACCTGAATCCTAGTTGCATTTTCGCTTGCAACAGACCTTGCCGCTAACAAAAACATCTGATTGCGTAATGCACTTTATTATTTGTATGAAAAAATATACGGCCTTGATTGTACTTGCTTCTTTAACAGTTATTGCACTGTAGCGTTCCTTGAACATCTAATTTAATCTAATCTAAGTTGCAAAGATACATTAACATTTAAGTTTTGTATTATGTTCCTTCACTTATAGGTTGATATGCGGCTGACCACCCATGCCGTAGAAAATGGTCCACTTTGCCAATGTCACCCGTGTTTTCAGGGAAGGTCAGCAAGAGTTGCAGGGTGTATGTCCATGTGAGATTCGGGTTTTTATATTGTAGGACCACATGTGCCATGTTTAAGCGTGAACTTGGGCATGTCTGTTTTTGAAAGTGCATATAATGTGAATCTTTAATGTTACGTATATTTTGCAACTTAGATTAGATTAGATTAGATAAATTAAGACATGCCCACATCCAGACACATGTAAGTTCACACTTACACATACCGCATTTGGACTTTAAATATAAAATCTGAAATCTAAAATGAGCATCTTTCCTTCAACTCTAGCCTACCTTCCCTGAAACAGGGATGATATTGGCAACATGAACCATTTTTTTACAGTATGGGTGATCAGACTCATTCTAACTTATAAGTCAAGGACATAGTGTGTTATTTGTTATTTTAGATGCACTGAGTAATTTCCGTAAGAACATTATGTACGAGTATGAAACTATTCACACTTATCGGAAACCGATTTTGTCCGAAATGCACGGTTAATATACGGATCCGACACCCGACAAGTGGGAACGGGCTCTTATGCGCTTAGGGTATATAATCTAAAATCTAAATCTAAATCTAAGCTGCAAAGATATGTATCATTTGAGATTCATATTAAATGCATTCCCACAAGCAGACATGCATAATTTCGCGCTTACACATGCCGCATGTGGACCTACAATATAAAAAACCCAATCTCAAATGAACATAAGCCCTGCAACTCTTGCCGACCTTCCCTGAAGCAGGGGCGACATTGGCAAAGTGAACCATTTTTTACAGTATATAATTATTTTTCTAAATTCTAATTGCCAATTGAATTAAAATTTATAAAATAAAATGACATCGCAAACATTCTTGTTTTGATTATTATTATAACACTACAAGTACAATTTATGGTCGATAACATATTAATTGCTTTGACTTGATTTGATATATTTTCGCTTTCATCATGACGTCCTCTAACTTTCTATTTCAACTGAGAGGTGAGTAGGTACTCATAGTGCGTTCTAATCTAAGCAACGGTCATTCACAGTCACTGCTAGTCAAAGTGTGCCCTTACACTAAGCTCTCACTTGTCTCATTCATTGCTGTTCTTCCGCCCTTCTCTAAATAAATCTTCTATAAATAGATCTGTTTCGTCATCGTTTTCTGCATTAATAAATATAAAGTCTGTGAGGAGATATTTACCACCCAATACTATAAAAGCACTGATAAATGCGTTTGTGATGTCTAAAGTCGACTATTGCAGCACCTTGTACACTGGACAGACTAATGGGCAGATTAATAGGTTCCAATCTGTGATGAACTCGGCTGCACGACTGATTTTTGGAACATCGAAGTACTCCCATATCACGCCAATTATGCGAAAGCTGCACTGGCTCAAGTTCTCAGAAAGAGTGCGGTATAGACTGTGTGTCATGATAAAAGACATCCTAGATGGACAGGCACCAGAATACCTCAGAGAACTGTGTCAGATGCAGCAAGCCACTAGCTCCAGGACTCTAAGGTCAGCTAATGTAGGCTCCGCAAGGCTGAGCTTGCCCCGCATGGCAACCTCAACCAACTTTGGTGATCGTGCCTTCTCGGTTTCGGGCCCAGTGGCTTGGAACGAGTTACCGGTTGAGGTGAGGAAAGAGCAGGACAGGGCAAGCTTCAGGAGGAAGCTGAAGACGCACCTGTTTCAAAGATCATACCCGGAATAAAGGGCCCTTGTGACTAAATTTTAGTGAAAATGGCGCTTGAGAAAAAAATCAACCAAATATATCCACATATTATAATACGAGTAGATATTCTCTATTTTTTTCAGAGAAAGCGGTAAAATTCGTAGATTTAAGTACCTACCTACGAGCATTTAGTTTAAAAGAGGAGTAGAAACTAACATAAGGCACTCATACATACTGTTATGATTTACGGGGCTCAATTTTGCACAAATTGTGTTAAGATACGGTTCACATACGGGTACGTTCACAGAGTGGCTTTTGAATTGTATTCCTTGACAGCTATACGTATATGCATAGATATATGAGAATTTATTTGTTTATTTTTTGGATTCTATAATCTATAATCTAAGTTGCAAGGATATATTCATTCAAAGCTCTCAGATGTATGCCCACAAACAAACACGTGTAGTTCGCGCTTACAAATGCTGATTGTGTACTTACAAATAAAATCCAAACCTCAAATGAACTTAAGCCCTGCAACTCTTGCCGACATTCCCTGAAACAGGGGTGACATTGGCAAAGTGAACCATTTTTTACAGTATGGGTGGTCAACTTCATACCAACCTATAAGTCAAGGAATACGAGTAATAAATAACATTTAAGTATAAGAAAACAACAAAACCTTAAAAATAAATCTATGGAAAAAAAGTAAAAAATGTCTTATGCAAAAAAATGCAGCAAGCCAATAAACCAACATTACAAATCAGCATTGCAGATTCATCGTTAGATTTTCATTATGTTAAATTTTCGGCCTCGCAAGGAAAGCCATATTCAGACCTTGAGAGCTTAAATTGAACTAAATGATATAAATATACAATTCTTACGCTACCGACAGCTTTGACCCTTTTTTTCAAAACTGGCATAAGGGCTGTTCTTGACACATTGGCAACTGGAACATGCGAGATTTTGCCAGAATATTGTATTTAAAATATTCGAGTCAATACTTACACAATATCGAACAAATGCAAGTACAATTATTTAAGCACCTACATCTAGAGACTTCAAAGACCTTATCACAGACACTAACACAAGTATGTTATTATAATTATTTCCAAGATTTTGGGGCGGGGCTTGTCACTTCGGTAATTTTCAATTTTAGTCAACTCGAACTGGAGTATTTTGAATGATAGTTTAAGTAATAGTCAACTAAAATATTACTAAACTTGAGTATACCGGGTCTTAGTGTCCGCATGACTCTGAATAGCAGGGAGTGTTAGCGTTGCCTCTTACCGCAGTTTCTTGGTGCAATTAGTGAGTGCATTCAGAGTAATCTCTATTCATAAGAGTCACAAATCGATTACTCTGTCTCCGCCGTTGTGTGAAGTGAAATCTCCGGAGTTACTCACTTATTAGAAGTTTATGCCTCTCATTTAAAGCCATTACAACGCAAATGCTCTGATGCCTCTGCTTTCAAAGATTCTCAGTTCCGAACATTCAAATTCCAAATCATTCGATACGTAAATCATTTTTTTTCAAAATTTTACGATTGTGCAACCGAACCATTCTGTTTTTAATGCATTTTATTAGATTGGGATGTAGTTAAGCTGTGGGTTAAACACAAGGAAAAATCTGCTTGTTGGAATTATTAACGTAGACTTTAAAAATGAGTATCAGTTTTAACACTTTCTTTAACATTTGTGTGTATATTTTAAAAAGTACTTGGATAAATATGTGTGATATGTATGCATTTCTTTACACTGTGCATACATATATTTTCGCAACTCTTAATCACTTTACTTTCTTCGGCTCATAAGCCTTGAAGGCTCAGGGCCTCCCGCACCACAATCCTCCAAGACTCTCTGTCTTGTGCTGCTTCCCTCTATGGTCTCCTCACTCCCAGAACTTCGGCGTCGGCTTCGACGTTGTCTGCCCACCGCATCCTCGTTTATTTAATTTTATAGTTGATTTAATTGCAAATGATAAATCTACTGGAAAAAATACACCTAAATATTTCAATAAACCTTGTATTTTAGAAATGCATTTTAACTAATTTTTTTTCTCTCTTTTAAAGATGACATTTTACTCATAATTTTATCAAAATTTTAACAACGATTTAATGTCACCTGTCCTATTTTTTTTTCAAATTATTCTTGAAGACATTATCATGAATGAAGTGATTAAAAACATTGGAAAAGTTAGGATTGGCCCAACAATCTGCTCGTATTTCAAAGCGTCATATTGTGGAACGTTTGCGTTTTTACATTGCGGTTCCGATTCCACTCAGTACATGCAATATTATCAATACAGAATTATCTAATTTTATAGCTTTTCAAAGTCAACGTAGAGATTTTCATAGAAATTTGCGTGAAAGTGAAACTCGGTAAACGGTTTGTTATAAAACCAGTATAAGACATTGTATCAGCCGGTAATCGAATATTATCTGCAATAATCTAAGTTGCGTAAATATGTGTCGTCACCCTAGTGCTTGTTTGGCTTATCTCCAACACAGGTTACTTCATATGAGTAATGTTTGTATGTGTACTGGACCAATGTGTTTTTTGAAAACTGGAAATTGATTTTCTTTTAATATTAAGAACAACTCTCACATTAACGTGTTTCAAACAATGTTTGTATTCAAGAAAAACTCGTTTGTATTCAAGAAATTTCAGTGTTTTCATATTTTCTCAAAAAAAATCACATTATTGAAAATCGGCTTCTTGTTAGACTAAATAATGTATATTTCTTGAAATAAAAAGAAAAAAATATATATATTGTTATGTAAATATTAGAATCCTTAATTATATTACCCTTCGTCGTCGTCTTTCGTCGTCGAGTTTCGATTTTCAAAATCAATGCCATCACAGCAGATGAAACACATTCATGAACTCTGGCAAATTAATTTTTGTATATATGCTGCAATGCTGCGAGCTTTCGCGTATGTGTTTAAAAATGTATGAAAACTTCTTTCAATATTTCTGTTTGTTCATACTGAAAATGTATGAAACTATATTGACATCTAGCGGCAAAACGTGAAAGTTTTTTTACATTTTCTTTTATTTCATGCAAATTAAAAAAAAAAAAAAAACAAATAAAAATGGATTTCAATCTGTAATCTAAGTTGCAAACATATATAACATTTGAGATTCATATGACATGCATTCTTATAAGCAGACATGTATAAGTTCGCGCTTACATATGCTGCATGTGTACTTACAACATAACAACCCATTCCAAATGAACATAAGCCCTGCAACTATTGCCAACCTTGCCTGAAACAAAGGTGAAATTTGCAAAGTAAACCATTTTTTTAAGTATGGGTGGTCAGCCTCATACCAACCTATCTATAAGTCAACGAAATTATTTTGTGTATTTCTTTACATAATCTAAGTTGCAAAGATACATACCATTTGAGATTCATATTAAATGCATTCCCACAAGCAGACAGGCAAAAGTTCGCGCTTACAAATGCCCCATGTGGACTTACAACAACAAAACCTAATCTCAAATGAACATAAGCCCTGCAACTCTTGCCGACTTTTCCTCAAACAGAAATAAAATTTGCATGGTGAACCATTGCTTACAGTATGGGTGGTCAGCCACATACTAACCTTTTAGTCAAGTTAATTATTTTGTTTAGTTCTATAATCTAAGTTGCAAAGATACATACCATTTGAGATTCATATTAAATGCATTCCCTCAAGCACACACTTATAAGTTCGCGCTTACACATGCTGCATGTGTCCTTACAAAACAGCACAGTGATATAACAGCACAGTGACAAAACGGCACATTGACAAAAAAGCACGGTGACAAAACAGCACAGTGACATAACAGCACAGTGACAAAACAGCACAGTGACAAAAAATGACGGTGACAAAACAACACAGTGACAAATCAGCACAGTGGCCAAACTACACGGTGACAAAACACCACAGTAACAAAACAGCACAGTGACAAAGCAGCACGTTGACAAAACAGCATAGTGACAAAACAACACGGAGACAAAAAAGCACAGTGAAAGAACAGCACAGTGACACAACAACACGGTGACAAAACAACACGGTAACAAAACAGCACAGTGACAAAACAGCACAGTGACAAAACAGCACAGTGACAAATCAGCACAGTGTCAAAACAGCACAGTGACAGAACAGCACTTTAACCAAAAATCACAGTGACATAACACAAGTACACTAGCAGACTCGTAAAAGTTCACGCTTACACATGCTGCATGTGGACTTACAACATAAACACCCAACTCAAATGAACATAAGTGCAACTCTTTTTGCACTTATGTTCATTTGAGTCAAAAATTTTAATATTTGCATACACTATCGATGTATTTATTATATTAAGGTATAACCGTTTACAGTGCGGGATATTCCCAGTATTTTTTTGTAATGGCGGATTTTCATAAATTTATTTTATCAAAGCCCAACAAATCTAAGTAAATGTTCTTTTACAAAAACTGCGTGTTTTTATTTTACATGTTTTTTAATACTACGAAGTTAAACGCGAGGAAACTATGTGCAATATAAACATTTCACAAATGTTAAGGGGTTGGGCTGCGTAGCAGCCAGGGGCAACGCCCCTAGTAGGTATTAGTTATAGTTATAGGAATTCTGTATTATATTGTGTGGGTAGGAATCATTGAATAAAAATACTTGAAGCATCGAGAAATAATGATTACTACGCCTTTCTGGAACTGTCTAGCGAATATAGATCTAGATTGTACTGTTTTGAAGAGTATAAGAAGGGTGCGAGTTGCTTGCAGAGCCAGTATCCTACGAGCTTTACAACTACATTGAACTAATTTAACCAGTGAACAGAAACCAAGTGTAATGAAATAGTCGAGACTATCTTTGTGAAAATAAATTATTAAAAGTGTAAAATAAACAACTGTATAAGAAGACCAGTATTTTCAATTGAAAGACTTTTGAACCCTAAATTCGTAACAGTATTTAAAAATACAGAACATATAAAAATGTGAAACAAAAACGTGTTTTTTAATTGATTGAATTACATATTTTTTAGTAATCAATGAGCACGCTTTATTGTTACGTTATTATTGTCACTCTTCTACTAAAACTATAAAATTCAAGACACAAAAACGACAGATTTGGGGAATAGCGCCCTCTTAAAATGATTTTTCCATACAAAAAATATCGTTGATCTGATACATCTATGGATCAAATGTTTAAGTTCGTTAAATATAAGAACACATATAATCTATAATCTATAATCTAAGTTGTAAGGATATATTCATTCAAAGCTCTCAGATGTATGCCCACAAACAAAAACGTGTAGTTCGCGCTTACAAATGCTGATTGTGTACTTACAAATAAAATCCAAACCGCAAATGAACATAAGCCCTGCAACTCTTGCCGACATTCCCTGAAACAGGGGTGACATTGGCAAAGTGAACCATTTTTTACAGTATGGGTGGTCAGCCTCATACCAACCTATAAGTCAAGGAATACGAGTAATAAATAACATTTAAGTATAAGAAAACAACAAAACCTTAAAAATAAATCTATACAAAAAAAGTAAAAATACTTAAACATACTTAAAAGAATTTTGAATTTCTCCCTTTGTGCAAATTTAGAAACTGTTCAAAAGAAGGATGCGAAATTATTTGCAAATTTCTATCGTTTTAATTAAATGTATGCAAGATTTATGTTTATATTTTAACAAACAGAACAAAAATGTTTAACATGCATTCTGTCGGTACTCAGAAAGTTTTCGGAAGGTAAAAAACGAAAAGAACTTTCTCGAGATGGGCAAAACCCTTCTCAAGGGTGTCGAACTTGCTTTTTTTACCTCGAGGTCTTTGAGACTCTTTCAAGGTGACCCCTAAGACGCATATTATTTATTTTTCATATGGTCTTTTCGTTTTTTCCAAACAAATTGTATCCTCGTTTTGAAATATGGCACGCAGAATTACAATGAGTTAAATAAATATGTAAACTCTCCAATTTTAAATAAACAGTACCTATTACGTTTTTATATTGTTTCGTTGAGTTTTTTACTTTAAAATAGTTTAGTAATAAAAGTATATGGTCGAGCGGACAATGCAGTGGCACTTGAATTGCCGTTTTTTGAAACAATCTCCTGTTTGAATAAATAGCTTTGTCCCTCAGATGTCCTTGGATAATTATGAATTAATAATTAATTTAAAAAGACGGCAGTCACGTACAATACTGGCGTTTGCTCGCCGAGAAAGAAGTTTCAAATTCGAATTTGTTGGCACTTTGGTCTTCTTCTTCTTCTTCTTTTTGTGCCACTTCTATCGAAAATCGGCGATCATTATGCCATTAATACCTTGGATGCTGCGGCTAGAAACAGAGACTTGATGCTTTTGTTGATCCATTGTCATAGGTTTTTTAACCACGTTGTCCTTCGGCAACATAAATACCGGCCAAGTGTACTCAGTCTTCACAAGAAATGAGAACCAGCCCTCGGGAGCTGGAAAACCCCTACCTCAACTGAAGTGGCTGGCGTAAGGCCGGCTCCTTACCTGTTAAAATAAATAGGTTCCACTCGTCACATGCGAAACCCTTCGGGGACAACGCGACAAGAAGTTACACTATATGTGTAACTTAGTTGCGTAGTTGCGTAGGATGCTGCGGCTTGAAACAGGGACTTGATGCTTTTGTTGAACCATTTCGCAGGTTATTCAACCACGATGTCCTTTGGCGTCTCTAACAGTGCTACTCTTAGACATTTTAGTCATCCGTTGAGCCCACGCTTTGACAAACAAATGATGCCTGGGCTGGAAGTCTCATCCCCACGGTCATTCTTACCTACCGAATTTTGGTAATATTTGTATGCAGACTAATCAGCGCTCACTTGCAGCCGTCTTGAATTGACAGGTCTTCATACAAATGCATCATTAGTTTGTCAAAGCGTGGGCTCAACGCACGACTAAAAAGTTTAAGAATAGCACCGTAAGATTTTCTCTCCTCAATCTTACCCTGTTCCATAAGAAGAAGAAGACGGTATTTCCCATTCCTAAAATGAGACCGAATATTAATAGAACATTTTTTCTTGATTTCAGATGGACACAATATCACCATGAAGCTCAGCCTTTTGTTTAGATAAATGGTTCAGCGAATGTGTTAACACCAGAGGGAAGGAATCCCACCCGAATCCACTTGGAGACAAGACTCTACTCATTCGCGGACCGCTCAGCAATCATCACCATCATGACGTCCATATACAACAACAGCGTTACCAAGTTCTACGATTTGCTCTTCACTGAATTAGCAGGTGAGTCTAATATAATCTAATCTAAGTCATTATATATATATTATATATATATATATATATATATAATTGGAAGCGTTGGAAATCTACAAAAATAAAAATAAAGACTTAATGAATGTGCATATTCCCTATGTTTCACCAATATTGCAATAACATTAATATTTTTAAGGGTTTGGTGGTTTACACGGTGAAAGTCCATGTGTATTGGCATTGTCCTAAAGATGCCTTATAGGCAAAATTACTAGACAACAATAACATTTTAAAAAGTGAATTAAAACTGTGTTAATTTATTTAATAGACATGTTTAAATTCGCTCTTAAACATACCGCATGTAGTCCTACAATATAAAAACCCGAATCTCAAATGAGCATACACCCTGCAACTCCTGCCGACCTTCCCTGAAACAGGGGTGACATTGGCAACGTGAACCATTTTCTACAGCATGGGTGGTCAGCCGCATACCAACCTATAAGTCAAGGAACATACACAATAAATTACATTTTTTAAATCAACAAATTATAATATGTATTGACATCAAAAACTAACAGAAAACAAATTTGAATTTAAAAAACCCTAGCCGCCAACATCACAGATTAACTACCATTTCTTTCTGAGGTGAGGTGAGGCTTGTTTGAATAAAATCTGAAGGGTTTGTGTATTCACGTTGTGACGATTTGTTTTAAAAAATAATAATATTAGGATGATTTATTTGGTGAGCGCTGTTAATGTGTGTATCACACCTCAAGAGCCCTATGCTAACTTGGTCGTCGCTGTAGAAAGCACCAATTCTCAAGCAAGACCCAGTTGTTGTAAGGTTGGATGGACCTTTCAGTGACCGGGTCTTTGCTAAAGGTTTTATGAATTTTCAACCCAGCGAAGAGCATATTTGGAAATATAAATGGTATATTTTTGTGCTCCGCCGGAATTTGAATCCACAGCCTTCCATTTACGAGTCCGAAGTGTTGTCACTGGACTACAGACCGGTCCAAGAAATGCCAACAACACGCGGTGTACCAAGCGGTCACCCATCCAAGTAGCATCCGCCCAATGTTGCGTAACTTCGGTGATCTGATGAGAACCGGTGCTTTCAACATGGTATCGTTGATAATGTAAAAATAATAAAATGCTTTTCTTCTCGAGTTGACTTACTTCCTTGAGCGCCTTCGATGTTTTCACACGAGAACGAGTCAAGAAAACAGTTCTTTGTTTGATTGTTTTCTTGATAAAGGTGTGATAACATCGAAAACGCTCGAAGAAATAAATCAACTCCTAAAGAAAAACCTCGTTTTCTTAATTTTGAATTTTTTTAAATATACATTTTATTTTTACATTATTAACTGTTGTTGAAGTGGGATTTTACCAGCTCCCGAAAGGGCTGGTACTCATTTCTTGTAAAAGCTGAGTAAACTTTTACGGTAATTAATTTTGAGTTTGAAATAACCACTGAAACTGGAAATCATTTATGACACCCGTTCCTTGACTTATAGGTTGGTATGCGGCTGACCACCCATGCTGTAAAAATGGTTCACTTTGCCAATGTCACCCCTGTCTCAGGGAAGGACGGCAAGAGTTGCAGGGTGTATGTCCATTTGAGATTTGATTTTTATGTTGTAGGTTCACATGAGGCATGTGCAAGCGCGAACTTGTACGTGTCTGGTTGTGAGAATGCATGTAATGTGAATCTTCAATGTAACATATCCTTGCAACTTAGATTAGATTAGATTAGACACCCTCATTGGGGATCAGACCCTTGCTCTTGGCATTGAATGCAAGCACTCTACCAACTGAGTTATCGACCGGACATCATTCATTTTAATTTTGAAATATGAACAGATGTTGAAATGAAGAAGCAATGCAAGATGCGCAACTAAAATACGTTTCTGCTCATTTCCGGTTATGTTAAAATGCATTCAGTATGCAAATTAAAGAACACAACTACTAATGTCATAGTCAGGAAATGCAATTATGAATATGCATGACTCCTTGCATTTTAAGGTTATGTACCGGTATTACAGTCCAGATCATCAATCTAATCTAATCTAATCTAATCTAAGCTGCAAAGATATATATCATTTAAGATTTACATTAAATGCATTCCCACAAGCAGACATGTATAATTTCGCGCTAACACATGCCGCATGTGGGCCTACAATATAAAAACCCAATCTCAAATGAACATAAGCCCTGCAACTCTTGCCGTCCTTCCCTGAAACAGGGGTGACATTGGCAAAGTGAACCATTTTTTTTTTTACAGTATGGGTGGTCAGCCGCATACCAACCTATAAGTCAAGGAACATACGAATTATCAAGAGTCATGTAAAAAATATTTTTTTGAGGATGTTTATACAGAATACATTAATTCAGTTTTTGGTATTGTTGACCCTCCGGTCGATAGCTTAGTTTATAGAGTGCTTGCATTCCATTCCGGGAGCTCAGGTTCGAATCCCACCGAGGGTGTCAATAATGATTTCCCGTTTCGGTCTAATCTAATCTAATTTATAAATATTTAAAAATATAAATGGTTAAACATTGTTTTAATTCACTTTATTATAAAATAAAGTGAATTAAAACAATGTTTAACCATTTATATTTTTAAATATTTATAAAAATGGACTTTCACTGTGTTAACAGATCAACACTAAAAAATATTAATCTAATTTAATTTGCAAAGATATGTTACATTGGAGATTCACATTATATGCATTCTCACAACAGACACGTACAAGTTCGCGCTTGCGCATGCCGCATGTGAACCTACAACATAAAAAAACAAATCTCAAATGGCCATACACCCTGCAACTCTTGCCGTCCTTCCCTGAAACAGGGGTGACATTGGCAAAGTGAACCATTTTTACAGCATGGGTGGTCAGCGGCATACCAACCTATAAGTCAAGGAATATATACAGAACACATTAATTCAGTTTGTGGTTTTGTTGGTCCTCCGGTCGATAGCTCAGTTAAATAGAGTGCTTGCATTCCATGCCGGGAGCTCAGGTTTGAATCCCGCCGAGGGTGTCAGTAATGATTTCCCGTTTCAGTGTTTATTTCAAAACCAAAAATAAAAGATCGGCAAGGTTTACTCAGCCTTCACTAGAAATAATTACCAGCCCCCTCGGGAGCTGAGAATCTCCCACTTCAACTGAAGTGGTGGGCGTAAGGCCGGTCCCTTACTTAAATAAATAGTTTCCACTCGCCACATGCGAAACCCTTCGGGGTTAAAGAAGTTCCACTATATGTGTAGCTTAGTTGTGTTTTTTGCCTTACGTTGCTGGAATATAGAACCCAATGCATTTGTAAAAACTTCAATTCAGTTGTAAGTGTATTTTTATTAAAATTGAATCTTTTTTTTTTCTCAAACAAGAACGCCATTCAACAATTATTATTTAATAGTTACAATTATTATATTTTGTTTTTCAAACCGTAACCAAGGTCACATTATTAAAATCAAAGGAGTAAATATTTTTTTTTGTCTAATAAGAAACATTGTTTATGGTTTGTTTTCAATGTATTTATTAGTCAATACTTTTAATCTGATGTATGCAACTATTTTGTAATAAATATTCATTATTTTAATATAATTTATTTCTATATATCCGGTTGTATATACAATATAATGTTTACAATGTCTCCCTTGTTTCTGGGAAGGTCAACAAAAGTTGCAGGGCTTATGTTCATTCGAGGTGTAGATTTAAATTTATAAGTACACATGCAGCATTTGTAAGCGCAAACTTACACCCGTCTTCAATTGTAGGTACATTAAAAAAAAAAAAAAAAAAAAATTAAGATTACACCCGTCTGTTTGTGGGGATGCATCTAAAGTTAATTTTAAATGATAATTTTTATCTTTGCAACTTAGATTCTAGATATATAAAATGTTCTATCTGATTTGTATCGAACCAAAAGTGGGAATCTAGCGATTGTTACAAAATAAGTTTAATGAATTCCATGACGTATAGGTTGGTATGAGGCTGACCATGCATACGGTAAAAAAATGGTTCACAAATCGCACGTTTAATAATAAAGAGCAATAACTCAAAAAACATGAATGTTGGGAAAACGCGTTTGAAGTTCAGACACCCAGTACAACTTGTATGGGATGAAAAAGGCGGCCGATGTTTTATCTCGGTCATATTCGTCCAAATTGAACGACTGTCGCATTCTACGCATTCTTCTCGCATTGTTCTTGCGTTTTATTGCAAAATCTCGATTTTCCCAAATTTCGAGTTATTTCTCTTTATTATTAAACGTGCGAAATGTTCAAAAATGGACACCCCTTCTTACCCTCTGCTAAGATATTTTATGCATGTCCACAAGCAGATACATGTTAGTTCCTGCTTACAAATGCTGCATGCGTACTTACAAAAAAAATACCAAACCTCACACGACCATAAACGTTGCAATTCCTGACGTCTTTCCCTGAAACCATTGTGGCATTGCAAAAAGTTAACCTAGTTTTTACAGCATGGCAAGTCATAGCCTTCTTCTTTTCTTGTTTCAATCCTGGGGTTGGCTTGCAGCAATTTCTTTAACTCTTCTCCTCCATTCTTCCCATTCATACCAAGTCTTGGGCGGCTCTTTTAAGGTCTGCATATGATGAGCAGCGCACGCCCACCAACAGGTCCTCCAGGTATTCTTGGCGTGGGCGTCCCCTCTAGTTGGTCCCTTCGGTCATCCCCTCCATTATGGCATGCAGGAGACTTGTCGTATTACATGGCCGTTCCATCTTGCACGCCTTTCGGACAAGGTCCTGAGCAGATGCCTTCCTCCTTCGATTATTTGGAGAACCTCCTCATGTGTAGTGTGGTTTCTCCAGGAAATTCCTGGTAGTAGAAATCCATAGCCTTATACCAACCTATTTGTCAAGGAACTTTGCTCAAAGAAAATTAGACGATTTCAAGTAAAATACAGTCGTACATTATTTTGCTAAACAAACAAATTTAATTTTGATTATGAGTAATAACGTTGTATAAAAAAATGTTTGCGTCATTATAAATTACTTAATTTTTTGTTTAGCTTCAATAATTCGGCTTGCCACCTGTCGGAATCATAATTGTTTGGGTTTTTCTGAAGAACGAATCTTCAAATGATCAATCAACTCTAAACTCCAGACGTTAAAATTGTTTTTTTTTAGTTTTGCCACCATCATATTTGACCTCACAAGAAAAATAACATTAGGCTCCCGATTATCCGTAAAAAAGTGACCGGTGATTGAACCAACCGGACTTATCCGTTTATTTTTTATCCAGCGTGCTTGAGGAACTTCTTGCTTGCGTTATATCCGAAGGGTACGCATAATAATAAATAACACTTGTATAGCGCCTTTTCGTGACTGAGTCACTGCAAAGGCGCTTTGTAAAAGTCTTTGAAAAAATGAGTTTTGAGCCCTTTTCAGTCTTCAAATTATTTTACGGGTAAGGGAGCCAACCTCACGCCAACCACTTTATTTAAAGTGGGGGTTTTCCAGCTCACAAGGGGATTGGTTATCATTTCTTGTGAAGGAGGAGTCCACGCAACGCAAACGCAAAACGCAACTAAGCTACACATAAAGTGTAACTTATTGCCGCGTTATCCCCGAAGGGGTCGTATGTGGCGAGTTGAACCTATTTATTTTTACAGGTAAGGGGGTCGGTCTTACGCCTAACCACTTCAGTTGATGTGGGGGTTTCCCAGCTCGCGAGAGGGCTGGTAATGATTTATTGTGAAGGCTGAGTAAACCTTGCCGGTATTTTATTTTGGGGTTTGAAATAAACACCGAATCGGAAAACCATTTTTGTCACCGTCGGTGGCGATCGAACCCCTGCTCTCAGCATGGATTGGCGTAATGCTGACCCACTTGCCTGTGAAACAAAAAATGCAAAATAAAAAAGCATAATAAAAATTTCACTTGAACTTAAAAGTTGCAATATTATCATTTGAACTTTGTAAGGTACCCTTACTTTTTCTTCATTTAAATTTATCAACCTTCAAAAAAAAACTTCAATTGGTTCATCGATCTTAAGATGAGGTGGTCCAGGGCTGGAAGTCTCATCACCACGGTAATTCTAACCTACCGAATATCGGTTACTTTTGAATGAAGACTAATCAGCTGCTCACTTGTGGCCATCTTGGATTGACAGGTCTTCAAACAAGCATTACCGATATTCGGTAGGTTAGAATTAGCTTGGTGATGAGACTTCTAGTCCAGAGCTTTTAGGTGATCTTTTGGGCTTTTTCCGAATTGTGTCTTATTAGCTACGATCTATGCAAAACTTTCATGTTTCGTTTATTGTTTTCAGATCACAGGACCAACCACTGGTTCCTAATAGGAGACCCTATGCCGGGTCTAACAATCATCGGCTTGTACCTGTACTTCGTGAACAGCTGGGGCCCAAGATATATGGAGCATAGGAAACCGTATAACCTTGGAAACATGCTGATTATTTACAATTTCCTGCAAGTTCTCGTCAGCGTCTTCTTGTTTTATGAGGTAAGATTTTTGTGGTAAAATCTGCTTTCGATTTGTTTTACATTTATTAGAATATATCACCACTTTTAAGGTTAAAACTGACTGTACTGATTCACTGGTTTGAGAAATCGTGAATATTTTAATTTTTATTGGGTGCAACTTCTCAGAGGAAGTGAACTTATTATAGGGAAGTCTTTTCTTGTCTTGTTTCCTGCCGCCATTCCTCTAGGGGTAGCAATACCTCCACACAATTAGTGCCTCCACTTGACTCTGTCCTTGCATACTTCTTTCATCTCATCTAGTATCATCACTTTTTTCATTCACGCTCTTCTCTTGTTTCCACTCTGTAGTAATTGTAGCTGGGAAACAATTACAGTTCTTTGGTTCTGTAACAAAAGTACACTTATTTTGAAAAAATCTTTTCCTGTAGAAATTATCTTTACATGTCGTTCAACCTCTCACCGCATTGTCTTTGAATGAGTGTACATAGATCATCAAAAATCAAAAATCGCGAATTTAGGAAATTTCAGAAAAACATAAAGTGTGAAAATTGCCCTTTATTATCATTTGCGCATCAAAGTCACTCAAAGCAGGGGCGTGCATCCTATACAAGCACATGCGAATAATAGTTAGGAAATATAATATAATATGGTAAAAAGCCATTTAAGCTTGGCATTCAGATTTAAAATTCAAAATTTATGTTCGATTGGAGCCATCGTTAGCACTTCTGTCAATTTCAAATGAATTATGTTAAAGGAATGGGAGAAAATATTTAATTCGAGATAGGTATATTTACCTTATGCACGCGCCTGGTCAGTCAACTGGGTAATCTAATCTAATCTAATCTAAGTTGCATAGATATGTTACATTGGAGATTCACATTACATGCATTCTCACAACTAGACATGTACAAGTTCGCGCTTGCACATGACGCATGTGAACCTACAGCATAAAAACTAAATCTCAAATGGGCATACACCCTGCAACTCTTGCCGTCCTTCCCTGAAACAGGGGTGACATTGGCAAATTGAACCATTTTTACAGCATGGGTGGTCATCCGCATACCAACCTATAAGTCAAGGAACATACACGACAAATTAATTTTTTTTAAATCAATAAATAATAATATATATGGACATCAAAAACTAAAACAAAACAAATTTCACTTTAATAAACCCTAGCCGCCAACATTACCGATCAACCGCCATTTCTTTTCGGGTATATTGCAATTTTTTTGCATTTGTACGACATTTCTCAAAATAAAACGAAAAACTAATTTTCATTGTCAAGTTGAAAAATACTCAATTAATGAAACAAGGTTTGTTTTACTTAGCATGCTCTGTTAAAGTTCTCGTTTAATTTTTTAAGTTGCTCAACATGTATACTTGGGTTAGTTTCTTACTAAAATAATAAACTCAAATTTAATGTATTTAAATAAATTAATAATTTAACTTCCATTTCACGGCCTGATTCCAAATGAAATATGCAATGTGCAATTGTTGAAAACACAAATGATGGTCTACTTTTAAATGCGTTTACTATGTACTAGTAGATTCAGGTTACCGTATTTTTGATCTGATATATGCTTATCTATGCAACACACATATTCAATGTTAATTTAATTAAAGTTTCTATTTTTTGTGATGTGTTTTTTTTCGGTCCACTGCTCTCCGGTCGATAGCACAGTTGGTATACTGCTTGAATTCCATGCCGTGAGCTCCGGTTCGAATCCCATTGAGGGTGTCAGAAATGAAACCCTAAATTAAAATACCGGCAACGTTTACTTGGTACAAATAAATAGGTTTCACTCGCCACATGCCCCTTTGGGGATAACGCGGCAAGAAGTTACAGCATATGTGTAGCTTAGTTGCGTTGCAATGTAGCTTCAAATCTTAGAAAAACAATGGGCTCAGCATAACTTGGAATGTAGAACTTTTTTCTCGGCGGTCAAACGTCATACTCGCATGTGGGGGTCGTCTGTAGCAACCTATATAATCTATAATTTAAGTTGCAAAAATATATTAACATTTAAGATTTATTACAATTAATGCATGCCCACAAACAGACACGCATAATTTCGCGCTCACACATGCCGCATGTGGATCTACAATATAAAAACCCAATCTCAAATAAACATAAGCCCTGCAACTCTGGCCGACCTTCCCTGAAACAGGGGTGACATTGGCAAAGTGAACCATTTTTTACAGTATGGGTGGTCAGCCTCATATCAACCTATAAGTCAAGGAAATATAAAAGTGTAAGACAAGAAAAAAATGGCATAAATATTGTTTATCCTAGGAATATAAAAAGTATTAAAACAAATAATTTGTATACGTGATGCAGTTATATGTGTCCACTTGTATTGATCCTTTGTAAACTTTGCCTAACGGATATCAGGGAAATGACGTCACGATAGAGAAGTACGTGAAACTTTCCAAGCTACGTCATTGTTTCAGCGGGAAAATTCATTCATTAGTCATCACACGTAAGACATAAGTTTTCCACGATCGATTTGAAGATAGCAATGGCCAATTAATTGTATTTGATGATGTTGTACGTTTATTATATGTATAATAGTTGTGCTCTTCGCTGGGCTAAAAAAATCATACACCTTTAACAAAGACCGGTCATCAAAAGGTCCATCCAGCCTTACAGCAACAGGGTCTTGCTTGAGAATTGGCGCTTTCTGTAGCGACGACGAAGCTCTTGAGGTGTGTTAACAAACAAAAAAAGCGTTCACCAAATAAATCATCCCAATTCTTCTTCTTCTTCGTGTCAGCTTCACACCGTATTGGCCCAGAAACGAGCAAGGTCTACAGCTCTTTGGTTTCCCGCAAAGAGATTATCCATGGAGCAGCTTGCCGGACAGGAGGGACAACACCGCAGGTGCTCCATAGTTTGCTGAGCTCCACACTCACATAGTGTAGAGCCCTCCCGTCCCAAAAATCCCCAGGTCAACATGTTGGCCCGGGCTCTTCCAACATTGGTCCTCAATCTGTTCATTATTATTTAATTCATAAGCAAAAAATATGTTATTTTCACATCTTTGTCCACTCAGCAACGGTTATGCTGCTAAGAAAGGGCTAGTTACATAGACCTGTGACGTTACTTTGTCCGCCGAAAAAAAAACTGATTTAAAACATCTGATTCCTTATCTGTGGCTGGCTAAGGAATATATATTTTTAAATAAAGTGAATTCAAACAATGTTGTACCATTTATATTTTTAAATATTTATATATATATTTTTTAATCTGAGTTGCTAGCTAGTTACTAGCCTCATACTTCTTCGGGGAAAACACGGCAAAAAGTTGCACTATATGTATAGCTTAGTAAGGTATCTAATCTAATCTAATCTAAGTTGCAAAGATACGTTACATTGGAGATTCACGTTACATGCATTTTCACAACCAGACACGTACAAGTTCGCGCTTGCTCATGCCGCATGTGAACCTACAACATAAAAACCAAATCTCAAATGGTAAATCTGCAACTCTTGCCGTCCTTCCCTGAAACAGGGGTGACATAGGCAAAGTGAACCATTTTTAAAGCATGGGTGGTCAGCCGTATACCAACCTATAAGTCAAGGAACATTCACGACAAATTACATTTTTAAATCAATAAATTATAATATGTATGGACATCAAAACCAAAACAGAAAACAAATTCCAATTTAATAAACCCTAGCCGCCAACATTATAGATCAACCGCCATTTATTTCTGTCCTTACATACTTCTTTCATCTGGCGTAGCATAACTGTTTTATGCCGCCGTTTTACTCGGTAAAATCTTAACAGCTGCGTATCTTTTTTATTTATTTTTTTAATTTTAAAGATCAACAGAATTGTTACATAACAAATTGAAATGTATTTGTTTTCTCAACTGCAAAGAAGCAATACGACGGTAATTAATAATTTTCTGTAAACACGAGTTGATTTGTTTATTCGCGCGCATGTGTGTGTGCGGGCACATACATGTGGTCGTAATTAGCACCTGTGTGCACCGCCATTGTTGTGCGGTGGAGAGGTATCGTACATTCAATACTAATTGCAGAGATTCAAGTGTTTACATGTTGTGTGTTGCGCAAGACAACTTTGTGCACGACGAGGCAATGTCCCATCTCACAACAGTGACGAAACGTTAACGTCCAACGATACACTAGAGATTTCAAACAACCATAATTTAATCTTTTTTTTTTAATTGATTTTTGAAGAGAAATTAATTCACCAACCTATTTTTCCTGACCAGTTGTCTTCATGCGAAAGCAGAATCTTGTGTGTATGCAATGGCATCTGTTGAACTAGGGTCGAGGTTATGGTCAAATGGCCAGGCGTGATTCGAACCAACGTTATTCTGTTCCGAATACGCTAGTCCGATACTTATAGGTATAAATAAAGGAATCAAACTGTAACTGTAACTCTGTCGCCATTCCGATAGGAGTGGCCAGACCCTTTGCAGAGCTGCCTCCATTTCTTCCTATCCTTACATACCTCTTTCAATTCATGCATATCCATCACCGTTTTTTATGCATTTTCTTCTTTTACGCTCGCTTTGTACATCCCATTCTTTCACAATCTCCTCAATCTGATCACTCCATACTTTTCTCGGTCGACCTTTACCTCTGTTTCCTTACACACTACTTCTGTATACATACTTTGTCAGTCTATCATCATTCATTCTTTCCACATGCCCAAACCATCTCATCACATTCTTTTGTACCTTAACTTTCACATCCTCTTTCAAATTACATTCTTTCTTTACCCATTCATTCCTAACTCTATCCTTCAGAGTTTTTCCTGTCATGCTTCTCAAATGCTTCATTTCCACCGTACATGCTTTACTTACTTCGCTATCATTCACTGTCCATGCTTCACTTCCATACATCAAGTCGGTATCAATTTGCCATTGTGTACCGCCATTCTCAGATCCATCGTCAATCGCTTGTTCTTTACTATTCTTCCTATTGCTCCGACTACTTGCTTTCCTTTACTTTAATTTATTTTAGATCTTCCTTTTCTATTTCATTAGTCCAAATTCTTTCTTTACCAAGATACTTTCCAAGTATCACTTCACTTTTTAGGAGATCTTTCATCTGAGTGTGGACCTGCTGGCATTTCATTAGCTACGTTGTGTACGATTCTTTCGTGACTCATTCTGGAGACAACATCTCTCTAAAATCGTCTCCTGGATCTGATCCATCTCACTATGTCCTCTATTTCCCAGGGTGTTTGTATTTGATCATTGCGGATGCAATCTGTCAATGCTTTGCTTGTGATCAATTTTAAGAGCTTTAATTTTGGATGTTCTGAGTAGTCCTTTGGTTCTGTCAGACAAAGTTTCAACCCTGAACGTTTAACCTATACATCTTATTTGATGATAATGTCACATGAAATCCTCTGCATTATTCGAATTGAAACACGATTCGCCTCTTTATTAAGTTATCAAGACTTTGTTAGTAAATAGAACAAAAATATCTTACGGGATATGGTTTTTTCTTTATTTTCAAATACAACAGAATAATAAAAAGAATTTATACAAGATACCATATGATATATTTTCATTATATTATTATAGTTTACAATTTTGAAGGAATTCAAAAACACTGTTTATTTTCACACAAATATATTTAAAAAGATTACAATCTTTAGAGTAAGTTACAAACGCGTTTTCGACCTAGAAGGTCATCATCAGGTATGATTATTAATACACAAACAATACAAAATATGATATATTTTCGTTGGGATGTAGTACTTACTGTAAAACAAAAGTATATATATGTACGGATTTCTATTCTACATAACATCAAGTAGCAAACAATTACGTTTTAGATTTTTGTTTCACACATTTATATTCTTCCCAAAACTTCGCAGTAATGTTGAGCCTTAACGTTATGATATTACTTGCATTACAACTCATGCGACACCACTTTGTACGTATTCTCTTTCTTAATCAATGACCCACTTCTCGGAGGTGGAGAACTTCTCAAACACCCAAGGTCGTGTCTGTGGGTACTTTAGCTGTGAGATCAACTATAACATCATTCTGCCTGGGTGACTAGAGCATCTGCAGTCTTGAAAAACTCCGAAAATCCATGGACAGGTGTTGGTGATGGCCCAAATCAATTATTGTTTTGCGCTTTTTATACTCTTAGAGCCCGTTCCCACTTGTCGGATGTCGGATCCGTATATTGATCGGAGGTTCCAGTGGCAGAACATTATGTATGGAGCTATTCACACTTGTCGGAAACCGATTTTGTCCGAAATGCCCTGCAACTGGAACCTCCGATGAGTATACGGATCCGACACCCGACAAGTGGGAACGGGCTGTTACGGTGCTATTCTTAGACATTTTAGTCGTCCGTTGAGCCCACGCTTTGACAAATTAATGATGCATCTGTATGAAGACCTTTCAATCCAAGATGGCCGTCGGTAAACAATTTATTAGTCTTCATAAAAATATTACCAAAATTCGGTAGGTAAGAATGACCAGTGATGAGACTTCCTATTTTGTCAAAGCGTGGGCTCAACCGACGACTAAAATGTCTAAGAATAGCACCGTTACAATTTGATTAAGAATCGGTTAATTTATTTCAACACCATTCCGTTACATTTGGTTTGAACAGAGTTAACTTTTGTATTGTATTGCTCGCCAGCTCCGATACTGCGCTACAGGCAGCTTTAGCCCTGTATATAGTATGGCATAAGGGCGGTTCTTGAACTGGAACATGTGAGATTTTGCCAGAATGTTCGAGCAAACACTAGTACAATTATCTAAACACCTTCATCTAGAGACACACTCACTCAAGTAAAAAACAATTCCCATTGCCATTCCGTAAGGGATGATCAGAAGCTCTACTAAAATCATTCTCTTTATCCTTGTTGTCTTTTTCGTTCCAGGGTTTGGATGCAGCATGGCTAAACACCTACAGCTGGAAATGTCAGCCGGTGGACCCGTCAGAAACTCCAGAAGCCATGAGGGTAAGTCATCTATCTAGTCAATTTCCTTCCATACACACGTAATCTTCATAATAATAATAATATTTGTATGATTTATTTGGTGAGCACTGTTTTTGTGTGTATCACACCTCAAGAGCCCTCTGCGAGCTTGGTCGTCGCTGTAGAAAGCGCCAATTCTCAAGCAAGACCCATTTGTAGGACTTTTCAGTGACCAGTCTTTGGTAAAGGCTTATGATTTTTTTTCAACCCAGCCAAGAGCACATTTGAAAATATAATTGGTATATTTTTGTGCTCCGCCGGGATTCGAATCTACAACCTTCAATTGACGAGTCCGAAGTGTAGCTACTGGACTACGGACCGGTCCAATAAACGCCAACAACACGCGGTATACCTGAGCAGTCACCCATCCAGGTAGCATCCGCGCCCAATGTTGCTTAACTTCGGTGATCTGATGAGAACCGGTGCTTTCAACATGGTATCGTCGTTGACTTTATGCTTATCCTAATCTCCTTATAACAGATCTGTTGTTGCTATAAGCATCAAAGTGGTTATAACATCCTCTCATTATAAAGGCGATAAAATGTCTCGAAGGGTGATACAGCCAATGTGCAATCTACAAGTGGATTTCTGTAATAAAAGACGTAAACAAATAACAACGAAGGTCATAGTTCCTAAATAAAGATTTCAATGTTAGTCTGTCAACAACCTACATTAGCAAAGTGAACCAATTGTGATTGGCATTGTAAAAAAGGCAATGATTAAAGCCAGTGGTCGGGATTTATTCGATCGAAGTGAATAAATGTTCGCTCATCCCGCATAGATGGGCTAAAATGGCCGAATTTGTCCATCCATTGTTAGGCACTGGGTTTATGAGAGATCTTTCAAATAATAACTGTAACACCTTTGTCCAATTGTTCAAACTATTTATTTTACACATTAATAAGAATTTAAAAAGGGATTACGTTAATTAAATTGGAAGAAATTCAGACGACGTGTTGTCTGCACAAGGTTTGAGAGAAGAGAGGGAGGAAGTCAAAAGCAGCAGGAAACAGTAAAGCAGCTTTCAAAAAGTACTGATATAAACTTACCAGCAAAAACCACCATAGAAAATGATGAAAATGGGTCTTGGTAGGTATATTAACATTTCATTTAATGTTAATTCTTAACGGCCAGTCTTCTTTAAAAGTGGCACAAGAAGAAAAAGAAGAAGGTCAACAATAATTTTGAAACATGGATATTGGTTACGTGCATTTTATGAAAATTATATCTCTCAATTTTGCCTCAAAATTACACAAGCTGCCCTTCGCATTATCTTTAATAACACTGAACAGCATTGGTTTGGCAACTTGTAGGTATATTGGCTTCTGACTTAAACACAGGCTCCAAGTAAAAAACCTCTTTGAAAGAAAGGTTGTATAACTTCAAGGTTTGAAGTATCATACGTGTTTTTTTAATTAAAATGGTCAATAATTAAATGCAATTAACATGTTTTATCATATAGAGTGAGCTACGAAATCTTAATAAAATTTAAGTTTTTGACCAAATATACCGCACCTATCTCGTCCCCTCAGTGCTTGTTTGTCTTATGTCCATCAGAGGTAGTTTCACATGAGCAACGTTTGTATGTGTACAGGACCAATGTGTTTTATGAAAACTGAAAATTTATTGTAAACAGCTCTCACATGATAGTGTTTTATATTTTTTTCTTATCTCAGATTGTGAAGAATGTGATTCTTAAGACAATTTCATTGCAAGGTCATCATTGAATCAATTGCTAGATAAGCCAAACAAGCACTGCAGGGTGGTCTTCTACAGCATTTTTTAGATGCGTCGTGTTATTTTTCATAACAGATTCTGACCTTTCAGCACCATACATGATCATTGTCATGATGGTGGAAAACGACGCACTCTTCGTTCTGCACGGTGCGACGCCGAAAACAGACTTCAACTGCCACTTCTGGTTTCGGAGACAGGGCTTTTAGTTCGACTGGTTCATGCTGCTGGAATAGTCTTTCTCTGGAGTTGAAAACAGAGACCAGTGTTGGCAGTTTCAGGAAGTTGCTTAAGACACATTTGTTTAACAGAAGCTTCAACACATAAAAGCGCCCTTGGGGTGGCTAGTGCCACTAAACGGCGCTGTATACAAATTGTCCAATTATTATAATATTATGATTGGTTTCTTTGAACAATTGTTACCAGCTTTCTGTTTTGTTTCTGTTCGACGTCTTTCTCCTCCAGTCCCTTAATTCCTCCAGCCGTCTTATTCGTGGTCTCTGTCAGTAGTTGGTCACTACGATCATCTTTCGCCGCTTTCGATGGTGTATATTTTTAAACGTAACTCACCCGATTTAGTCTGTTGACTCTATTTCGTCAAAAACTTACATAAAATCCGATCAAGGATAGCTATAGTTTTCGAAAAATTAGACATAATTTGGTTGTACGATCTCTTGTCTCTGTAATTCTTCAAAGTAAAGACAGCATTCCTAGAGTCACATATCACTCCAATAGCAAAAAAACTGTTACAATTTCTATTCGAATACTTCCTTGACTTACCTATAGCTTGTTGTGACCACATATACTGTAAAAAATGGTTCAATTCACCAATATCGGCAATATTTGCAGGGCTTATGTTCATCTGAGATTAGATCTGTATGTTGTCACTCCACATGTGTAGTGTTTTTGTGTAACTTCGCGCTAAAAAAATAACCTTTTGACTCTATCTTGCAGATTGCCAGAGGCTGCTATGTATACTTCATAGCAAAGCTGACAGAACTGCTCGACACTGTTTTCTTCGTCTTGAGAAAGAAGGACCGACAGATCAGCTTCCTCCATCTGTACCATCACACCGTCATGCCGATGATATCCTGGGGCGCCACTAAGTACTATCCAGGAGGACACGGGACCTTCATTGGTGTCATCAACTCCTTCGTCCACATCATCATGTACTCGTACTATATGCTGGCAGCCATGGGACCGAAGTACCAGAAGTATGTGTGGTGGAAGAAGCACATCACTACAATGCAAATGGTAAGAATCTAAAATCAAAGTCGACTTTGACGTTTTGGTCCTTCTAAGATTGTTTAATGAGATTTCACGATGACTTTTTGACAGTATGGAGAGTGACTAATGGCCGATTTCACCAGCAAATCTTTAATTTTAAGAGTTCTTTGGTAGATTTTAAATGGCAAATTATAGATTTTTTGAAGACAAAAAAACACACATCGTGATTTCACAGCTCAACAAGGGAGATTTCAATAGATTCACTTGATTTTTCACAAATAAAATATGGCCAAAATGAGACTTTAATTTGCTTGGAGTCTCTTAAAATTAGGAATTTGTTGGTGAAATCGGACGTAAAGCTTGTTATAAATATATTCGTAATGCTGAAAGATCGAAGACTGAAAGGTAGATGTTCAATTCAAGGGAACGATTTTATTTAAGAGATTATATTTTTCAATTTATAGAAGCTTTAAAAAGACGTTAAAATGAAGTCAAATTATTGGAAAAAGAGAAAAAGACGGACACTTTTTTATAATTCAAAATACTTTTCAAAGCTTTCCGGGGGTATTCATGATCTTTAAACTTATTTTCTATTACAAATTGACATAAAAAAAATTCCACCTAAAATGTACTTATCTTCCTGATATCAAAACGTTTTTTTAATTACCAAGTTTCTTAGATTGAAAAAAAACAAACTTTTTTCTACTACTTTAGATGAGTATAATATAACCGCGTAGAAGAACAGGAAGCCCCAAAATTCGATAAAAGGGCAACTTTGACACAGATACGTCTGTGATACAAGTGGGAAATTGGAGAAGGAGGTCAACAAACCGACAAGAATGGAAAAACACTCCTGGATCCAGCCAAGGCCCTCCTAGGGCTGTCGAGCTTAGAATGATGACGATGATGATATATCCGCGACCGGTTTGGCCAAAAAACAGTTTGCATCTTCAGATGTTCTGATTCACTTCTTCGTTTTCCACTTCTAGCTCCAGTTCTGCATCGCCTTCGTGCACTCCATGCAGCTGATCTTCTACGACTGCGGCTACCCCCGCTGGTCCGTGTTCATCACCCTGCCCAACGCCATCTTCTTCTACTTCCTGTTCGACGACTTCTACAACAAGGCCTACAAGCCGTCGGCCAGCGTCAAGGAAAACGGCGCCAAGGCCAACGGTCACAGCAACGGCAAAGTCAGTAAAGAATTGCTCAACAATGGCAACGTCAAGATCAAGAGTTCGTAATGCTTCAAATAACCAACACGTGTGATACAAAGTTCTCATTAAATTTGCCTTAAAATTGTTGCCGTGGTGGTAGAGGAAGCTCATCGATCGAAATAAAAGACATATATTGCGTTTGTTTGTTTCTTTCTATAGTAACAAACGTGCCATGAACACACAATAATAGGTTAACAACAACAAATATGAGACATAAGATATCAACGTCATACGTTAAAAAGAGATATAAATATGACGGCTGCCTGGAAACTGATTATAATAAGACCTTGTGTGTATGAAGATGACGCCTTGGGGCGCACTATTTTTGGCACACAAAACGACTCAGTTGATCTATTTCTTTTATGTTGATCGATGAGTAAGCTTTTTGATAAGGAAATATTTTCATATTTGTGGAAATATGAAAGTCTATAATGGGATTATAATGATATTAGAGGCTATGGATAAGCGGGTCAAGACGTAACTTTAACTTGAAAAAAAACTATGATGGTTCGATTGCTGTCGGGCCCTTTGGCGATAACTTTGACCCCGGTTTAACAGATTTTATTTGGTAATTATCAATCTATAATTTATTTGAAAAATAAAGTACAAGATGAGTTATTTGTTGCCAATCTAAATACAGTCCGATTCCTATTTTTTTCTGATAAACTGCATATTTTCTTGTGTAATAAATTCGTCAATTTTTACTCAAAGCTAACTTTATCACCACAATAAAAAGTATTATATATTGTAGTATATACCTGAAAAACTTCTTCCATATCTGAAATTGAGTGATCAAAAAAAAACCTTTAATGAGTCTAATTTAACCTTTATGATTTTTTTTTATTTGAATATATTTTTATACAACTGATCAAAATAAAATAAAATCTTGTAATTTTTCGAGCAATTTTTGCCAAATAACTGCAGTATTAAAAAGAAACCTTTTATATTCAAATTAAAAAAAAAACTACCTTTTTACATGAATGGCTATTAATTTATGGTTAGTTTTCTAAACATTCTTAAACTTCATAGTTTTTTTTAAATGTATAAAATAAATGCAATTAATTTTATCTTTTGTGTTTTCAGGTTGAAGTTTTGGAATGTTTGCAATACTCACTTTACACCGTTGTAGTTGTGATAAACCTTTTTTTATTTGAAAACGTCTTTTTCGTAAACAAATAATAGTTTTATGATAATTTAAAGGTAAAGTTAAAAAAATTAACAGCCTTAGGTAAATTACCTGAAAACTGGTGATTAAAATAAAAATTCTAAATTTTGCTGTATCATACGTAGTCTATTTATAAGATTCTAGATTTAAATCTATTGGATAATTATTGTTTTAATTGATATTTTTTATATTAAAAAACAATGTGCCTATATACATCACAGCGCATGGAAAAAAAACTGTAAAACCTCATTTAACGAACAAATATCCTTCTTTATATGAAATACAATGAAATAGAATGTTCGTTGAGTGAGGTAGGACTGTTGAAATTCATTTATATCATTGCTCAAGTATGAATTATATTTTATAAGTAAATAAGATGATGGATTTGATAATGATTGTCTCACAAGATACCTAATAATTTTTACATTATTTTAAAATTAAAATTATACATAAGATGTAATTTTAAGATAAATGGAAAACTTTTGAAATGCTTCTGTGTCTTCCAAACATATGTTTTATTTATGAACAATAAATGAGGAAGCGTTTTTATGTTGTATTTTTAATTTTTATTGTTATGTCACCACTGTTACAGGGTAGGTTAGCAAAAGTTGCAGGGTTTGTGTTCATTTTGGAATTGGGTCTTTATTTTTTTAGGGCACATGCAGCATAATATCGCCTCCTCAAAGGTAAAACTGAATAAGTGCTGATTCCCTGATTTGAGAAATCGTAGATAAAACATTATATTATAATATATCTATAATCTAAGTAGCAAAGAAATATTAACATTTAAAATTCATATCAAATGCAAGCCCACAAACAGACACGTGTAAGTTCGCGCTTGCAAATGCTGAATGTGTAGGTTCTTACAAATTAAAATTCAAACCTCAAATTAACGTAAACCTGGAAACTTTTACCGACCTCCCCTGAGACAGAGGTCACATTGGCAAAGTGAACCATTTTTTTACAATATGGGTAGTCAGCCTCATAGGCAGGCCCGGATTAAGGGCGGTTCGAGCGGTCCAACCGAACCAGGGCCCCCACACTCAGGGGGCCCCCACAGGACCAACAAAACTCTTATATTTTTATCAGTGCCCAGGTCTTACCGGGCATTTGTGACCAAAGGGGTCCCCGATGACAGACTTAATAGAAATTAGTTTACAAGCATTACAACAAAATATCTTTGAAGTGTAAGTCTTATGAGGCATACCCTTCCAAGGGGCCCCCCAAAAGCTAAAAAATATTCTATTGAAAAAACTTCAACGTACTTTTTTTCGGAAAATATATGCATCTTTGAGGTTATGGAAAAGTATGAGAGAAGGGGGGGGGGGAGGATTTTCATGGAGAGGGGGGGGGCATATAGGGGGCCCCGAGCTTTACCCCGCACCAGGGCCCCCAGAGGGGTTAATCCGGGCCTGCTCATAGGTACCAACCTATTAGTCAAGGACATGATAAATTATATCGATTACCAAAGAAAAAGAAAACAGCTTGTTGTCTATTTGCATTGTACAAGAATTTAAAAGCGCTATCCGTTGGTTTTTATTTAAAGCTTTTGAGGTGTGAGAGAATTGATGTACGAATTATTTCGAAAAGTATTTAAGAGATGTCGCTTATCACGTTTAGAGCAAATTGATTGAAAAATAATTTCCAATTTTAACACAGGTTTAGCTCTTGTGAAGTGTGATTCACACAAAACCGCATTCACCAATCACCAAGATTTTTTTTAATCGAATTGTAAAAACATACCTTTACATGAGGAGATTATAAGATTCCAACATGCTTGGGATTTGGCTACAGCTTTGATAAAACCACCTAGGTATTATAGTGATAGGTACCTACATAGGTATAATTAGGTCCTTACATATTATGAAATTGGCGTTTTGTCTGGGAGAAACATAAAGTCTTTTTTTAATAATATATTCATTTAATCCAAGTATGCTATTTATGCACTTTTGCCATCTCATCGGTAGTTCATTGATACCTTTACTAAAAAAAAACATTCGGACGGAAATCAATAAATCTCTGAAGGCGGTTTGGACCGCCCCATTGGAGTTGAATTTTTTCCCTTTCATTCCCTTGCAAGAGTTGATCCAAATTTCGAAAAAAAATTGTAATCTGTTGGAGCAAGGTTCGGGGAGTACCTACGGGGTATGTCTTAGAAATTCCAATTGAAGCTCCCCTAATTTGGTAGGCTGTTGTGCAATGTGTGGTCCAGCGTTGTCATGAAGCAGCAGTGGCCTAGAGCAATTGACCAGCTTCAGTTATTTAGCAGCTAGTTTTTCCATCATGGTTTGCAGTTGCTGACAATAGACATCTGCCGTAATCGTCTGACCAGATTTAAGAAAGGTATAGTGAACGACACCGGCACTAGTCCACCAAACGCTCACAAGTATAACTTTTTTTGAGTCAATTTTCGCTTTGGCTGGTTCGGCATGGTTTAGCCATTGGAATGAGCGCTTCCGATTATCGTACAGGATCCACTTTTAATCACAGGTAATGATTCGATTTAAAATCACTTCATTATTGTGCCGGTTGAGTAATGTAACGCAGCAGTCGACGCGTGTTTATTGATTTGCTTCACTCAATTCGTGAGGTACCCACCTTTCAAGCTTTTTCACCTTTCCAATTTGCTTGCATTAAATGTTAACATATCTTTGCAGCTTAGATTATAGATACAAAAAGGAGAGTGAAGAAATATATGAGTCATTTTTTTAATTATTTATTTAAATATCTTGTAATTTACACACAAGTGATCACAAACCTTAAGTATAAAAATATAAATAAAATAACATTACACTAAACTAATCACCGACCGATTTTTCAAAAGCTTGAAAAACAGTCAAACATCAAACAACCATATTTTTTTTAAGAATTCTTTTATTCGACGGATAAAACTGTCTACCTTTTTGACTGTTGAAAAATTGGCCCAAGAACTCAAACGCTATTTTTTGACCTTTCATTGTTCAATCCAATTTTCTTTTCATCGTAATATATAAATTCAATTTTTGTTTCTGAAGCCTGTATTAAATTATTTGTAGATTATTTTGAAATTTGAAACAAAAGCCCTAAAATGATGGTGATGTTTCATTATATGGAATTAGAATTTATTTTATCTTAAAGTTGTCCTAGAGTTTCCTAAATATATCCTAAAGTTTCCTAACGATGACCTGGAATTTATTTTGGAAATACTTTTGGACTAAGGCAGCTTTACACAGAAAATCCAAGATGATTTTAAAGTAAAAAAAAGTGTAAAATAAGACGTAGGTACCTACGTAGACAGTTTTTTTTCTTGAGATCCTAATATGAAATAAAAAAACGCATAACTTAATTCTGGTTTGCAAAAGATGTTTCAACTTCGTTACTTAAAAAAATAATTTAGTGAAACATTATTTATACAAAATTAAAATAATATAAAAAACACAGGAAACCAATGTGTTCTTATAATTTTTTTTAGGAAAACTTGGTGTTTTATTTAGTCATTACAGAATTATTTTGATATGTTTTTCAAATAGCAACTGGAAAAAGTGTGTGTTTTATTTATTTTTAAATTTTTGTACGAAATAAAATTTTAAGCGACTTTACATTAATATAGTCCGTGGTTATAAACATGTCTGAGCATTAAACATACACTGTACATAAAAAGTAGGGTTTGTTTATAATTTAGTTTATAGTTTGTTTATAAGCAGGGGCGTGCATCGTATTTAGGCCCAAAAAAAAGCAATGTTTTTTTTTCTAAAATGTATTTTCCCTTACGTAGTGCACGCCCCTGCGTTTAAAAATAATAAACCATATCGATACCTTAAAGGTAAAACTGAATAAATGGCATATTAAGCTAACATGAGTTTCTCAAATAAATTAACCTTTTTTTCTATTTTCTACGAGAGAAAACACAAAGAAAAGTGTGAAAATCCTGTAGATCGTGAGCACTTCTTTATAATTAGTTAACCTAGTATGAGAAGTAACTCACAATAAAAATGTTTTATCCACGATTTCTAATATCGGTGAATCAGTACTTTTTCAATTTTACCTTCAAGGTGGCAATTTCTAAGCGAAAAGCTACATTCTCGAGTGATGCAGTTACCTATGAAAATCATTCCATTTTTATTATCAAGCTAAAAGTGAGACTTCATTCGTACAAATTTCGCCCAAACTATCCCTAAGAATTTGTATTGACAGTTAAGTATTTTAAATTTAAGTCTTTATACAATCTAACGCTCAGGACTGTTCCAAATAGACCAGATAAAGTGACACAAACTAAAAAAAAAACTCAATTTATCTTCCGTAATTTCATGCCTTGATTCAAGAGCTCCACATCTTTGGTAATCCTGCTGTACGCCTCGCTGTCGTCCACAAACTTGGTGCTGTTGTATTTCTGTGAAATGACAGCTTCGCCTTCTTGCGGAGCCAGCTTCTCCTTCGAGGGACTGGCGGCCTTCTTCTTGTAGGTGCTTCTGTAGAAGTCGCTGAAGAGATAGAGGAAGACGAAGGCGTTGAGCATGAAGAAGTACGAGATGGTTCTCTGGCGGCCGGAGTTGCTGTTGACTGCCTTCATAAATACGTAAGCAATGATGACGCAAAATTGGACCTGCAAAATGAATTACATTGTTACGAACTTGGAGTACCTACGAGCCACTGTGCATGCATACATAGAACAATCTGATACTAGTATTATCCATGATGGTAAAAATGCGGCTGACCATCCATGTTGTAGAAGATGGTTCACTTTGCCAATGTCACCCGTGTTTCAGGGAAATTCGGCAAGAATTGCAGGGTGTATGTTCATTTGAGATCGGGTTTTTATATTGTAAGTCCACATGCGGCATATTTAAGCGCAAACTTATACATGTCTTCTTGTGGGAATGCATTTAATATGAATATTAAATGTAATAATTATATCTTTGCAATTTAGATTATTATTATTATTATGGTTTGTGAATGTGTATTAACATTTATTGTAAGCAATATGTGTAAGCGCGAACTCACTCGTGCCAAAAAAAAAAATTCCAAAAAAAAAGATACTATTTGATCCACAAAATTCAAAAGAGATTGTTTTAAGAGACAAGTAGGTACTTCCAATAGCACCGTTAATAAAAATACTGAAAAATTAAAAGAAACAAATATTGTTGAATTTCTATTGTTACGCCCGCAAAGGCGAATCCATAATTTTTATTGACAACAATACCATTGTATTATGATGGCACCAAATAAATTGGATCATTGTCGGATTGTCCGTTTTTATTGTTAAAATAATGAAGATTCATTGCTTAGGATTGTAGCGTCTAAAAAATAGAATCTTTACTTTTTTCATTTCAAAATTTGACCTAGAAAAGTTATATTCTGATACTGCAAGTGTAACTGTAACTCTCTCGCCATTCCGCTAAGGGGGGGGGGGGGCAGATCCTCTTCAGATTTGTCTCCATTTTTTCCTATAATTGCAAACCTCTTTCAGTTTATTCATATCCATCCCCTTTGATGATGATGGTAACTGTATTTCACGAAAGAAGAATAATAAAAACTTAAAATCCGACCATCTGGATGGCCTTCCGCCAGAAAAAAAAAATATGGCACTGCATGAGCGTTCTATGATACACTTCCCCGTATCTTCTTCTTCCTTAGCCGTTGTCAGTCCACTCCTTCAATCCTCTCTATTCCTGTCTATCGGCTGCTGTGTTCAGCCATCTTCTGCCGGCAGATCTCGTGATGTCGTCCAGCCACCTCAGTTGGGGTCTCCCAACTCTGGACATCCTGGACTGGACTGGACTGGACATCCTGGACCTCCAGTGGACAATCCTTTCCGGCCATCTGTCATGGTCTTGCCTTGCGACGTGACCAGCCCAGCGCCACTTTAAACAGGCCACTCGCTGTTTGACATCAGTGACACCAGTGCGTCTACGGATCTCCTGGTTTGGAACCCTGTCTCTAAGGCTGATTCCCAGCATCCTCCTTTCAATGGTTCTTTGGCACGTCCTCAGTCTGTTGGCGCTGTACTGAGTGAGCCATTTTGTTTCCACGTCATAGGTGGATATTGGAAGCACGCATGACTCAAAGACCTTGCGTGTCAGGTTAACTTCCCCGTATGGAAGTGTATAAACAGAACGGGTATAAGGCTGGGTTTTCTTCTTCCTCTTTTTTTTTTTTTTGTGCACAACAGGTCACCCTTATTACAGTGCACCCTCACAGCTATCAACACGCTGGGAGGAACTCTATTGCAAGATTTTTAAATGTTAATAAATTACACTCAAAAGTGTCTATATTAGACTTATTTAAGAGCTTTATACTCCGAGTCACAGGGTGTTGCGCCACGACATCAGTACCCTTAGTACGAGTTGCAAAACTTAGAAAAGTAAAATTTACGGAAAATATAAAAGCGTGATTTCTCCCAAAATCTGCCGTTTTTGTTTCTTACACTTTGTGGTTTAGCAAAAGAGTTACAGTGATGAAGAAAATCAAGTTCAAACAAACAAAAACGGCAGATTTTAAGGGAAATCACTCTTTAATAATTGCCGTAAACTTTACATTACTCAAGTTTTGCAACTCGTACTAAGGGTACAGTACGGCTTTTCGGTACACGAAATAGATCATGTCCTCGCCCTCGGGTGTAGTCGTCAGGCACATACAACCTGTAGCCCTCCAACAGGGTGGGACTATCAATTAAGCCGTTGATGACCTTATGAGTGAGCACCATAAGGGACCTGTTGCGTCTCGTTTCCAGGCTCTTGATTCTAATAGGAATCCAAGCATTTATCATTCTAAACAATTAGGTTAACATGTTTATTCTACTTACAAGTTGAATGGTAGTGATGTACTTTTTCCACCACAGAAACTTCTGGAATCTTGGTCCGAAGGCTGACAGCATATAGTAGAAGTACATGACCACGTGCACGCCAGAGTTCACCACTCCGATGAACACCCCCTGCTCGTCGGCGAAGTACTTCAGGAAGCACCACGCGAAGAACATGACGGTCGAGTGGTGGTACACGTGCAAGAATGAGATTTGATTCGTTTTCTTCCTCAGCACAAAGAAGACGGTCTCTGTGAGTTCGGAAACTTTGGCAACGACGTACCACCATCCAGCAACGTAAAACTGTAAAAAAATAGGTTGTATTAGGTGTATTTACATATTTTTGGTCTATAGTTATATGGTTGGAAGCGTTGCGTTGTAACGCAGATAGATTTGTCACGCATTATAATTTAAGTCTTGTATGAAATGCAATTAAGCAAAACCTTTTATGGTTTCACTGAAGCAAGAAAGTCGAGTGCAGTTCCCTGTACATTTTTTTAATGAATGTTTTGACCAGTACCCTTAGTACGAGTTGCAAAACTTGAGAAAAGTATAGTTTACGGAAAATATTAAAGCGTGATTTCTCCCAAAATCTGCCGTTTTTGTTTCTTACGCTTTATGGTCTTAGCAAAAGAGTTACAGTGATGAAGAAAATCAAGTTCAAACAAACAAAAACGGCAGATTTTGGGAGAAATCACTATGTAAAAATTGCCGTAAACTTTACATTACTCAAGTTTTGCAAGTCGTACTATGAGTACTGTACCCGTAGGAGGAGTTTTTTCACAGTACTCGACACAATACTCAAAAAAGTTTCGAAACTTGTTTCGCCAGAGGTGCTTTCCAAGTTCGCATACATTTTTCTCGAATAGGTACTCAATACTTCAAGTATTGTGAAAAAACTCGCACTACGGGTACTGTGCGTAGTCTAGTGGGTAGCTCTTTGGATAAATCAAAGGTCATGGGTTCGCTCAAAATATACCATTGTGTTTTCGAATAATGCTGTTTGCAACGCAACGCAACTAAGCTACACATATAGTGTTACTTCTTGCCTGCGTTGTCTTCGACGGGGTCGCATGTGGCAATACGGGACCTATTTATTTTTATAGGTGAGGGGACTCGCCTCACGCCAACCACTCCTGATGAAGTGGATGTCTCCCAACTCCCAAGGAGGCTGGTTCTTTTTTTTTTGTACAGGCTGAGTACACCAGCTTGCCGGTATTTATTTTGTGTTTGAAATAAACACCGAAACGGGAAATCATTGCTGACAACCACGGTGGGGATTGAACCCTTGCTCTCGGGTTTTCAAATGAGCCATCGACCGGACTTTTTACGAGCTTGGTCGCCGCTTCATAGCGTCAATTCTCAAGCAAGACCCAAATGCTGTAAGGCTGGAAGAACCTTTTGTGACCGATCTTTGGTAAATGCAATCAATTTTCCAACCCAGCGAAGAGCATATTTGAAAATATAAATGGTATTATTTTTTGTGCTCCGCCGGGATTCAAGCACACGACCTTCCATTTACGAGTCGTCAAAATTTGACGACTTAATCATTTATTATAACTTATTTATTTGACGGCTTATTTAATAAGAAAAAATACATTGCAATATTGTCGTTTTGCACATTACAATGTGCTAAGAAAAATATCATGTTTAATATCATAGTTATGTAACGTGATAATGAAAAAAATAACAATTGTGTGAATATTTTGTATTGAAAAGAGCAGGTTTCATGATGTACATAAATCGATCTGCCGACAGATTGTTACATATTAATGTTTCTTTGTTTATAAAAAAATGTAGCAACCTTGTGATGATAATCGTAACTGCAACAATGCTCTGATTATAACGTGTTAGCCACTACATAAACGATCGATTAAGAAAAAAATATGTCTTAACGCGTTTATGACGAATCCATCCACTTATTCTGTTGATTAAATACTGATGGTTTATATTTGTGCATCAATGATTGGCACGGAACACAGAAATAGCCGCCGCACTTCAACTGAAGTGGTTGGCGTAAAGACGGCCGCTTTACCTGTAAAAATAAAAAGGTTCCACTCGCCCGGGGATAGCGCGGCAAGAAGCTACATTATATGTGTAGCTTAGTTGCGTACATTGCTTCAGTACACATACAAACATTTCTCATGTGAAATAGCCGCTGATGGACATAAGACAAACAAGCACTAAGGGGACGCCATGTCTGCGATGGGCTTCTTCAGTTTCATCAACTTTATTTGTTTTAAGAAATCCTAGATTTTAGAGACTCTAGGGGTCTATGCCAGTTGTTGCACTGTCGTAGAGGTGTTTACGAGCTTGGTTCTCGCTACAAAGCGCCAATACTCAAGCAAGACCCAGTTGCTGTAAGGCTAGATGGACCTTTAGTGACCGGCCATTGGTTAAGGTTTTATGAATTTTTCAACCCAGCGAAGAGCGCATTTGAAAATATAAATAGTACATTTTGTATCTCCGCTGGGATTCGAACGCACAACCTTACATTTACGAGTCCGAAGTGTAACCACTGGACTAGGGACCGGTCGTCTTACTCTTGAAGACTCCTTGACAGTAATCGTAAAAAGGAGAAATAAAATGCAAAAAAATAAATAATCGAGTGATGTTTTCCGGGATCTGCTGCCGTGGTCTGTGGGAGCTGGAGTTACCGGACGTTTCGCCCATTTCTACGATGGGCTTCTTCAGCGTGAAGTATGATGATGATGATGATCTTGATGAGAACTGGATGCATAACCTCCAGCTCCCACAGACCACAGCAACAGATCCCGGAAAACATCACTCCAGCATCGTCAGCCGGCCGTGTAAGCCTAAAACTCTTATTCAAAGAAATAACCACTTACCACTGTTTTATTTTCTGGTGGACAGGAACCTTTATCCGTGCAAGCCTCCACCGGACGGGCATGAGAAAATGTCAGGGCGCACTGAAAAAAAAAAAAACATTATGAAGTCTTGAAGGAAACATTGTTTTTATTTCTTTATGAGGTACCTAGGTAGGTCGGGCCGGTTGCCTGGAACAATCTACCCACATTTGTCAACATATATATATGTTATAGTTTAAAATTTTGAAGGAATTCAAAAACACTGTTTATTTTCACACAAATATATTTAAAAAGATTACAATCTTTAGAGTAAGTTACAAACGTTTTCGACCTAGAAGGTCATCATCAGGTATGATTATTGGTATCAGGTATTTTACATCAGGTATTATATATATGTACTTATACAGTATTTGTTAAGCAAAATTATTGTAATACCACGGACTACCCATATCATTGTGCTTGCAGATCTTGTCCATCCTAAGGTTGTCTGTAAGATATCGCCATGCGCGATAAGACCGCCCATTGTACATATCGCACGTTTAATAATAAAGAGCAATAACTCAAAAAATAGAAATGTTGGGAAATCACGTTTGAAGTTCAGACAGCCAGTACAACTTGTATGGGATGAAAAAGGCGTCCGATGTTTTATCTCGGTCATTTTCGTCCAAATTGAACGGCTGTCGCATTCTACCTATTCTTCTCGCATTGTTCTTGCGTTTTATTACAAAATCTCGATTTTCTCAATTTTTGAGTTATTTCTCTTTATTATTAAACGTGCGATATGTATGTCTCTTTTTGTTTATAATATTAATGTAATTTATTTGCGGTGTACAATAAAGTTTATTATTATTATTATTATTATTATTATTATTTGCCCGTCGGTGTTCGCGCGAACCAGCCTACCACCACCTTCAGAAAGGGACTGAAGAAACTGCTTTTCTCCAGAAGCCATGGCGCCCTTGAGATGGTCCTGGACTATGAAATGGCGTCACAAGAAAGAAATCATCCATCATCATCATGGGTGAGATAAGGGTAAGGCTAAGGCTTTAATTTTAATTTCCACTTCTTTTATTGAATATACTCGTACATTTGTCAGCGCAAACTTATACGTGTCTGTTTGTGGGCATGCATTTGATATGAGTTATGAATGTTTATTTATATTTGCAACATAGAACACAGAATATAGATTTTAGGTTGTAAATCAAAATTGTTTCCATTTTTTTTTCATTTGGTATGCGGCCACCCATGCTGTAGAAAATGGTTCACTTTACCAATGTCACCCCAGTTTTAGGAATTTCGGCAAAAGTTTCAGGGTTTAAGTCCATTTGAGGTTTGGAATTTAATGTTTTAAGGTTCACATGCGGCATGTGCAAGCGCGAACTTATACGTGTCTCCTTGTGAGAATGCATATCGACGGTTAAAAGGCAGACGGTTATAAGCGACATAAACTAAATTGTTCAGGAGAGCAGTTTAAAGTTTGAGATTGCAGAAAAATGGCATAACCTTTTTTATTTTTTATCACGTCGTTAAAATCAAAATAACGCTATAATTAAAAAAAATTAAAAGTATTAATTGTCTTTCCTATGAATGTGTTTTTACGATTTTTTACGATTTTTTTTATGTCGGAAGCGCCTTTAGGACAAAAAAGGCCAAAATCTTGTCGGTTACACCAAAATCATACTTCAAAAATGCAGTTGTTTGCTTGGGCGTAAACAACACAAAAATCATCGTAGAGCTATGGGAGTAAGGGTATTAGAAAGAGCGGAAAATTTCAAGTAGGATAGCATTCATATCTCATTTTTGACCAAAATATCGCTTTTTACTGCCTTTTAACCGTCGATATAAAATTGTGAATCCCAAATGTTGCATATCTTTGCAACTTAGATTATATATTAGATCCATTAAAAAAATGTGTGTTTCCATTTGACGCAATCTTGAAAAACAAAACTCACCTTGTATACGATAAACATGGAAAATAGCACTTGAAATCCATTGTATGCAATTAGGGTTTTGTAGAGTCCCCAAGGTTTTTTGTCTTTCATGTAAGAGGGTCCTATGCTGAGTACAAACAGTAGATATAGAGTGAGGATGGAGATTATCAGTGAAGGGCTCTGCATTAAGGCCCAGCTATCCACTTCAGGACCTGGGGAGCAAAAAACATTACAAATTAGAAAAATCTTTTACTGTACATACGTACAATTGAAGTTGTGACAGAGGATAATTTTATACCTAACAATTAAGCCACGTCCCCTTTAGAATTTATGAATAAAAAGACGCCGCCGTTCGTTCAGACCTCAGAAGTGAGCAGAGTGACGAAGACGTCACCCACAGAGGAGACGAAACGTCAGCTGAAAGTCTTCGAGAAGTATCAAGAAAGAAGAAAAAGAAAAAAGTAGTAAAATATAGACCACGTTCAAAACTAAGAACTAAAAAATCAAGCATCTGAATTTGGCAGTGAAAGACTAAAACGCAACTAAGCTACACATATAGTGTGACTTCGTGCCTGCGTTATCTCCGAAGGGGTCGCATGTGGCGATTCGGGACCTATTTATTTTTACGGGTAAGGGGGCGGACCTCACATCAACCACTTTCAGTTGAAGTGGAGGTTTCCCAGCTCCCCCCCCGGCGGGTTCTCATTTCTTGTGAAGGCTGAGTAAACCTTGAGATCGAACCCTTGCTTTCGGCATGGAATTTCGGCAAGCATTCTACCAATTGAGCTATCGACCATTTTACGAGCTTGGTCGTCGTCGTTAAAAAAAAAAGCGCCTATTCTCAAGCAAGACCCCGTTGCTGTTAGGCTGGATGGACCTTTGGTGACCGGTCATTGGTAAAGGTTTATGAATTTTTCAACCCAGCGAAGAGCAAATTTGAAAATATAAATGGTATATTTTTTGTGCTCCGCCGGGATTCGAACCCACTACGGACCGGTCACTAAAACATTTATAAATCTTATATTGTTGTTATGGTTTTTAGGGTGATTAATTTAATTTAAAGTGTGGGGATTTTTTTCTACACAATTTATTTCCGATTCGGTTCTGATACAGAGTCACTTTATATCTGCACAAACTTAAGATTTATAGATTTACAGACCGATGCGTAATTTAGTGGTAGCACTTATGATTCATAAATGGAAGGTTATGGGTTCGAATCCCGGCGGAGCATAACATAATTTGTATTTTTAAATATAAATATGGTTCATAAACCTTTACCAAAGATCGGTCCATCCAGCCTTACAGCAACTGGCTATTGCTTGAGAATTAGCGCATTGCAACGCTGACCAAGCTTGTTAAAGGTCCGATCAGTAGCTCGGTTGGTAGAATGCTTGCATTCCATGCCGTGAACAAGGGTTCGATCCCCACCGAGGGTGTCAGAAATGATTTACCGTTTCGGTGCATATTTCAAACCAAAAATGAATACCGGCAAGGTGTGCTCAGCCTTCACAAGAATTGAGAACCAGCCCCCTCGGGAGCTGGGAGACACTCACTTCAACTAAAGTGGTTGGTGTGAGGCCAGGCCCTTACACGTAAAAATAAATACCTGTAGGTCCGGAGTTGCCACATGCGACTCCTTCGAATACGTTGCAGGCAAGAAGTTACACTATATGTGTAGTTTAGTTGCGTTGCGTTTTTAAATTCCTCCCTCTAACACGGCTTCTGTTCATACTTGCAGCGTACACTTTCTTCGTCTTGCATTCTCTTCCTCTTTTTCACCATTCACTCTTGTGGTGAAACAAATATATACGCCAATGCTACCTCTTTGAAGATAAAACGGTAAAAGTTGTTCATAAATTCTCATAAAGATTTAATGATAACTTCTAAAAATTTCATTTTCCGTGTAGGAAAATTTTCGTAATAAATATATTTACGCAAAACCTAAATGCAGACCTTGAATTCATTAAATTGATTGGAAAATTTCCATATTTAGTATTTATATCATTTTATCAGTAATCTGTAATCTAAGTTGCAAAAATAAATTAACATTTTAAATTAATTTCAAATGCATTTCCACTCGCAGACACGTGTACTTTAGAGCATTCACATGCTGCATATCACTGCAATAGCCTGGAGGCAAGACGGAATGAATTTTTGATACTTCATTTTATCCGCTTGATTCGTGGTGAGATTTGTAATCCCGCTCTTCTGGGACAAATTGATCTGTTTGTTCCCGACAATTATTGTAGGCAACGTGAGCATAGACTATTGCTACTCCCAAGATGCAGGACTAACCTACCTAGGGTTATGACTGTGGGGAGGGCAATGGCTATGCTCAATGAGATCTCCTCTTCGGTTGATATCTTCCACCTGAGTGAAAATCAGCTTAGACAGAGGCTTCCGTTTCTCCTAAGCTGATTTCGGTTACTTATTCTCATCTTTGATTTTTTTTTTCTTTTAAATTTTATGTCATATAATGCTAATTAATGTTTTTAATTATTGTATGTATTAGGTGTAACCTGTCATGTACAAGAATGTGTGAAAACAAATCTATCTATCTATCTAATACTAATTTTATACTGTTTATTGTATTATGATTTCCTTTTCTATTTCTGATATTGGTTTTTTATTACGGATATCAAATATGCCTCACATCTATGGGAACCGATATTCGACTTAGAATTATCCAGATTGTTTCTCTCTATGTTTCATAAGTTACGCTAAAAAAATATTTAAAAAAAATAAGGCAACATAGCTCTGCAACTGTTGCTACCTTTCACAGAAACAGTGATGAATGAAATAAGAAAAAACTTGTAACTTTACGAAAGAACCCAAAATAAAGGCAAAGATATAAATTTTCTTTTGGATGAAAAACTCGTATTTTATGAAAATTTAAATATTTATAAAATACAAGTTTTCACAAGGTTAACTTATGACGACCCCTAAATCTAAAAAAAGGTTTTTTAATTGGATAATAAATGGTACCAAAAAAAAACTTTAACATTGAAAACGATGAAAAACTGTGTTGTAAAGCCTTTGCACGCTGACCTTTCGTAATGTAAACTATTTTTTCTACTCCCATTTGGTAATTTACTAATTACAAAACGGCTAACGCAATCACAATGACATACATTTCTACACCCGTTGCGTAATGTAACATTACGCAACGGGTAACCGTGTTGAAATGAAAATGTGCGCACGCGCATTGTCAGAATTGGAACCATTCTTTAATTTCAAATGTCAACCTTGTATGGGGGTATGAAGACCTGTCAATCCAAGATGGCCGCAAGCGATCAGCTGATTAGGCTTCATACAATATTACTGATATTCGGTAGGTAGGAATTACCGTGGTGATGAGACATCCAGCCCTGTTCAGATGAAAATAAATATATTTTATGTGTAGAGTCAAATAAAAATTGTTAATAGTGCTAAAATTTATCGAATTTATTTATCGGAATGCTCCAAATAAAGCATTCATTTTTTCAAAGGAAAATAAAAGGCTTGAAAGGAAAACAATACAAAAATTTTCACCGCAAAAAATAAACAAACTCAAAAAGTTACTTGGTTAATAAGTGGGTATGAGGTTGATCACCTATGCTGTACAAACTTGGTTCACCTGCCAATACAACTGCAGAGCATATGTTTATTTGAGTTTTGGGTTTGAATGTTTAAGCTTATATGCAGGATGTAAAAGCGCGACCTTATATGTGTCGGATTGTGGGCATGAATTCAATATGAAACCTAAATATAATTTATCTTTACAACTTAGGTTAGATTAGATAATCGAAGGGTATGATAAATCACACGTTTTGACAAAGGTAAGGTTGTAATTACTTCAAATGGACGAGTACATTATAATGACTATTATTCACTATTTTGTTAATTCTTTCATGGTCGTAGAAAAAGTATTGTATGCCACTGCACGTAATAAGCCTTTGTAACACTCGTGCTTTCTATTGTGCCATTTGGCTGCGCCTCATGGCACAAACTAGCACTTGTGTTACAAAGACTATCATTACTAGGCAGTGGCATAAATAACTATTCCAATGCCAAATTTGTTACAAGGAAATGTGAAAATAGTTGCATAGATTGTGTTCATCTTCCCAATAGTCTGTGATTTTCTGAAATTTCGCACATCGCAATTATTAACAGCATTTTGGGGTCCATTTTGTTTGTATGGTCCATCCAGAACCTTCTTCTTTCAGATTTCGTGTTTCCCATGGGGTATCTTGTTCCTCAAGGTTCTGTACATTATAATCGGTCTTAAGATTGAAATCTACGCTACTCTGAGCAGTTGTTTTATTTTACCTCTATAATATGTCTGGGCTATAGTCTAATGATAACGCTTCGGTTTCGTAAATGGAAGGTTGTGGGTTCGAATCCCGGTGGAGCACAAAAAAAACGCCATTGATATTTTCAAATATGCTCATTGCTGGGTTGAATAATGTATATACCTTTACCAAAGACCGGTCACGAAAGGTCCATCCAACCTTACAGAAACTGGGTCTTGCTTGAGAATTAGTCAATTAATAATTCATTATTGTTTATTTTAGTTAATTATTTATTAATAATTACCCAACAACATCTGTTGAACCAGGGTCAAAGTTATGGTCAAATGACCAAGGCGGGGATCGAACCAACGTTGTTCTATTCCAAAACCGCTAGAAATCTCAGCCCACTAGGCCCCCTCGGCTATAACACCGACAATTAGTTCACTTACTATGAAAAGTTACACCCAATAAAAGGTTTAATCCACCATCTCTCAAATTATTAAACCTGCACTTGTTCAGTTTTACATTTGAGGTGGCGATATATATAAACATACATAACTACAGTCATAAATCATTAGTAATAATAATATAAAGAAAGGCTGACCCCTTTCTGACACCGCTTTAGTCATTTGTGAATTATCTTCTTTTTTTTGTTTGGCATTTCAAACAAATAAATGCTCTTCCTATGTAAGTCCATTGGTACATTCGAACATGTATGTGGGTTTACGAATTTCCTTTCATACGATTTGAAGACAGTGTGAAAGTGCCAAGACACAATAGTTAACATTAGTCAAAAAATAAATAATACGTTGGCAAAAAGTGAAAATTATTTTTGGAAAACGATCCGATTAAAAAAAAGTTGAACTTGACATTAATATTTTTATGCATTATGTTTGCAATTATTTACTATTTTTACAATTTTTTTTTTCAAATTTTTTTCAAAAAATCATACATTGATGCTGGAGTGATGTTTTCCGGGATCTGTTGCCGTGGTCTGTGGGAGCTGGAACTTCCGGACGTTTCGCCCATTTCTACGATGGGCTTCTTCAGCGTGAAGTGCTTCATCATACTTCACGCTGAAGAAGCCCATCGTAGAAATGGGCGAAACGTCCGGAAGCTCCAGCTCCCACAGACCACGGCAACAGATCCCGGAAAACATCACTCCAGCATCATCAGCCGGCCGTGTAAGCCTAAAACTCTTATTAAATCATACATTATACCTCAAGAGCTATTTTTTAAAGCATATTTGCAACTTAAAAGCGTTTACCTAAATTTAACTCAAACAGTTGTATTCAATTCCATTGGTTCACGTCTTCAAATTATACTAAATAAATTGCACAGAATCTGCACTCGACTTTCTTGCAAAAGTTAACCCACTGTATGACGTATGTAAAGCTATAATCATCTACCAGCTTATGCAGTTTCAATGAAAATATAATATATCGATAATAAATCAATTTTATTCCACCGCGGTGTGTACCTGCATACCCGTGCGAGTATGGAAATAGCCATATAAATTCTTAAGTGAATAAAAAATATTTGGATGATTTATTTGGTGAGCGCCGTTTTGTGTGAATCACACCTCAAGAGTCCTCTGCGAGGTTGGTCTTCTCTGGAAAAAGCGCCAATTACACAAGAAAGATCCTCGACTCATAGGTTGGTATGAAGCTGATTTCTGTACTGTACTGTACTGTATCCTGCCACCGTTTCATTAGGAGTGGCCGGTACCTCCGCAGATGCGCCTCCACTTTTTGCTGTCATCACCTTTTTCATACATACTCTTCTCTTATTCTCACTCTGCAGGATCCATTCTTTCGCAATCTCACCTATTTGGTCTAACCATTCTTTCCTCAGCCTTCCCCTTCCACGCTTTCCTCTGACATTTCCTTTGTACACTTTCTTCATTAGTTGTTCATCATCCATTCTTTCAAGATGTCTGAACCATCTCATCGTACTTTTTTGTACTTTCATTCTCATATTCTCTTTTATACCACACTCGTTCATCACTCAAGCATTACGTACTCTATCACTCAGTGTCTTTCCAGCCATTGCTCTCAGGTAAGCCATTTCAACCGTACTTACATACTTTACTCGGCTCACATTCATTAAGCCTCACTTCCACCAACCAATATGCAATTGTGGACCGCCGATCTCATATTCTTCGTAAGTTTCCTATTCCTTGTAATGCTTCCAATCGTTTCCATTACACTTCTTCCTCTACTAGCGCGCTTTTCCAATTATTTCGTCAATTTCGCATTCGACTCAAACTTGCTTCCCAGATAATCAAATTCTTTCACGACCTCCACTCTTTTTTCATTCAGTCTTATCTCAATTTTCTCGCATTTCTCAGTCCTCCTAAAGTGTAAAAAATAATTCACTTTGTTAATGTCACCCCTGTTTCAAGGAAGGTCGGCAAGAGTTGCAGGTTTTATGTTCATTTGAGATTTGGTTTTAATTTGTAAGTACAAATTCAGCATTCGTAAGCGCGAACTTACACGTACCTGTTTGTGGGCATGCATTTCATATTAGTTTTGAATGTTTATATTTCATTGCAACTTATATTCTAGATTATTATAGATGGTCATTGAACCCTTCTGTATGCAAACTAGGACTTTGTATGGTGGGTAAACTTTTTAGTTATATTTTGAAAAAGTAACGACTGATTATTATTGGTATTTATAAAATTTTAAGAATGGCAGCCTTTTATCTATTTTTAACCCTTTGACTACCAAGAAAATTGCTAATACATTTTGTATGGAAAATTTTCACTTTGTATGGCGGCTATACTTTTGATTCACTTTTTGGAAAAAATAATGATGGCAATATATAGGTTATTATTATTGTTTTACATTTGCCTTACATTATTTTTTTATTAACCCTCTAACTACCGAGAATTTTTCCATTATTTTTTTATTTTATATGGCAACTCCCTAAACCGAGATTATGATGAAGAAATTATTATAATTATTAGATAGCACTATTATATAAATGGATTCACAAAAAAATTAAGAAAAATCGTCGGAGCCGTTTTTGAGAAAATCGCATTTTAAATTTTCAGCTCTTTGGAAGCCATCTTGAATTTTCAAAAAAGTAAAAAAAAAATGATTACGAATTAAAGTAATAAGCTTGTTCTTTCTAAAAAATTTAAAACAAATTTAAATATCTTGCATTTTAATAGGTTTTTGTAATATTTTCGATTTAAAATTTCAGGTCGTGTAAACGGTGCTTTATATTTATTTTTTCAAAAATTTTTTTTTGTAAATTTGTAGAAATTTATGTTGTCCATAATATTGTACAACATTATATTTTTGTTGACCCCTTAACTTTCGAGAAAATCACAATCGTTTGTTTTTTTCATATGGCAGCCCATAGACACAGATTAGTAAGAGTGTTGTTATAACTAATTTATTAAGTTAAAAATTAATTAATGGCAACTCTGAAAATTTAAGAAAAATTCTTTGAGCCGTTTTTGAGAAAAGTGCTATTTTATGTTTTTTTTGTATGGCAGCCATCTTGAACTTTCAAGTTGGTGTAATGCCATGTTATTCATACTTAATACATGTCCAAAAAAGTTGATGTAGCCAAAATTTGGTATCTCTAGGTCTTATACTTTGGAAAGTGACACACACACATACATACATACATACATACATACAGACGGACGTTTTTGAAAGATAGTGTTTTTTGGCATGTCCTGCACCAGGACAACTCATTTCCGTGAAAACCTCGAAATTTTTTTTTCACACCAAATCATAACTTTCTTTTATAGCCTTCGGCTATAGCAAGAAAGTAAAAAAATGACGTAGAAAAAATGTATGCATTTTAAAAAGTTTGAAGGTTTGTGTATTGGCATTGTGAAGAAAAGTTTTAAATAAATTATATGCAAATAAAAAACAAAGCTTTTCTTCACGAGTTGGTTTATTTCTCGAGCGCTTTCGGTGTTATCACACCATTATTATGAGAAAAGCGGTCCGGAAAATAAAGACACTCGAAAAATTAAAAAAAAATATATTTTGTGTGATAACAGTGAAAATGCTCAAGAAAATAAACCAACTTGTAAACAAAAAATATTTTATTGTAACAGAATTAATATATCCTCGTATGTACATTTCTTATGATATTTGTGACTGAAGCATCACATTTATTCCTCCTAATAAAATAAAGATTATCATTGACTGATAGGTTGGTATGAGGCTGACCACCCGTGCTGTAAAAATCGGTTCACTTTTGCCAATGCCACCCCGTTCAGGGAACGGTGGCAGGAGTTGCAAGGTTTATATCCATGTGAGGTTTTCTTTATTTGTATGCACACATGAAGAATGTGTAGGCGCGAACCTAAATGTGCCTGTCTGTAAGCATGCATTTCATGTGAGCCTTAAATGTTAACATATCTTTGCAGCTTAGATTATGGATTATAGATAGATTATAAATTTCTGGAACAGAGTGAGAATTTGATCTATGACTAACTCCGAATTAAACATTAAAAAAAACTGTTTCTTTCCTTATTTTGAAGACTGCTGACGCACATTCAACAGGGATAAAAAATTCAAATTATTTAATAAATATCATCAGAATATCAGTTGAATAAATAAGCCTAAAAAACGTAAAAAATAAAATGACGCAAAACTTTTTGTACACATCAAAAAGAAAAAAAACTTTCGCTGTCAAATTAACAGTGACATCGAAAAATATTTTTTTTGCTAATATGTACCTACATACATTTGGAAATAGAAAATTAATTTTAGATTTTATTTAGACACCCGCCCACGCTTTCTGTATCGGTTTCGTACGGTTATTTTTTGTAAAAATGAACATACAATTAAACAATAAATGGTAGATATCGAAAATAGAATGATTTAAAATCATTGTTTCCTTTTTTATTCATGCCAAATTTCATTGAATATTTGATTCAAATAATTTTAATTAGTATTACAAATGAAATTACTTTAGATAATATATTTTGAATAAACTTTGTAGGGTTTGTGTATGCACACAGGGAAAATTAATTTTAATTGGAAATAAATTTGAATAATTTAAAAAATACATATTTTGGAGTTTTGGATTTTAATTTGTAAGTACACATAAGCAAGTGCGAACTTGCACGTGTCTACTTGCGGGCGTGCATTTAATATGAATCCTAAAAGATAACATGTCTTTGCAACATAATATATAAAATATTAAATTTTTAACGAAATATGCAGTGTGGTTCTGTATACCAAGGCCTAAGTACCTTAGACATGGCCCAATCTATAATCTAAGTTGCAAAAATGCACAACATTTAAGATTCATATTAAATGCATTCCCACAAGCAGACACGTATAAATTCGCGCAAAGATATATTGGCATTGTTTAATGCATGGCTACAAGCAGGCATATAATGTAATTTCACGCTTAGAAATGCTGCATGTGTGCATACAAAATAAACCAAACCTCACTTGAACAATAACTTTGCAACTCTTGCCGCCTTTCCCTGAATCTGTGATGTCATTGGTTAAAATCGAACCAACTTTTTACAGCATGCGGCGTTAGCCTTATACCAACCTTTTAGCCAAGGAATGCCAGATTAATTCATGTAGTACGATAAAAAAGATTTTTGGAATTTCAAAACGACACTAAATTCGACGCACGGTAAACGACAGTTTTAACTAGAAAGTGGCGGAGACTCTGCAGAAGGGATGGCCACCCCTAGAAAAACAGTGACAGCGTTACAGTCACGGGAATCTTATGATAAAAAATATGAAAACAGTTCCTGGCTGAAAAAAAAAATTAAAATCATTGCCTTGTAACTGTAACTGTAACTCTGTTGCCATTCCGCTAGGGGTGGCCAGAGCCTGTGCAGAGCTGCCTTCATTTTTTCCTATTGCATTGCCTTGATCGTTAATATTCCTTCGCAACTTAGATTACAGATTCTCGACGCTTAAAATTTAAATACCTTACTGAAGCGATCTGAATTATTTTTTTGAAATATTTTTTCTCGTTAAATCGTTAATAATCTTGCTTACAAATTGATGTTTTGAAGAGCTTTTTTATAAAATTCTTCGGCTCATTAAATTTGTTATGTCAACCAAAGTCCACAGCGCTTTTGGGTAAAAATATGTAATCAAAAATTATTAATCAAAAATTAAAAATCACTTACTAAAACCAGTTTCCCAGTCGTGGAAGTTTTGACCGAGCGATGTGAAAAATGAAGTCATTTTGGATACCCTTAGTCTGTAAATAAAAAAAAACATTTTGGAGCATTAGAATGTATGTATTTACAAAAAACTGATCAATAAACTAAAATTGCATTTTGTCAATTTTATTAAATGAATAATTAATTAAGACCGGTACCCTTAGTACGAGTTGCAAAACTTGAGTAATGTAAAGTTTACGGCAATTATTAAAGAGGGATTTCCCCCAAAATCTGCCGTTTTTGTTTGTTTGAACTTGATTGTCTTCATCACTGTAACTCTTTTGCTAAGACCATAAAGTGTAAGAAACAAAAACGGCAGATTATGGGAGAAATCACTCTTTAATATTTTCCGTAAACTTTACTTTTCTCAAGTTTTGCAGCTCGTACTAAGGGTACGGTCCGTAGTTCAGTTGTAACACTTCGGACTCTGAATGGAAGGTTGTAGGTTCGAATCCCGACGGAACACACAAAAAATATCATTTATATTTTCAAAATTGCTCTTAGCTGGGCTGAAAAATTCATAAACCTCTACCAATGACCGGTCACCAAAGGTCCATCCAGCCTTACAGCAACTGGGTCTTGCTTGAGAGTTGGCGCTTTGTAGCGACGACGACCAAGCTTGTAAGAAGGTCGATAGGTCAATTGGTAGAATGCTTGCATTCCATGCCGAGAGCAAGGGTTCGATCTCAAGGTTTACTCAGTATATATACAAGGATAATTTATTTATAAGGTACACATATGGAAGAGCGCCGTTTTTGTGTGTGTCACACCTCAAGGGCCCTCTCAAATCACGGATAAGATTTTTTTTAAAGATGCGTCTTTAGTGCTCCTTTAAAGATACTAACAGTTTCTGCCTTCCTCACATTAGGTGGTAGTCTGTTCCACTCCATTGGGCCCGCAAACCGGAAAGCACGGTCCCCAAAATTAGTGCGTGTCTGACGTGACGGCTGGACTTAGTCAACCACCCCACACCCTGCAGATCTGAAAGTTTGACGTCTCAGATCTATCTCAATAGGTGAGAACATGTCAGACAGGTATAAAGGAGCCGTACCATTGACAGCTTTGTAAACCATCAGACAAACACGGTAGACCACCCTCTCCGGAAAACGAAGCCAATGCAGGTTTTTCAACAATGGAATACTCAGCCTTCACAAGAAGTGAGAACCAGCCCCCCCCGGTAGCTGGGAAACCCCCACTTCAACTGAAAGTGGTTGGTGTAAGGCTGGCCACCTTACCCGTAAAAATAAATAGGTCCCGAATAGCCACATGCGACCCCTTCGGGAATAACGCAGGCAAAGGAGTTACATTAGATGTGTAGCTTAGTTGCGTTTTCTTTTTTTAATTAACAATAGGAACAGTGGAATCTATTAACTTAAGGTCTAAGTAAAAGTTCAGAAGGTCAGGCGGGATTTGAACCAGCGCTGTTTAATTTCAAACACACCTACTCTAGCCAAATTATCACAGCCTTACATTAAATAATTCAAAACATGCATACATGGAACACATTTTTTTTTTTCAACAATCAATCGATATGTCGTTTTCTACCAGTTTAGAGGGCTAAGGTTCGAAACCTTCCATTGGTACTATATTCTTACTAAAATCATAGTATCGGCAAGGCTTACTCAATCTTCACAAGAAATGAGAGCGTGCTCATTTGCGAGCAGAAAAATCTCAGCTTAAAGGGAAATGATTGGCGTAAGGCCGACTTTCATAGGTTTGAAAATTATGCTCACACCCTCCATGACACGTCGCATATGTTTGTGTCCGAATGACCCACAACACATGGACGCTCATTCAAAGCTACATATTTTTTATGTCGAAAAGCCTCCCCATCAAGCTAAATACTACAAAACAAGAACCTCTAGGTCAGATGCGTGCCCACGACTCGCAAAAGTAATTTTTACAAATGACTAAAGAAAAACAATTTTCTTTAATAAAAACATGTAATGTAATCTAAGTTGCAAAGTGTGACATTTAAGGCTTATATTCAAGGCATGCCCACAAGCATGAACATGCAAGTTCGCGCTTACACATGCTGCATGAGTACTGACAAAATTAAACAAACCTCACATGGACATAATCTTTACAACTCCTGCTGCATTTTTCTGACACCGGGGTAACATTGACAAAAATGAACCAAGTTTTAACAGCACAAGATATTAAGAACACAAGAATTTCGGATAGTGAAATGATGAAAAGACTTAAAATTTAACTAAATGAAATTAAATTTCTAATTACAATAAAAACCAGAAGTAAATTAAATTACAAGTTGCGAACGTTTTCGTTCCTCAGACCGTCGTTGACCTTATTAAGGCTCAAAAACTAGGTAACAGTAAATGAAAATAAAAACACTCGTAGTTCCGTCTGCAAAATTTACCAATTTTTTAGTTAGTTTTACTTTTAAACATGCTTGTATTCATTTATCAACTTTTTTTGTCGCGGTTCGCCGACAATCTAAATGCATATGATTTATTTTTGGCATCGTTTCCAACTGAAGAGGAATTTATAATTTAGATTTGTATCGGTAACAAACAAAAAAAAGAAACGAAAACAAGCACAATTAGATTGAGATTTGGTTTTTTATGCAAGCCATTTTTTTTTTTTTTTGTTCACTTTCATTTAATTGAATTTATTCAAAAATTTCACTACATTTCCCCGCTCGCTTGTGCATATGTTTAATATTATAAAATTGTTGTGTGTTAATTTTAGCCTATATTTTTATTTTTTTCGTTGTATTTGTAGAGCGATTTCACTGCCAGAAAATTTCACTTAATTTCGAGTTACGAAAAAGAGGGCTTTAAATGTGTATAAGCAACGAAAGAGAAAATTGTAGCAGATTGTTCTTTTAAAGATTCGTCTTAATATTTCAATTCTTTGTTTTTCAAGTATGCAAATAATTTATTAGAAGGACATCTTTAAATATCTATCTATTAAATAAGGATTTATAAATAATAACAACAGCAACAAAAAGTCCAAGAATTAGAAGAATTATTATTCACTTTTACGTCATATTTCAATTTTAAACCGAAATTGTCACCAATATCTCTTTAGATTCTATAAATCCACGGTTTGTTCATCTTTGAGTATTTAAAACTAAGATAAAATAACACAGATTTTAGCTATCAAAAAATAGAATGATTCAATGAATAAAAACATTTAGTTTTTCACTTGAATTTTCAGATAAAAGAGATTCAAGATACGGGATTTTCGGTATGGAAAACGTTTCTGCTGACCTTTGATTTGGCCCTTAGACAATTTAATAGACAAATCTGTATCTCTAGACCTAAAAATCCACAAAAAGAGTCCTAACAAGAGAAATTATTTAAAAAATGTCTAATAAACCGATTTAATAATAACTGAAATTAAGTATTGATCACAGAACATCAGGAAATAAATAGCAAGTAAGCACTTATCCACTTATTGATTAAAAGGTTTTATTTCCAATCTGGTTTGCCAATGTCACCCCTGTTTCAGTGAACATCGGCAAGTGTTGAAGGGCTTATACTTATTTGAGATTGGGTTTTTATGTTGTCCACATGCGGCATGTGTAAGCGCAAACTTGTACATGGGAAATGCATTTAATATAAATCTTGAATGTTTGTATCTTTGCAACTTAGATTATAGATTATGTCAGATTTCCCATGCAAAAAAGTATGTTTGTGCATTATTGTTATACACCGGTCCGTAGTTTAGTGGTAACACTTCGGACTCTGCACGGAAGGCTGTGGGTTCGATTCCCAGCGGAGCACAAAAAATATACCATTTACATTTTCTAATTTGCTCTTCGCTGGGTTGAAAAATTCATAAACCTTTACCAATGACAGGTCACCAAAGGTCCATCCAGCCTTACTGCAACTGGGTCTTGCTTAAGAATTGGCGCTTTGTAGCGACGACAATCATGCTCGTAAGAATATCGATAGCTCAATTGGTAGAATGCTTGCATTCCATGCCGAGAGCAAGGGTTCGATCTCAAGGTTTACTCAGCCTTCACAAGAAATGAGAACCAGCCCGCCCCCACTTCAACTGAAAGTGGTTGGTGTGAGGCCCGCCCCCTCACCCGTAAAAATAAATAGTTCCCGAATCGCCACATGCGACCCTTTCGGGGATAACGCAGACAAGAAGTTACACTAGATATATGTCTAGCTTAGTTTTGCGTTATAAATAATCTTATAATGCCAAGAAAATATTATTGTATGAATATTTTTACCTAGAACTAAATCAATTGATAACAATTATAGTCAATCAGTCTTGAATGAAACACACATCAAGGGCTCTTCGCAAGCTCAGTCGTTGCCATACAGTTTCTTTACAAGCATTAGCTAGTTGCTGAAGTACTGAATTAACTTGGACCGGTCTGTAGTCCAGTGGCAACACTTCGGACTCGTAAATGGAAGGTTGTGGATTCGGATCCCGGCGGAGCACAAAAATATACCATTTATATTTCGAATGTGCTCTTCGCTGGGTTAAAAAATTCATAAACCTTTACCAAAGACCGGTCACTGAAAGGTCCATCCAACCTTACAACAACTGGGTCTTGCTTGAGAATTGGCGCTTTCTACAGCGACGACCAAGCTCGCAGAGGGCTCTTGAGGTGTGATACACACAAAAACAGCGCTCACCAAATAAATCAGCCTAATTTATTATTTATTTAACCTTTGTGACCACCCTTATATTCAAAAATTGACCTTAGAGCATACCTACCTACCAGAAAATCAAACAATGTACTTGAGAATAAGAGTTTTAGGCTTAGGCTGATGATGCTGGAGTGATGTTTTCCAGGATCTGTTGCTGTGGTCTGTGGGCACTGGAGCTTCCGGACGTTTCGCCCATTTGTACGATGGGCTTCTTCAGCGAGAAGTATCAAGATCATGCTCATCGTCACACTGAAGAAGCCCATTGTAGAAATGGGCGAAACGTCCGGAAGCTCCAGCTCCCACAGATCACGGCAACAGATCCCGGAAAACATCACTCCGGCAATATACTTGAGCTCTTTTTAATTTAAGTTGCATTAGATATTTTAACATTCCAAATTCACTCTTCACTATCAAACATGTGTAATATCGCACTAACAGATGCTGCATGCGTCTATTTTTGAAAACAAAAACGTAAATCTCAAATGAACATAAGCTCTGTAACTCTTGCTGACTTCCTCGAAAACAAGGGCTTTCTTATAATGGAATCCACACAACTGACATGTTCAAAATAAAACATGTCGTCAACCGGATGGGGAGCTAAGTAAAACGAAAAATAAAGACACAACTAAACTGCACCTATAGTGTTACTCCTTGCCGCGTTATTCCAGAATGCTTGCGATGTGGCAAGTGGAAACTATTTATTTTTACAGGTAAGGGAGCCGGACCTGTATTTGAAGATGACAGGTGGCGCATCCGGACCAACGCGGAGCTGATGTCCGTGTTTCAAGACCCATCATAGTGTCGGTAAAGAAACCAAGAAGACTCCAGTTGACTGGCACGTGCAGAGGACTCCAGGGTCATCAAAACTGTCTTGGATGATGCCCTCTCTGGTGTTAGACCACTCGGACGTCCCAGGATGCGGTGGGCAGATAACGTCGAAGCCGACGCCGAAGTTCTGGGAGTGAGGGGACCATGGAGGGAAGCAGCACAAGACAGAGAATCCTGGAGGATTGTGGTGCGGGAGGCCCTGAGCCTTCAAGGCTTATGAGCCGAAGAAAGTAAAGTAAAGTAAGGGAGCCGGCCTCACTTACGCCGAAAACTTCAGTTAAAGTAGGGGTTTTCCAGCTCCTGAGTAAATCTTGCCGGTATCTTATTTTGGGGCTTGAGATAAACACTGAAACGGGAGATCGTTTTTGACACCCTCGGTGGTATTCGGCATGGAATGTAAGCACTCTACGAACTGAGCTATTGACCGGCCTGATTAATATTTTGTTCTTGCTTGCTAGGGCCTTTAGTTCCACAGACATATTGTGACGTCTCGACTCTATTGTTATTGCGCATTTCCTGATTGTTTTTTTTATCGTTTAAAAAACTGATTTTACGATTAGACTTAACACTTGTTGAAACTGAAAAGCAGATCGCTACGTACATTTTGATTATCTACCGTACGCCTAATAAGGTGATGCTTTTAATTGTTAATTTTTAACACGGCAGTGCTAGCGGCGGAATACTGATTCGACGTCTGCCAAGGACGAATCTGCCGTAGAATGTGTCAATCGAATTATTCATGCCGATGAATTACTCTCTGTGTCCAACCACATATTATATTTCTTAAAATTGAAAAAAATATATGTGTTATTTTAAGAAAAAAAATGTTGCTAATTAAATTATCGACATATTAAGACTGGAGAGTTGCTTTCCGGAATCTGTTTTTTTTTTTTTTTTTTTAAATAGATATGTGAAGACGAATGCAATTCCCCCATCTATTTCACCTGACCTAAACCAGGTATTTACATCATCAATTCCTTGACTTATAGGTTGGTGTGAGGCTGACGACACATACTGTAAAAAATAGTTCACTTTGTCAATTCCACCCCTGTTTCCGGGAAAGCCGGCAAAAGTTGCAGGGTTTATGCTCATTTGAGGCTTAGATTTTAATTTGTAAGTACACATGCAGCATTTATCTTTGCCACTTATTTTATAGAGATTATAAAATCAATAAATAAATGTAGGTATTTCAAATAAAAAATAAAAAATTTACAACATAGTTTTATTTTCACTTATTTGAAGTCACAAGAGTCAAGTCGAGTGAAGTCAAGTGAAAAAAAAAACTATGTTTTAAAAAAGTTTTTTTAATTTAAATTTAAATTAATTTTCACAAGTGAAACATGTGAACCTACAACATAAAAACCCAAATCTCAAATGGACATACACCCTGCAACTCTTGCCGTCCTTTCTTGAAACAGGGGTGGCATTGGCAAAGTTAACCAATTTTTACAGCATATGTGATCAGCCGCATGCCAATCTATAAGTCAAGGAACTGTGAATTAACGTTTCAGAAAATAAATTATTTAAATCACTTTTTTTTACATCAAAATTAAAATTTGAACTTTGAAATTATTGTGTGACCTCACAAACATAATTTAAAGTGTATTTTTTCCCCTACAAGAGTCTAAAGGTTCATACGTATGTGTCTCTGTCATTATTCATTTAAAAAAATTAACGTATTTGAATAAACTAAATGTTAATGTTTTATTGTATGTAAGCATTTAAATGCATCAGAAACGGAATACTATAATATTATAGTATTCCCTATATATATAATTCAATTGGTATTATATATTCAATTGGTGAGGAAATAACAATTAAGTTTTTATTATTATTTAGAAATATTACTTGTTTTAAAATAAATTTGTATTTATATTTTGTTAAATAAATAAAAAATAAAAAATAAAAATATATATAATACATATAGTCTATAATACAATACGTCATTAATCTATCATCTAAGAGCCTGTTCCCACTTGTCGGGTTTCGGGTCCGTATATGAATTGGAGGTTCCAGTGACAGAACATTACGTATGGAGCTATACACACTTGTCGGAACCCGATTTTGTCCGAAATGCTATGCCCCTGGAACCTTCGATTAATATACAGATCCGACACCCGGGCGAAAATATATTGACATGAAGCTCATATTTAATGCATGCCCACAAGCAGGCACATCTAAGTTAGAGCTAACACAAGCTGCATAAGTACATATATACAAAATGAGAGCCCAATCTCAAATGAACATAAGCCCCGCAACTTTTGCCTACCCTCCCTCAAACAGGGGTAACATTTTTATAGTGAACCATTTTTTATAGCTTGGGTGGTCAGCCTCATACCAATTTTAAAGCGAAGGTATTTGATTAAAATAATTGAATACATGTTTATCAAATATCCCCTTGTTTAATAAAAATGTAGTTAAAATCTAATATCAAGTTGCAAAGATATATATTAACATTTGAAATTCATAGTAAATGCATTCCCACAAGCAGACACGTATAAGTTCGCGATTGCACATGCCGCATGTGGACTTACAATGTAAAAACCCAATCTCAATTGAACATAAGCCCTGCAACTCTTGCCGACCTTCCCTGTAACAGGGGTGACATTGGCAAAATGAACCATTTTTTACCGTATGGGTGATCATTCTCATACCAACTTAAAAGTCAAAAAATCGTGATAATATAACAATGATACTTGTTATATTATAGATTGGGTTTTTATATTTTAAATCCACATGCGGCATGTTAAAGCGCGAACTTATACGTGTCTACTTGTCGGAAAAAAAATAATATGAATCTCAAATGTAATACATATTTGCAACTTAGATTATAGATACTTAGCAGCTCTGCAGAGGCTCTGGCCACCCCTAGCAGAATGGCGACAGAGTTACAGTTACAGTTATTAAATATCCACAAATTTAATTAAAATAAAGCTCACTCTTTCAATTAAAAAAAATATATTTACAGTAAAAAGTGCACTCAGATTTATTAAATTAACAAATTAATAAACAGTAAATTAAATTAAATAAAACTCACCCCTCAAAAAATATAACAAAAAACTCAAACAAACTTTACAAAAAATTATCCAATTTTGTGTTGAAAGTTACGCGTGCAAATTAAAAGGTACTTGCAGACTTGATATTTTTGCGGTTTTTTTTTTTTGGCGCGACTAGTGTTACGCTACTGTCAACATCCAGTCCATGACAGTTGAAGATGCCGATTGATACTGGCGCGCTTAGACATGCTGTGAGATAAGAGCGCGAACCAAGTGGGGGATAGTTCGGCCCCCTTCTACTTTTAAGCGGCGAGCGACAATCTTTTCGTCAAGACTGTGGCTCTCAAAGTTTCCGCGACCAGGCACCATAAAGATTGAATGAAAAATATTATGAATTTGAATGAATCTAATTTTATCTAATCTAAACTGCAAAGAAATGTAACATTGGGGATTTTTTTTTAAGAAATCCTGTGCGGGAGACTCACTACATTCTAGACACTCTAGGGGTATATGATACTTGTTGTAGTGCCGCAGAGGTGTTATACTGCAGAAGTCGTCGCTACAAAGCGCCAATACTCAAGCAAGACCTAGTTGTTCTAGGTTCTAGACCTAGTAAGGTTGGATGGACCTTTAGTGACCGGTCTTTGGTAAAAGTTTTATGATTTTTTTCAACCCAGCGAAGAGCATATTTCGAAATATAAATGGTATATTATTTGTGCTCCACCGGGATCCGAATTCACAACCTTCATTTTACGAGTCCGAAGTGCTGCCACTGGATTACGGACCGGTCCAATAAATGCCAACGACCCGCGGTGTACCTTAGCGGTCACCCATCCAAGTACTGTCCGCGCTCAATGTTGCTTAACTTTGCCGATCTGATGAGAACCGGTGCTAATTTTTGATTCATTGTTATATTTTATGTATTCTCACAAGGAGACAAGTACAAGTTCGCGCTTGCACATAAAGCATGTGTACTAATTCAAAAAGCAATACTCAAATGAGCATAAGCCTATCAACTTTTGACGTCCTTCCCTTCAACAGGGACATTGGCAAAGTGAACTATTTTTTACGGCATGACTGGTCAGCCGCATACCAACCGTTTAAACAAAAAAAATGTATACATACATACTCATTACCGTGCCTGAATTCTAAAAAAAAAACTTACAAATAGATTAAAAATTGATTGTAGCTGACCAAAAAAAATCAAAATCGATTGAATTGAAAATAGATAAAATTAATAACAGAAACAAAAATAAACAGTAAGAACGAAGAATAGAAAAAAATAGAATAAGAATGAATAAAATTTAAGGAAGTTCAATAGGAAACGAAGAGAAGAAAAAAAAATAGAAATGAAAAGAAAAAATAAGAAAGAAAAGAAGAAAACTGGATTGGAATAATCAGGATGAAAAAGACATTAACTTTTTTTTTTTAATATTTAATTCTGAGTGTAAATAAAAATGGCGACTAATCTGCGATGTTGGTGGCTAACACTTTTTAATAAAATTTCTTTTAAAAATTGATAAGTTTGTTTTTTGACTTGTTAATTGTAAAAATGTAATTAACTGTCTATGTTCCTTGCTTATAGGTTGGTATGCGGCTGACCACTCATGCTGTAGGAAATGATTCACTTTGCCCATGTCACCCCTGTTTAAGTGAAGTTCGGCAAGAGTTGAAGGGTGTGTGTTGATTTGAGTTTTTATGTTTTAGTTTCGCATGCGGCATGTGCAATCGCAAACTTATACGTGTCTGCTTGTGATAATGCATATAATGGGAATCCCCAGTGTTACACATCTTTGCAACTTAGATTAAATTGGAAACAAATAATAACACAAACTAAAGTGGCACGTGTTACTTCCTACTCATGGCACTCTCACTTCAGTGGCTCCCGCGGATCATTAGTTGAGAAGCGCTGCTCTTAATGGAAGATTCTAGAAGAAATCTCAACTAACTGAAAATTCAACTGGATGTTTTTATACTTTTGCGAAAATATTCGTAAATAACTTGTTATCATAGTTTTTTTATCAGTGACTTTCCTTGAGAAAAACAGCAGTCCAAACCTTGAACCAAAGAAAATATATTCGTGCGTCTGGTGGCATTAAAAAAAAGATTGCTGAATATATAAAAAAAACATATTTTGTAGATTATACTCCTTTCCATATAATTTTCTTTAGGATTCCTTAACTTATTCGTTGGTTTGAGACTGACCACCCACATACCTACTGTAAAAAATGGTTCACTTTGCCAAGGTCACCCCTGTTTTGCAGAAAGTCGGAAAGAGTTGCAGTGTTTATGTTCATATAAGTTACACATACAGCATTTGTTAGTGCGAACTTACACGTGTCTGATTGTGGGCACGCATTAACATACTATGAATGTGAAATGTTCATATATCTTTGCAACTTAGATTCTAGATAAGTAATATTATTACAGTAAAGTTTACAAAATGTGGACATACTTTGAAAGCATATATTTTGTTAGAATTGCAACCAAACTGTTGCATATACAGTGCCACTTCTTATCGCGTTGTCTGCTTGTGTGTGCGTATGTAGTAAATTTATTTTCACAGCTAAGAGGACCGGCCTTACGCCAATAATTAAAGAGGTAGTTTCCCAGCTCCCATTTCACTAGATGCAGGATATGATTTTTTGTAAAGCTGAGTTAACCTTACCTTACTATGGATTTATAATAAACAGTGAAACAGGAAATGATTTAGAAAATACCTAGTAGGAGTTAAACTCTAAGCTTCTAGCATCAAATACCATCTTTCCTACAAGTCAACCGACCGGACTTAATCCATATCTATAATCTATAATCTAAGTTGCAAGGATATATTCATTCAAAGCTCTCAGATGTATGCCCACAAACAAACACGTGTAGTTCGCGCTACAAATGCTGATTGTGTACTTACAAATAAAATCCAAACCTCAAATGAACATAAGCCCCACAACTTTTGCCGACCTTCCCTGAAACAGGGGTGACATTGGCAAAGTGAACCATTTTTTACAGTATGGGTGGTCAGCCTCATACCAACCTATAAGTCAAGGAATACGAGTAATAAATAACATTTAAGTATAAAAAAAAAAAAAAAAACAACAACAACAAAACCTTAAAAATAAATCTATACAAAAAAAGTCAAAAATTTCTTCTGCAAAAAATGTAGCAAACTAATAAACCAACATTACAAATCAGCCTTGCAGATTAGCCGCCACTTCTTCCTGTCCTTGCATACTTCTTTCATTTCATCCAGAGTCATAACCTTTTTCATACAAACTCTTCTTTTATTATGACTCAGGATATCCCATTCACTCGCTATTTCGAAAATTTGGTCCATCCATACCTTTCTCGGTCTTCCTCTTCCACGACATCCATCAATTCTTGCAGCATACACTTTCTTCGTCAGTCTTTCCCCATTCATTCTCTCCAAATGTCCAAACCATCTAAGTATACTTCTTTTAATCTTTACTTTCACACTTTCTCTTCAAACAAAATCATTCCTCACCCTATCACTCCGTCTTTTTCCAATCATACTTCTTAAGTAGTCCATTTCCACTGTATGGACTTAACTATAACTTTTACATATAAGTTGAGAAAATGCATATACACTTAAGATTCATATTTAATGCATGCTATACTTACAAAAGTAAAACCATAATCGCAAATGAACTAAAACCTGCAACTCTTGAAACTCTTTCTTGTAACAAGGTTGACTTTGGCAAAAGTGTAACATTTTTTACAGTACGGATGGTCAGCCCCATATCAACACACAAGTCAAGGAACTCTATTAGTCATTAATGGAATGTTATCGACCTGGCTATTTAATATATTACTCAAATGCAAAATATTTCATTGTCGACTGTTTTTTAATTTAATTCAAAAATCTTATTTCATTGTCAAATTTTCAATTTACATTTCGGACAGTTCTGATTGAAAATTCTGCAGAATTTTTTAATAAATTTAAGTAAATTTCAAAAATAAGAACCATGATCATTTTTTTTCCTTGTTTTATTTATTTATTTCCTAGTCGTATGCTTAATACTCACCATAAATAATAAATGGACAATAATTTGTATTCAATCAAAATGTATAGGGTGGTGCAAGAACGCTGACACCAAAAGTAATTTGTTATGTTTTATTTTTAGTTTCCTAATCCCTCGAAACTAAGCATCCAAAAGTTATTTTCAATAATTATCATCGATTTAAAAAAAAAAACAATTACGATATACTCCAACATTGTTAATACAGAGCCTGCATTTAAACAAAATGTTTCAATAAAATAAAAATGTGTTTTTTTTTTCTGATCTCGTTTTATTGATCGTAGTTTTATGCACAATAATAAGAATAATATTTGGATGATATATTTGTTGAGCGCTGTTTTTGGGTTAATCACACCTCAAAAGCCCTCTTCGAGCTTAGTCGTCGCTTTAGAAAGCGCCATTCTCAAGCAAGACCCAGTTAGTGTATGGCTGGATGGACCTACGTTGATCGATCTTTGGTCAAGGTAGATTATTTTTTTAATCCAGCGAGGAGCATATTTGAAAAATTAAATATGTTTTATGCTCCACCGAGATTCGAACCCACTACCTTCTAATCATGAGTCAGAAGCTTTAGCCATTATACCACTAACCGGTTTCTAATACAATAACTTCATTATAAGTTGGAGCTTTCTATAGCAATGACCATGCACTCAAAGTGCTCTTGAGATAAACGTATTATTAAAGCAACGCTCACCCAACAAATCAATCTTGATTTATTTTATTTATACAATACTAAACTTTCATTGCATAAAATAGAGACTACATAATTATTGCAATTATTTAAAAAAAAAACACTCACAGTTTCAATTCACTATTATTTATTATTTATGTTCAGACGTTTTTGCCTTAAAAGGCATCATCAGGAGCAGTGACTTAAATATATTAATAGTGTAATTGAAAAAAAAGTGAATTGAAACTGTGTGTTTTTTTTTAAATAAATTCAATGGACTTTCACAGTGTGAACCACCAAACCCTAGAAAATAATTATTACATTAACCATCTTTTCGTCATCTTTGGAGATTTTTGTTGTTGAATTGTAATTTTACTGGCAATCACTAGAGTATACTTGAAAAATGATAAGGTTACTTTGGATTAACCATTTCAACTAACTACAAAATCAAGAACTACCCATTTTTCCCAATAATCCGTATGAGTATTTTCACAGAATGAAGAAGTTTTTGTTTGAAAGACAGCAATCAATTTTTTTTTTTAACTGAAACATTGTATTTTATTTTTGCGTTAATATTCTTGCTCCACACTGTATTACACTTTACTTGTATCTAAAACGTTTTGTGCATATAAATGAACTTTGCTAATGCCACACTCATAATTGCTATTATTGTCCTACATTGAGTTATAATATTGATGGAGAAGAAACAAGCCACCTGTCAACCGAATCTGTCAAACACCGCAGAGCACTTAACAATCACGTCAAATCCTATGTTTTCTTGCTCTCGTCATTTTGTGTTTTGGCAGAAAATAATAAGTTTTAAAATAATCCTTTTTTTTTTCTACTTTTTGGAAAGATTTCGTAGTCTCACCGTTTTTTTTTGTGTTTAACGAAAATACACTTTGAAGATCTTTCTTTTCTTTCTAAGGACGATTTGCGGTTAAGTAAGTTGAAACGGGTAAACGCAACTAAGCTGCACATATTTAGCTACACTTTTTGCCTGCCTTATCCCCGAAGGGGTTGCATATGGCGATTCGGGACCTATTTATTTTTACGGGTAAGGGGGCCGGCCTAACACCAACCACTTTCAGTTGACGTGGGGGTTTCCCAGCTCCTGGAGGGACTGGTTTTCATTTCTTGTGAAGACTGAGTACACCTTGCCGGTATTTGTTTTGTGTTTAAAATAGTCACTGAAACGGGAAATCATTTCTGACACCCTCCTTGGGGATCGAACCCTTGCTCTCGGCATGGAATGCAAGCATTCGACCAACTGAGCTATCGACCGGACTTTTTACGAGCTTGGGCGTCGTTACAAAGTGCCAATTCTCAAGCAAGACTCAGTTGCTGTAAGGCTGGATGGACCTTTTATATGACCGGTCATTGGTCAAGGTTTATGAATTTTTCAACTCAGCGAAGAGCAATTTTGAAAATATAAATAGTATATTTCTTGCGCTCCGCCGGGATTCAAACCCACAATCTTCCATTTACGAGTCCGAATTGTTACCACTGGACTACGGACCGATCTACAGCTTCCTTTTTGTTAAAATACTTTTTAGTCCACAGATATTTATGAGTCCATGTTTTCCTACCTATTGGTAGTTTTCCGATTTAATCAATATGGAAAATTGCTAGGGGACTAACCTCTTATAAAAAAAACATTGAATTGACTTTTTCGTGTTTTACATTTTTCTTTTTTATATTTAAACGTAATTTATTATTCATATTCCTTGACTTATAGGTTGGTATGAGGCTGACCACCCATACTGTAAAAAATGGTTCACTTTGCCAATGTCACCCCTGTTTCAGGGAAGGTCGGCAAAAGTTGTGGGGCTTATGTTCATTTGAGGTTTGGATTTTATTTGTAAGTACACATTCAGCATTTGTAAGCGCGAACTACACTTGTTGGTTTGTGGGCATACATCTGAGAGCTTTAAATGAATATATCCTTGCAACTTAGATTATAGATTATTATAGATTATAGATTACATAGAAAACTTCTTCTTTCACATCCTCTTTGCGTTGCTATAAACATTATAATGTAGACCTCCTATAGATGTCACTGTACATGATATGTATGTTTATTCTTAAATGCTTTAAAATTTGAGAAATAACCTAATTGATTATTTGGAAGAAAAGCTGTGTACAATGAAAATTGAAATTTGAAATTGGAATTGAACGAAAATGTTCGTGGTTCTTCTTTGTAGAAGAGACACGTCTCCTGAGGTCGACGGATATGATTCCAACGAAACGTAGAGAAAATCGTTCTTCCCTTTTGCACGGTCAGTAAAATCCGTTTTTTTTCATTCTATAAAAAGTATTATATTTATTTATAAGTGCAAAGTTTTTCATTCGCAATACTTAACTTTTAAATATGATTAAAAAAACTGTTAATACGTCAATATGACATTATTTTTCAATAAACAAGTCATCAGTAAATATAGCAAATCAAAGAGAACTTGCGCTAAATAAAAAATCTATGTGAAGTCATTTTATGACAAAAATAAGGCGTACCTACAAGTAAAAAGTGTATGCCGGGTGAGCAAACTTCAAAAATTGTGAAAAACAACTTTACTTTCGATTTCAAATACTGTATTATTTCATATATCCCAACACACATACATAGTATAGCTTAGAACTCAATCGAAAAATGTTAGGTAACTAAAACAGCGCTTCTGCTGATCGTTTTATTTTCTGTACATTTTTGTTTCAACGCTATGTTTGAGTAACAGCTTAAAATTTTATACTCATGATAAAAAAAAAACTAAAAGAGATTCACCTGAGTGCGGAAAAATGGCCGTCAATTTTTTTTTTATGTTTAGAATATGATTAAATCATTCATAAAAAAGAAATCGAAATAAATTAATGCGTAGAATGTTCTATACGTCATACTTTTTTCATGCACCGAAAGACATCTGTCACGAAAATCGTCTATCGAGTGTACGTACATACTATCAGGCCCGCATTTAGTACACTGGGGGCCCTGGTGCGGGAAAAGTCAGGGGGCCCCCCAACCGTTCCTCTCACCGCACCCACAAAATATAATACATACGCATTGCTAACGATTACTCAGGGCGTTTTGAGTTTATTTTGGGAAACTTGTTCGAGAGGTCTATGACACTCTTTGGAGAGAATTTCACCCTGTATTTTTTTGTAAACATTTTTTTTAATAGATATGTGAAGAGGAAGGCAATTCACCAACCTCTTCTGCCTGGCCAGAAACAGGTATTAATATCATCCATTAATAATTCGTTTTTGTTTATTTTAATGAATTATTCAATTATAATTACCCAATAATATCTGGTTCAACCAGGGTCAAAGTTATGGTCAAATGACACACGCTAGAAATATCAGCCCATTTGGCCCCCTCAGCCATAACACCGACAAATGTATATTATGCTTAAATATATTTCTTAGTACAACTTCATACAAGTCACCACGGTAGTATTTGGTCTCGGAGGCCCCTGTCGATTTGGACCCCAAAAAAATAAAAGTATACATCTTTGTATTTATTGTAGCTAGGTATTCACTTTGTAATCGTTCATCTTAAAAGAAAAAAAAATTGTATTCAATTACGGCGAGTATATTATAATTACACGACCGGTATTTATTCAGCCATCTGAAGATGCAAACGGATTGCTTGCGAAACCGGTCGTGGAATTATAATATACTCGCCGTAATCGACTACATTTTTTTTTTTTTTTTTATCTTGTCAATATCTTTCTTCACTAATATCCAAAACAGTTCTGGAGCCTTTGTGGTTGCGCATGCCTTAAATACCTGGGTCCCTGAAAAAATTTACGTCAAAAAAATATTTAAAGAACCAGTATATTTTTCTAAAACGTCTCGGGGGCCCTGGTTCGGTTGCAACGCTCATACCGCCCGAAGTCCGGACTAGCCTACTAGCATTAAAAATGATAGAAATGTTTTCCAAAATGTTTGTTAGTAGTCGACTTAAATAATTAAAAGTTCTTAATAATACATTTGCTGATGAATCATTTTAAATTAAGAGAAAATTACACATGTTTATTTTTTCAGTTTAGTAATGTACCAAGTTGAAGGTGGACATGTTTTTGTATTGATGGACAAATTTAAAATGTCTCAATTGGTTTGCAGTTTATGTCTTCAATGCAAGTTGCAAAGATACATCACATTTTAGGATGCGTAATAATAAATGTTTGTCCACAAGCAGACACGCGCTAATTCGCGCTTACACATGACGTATGTGAACTTAAAAAATTTAATACCCAAATCTCAAATGAACACTGTAACTTTTGCTTTTTTAAAACAGGTGTGACATTAGCTAATTGAACCATAGTCATTTACGAAAAAAATATTCTTTCCTTGAAGATATTATAAATAAATACTGTATTTTCTAATTGCTCAACATTTTAAGGAAATTGTTAAACAAATTCTTTATTTTTCACAACAACAAAAAATTGCAGAGGAAAATTGCTTTTATAAAAATTTCATACTTTTTTATTAGATTCGAGCCCAGCAACTTTCAATATAAAGTCCAAGGCGTTGACCATGGTACTAGGACTAACAAGACATGATGTCACGTATATTTATTAATATTTTTTATGTACATATATATATATATATATATATATATATATACCAAGTATACAAAAAATACGTTTAAACGCAACCATTTCCTTTTATCAATTTACAAACTAAAAAACGCAACGCATGTAGGGCTGCACATATAGGGCAACTCCTTACCGTGTTTTCCTGTAGCAGGCAAGGCCTACCTTACGCCAACCACTTTAGTTGAAGTGGGGGCTTTCCATATCCCGAGGGGACTGGCACTCTTATCTTGTGAAGACTGAGTAAACTTTGCTGCTATTTTATTTTGGGTTTTCAAATAAACACCAAAACGGGAAATAATGACACCCTCAGTGATATTCGATGATGCTAGTTGGATGGGTGACCGCTCAGGTACACCGCGTGTCGTTGGCATTTCTTAGACCGGTCCGTAGTCCAGTGGCAACACTTCGGACTCGTAAATGAAAGGTTGTGGATTGGGATCCCGGCGGAATACAAAAATATACGATTTATATTCCAAATGTGCTCTTCGCTGGGTTGAAAAATTCATACACCTTTACCAAAGACCGGTCACTGAAAGGTCCATCCAACCTTACAACAACTGGGTCTTGCTTGAGAATTGACGCTTTTTACAGCGACAACCAAGCTCGCAGAGGGCTTTTGAGGTGTGATACACACAAAAACAGCGCTCACCAAATAAATCATCCTAATATTATTATTTTTATTTTTATTATTTGAACCCGGGCTCTCGGTATGGAATGAAAGCACTTTACCAGCTCAGCTATCGACCGGAAATTTTTGGCTATATTTGTGTTTAAACTTAAAAAATATATATATATAATTGAGGTACTGTACTTAAAAATAGAAAGATAATGGACCCTATAAAGGTCTACAATAACTGTTAATCGTACGTAGACAAATTTCTTTTGCGGTCTTCGCAACCTACCACACATTGTCTAGCGAAGAAAAAAAAACGTTTAAGAAATCATCAATCTGTAATTCTATTGAAAAATAACTACGAACAAGTACTTCCTTTTTTGTTTTGCTTCTAACGGTACTTGTCGTACGATAAATACAGCTTGTGCATTGTATTTTCAAACTCTTTCTTTCGATAAATCATTTTGCTTGTAATTTATGAATTTCTAATTTACAAGCTAATTTTTGCTTTTTTTAAGGAAACCTGTGCCGGCGACTCCCTAGATTTCAGAGACTCTAGGGGACTATGACACTTGTTTTAGTGCCGCAGAGATTTTGGTGATGTGGCGTTGATGTCAGGGGGGAGGGGAGTGTTTGTGCGGACCCATTGCCCAGGACGTGCGGCACGTCCTGTGGGATTGCCCTCTACTGCACTCTCAACGAGAGCTCCTCATCGACGCAGTCCGGCCGGCCGGTTCCGGACCGGTCGGCTACGCGGACCTCGTTGCCAGTAGAGCCAACTACCTTGCATTCCGCCGCTTCTGCCAGTCCTGGCACGAGTCCGCAGCCGCGGGCTGAAGACTGGGCAGAGGTGACCATTAGCCCTCAGTCAGTCCTCGCGACACCCATACATATTGACGTATGTACACCCATTAACTTACTGCGCTCAGCGCGGATGGCAACTCGTTCGATACACGTCAATGAAGGGCTCCCGTCAGGCACATTAGCTTCAGTAGCCTCGACGTTCTGGGGAGGGTGGGACTTCTTAGAGTCATGCATTAGCCCCTGATTTGAGGATCCTCTTTTTCCTTTCTTGAGTAGAGTAACTTTAGTTGATCAACTTCAACGGGAAGGCCTTCCGCCGCCGAAAAAACATTGCAAGTGAAGTATCACCAAGTGAAGCGACTACGCATGAGTTGTATGAACTTGGTGGGTGGAGGTGGGTAAAGTGCCTGATCCTTTGTAGCAAGGCTGTTAGCTGCGTAAAAACGCAAAAACGCAACTCAACGCAACTAAGCTACACATACAGTGTAACTTCTTGCCGCGTTATCCCCGAAGGGGTCGCATGTGGCGAGTTGAACCTATTTATTTTTACAGGAAAGGGGGCCCGCCTTACGCCAACCACTTCAGTTGAAGTGGGGGTATCCCAGCTCCCGAGGGGGCTGGTACTCATTTCTTGTGAAGGCTGAGTACCTAAACCTTGCCGGTATTTTTTTTATGGGGTTTGAAATAAACACCGAAATAGGAAATCATTTCTGACACCCTCCTCGGTGGGATTCAAGCCCGTGCTCACGGGGTAGAATGCAAGCACTCTACCAACTGAGATATCGACCGGACAGTTGTGTAGTGTTGTGTTTTGCGTTGCGTTAGCTTTGTTTTGAGACACTGAAAGGAAGTGGCGATTGATATTATTTTGAATATGACAAGTTACATTGGAGTGGGAACACATATACTGATAATGGGGCATCCACACGCTTGCCAACCTAGCACAAGTCAAGCGCACAGTGTGTCGTCTAGAACATGCTAGCTGGACAAAATTTTGTCTAATTGACTAATTTTGTCCAGCTAGCATGTTCTAGACGACACACTGTGCGCTTAGCTACAAGCCAAGTGTGCAGTGTGTCGTCTAGAACATGCTAGCTGGACAAAATTAGTCCATTAGACAAAATTTTGTCCAGCTAGCATGTTCTAGACGACACACTGTGCGCTTGACTTGTGCTAGGTTGGCAAGCGTGTGGATGCCCCATAACATGTTCCATAAGCGGGGAGGTTGGCAAAGAGATGAGTCGTGAAAACACCAAATTTTCATAGTTTCGATACCGACTGCAAAGGAAGGAATGTGTTATTTTATGGTCAATACACTAAAACAAAGATTGAAAAATATCTACACATGAGAAAGATATGTAGGTAGGTACCTAAAATTCATACAGTGCCAATCTTAGACATTTTAGTCGTCCGTTGAGCCCACGCTTAGACAAACAAATGATGCCTGGGCTGGAAGTCTCATCCCTACGGTCATTCTTACCTACCGAATTTTGGTAATATTTGTATGCAGACTATTCAGCTGTTCAGCTGTTCACTTGCGGCCATCGTGGATTGACAGGTCTCCATTCAAATGCATCATTAGTTTGTCAAAGCGTGGGCTCAACGGACGACTAAAATGTCTAAGAATACCACCGATACAGAGTCATTGTACCACAATTCATGCGCACACACGAAAGTGAGCACAGATTTTTTTTAACATCATTGTAAAAAAAAGTCTACGTACCCATTCGGGTTCAGCGATAAACCATTCATAAAAAAGATGAAGAAAAAAATGCATAAAATTAAAACCGAGAGAGTGTTTAGTGGGAACAACAAAAAATTGAAGAGAGGTATGGCTGAACTACTTGATGGAATGAAAGTAAGATTTTTTTAACGGTTTAAGGTTTTTTTTCAACACATGCCATAGATTAGAAAATGCTCGGTTTTTTCGTTCGGTCATTCAATTAAGCATGGAAATGAAAAGTCAAAGAAATTTTGGTTGTGCTACTTTTTTTGTCCGTTTAAAAAAAGTGAAGCGTTCATGTGCATAATACGAACACAAATGTAGTGTGCTATGCTTCAAATCATTTTGTTTCCGTCTTGAGCGAATGTGTCAGAAGGACCCACAGTGTGTGGACGCTCATTCATTGCTATACATTTTTTCAAACTGTGTAGTAAATAATAATATAATCATGGACAGTAATATAATAATATAATCATGGACAGTTGCATAAAAGAAGCTGGAATATCAGAGAGCGGAGTGAAAGTGGGTGAAACAAGAGTTGGAGTACTTCTTTATGCTGATGATGCTATAGTTTTAGCTGACTCGGCGGAGGAACTCCAAACTATGTTAACCAAACTAAATGATGCATTTTGTAAGAATAGCTTGAAAGTAAATGCGAATAAGACAAAAGTATTAGTTTTTGACAGGAATGAAGTATGTGAGGAACTTACAATTAATTTGAATGGAATAAAAGTTGAAGTAGTGAATGAGTTTGACTATTTAGGAAGTAAGTTTGAGGCGAATGGTAAGATGACGAAAGAATTAGAGAAGCGTGCCAGCAAAGGAAGATGCGTGATAGGAGCGTTTGGTAGAATAGCGAAGAATAAAAGGATACCAAAGAAAATGAAAATGGCGGTACACAATTGTATTTTGTTGCCGACCCTGATGTATGGAAGCGAGTCATGGACGTTGAATGAAAGAGAAGTAAATAAGGTATGCACCGTAGAAATGGCCCATCTGAGAAGTATGACAGGAAAAACACTGAAAGATAGAGTGAGAAACGAATGGGTTCTAAATGAATGCGGAGTAAAAGAAAGCGTGAAAGTGAAAGTTCAAAGAAGTGTGATGCGATGGTTTGGACATATTGAAAGGATGAATGAAGACCGACTGACAAAAAGAGTGTATAAAGGGAATGTAACAGGTAAGCGTGGAAGGGGAAGACCTAGGAAACAATGGATTGATCAGATAAATGAGATTGCGAATGAATGGAATCTACAGAGTGGAAACAAGAGAAGAGCATGCATGAAAAGAGTGATGAAATTAGATGAGATGAAAGAAGTATGCAAGGACAGAGTCAAGTGGAGGCACTTGTGTGGAGGTACTGGCCACCCCTAGAGGAAAGGCGGCAGGATACAAGACAAGACAAGTAGAATATTGATCACACCTATTTTAACATTTTTATGACCGAACGGAAGAGGCAGTAACAATTTAACTGGCGTGTTTACTACAAAACAGCGCCAGATCGGTTCCACGACACGACGTCCATAGACAGAATGTCCAACGACACAATGTCCATTGACATATTGTCCACCGACAACATGTCCACCGACAAAATGTTAAACGACACAATATCCATTGACAAAATGTCCACCGACAAAATATCCAACGATGTAATGTCCACCGACAAAAAATCAACCGATTTTTTTTTTAAATAACATACAATTTATAGAATATAATGTACAAGATTTCGAATACATTTTTTCAGTGCATTGTTTCGGTGGTCATTTTGTCGGTGGACATTTTTATTTCGCGTGAACATTATGTTGGTGGACATTTCGCCAGTGGACATTTTGTCGGTGAAAATTATGTCGGTGGACATTATATCGGTGGCAATTTTTTCGTGTGAACATTTTTTCGGTAGACATTTTGTCGGTGGACATTTTTATTTGGCATGGGCATTGTGTCGGTGGACATTTTGTCGGTGGACATTTTTATTTCGCGTGAACATTATGTTGGTGGACATTTCGCCAGTGGACATTTTGTCGGTGGAAATTATGTCGGTGGACATTATATCGGTGGCAATTTTTTCGTGTGAACATTTTTTCGGTAGACATTTTGTCGGTGGACATTTTTATTTGGCATGGGCATTGTGTCGGTGGACATTTTGTCGGTGGACATTTTGTCGAGGGACATTATGTCGGTGGTCATTTTTTCGTGTGAACATTTTGTCTGTGGACAGTATGTATGAATCGATGGCAGATAAATAATCTGCAAAGATAACATGGTACAACTCGGAAAAAATCCAAAATAATTTATGAAATTTTTTATCCAGTTTTTATACAGTTTTAAAAATAAAACATTATTGAAAATTAAAGTGCACTTTTTATTTTTACATAAATGAAATGAACTAATAAACCATTATGATTTAACAACAAAAAAACTAAAAATTATTGAAGCGTTTGAGTATTTAATCCATAATATTTTTTTTTTAAAAAGATGCAACTAAGTTACACATATAATGTAACTTCTTGCCGCGTTAGGGGTTGCATGTAGCGAGTTGAACCTATTTATTTTTACAGGTAAGGGGGCCGGCCTTACGCCAACCACTTCACTTGAAGTGGGGGTTTCTTGTGAAGGCCAAGTAAACCTTACCGGTATTTTATTATGAGGTTTGAAATTAACACCGAAACGGGAAAACATTTCTGACACCCTTGGTGGGATTCGAACCCGAGCTCACGGCATGGAATGCAAGCACTCTACCAACTGAGCTATCGACCAGACCATTGTAAAAACTTCGTATTTCGAAGTAAATTATTTTTAAAAAACATACCAAAAGTGACATGAGCTTATATTACAAAAAAACAAATAAATCAGCTAGAATAAATACTTGCATTGGATACTTTTATAGCTTACTTACCATCAATACTTTTCGTCTTCTTATGCTGCAGCTCCCAATAGGGATTTGGTGTTTATGTAAAGCATTGTCTTTGGTTTTATATCATCATCATTGGCGCTACATCAATCCTCATCAATAGTTTCCCATTTCGGTGTTTACTTTCCTTGACTTATAAGTTGGTATGAGGCTGACGACCCATACTGTAAAAAAAAATGTTTCAAAAAAAACTTTGCCGATGTCACCCGAATTTCGGGGAAGGTTGGCAAGAGTTGCAGGGCTTATATTCATTTAAGGTTTGGATTTAAATTTGTAAGTACACATGCACCATTTGTAAACGCGAACTTATAAGTGTCTGCTTATGGAAATGCATTTAATATGAATTTTAAATGTTTATATATCTTTGCAACTTAGATTATAGACCAGAACGTCTATGCAACTCAGATTATAGATTATCAAAGTACATTTTTTGTTCTAAAATACCAGAACACTGCATATTATGGAAGTACTTACAATAACAATGAAAATATAATATACGAGTATATTTGGATGATTGTTGATATTTAGATTTTTTAAATTTTAAGCCCATTGTTAGTAAATTGAATAAATTTTGGAATTTAGGGCAAAATCAATACCTAATGAAGTGCATTGTTCTTTGGATTACTATAGAGCAGGGATCCCCAAACTTTGACCCGCGGACCGTGGACTAAAAAAAAAACAAAAATCAATTGAACATAAACTCTGCAACTCTGCAACTGCTACATTTCCTTGTATATGTCTGGGGTAACATCGGTAAAAATGAACCAAATTTTATCGTACGGGTGGTTAGCCTTATAAATAAGTAGAAGGATAATTAACTTGGTGAGCGCTGTTTCTGTGTGAATCATACCTCAAGAGCCCTCTGCGAACTTGGTCTTTGAAGTCGCTGGGATAAAGCATCGGCGCTTGAATTTGCGTTGTTGGCACTGACCATGGTTCGAACCCCGCCAACGCCATGTTCTACCGAAAATAACTTTGACCCTGGTTCAACAGGTGTCATTAGGTATTTATTACTAAATAATTCATTAAGAATATTAAATAATGGCTTCTAAATTGATAACGTTAATACCTGTTACTGGCCAGGTAAAATAGGTTGGTGAATTGCATTCCTCGTCACAAATCTATTTTAAAAAAAGCGGCAATTCTCAAGCAGTTGCTGTAAGACTGGATGGACCTTTGGTGACCAGTTTTTGATAAACGCGTCTAAATTATTCAACTCGGCGAAGAGCATAATTTGAAAATTAAATGATATATTTTGTGTGCTCCATCGGGAATCGAACTTATGACCTTTGTATTAGGAATCCGTTGCGTTAACCACTAGACTACTGACCGGTCATATCACCATATACTCGAACGTCAAGGCTCATTTAATAATCATTAAAATGAAATACCTAGAGGTCAAATTAATTTGAAAAACATTTTAAAAACTAACGCTATTTTAATTTAAAAAAAATAATCTATAATTTAAGTTCCAAGGATATATTAACATTTAAATCTCATATTTAATGCATGCCCATAAGCAAGCATATGCTGAATCGCGCACAAACATGCTGCATGTGTGCGTACAAAATAAATTCAACCTCACATGAACATAAGCCTTGCAACTCCTGCAGCCTTTCCCTAAAAGCGGGGTGGCATTGGCAAAGTGAACCAAATTTTTAAATCATTTGCCTCTTTTCATCCTATTCATAAGTCAAGGATACAAATATCGTATTAAGCATAATATTTAACAACAAAACCTCAAAAAAATCTACAAAACAAACATTATTTGTAATTAAAAATTATGGAAAATACAAAATAATAGAATTATAGGAAAACAGTTTTATTTTATTTTTATTTCAATTCTGGTAGTGCAAATACTTAGAGAAATATTAATTAAAATATAATTGTTAGGCACTGTTTAAAAAAATATGTATATGGAAAAGTACGTTCTTAACATATTAAAACTATTTTAAAATATCTAGGTAAGTACTAAGAATAAAGATAATGTATTGAATATTATTTTTTATTTTTTTTTAACATTGAACATGTTATGATTTTTTCCATGTTTGCATTTATAAAAAATATTAAAATAGACACACAATGAAAATAATATTTAAATGTGCATGAATCCATAAAAATATCATCAAAATTGGTTAAAATTTTGTAAGAAAAGTACGTTAATTAAAAACTTTTTACAATACGTTAAAAAAATTATGATGAATTCATACCTACAGTTATGGTACAAAAATTTACAAAAAAAAAATGTCAAAATATGAAAATTCTTATCAAAGTATCAAAAATAATGAGTTATCTAGAAAAAGTTTTTTTTTCTACATACTGTAAACAAGCAGTGGCGAACATCGTATACAAGTACAAATACCTGTGAGGTAGGCAACATCAAGGGAAAAAATCAATTCAGCACGATTTTTTTTAATCGTGTAATTAAATTTATTACTCATTCTACAATTAGATAATAAATTAAGTCTAATTTTGAAGGCAAAGGAAAACTTTTTATTTTTAAGTACTTTTGTATCTACCCAATGTACGCGTCTGCGTTAAAGAGAGTAATATCAACGAGTAATCTTAATTAAAGATTTATTTTAAATATAAGAAAAATATTACTTACACTTTTAATATTAGTCTGATAAAATATTGTTCTAATTGAAAAACATTATTTTTTTCGAATATAAGTACCTAAAGTGTAAAAAGACTAAGAGTGTGTTGTTTCAAAATTATCTTATCTGTTTTTAAACTGAGAAAAAATCCAACAACACGATTCCAATAACTTTGTCTTTTAAATTCAATGCATATCTAAGTTTGAAACACCCGGACCTAAGTAGAGAAAAGCCCAACATTTCAGCTGTGGGAAAGCAGCAATGTGAGATTCTTTCAATTTCCTAATTAGCAGGAACTCACTTATTGCAAAAACTTTATAAGCACATAGCAACGTACATACGTTGCGTTTCAATTCTTTCTGAAGTAAAAAAAAAACAATTAAGATAAGTTGTTAATACTCTTAATCAATAGTGCTGTTATAAAGTACGGTAAAAACTATTTGCCTTTATTAAAGTTTCGCCACTGCTAGATGCGTTCTCTTTCAACAATAACAAAGTGATTTTAAACTGAAAGTAAATTAAAAATTATTAAAACATTCAGATAATTTTATGTTGATTATAAAGTCATTGAAACTGTTATTGAAACAACACATTTTTAAATATAATCTTAACTAAATGTAAACTTATTTGTCTCCTTAATTACTCTTCTCTTTTCTCTCTGAGCCTTGGTTTAAATAGACGTATCCATTAGTAGACGAACTCGCTTCAGGATTCTCTCTTTTGTCACCATTTCCCATCACCTGGGCTTTGTTCTCAGGGTGGCTGGAGTGCCCATTGGTGGAGGGTGTCTTGAGATATGTCTTCCGGTAGAAGTCGAGGAAGAGCATCAGCATAAAGAAGTTCTGCGGGATCATGAAGGCAGCTATCCAAACGGGATACTCACAGTTTGGATGGAATATCAGTGTCGAAAAGTGCAGAACCAAGATGAGAAATTGCAGCTAGAATCAAACGATAAATAATTATTAATTGATAAGGTTCCTTGACTTTTAAGTTGGCATGCGGATGACCACCGATGGTTGCCAATGTCACCCATGTTTCAGGGAAGGACGGCAAGAGTTGCTGGGTGTATGTCTATTTGAGATTTGGGTTTTTATGTAGTAGGTTTATGTAGTTACAAAAGAATGTGATGAGATGGTTTGGGCATGTGGAAAGAATGAAAGATGATAGACTGACAAAGTACGTATACAAAGAAAGTGTGAAAGGAAAAAGAGGGAAAGGACGACCGAGAAAAGTATGGAGTGATCAGATTGAGGAGATTGTGAAAGAATGGGATATACAAAGTGAGCGTAAAAGAAGAAAATGCATGAAAAATGTGATGGATATGAAGGAATTGAAAGAGGTATGTCAGGATAGGAAAAAATGGAGGCAACTCTGCAGATTCTCTGGCCACCCCTAGCGGAATGGCGACAGAGTTACAGTTACAGTTACAGGTTCACATGCGGCATGTGCAAGCGCGAACTTGTACGTGTCTGCTTGTGAGAATGCATATAATGTGAGTCCCCAATGTAACATATATTTGCAACTTAGATTAGATAGGTATTAAATATAAGAATAATAATATAATATGATGGGGATAATAATAATGGATGATTTATTTGGTGAACGCTGTTTTTGTGTAAATCACACCTCAAGAGCCATCTGCGAGCTTGGTCGTCGTCGCTATAGAATGAGCCAATTCTCAAGTAAGACTCAGTTACTGTATGTCTGTATAGACCTTTGGTAAAGGTAATGATTTTTTTTTTAATGCAGCGAAGAGCATACTTTTTTTTTTTTTTTTTTTAAATAGATTTATGGAAAGGAATGCAATCCACGAACCTATTTTGCCTGGCCCGTTGTCTTCATGCGAAAGCAGAAGCTTGTGTGTGCATGCAACGGCATCTGTTGAACCAGGGTCGAAGTTATCGTCGCGGGATTCGAACCCACGACATTCCATTTACGAGTCCGAAGCGTTACCACCAGACTACGGACCCGTCAAAAACTTTGTTACCCTCGATTTTTTAATACTTAAAAGGTCAAATGATTTTGTCCCCCTTACCCAAATACATTTTTTTGTGAATTTTTAATTATTCAAAATATAATTAATTGAGTTGGAACAAATTTTGTTTAGCTTGGTAACATCACTTGTTCGATATGCCTTGAAGCTTTAATCTTCGCGTGTTCGGGACCTATCGGGGCTAAATTTCATAAGTAGTTTTGATATTTTTACTTGATTGATGCGCAAAGATTTATGTACTAACATTCGCAAAAATAAAGAAGTTTTTTTCTGTACGAATTTGGCTTTATATCCTCGAGCGCTTTCGACTCTTTAACACGCCACAACAACTCGAAAGCGCTCGAGAAGTTAAAACTCAATTTGTGAAGAAAAAACATTGTTTTATTTATATTTATATTTTTATTTCACACTTAACTTACGGCTTGTATGTCAACGGCCGTTTGTCAAACTCTGATCTCTTCCAAGCAAGCCGTTTAATTTATGCTTGTGCTAGAGAACATGCTAGACTCCCATTTCATACATCTAGCTTCACGCACGTTCTCGAAAGTTCGATTATACCGCAGGATATTTATGACTGACTACCTGACCACCCGTACTGGTTTACTTTGCCAATGTCACCCCTGTTTCAGGGAAGGTCGAAAAGAGTTGCAGGGCTTATGTTCATTTGAGATTGGGTTTATTCTATATTGTATGTCGACAACTCTTGCCGACATTCCCTGAAACAGGGGTGACATTGGCAAAGTGAACCATTTTTTACAGTATGGGTGGTCAGCCTCATACCAACCTATAAGTCAAGGAATACGAGTAATAAATAACATTTAAGTATAAGAAAACAACAAAACCTTAAAAATAAATCTATACAAAAAAAGTAAAAAAAATGTAGCAAGCCAATAAACCAACATTAAAAATCAGCATTGCAGGGCTTATGTTCATTTGAGGTTTGGATTTTATTTGTAAGTACACAATCAGCATTTGTAAGCGCGAACTACACGTGTTTGTTTGTGGGCATACATCTGAGAGCTTTGAATGACTATATCCTTGCAACTTAGATTATAGATTATAGTATGTCCACATGCTGCATGTGTGAGCGCGAAATTATGCGTGTCTGCTTGTGGGAATGCATTTAATATGTATCTCAAATGATACATATCTTTGCAACTTAGATTTAGATTTAGATTTAGACATACTTCAGGGCTCTAGCCACATCATCTATACATGAAAAAGAAGAAGAAAAAAATGTATGGCGGCAATTAGTGATAAAAATCTTTTTTTTCTATTTGAAATTTTTGAAAACTAGCCATGCATTGAAATAAAAGTGTAATAAAGGAGGGAAATGCACTGAAAGCAGAATAAAAAGAATCAAAGGTTTTTCCTCATTATTATTCCTTGACTTATAGGTTGGTATGAGGCTAACCACCCATACTGTAAAAAATGCTTCACTTTGCCAATGTCACCTCTGTTTCAGGGAAGGTCGGCAACAATGTTCATTTGAAATTGGGGTTTTATATTGTAGGTTCTCATGCGGCATTTTTTAAACGCGAACTTATAGATACGCGTCTGTTTGTGGAAATGCATTCAATATAAATTTGAAATTTATTATTGCAACTTAGAATATAGATTATAAAAGTTTATCCAGCCTTACAAAAAATGGATCTTACTTGAGAATTGGCACTTGGTAGTGACAACCAAGCTCGCAGATGACTTAAGAGGTGTGATTCATCAGAAAACAGCGCTCACCAAATAAGTCATCCATGTTTAAATTAATTAATTAACAAACTTATAAAACAAACAAACTAATAAACTACAGCGATTGATTTTGTTTGCATAACAAATATTTAATTTCTAGTTTTGCTCCTTCAGGGTTACTTAAATTTGTAATTTTTAAAATTCTGGAAAATACATTTTTAATTTTAATTTTGTTATTAATCTGATACAATTTTTTCGGTTTTATAAACATGCATAAGTTACCCATTGAATTTGCATATAGACTTGGTATATACACGTCATGGTAATCAAATTATCCTTATGATATCATTGAAATTACGTTATTTTGAAAGAAATGCGATAAAAAAATATATTTAACTTTGAATTAATATTCTCTCGTTGACTCTTTAGACTGTCGAGTAATATTGAAATTTTTATAATAAAAAAAAAACCGTTTTTATTTTAATGACAAACTGACAGTTGCTTTACGTCAATTTTTTTTTTTGTTGTAATTAAATTATTTAATCCGTTCAAGTTATTATTTAAAAAAAATACCAACAGTTGTTTTCCACTTTTAAGATATTTTTATTTTGAATGATTTATTTTGCCTTTACTTACAATAATTATAACTACACAGTTAAAAAAAATGTAGGATATTACACGAACCGTTATAAGAGAACTTACATTATTCTCGACGTTTCGTTCTAAAGTCTTCAGGAGACACCCACTCTGCACGACGACTGAGGATGAATTGTTTTGCCTTTTATTGCAATATAATCAAACCAAAAAACCATTTATACTTAATTTTCAAATACGTTCTCACACTTCCCAAAGAATTTACAAAAATCGAATCGATTATAATCTAAGTTGCACAAATGTTAAAGATTTCCTTATATTGCTTGTACGCAAGTACGAGTTTCCGCTTACACATGCTGCAAGTCCAATTAAATTTGAAAATCTAAGCCTCAAAGGAACGTATTTCCCCGATCCACCTAAAATAAGTGGTTGGCGTAAGGCCGACTCCCTTAACTTTTAAAGTAAATAGGTTTCAAACTCGGCATGCAACGCCTTTTGGGACGACGTGTAAGAAATCGCACTATACGCGCAGCTAAGTTGTATCGTATTTTTTTGTAGTGTCATTATAAAAACTATAATCATTAACTGTATAAAAATCATCATTTCCTTGACTAAAAGGTTGATATGAGCCTAACCTTCCATGCTGTAAAAAATGTTTCACTTCGCCAATGTCACCCCTGTTTCAGGGAGGTCAGCCAGAGTAGTTGGGACTATGTCCATTTGAGATTGGATTTTATGTCGTAGGTTAGAAATGGCGGTTGATCTGTAATGTTGGCGGCTAGGGTTTATTAAATTGGAATTTGTTTTATTTGTAAATGGATATTTTGTATTTGGATATTATTATTTGGTGATGTATAAAATGTCATTTGTCGTGTGTGTGTGTGTTCCTTGACTTATAGGTTGGTATGCGGCTGACCACCCATGCTGTAAAAATGGTTCACTTTGCCAATGTCACCCCTGTCTCAGGGAAAGACGGCAAGAGTTGCAGGGTGTATGTCCATTTGAGATTTGGTTTTTATGTTGTAGGTTCACATGAGGCATGTGCAAGCGCGAACTTGTACGTGTCTGGTTGTGAGAATGCATGTAATGTGAATCTCCAATGTAACATATCTTTGCAACTTAGATTAGATTAGATTAGATTAGGTTCGGCATGCGTAAGCGTGAACTTATACGTCTCTGGTTGTGAGAATGCATGTAGTAATATGAATCTTATATGTTAATAATATATATAATGTTAATCTTTGCAACTTAGATTATAGATTATTCATCTCATATAGATAAAAAAAATCCTTGATCAATAATCAAATTTTAAAAAAACTATTTCAACGGTAAAAGGTGTCAGCCTTACACCAACCGATTAGCGAAGTAATCATATGACGTCAGCAGGAAAGAAATTAAAATTATATTGCACGGAATTTAATAGCATCATTTATTGTAATTTTGTCTGATTTTGACCTGATTTTGCACATCAAAAATTTAATTTGCCTACTAATCCTCTTCAGACATGAAAAAGATATCACTTGAAAATTCATAATAAAAAACATAATAAAAAAACTAAAAATATTCTGTTTGCAAGTTTAATGATAGACTCGTGCCTTCAACGCATAAATTAAATTGTTACCGTAACAGCTATTCCACTAGGGGCTAACTACCTTTGAATGGCTGTTTTAAGTAACGCACAAAGTACCTAAATGACCTATTTTTTCAAATAACTTTGCGAATAGAAATGCAATTCACCAACTAGCCTGGCCAGAAACAGGTATTAACGTTTTCAATTAATATATTTTTTTTAATTAATAAGTACCCTTACGACCTTAAGGCGATTCTTGTCCAAAAATAAGGTGAAGGTACTGTGATTTTATATCTATGGAGTTCTTTCGCAAGCGCTAGCAAGTTCCGACTTGGATTGATATCCAAAGTGTAAGGAATTTAGCAGAATAGCGCGTCAGATTTGAAATATTAATCCGCCTTTACCAAAGACCGCTCACCATCGGTCTATCCAGCCTTACAACAGCTGGGTCTTGCTTGAGAGTTGGCGTTTGAAATAGGTGCCAGCCCCCTTGAAAGCTGAGAAAACCCCAGTTGAAATATGTAATCTAATCTAAGTTGCAAGGATAAGTTACATTAGAGATTCACATTATATGCATTCTTACAAACAGACACGTATAAGTTAACGCTTGCGCATGTTGCATGTGAACCTACAACATGAAAACTAAATCTCAAATGAAAATACATCCTGCAACTCTTGCCGTCCTTCCCTGAAACAGGGTTGACATTAACAAAGTTAACCATTGTTTACAGTATGGTTTATGTGATTTTATTTATTTATTATTTTTAGGGGTCTAATCTAATTTAATCTAAGCTGCAAAGATATATGTCATTTAAGATTTATATTAAATGCATTCCCACAAGCAGACATGTATAATTTCGCGCTTACACATGCCGCATGTGGACCTACAATATAAAAACCCAATCTCAAATGAACATAAGCCCTGCAACTCTTGCCGTCGTTCCCTGAAACAGGGATGACATTGGCAAAGTGAACCATTTTTACAGCATGGGTGGTAAGCCGCATACCAACCAATAAGTTAAGGAAAAAACACGACAAATTACATTATTTGAAATCAATAAATAATAACGCGTATGGACATCAAAACTAAAACAGAAAACAACTTCCAATTTAATAAACCCTAGCCGCCAATATAACAGATCAACCGCCATTTCTTTCTGTCCTCACATATTTCTTTCATTTCTTCTAGAGTCATAACCTTCTTCATACAAGCTCTCCTTTTATTATAATAATAATCTATAATCTATAATCTAAGTTGCAAGCATATATTCATTTAAAGCTCTCAGATGTATGCCCACAAACAAACACGTGTAGTTCGCGCTTACAAATGCTGAATGTGTACTTACAAATAAAATCCAAACTCAAATGAACATAAGCCCTGCAACTCCTGCCGACATTCCCTGAAACAGGGGTGACATTGGCAAAGTGAACCATTTTTTTATAGTATGGGTGGTCAGCCTCATACCAACCTATAAGTCAAGGAATACGAGTAATAAATGACATTTAAGTTTACAAAAAAAAAAACAACAAAACCTTAAAAATAAATCTATACAAAAAAAGTCAAAAATTTCTTATGCAAAAAATGTAGCAAACTAATAAACCAACATTACAAATCAGCATTGCAGATTAGCCGCCACTTCTTCCTGTCCTTGCATACTTCTTTTATTTCATCCAGAGTCATAACCCTTTTCATACAAGCTCTCCTTTTATTATGACTCTGGATATTCCATTCACTCGCTATTTCGAAAATTTGGTCCATCCATACCTTTCTCGGTCTTCCTCTTCCACGACATCCATCTATTCTAGCAACATATACTTTCTTCGTCAATCTTTCATCACTCATTCTCTCCATGTGCCCGAACCATCTTAACATACTTCTTTTAATCTTCACTTTCACACTTTCCCTTACACCACATTCCTCTCTTACAAAATCATTCCTCACCCTGTCACTTCGTTTTTTCCCAATCATACTTCTTAGATAGTCCATTTCTACTGTATGGACTTTACTAATTTCCCTTTCACTCACCGTCCAGGCTTCACTTCCATACATCAAGGTGGGCACTAGTATACCACCGTGCACCGCCAATCTAACATTTTTTGAGAGATTTTGGTTCCTGGCGATGCAAGCGGTCTGATTCTGATTATGATTCTGGATATTCCATTCATTCGCAATTTCGGATATTTGGTCCATCCATACCTTTCTCGGTCTTCCTCTACCACGACATCCATCTATTCTTGCAACATATACTTTCTTCGTCAGTCTTTCTTCATTCATTCTCTCCATATGTCCAAACCATCTTAACAAACTTCTTTTTATCTTCATTTTCTCTTGCACCACATTATTCTCTTACAAAATCATTCCTCACCCTGTCACTCTATCACTAAGTGGTTGATAAGGCCGGTCCGCTTCCATTCCCCGCCAATTTCGACCGCTTTAGTGAAAACTCAGCAAGAAGTTACACTTTATGTGTAATTTAATTAATTTCACTTTTATTTGAACCGTTTCGATTTCTACCGGCCATTATATGTGAAAGTATTTTTTTTACAAATATTCGGTGCGGTAATTTTACTTATGAATTTGCACCATCATGTTTACAATTGAGTTACAATGTAGAGGAGTAGAAATTAACTTACGGCATTGAAACATACTATGGGGCACAGTCCTGTCAAACACAGCAGTCGTGCAGTCATACAAGACATGTTTTGACCTGTAAAACCACATGTTTTCTTGCTTTCTCTAGATTGTGTTTTCAAACTCACTGCCATCTATCTTTAATCTATAATCTAAGCTGCAAAGATATAATGCATGCCTAGAGACAGGCACATGTAGGTTCGCGCCTACACATTCAGCATGTGTGCATACAAATAAAGAAAACCTCACATGGACATAAACCTTGCAACTCCTGCCGCCGTTCCCTGAACCGGGGTGGCATTGGCAAAAGTGAACCAATTTTTACAGCACGGGTGGTCAGCCTCGAACCAACCTATCAGTCAAGGAGCACAATAATAGTAACTTAAAATAATGCATTCTATATTAAAAATAATTACTGATCAAAAAATTTACAACGCGTGCGCACAATATTTGCGAAGGCGTGAGTTTCAAAGTTTCCAACATTCTGGAAAGACTTCGTTGTTTCACCCGTTTTTTTTTTATTTACAACGAAATGACACTATGCAGACTTTTGTTTTCTGTCTTACTGGGGATGATTTGCTGCTAAGTAGGTAAGTTGAAACAGATATGTTAATATTTTCATAAAAAATAGTTTCTAGTCCACAGATATCATAAAACAATGATGTTTACTTCCATTCAACCTTAATCATTTCTCCACAGCTTTTTTCTTTCAAAATATTTTTCACATATTATGTATACTCAAGTAATGTCGATGGCTGAATTGGTAGAGCTTCTACTTTTAGAGTGGAAGGCTTAATTATGTTATTTACAAACAACGCATAAAAACTGCATCTCATGTAATGCAACTCTCACCGTGTTATACCCGAAAGATTCAACCGATCCGTAGCTCAGTGGTAACACTGCGGACTCTTAATGGGAAGGTTGTGGGTTCGATTCCCGGCGGAGCACAAAAATATACCATTTATATTTTCAAATTTGCTCTTCGCTGGGTTGAAAAATTCGTAAACCCTTTACCAATGACCGGTCACCAAAGGTCCATCCAGCCTTACAGCAACTGGGTCTTGCTTGAGAATTGGCGCTTTGTAGCGACGACGATCAAGCTCGTAAAAAGGTCGATAGCTCAATTGGTAGAATGCTTGCATTCCATGCCGAGAGCAAGGGTTCGATCTCAAAGGTGTTTCATATGTATGCTCAAACCCTCCTCGTACCCGTCCTGTATGTATGTGTCAGAAGGACCCACAGCACATGGACGCTCACTCATCCTTCACAAGAAATGAGAACCAGCCCCTTCGGGAGCTGGGAAACCCCCCCTTCAACTGAAAGTGGTTGGTGTGAGGCCGGCCCCCTTACCTGTAAAAATAAATAGGTCCCGAAGCGCCACATGCGACCCCTTCGAGGATAACGCAGGCAAGAAGTTACACTATATGTGTAGCTTAGTTGCGTTTTGCGTCGCATGCGTCGAATGGAACCATTTTATTTTCACATGTTAGGTGACCAGTCTTATGCCAACCACTTGCCTTGAAGTGAACGCTTCCCTGATTGCGATAACATTAACTGAGTAAACCTTAAGCGACGCAACTAAGCTACACATATAGTGTAACTTCTTGGTGCGCTATTCCCAAAGGGTTTTGCATGTGGTGAGTGGAACCTATTTATTTTTAGAACCTACTATTAAACCCCCTAGAAGATGTGGGGCTCTCATTTCCGGAGGAGGCTGGTACTCATTTTTTGTGTAGGCTGAGTAAGCCTTGCTGATATTTCCTTTTGGCTTTTGAAATAAACACAGAAACAGGAAACCATTCCTGAGGTCCTCGGTGGGATTCGAACCCAAGCTATCGGCATGGAATGCAAGCACTCTATCAACTGAGCTATTGACCTAGCATATAGTTAATTAAATGTAATTAGTTATTGTTGTATTAAATATATAATAATTCGTTATGTTAAAAGCAGTTCATCCTCAATCGTCGTGCAGAGAGGGTGCCTCCTAAAGACGTTGGCTACGTCGCCAGCGAAACGTCGAGAAGAATGTAAGTTCTCCCATAACGAAATTTAATAACAATATGTAGATGGGTATACTTACTATTTGTAATTGTGTGATATGTTTCTTCCACCAGATGGAGCCTTTGTATTTCTCATCAATGATGGTCAGCAGGTAATAGGCGTACATGACGATGTGGACTATAGAATTGATGACTCCCAAGAGTGTGCCATGACCACCTAAAAAAAGAAACATAAGTACTACAACAGGAAGAAAATAAGAAGAAAATGTATGACAACAATTCGCTGGCATGATCAAGGGGTAAGGCGTCAGTGCTCAAATTAGTGTTATTGGCACTAACGCTGGTTTGAGCCCCGCTTGCATCATGTAGCTACGTCGCTAGCGAATCGACAATAACTGCGACCCTGGTTCAGCAGATGTCATAGAGTAGTAATTAATAATATAATTCATTATCTAGATTCTATAATCTAAGTTGCAAAGATATATTAACATTTAAAGCTCATATCAAATGCTTGCCCACAAACAAACACGTGTAGTTTGCGCTTAATATTAAAAATTAATTGATTACGTAGATAGACATACCTATTTCTTACAAGGCAAAAAAGGCTATAATAGTAATAATATTAGGATGATTTATTTGGTGAGCGCTGTTTATGTGTGTATCACACCTCAAGAGCCCTCTCCTAGCTTGGTCGTCGCTATAGAAAGCGCCAATTCTCAAGCAAGACCCAGTTGTTGTAGAGTTGGATGGACCTTTCAGTGACCGGTCTTTGGTTTATGATTTTTTTAAGCCAGAGAAGAGCACATTTGAAAGTATAAATTGTATATTTTTTGTGCTCCGCCGGGATTCGAATCCACAACCTTACATTAACGAGTCCGAAGTGTTGCCACTGGACTACGGACCGGTCCAAGAAATGCCAACAACACGCGGTGTACCTGAGCGGTCACCCATCCAGGTAATCTGATGAGAACCGGTGCTTTCGACATGGTATCGTTGTTGAAAAGTTAAGGAATTACAAATATACAAATAAACAAAACCTCACATGAAAATAACCCTTGCAACTCCTGCCGCCTTTCCCTGTAACCGACATGGCATTGACAAAAGTGAACCAATTTTTGCAGCAAGAGGGATTAGTCTCATACCAACTTGCCAGTCAAGGAGAAAATATATATAAACAATACCCAAAAATAAACTTAAAAGCAACTTAGAATCAAATTTATAATTAAATTTAAAATTAAATATTCTGAACTAGATTATAGATTATTCCACAAACCACTAAGAATACAATGAAATTAAAATAACAAAAGCTTCTCTATTTCCATCATCATCAAAAAGCATCAAAACATTTTCACATTCTTGGTCATTAATCTTTGTTCTACAATGTGTGAGGTGTAAGAATGGCTTAAAGGAAAGCTGGTAATGATATTTGATAAGAGTGATTGATTACAAACATTATTTCATATTATACATCACACTGTTTGCCAAAACAACTTAATTTCATTTTCTAAAAGTACTCGCACAAAAGAGCAAGTGCCACATTTAAAGATTGTGGCCTAATTTCTTAGTCTCAATAATATTGTTATGTTGATTGATTTATGTTTTAAAAAAAAAAACACATTTTTTTATTAAAACACTGTTTTATTTTCACACACTATACCGATTTTATTTGAATTACAATCTACAAACGTTTTCTACCTACATATATGGTCATTTTCAGATAGGATTAGGTAATCCTATGCTGCTGTGATTTATTTAACACAATTTATTTTGGATTCTGTAAAATGACTTGATACCAAGCGACTTTACACCTACACAATACGACGGTCGGTTGGCTTCCCCTCTACAGAGGGCTTTGGTCCTTATTTTACAGAAAAAATAAAGAGCATTCTCGAATCATTGAGAATTGGTACATGCGATACTTTACTAGGACATCCAACCAAACACTAGAGCAATACAAATCAATATCAAATAGGTACACATGATAAAAGTACCTAACATCTACTTATTTGTGGAGAAACTTTACAGACTATAATTATTATTAACTCACACAGACAAACACAAAATACAACTGCATATTCGTAACAGTATAATAAATAAGGCGCTAGGACTGAGAAAGTTTAGACGGTGGCTTGTACTGGCGTGTTTGAAAAAAAACAGCTCCGGTTAGATTCCTATTGAACCCACTCTGAGTTAACAGATGTAAATTGATACTAATGAGGTCCATATATGAATCGCGGGATTCCTACGGATAAAGTATGTAGATGTAGGTACTTAAATAATTATATTTGTATTTGTCCGATATTTTGCAAATGTTTACTCGAATATTCTAAATAAAATATTCTGACTAGGTCTCGCATGTGCCATTCCTCAATTTTTCGAGAATAACCCGTATTCTCGTCTATTTATACAGATCAAGATGCTCTGAAGCCAGACCATCTAAGCTGTTGAGCTATACAAAAGCAACACTGTGTATATGTGAACAGTTTGCTCGAGGTCGAAGGCTGTAGGTACATATTATATTGACCTTCGGTGATGCATTCAAAGATGTCGCAATAGCTCCACTTGTACAGAAGGATGTTATTATGTCATCTTGTGAAACCGTCCGATTAGTTTCGGACTAATCGGAATTCATCGGACAATTTCACAAGATGAAATAATATCATCCTTCTGTACAAGTGGAGCTATTGCGACATCTATAAATGCATCACCGAAGGTCAATAAATGTACTGACAACCTTCGACCTCCAGCAAACAACAATAATTTAACAGTTCGTGTTTCTTCCTTGTAGAAGACACACGCCTCCTGAAGACGTCGGATATGACTCTGACGAGATGTAAATAAAATCGTTCTTCTCTTTCCACGGCCAGTAAAATCCGTTTTTTTTTTCATTCCAAAAAATGTCTAACGACCGTAATCATAATTTAAAATCTTTAATCAGAACCGTATCTTAAAATAAATTGTGCAAAATAAACCGGTAAAGAACCCGGGAAATTATAGCAATTTAACATTAATTGTTTGTTCGGTCGATAGCTCAGTTGGTAGAGTGCTTGCATTCCATGCCGTGAGCTCGGGTTCGAATCCCACCGAGCGCGAGGGTGTCAGAAATGATTTCCCATTTCGGTGTTTATTTCAAACCCCAAAATAAAAATACCGGCAAGGTTTACTCAGCCTTCACAAGAAATGAGTACCAGCTCTCTCGGGAGCTGGGAAACCCCCACTTCAACTGAAGTGGTTGGCGTAAGGCCCTTACCTGTAAAAATAAATAGGTTCAACTCGCCACATGCGACCCCTTCGGGGATAACGCGGCAAGAAGTTACACTATATGTGTAGCTTAGTTGCGTTTTTTTTTTTTTTTGCGTTGCGTATGCAATGCTTTATTCTCGAGACACATCACTCGGAAGAAGTACAAATTGAAAAAAAAATGTAAAATTTACCATAGATTTCAAAAGTTTCTCAACCCATTCATAAGTTGTAATCCGCGAGAAAGGCGGCATGAGATCGCTCTCATTCTGCCATTGATCATTGCAACGCCACAATCAGCTTTTGCCGCCTTTCCCTGTTCACAAGGAGCGGCACTGACATTGAATGGCTATTCATTACCACCCAAAGAATAGAACGGATCACGACTCTATAGCTCCTTTTACAAAGGATTGTTACAGTTTCCTATTAATCTATTTTAAGTAGGTCTATTTAATATTTCTATAAGCAAAATAAGTCTATAAAGGCTCTTTTGTTAATATTGTTATGATTTTAATGGGTTCAATTTCATAAATCTTATCTAATCTAAGTTGCAAAGATATGTTACATTGAAGATTCATATTACATGCATTCTTACAACCAGACATGTACAAGTTCGCGCTTGCACATGCCGCATGTGAGACTACAACATAAAAACCAAATCTCAAATGGGCATACACCCTGCAACTCTTGCCGTTCTTCCCTGAAACAGGGGTGACATTGGCAAAGTGAACCATTTTTACAGCTTGGGGGGTCAGCCGCATACCAACCTATAAGTCAAGGAAGTGGATATTTATTTTGCACAGTTTATTTCAGATACATATCACATTTCACCTTCACAATTAAACGGTCAGTTCGCTTCTCTCCCGCTACAGACAACTTTGGCCCTTTTTATAGAGAGAATAAGGATTATTCTCGAATCACTGAGATTCGGAACATGCGAGACTGTACTAGAACATCCAAACACTTGAGTTATCTCGAACAATACATAAACAATATTGTTACGTTTTATGATGGATTATATTTTTAATTAAAATGCCAGACTTTATTTTGTTAATAATTTATTTTTCACAATTTATTTAACAATTTGACAGTCACTGGTTATATGTGTTGCTTAGCGAATTATTCACTTGCGACATCTACTGTCCTACCATTTTGACCTCTTATATAGTAAACCGGAGAGGTCTTTCTCGCAATTTCTGGACTATTTCACCACCAGAAAATTTACGCACACACAATTACTAGAATGTCATTCCAAGGAACGAATACTCCTAGATGTTTATGTATTACGTGCTTCAGTGTGTGTAATTTTGACGTATGTGTGTATAAGCGCACGTATTTCAAGTTCACAACAATATCAAATACAATTATATAAGTACGTAACATCTATTTATTTCTAGCGAGACTTCACAGACTTTTTCATAGACAAACAAAACACACAATTACATATTCGTACCAATATGGACAAATAAACCTACGCAAATTCAATTGATTAACAATTTCTTATTCCTGGACTTTTCTGCCTTCACAAGAAATGAGAACCAGCCCCCTCGGGAGCTGGGAAATTCCCACTTCAACTAATGTGGTTGACGTAAGGCTGACCCTCTTGCTAGTAAAAAGGAAGGGTACCACTGCACTACACTTTTCTATGTCTTACAGAAAATGTTTTTTTTCGAAAGAATTTGCATTAAATACTTGTATCAATTCAAAATTCATTTATGTATCATATTTACATTACCTACAAAGATTTTTCGAAATTTATACAGCAGACTTTTCACACCTTTCTTCGTTAAAATTAAATAAACAAATCCAAACAACAAAATAAAAATAAAACCTAAAAAGTTATGTAACTAAAAATATATGAAAGCCAAGTCTGCCTACAACCATGTAAAGAATGCAATGTTTTCTGTTTCTAAGCGTTCTCAACCTTGGCAGTGGGCAACAGAACTTAATAATATGTATGCGTTCCACTTTCGCAGCTGGGTGCGTACGATGAACAAGTGGGCAGATTAAAGTACCATAATAATCAAATTGTAGTATCTGTTACTTAATATCTGATACTTAATATCTGATACTTAGTACCCGTTACTTATTATCTGATACTTAGTATCTGATACTTATTATCTGATACTTAGTATCTGTTACTTAGTATCTGTTACTTAGTATCTGATACTTAGTATCTGATACAAGATACTCGTACCAGCATCATAGAAACTGGGTTTTGCTTGAGAATTGATGCTTTTTATTGAAACTACAATGAAATTTAAAGTGACTAGGGGCTCCGCCCCTGGCTGCTACGCAGCCCAACCCCTTAACATTAGGCAATGTGTATACTGCTCATAGTTTTCTTGGGTTACAACTTGTTATATAAGAAAATATGTAAAATAAAAAATGCAGTTTTGTAACAATTTTTTTTAAGTCTTTTAACAAAAGAAAGAAAACTAAAAGCAAATAAAAAAAAAGAAACCGGTTTTAATTTGCTCCATTATAGTCCTTGACTTATATGTTGGTATGAGGCTGACCACCCAAACTGTTAAAAAATGTTGCACTTTGCCAATGTCACCCAACAAAAGAAGAGCCTATATGAAGAAGGTTATGACTCTGGAGGAAATGTAAGAAGTATGTAAGGACAGAAAGAAATGGCGGTTGGTCTGTAATGTTGGCGGCTATCTATCTATAATCTATAATCTAAGCTGCAAAGATATGTAAACATTTAAGACTCATATTAAATGCATGCCCACAGACAGGCACATGTAGGTTTGCGCCTACACATTTTGCATGTGTGCACAAATAAACAAAACCTCACGTGAACATAAACCTTGCAACTCCTGCCGCCGTTCCCTGAACCGGGGTGGCATTGGCAAAAGTGAACCGATTTTTACAGCACAGGGGGTCAGCCTCACACCAACAATCAAGGAGCACAAAAAAATATAAATGATGTACAAAAATTCTTAATTACTTATACACATAACAGATCCAGATTAAAATAAAGTAAAATTAGACTTAACATTTAAATTAAATGGGAATTGGTTTTGTTTTTAGTTTTCATGTCCATCCATATTATTATTTGTTGATTTAAAAAATGTAATTTGTCGTGTATGTTCCTGGACTTATAGGTTGGTATGCGGCTGACCACCCATGCTGTAAAAATGGTTCACTTTGCCAATGTCACCCCTGTTTCAGGGAACGACGGCAAGAGTTGCAGGGCTTATGTTCATTTGAGATTGGGTTTTGATATTGTAGGTCCACATGCGGCATGTGTTAGCGCGAAATTATACATGTCTGCTTGTGGGAATGCATTTATATAAATCTTAAATGATATGTATCTTTGCAGCTTAGATTAAATTAGATTAGACCCCTGTTCCAGGGAAGGTTGGCAAAAGTTACGGGCAAAAGTTTGTTTGTGGGCATGCATTGTATATGAGCTTTGAATCCATATATATCCTAGCAACTTAGATTATAGACCTCTGTGTCAGGGAAGGTCGGCAAAAGTTGTTGGGCTTATGTTCATTTGAGGTTTGGATTTTATTTGTAAGTACACATTTAGCATTTGTAAGCGCGAACTACACGTGTTTGTTTATGGGTATGCATCTGAGAGCTGTGAATGAATATATCACTGCAACTTAGATTATATATTAGAGATTATATTATTGTAAATGTGATTATGTATCTGTAAACCGACATAATATCCTTAGATTGGGTTTTTATGGTCCATATGAGACATGTGTAAGTGTGAACTTATAAGTGTCTGCTTGTGAGAATGCTGTAATATATCTTTGCAACTAAGATTACAGATTTAAATCCATTTTAATTTTTTTTGTTTGTTGTTTTTTTGATTTGTATCAAATAAAAATAAAATAGTAAAAAAAAAAAGACTTTCTAATTTTGCCGCTAGATGTCTATTTAGTCTTCTTACATTTTGCATACATTTTCTAACACTTCCATACAAAACAAAAAGAGGGTTAAAAAAATGAAGCGGCTTTTTAAAAAATACTTTTTTCAGAAATTATGATTACTTCTATTAAAAACTACTGTTTTTCGAAAAAAAAATTTTTTTTTGTAAATATTGAAAGAAGTTATAGTGTATTGGAGTGTGTTTCTCAAACACATACATGAAAGGTACTGTTTTGCAGCATATATACAAAATTTTATTTTTCTTTATCGTGAACGTATTTTATCTGCTGTGATATGGCTGTCTAATCTAATCTAATCTAAGTTGCAAGGATATGTTACACTGAAGATTCACTGTGTAACATATCCTGTGATGGTTTTAATTTTGAAAATCGAATGTCAAAGCGAAAGACGACGGTCTGGAGTAATATAATAAAGGATTTATAGGAAAATACCGCTCATCAAATAAATTATACTAATATTATTATTATCTGCGATGTATTGGTCATGATACAAATATCATTGTTTTTGATAAAAAGTATCTAATACGGTATTAGTTACAAAACGTAAAATAATTGTTTTTATTTCTTAGGCGATGTGTTGAGTATCGTGTGGTTTTAAATTAGGGTCAGCACAAACAACACAGAGTTAAATTATATTAAATTAAATAATAAAGTTAACAATTTAATTTTAACGATTTTAATGTGCCAACGAAGGTGGATTAAATAAAGCATTAGTAATTTTATTACGTACAATTATCTTAATGAGTTTTTTTTGTTGTTTGAAAATTTCGAAAAAACTAAATTTTTAGCTGTTTTAAAATTAAACTCAGGGAATGTCAAAGGTAAACGTGGAAGAGAAAGACCGAGGAAAGAGCGGATTGAACAAATAATCAAGATTGTAAATGGCTGGAAACAGAGTGAGAAAAAGATAATTTGGAAATGTGAACCATTTTTAACAGTATGGATGGTTAGCCTCATACCAACCTATAAGTCAAGGAATGATGACTGAATATTACATATTCCGTTTGAAATCTGTCATGTTTTAGCGGGTTCCATGTAATTTAAAATATTTATTTTACACAGTTTATCTTCTCACTTTCGGTTCCAACAGAGTTTTTACACTTGAAGAGTACGACGCTTGATTTATCTCTGACTCTCCAGGGGATTTTAGTCCTAATTTATACAGATCATTAAGATCGTTCATAAAACATGGAGAATCGTAACATACCATATTGATGGATTTCACCAGAATATTCGATTGAACACTTATTCATCTCGAACAAAATACAAATCATTATTAGATACCTACGTAAGCTTCTTCTCACTTTTAGATGTTTCATAGACTTATCATTAAGTTAACACAGACAAACAAAACACAACTTTAAATATTATCCAATATTCTTAAGAAGCATCCATGCTATGCAATGAATAACAATTTGAATTAACCCGTTGGTATTTCGTCGACGAGGAAAAGGTTTCCAAAAAAAAAGTATCAAAACCTCACTAGACATTCATGCGTAAAAATATTTTGTGGCTCAGTGTACAGTTAAACGAGCCACAGGTACAGTTACAGTAACAGTTCAACCGATTTTTGCACAAAATTGCAATCTCGAAAAAACTTAAAGATTACAATTTTTGACAAAAAATATTCAACGGTGCAGCACGCGGCAAACCTGATTTCTCCGTTGTATTGTTATTGATTTTGTTTAAATGTTGACGGAAAAAAATATTAAAACAATACGTATACGAATGCATATTTTCTTGTCTTTGAAATTAATTTTATAAACTAATTAAATACACTTATCAAATAATTAAAAATAAAGAGTGAAAATAAAAAACAGTGTTTGAATAACTAAAGATAAGATGAATTTTCACAGTGTTAACGCTCCGACCATCCAAAATATTATTAAATACACTTAGTTCATAAATACATAAATATATCGTCCATAAAAAATTCATTGAAAAAAAAAGTTTAACAATATTGTCAATCTTGTGATTTAAAATTGTAGATTTGAAGATACGGCGTTTTTCTTGCTGTGTTCCTCAAGTAAATCTGTAATGTTGTATAATCGAATGTGCAAAGATATATCAACATTTAAGATTCACATTTAATGCACGTGACAAAACGACATATGACAAAATGACACATGACTGATAGACCATCACAATGACAGGACATCATATGACAAAATTTCGGAGGAAAGTACATCACAATGACAAAACATCCGTTTATGGTATGTTTTGTTTTAGGTATGTGATATTTTGTCAAGTGATGATATGTCCTTGTGTTTTTTTGTCCTTGTGCTGATATGTCACAGTGATGTTTTGTGATGTGTTGTTTTGTCATGTGTCGTTTTGTCATGTGTCTTTATTTCATGTGTCATTTTGTCACCAACGATACCAGTTAATAAAATAAGGTATCAGGCAGGCACTAAACAGACAAATGTTTTGTCATGTGGTGTTTTTTTCATGTCCCGTTTATGGTATGTTCTGTATTAGGTATGTGATGTTTTGTTTTGTCATGGGATGTACTGTCATGCATTGTTCTGTCATAAGTCGTTTTGTCATGTGTCGTTCTGTCATGTGTCGTTTTGTCACTGCGCCGTTCTAACCTGTCAAAAAACGATAACAGTAATAAAGAAAAATGAGGAAAAAATGAATATTTTGCAAGCAAATGCGTTAAGTATATTCTCAAGGAAGTATCAAGGTCATTTGACATGAAGCATGTGAGTGCTTTGACTTTTTCATGAGTTCAGATTCATTAGCAACCTAAAAGGGAAGCTGTTTATGCGAACACATAGCTGTGCATACATTATACCAACATATGTACGTCATCATAATCAAATCAACAAACACGAAACTTGCGTATGAGATGTTGATGACGGTAAGGATGATCTATAATATATAGTCTAAGTGGCAAATAAATACTACATTCAACAAACCAAACATCACATGAACGTAAACTTTGCAACTTCTGTCGCGTTTCCCTGAAAACCAAGTTTCAAAAGTGAACCAAGTTTATCAAACCAACCTATTAGTTAAGGTTTATTTATTTATAATATAATCTCTAATCTAAATTGATGTATTACATTTAATATTTATATTGGATGCATTCCCATAAGCAGATACGTATAAATTCGCGCTTATAAATGCCGCGGGCTTGCATCATAAAAACCCAATCTCGAATGAACACATGCCGTGCATCTCTTTCTGTCTTTCTCTGAAACATGGGGGACATTGACGGAGTGAACCATTTTTTAACAGTATAGGGAGTTATATATAATATATATATGAGGGTAATTTATTTATTTTTACATGACAAAAGAGCGCAGTTTTTGTGTGTGTCACCTCAAGGGCCATCCTAATCATAAATGAGATATTTTATAAAGGTGCCGTTTCAGTGCTCCCTTAAAAATGCCAACAGATTCCGAAACCCTCACTCCGGGTGGCAGTCTGTTCCACTCCATCAGTTCCGAAAACCGGAAAGCACGATCCCCAAAATTAGTAGCGTATTTGACGGCTGCATCAACCTGACAGCACCACACCCCACTGACCTAAGTGTCCGCCCCCTCACACTCACCTCAACAGGGGAAAACATGTCTGCCAGATATGATGGAGCCAAACCATTTAGGGCTTTAAATACCATCAAACACACACGGTAGACCACCCTCTCAGGAAAACGAAGCCAATGTAGTTCTTTCAACAGCGGAATGATGTGAGAGAATTTGGACATCCCGAGGAGCAGTCATTCAGAACAGATTGAAATCTGTTCAGTTGGTTCGTAGCTCAGTGGTAACACTGCGGACTCTGAATGGGAAGGTTGTAGGTTCGAATCCCGGCGGAGCACAAAAAATACCATTTACATATATTTTCAGATTTTCTCTTCGCTGGGTTGAAAAAATTCATAAACCTTTACCAATGACCGGTCACCAAAGGTTCATCCAGCCTTACAGCAACTGGGTCTTGCTTGAGTATTGGCGCTTTGTAGCGACGACCAAGCTCGTACACCTCTGCGGCACTACAACAAGTGTCATAGACCCCTAGAGTCTCTAGAATCTAGGGAGTCTCCCGCAAAGGATTTCTTAAAATCCTTTAAAAAAAAGTTGCTTTTTTGACTGGCCGATATAGTGTGGAACAATAATCAATTCGGGACATCACAATGATGTGTCTGTTATCGAGTTATACGAGTATATATACGTAGTTAGGTTGTCTGTGACTGAAATGTTGTCGACCAAAAGTGGACGAAATGTCTTGTTGCCGATTAGTCCATTGACGAGCTGTCTGTTGACGAGATATCTTGGACTGATTTGTCATGACACGATGTGAGTCGCTTGGAATCAAATACAGCAATCAGGGTGTATAAAAAAAAAAATGTATTTTCTTTCATTTATTCCTTGACTTATAGGTTGGTATCAGGCTGACCACCCATACTGTAAAAAAATGTTCACTTTAAAAATGTCACCCAGGAAGTTTTCAGGTTTCAGGGAAGGTCGGCAAGAGTCGCAGGGCTTATGTTCATTTGAGATTGGGTTTTTTTTATATTGTAGGTGCACAATGCACATGTGTAAACACTTGGGAAAGTGTAGCTTCACGGGAGGGCCTTCTGCCACTCGTATCTTACATGACTTTTGCATGCGAGTCCTGTGACACATCCCCGGATGGGATGGATATACAGGGCGTGGGTCAGTGGAGGGGAGACTGACCCTGAGAGAAGGTGTGTGTAGGTCCACATGCGACATGTGTGAGCGCGAAATTACGCGTGTCTGCTTGTGGGAATGCATTTAATATGAATCTCAAATGATACATATCTTTGCAACTTATATTTAGATTTAGATTAGAGCAAGTTTTTTGTCTGTGTGTAAAAATGCAGTAATTAAATTAAATTAAATAAAGTAAAAATAATTAATTGATGATGATGATGATTTCTTTATCAGCGCCGTTTCGTTACTCAATGTCACTCTAAGGGCGCTTAGTATTTTACTGGGTGAAAAAGTGTGTCTTCAACCTCCTCTTTAGGCCCTCAATCGTCTCAGACCTCCGGATTTTTGGTGGTAGTTGATTCCAGGTCGCAGGGCCTCTATTAATTATAACTTTATAAGTAATGCTAAACAGCGCCAATATGTTCTAAAAAAAGTTGACATTGAAAGGCTCTAATTTATACTAGAGACTTTATGCATGCTAGAATTTTTCACATTTCGTAGAAACACAAAAAAAAAACTATAATAATATTAATATCGATAACTTCAAGGTGAAACTAAATAAGTGACAGATTAAGCTAACATGGATTTTTCAGATGAATGCACGTTTTTTCCTATTTTCTATGACACAAAACGATAATAAAAATGTGAAAAAAAAAGTAGAAATTTTTCATGAGCACATTCTTACATAATTGTTACACATGTATACTGTAACTGTAACTGTAACTCTGTCGCCATTCCGCTAGGGGTGGCTAGAGCCTCTGCAGAGTTGCCTCCATTTTTTCCTATCCTATGTTAAATAAATTTTCGAAATAGCGAGTGAATGGGATATCCAGAGTCATAATAAAAGGAGAGCTTGTATGAAAAAGGTTATGACTCTGGATGAAATGAAAGAAGTATGCAAGGACAGGAAGAAGTGGCGGCTAATCTGCAAGGCTGATTTGTAATGTTGGTTTATTAGTTTGCTACATTTTTTGCATTAGAAATTTTTGACTTTTTTTGTATAGATTTCTTTTTAAGGTTTTGTTATTTTTTATATTTAAATGTAATTTATTATTCATATTCCTTGACTTATAGGTTGGTATGAGGCTGACCACCCATACTGTAAAAAATGGTTCACTTTGCCAGTGTCACCCCTGTTTCAGGGAAGGTCGGCAAAAGTTGTGGGGGTTATGTTCATTTGAGGTTTGGATTTTATTTGTAAGTACACAATCAGCATTTGTAAGCGCGAACTACACGTGTTTGTTTGTGGGCATACATCTGAGAGCTTTGAATGAATATATCCTTGCAACTTAGATTATAGATTATTATATGATGTTTATATATGTTTATATATGTTTATATATGTGCATATTTACCTATGATTGTGTGTCTATGTGTTTTTACTTAGTTGTATATGTGCGTCTAGATGTTAATATTTGATTGAGTTGTACCTACTCGTATTTGCCCGAAACTTCTGTTCTAGAGAATTGTTGTATGGTCTGGTAGATGCTAGAATAGCTTTAAGTCATTCTATAAATTCCTTGTTCCTTGACTTATAGGTTGGTATGTGGCTGACCACCCATACTGTAAAAAATGGTTCACTTTGCCAATGTCACCCCTGTTTCAGGGAATGACGGCAAGAGTTGCATGGCTTATTTTCATTTGAGATTGGGTTTTTATACTGTAGGTCCACATGCGACATGTGTTAGTGCAAAATTATACATGCCTCCTTGTGGGAATGCATTTAATTTAAATCTGAAATGATATATATCTTTGCAGCTTAGATTAGATTAAGATTAGATTAGATTAGATAAATACAGATTGTTGTGCTTTGTAGTGATGAGTACCCGATTAGTGTCCTAGCCGTTAAGCGAGAGGTACAAAGATTTACACTGTGAACCATATGTGAGTGAATTTCTAAAATAAATTATGTAAAATAAGTTTAGCAGAAGTTTTAAGTAAAATGTTTTATCCACGATTTCTCAAATCAGTGAATCAGCATTTGTTCACTTTTGCCTTTAAGGTGGCGATATGATGCTTGGAATCGTATGTATAAAAACTGATAACTTTCTCGACCACAAGTGCGTGAAGAAAAAACTTTGGAAAAAATGTTCTAAAACAAGCCGAGCCATACAAACAAAAGTATTTGATACGATTTGACCTATTGCAGGTTTTTTCGTCAGATTTTTTTTACCTAATTCGATAGACTTAACATATGATCCACTTTCACGGATGGCTCCGAGTGTTTTTTTTTTCTTTAACATTGGGATAAAGCAAGAACCAAATAGTGAACGGACAATTTCCTTGTGTCTATATCTATAATCTAAGTTGCAAAGATATAATATTAACTATATATAAAATTCGTCAGCATTACAGCAACTGGGTCTTGCTTGAGAATTGGCGCCTTTTACAGAGAAGACCAAGCTGGCAGAGGGCTCTTACGGTGTGATTCACACAATAACAGCGCTGACGATACAAATAAACATACACAATATATCCAACTTACAGCAACTAGGTCTTGCTCGGGAATTATATTATACATCTTTAGTGACGACCAAGCTTGCAGAGGGCTTATGAGGTGTGATTCACACTAAACAGCGCTCACCAAACAAATCATATCCGATTAATAATAATCCTTATGTTTAATTATAATAATTAATAATATAATAATGAATAATTATAATGATTAACTTTCACATACGATTTTCTGTGTTCGAAATTATATTTCCGTTTTCGAGTGAGTTTTTGGGTTTTTTTATATTGTAGGTCCACATGCGGCATGGTAAGCGCGAAATTATGCGTGTGTGCTTGTGGAAATGCATTTAATATGAATCTCAAATGATACATATCTTTGCAGCTTAGATTTAGATATTTAGATTAATAATCCTAATGTTTATTTATTTATTTATTTACTACATAAGTGATAATAAAATTAGGATGACTTATGTGGTGATCGCTGTTTTTGTGTGAATCACACCTAAAGAGCCTTCTGCGAGCGTTGGTCGTCGCTTTTAAAAGCGCCAATTCTTGAGAATTAAATTGCTTGAGCAAGACCCACTTGGTGTGGCCGGTCTTCGGTAAAGGTTGTTTAATTTTTTAACCCAACAAAGAGCATATTTGAAAAATGTTTTTTTTTCGTTCTAGACCTGGATTCGATCCGAATCCTTCCAATCACGAGTCCAAAGTGTTAGCCACTAGACTGCGGACCGGTCTGTGATATCATTGATATGATAAAATTATTACCTGGGACATATTTGACGGCAAACCAAACTAGAAGCACCATCCCTGTGTGGTGGTAGACGTGCAGAAAGGTTATGTGGCTGTTTTTCTTTTTCAGGACGAAAAATACCTGAAAAATGAAAATAAAAAATATCTGCAATAAAAATAATAATTACAATATAAAGATAAATTATTTGGTGAGTGCTCTATTTGTGTGAATCACACCACAAGAGCCCTCTGCGAGCTTGGTCGTCACTATAGAAAGCGGCTATTGTGAAGACCAAGTTGCTTAAGATTGGATGAACCTTTGGTTACCGGTCTTTGGTAAAGGTATATGAACTTTTCAACCCAGCAAAGAGCATATCGACGGTTAAAAGGCAGTAGGGCATAAGCAACATAAACTTAATTGTTCAGGAGAGCAGTTTAATGTTTGAGATTGCAAAAAAATGGCATAACTTTTTTATAGATTAAAATAAAAAACTTATTTGTTACAATTCACATGAGCTTTTATTATTTTTTAAACACTACCGGTTTCGGGAGAAGCAATACCTCCCATCTTCAGGTGTAAATATAAAAAAGAGGTATTGCTTCTCCCGAAACCGGTAGTGTTTAAAAAATAATAAAAGCTCATGTGAATTGTAACAAATAAGTTTTTTATTTAATTCTATTAAAATGAACTTTCACGAAGTAACTGCCAAAAACCTAGATAATATAACTTTTTTATTTTTGATCATATCGTTAAAATCAAAACAGCTCTACAATTAAAAAAAAAATGCATTTTTGGCATTCCTATTAATATGGTTTTACGATTTTTATGTCACTAGCGCCTTTGGGACAAAAAAGGCCAAAATCTTGTAGATTGCACGAAAACCGTACTTCGAAAACGCAGTTGTTTGCTTGGGCATAAACAAAAAAAAAACATCGTAGAGCTATAGGAGAAGCGCATTAGAAAGAGCGGAAAATTTCAAGTAGGATAGCGTTCATAACTCATTTTTGACCAAAATATCGCTTATGCCTTTTGAATGTCGATATTTTAAAATAGATATAAATGGCATATCTTGTGTGCTCCGCCGGGATTTAAACAAACAATCTTCCATTTAGGGGTCCGAATCGTTACCACTAGTCTACCGATCGGCCATGTTAGTATGCATGAAAAGAAATTCTGCAAAGATTAACGACCAATTAAAAATCATTGTATTAAATGACGTCACTTTTCAACATTGGGAATTAAAAATAGTTCCATAAAATCAGAGACATGTAAGTTTTCGATTTACAGCACTGAGATTCTATTTTCACTATAATGAGTAGGTACAATATCTAATCTAAGTTGCAAAGATATGTTACATTGGAGATTCACATTACATGCATTCTCACAACCAGACATGTACAAGTTCGCGCTTGCTCATGCCTCATGTTAGCCTAGAACATAAAAACCAAATCTCAAATGGGCATACACCCTGCAACTCTTACCGTCCTTCCCTGTAACAGGGGTGATATTGGCAAAGTGAACCATTTTTACAGCATGTGTGGTCAGCCGCATACCAACCTATAAGTCAAGGAACGACATTGATACCTGTTTTTGGCCAGGCAGAATAGGTTGGTGAAATGCGTTCCTCTTCACAAACCTATTTTTTTTTTTAAATAAAAAAAATGTTCATAGATTAACTGAACTTGAAAATACCGGACCTTGGTAAATACAACTGAAAATCTTACCGTATCCAGCAAGTCCGACAATTTGACGATGTAGTAGGCATAGGTGCAGACGGCTATTTGTATGGATCTGTCGTCCCAGCCATAGTTCACAGGTTCACATACTAGGCGGTACTTCCCCGCCCACGCCAGAGAAAACGACTAGAAAATCAAATAAAAATTGTTGAAAAATGTATTCCACATATATATATATATATTTTAAGGAATCCTTTGCGGGAGGCTCCCCAATTCTTGAAAGTCTTGGGTTCTATGTCACCCTGAAAGGGTGCCGCAGAGGTGTTGCTTGTGTTGTTGCTTCTGTCGTGAGGCGCTGCAAGGAAGTGACGATAGATGTTGGTTTTGAATAAAACCGGATTAAATGGGGAAGGGAACACAGATACTGGTAGATCATTCCATAAACGGGCAGTTTGGCAAAGGAATGAATCATGAAAACGCCAAGTTCTCATAGTTTTGAGATATGATATACCAAAAGTTTTTTTAGTGATGTGTTAACAGGTTCATTCTTGATCACCACAAGCAAGAATGTCTCTTGAGGACTTTGCTTACGACACACAGAAACGTTGAAAATAAAGTAAGTTTTTCTAATCGTCCCCTTAGTGTTTGTTTGTCTTACCTCCAACAGAGATAATTTCACATGAGAAATGTTTCTCTACTATTGTGACTTATGAACGCTGGGAATTGATTTAAAAAAAAATTAAAACAACTCTCACATTATCGTGTTTTACGTTTTTTTCTCAGGTCAGATTGTGCAAAGTGTGATTCTTAAGATATTTTCATTGAAAGGTCATGTTTAAATAAAATAGTGGATAAGCCAAATATGCACTGGGGGGACAATATGTAAACATACTTTTCTATCTAGTTCAAGTAAAGTTTTGTTAAATGAAAAATTACCTCCTAATTTAACGAACATATAGAAGAAGTAAATAAGATTTCAGAACTGAAATGCTTTTTAAGACCTTAAACCAAAAAAAAACTAACATTAGGTGACTCGTGAAACTACGCGTAACTACAAACTCAAATTCTCCCTTACACACCCCTCACCCTCATAAATAACTATTTTGTATTTCTGTGGATATATTATGTTATTGAATTTAGCGTTTTATCAAAATTGAATTTATTTTACCGAGATTTTATCTGCAGCGTATCATTTTTTGTGTATTTTTTGATATCTCAAATAAAGAAGAAAATAAATATAGTTCTATTAATTTTGAGAATATTTTCTTTAGAGAGTTAACCAAAAAAGGAGCAATAAATAAAAACTTTTGCGTAGTAATCAAACTCCTAACGACATACGTATTTAATTCGCAATGAAAAATGTGCGTAATTAAAAAAAATACAATTCGCAAACAAACCAAAATATGTCATTTCGAAAAATGGTTTAAAATACACACTTTATTGTGTACTTTCCCATTTTGGATGTTGTACTTTCATTTTAATAAATTCCATTAAAAATTATGATAACCTTCAAATACAAAAATATATATATATATATATATATATTTTTAAGAAATCCTGTGCGGGAGACTCCCTAGATTTTAAAGACTCTAGGGGTCTATGACACTTGTTGTAGTGCCGCAAAAATATTGAAATGTTTTTCACTTTTATTGTACAAAATTATTCATTTCCCTGAGAAATAAAACTGCATTACATTTTTGGATATTTTTTGTAAGAAATTATGAATTATCTTATTTTGATTGTGTGCCCTCGCATTGTATTAATGGCATCAAGTTTAAATTCATAATAATAATAATATATCTTTATTCCAGCCTAGTCACGCGGATGGAGCAATACGTGACTAACCATATTCAATTTTACAACAGTATATCAATATAGTAGGATGAATATAAGAATAATGAGTTAAAGAAAGAAAAAAAAAAAAAATAGAATATTTTAATAAAAATGTTTTTTTAGTTAAACAAAAAAAAAAGCGTCATCTGTTAGCGAGGTATAAAAATAAAATTAATCTAAGATGGAAGAATTTTCAATGGTGTGCTGTCAGATATCATACTTATTGTATACTTATTAATATATTTACATAATATATTATGGAGCTTTGGGCTCTCAGACACAGATGGGCACTCTAATCGTACACACAAATTTGATAAAAAGATTTACAGACAAGTGTGACAAAAGACGTAGAAAGTAGAAAAAGAAGAAAATAACAATGGGCGTAGTTAATTCTTGTTCATTTTCCCATTTATTTTCAGTCTTACTACAATAAAAAATAAACTTTTTACTATAAGTGTAGGTATTTACACAATGAAAATTCATATAATATAAATTGAGAACCAGCCCTCCCTGGGAGCTGGGAAACCCCCACTTCAACTGAAAGTGGTTGGTGTGAGGAGGCCCCCTTACCTGTAAAAATAAATAGGTCCCGAAGCGCCACATGCAACCCCTTCGGGGAAATGCAGGCAAGAAGTTACACTATTTGTGTAGCTTAGTTGCGTTTTTTTAGCATTTTCATAAATTTAGCATTTATTTCCCGTCAAGTACCTACCTACTTTTGACTTGCTTACCTACTTCATTTTTCTCCGTCCGAGTGCCTTCTTGAAAATGACGTAAGCAAGTGAAAAGTACTTGAGATGAAATAAATGCTCTGTAAACTGCAATCTAAGTTGCAGATAAGATATATTCCATTTAAGGCCTTCCCTAAAACAGGGGTGATATTGGCAAAGTAAAGTTATGAATTATATTTAACTTTAGAAAACAAACAATCACTAAGTAAAATAATAAAATGCAAAATATACATAAACATGAGAATTCAAAATTTTAAAGCGTCAGCCTCAACCACCAAAATTACAGATCAACCGTCATTTTCCCTTCTTTCATTTCTACCAGAGTCATAACCTTTTTCATACAAGCTCTGCTTTCATTATGACTTTGGAAATCCCTCAATTTGTGAAAATAAAACTCTGCGTATTTAAAAATAAATTATACCTTTCTTCCTTGTTCCTTGACTTATAGGTTGGTATGCAGCTGACCACCCATGCTGTAGAAAAGGGTTCACTTTGCCATTGTCACCCCTGTTTCAGGGAAGGACGGCAAGAATAGCAGGGTGTATGTCAATTTGAGATTTGGGTTTTTATATTATAGGTTCACATGCCGTATGTGCATTGTGCAAGTACCAGCTTGTACGTGTCTGCTTGTGAGAATGCATATAATGTGAATCCCCAGTGTTACATGTCTTTTTCAACTTAGATAAGATTAGATACCTTCTAGAAGAAAAGTTATTGTTTCTCACCCTCCATACGATCCAACTGCACACAAAAATCTGCAGTGTGTTGTATATGATCATGACATTTCTTAATTTGAAGGGCTCTCTGTGTTGCATCAGTTTTGGCCCCAAATTGTTGACGAAATATAAGTAGCAGCCCAAGAGGATGGCGACTGGGATCGGAGACCCTATCATTGGCCAATGCGTGGTCCGGGGATCTGAAAAAACAAGTATTTTTTTATGAATCAGACCTTGTTGCTCGATTATTGAGGATAGGTGAGATTGCGAAAGAATGAAACCTGCAGAGTGAGAATAAGAGAAGAATATGTATGAAGAAAGTGATTAATGTTGAAGAGATGAAAGAGGTATGCAAGGACAGAAAAAATTGGAGACGCATCTTCGGAGGTACCGGCCACTCCTAGTGAAACGGCGGCAGAATTCAGTACAGTACAGTGCAGGGTGCCTCCTGAAGACGTTGGCTACGATGCCAGCGATTTTTTGTGTGCGCAATAGGTTTATAATAATAATAACAATAATATTAGGATGATTTATTTGGTGAGCGCTGTTTTTGTATGTATCACATCTCAAGAGCCCTCTGTATGCTTGGTCGTCACTGTAGAAAACACCAATTCTCAAGCAAGACCCAGTTGCTGTAAGGCTGGATGGACCTTTAGTGACCAGTCTTTGGTAAAGGGATATGAATTTTTACCCCAGCGAAGAGCATATTTTAAAATGTAAATGGTACATATTTTTTGTGCTCCGCCGGGATTCGAAACCACAACCTTCCATTTACAAGTCAGAAGTGTTAAACACTAGACTACGGACCGGTCATAGGTTTCCCTAATAACAGTGCACCCTTCCAGCCATCAACACGCTGGGAAAAAATCTCTCGATAAGTTTTTCAATATATTTAGATTGCAATTGAAGATGTCCATGATTAGACTCATTCAATACTCCGAGTTATAGTACAGGATGCTGTGCGACGACATCCGTACGGCTTTTCGGTATATAAAATAAGTTATTCCCTCGCCCACGGCTGCAGTCGCCTGGCACATACAACCTATAGCTCTCCAACAGGGTAGGACTGTCTATTAAGCCTTTGATGACTCTATGTATGTAAGAGCCCCATAAGGAACTCGTGGCACCTGGTTTCCAGGCTTCTGTCTCCCGAAGGAGCTCCTCATGATGCATACTTATATTGTGAATAATTTCCACGATCCTCATGAGGAGGTACATACCTCAGGAATTTCTTTTGAATCTGTTAATGAATTTGTTTTTTTATTTTAATGACTTAATTGACTTTAATGAGAATAATGAATGTACTCCTTGACTTATAGGCTGGTATGAGGCTGACTATCCATGCTGTAAAAAATGATTCACTCTGCCAATGTCACCTTGTTTCAGGCAAGGTCGGTAAAAGTGACGGGGCTTATGCTCATTTCAGGGTTGGATTTTAATTTTTTAAGTACACATCGCACGCTTAATAATAAAGAGCAATAACTCAAAAAATAAGAATGTTTGGAAATCACGTTTGAAGTTCAGACAACCAGTACAACTTGTATGGGATGAAAAAGGCGACCGACGCGACGCTTTATCTCGGTCATATTCATCCAAATTGAACGGCTGTCGCATTCTACCTATTCTTCTCGCATTGTTCTTGCGTTTTATTACAAAATCTCGATTTTCCCAATTTTTGAGTTATTGCTCTTTATTATTAAACGTGCGACATGCAGCATTGACAAGCGCAATTTTTCACGTGCCATTTTGTGAGCAAGCATTCAATATGGACTTGTAATGTCAAGATATGTCTGCAACTTAGATTATTGATAGATTGTAATTACATTTGAAATTTCTAAAACACGCAAAATCTGAATGAAGAACAATTTATTAAATTTTAGTATTTTATTTTATATTTTTCTTGCCTTTTATGATAGAAGCTTGCAATTTTTCTGCAAATCAGCTACATCACATAGACCGGTCGTTCATTCAACCCTTACAAGCATAATAAGAGCATGTATGCAGATGTTTTAACATCGACAATGCACTTTGACTCTGAATGCTAAATAATAACTTGCTATGTTATTCAAAGACATTTAATCTATCATCCAGGGGATTTCGTAAAGAAAATTAAAAACAATATGTGTATCATCTTTGGATTAAATCTTTTTGAATTATACAGATAGTTATTACTTTAGGTAATGAAGTATTAGTGCATGATAATGATATTGAATAAGACATGAAAAAAAAAAAAAATATTGTTTCTTATTAGCATGTTTTGTACTAACAAACAATGGACTTTTTAAAATATTTAAAGAATATTATTATGAAAACGCAATAAAAATATGAATGTTTACAATCCATCTGTAATTAAAGTTGCAAATATAAACACAACATTGTAGATTCATATATTTTAATACACGTGTTTTGTTAAGATCAAGTGTGTATCCCAGGGGCGAGCATAGCATTTAAAGCATGGATAGTATTTTATTAAGTAAATGATTTTTCCCCAATATTTGTTCCTTGACTAATAGATTGTTATGAGGTTGATCACCCATGTTATTAAAAATGGTTTTATTTAAAAGATTATATTTTAAGATTAAGGCTGAGGCTTTAAAAAATATATTGTTCACTTTTTTATAGAATATTATGTTTTGTAGGCTTAAATTTTTACTGTTTTAATGTTAAGTGTTTGTTTGTTTTATAAACTTAAATGTAATTAATTGTTTGTATTCTTTGACTTATAGGTTGGTATGAGGCTGACCACCCATACTGTAAAAATGGTTCCATTTGCCAATGTCACCCCTGTTTCAGGGAAGGTCTGCAAAAGTTGCAGGGCTTATGTTCATTTTACAGATTATAGATTATGGATGGATACACACGGCTCTAAATGATTTTAGGTTAAAATCTTCTTCTGAAGCTTAAAATCATTTCTCTAAGTTTTTTTATTTGTAATTAAGTAAGGCAGCTACTATTTATGTTTATTGATGTTTCGCCACTGGTATATCTACCTATAATGAAGGTTATTTTTTATGGTAATGACTTGAGCAAGACGTAAGTAAATAAATAAATAAACAATGGGATTTTTTGTGGCGAGCGCTGTTTTTGCTTGAATCACACCACAAGAGCCCTCTGTGAGTTTGGTTGTCGCTATGGTAAACGCCAATTCTAAAGTAAAAACCAATCATTGTAAGACAATATTATGGACCTTTGGTGACCGGTTTTTGGTAAAGGTAGATGGATTTCTCTACCCAGCAAAGAGCAAATCTGTTTTTTTTTTTGTGCTGCGCCAGGAATCGAACCCACGGACGTCTAGACTGATTTTTCATGAAATAACTGAATAAGTAGAATTTAAAAAAATACATATTTCCCTCAATGAACCTTTTTTTTAACATTTGCAATGCAGATAATAAAAAAAAAACACACATTGGTATTAGCGCATAAAAAAACACACATTGGACCTTTGACCTCAAAATCCAATTATTTAAAAGAACTTGCATTATTTCATTCAAATTTCGATGACCTTAGATTTGTACATTAAAAGTTGTAAAAACCTAAATTTGTAGTTCTTTTTAATTTCATTCCAATTTTTACAAAAAATATCCTGTTGCTGTAAATCTGGATGTACCTTTGTGACAAATTTTGATAGAAGCCGTTAAAAAAATTTATCTCAGAAATGTGCATTTTTTTAATCAAACTACCATTACCTTCCGATAACGAGTTAGTAGCGTTAACCATTAGACAAAGAGCGGTAATATTGAATGAATCATTATAAACGTATAATTATATTTTTGATTAAAAAATATATCCGTTTACGTATGCCTTATTCCTAGAAGTCGATTGTATTGTTTTAATGTGAAATTATTCTTTGTTCAAAAGTCAATGAAAGTTTCAAGCATTTGAATATATTTCTTAATAATAAAATTTTTAATTAATAAAATATTATCAAAGAATAATAAAAAAGAAAGTAGTCAATTTAGAAAATGGTTAACGTTGCTTTAAATTAATATTGAAAGATTTAATTAAATTCTGCCTCCGTTCATCGTTTTGAAAGTCAAAACATTTTGAACTTTATTTTGAATGATATAATATCAAACCCGGCAGTCAAAATTTTTGCCACAATGATAAAAATATAAGAAAGCACAGAAAATCATTTTGTATTTATCAATATCTCACTTTCTAAAACATCGTAGATCGCTGTCTTTGATTCCATACATTTGTAATCAAAAAATATATCTAAGTTAATTATTGGTTATTTATACAAGAAAAATAAAAATCGTGATAATTGTAAAAGTAATTCAAATGAATGTAAGCTTGTTGTGTGGATAAATAATTTAAATTCTTACCGCTCCACTCTGTGTTTAACATATTATATCCTTCGTACAATTTCCTCAATATGACCGCCATTTTGAATTTTCTCGTTACACAGGAAGATGAAAATCCTCTCCCGACGTCCGAATCACAACGTATCACTTTCAGCTCGTGTCTCAATGTGATGGACAAGCCGAAACGCACGCGCTGACATGGCAGGGCAAATGCTTACGAAAAAAACGTCAATTTAAAAACCACTAAAAAACTATTAACAATGGTTTTTGTTCCGACCGATGAATATTCATTTTGGACGTAAATTCGTTGACACAAATTCGTGTTTAACCTCTCCGGGCGGGGTAAGTTACTCCTGTTTATAGCTCGCACTTAGAAATGGTTCCAAATATGTGCGACGACGTTGTGGTTCCAAATATGTTCGTTGACGAAAGGGTTCCAAATATGTACGACGGCGTTGTCGTTCCAAATATGTTCGTTGTCGCTGTGGTTCCAAATATGTACGATAGCGTTGTAGTTCCAAATATTTTCGTAGACGAAGTGGTTCCAAATGTGAACGACAGCGTTGTAGTTCCAAATATGTACGATGGATTTGTGGTTCCAAATACGCAGGACAGCGTTGTAGTTCAAAATATGTACAAAGACGTTGTGTTTCCTAATATGTTCGTTGACGAAGTGGATCCAAATATGTACGACAACGTTGTAGTTCCAAATATGTAGGACGACGTTTTGGTTCCAGATATGTTCTTCGACGTTGTAGTTCCAGATATGTACGGTGATTCTGCGATTCCAAATACGTAGGACAGCGTTGTAGTTCAAAATATGTACAAAGACGTTGTGGTTCCTAATATGTATGACGACGTTGTGGTTCCAAATATCGACGACGACGTTGTAGTTCCAAATATGTTCGTTGACCCAAATGTGTATGAAAGCGTTGTAGTACCAAATATGTACGACGACGTTGTGATTCCAAATACGTAGGACAGCGTTGTAGTTCAAAATATGTGCAAAGACTTTGTGGTTCCAAATATATATGACGATGTCGTGGCTCCAACTGCGTTGTGGTTCCACATATGTTCGACGACGTTATGGTTCCAAATATGTTCGACGAAGTTGTGGTTCCAAATATTTACGACAACTTTAAGGTTTCAAATATTAACGACAACGTTGTAGTTCCAAATATGTACGACGACGTTGCGGTTTCAAATATACACGAGCGTTGTAGTTCCAAATATATATGACGACGTTTTGGTTATAAATGTTAACGACAACTAAGAAAATACTCTTGCACAAACTGACGGATTTATTTCTCGGTTAACGTCTGCATGGTGTGATGCAAGACAAACGTTTGTCAATGATAATTGTTGTAATATAATATGCAATGAAAAACCTCGCGTGAAAACGATTTGCATAAAAATACAACTAAACTGCGATGTAAACCTTTGATACTTCTACCAGAGCTATTCTGTTTAACTGTCTGCACATTAATAAACCTTACTGAGATGATTTCAAGTTAATGATTTGGAATTTGGGTAGCTTACAAAATCTTTTTAACTACCTCAATCGAAATTTAATGATATCACTAGATAGAACCTATGACCTATGTGATGTCAGAATGTTTTATTGACGATGGAGTTTGCACATTCAAAATATCCCTCGGCTGGTTGACGTCACAAACTGTCACCAATCTATAATCGATAACCTAAGTTGCATATTTATAATTAAAATAAAAGGCTCATATTTACTGCAAGCTTACAAGCAGTCACATGTAAGCTTACCCTTACACATGCTATGTGTGTACTTCCAGACATAAACTCTACAACTCCTACCGCCTTCCCTTGAAACCGGGGTGGCATTGTCAAAAGTGAATCAAGTTTTACTGCATGATTATATTTTTGCTTATTGATTTAAAAAAAAAAAAATATTGCGCACGTTCATTGACTAATACATTGGTATTCGGCTGACCAACCACGCTGTAGAAAATGGTTCACTTTGCCAATATCACCCCTGTTTCAGGGAAGGTCGGGAAGAGTTGCAGGGCTTATATTAATTTCTAATCTAATCTAAGTTGCAAAATACATGTAGCCTTAGAGATTCACATTATATGCATTTTTACAAACAGGCATACATAAGGCCGCATGTGGTCCTACAATGTAAAAACCCGAATCTCAAATGAACATACACCCTGCAACTCCTGCCGACCTTCCCTGAAACAGGGGTGACATTGGAAAAGTGAACCATTTTCTACAGCATGGGTGGTCAGCCGCATACCAACCTATAAGTCAAGGAACATTTCAGATTGGGTTTTTATATTGTAGGTCCACATGCCTGCTTGTGGGAATGCATTTAATATGAATCTTAAATGAGATATATCTAGCAACTAAGAGTTAGATTTAGATATATAAGGGTCAGCCTCATGTCAACCTATTGGTCAAATGTCGGGGTTATAGCCGCGGGGGCCAAGAGGGCTGATCTTTCTAGCATGTTTCGAATGGAACAACGTTGGTTCGATCCCCGCTTGGGTCACTTGACTTTAACTTTGACCCTGGTTCAACAGATGTTATTGGGTAATTATTATTTAATAATTCATTAATAATAAACAATAATGAATTATTAAATGATGATATTAATACCTGTTTCTGGCCAGGCAGAATAGGTTGGTGAATTGCATTCCTCTTCACAAATCTATTTAAAAAAAAAAAAAAAAAAAAAAAAAAAAAAAAAAAAAGAACAGGCGTTATGAAAATATACCTGCAGCGACATCCGATAGCATATTTCATAAAACAATATCGCTGTAGCGCCTTTTCACAACACAAATGTATGTCCTGTGTCTACGCAACTAAGCTACACATATAGTGTAACTTCTTGCCTGCGTTATCCCCGAAGGGGTTGCATGTGACGATTCGGGACCTATTTATTGTTACAGGTAAGGGGACCGGCCTCACACCAACCACTTTCAGTTGAAGTGGGGGTTTTCCCAGCTCCCGGGGGGGCTGGTTCTCATTTTCTTGTGAAGGCTGAGTAAACCTTAAGGTCGACCCTTGCTCTTGGCATGGAATGCAAGCATTCTACCAATTGAGCTATCAACCTTTTTACGAGCTTGATCGTCGTCGCTACAAAGCGCCAATTCTCAAGCAAGACCCAATTGTTGTAAGGCTAGATGGACCTTTGGTGACCGGTCATTGGTAAAGGTTTATAAATTTTTCAACCCAGCGAAGAGCTATAATAATCTATAATCTAAGTTGCAAGGATATATTCATTCAATGCTCTCAGATGTATGCCCACAAACAAACACGTGTAGTTCGCGCTTACAAATGCTGATTGTGTACTTACAAATAAAATCCAAACCTCATGAACATAAGCCCCACAACTCTTGCCGACATTCCCAAATGAAATGAAGAGCAAATTTGAAAATATAAATTATATATTTTTTGTGCTCCGCCGGGAATCGGACCCACAACCACAACATTTAGAGTCCGAAGTGTTACCACTGAACTACGGACCGGTCTACGATTATATATTATTTTGTTTGAATGATGGTGGTGGTTAGATTTGGAATTAAGGTCCTAAGCAACCATTCAAACAATCGCAAGTACCTATCAACCCGGCCAACAATATCTTTCCTTCCCCAATGAAAATTATGTGAACTTAATTTCAGAAAGCAACTATAGTTTGAACGCCTAAAAGCCTTTTGACCTATGCTGATTTTAAAAAGAGAGAATTTGGGTTGTGACACAAAAGTGTATTTTTTTCTAATCAGGTCATTTGTTGTTCGGGTGGGCCTTGGACATTGCATATCGACGGTTAAAAGAAAGTAGCGCATAAGCGACGTTTTGATCAAAAATGATATCCTACTTAATAATTTCCGCTCTTTCTAATGCGCTAACACCCATAGCTCTACGATGATTTTTGTTGTTGTTTATGCCCAAGCAAAACAACTGCGTTTTCGAAGTATGGTGTTGGTGTAACCGACAAGATTTTGGCCTTTTTGGACCTAAAGGTGCTTGTGACATAAAAAAAACATAAAACCACATTAATAGGAATGCCAATAAATGCCTTTATTTTTATTTATTCTAGAGCTGTTTTGATTTTAACGATGTGATAAAAAATAAAAAAAGTTATGCCATTTTTCTGCAATCTGAAACTTTAAACTGCTCTAATCTAATCTAAGTTGCAAAGATATGTTACATTGGAGATTCACATTACATGCATTCTCACAACCAGACATGTACAAGTTCGCGCTTGCACATGCCTCATGTGAACCTACAACATAAAAACCAAATCTCAAATGGACATACATTCTGCAACTCTTGCCGTCCTTCCCTGTAACAGGGGTGACATTGGCAAAGTGAACCATTTTTACAGCATGGGGGGTCAGCCGCATACCAACCTATAAGTCAAGGATGGCTTTCCTGAACAATTTAGTTTTTGTCGCTTATGCCCTACTTCCTTTTAACCGTCGATATAATTACTTAATTTTCCCCTCCGCGTCTTAGTTTTCCTGTGCTATAATTTCGTTACCACGTTCTCGTATTTTGAAAGAGCCGCCTGAACTTTTATCGTCTTCCATTGTTGTCAGTTATTCTAATTATTATGAATATTAATTCATAGAATACGTGTGCTCGAGTTATTGCAACGTTGTCATTAATTAAAAAAACGGTTTCCCGGTATTCAAGCTGGAACTGTAATCATCGTCTCTTCTTGTCGATTGCCGGTATTGGTAGATACACTTCTACGACCAGGGCTGGAAGTCTCATCAGTCATCACCACTGTTATTCTTACCTACCGAATATCGGTAATATTTGTATGAATTTTCAACGACGATACCATGTTGAAAGCACCGGTTCTCATCAGATCACCGAAGTTAAGCAACATTGGGCGCGGATGCTACTTGATGCTACTTGGATATACTATATATAAGTTCAACCGAAGATGGTAACGCAAACGCAAAAAAAAACACAACTAAGCTACACATATAGTGTAACTTCTTGCCGCGTTATCTCCGAAGAGGTCGCATGTGGCGAGTTGAACCTATTTATTTTTACAGGTAAGGGGGCCGGCTTTACGCCAACCACTTCAGTTGAAGTGGAGGTTTCCCAGCTCCCGAGGGCGCTGGTACTCATTTCTTGTGAAGGCTGAGTAAACCTTGTCGGTATTTTATTTTGGGGTTTGAAATAAACACCGAAACGGAAAATCATTTCTGGCACCCTTGGTGGGATTCGAACCCGAGCTTTCGGCATGGAATGCAAGCACTCTACCACCTGAGCTATCGACCGGACGTATCGTAGAGATACCGAAAACGTTATTGAATTAAAATATGTACTCAAGTGTTAATAAACAAACTTTAAATATTATTGATTGTAGAGGCATTAACTTTGTAATCGTTCATCTTAAGAGATAAAAAGGAAAACCGCTTTGTTTTAGATCACTATGAGTATTTTATTTTATTTAATACCACAACCGGTTTAAATTTTCAAAAATGAAAATTACAACTTTGTTTATTAACACTTGAGTCAATTTGAAATTTTATTGGAATTGGGTTTTATGTTGTTAGCCCACATGCGGCATGTGAAAGCGCGAACTTATACGTGGCTTATTGTGGGATAGTATTGAATATGAATCGTAAATGTAATATATCTTTTCAAATTAAATTAAAGGTTATAGGTTCAAGAAGCACATGTGTTAACATATTACTGTATATTATCACTTGTTTTCAACTTTCTTAAGAATTTTAAATTTCACTTTATTTCACAGCTAATCTAATCTAAGTTGCAAAGATATGTTACATTGAAGATTTACATCACATGCATTTTCACGAGCAGACACGTACAAGTTCGCGCTTGCGCATGCCGCATGTGAACCTACAACATAAAAACCAAATCTCAAATGGACATACACCCTGCAACTCTTGCCGTCCTTCCCTGAGACAGGGGTGACATTGACAAAGTGAACCATTTTTACAGCATGGGTGGTCAGCCGCAAACCAACCTATGAGTCAAGGAACATACATGACAAATTACATTTTTTAAAACAATAAATAATAATATCTATGGACAGCATTTGTCGGTATTAAAGAATATTTAGTAAAATTTGTCATCCCTAGAATCTAAATGTGTTTACGTACCTACACACATGCTTATAATTAATACAGGTAAAAGGTAAATGAATTAAGCAAGTTAATGCACAGACTGTGAGAACGCAAACACATTAAATTAAAAAAAAAAGATTATCAGAAAACTCAAGGAAACGAGGTAGGTTTATTTTTTTTTTTGTCGGCAGCCAGTGAGCCTAAAATTAACCTCAAAAGGTCAATAAAATGTGGGTCCAACGTGAAGTAAAATGGCCTATATATTTTTTAAAGAAATTTTACTTTTTGTATGGCACTATATGTGTAGCCATATACACTATATGTGTAGCTTAGTTGCGTTGCGTATGGCGATCGGCAATTTGATTTCCCATCGCCATTGGCTTCGACACTCGAAGTTCTGCCCCTTGTCCGGACTCACCCTGTGCATGTTCATGCAGTCTCCCTGGTAACTTCCCACTTCCCACTCCTCCACTAAGTGTTGAATAAGTCTTGCCTTGTCTTGTATCCTGCCGCTATTCCTCTAGAGGTGGCCGGTACCTCCACACAAGTGCCTCCACTTGGCTCTGTCCTTGCATACTTTCATCTCATCTTGTTTCATCACTCTTTTCATGCACGCTCTTCTCTTGTTTCCACTCTGTAAATTCCATTCATTCGCAATCTCACTTATCTGATCAATCCATTTTTTCCTAGGTCTTCCCTTTCCACGAAGTAGTAGTAGCTTACTTTTAAGTAGTAATAATATTAGGATGATTTATTTAGTGAGCGCTGTTTTTGTGTGTATCACACCTCAAGAGCCCTGTGCGAGCTTGGTCCTCGCTGTAGAAAATGTCAATTCACAAGCAAGACCCAGTTGCTGTAAGGCTGGATGGACCTTTAGTGACCGGGCTTTAGTAAAGGTTTATGAATTTGTTTCCCAGCGAAGGGCATATTTAAAATTATAAATGGTATTTTTTTATGCTCCGTCGGAATTCGAGCCAACAACCTTCCACATACGAGTCAGAAGTGTTAACCACTAGACTAAGGACTGGTCACTTGCTCGACAGTCACAATAACGCAACTTTGATGCATATTCTTGCCTCATTCTCCCCAAGGCTTCGCATGTGCGAGTGAAACGTTTTTATTTTTACAGGTAATGGGGAGGGCCTTACGCCAAACAATTCAGTTTAAGTGGGGGTTTCCCAGCTCCCGAGAGGGCTGGTACTCATTTCTTGTGAAGGCTGAGTAAACCTGGATGCTATTTCATTTTTGGTTTGAAATAAAGATCGACTGGACTATTTATCGAAATAGGAAATGTTTTCTGACATACTTCAAAGTTCTACCCAGGTTTTCTGTGTAGAAATCAAATACTCTGGCATAACTTAACTTCAGTTGAATGAATTGTTTTTATTTGAATTTACAAAAAGCGACATCTAGATTTGATTAATAAATAGTTTAATCTTAATAAATACTACGAACTTTCTTTTTAACATAGAAATATATGTTTTAGTTCAGATACATTTCGCTAGATGTCTCTATACATTCATATAAATAAAAAATTGTAAAATGTGTTCACTATAAACCTTTTCAGTTGAAAAGGTCGTCTACTAGCCGCATTCAGAGAGCTCCTGAGGTGTGATACAAACAAAAAACAGCTTTCACCACTTTCACCAAATACTTGAACATGAAGTTGTAGGGAGTATGTTCATTTGAAGTTTGAAATTTAATTTGTAAGTAGGTACCTACCTACACATGCAGCATTTGTAAGCGCTAACGCCTGCGCCTGTTTGTGGGCATGAAATTATCATTTTTCATAGCAACGCGGCCGGGTGACGACGTTTATTTTCCCGCTCTTTTTAAAGTTCCGACCTGATTGTTTATAAGACAAGGTTAGTTTTTCCATTTTCATCTTTTTTTCAGGGATTTCATGACAAGAAAAAAAAGGAGTAAAGAAAATAATATTTTATTTTTAAATAAATTTATACAAAACATATTTTAAATCACCACTATCGTTTAATTGTAACTTAAAATATAATACACCTTACAAACTATTTACTAATTAAATTAAATAACGTAAAATAAAATTAATGTAGATCAGTATTATAAAATAAAGACTCGTGGTATCAATGGACGAAAGGATTATTTACTCAAGCGCCTATATTTTATACACAGAAAAAAAAAAGTTTACCATGTCTTTCCTTACCTTTTTTTATTTGATTGTTGAAAAATAAAAATTAAAGAATTGAAAAGCAAAATAATATATACACTTTGATTGGTTTGTCTATGAACACTGCTAAAATTCCTTTTTATGTTTTCAAAGAACTAGGAGTAGATATAAAAAATATCTTCATTTGTCACATTGTTTATTTTCCCTATTTATTGTATTCCTTGACTTATAGGTTGGTATGAGGCTGACCACCCATACTGTAAAAAATGGTTCACTTTGCTAATGTCACCCGTGTTTCAGGGAAGTTCGGCAAGAGTTGCAGGGCTTATGTTCATTTGAGATTGGATTTTTATATTGTAGGTCCACATGCGGCATGTGTGAGCGCGAAATCATGCGTGTCTGCTTGTGGAAATGCATTTAATATGAACCTCAAATGATACATATCTTTGCAACTTTAGAGATTTAGATTTAGATTGTAAAAAAAGTCAAAGGTTCTCGCTCCTCGTAAAGGTATACCTGATAAAAAAATTTAATAAAAAATTGTAATGAGGAATACAATTCACCAATCTATTTTTGTCTGGCCAGAAACAGGTATTTACATCATCAATTTATAATTGATCAAAACGATGATCTGAGTACCCAAAACGTTTGTAAGATTTTACAATAAAATATTGAAAATAAAAATTGTCACAAAGGAAAGATGAAAAATGAAGATGTATTATTGATTAGATGGGAATTTCGGGAAAGGCAATTTGTGTCCTGTGTATAAAACATTGGGTAAAAGACACGTCGAATACGTAAATCAAAACTGCATGGAATAAACGACATCACTCCTAGAGGGTGGTTCAGTTTTCACACTTTTATCGATTTACGCAATCGAGGTAAGCTTTACGCAATGCACTGTAAGTTCGATCAATGACAACCTCAAATGATCAGAATCCACAGCATTTTACACATTTTTATCCAAACTCTTAAGGTGTTTTATATTAATTAAATAAAACACTGTTTAAATTCACTTTTATATTCTTTTCATTTTGTCTAACGTTTTCGCCTAACAAGGCATCATCAGGACAATGACAAATCAAATTGAGGTGTCATTTACACACAACAAACCCATGGCTCAGCCACCATCTATCGTAAATTTTCCATACAAAAAAACGATGATCCATGCATCAGCTCCGGATCAAACGTGTTGTGAATAACCCTGTTAGTGTGTTTAAATTTTTAATTATTTTTCTTTTCCACCTTCGGGTTTTCTGGGCCATTCAGTCAGGAGAGCACCTCCCGAATTTGTTCCACTAACATCACGAATTGCAGCCTAAACTTCTTGTGTCAAGATGCTCAGAAACAATTTGCTATTTACATTAAATTCCTCGAGCCCTAAATTCTTGCACTTGGCTATTACTTTTCGTGTTTTCTGAGCCAATCTTCCTTTGTGTACCACTTGAGACAGTGCAGCATCACGGGAGGGCCTTCTGCCGCTTGCATCTCACTCTATTTCTGATGCGAGTCCTGTGACACATCCCCGGATGGAATGGACATACAGGGCGTGGGTTTGTGGAGGGAGAACAAGTGTAAGTGTGTTTGAGTATTTTTTTCCTTTCATCCATCAATATTTTATTTACAAAATTTAAATACAAAACCTACTGCTCCTTTCTCTTTTCATTTCCATTTGAAATATTGCGCAAATTACACGTCATATCTTCTATCACATTTTCACAAATTTTCTTTCCATTTGCATCGACTAATTTTCCATTTTGCGAAGAACCATTTGTCAGGACTCCTTTGGGTATTGTCACCTTTTCTTCGAGTGGTTTGTTTACTTTTTTTGTTGACTTGAGGTATGTCTTGATGTAGAAGGATCCGAAAAGATAGATGAAGAATGATGCGTTGATGGTCAGTAGAACGATGATACCTTTAGGGTAATTACACTCTCTGGGAAGAACTTGGACGCAGTGAATGAAGATGATCAAAAACTGAATCTGGAATAAGACAAAAAGATTTTCTGTAGATATTGTTATGATTTTAGTTGGGTTCTTTTAATAAAACTGCAATTTCTTTTTCAAGATTTATTTTACACAATGTCGGCTTACAATGTACGGATTTCTAGCTCTTACTTTCGAATTCACGGCTGAATATTTTAATCGACTCTCCATCTCTCGCACAATTGCGGTCCAAATATATAGCGGATAAATGGACACCTCTCAACAAGGTCGTTATTACACATACCGCATGTGAACTTACAACATAAAAACTCAATCTTAAATGAACATTAAAGCCGTGCCACTCTTGCTGACCTTCCCTCAAACAGGGGTTTTAATTATAATAAACTATAAACAGGGATAATAATAATAAAATAGGTTGATTTATTTGGTTAGCGCTGTTTTTGTATGAATCACACCTCAAAAGCCCTCTGCGAGCTTGATCGTCGCTGTAGAAAGCGCCAATCCTCAAGCAAGTTTCAATTGCTGTAAGGCTGGATGAACCTTTAGTGACCGGTCTTTGGTAAAGGTATATGAATTGTTTACCCAGCGAAGAGCATATTTGAAAATGTAAATGGTATTTTTTTGTGCTCCGCCGGAATTCGAACCCGAAACCTTACATTCACGAGTCAGAAGTGTTAACCAGTAGACTTCGGACCGGACATTGGCAAAGTGTAGCATTTTTCAGAGTATAAGCTGTCAGCCTGATACCAACCTATTAGTTAAGGAGATTACAAGAAATTAATAAGGCTGGATTTATACTCACCAATTGCAAGCGAGTGACGTATTTCTTCCACCACAAGTACTTCTGATACTGAGGCCCAAGCCCAGCCAGGAGGTAGTATGAGTACATGATGATGTGGATGAAGGAGTTGATCACACCCAGCAGGGTGCCGTGACCACCTGTAATAAAAAAAACAAGATTGTGTGAACCTTACGGGGTCTAATTATGAGAAACGCTTTGTGATATGAAAAAAAATGCATTAAAAAATCGCCACCTTAAAGGTAAAACTGAATAATTGCAGGTTCACTACGTTATTACGTGACTTAACTACACATATAGTGTAGCTTCTTGCCGCGTTCTCCCCGAAAGGGTCGCATGTGGCCACTGGAACACATTTATTTTTACAAGTAAGGGGCGGAGAACGAAGCTACACATAACGTCTTGCCGTATCATTGATAGTGATAAAAAACTGTGTGCAGCTAAGCTACACAATAAGTGAAACATCTTGCCGCGTTATCCTCGAAGGGGTTCACGTGTGGTGAGTGGAACCTATTTATTTTTACAAGTAAGGGGGCCTGCCTTAAACCAACCACTTCAGTTGAAGTGGGGTTTCCCAGCTCCCGAGGGGGTTGGTACTCATCTTGTGAACGCTGAGTGAACCTTGCCGTTATTTTATGTTGGGTTTAATAAAAACCGGAACGGGAAATCATTTCTGACATCCTCGGTGGGATTCGGACCTGAGCTCTCGGCATGGAATGCAAGCACTCTACCAACTGAGCTATCGACCGACTATGAGAAATCGTGAATTAAACCTTTCATTGAGAGTAACTTCTCATAGAAAGTGAGCTAATTATAAGGCAGTGCTCATAAAAAATCTTCTACAATACAGGATTTTTACGCAATTGTAGTATTTGTCTCGTAGAAAAAAGGAAAAAATATACAAATTTGTGAATCTCAAGTAGCTTCATATTATGTCACTTATTCAGTTTTACCTGTAAGGTATTGAAATGGTGCATAAAATTATTTCATTATAAAAGATTTTAGATTCATATGCAAATTAAAAGGATTTTTCTTCTAATCTTGATTGTTTTTTTTATGTATACAATGTTAAATAAAGTTGCAAAAGCTGTGCTTAGAAAACTTTGTGGAAAATTTCTGAATATTGTTGTATGTGTGAACATTAATGATTCATAATGATCAACACGATTTTAATTATTATATGAATACATGGTTGGTACTAAACTGATTTATGTTTTAATAAAAACATACATTGTTACGTTTTTTGTATAATTTAGATATTTGTACCTACGATAAAAAAATATAACTCAAAAATAGGTCGTTGGTGTTTTTATTTATTTAAAAAAAATTGTATTCAAACAGTAAATTTTCGAAAGATTTCTGTGAAACGCTGTGGAAAGCCATTATTAAAAGATGTGCTTTTTCTTTAAGACATAAAAAATTCAACTATGTCCGAAGACCAGTCCAAAGACCACTTTTGCTGTCATTTTTTCAAAAGGACAATTGTCAACGGAAAGAAGCTTTGTGGAAACACAATCTACAGTCGATAAGCATTTTTTTTACCTTCATTTGCTACTGTAATCTGTCCTGCTTGACAAAAAAATGAAAAGGGATATTTCACCTGACCGTTCTCATACGAGTATATAAGCATGTTATGCCTACCACAATTATTTATGTTCCTTGACTGATAGGTTGGTATACGGCTGACCACCCATACTGTAAAAAATGGTTCACTTTGCCAATGTCACCCCTGCTTCAGGGAAGGTCGGCAAGAGTTGCAGGGCTCATGTTCATTTGAGATTGGGTTTTTTATATTGTAGGTCCTGAAAAGATTCTGTCTCCTCACTTAAATCCGGAGGAAATGAGGGATCCATGGTCACGGCTCAGCTTAAATGAAACCTGACCTGTTGGAAAACTCCCTTCGAAAAAGGAACAATCCTTCTTCACGGTTCAACTGGAGTGAACCGGTCAATTCACTCTTAGGTGAAAATTATAAGATTATGGCCAATAATCTTTATGCATTTGTGTGATTGTCTATTTTACGGTTATGACCCCTCGTTGTGCGATAGGTAGAGACAGAACGTTGTGTGATTTTTTTGTTTTACTGTCTCAAACCTATCTTCGTGGTGGACCCAAATTCTTTAATGATGGTGAGGATGAATACAGGTGTGCCTAGCTTAATAATATTTTAATGAATTTAATTAACTAACCCAAAGGTTACGACGCCGAATTATACACGATTTGGCGTTCGCATAGCAGCGCGTTTGATTTTATTTCTGACAAAACTTCCGCGAGATTCATTTATTTAAAATCTGACGCCCGTTAATGCAGATGAATTTATTTCAAAAACAAGTACAACAATAACAGCTCAATTAAACAGTAGATAATCAAACATCAATTGTATAAAAGTTATTTGGTTAGTATTGTTTTAGCAAAATTAAAGAGAATATGGTTTGATCTTTTCTTCTTCTTTCTCTCTCCCTGCGCCGTAGCTCCAACCAGCGGTTGTAAACATTTCTCGCTCCAAGATCACTTACCTTTTGTAGATTCTCTTTGCTGTGGAAGAAATTTCATTAGTGTGTTTTAGGAAGGGATTGATTTTAATAACTGGTACGACAAACCGGCCCAGTAGAAGATGACTCCCTTCACCCCAGCTTCCTTGTAAATGGGATTCCTCATTTGCTCGTAAGCAAGAGAGACCCAAAATCGAAGAAAGCTCATCTTCCTCTTTCCTCCAAGAATTTAACAGGTTGGCCCCACGGCCTGGTCCTTTCAGACCACGGGAAGGATATTTTAGAAGGGACTGGCCCTAACCTTACTCCGCGTCATGAAATAACCGAACGCCAAAAACAATGAATGGAGACTTTTTAAAACTCGATCGCCATGTCGAGGCTCGCACTGTATTTTGGTGTCAGAATCCAGCAGGAACTAGGTGTTGTGATGTTGGAATGACGTCAGTTGACTCCAGCCCATAACAGAGGAACAATGGAAGCTATATCCAAGTCATGATATAAGTCTGGTAGTAACCTCGTCCCTCGTTCAGTGATGATGTTGAGGACGCAGATAACCATGGCCGAAGGAGAGGTCAAGCTATGAACCAAAGGAAACATAGGACGTGCTCCGGAGCATGGCTCCTTGTCAGTCAACATTGGATTTATAGTTTTGATGGAAAGTTTTGGAAGCCGAAAGCTTTCACTTCCAACACAATGCGAACTCCTTCATAGCAGCAAAGAACCGTTAGGTTCAGGTATTTCAGATATTAAGCAAACAGCGTTCAATTCTTTCTGACACAGGTGTTTTGTGAGAGAGAAGGTGTGTTTGTTAGTAACTGCAAGGCTGTGGAAAAAAGACAACAATTTATAAGCATTTCAGGACATTTGCGCCCCTTGATTGAAAGCTATGTTGAATTCACCCCTTTTGACCTGAAAGACAAACATTTTATTTACAGTACGAAATGTAATTTTTAAGATCGGAGTACTCGGCGACAGCAGTCTCTCGGACTGAAACATAGGCAACAAATCATTTTCAAAATGTGAAGATTGAATACATTTTAGAACGCAAGTTAATTAGATTAGTTTAGTGTGTTAGAAAATAATTTGAAATCTCTCATCCTTCTGCGAAGCAGCTCAGCAAACTATGTGTTTACGCGAATTAATGGATTTTATTATTAAATAATTAAATGCGCCTTCCCGTTCAGCAACCACTGGGTTAATTTTATTTAATCCAAAATTCAATCGAAAAGTTATTTTTACGTTCGAAAGTTTGAGAATCACTGCGATTTACGGAATTACTTATTTAGCATACTTTTAGTTTTAGACAGACACATGAAAAATACACTCCCGGAATATTATGTCGGCAGATATTTTATTATTATTAAAACCACGTAAATACTTATTTTCCCTTAAATTCCGAACGAACGATTCGCGGCGTCTTTATTAAGAGAAAAATCTTTTTAGTCTATTTAAATTATCTTCCGAATTAAAACCCGATTTTAATTAAAATATTTTGTTTCGAATTTGTTTAGCTCAGATTTAAGATCATATAAACCCGTGCTTCCCGATTGACTGTCTCGACCCGAATCCCTTTCTCCCGGTCGTCCAGGGTTGACTTGCATCCCCCCACCAGGAGGTGCAATCAGGCCATAGGAAAAAATACGTATGGACAAGAAAAACTCTTCCTACGCAAATGTGATACGCCCACATACATAGGAACTTCAATTATTTTATTTTATATTTGATGAAAAGCTTGGATCATCACAGTCCACATGCGGCATGTGTAAGCGCGAAATTATGCATGTCTGCTTGTGGGAATGCATTTAATTTGAATATCAAATGATACATATATTTTCAGCTTAGATTTAGATTTAGATGCCTACGATGAAATAAAAAAGGTAACCCCCCCGTAACTTCCCAAAAAAAAAAAATCATACATCCCTTTACATATATCTCTTAAGGCGCGTTATAAAGCTAAATCTGCCGTTATTATTTCTTACACTTTATGGTCTTAGCAAAATAGTTACAGTAATGAAAAAAATCAAGCATGTTTTTTAATTTCTTAATTATAAAGCTTGACTAAAATAGTATTATAACTTAAGAATTGTCACCACAAAAAAATATTTAAATAAACGCGTTTTTTTGTAAATTTGTAGTTTTTTATTCGTGTGTGCTGAATTTCGGATTTTTTTGTTTTTGCTTTTTAATTACAAAACTACACATTGTTTAGCTTCCGTACTTAATATTTTTTTTATAATGTCAATAGTCTTTGAGTAAATATGGAAAAACTGTGTTCTTTGATTTAATTAAAAAAATTAATTCATTAAGTAGCATAGTTGCATTGCGTTTCTTAGTTTTACAAGTATTGCATTAAGATTTATTATTTTACAGTAAGAGTTGCAGGGCTTATGTTCATTTGAGGTTTGGATTTTATTTGTAAGTACACAGTCAGCATTTGTGAGCGCAAACTACACGTGTTTGTTTGTGCGCATACATCTGAGAGCTTTGAATGAATATTATATCCTTGCAACTTAGATTATAGATTATAGATTATAGATTATAGATTATAGATTATAGATTATAGATTATAGATTATAGATTATAGATTATAGATTATAGATTATAGATTATAGATTATAGCATACCCGGCAGAAACTTGACTCCGATCCATGCGCACACGGGCATGATGGAGTGATGGTAGACGTGAAGGAACGATATCTGGTTGTTCTTCTTTCTCAGCACGAAGAAAACAGTGTCCAGGAGTTCGACTACCTTCGCGAAGAAATACCACCACACTGCGTTAGCCATCTGAAATGGAGAGTTTTAAAATTGAGAAAAAATGGCTGAAATGGGAAAACTTTCGTATTTAAAAACTTGACCGGCCCTTAGTTCAGTGGTAACACTTCGGACTCTGAATGGAAAGGTTGTGGGTTCGAATCCCGGCGGAGCACAAAAAATATACCATTTATATAACTATAACTTAACTATAGGTATAAAAAACTTAAATATTTTTACTATTGATTAAACTGATTGTAAATCCCTCACCACACACAAGAGCTTTACCTCTTTTTGGTGAGGTACAGCTAATACAACTTTTGAATTATTATGTTACAGATATACCTAAGTAAAAACAAAAAAAAAAAAATGTACTCAAAATGTGTTATATCAAATAAAAAAATTGCTCTTCGCTGGGTTGTAAAATTCTTAAACCTTTACCAATGACCGGTCACCAAAGGTCCATCCAGCCTTACAGCAACTGGGTCTTGCCTGAGAATTGGTGCTTTGTAGCGACGACGATCAAGCTCGTAAGAAAGTCGATAGCTCAATTAGTAGACTAGCATTCCGAGAGCAATGGTTCGATCTCAAGGTTTACTCAGCCTTCACAAGAAATGAGAACCAGCCCTCGCGGGAGCTGGGAAACCCCCACTTCAACTGAAAGTGGTTGGTGTGAGGCCGGCCCCCTTACCTGTAAAAACAAATAGGTCCCTAATCGCCACATGCGACCCCTTCGGGGATAACGCAGGCAAGAAGTTATACTATATGTGTAGCGTAGTTGCATTGCATTTTGCGGCTTATTTATTGTTGGCAGCTAAGTCAAAATAATATTAAAAAATGAATACCCATACTGTAAAAAAATATTCACTTTGCCAAAATCACCCCTGTTTCATGGGAGGTAAACTATTTTTTTACAGTATGGGTGGTCAGTATTATACAAACCTATAAGTCAAGGAATACAAACAATTATGTAAAACAAACAAACACTTATCGTTATCATCTACAAAACATCTATAAAAAACGAAGATTGAAAACTTCCAAGCTTTTGCCTTGGCCGCCTACATTACAGATCAGCCGCCATTTTTTTCGGTCCTTACACACCTATTTCATTTCATCCAGAGTCATAACCTAAACATGGGGTGAATTTAAATAATGACGCAAAAAAACAGGTTAATGTTTGAATATGGTTAAGAAACCTTACTCTCATGGCAGTAGGGCTGGTTGAGTAATCGACCGGTTGGCATTTGTAGTCGTACTCGTTGATCCATCCTCCGTACAGACCCTGAAAAATATGAAAAATAGGGCTTGTACATATTTATAACCGTTTCGGGGAAGAGCGGCAAGAGTTGCAAGGTTTATGTTCATTTAAAATTTGTTCTTCATTTTATAATGCACGTGCGACATGCGTATGAATTGTAACGAGATGAATTTGTTTGTTTGGTGGAATGGAACATTAGATTTGAATTTGAATAATAAAAAGAAAAACAAAAGAATGCAGAAAGACAGAAAAAGCTTCCCTGGTGAGAGAGCCACAAGCATGTGAATTTTGATTATATGTAATCAATATTGCTGTGGTAAATATAATAATATGCACATTGTGATTGTGGATAAATAAATAATTATTTATATATTGTGATTGTGGATAAATAAAAGTGTTTATAAAGTTTTGGTTCATTATCCTCTTTTAGCACGGCCAAACACCTCATTGAAGATCTTATAAATAAATAAAGAAAAACTCTCACAGAATCGACACTTGAAAATCTGAACTAACGTAAGATAATGAGTTGGGGATTTCTTTATAGCACCGTTTCGTGATGTAGTCACTCCAAGGTCGCTTAATAATAATAATAATATCAGGCTAATTTATTTTGTATAACAAATGATAAGAGAGCGCCGTTTTTGTGTGTGTCACACCTCAAGGGCCCTCTCCGATCATGGATAAGACTTTCTAAAAAGGTGTGTCTTGAGTGCTCCGCGAAATACATCCACAGATTTGGAGTTCTTCACTCCGGGTGGCAGTCTGTTCCACTCAACCGGACCCGCAACACGGAAAGCGCGGTCTCCGAAATTTGTACGAATCTGACGGCGTGGCTGAACCAAGTTGACTACTCCATCGCCCGCGGATCTGAGTGTCTGCCTCCTTACACTCATCTCAACAGGCAACATCATGTCAGTCAAATAAGGTGGAGCCAAGCCATTGATGGCTTTATATACCATCACGCAAACACGGTAGACCACCCTCTCCGGGAAACGAAGCCAATGTAGTGTTTTTAACAGCGGAGTGATGTGAGCTTGTGCAAATTATGCCAGAAATTTGTTTGCCTTCAGTGCATTTCAGAACTTTTCATGGTCCTCTAGCTCTCTCACATGATGTGGCAGGTGGTTCCAGGCCAGAGGACCAGCAACTGCAAATGTACACTCTCCAAACACTGTGCTTACTCTTTTGTTTGGTTCTTCAATACGTGATTTAACGTCACCACCTTGAAAAACGTCACTTTCCCACGTTCAATCTGATATTAGCTGAATCCCAAAAATTTGTGACAGAACTAAATTTTTCAGAAGAGCAGTTTAGAGATGGAGATTGCAGAAAAATAGCATAACTTTTTATTAAAATTTTAAGTAAGTAGGATAGTATTCATAACTCATTTTTGGCGGAAACGTCACTTTCCTTTTAATCGTCGATATGTGATATGGTTGAACGGAATTGAGCATATATGCGGACCGGTCCGTAGTCCAGTGGTAACACTTCGGACTCTGAATGGAAGGTTGTGGGTTCGAATCCCAACAGAGCACAAAAAATATACCATTTACATTTTCAAATTTGCTCTTCGCTGGGTTGAAAAATTCATAAACCTTTACCAATGACCGGTCACCAAAGGTCCATCCAGCATTACAGCTACTGGGTCTTGCTTGAGAATTGGCGCTTTTTAGCGACGACGACCAAGCTCGTAAAAAAAGGCCGATAGCTCAATTGGTAGAATACTTGCATTCCATGCTGAGAGCAAGGGTTCGATCTCAAGGTTTACTCAGTCTTCACAAGAAATGAGAACCAGCCCCCCCCCCCCCCCCGGGAGCTGGGAAACCCCCCCTTCAACTGAAAGTGGTTGGGGTGGGGCCGGCCCGCTTACCCGTAAAAATAAATAGGTCCCGAATCGCCACATGCGACTCCTTCGGGGATCGCGCAGGCAAGAAGTTACACTATGTGTGTAGCTTAGTTGCAAAAAATAAAAAAATGCACATACCTCGTGCACCAGATAGGCACTCCAGAAGACCTGTATGGCATTATAGACAATCAGCACATATTTGAGGTCGTAGGGCTTCTTGTCTCTCATGTAGCGAGGTCCAGCCGACACTGAGAAGTACACGTAGGTGATGAGGACAGTAGCTAGAGGAGCAGGACCTGACATCATCCACCAGTCTTTGGTGCGAGGGTCTGAAACAGAAATTAAATGCAATTCACATTAATTAAGGCCTTTAATTGATAGATTGAGACATGCTTCTATAATCTAAGTTGCAAAGATATATTAACATTTAAGGCTCATATCAAATGTATGCCAACACGTGTAGTTTTCGCTTACAAATGCTGAATGTGCACTTACAAACAAAATCCAAACCTTAAATAAACGTAAGCCCTACATCTTTTGCCGACCTTCCCTGACACAGGGGTGATATTGGCCAAGTGAACCATTTTTTACAGTATGGGGGGTCATCCTCATACCAACCTATCAGTCAAGGAAAAAGTCAAAAAAAAAAAAAGCTTAAAATCGTTATAGGTATACCCTAAGCCTGTCGTTTTTGTTTTTTAAACTTTATGGTCTTAGTAAAAGAATGTAAGAAACATCACACTAACGCCTTGGTGTTTTATCAACTACGTATAGGTCTTGGTACATTTCAAAAAAGTTCAGATTCTTATCTTCTTTGTCATATCGCTGCCTTAGTTCTTGTTTACCGTATACGCTATTGAGAAAATTTTACATGAGCAATGTTTGCATGTGTACTGGACCAATGTGTCTTATAAAAACAAGAAATTTATTTAAAAAACCTTTAAAAGAACTCTCACATTATCGAGTGTTACGGTTTTTCTTAGCTCAGATTGTGTAGAATTTGATTCATAAGACAACTGTATGAAAAGGTCATATTTGACAAGATCGGTGGATACGGTAAACAAGAACTGGGGGAGCGATATGCTTCCGTCCATTATCGGGCCATAAATACGGTGGAGAATTTTCCTTTCAAAGATACTAAGAGAGCATTGTTCACGCATGGTTATTATCAAGGTTTCAGAGGCATAAACGCATCGACTGCTTTATTTTCTATAAGTTAACAATAATATTATTGCTATGTATCTGTACCCTGCCATACATTCCTGTGGCTCTAATCTAATAATGATCTAAGTTGCAAGGATATATTCACATCCAAGGCTTATACTCAATGCACGCTCAAGTGCAGACAAGTGTAAGTTTACGCGTACGCATGCTGCATGTGCATTTACAACAACAACAAAAACTCACATGAACATAAACCTTGTAACCCCTGCCGCCATTCCCTTAAACAGGGTGGTATCGGCAAAACTGAACTCAATCTGGTTAAATGGAAAATATAGGAAGTTTTTTTTTTTAAAAACAATCCGTCCCGAAGATTTCAGTATTAATCCAAGTTATAAATAAATGGCATTCTTCTGTTGTATATTTTCAGAGTTTATCGACCGCGCTGCTAGAAAATCAGGAAAGGTGAGTGGTTTTTTATTTAATCGGCACCAAACTTCACAGGAACTATTCGAAGCATATTTTACATGTTTCCTAAAAATTTCGTTAAAATCGGATGAGCGGTTTAGAAGTCCATAGGAAACATACATACGTACGCATACATACATCCATTATATCTTATAGATTAAAGAGTAAACGGAAATATTCAACAACTAATATATTAGGATAATTCTAATAGTGACGCACATACCTCGCGCGTGCACATGCTGATTAATATTGATAAAGTAAACCGGTCGGGAAATTATGTCCATTTTCTGATTTTCTGATTGTGCAGCTGATTTGCACTGTCAGCTCGGAGACCATGAGATGCAGTACGCATGCGTAAATCACATCTCACACGTCATGCAACTTAGATTATAATCAATTCATTACATCATGTATACAAATCGATTTATCATTGTTGAAGTGGAAGTTTTTGAAGACGATACTGTACATTGTTTATTAAGTTATAAGAAACATTGTTCACAAAACCGATCGTACATAAATAATTAACCGTTACCAAATACTTATCTTTTCTTTTTTTTTGTAGTTTTTTTTTTATAAACGATTACAAAGTATCAATTAATGAAAATACGTGATGCACTTTTGTTAAGAGTGTTTTATATGTACTAAGCCTGTCGTTTTTACATGTAGTGTGTGGATGAGGTAAGGAAGGACGCAAACCAACTACTGCAGGTGACAGACTGGAAAGCCGCAGCAGTAGACAGGAGTTGGAGACGAAGGCTGATGGAGGCCAAGGGGAGATATGAGCTGTAGGGCCATGGAACAGAAGTAGCATGTTAACTCAAAATTACATATTCCTTCTTGAGTATTTGCGTATAGAGTGAGCTTAAAAAGTTGATATTTTTCGGCAACTTAGATTAGATTGTAGCGTGTAAGAGGACTTTTGACTTGTGATGAAACAACACCTTTGTACGTCAGCTAATCGTTTAACAAGCGACTGCTTAATTTGATTTATAATAACTGCCATATTACGAAAGAACCGGTCAAAAATATTTAATTTCAATTTCAAACTGTATCTTTGAAATTTTAGTGAGTCATTCGAATGCAAAATCTATTTTTTTACACACAGATATTTTCTTGAATTAACGATTCTTTGACTTATAAGCAGGTATGAGACTGACCACCCATACTGTAGAAAGTTGGTAACTCTCAGAGAATCAGAGAAAGGCGGTAGAGTTTCAGGGTTTATGTTTATTCGAGTTTTGGATATCTTTTTGTAAGTGAACTAGTTGAAGCAGAGAAAACTGATGTACTTCGGTCACATTTTGAATGAGAAATACCGTATTCTTCATCTTAACATATAGGGCAGATTGAAGGGAGAAGAACTCGGGAACGCTGAAGGACATCGTGGCTGAAAAACCTGCGACAATGGTTCAACAAAAGCACCAAGTCCCTGTTTTAAGCCGCAGCATCCCAGGTCAAAATTACCATGAAGGTAGCCAATCTTCGAAAGAAATGGCACCAAAAAAATAAGGGTTCAAAACACAAATTTTAATTGAAGACTACAGGGGAAGAACAAGGAATGTCAATTGAAGAACATTTCGAGTAAATCAAAATTAGAAATTTGAAATCATAGTTATTGCCTGTCACAAAGAACCGAAAATACCGCCATAAACTGTGATAGCGACTGTTGTTGCATTACAAATTTTGCCGAGTTTTAGGTACACACAGATGCTACTAGATTGTACTTTTTTTCTTACAAACTTATTTTCTTATTTTTGCTTTTGCATTCCTTGTTTTTTTCCGTCTAGTCTTCAATTTATGAAAGCTTGTAAGATGGCATTAAAAATATATTTCTTTGCAATCTATTGCTGGTAAACATTGAAGCATCTTGCCTTCAAGGTAATGACTATACTGTTACGGTTTTTCCACTGGGAGTGGACAATTCCTTATCGCGCGAGTGCACACGCAATTACACCTTTACGAAATAAAGAAGAATGCACAATTGTATAGTTTTCCCATCTGCGTTTTATCAACTGTTCATCTTAACTGTTGTACGTCACTGAATTCATTATAAGCTGCAATTAAATCAAAACTAATAAACGCCGTCATTCAGGGAATATACTCGTTCATTTATACAATAAACAAGTAAATAAAAACAAACAGAACAAACTTACACTCCTTCACATCAGCTATTCTTCCATCAAAGAAAGAACGCATCTATTTCTTGCCTGTAATTGTCTTAGTATCGATAATGTAAGTTGCAAAGATTTGACATTTACAATTCAAATTAAAAGTGTTAATTCGATCTTACAAATGCTGCATGTGTACTTACGAATTAAAATCCAAACCTCAAGTGAACATAAGCCCTGCAACTTTTGCCGGCCTTGGTTGGTCAGCCTTATACCAACCTATAAGTCAAGGGATTAATGTCTAATTTTTTGGCAATCCAGACAGACCGGTCATGGTAGGACTCTCGGGGTTACTTGGGTCTATAAGTTTCACTGGAGAATTCGTTTTTGATTTTTAGTTTTAGAGTTGACAGATAATTTATCCACGACTTTCAATATCGACACATTAAATGTGCCAAAATTGAATGGCAAAGAAGACAAAATTTGTCTTCTTTGCCATTAAATTTTGGCAGTGTGTATGAAAAAGCTTTATTGGCGAACTAATACTAATTCGGTATGTGCACGAAATTTTCTGAGACGAGGGAAATAATTCCATAAATGGACAGTTAAGCAAAATAATCATCATTATCATGATCATCAATTGCACAAACACCAGAGCTGCATCTTAGTCTCGTTAATCCTGCAGCCACCGCTGCCTGTCCAACAGCTTTCTTCTGTAGTCCCATACTCCTACCGTATAGTAGTCTACCCCCACTCCATCTAGTAACCCGATCTTGGTCTTCCCACTGTCCTGCGCCCGTTTAGGTCCGTTATTACAACCATATTTTCCTTTCATAGTCTAAGCAAATCATTTCTTACACGGGCAGTTGAAGGAATGAATGAGTCGTAAAAACACATAGTTCTGATAGTTTTAGCCTCGACTGCAAACGTATGAATGTAAGCAGTTTTACGAGCCCTTTTTGTATGGAGAAAAGGAGATATTAGTTATGAGAGATTGAGCATTGTGATCTTTATAGCGATTTGCACTTTCGATACTGCGGCACGAAAGAGGGATCTCGTGCTTCTATCAAAGCACTGTCTCAGGTTGTTCAACCACGATATTCTTCTTCGACCTGGAGCTCGTCTTCCCTCAATTCTTCCCTGTATTATGATTGTTATTGTTATTATTATGAAATGCAGAGGTGAAAACTTCAAATTTCTTATTAAGTGGCCAAAATAATCTAGTTTTTGTCACATCAGGAGCTTGGCTAAGAGCGCTAAGAGCCTCGGCATTTGTGACACAATCCATCCAGGAAACCTTCAACATCCAACGGTGAAACCACATTTTAAAGACAGTGATTCTGTTCTCGAGACACTGTATATGTGTCCACCCTTACATGCCATAGAGTGATGTAAGATGCAACTCTAGTTTTAGGTATCTGTTAGTCAAGTTTAATACTGTTACTGCCCTTCTTTGCACAACGTACAGTTGGTTAATCTTTGATTGACATAACATTATTTTTGAAAGATGACTGTCTCTTTCACTGATATGAGATTGAAGCAAGGTCTATAGTTAAACAGTGGGTATCTTTTCTACAAATAAAGCCTGAAGCTAAAATCAAATTTGATCTATTAAACCCAAGGCCGTTGCACAGTAAATCAAGTCATTATACAAGTATGTCGATTTCGTCAATACGTGGTTGTTTTTCTACTGAGACATTACCCAATTCTGGAAATTATCATAAAATTTCTGATGTATTCAATGCTGGAATGTGTTCACAAAAAGGGTTCACCAAACTCAATTTGCATAATTTAACTATAAACATCAACGGAAATTATATCACAAACGGTTCATTAAAGACAAGGTTGGGCATATGCATTCGTTGACGTACAAAGCCTCATGATTCTGACTAGGTTTTGGAGTCAAATATTTTTCATTGAGTATAAATTTGACTTATAGGTTTGTGTGAGACTGACCTTTTTTTTAAGAAATCCTGTGCGGGAGACTCCCCAGATTTCGGAGACTCTAGGGGTCTATGACACTTGTTGTAGTGCCGCAGAGGTGTTTACGAACTCGGTCGTCGCTACAAAGCGCCAATACTCAAGCAAGACCCAGTTGCTGTAAGGTTGGATGGACCTTTTAGTGGCTGGTCTTTGATTAAGATTTATGAATTGTTCAACCCAGCGAAGAGAAAATTTGAAAATATAAATGGTATATTTTTTATGCTCCGCCGGGATTCGAACCCACAACCTTCCATTTACGAGTCTGAAGTGATACTACTGGACTATGGACCGGTCAATATCTAAAAATCTATACCGGTCAAATCTATACTGTAAAAAATGGTTCACTTTGCCAATGTCGGCAAAATGATCAGCAAAAATAGCTGGGCTTATGTTTATTTGAGATTTGGATATTAATTTGAAAGAACACATGCAGCATTTGCAAATTTGAACTTACACGTGTCTGTTGTGAGCATGCATTTAATATGAATTTTAAATGTTAATAAATCTTTGCTACAAAGATTAAATATTATTATAAAACATTTCGTATTGTACATAATGACAGTTTTATTTACTGTGAGAACATTATTATCAATCGTCGTACAGAAACTGTGCCTCCTGAAGACGTTGGCTGTGACGCAAGAGAAAAAACAAGAATAATTTCAATATTGACATAACGGTTTATCTTATATTCGAATTTTTCAATAAGATTTTTAGGCTTACGCGGCCGGCTGATGATGCTGGAGAGATGTTTTCCGGGATCTGTTGGCGTGGTCTGTGGGAGCTGGAGCTTCCGGACGTTTCGCCCATGTCTACGATGGGCTTATTAAGTTAATTATAACATGAAAATATAAAACGAGTCTGGATAAATGCACAGGTGTTTGAATTTTATTTTCGCCGTGGAACCGTTATATGTGTGAAGCGAATATTGCAACTTTATTTTCCTTAAGGTCAACTAGTAGGTACGTATATAAACATAATAATGTAGCATTTATTCCTCAATAATAACTGCTGACGTTAAATATGCAACCGCATGCATATCATGACCTCAAAGGTAAAACTGAATAAGCGCTGATTCACTGATTTGAGAAATCGTGGATAAAACATTTTATTGGGAGTAACTTCTCATAGTAAGTGAACTAATTTAAAGAAAGTCTATGTATCTATCTCTATCTATAATCTAAATTGCAAAGATTTATAAATATCTTTGCGCTGCATCAAAACTGCATTGGCTTCGTTTTCCGGAGAGGGTGGTCTACCGTGTTTGTCTGATGGTTTACAAAGCTGTCAATGGTATGGCTCCTTCATAATTGTCTGACATGTTCTCACGTGTTGAGATAGATTTGAGACGCCAAATTCTCAGATCTGCGGAGTGTGGGGTGGTTGACTTAGTCCAGCCGTCACGTCAGACACGCACTAATTTTGGGGACCGTGCTTTCCGGTTTGCGGGTCCAATGGAGTGAAACAGACTACCACCCAATGTGAGGAAGGCAGAAACTGTTGGTGTCTTTAAAGGAGCACTAAAGACGCATCTTTACAAAAAGTCTTATCCGTGATTTGAGAGGGCCCTTGAGGTGTGACACACACAAAAACGGCGCTCTTTTATTATGTGTACCTTATAAATAAATTATCTTTGTATATATATATTATATATATATAAATACATGTATTTTTCAAATAGATTTGTGAAGAGGCATGTAATTCAATAAACCTATTTTTCCTGGCTAGTTGTCTTCATGCGTAAACAGAAGCTTGTGTGCATGCAATGGCATCTTTTGAACTGAAGTCGAAGTTATGGTCAAATGGGCCAGACGTGATTCGAACCAGCGTTATTCTGTTCCAAATACGCTAGTCAAAAATAGCGACTTTATCTCCACGGCCATAACATCGATAAATTATACATTTAAGATTCATATAAAAGGCATCCCGTATAAGTTTGCGCTTACACAAGCCGCATACAACATAATAAGTCAATCTCAAATAGCCCAGCACTCTGTCCGACCTTCCCTGAAACAGGGATGACATTGGCAAAATGAACCATTTTTACAGCATGGGTGGTCAGCTTCATACCAAATTATAAGTCAAGGAACTAAAGTACCTTAATACAGGGGCGTGCATCCCATACAAACACATGCGCTTAATAGGTAGGCAATATATGGTAAAAAAAACATTTAAGCTTGATATTCAGATTTACAATTCAAAATTTAGGTAAGTTCGATTGGAGCCATCGTTAGCACTTCAGTCAATTTCAAATGAGTGATTTTACAGGAATGGGAGAAAGCATTTATTCTGTAATGTATTTGCCTACACCCTGTGCACGTGCCTGCTCTGATAGAAACAATAAGAACAAGGTAAGGTAAAAAAAAAATTAAGCAACAGGATTTCCTTTCCTTGGCTAATAGGGTGGTATGAGGCTGATACTGTAAAAAATGGTTCACTTTGTCAATGTCACCCCTGTTTCAGGGAAGGTCGGCAAGAGTTGCAGGGCTTATGTTCATTTGAGATTGGGTTTTTTATATTGTAGGTCCACATGCGGCATGTGTGAGCGCAAAATCATGCGTGTCTGTATGAATCTCAAATGATACATATCTTTGCAACTTAGATTTAGATTTTTATTTCGATTTCCACACTTTTTTAGTGTTTTCTTTCATAGAAAACAGGAAAAAAGAGGCATTTATCTGAGAAGCCCATGTAACTTATTTAGTTTTACCTTTAAGATGTCGATATAAAATCGAGTGACGTCAGTAACTTGGATGCATCCCAAGCGACTTGCATTTTCCGTATATTCATGACCAATCCGGGAAATGAAATACCTCACCATAACCTGTCCGTAGTCGAGTGGTAACGCTTCGGACTCGTAAATGGAAAGTCATGGGTTCGAATTCCAGCGGAGTACAACATATATAGTGTTATGATTTTACTGGGTTCTTCTTTAAATAAAACTGCAATTGTTTATTTTGAAAGAATGTATTTTACTCGATTTGATTCACAATTTACAACAATTGATTTCTAGCTCTGGCTTTCGACTTCACGGCTCAATGTTTTAATCGATACTACGCTACTGCCCCATTGCAGTCCCTTTATATAGGTACAAAAGAGATCTTTCTTGCATATTTCAGACCATTCGATCTCTGTTCTAGATACACTAGACAGCTGTTCATGTACCTTACTACTACCATCATGGATCATGCTGGACTGTTCTACATACACTATTGTGCCTGTACAAGCGTACAAGTTCGTAACAATACCATCTATATTTGCAAATATTCTCTTTGATGTGTTCAAAAATTAATAAACCTTTACCAAAGACCGGTCACCGAAGATCCATCCAGCCTTACAGCAACTGGATCTTGCTTGAAAATTGTTTCACTATTCTAGAACGACGACCATGCTCGTAGAGGACATCTTCCCTTCAATGGCACTTTGGCACATCTTCAGTCTGTTGGCGCCATTGAGCTGAGTGAGCCATTTTGTTTCTAAGCCATAGGGGGATACTAGAAGCACGCATGACTCAAAGACCCTGCGTTTCAGGTTAACAGGCATTTTTGTGTCGTTGAGGATGTAGCCTAGATTTCCGAAAGCTGCCCATGGCAGTGCCTTTTTGTGAATTCGGTTTCTTGATTTCCAGAATCTTAATAAGAGGAGAGCTTGCAGGAAGAACGTTTTGACTCTGGATGAAATTAAATAAGTATGTAAGGACAGAAAGAAATAGCGGTTGATCTGTAATGTTGGTAGTTGGAACCAGGGTTTTTTTAATTAAAATTTTGTATTATGTTGTAGTTTTGATGTCCATACATATTATTATTTGTTGATTTTAAAAATGTTATTTGTTGTGTATGTTCCTTGACTTATAGGTTAGTATACGGCTGACCTCCCGTGCTGTACAAAATGGTTCACTTTGTCAATGTCACCCCTGTTTCAGGGAAGGTCGGCAAGAGTTGCAGGGTGTATGTCCATTTGAGATTTGGGTTTTTATATTTTATGTCCACATGCTGCATGTTTAAGCACTCACTTATATATCTTATGTCTGCTTGTGAAAATGCATCTCCCACTTCAACTGAAAATGGTTGGTGTGAGGCCGGCCCCCTTACCTGTAAAAATAAATAGGTCCCGAAGCCACATGCGACCCCTTCGGGGCTAACGTAGGCAAGAAGTTACACTATATGTGTAGCTTAGTTGCGTCATGTGAATCCTTAATATTACATATCTTTGTAACTTAGATTAGATTTTATTTTAATGCGAGTTTAATAGATGTTTTCAGTCAATTTAAATTGTCCCACAATGAATGTTTTATCTTGGTACCTGCATTAATTACTATTAATTTAATGTCTTTTCCGTTTCGCATTCTTTACAGTCTTTATTCGCATCTACATACATTTCCTTATTGCGTGCTAATTGAGAAGGTTTAACTACCCACATACTTATTCATTAATTATCTTAATGAAGTAAACAAAGGAAGGATTTTCATAAACTTCATGGCTATTCAAAAGATTGGGAATTTCATTTTTCCTGTACATTTTTAATGAAGAAGAAAATATACTTACAAATCTAATCATTTCGGCTCCCCAGTGCTTGTTTGGCTTAACTATTATATGATTTAAAGACGTCCTCTCAACGAGTCTACACAATCGGAGCTAAGAAAAAAACGTAAAACACGGTAATGTGAGAGTTTTTTATTAAATACTTTAAAAAACAATTTCCAGTTTTCATGATGATGATGATGATGATGGATGATTTCTTTCCTGTGGCGCCATTTAATGGTCCAGGACCATCTCAAGGGCGCCATGGCTTCTGGAGAAAAGTAGTGTCTTCAGTTCCTTTCTGAAGGTGGTGGTAGGCTGGTTCGCGCGAACACCGATGGGCAAATTGTTCCAGGCCACCGGCCCGGCCACCGCAAAGCTTCTGTCTGCAAAATTTGATGTGTTTGTTCTATTGGGCACTATAACCTTGTTGACAGCAGTAAGGGCAGAGCGTAGTGGTCTTTTTGAAGTCCCATCGACAGAGCATAGCTCAGCGAGACATGGGGGTGCAGTGCCGTTCATAAGACATATTAATCCAGTGCTCATACAAAACATTGTTCATGTAAAACTACCTCTATTACACAAGACAAACAAGCTCTAAGGGGACGATTTGACTCCTGAAACGTGGACACTGGCCAAGTTATACCGAAATTTAAATCTATGTTGCTTAGATATAATATTAAAATTCATATTAAATGCATGCCCGCAAACAGACACGTGTAATTTTGCGCTTACAAATACGGCATGTGTACTTACAAATTAAAATCCGAACTTCGAATCAACAAAAACCCTGCAACATTTGCCAACCTTCCCTAAAGTAGGGGTCACATTGGTAAAGTGAGCCATTTTTTACATTATGGGTGGTCAGCTTCATACCGACGTGTAAATCAAGGAAAAATGCAGTCCGATTATAATTTAAACAATAAATTATATTGCAGAAGGTGTGTATTAAAACAGAAAAAGATTAACTCACCACTGTTCCTCTCCATAAATCCCCTGTATGATTCCATGAAATTCGACATCTTTGACGAGTGTTGACTCTTCTTTGGTTAAGCTCTGAAAAGAAAATAATGAAATAAATATTAGAAATGTACTTTTAGAAAAATAGGGAAACTTACTCTTAAGTCGTCCAGAGCCTCTGCAGAGCAACCTTCACTTTTTTTTTGACTAAATATCTCTTTCACTCCAAGATGGACCCGAATCGCCTTCGGATAACACAGGCAAGAAGTTACAATTTCATCTAATTGTTTTTGTAAGAATCATCCAGAGTCATAATAAAAGAAGAGCTTGTATGAAGAAGGTTATGACTCTGGAGGAAATGAAAGAAGTATGCAAGGATAGAAAGAAATGGCGGTTGATCTGTGATGTTGGCGGCTACGGTTTGTTAAAGTGAAATTGGTTTTTATGATTTAGTTTTTTATGTCCATGTATATATTGTTATTAATTGATTTAAAAAAATGTAATTTGTCATGTATGTTCCTTGACTTATAGGTTGTTATGCGGCTGACCACCCATAATATAAAAAATTGGTTCACTTTGCCAATGTCACCCCTGTTTCAGGGAAGGACGGCAAGAGTTGCAGGGCTTATGTTCATTTGAGATTGGGTTTTTATATTGTAGGTCCACATGCGGCATGTGTTAGCGCGAAATTATACATGTCTGCTTGTGGGAATGCATTTAATATAAATCTTAAATGATATATATCTTTGCAGCTTAGATTAGATTAGATTAGATCCTCGAGAAAAGTATGCAAGGATCAAATCTCTGAAATAGCGAATGAATGGGATATCCAGAGTCATAATAAAAGGATGACTTGTATGAAAAAGGTTATGACTCTGGATGAAATGAAAGAAGTATGCAAGGACAGGAAGAAGTGGCGGCTGGCTAATCTGCAATGTAGATTTCTAATGTTGGTGTATTAATTTGCTACATTTTTTGCATAGGAAATTTTTGACTTTTTTTGTATAGATTTAAGGTTTTGTTTTTTTTTTTTATTTAAATGTAATTTATTATTCATATTCCTTGACTTATAGGTTGGTATGAGGCTGACCACCCATACTGTAAAAAAATATTCACTTTGCCAATGTCACCCCTGTTTCAGGGAAGGTCGGCAAAAGTTGTGGGGCTAATGTTCATTTGAGGTTCGGATTTTATTTGTAAGTACGCATTCAGCATTTGTAAGCGCGAACTACACTTGTTGGTTTGTGGGCATACATCTGAGAGTTTTAAATGAATATATCCTTGCAACTTAGATTATAGATTATAGATCCTCGCCAAGCAATTCAACTAAAATGATCAATCCATTCTTTACACAGCATTCTTATTTCTCCACACCTGTCATTCATTCTTCTTTAATTTTCACCAGTATATTCTTCTGTACCACTTTTCTCACATTCTTATGCAAATTTACTTACAAATATTTACTTTTACTTCTTTGTCTGCACTTTTCAAAACGTCAAAAAAAATATTCCATAATACGCCTGGGTTGCTCGGACAACGTCTAACCAAGCATTTGTTGTTGGTTGCTTAGAGCCTTAGTTAAATAGACGTGTGACGTTTACTCTCCGATAATAAATTCGTGCAAAATTACGTTTCGACTCTACTTACAACCCATATTTTCTCATTCTCTTCTCTTGCAACTGTAAAAAATGCAACTAAGCTACACATATAGTGTAACTTTTTGCCGCGTCATCCTATTTAACCCCGCGGAACCTATTTAATTTTTCCAACCACTTTAATTGAAGCGGGGGTTTCCCAGCTCCCGAGGAAGCTGGTACTCATTTCTTGTGAAGGCTGTGTAAGCCTTGCCTGTATTTTATTTTGGGTTTTGAAATAAACAACGAAACGGGAAATCATTTCTGACACCCTCGGTAAGATCCGAACCCTGATCTATCGACATGGAATGCAAGCAATCTACCAACTAAGCTATCGACCGGATTTCTAAATCTAAATCTAAATCTAAGCTGCAAGGATATGTATCATTTGAGATTCATATTAAATGCATTCCCACAAGCAGACACGCATAATTTCGCGCTCACACATGCCGCATGTGGACTAATCTAATCTAATCTAATCTAAGCTGCAAAGATATATATCATTTAAGATTTATATTAAATGCATTCCCACAAGCAGATATGTATAATTTCGCGCTAACACATGCCGCATGTGGACCTACAATATAAAAACCCAATCTCAAATGAACATAAGCCTTGCAACTCTTGCCGTCCTTCCCTGAAACAGGGGTGACATTGGCAAAGTGAACCATTTTTTACAGTATGGGTGGTCAGCCGCATAACAACCTATAAGTCAAGGAACATACATGACAAATTACATTTTTTTTTTAAATCAATAAATAACAATATATACATGGACATAAAAAACTAAATCATAAAACCAATTTCACTTTAACAAACCCTAGCCGCCTACTAGTGGACCTACAATATAAAAACCCAATTCTGAAATGGACATAAGCCCTGCAACTCTTGCCGACCTTCCCTGAAACAGTGGTGACATTGGCAAAGTGAACCATTTTTTACAGTATGGGTGGTCAGCCTCATACCAACCTATAAGTCAAGGAAACCACTTAAGGACCAAACGGCAAAATTTTTATACGAAAAAAGTAAACTTGCTTTCATTGTAATTTATGAATCCTATTAATTTTACTACTTAAAATGTTTGTTAGCAATTAAAAAATATTAATAATTTCTAAATGTCTGTTTTTATTTCGCAAGTCATTGATCCGAAACTTGTCTTTTTAATGTGCGCAAAAACATTTTCTCCTTTCAAAGAGAAAGTCCTGAAATATTGTCCATAAACGGTCAAGCTCACAAACTGCGTTTGCGCTTTTTGCGCATATTTTACTGTTTTTAAGAGAGAGTAAAAATAAAGTATGCTTGCATATTCATTCATAAACAAGGTTTAATTAAAAAATATGTAGCGAGCCGTGATATAAAATCGGTTTCATTTTTGTTTTAGTCGAAAAAACAAGATGTATTGTTGGATATGCTTCAAATTTTTTGTTGTAATTTGATGCAAGTAGTAAAAAAATAGTTTCCCGTTCACGGTTATCTACATAAATAATGCACGAGTCTTATAATTAGCGACCTAGAAACAATTTGTTGCCATGGTAACGCAATTTCAATTTCTAACCAAAACGCACTATTAAGGCTGAGCTCTGCATCATGACGTCAGACTGTGCTAAAAAGTACAGAACGGTATTTTTTTTTGCTTCAAAATGTTTTTTTTTCTCCTTATATTAATTTAGATACATATGCGCTTAATATCACATCTCAAAAAAATAAGTTCTGCCTTAGAATATATAGGTATACAAGAAAATTTCGAATGACTTTGACTTCATTATATGTAATATTTCATATGGCTGGTCACGTATTGCAGTCCTGCGTGATTACTCTGATGTAAGTGTAAATATGATGTGATAAAAGTGATTGATATGTACAATGTACATAAAATATAAAAGTCAAGCCACTATCGCTTCATTGGTAAATTTTACACAGAAAACTATGAAAGTTTTTCGTGGATGCTTTATATTTTTTTGCGTGAAAATGATTTTTTTCGTGAGTTTGACAAACACACAAAATTTGAAAATTGTTAAAAATGTTAACCGACTATTATTTGGGACTTGTTTTAATCCGTTTTAGAGCTTGTATCAACCAAATACTACCTACTTAAATCGAAATTTACTTTAAAATCTCATTTTTAATTTGCTTATAAGTACTAAGATTTTTGAAATTTGCATTTTTTATTGACATATTTTTTTACGATAGGGTTAAATGCAACAGATCTTCAAAGAAAATATCGCAATTTTTATCTAGTTTAGAAAATACGAGCGTTCAAAAGCAAGTCTTTTCGTCGTAAATGTGCGGCAAGCTCCCTTAACGAATTAGATTTTTAGTACATTTTTGTTTTCACTATTACCGTCCGCATGTTATGTATAATTAATGCTATCATCTGCCCATAGCAGCCGGCCGGTTAGTTTACTTTCTAACTACAAAAAAAAGATGCAGACGAGCGATTTTTTTTATCGCCGACTCAAGACAAAAAATGCCATTTTTTACGTCTTCTAGAGAGATTTTTCAATCGCGTGTTTTTGTGTACGTGTGTAATATTTTTTTCAAGGCACAATTAAATGCTCCCATGCGGGCTATGTATATAATCTACAATCTAAGTTGCAAAGGTATGTGAACATTTAAGATTCATTCCTTCTTAAGAATACTTTAAAAAAACAATGAATATATTTTATTTGAAACACTGAATGAAAAAAACAGTGATTCAAATAAAAAATATTACTTTTTTTTTAAAGTATTATTTAGAAGGAATTAACAATGATTTTTCAGTGTTAATACACTAACCATAAAAAATATGTTCAAGGTTCATTTTAAATGCATGCCCACAAACAGACACGTGTAGGTTCACGCTTACAAATGCTACAATTTGATTGAGTTCCTAACGACATGAAGCACTAGTTATTGATTATTATTATTTTGTTACTATAGCAACGAATCTCCGTGGTTACAATACAATAAAAATATTAAAAAATGAATGAAAAATATAAATATTTTTAAAATTTAAATATTTTAACACAATTTTAGTAATGGTATCAAAAGTTCTGATACTTTTCATTGCTTCTGACACATGACAAAATTTAGAGTTTTTTAAAATGCACGCATTAGCGCAATTTATTTGAATCGAGGCATTGCTGTCTTAGCACATCCAGTGCCTTATGTATCGAAGGATGCAAAGTTTATTTGATATACAGTGAGGAGGATTTCAGTATAAAAATAAATAGAGCCTAGTCTTCAAAGGCTTTGGGCAGTTCTAGTGTAAAATCAATAGAACTACAACTACAATCTTCGAAATTCGCATTTAAAATTAAATTAGGCTGATTTATTTGGTGAGCGCTGTTTTTGTGTGTATCACACCTCAAGAGTCTTTTAATCTACATTACCGATTGCACTTTTCACTGTACACTTTAAGCTAGAATTCTAAAAAAACTTAATTTTATTCATGCACCCACACGCAAAGATCTCAAACTCTAATAAAAGCAAGTTTTTTTTTTGTGGGAAAATTAATTGAACTAGTTATGTCAATCAGAAATTATATAAATTATGCTGTAATGAATTATCGCTAAAGTTCATAAGAAATCATGACAAATTTGTAAGAAGTTATTGTTACAAGAATAAGTGTGAGAAAAGTCTTAATATTTCAATAAAATTACAATAACGTTCCAATAAACGCGTTTTTAAATGTAAATTTATTTAACGAGTCACAAAATATATGCAAATTATACAAATGACTTCCTAATATCGTTGACCATCTATTTAATACCTATAAGCCATCATCTGTAAACTAATGCCTTGATTTTTATTACTGTTTGTACAATATCCGAATTTTGTTCATGGTTTTGTTCATTCCTTAACTTATAGGTCAGTATGAGGCTGACCACCAATGCTGTAGAAAATGGTTCACTTTGCCAATGTCCCCCCTGTTTCAGGGAAGGTCGGCAGGAGTTGCAGGGTGTATGTTCATTTGAGATTCGGGTTTTTATATTGTAGGTCCACATGCGGCATGCTTAAGCGCGAACTTATACGTGTCTGCTTGTGAAAATGCATGTAATGCGAGTCTTAATTGTTACATATTTTTGCAACTTAGATTAGATTAGATTAGATTAGACACGCAAGCAAGAGCGTCCATCCCTCCATACCATATAGAGCAATTGGGCAGATATAGCACCTCAACAAGCGCTTTCGGAGTTCAAGGCTCAAATCTCGGCACAACAATACTTTACTCATATTCAGCACATATGGAAGGTAGTTTAACTGTTTTTTTGGCTGACCTATATACAGCGTTGAGCAATAGTCGACTCGAGACATCAAAAAGCACTAACCGGTAACCTGCTGTCCCCTATTAATGTCATTATATGCCTATAAACCATTATCCTTATGAACTAACGTTGCTTCCAGAACACCAGATCCTGTAAGAAGATCACAGCGACTAGCCAACCCCTGATAATGCCCATCGGCTAGGGCATTAATTCTAAGTGTAATATTAAGTTGATTTTAATTTTACTTTATTTTAATTTTAATTTGTAATGTGTCTCATTATGAATTTCTGTAAATCATTTATAATTTGTTGTGCTCCTTGACTGATAGGTTGGTACGAGGCTGACCACCCGTGCTGTAAAAATCGGTTCACTTTTGCCAATGCCCCCCCGGTTCAGGTAACGTGCGGCAGAAGTTGCAAGGTTTATGTCCATGTGAGGCTTTCTTTATTTGTATGCACACATGCAGAATTCGTAGGCGCGAACCTACATGTGCCCGTCTGTAGGCATGCATTTCATATGAGACTTAAATATTAACATATCCTTGCAGCTTAGATTAAAGATAATAGATTATAGGAGCAATGGGCGAAACTGTCCAGAATAAATCAACCAGACCACGGCTACATAGCACGAAAAAAGTAATTGTTAGTTCAACAAGTACCGGCCGTGAAAGCTTTAATGTACAATTAATTATCCTTATGACATATTAATATTAATACATGTAATATTTAATTGTTGTTATGTCACAACTCTGCACATTCCTCCATATAGCGTAATAATTACAGATTAATGCTAATAAATAATCTGGAATTAAAAAAAACTATGAACAATTTTTAATTGTCAGGTGTATTAGACACATATATTTTTATAAATAATTCATATGCATTTTCATTTTTATTCTCTATCTTATTAGTTGGAATGAAGCTGACTAACTATGTACTGTAAAAATTTACACTTTTTATAGTGGAATTCTGTTTAAAAAAAAGACTGCATGATTATTTTGTAGAGCATAGTCTAGGCCCTAGGGTAACTGCAATCCGGACTCATTGTCGGAAGGTAGTGAGTTCAATTATTAGCAGCTAAACACAAAAAAAAATACAATTTAATTCCTTAGAATAAACCTCTTATAAAAATATGCATTTAAGAGTGTTGACAGTTGTGTTAAGAATGGTTTATACCTTAAATCTGCCGTTTTTGTTTCTTACACTGTATGATATTAGTTAGGAAGTGACAGTAATGAAAAAAATCTGGCATGTTAACTATTTTGTTATCTAAATTATAAAAGGTTAAAAAATATATATAATTTTAAAATTGGCACCACAAAAAAAATACAGAATTTACGTTTTTTTTCACATTTTTGTCGTTTTTTTCAATTAACTATTTTTTTTCTTTTTAATACAGAACCATACATTGTTTATGCCAATTCAGGCCAATTTGTTTATAATGTCAAAAGTTAGTGAGAAAACTGAATTTATTCAATTTCTTGATTTAAATTTGATATAAGTTTGATTTCATATAAATAACTTGATTCTTTTCATAACTTTCCCTTTTTTACTAATAGCAGAAAGTGTCAGAAACAAAAACGCAAAATTCAGGGTATTAACTCGAGACTGCAACTATTAACCGAGTAGTTCCCATAATGTTGCATGTGACGGGTGGAACCTATTTATTTTTAACACAATCCCAAAGGGTCTTGTTCTCATTTCTTGTAAAGGCTGAGTCTACATTTGCCGGTAGTTTTATCATCAGTTTAAAATTGACACATAAACACGAAATCATTTCTGACATCTTATGTGGGATTCGAGCTCTAGTCCTCTGACATGAAATGCAAGCATTTTCCAATATTACTGAAAGAGACTTGAATATGCTCATCCATCAAACAAGTTTTTCATGATAATATGAGAGGAGTGGATATCTATGCAACTTAGATTATAGATAATTAATCGTCAGGTGCTTAGTCTATGTGTTTGTTATATAATTTTATTGATATTGACCTGTGGACCAGCATAGAGATAAAAAATATACCAAGTCATGCGGGTAATAGAATACTGTATTAAAATACCAACATTACAATGTTTTAATTGATTTTCTTCAACAATGTGGAATCTTTTGACTCCAGTTTATTGATTGAAATGATTGTAAAAATATATAAAATATTTCTGAATAATGAAAATGCATTCCGACAACGTGCCGAGTCTATTACTTACCCTTAAATAGAAATTCTGTAAAGGCTTTGGCCATCCTTAGAAGAATGACATTTTGTAGGCTAAAATGTAAGACATTTGACTTGAATTTTATGATGGCAAAAAAAAGATAGAAGTTCCTACATATAACCATCTTGAAATAACATTACATGCATAAGTATTCCTTGACTAATAGGTTTGTATAAGGCTGACCATTCAAAATGTAAAAAAATATTCACTGTTCCAATGTCTAATCTCTTTGCCAGACCTCTAATGAACATAATTCCTGCAGCTTTTTCCGACTTTCCCTGAAACAGGGGTGACATTGGCCAAGTGAATTGTGTACAGTATGGGTGGGAAGCCTCATACCAACCTTAAAGGCAAGGGATATTTAAAATAATACATTAAAAGAAAAATGATGAAAAATTGTCGTGGATTTATAAATTATCGAGAAACAAAGATTCGTGGTTAAGTTTTACGTAACGCACAGTCTTTGTTATCTCAAGTCAGATTGTAGTATGCTGCAGTATTTACGAGTATACTTACTCTGTGACAACTTATTTACGGATATTCAAATAACAATTATACAAAGTATTTATATAGATCATTAGTTAATCCATTAAGGTAATTGATTCATTGTTATATAAGGCTGTAACAAGAGCGAACATTCCGTAGAAGCAAACGTAGGCAATAAAGGGTAAAAAAATCAAGAAATAAGAATTGAAATTGTATTTGATTTTCGATTTTTTTATATCATGTACGTAAACGTGTATATGTATAAAAAAATACAATCATTTTTACTAATAAATAAGAGGGGCAGTCCGGTCGAAAGCTTAAGTGGTAGAGCGCTTGCGTTCAATGCTACTGGGCTAGGGTTCGATCCCAACTGAGGGCGTGAGAAAACAATTTTTCGTTTCGGCGTTTATTTCAATCGAAAACAGAAATACCGGCAAGGTTTACTCAGCTCTTTCAAGAAATGGAAACCAGGCCTTCCAGGTAACCCCTGCTTAATAGAAGGGGTTGGTGTAAGGCCGGCCCAATTACCTAGGAAAATAAATAGGTTACAAATGCCATATACCACTCCTTCGAGGACAACGCGGTAAGAAGTTGCACCAGATGTGAAGTAAATTACTTAATTTTCAGGCAGTTAATATAGAAACGATTTTGATTATGTACTAACATTAATATCGACGGTTAAAAGGAAGTAGGGCATAAGCAACAAAAACTAAATTGTTCAGGAGTGCAGTTTGAAGATTGAGATTGCAGAAAAATGGCATAACTTTTTTATTTTTTAACATATCGTTAAAATCAAAACTCAGCTCTAGAATTAAAAAAAATAAAGGCATTTAGTGGCATTCCTATTAATGTGGTTTTACGATGTTTTACGAATTTTTTTTTTTGTCACATGCGCCTTTAGGACAAAAAAGGCCAAAATCTTGTCGGTTATACCAAAACCATACTTCGAAAACGCAGTTGTTTTGCTTGGGCATAAACAACAACAAAAATCATCGTAGAGCTATGGGTGTTAGCGCATTAGAAAAAGCGAAAAATTTCAAGTAGGATAGCATTCAAAACTCATTTTTGACCAAAACGTCGCTTATTACCCTACTACCTTTTGTCATGTATGTTCCTTGACTTATAGGTTGGTATGCGGCTGACCACCCTTACTGTAAAAAGTGGTTCACTTTGCCAATGTCACCCCTGTTTCAGGGAAGGATGGTAAGAGTTGCAGGGCTTATGTTCATTTGAGATTGGGTTTTTATATTGCAGGTCCACATGCGGCATGTGTTAGCGCGAAATTATACATGTCTGCTTGTGGGAATGCATTTAATATAAATCTTAAATGATATATATCTTTGCAGCTTAGATTAGATTAGACCTACTTCCTTTAAGCCGTCGATATGTACGTAGGTACATTAATTTCAAAAATATATTTTTAATTTTGGGTTAATATGATCGTTTCCAAGAAAGGACCCGACTTTTTGACCCAAACCTTTACCCACACCTTTTAAATAGATATCTACCTCTTTTTATAAAAACAGGGTGAAATTTTGAATTTTCAATATGAAATCATTTGCATAATTGGTCAACCGAAATATAAACCAAAAAAAACTTTTTGACCTTTTACTATTTCAATTTCTTGACACAAAATAAGAAAGGTCTGTAACAATAGTTTTGTCTTTTTTGACCCCTTGCGATTGAAAATTCTAATGTGTTCTATTTATTTGTTGTTAAATAGACCTTAAAAGTGTAAATAAACACTGGAATACGATGACATGTGTGTTAAAGGCGGCAGTCTGTAAACGTATGAGTTGACGCTTACACGTGTTGCATCTAAATCTAAATCTAAGTGGCAAAGATATGTATCATTTAAGATTCATGTTAAATGCATTCCCACAAGCAGACACGCATTATTTCGCGCTCACACATGCCGCATGTGGACTTACAATATAAAAAACCCAATCTCAAATGATCAGGATGCTTCCATATTAAATATTCATATCACAGTGGCATAACGAAAGCAAGAAAGAAGAAAAAAATCGATTTCGATAAAGATCCAAAAAAAGTTCAATGCTCTACAGCCGATCGTGAAAGCCTACTTTTATTTTAATTTTGATAAGTACTTAAATTTTTCATTCATATAAATATATTATTTTCAAAAATACCAGTTATAGATTGTTAACACATATTTAAGTATAGCTACGAATATCTATGACTAATACACACATGAATTTCGACTTTCTATAATTAAATTAATTTGTCAATTAACGGTTGATAATTCCGGTCGATAGCTCAGTCGGTAGAGTACTTGCATTCCATGCCGAGAGCTCGGGTTCGCATCCCACCGAGAGTGTGAGAAATTATTTCCGTTTCGGTGTTTATTTCAAAATCCAAAATAAAATGCCGGCAAGGTACTCGTATACTCAGCTTTCATAAGAAATGAGTACTAGCCCCCTCAGGAGCTGCGAAACCCCTGCTTCAACTGAAGTGGTTTGCATTAGACCGGCCCCCTTACATGTGAAATTTAAATGAGTTACATTTGCCACATGCGAAACCTACACCTTTACACTATATGTGAAGCTTATTTGCGTTTTTTTTTACGTTTTCTTTATAATCTATAATCTATGTAAGTTGCAAAGATATATTAACATTTAAAGCTCATATCAAATGCATGCCCACAAACAAACACGGGTAAATCTATAATCTATAATCTAAGCTGCAAAGATATGTTGACATTTAAGGCTCATATTAAATGCATGCCCACAGACAGGCACATGTAGGTTCGCGCCTACGCATTTTGCATGTGTGTAGACAAATGTGCGCGCTTGCAAATGCTGAATGTGTACCTACTTATGTACAAATAAAATCCAAACCTCAAATGAACATAAACCGCACAACTTTTGCCGACCTTCCCTGACGCAGGTGGTGACATTCGCAAAGCGAAACATTTTTTACAGTATGGCTGGTCAGCCTCATACCAACCTTCACAATTTACAATTACGCAAAATCCACATTTTACAATTTAACCAATCAAAATACTATAAAAATGTACTCACTTATTAAAAAAATATATATAAAACCTCCTCCCGTCTTTCCCCCAGGCCTTTCACACTTGGGGGATGAATTTCCTACAAACGTTTTTTCTCAAAAAAAAACACATTTATAAATATACACCAAATTCCAAACGCGGCCTTTTGGGCGATTCGCGCGAACCAAATCCGAAAAAAAAAAACACTACATGCACTTGAAATGTTTCACTTTTTAGGGTTGAATTTTTTAAGGGTTGCTCGCACGCAGATTGTTGTTTAGTTGGTTCAGACTGGCTCGGCGACTTGCGGACAGTGCCTCGGCGCGCATCTGTTAGTGAACGCGAAGGAAATGGCTCTCGCTGCGGTTCGGACATCATACATATAAGTTTACTCCGCCGACTACCCACTTCTACTTGCAACTTGATGCGATCGTTAGACGGCGGAGTTGTAAGTGAAATGATGTTATGCACAAAATAAAAATGAACAATAAAATACTGGATTATACATACATATATAATAGTGGGTTCAATTAAAAGTGCAGTAATAATGTATGATTAAATAGTTATAATGGATATTAAAGTAAATATTGGATTAACTTCAAAGTGTATTTTTTCTGAATACATTTTAATAGACTTTGGAATTTCGCTTACATTTTAAGCGCTAGGCAGTTAACGAACTTGATAGTCACTAGAGTTTTCTTAAATATTTATGATATTATTTTCCTTTTATTCGTAACTAAAATCACATTTGCAAATACTTACTTTTTAAAGTTGTTGGTACTTTTGACAGAAATTCACTTTAGAATCAACAGAATGCGTTATTTTTTTTTTCAAATTAATAGAACACTATCAAATTTGTATATAACATAATAATTACATATATTTTGCTTTTTTTGCCTTTAATTCTAAATTTTTCAGATTGTAGACTATTATACAGCAATATCTAAAGAAAAATGTTCCAATTATTAATATGGTGAGTGCTGTTTTTAGTGAATCACACATCAAGAACCATTTGAGAGCTCAGTTGTCTGTTGAACCAGGATCAAATTTATGGTCAAATGACGCATGCGGGGTTTGAACCAGCCTAATTCTATTCCAAATACGCTAGAAAAATCAGCCACTTGACTCCCTCGGTCATAACATTGTTGCTTATTTTACTATAAGAATAAACATCATTCTCGAAACGTTGAGAATTGTTACATGCGAAGTTTTACAAGAACATCCGACCAAAAACTGGACCAATCTCGAATAATACAAATCAATAATAAATATAAATTATAAAAGTAATAATAATAATAATATAACTATGATTTATTTGATGAGCGCTGTTTTTGTGTAAATCACACCTCAAGAGCCCTCTGCGAGCTTGGCCGTCGCTATAGAAAGTGTCAATTCTCAAGCAAGACCGGGATTCGAACCCATGACCTTCCATTTTCTAGTCCTAGGCGCTAACCACTAAAGTAAAGACCGGTCAAGTACCTAGCATCTATTTATTTCTAATGAGAATTCACAGATTTTTTTATTAACTCACACAGGCAAACACAGGACACAAGTCGGTGTTATAGCCGAGGGGTAGAGGCGCATGTTCGACTTGCGTATTTGGAACCGAATAACGTTGGTTCAAATCTTGCGTCTAGCCCACTTGACCATAACTTCGATCCTGGTTCAACAGATGCCATTGCATTCACACAAGCTTCTGCTTTCGCATGAAGACAACTGGCCAAGCAAAATAAGTTGGTGGATTGCATTCCTTTCCACAAATCTATTTAAAAAAAACTGCATATTCGTTACAATATGCATACAATAGGGTAGTTGCAGTGGTAGGGAAAACGGTTGAAAATAATATAGTTCTGTAGAGAACATTTCAAGGATCACAACCATGTATTTTTTGTGTAGTAAAAATAAAAATATCATTGATAATTTAAAAAAATAAAATGCGGAGAATTTTAGTCGCGCCAAAACGCAGCGCGTTCGACTTCGCGAATCTTGACGTCAAAATGACGTCAAGATTCGCCACTGGGCCCGCCGATACCTACACTCCGAAAATGCATCGGCGTCATATCTGCCTAAATAAACAAAATTACCCTTTTTCCGAAAATCGAGAATACGCTATTTTTAAAGAGCTTTAGTTTAAAAACTAAGCAAGATATTTTTTTTTTGAAAACGCAGATGCATTTAAAAAAATGTATTCTACCATTTTATACAAGGAAAAAAATATGTGATACTTCCCTATTATCCAATAACATCGATACACTTCAGTGTCATATAAATCCGCTGGCTAATGATTGAGCACAATGTTTCCCGCTATGACGCGAGATCACACTGCATTGTAGTGCAGGTGATCTGATCACTTGCGTGTCTGCGCACAGACATGGCTGAAACGTCACAGCATTGGCACGTGTCTGTGTCAACAAGTCACTGCATATTTCCCATAAGTAACATTACACCTTTGTAATATGAAAATGAAAATGGCGGTACACTAATCTAATCTAATCTAATCTAGAAAGAAATGGCGGTTGATTTGTGATGTTGGCGGCTAGGGTTTGTTAAAGTGAAATTGGTTTTATGATTTAGTTTTTTATGTCCATGTATATACTGTTATTTTTATTCTTTGATTTAAAAAATGTAATTTGTCATGTATGTTCCTTGACTTATAGGTTGTTATGCGGCTGACCACCCATAATATAAAAATTGGTTCACTTTGCCAATGTCACCCCTGTTTCAGGGAAGGACGGCAAGAGTTGCAAGGCTTATGTTCATTTGAGATTGGGTTTTTATATTGTAGGTCCACATGCGGCATGTGTTAGCGCGAAATTATACATATCTGCTTGTGGAAATGCATTTAGTATAAATCTTAAATGATATATATCTTTGCAGCTTAGATTAGATTAGATTAGATTAGATGTCGTAGAGTAAAAATCTGATCAACACAGCCTCTACCGGCCATAAAGCCGGACTGTATGTACACAATTTTTCTAGAGACTCTAAGGGTCTATGACACTTGTTGTAGTGCCGCAGAGGTGCTGCCGACCCTGATGTATGGAAGCGAGTCGTGGACGGTGAATGAAAGTAAATAAGGTATGCACCGTAGAAATGGCACATTTGAGAAGTGTGTCAGGAAAAACACTGAAAGATAGAGTGATAAACGAATTGGTTATGTGGAGTAAAAGAAAGCGTGAAAGTGAAAGTTTAAAGAAGTGTGATGCAATGGTTTGGACATATTGAAAGGATGAATGAAGACCGACTGACAAAAAAAGTGTATAAAAGAAATGTAATAGGTAAGCGTGGAAGGGGAAGACCTAGGAAAGAATGTATTAATCAGATAAGTGAGATTGCGAATGAATGGAATTTACAGAGTGTAAACAAGATAAGAGAGTGCGTGAAAAGAGTGATGAAACTAGATGAGATATATTTGGATAATTGTTTTTTTTTTAAAAGCGCTGTTTTCGTGTGTAGCACACCTCAAGGGACCTTTTTTTGTTTGGTTTGTCTTTATTCCTCACTCACTCACACAAAACTTTAAGTTCACCCACTCATACATAATTTTTAGTCCATAAATGACTGACTGAACATTGCAAGGAGAGTCAAGTGGAGACACTTGTCTGGAGGTAGCGGCCACCTCTAGAGGAATGGCGGCAGGATACAATATAAATTTAATACAAAAGAAAAAAATCATGCGGATGCAACTTGTCTCCGAATGGTTTGCATTTGTGTGGTAATGTCTTGCTCTTTTTAATTCCTTGGCTTATAGGTTGGTATGAGGCTGACCACACATGTTTCAGGGAAGGACTTTAGAAGAATATACTGTTTTTTTCCATAATTATTTGGTGAGACTTGACTTTTTTCCTTGACTTATAGGTTGGTATGCGGATGACCAGCCATGCTGTAGAAATTGGTTCACTTTGCCAATGTCACCCCTGTTTCAAGGAAGGTCGGCAGGAGTTGCAGGGTGGCGGCAAGAATTGATTTTTATATTGTAGGTTCACATGCGGCATGCGCAAGCGCGAACTTGCACGTGTCTGCTTGTGAGAATGCTTATAACGTGAATCCCCAATGTTACATATCTTTGCAACTTAGATTAGATTAGATTTTTTGACTACTAGTAGATACTAAAAAAATATTATTATTATTATTGGCATTATTATTACTGATTTGATTTGATATGATTTGATACGACATATTTTGAAAGGCAAGGCAACTCTACATTTTTCATAATTTAATACTGTGTTTTTATGGCATTGACGGCAACGTGTCTGCTTATTTTGGTTTACTATAATATGATTCTGACCATCATATCTTGAATCTATGATGCCCTTCTGAGATGGTCTTCACTCTGTGCCAGTTTCTGCAGAACAACCACAGGTTTCCAGATATAATTAGACGCTATACGGCGACAATACTCCTGAAGAACTAACGGGTTTTCTTCGAATGTTCGGTGTAATTGCCAAGCATTATGTAAAATTAATTCGAAACAGAAGAACAAAGGGCTCGAATACCATTTATTTTCCCGTATTACGCAACTAAGCTACACATATAGTGTAACTTCTTGCCTGTGTTATCCCCGAAGGGGTCGCATGTGGCGATTCGGGACCTATTTATTTTTACGGGTAAGGGAGCCGGCCTCACACCAACCACTTTCAGTTGAAGTGGGGGTTTCTCAGCTCCCGGGAGGGGCTGGTTCTCATTTATTGTGAAGGCTGAGTAAACCTTGAGATCGAACCCTTGCTCTCGGCATGGAATGCAAGCATTCTACCAATTGAGCTATCGACCTTATTACGAGCTTGGTCGTCGTCGCTACTAAGTGCCAATTCTCAAGCAAGACCCAGTTGCTGTAAGGCTGGATGGACCTTTGGTGACCGGTCATTGGTAAAGGTGTATGAATTTCTCAACCCAGCGAAGAGCAAATTTTAAAATATTAATGGTTTATTTTTTTGTGCTCCGCCGGGATTCGAACCCACAACCTTTCATTCATAGTCCGAAGTGTTACCACTGGACTACGAACCGGTCTGATAGTTGATCCCGTATTGAAGCTCGATACTCATCAATATTTTCATCAGCTCCATCGAAACCTTCCATATATTGGTTATATAATTTTATCATGTAGGTATGGCTGTTGAACCCGTATTTTCTTTTTGCGAATAACGATTTACTAGACCGATAGGATTAATTCCAGCTCCTGAAGAGGCAACAGTGACAATCCTATTGTCATGCCATTTACAGACAATATTTCCCTTATTATCTCTTGAAGTTGCGTAACTTTTGGAGAGTGTGGATCCAAATCAGTGTTTTGCCATAGGCGTCCAACTTTACTGAGTTTTATTTTCTTTTTTTGAGGAAGTTTTTGCTCAATAGAACCAGGGGTAACTTCATATTCCAAGCAGAAATTAGAATCACCATCATGGACTAAATGTGCAGGTGCTCGGAGCTAGAAACCTGGTAGATTATTTATTGTTCCAGCCTTTTCGTCTCCAGAATCTTCATCCAAAAATGGAGCTGTTGCATTTTCAGGGGGTTCGATGATTATAGCCCTTGCTCTAATATTATTTTCTGTTTCTAGTATTTCCACAATTACATTTTAACGATAAGCCTTTCGACATCTTGTGAAAGGCCTGTTTTAACTTTATAATATATATATATTTGAGCTCTTTGACGACTAAATGTTTTACATTTAGTAGTTTACTATATCGATTATTTTATTTGATAAAATAGATAAGTTTTCTTTTGTTAAATAAAATAAACTTGTACCTAAGTAAACAAACATCAATCTAAACTTCTTCTTTTTATATTTATTAGGAAAATCAACAGAATTAAAAACAGGATTAAAAGCAAGAGTAGACAAGAAGCCAATTACAGGTCCTCACGTACAAAGACAATTTAAATTAAACAAAGGAGAAGAGTATTAGAAGAGATTATACTTTCTTCACTACCGTACTGCATTGTATGTGATTTATAATAATAATAATAATAAAATCTGTATTCCAGCCCGGTCACGCGGAGGCTGCAATACGTGACTGGCCATATAAAAAAGAAATACATTGATACTGTCAGAACTTCAGACCAATCAGTCTACTCAGTATACCAGGAAAAGTCTTCTGTAAGGTGATTATAAAAAATGTGATTCTGACTACTAGCAAAAGGGTTTCCGATATACAGTCCGGCTTTATGGCCGGTAGAGGCCGTGTTGATCAGATTTTCACTCTACGACAACTTGTTGAAAAACAATTGTCGGTGAGGGGGAAACTATTCACGGCCTTTGTGGATCTGGAAAAGGCTTTTGACTCAGTGGACAGAGGTATGTTGTGGGATGTTTTGAAAGCATACGGAGTGAATGGAGCTCTACTCAATGCGGTGCATGCGAACTATGAGAATAGTATGGCCTGCATTCGTATTGATGGTGAGTATAGTGAATGGTTTGAAGTTTTTAAGGGTGTAAGGCAAGGATGTGTGATGAGCCCATGGCTATTTAACATAGCCATGGACAAGTGTGTTCGAGATGCTAGACTTGATGATTGTGGATTAATGATAGGAGAGAGCAAAGTAAGCGTTCTACTGTATGCGGATGATGCAGTCCTTGTATCTGATTCAGCAGTGGAATTGCAAATGATGCTCTCTAGATTGAACGAAGCTTTGAAAGGTAATAATTTGAAGTTGAATGCAAGAAAGACGAAAGTTTTGATTTTTGAAAGAGATGATGAAAATATGAATTTAAAATTAATGGAATGAATGTTGATGTTGTAAATGAGTTTGTATATTTGGGAAGTAAGTTTGAAAAAGATGGAAGAATGACCGGTGAATTTGAAAGAAGAATAATGAAAGGCAGGTGTGTACTGGGTGCGACCGCTTGCATCGCCAGGAACCAAAATCTCTCAAAAAATGTTAGATTGGCGGTGCACGGTGGTATACTAGTGCCAACCTTGATGTATGGAAGTGAAGCCTGGACGGTGAGTGAAAGGGAAATTAGTAAAGTCCATACAGTAGAAATGGACTATCTAAGAAGTATGATTGGGAAAAAACGAAGTGACAGGGTGAGGAATGATTTTGTAAGAGAAGAATGTGGTGTAAGGGAAAGTGTGAAAGTGAAGATTAAAAGAAGTATGTTAAGATGGTTCGGGCATTTGGAGAGAATGAGAGATGAAAGATTGACGAAGAAAGTATATGTTGCTAGAATAGATGGATGTCGTGGTAGAGGAAGACCGAGAAAAGTATGGAAGGATCAAATCTCTGAAATAGCGAATGAATGGGATATCCAGAGTCATAATAAAAGGAGGACTTGTATGAAAAAGGTTATGACTCTGCATGAAATGAAAGAAGTATGCAAGGACAGGAAGAAGTGGCGGCTAATCTGCAATGTTGATTTCTAATGTTGGTGTATTCATTTGCTACATTTTTTTGCATAGGAAATTTTTGACTTTTTTTGTATAGATTTCTTTGTAAGGTTTTGTTCTTTTTTATATTTAAATGTAATTTATTATTCATATTCCTTGACTTATAGGTTGGTATGAGGCTGACCACCCATACTGTAAAAAATGGTTCACTTTGCCAATGTCACCCCTGTTTCAGGGAAGGTCGGCAAAAGTTGTGGGGCTTATGTTCATTTAAGGTTTGGATTTTATTTGTAAGTACACATTCAGCATTTGTAAGCGCGAACTACACTTGTTGGTTTGTGGGCATACATCTGAGAGCTTTAAATGAATATATCCTTGCAACTTAGATTATAGATTATAGATTATAGATTGATTGAATGGGATATACAAAGTGAGCGTAAAAGAAGAAAATGCATGAAAAAGGTGATGGATATGAATGAATTGAAGGAGGTATGTAAGGATAGGAAAAAATGGAGGCAACTCTGCAGAGGCTCTGGCCACCCCTAGCGGAATGGCGACAGAGTTACAGTTACAGTTACAGTACTCGTATGAGCCTATTGTTCCAAAATCGGAACACCCAACTTTGCAAACCCCTAATAACGACAATATCAATAATTTCTGTATATTATGAGTAAAATACCGTAGCGTATATAAAGTAGATAACAAATATTCAAAAATTGTTTTCATAGGACCAAAAATGCAAAAGTAATAATTACCTAAGTTGAGAAAAACGTTGATATCGTCCAATATTATACTCCAATGTTTCTAATACGAGTATATCACGACGTCGTTACAGGTCTATGCACGTTTACATACTAATCAAGCAAGCTACACTAGCACTATCACCCACTTAATACTTTTCACGAAACTTTTTGTTGATCCTTAATGGGGCATCCACACGCTTGCCAAGGAATTACAAGCCAAGCGTGTGGACGGCCGTTTGGCTAGGCTGGGGGCGTGGTTTGTGCCGCCTTGGCTTGGCTTGTCGCCGATCTTTCCGTTTTTTGACGCAAGTCAAAGGGAATTCACGCATGCGCATGCCAGGCACACACATACTTGTGCGCGCGCATTCTGGTACGGTACGGTTTCTATGAATTTTGGTCATCCACCATCGTCTTTGCCGAATTATTCGTTTCTTTTTAGTTTTTCTAGTGAAAGGATTTCCGATATACAGTCCGGCTTTATGGCCGGTAGAGGCTGTGTTGATCAGATTTTTACTCTACGACAACTTGTTGAAAAACAATTGTCGGTGAGGCGGAAGCTGTTCACGGCCTTTGTAGATCTGGAAAAGGCTTTTGACTCAGTGGACAAAGGTATGTTATGGGATGTTTTGAAAGCATACGGAGTGAATGGGGCTCTCCTAGGTGCGGTGCATGCAAACTATGAAAATAGTACAGCATGTGTTCGTATTGATGATGAGTATAGTGAATGGTTTGAAGTTTTTAAGGGTGTAAGGCAAGGATGTGTGATGAGCCCATGGCTATTTAACATAGTCATGGACAAGTGTGTTCGAGATGCTAGACTTGATGATTGTGGATTAATGATAGGAGAGAGCAAAGTGAGTGTTCTACTGTATGCGGATGATGCTGTTCTTGTATCGGACTCAGCAGTAGAATTGCAAACGATGCTCTCTAGATTGAACGAAGCTCTGCTAGGTAATTATTTGAAATTGAATGCAAGTAAGACGAAAGTTTTGATTTTTGAAAGAAATGAAGAAAATACGAACTACGAATTTAGAATAAACGGAATGAATGTTGATGTGGTAAATGAGTTTGTATACTTGGGAAGTAAGTTTGAGAAAGATGGAAGAATGACAGGTGAACTTGAAAGAAGAGTAATGAAGGGCAGGTGTGTACTGGGTGCCACAGCTTGTATCGCCAAAAATCAAAACATTTCTAAAAATGCTCGATTGGCGGTACGCAGTGGCATACTTTTACCCACCTTGATGTATGGAAGCGAGGCCTGGACGGTGAATGAAAGTGAAATTAGTAAAGTCCATACTGTTGAAATGGACTTTCTAAGAAGTATGATTGGGAAAAAACGGAGTGACAGGGTGAGGAATGATTTTGTAAGAAAAGAATGTGGTGCAAAAGAAAGTGTGAAAGTGAAGATTAAAAGAAGTTTGTTAAGATGGTTTGGGCATATGGAGAGAATGAATGAGGAAAGACTGACGAAGAAAGTATATGTTGGTAGAATAGATGGATGTCGTGGTAGAGGAAGACCGAGAAAGGTATGGATGGACCAAATATCCGAAATTGCGAATGAATGGAATATCCAGAGTCATAATAAAAGAAGAGCTTGTATGAAGAAGGTTATGACTCTGGAGGAAATGAAAGAAGTATGCAAGGATAGAAAGAAATGGCGGTTGATCTGTGATGTTGGCGGCTAGGGTTTGTTAAAGTGAATTTGGTTTTATGATTTAGTTTTTTATGTCCATGTATATATTGTTATTTTTATTCTTTGATTTTAAAAAATGTAATTTGTCATGTATGTTCCTTGACTTATAGGTTGTTATGCGGCTGACCACCCATACTATAAAAATTGGTTCACTTTGCCAATGTCACCCCTGTTTCAGGGAAGGACGGCAAGAGTTGCAAGGCTTATGTTCATTTGAGATTGGGTTTTTATATTGTAGGTCCACATGCGGCATGTGTTAGCGCGAAATTATACATATCTGCTTGTGGGAATGCATTTAGTATAAATCTTAAATGATATATATCTTTGCAGCTTAGATTAGATTAGATTAGATTCTCTCTTTTTGTTTTTTTTTTTTTTTTCTAATTAAAAATAAGTTTATCCAAATGTTATAGCTAAAAGCTGGACGTCCGCCATGCTTGTTTATTCAAACACACACAGACGCACGCACAAGCGTGTGGATGACCCTGTTTGGTTTTCCAAGAGCTTGCAAGCGCTTGCAAGCCCTTGCCTCAAGAAGCTTGCCGCAAGCGTGTGGATGAGCCATGATACCCTAAATCTGCCGTTTTTTATCTTACACATCATGCTCTTAGCAAAAGACTTACAGTAACGAAATAAATCATGCATATTTATTAATTTTTTACCTTAATTATAAAGTTTGAACAAAATATACAACTAAGAATTGCCACCACAAAAAATATTTACAAAAACACGTTTTTATCACATTTTTAGCTATTTTTTCGTGGGTGCTATGATTAAAATTAAAAAAAAATATTTCTTAGTTTCAGTTTTTCCATATTTACTAAAAAACTATTGACATTATAACAAAATGCTCTGATATTTCACTAAACAATGTATTAGTTCTGTAATTAAAAAGAAAAAACAATCCAAAATATAGCACACACGAAAAAGTATTTTTTTAATGTGTTTTTGTGGTGGCAATTCTTCAGTTATACATCTTGTTTAAATTTAATAATTAAGATAAAAAAATAATAAACATGCTTGATTTTTTTTGATAACTGTTACTCTTTTGCTAAGACCATAAAGTTTGATAAACAAAAACGGCAGATTTAGAGTAAAAAAGAGCCTTAAGAAGTAAAAAAAAATTGCAACGAGTCCAGTGTTCAGAAATCGGATCACTAGGCTTCTAAATCTAAATCTAAATCTAAGCTGCAAAGATATGTATCATTTGAGATTCATATTAAATGCATTCCCACAAGCAGACATGCATAATTTCGCGCTTACACATGACGCATGTGGACCTACAATATAAAAAACCCAATCTCAAATGAACATAATCCCTGCAACTCTTGCCGACCTTCCCTGAAACAGGGGTGACATTGGCAAAGTGAACCTTTTTTTACAGTATGGGTGGTCAGCCTCATACTAACCTATAAGTCAAGGAATACAAACTATTAATTACATTTGGGTATATATAACAAATAAACACTAAACAATTAAACAGTAAAAATGAAAACCTACAAAACACATTCTATAAAAAAGTGAAAAATATTTTTTTGAAAGCCTCAGCCTTAAACGCCAGCATTACAGATCAACCGCCATTTCTTTCGGTCCTTGCATACTACTTTCATTTCATCCAGAGCCATAAACTTTTTCATACAAGCTCTTCTTTTATTATGACTCTGGATATCCCATTCATTCGCTATTTCGTAAATTTGGTCCATCCATACCTTTCTCGGTCTTCCTCTAATCCATCGAAAGTAAAATTAATGGTAAAGCATAATGGACACTTCAGTTCTAATGTTCCGGAGACGATGGATCTGAGAATGGCGGTACACAATGGCATATTGTTACCGACTTTGTTGTATGGAAGTGAAGCATGGACAGTGAACGATAGCGAAATGAGTAAAGTATGTACGGTGGAAATGAAGCATTTGAGAAGCATGACAGGAAAAACTCTGAGGGATAGAGTTAGGAATGAATGGGTAAAAAAAAATGTAATTTGAAAGAGGATGTGAAAGTTAAGGTACAAAAGAATGTGATGAGATGGTTTGGACATGTGGAAAGAATGAATGATGATAGACTGACAAAGTATGTATACAAAGAAAGTGTGAAAGGAAAAAGAGGGAAGGGACGACCGAGAAAAGTATGGAGTGATCAGATTGAAGAGATTGTGAAAGAATGGGATATACAAAGTGAGCGTAAAAGAAGAAAATGCATGAAAAAGGTGATGGATATGAATGAATTGAAGGAGGTATGTAAGGATAGGAAAAAATGGAGGCAACTCTGCAGAGGCTCTGGCCACCCCTAGCGGAATGGCGACAGAGTTACAGTTACAGTTACAGTTCAATTTTTTTAAGTTTACAACTTTTACTTACAAGAAACAAAAAAAGTCTGTGATAAAAACTGTTCGAATGAAATCGAAACTCTGTTTTTTGCAGGACAACTTTCGTCTTCTAGCAGATGTAGAAAAAAACTTAGCAATACAATAGCAATATATTTTTTTGAACAGGAAGCCTTCTTCTTCGTTTGCAATTTGCTATTGAAAAAAACTCTGCTGTCAAAATAAATTACAGTTATTATTTATTTTATTGTTTCAATTTTGTTGTTCGGGAATTTTCGTTTATTTCTCACGAGTAGAACATAGTAAAGTTTACGGAAAATATAAAAGCGTGATTTCTCCCAAAATCTGCCATTTATGTTTTTTACACTTTGTGGTCTTAGCAAAAGAGTTACAGTGATGAAGAAAATCAAGTTCAAACAAACAAAAACGGCAGATTTTGGGGGAAATCCGGCTTTAATATTTTCCGTAAACTTTACTTTTCTCAAGTTTTGCAACTCTTACTAAGGGTACTGGAAATTTTGTTGTTTTTTACAAGATTTTTGAAAAATCAAATGACTTTCTGACCGACCTTCATTCGCATTTTTTTATGTTGTTGAATATTTAAATTTGAATTGATATGTTTTTATCGCATATTATTAATAATATATTTAAGGATATACAAATTTATTCAGAATCTTCACATTAAAATTCTCAAATATCAACAAAAAAGTAGCGAACGATAATTCGCAGATTCGTCATTATTTGACACTGCACTTAAATTAATATTTTTTTTACCGGACGTAACATTTTTTTGCTCGGTGCATCAAAAAATAAGCAACGTTCGCAAAAAAAATTGTGTAGTTTTTAATACCTGGTTTGGTACTTTCTCCTAGCTTCAAAACAGGTACAGCGAAGTCTAGCCAATTTTTTCAATCAAATATTATCCATTCTAATCACGAAGATATTAAATTATTATTTTTTACTTTTTTTGTTTTATTAAAGTACCTACAACCAATAAAATTATTTGCACGAAATTTGTATTTTTTCGATGTTTTTCTGAGCCGTCATTTTTCTATTTATCGACCTATGAAACCGTATAAACTATCTGCAAAAAATTAGTATTAGAATTTTAATTTTTATTTTATCCTGTTTTTGTTTATTTTTTGATACATTTCTTTATTAACCCATTTACATGTTGATTAATTTTGATATTTGACACCGTACCGTAGTCTAGTGTTTTACACTTCTGACTCGTAAATGGAAAGGTGTGAGTTCGAAACTCGACGGAGAGCAAAACTATACCATTTATATTTTCTAATATGAATTCGCTGGATTGAAAAATTCTGATACCTTTAGCGAAAACCGGTCACCAAAGGTCCATCCAGCCTTAAAGCAAATGGGTCTTTCTTGAGAATTATATAAATTTTCTGTAAACACACTAATCAATAACACTCTGGTACGCAATCCATCCCATTTTTTAACCATATTCCGGAGAAAGCAATGTCTAAGAAAAAACAAAGATGATACAAATTCAACACATCAGTCCCTCATACTCTCAAACAATGACATTCACGACTAGTTTTTTTCTTCCCCCCCCCCCCCCCCCATCAGGGTTAATTTATTGGTTTTGGAGTGATGTTTTCCGGGATCTGTTGCCGTGGTCTATGGGAGCCGGAGCTTCCGGATCATTTTTATCATCCTCATCATCATACATCACGCTGAAGAAGCCCATCGTAGAAATGGGTGAAACGTCCGGAAGCTCCAGCTCCCATAGACCACGGCAACAGATCCCGAAAAACATCACTCCAGCATCGTCAGCCGGCCGTGTAAGTCTAAAACTCTTACGGGGCTATTCTTAGACATTTTAGTCGTCGGTTGAGCCCACGCTTTGACAAACTAATGATGCATTTGTAAAAAGACCTGTCAATCCAAGATGGCCGCAAGTGAACAGCTGATTTGTTTTCATACAAATATTACAAAATTCGGTAGGTTAGAATGACCGTGCTGATGGAGCTTCCAGCTCGTGGGCTCAACCGACGACTAAAATGTCTAAGAATAACCCCGTTATTCATTTATTGGTTTGTTTTTTTTTTTTTTTACTTAATTTTAACTCTCAACTAGTGATGCAACGAATAGTGAATTCGGTCATCCACCGAATATGCGGCATGAAGCCAGACCGAATATCGAATATTCGCCAATTATTCGGCAGCAGCTGTCCACCGCCTTCCGAGTCTTCACTATTGGTCTCCCAATTCTAAGCTGCAAGGATATATATCATTTAAGATTCATATTAAACGCATTCCCACAAGCAGACATGTTTATACATGCCGCATGTGGACCTACAATATAAAAACCCAATCTCAAATGAACATAAGCCCTGCAACTCTTGCCGACCTTCCCTGAAACAGGGGTGACATTGGCAAAGTAAACCATTTTTTAAAGTAGGTATGGGTGGTCAGCCTCATACCAACCTATAAGTCAAGGAATATTAACAATTAAACAACAAACAATTAAACAATACAAATTAAAACCTACAAAACATATTCCTTAAAAGAAGTTAAAATTAAAAAATTGAAAGCCTTAGCCTTAAACGCCAGCATTACAGATCAACCGCCATTTTTTTCCGTCCTTGCATACTTTTTTCATTTCTATAATAATCTTATGGATGAAAAAAATGGCGGTTGATCTGTAATTCTAATCTAATCTAATCTAAGCTGCAAAGATATATATCATTTAAGATTTATATTAAAAGCATTCCCACAAGCAGATATGTATAATTTCGCGCTAACACATGCCGCATGTGGACCTACAATATAAAAACCCAATCTCAAATGAACATAAGCCTTGCAACTCTTGTCGTCCTTCCCTGAAACAGGGGTGACATTGGCAAAGTGAACCAATTTTTTACAGTATGGGTGGTCAGCCGCATAACAACCTATAAGTCAAGGAACATACATGACAAATTACATTTTTAAAATCAATAAACAACAATATACCTATACATTGACATAAAAAACTAAATCACAAAACCAATTTCACTTTAACAAACCCCAGCCGCCAACATCACAGATCAACCGCCATTTCTTTCTATCCTTATATACTTCTTTCATTTCCTCCAGAGTCATAACCTTCTTCATACAAGCTCTTCTTTTATTATGACTCTGGATATTCCATTCATTTTAATTTTTCATCCCATTAAATCCCGCGCGTCATGGCGAGAGGCTTTTCTTGGCAGTTGGAAACGTTTATGAAGAAAAACTTAATCGCCTGCTTCCAGATAAAGCTGACAAGATAGCCTTTCTTCGAGGTATTATAAAGTTTAATCTTAGTTGGATGTGTAGTCGAAAACGTTTGTGTCCAAATAATTAAATAATAAAGAGTGAAAATAAAACAGTGTTTTGAATAACTAAAGACAAGATGAATTTTCACAGTGTTAATGCACCAACCATCCAAAATATTATAAAGGTTAATTTTTTATCTTGTACTGTAAATGCACTCGTTTTCATATGATGCAATGATTTGTTTTTTACACGCATTCTTTGATCTTCACTATTCAAATTATCATTTAACATCTCACCGCTATAACTGACAAGTTTTTATACCTGCTTTTTGATGAAACATAAAAAAAAACGTTGGGTAATAGAAGCAGGCGATACTGACCATTTTAACAAACGCATAAAAAACAGTGCTTTTCAACGACACACAGAACGAATTCAGTCCGGTTTGTTTATGGGTTTTTTTATCCGGTGCCGGATTGGAAGTCTATGAATGTATGGGAATATATATCGCCACTAATCTAATCTAATCTAATCTAAGCTGCAAAGATATATATCATTTAAGATTTATATTAAATGTATTCCCACAAGCAGATATGTATTATTTCGCGCTAACACATGCCGCATGTGGACCTACAATATAAAAACCCAATCTCAAATGAACATAAGCCTTGCAACTCTTGCCGTCCTTCCCTGAAACAGGGGTGACATTGGCAAAGTGAACCAATTTTTATATTATGGGTGGTCAGCCGCATAACAACCTATAAGTCAAGGAACCACAAGAAGCCACCTTAAATATAAAACTGAATATGTGCTGATTCACAGATTTGAGAAATCGTGGATTTAACACAAATTATTGGGAGTAACTTCTCATAATAAGTTAACTAATTATAATGTAATACTCATAACAAACTTCTAAAATACAGGATTTTTACACATTTTTAGTTTCAAATAAAAGCGACAAATAAAAGGAAACAATGAGGTAGAAAAATAAAGGAGTCACCCATAAATGTAAATAACACATTTAAAAATGAAAAAATGTGACAATCAAAACAATTCACCCTACTGATATCTTTGTAACCAGTCCAAATAAAAATATCTGAAGTAAGTTTTTTTTTGCTTGTTTCCAGATGACCCAGTATTTTCATATGTGATTTTAAACTGATAAAAAAACTACCCGCACGATTGACATAAGTGCGTCCTTTTCATCCAGTATAAAGTTGATAGGCCCTGTGCTGTGGAATGCCCTACCCCATGAGCTAAGAGCCGTAAAGAGTGCAAGTGCATTTGAAGACATGTTTGTTTCGGAGATGTTACAGTTGAATAGTGCCCTTGCAGTAATTTATCACAAAACGGCACTATAAATATTGTCTTATTATTATTATGCTTATGTTGAAAATACCGGGCCTCAGTGATGCATTTATTTCAAATTAAATATTCTTACCAACTAAATAATAATAATAAAAAATATATTAATTAAATAACACACAGTTTTAATTCACTTTTATTTTATTTAAATTATGTCTAACGTTTTCGCCTAAAAAGGCATCCTCAGGACAATGACAATCAAAAATTCTTGAAGATTTTTGATTGTCATTGTTGTATCATCTGGATAATTTTTTTTGGAATTTGTCCCTTGGGAATATGGTCAACAAAGGGGATGAATTGGGTGCTAATATGTTGTTAATAAGAATAAAAGGTTAAATCTACAATTTATCAAATCAGTGAATCAGCACTTATTCAGTTTCACCTTGAAGGCGGCGATAATTTATGAAGTGCACATACAAAATACCATTAACTTTTCATAAGTGTATAGCAATTATTTTTTCTCATTGCTGACTTTATTTATGGGTAGGCCTAAGGTGCTGATATAAATACAAGTGCTTTGCGTGCTCTGGGTTCTTTTATATTTTGCCTAAGCTATAAGGAAGAATAAAATAACAACTAAACAACCAGGAGATTAAAAGTGTTTTTAGGCTTTCATGGCATTAGGTTCCTTGTTCCTTGACTTATAGGTTGGTATGCGGCTGACCACCCATACTGTAAAAAAATTGGTTCACTTTGCCAATGTCACCCCTGTTTCAGGGAAGGACGGCAAGAGTTGCAAGGCTTATGTTCATGTGAGATTGGGTTTTTATATTGTAGGTCCACATGCGGCATGTGTTAGCGCGAAATTATACATATCTGCTTGTGGGAATGCATTTAATATAAATCTTAAATGATATATATCTTTGCAGCTTAGATTAGATTAGATTAGATTAGATTAGATGGCCGGCTTCAGATGATGATGATAAGGATGTAGAATCCATCTTTTCTGGCTTGTAGACCATGGTCAAATAATTCTTTTGTAGGCTGCTTTATTATTTTTAGAAGGCTGCTACGTTTCGTCAGTAACATATGACTGACATCTTCAAGGCTTGTACTAAGACTTTATTTGACCATGGTCTACAAGCCCGAAAAGATAGATTTTACATCCTTATCATCATCAACCAGGAGATTGTTTCTAACAATCTGTGAAATTAGAAACAAGCAAAATTTCATATACCGTTATCAAAGAACTTCCATTATCAATACTATAAAGGTAAATGAATTAAAATTGCGGCGATTTTTTTTTTTTTATTTATTTCACATTCCATTCAGATACAGAGTCACTTTACACCTGCACAAAACAACGGTCGGTTGATTTCTCCAGCTACAGAGAGTTTTGGCCATTATTTTTTGGTAAGAATAAAGATCATTCCCGAAACATTGAGAATTGTTACATGCAAGACTTTACTAGAACATCCTACCAAACACTCAAAAATCAATATCAAATACAAATGATATAAATACCTAATATCTATTGTTTTCCAGAAAGACTACACAGACTATTCGTAACAACACAGATTTTTGTCGTAATCAACTTCCTCAGGAGATATCTTTTGTTGTGTATTACATCCTTGATCGGCTAATAAAACCAATTTGTCGATTTGCACCGGATGAAGATTGTGGATGGTTTGTTGACCATCAAAGATGGATCCTCATGACTTCGTGAAATTGAACGCACAAGTTGGGATAACCTTGAGAAGTACGGATGACCGGAAGTCTGGAAGGTATTCACAGTGAAAGGCAGATCTCCATCACGATGGATTGTCAAGGTTAAAGATGCCTCCGGTACAAGAGCTTTATATCTAGTTCAACTCTGAAACCAATGGTGGACGATCGTCAAGGTCACAGAAGAATACAGCAGGGGATTATCTATAATATAAGTTGCAAAGATAAATTCACATATTTAAGGATTCATATATAATGTATGCACACAAGCATACACGCGTTAGTGCGAGTTTACAAATGCCGCATGCGTACCGAATCTCAAACGAACATAACACTTGCTGACCTTCGCTGAAACAGGGGTGAGATTTCCAAAGTGAACTAATTTTTGCAGCATGGGCACCTATTAGTCAAAGAACATAAGTATTTCATTACATTTTACTTTAAGAAGCAAACAAAACCTTTATATATAGGTACAAATCTAAAAATGATAAGAGTTTAAAACCAAAGGCATTGTAATATACAACACAACACTACGCAGCTAGCACCCCTGCTATAAAGAATCAGGACATCAACCGTAGCTCCTTTTTTTCCTTTTCCGTAACTCAAGGTTTCCTGAAATGTAATTTGAAAGAGGATGTGAAAGTTAAAGTACAAAAGAATGTGATGAGATGGTTTGGGCATGTGGAAAGAATGAATGATGATAGACTGACAAAGTATGTATACAAAGAAAGTGTGAAAGGAAAAAGAGGGAAGGGACGACCGAGAAAAGTATTGAGTGATCAGATTGTGGAGATTGTGAAAGAATGGGATATACAAAGTGAGCGTAAAAAAATAAAATGCATGAAAAAGGTGATGGATATGAAGGAATTGAAAGAGGTATGTCAGGATAGGAAAAAATGGAGGCAACTCTGCAGAGGCTCTGGCCACCCCTAGCGGAATGGCGACAGAGTTACAGTTACAGTTACAGTAGGGAGTTTCCCGCATAGGATTCCTAAAAAAAAACAAAATATCTATGAAAACATTTAAAAAAGAATCACGATCCTTAGTATTGACGTAATCAATTAGAGACGATTAAATAATTATGTTTAATTAAGAAGCTAAAATACATAAGCATAACAAGTTGCTCGAAAAAAAGTATTGGCAAAAGATGTGTAAGCATTTTAATTACATATTTTTCTAACTATATATTTTTTGTAGGTCATATCGAAATGAAAAAAAAGAGGCAACTTTAAAAAAGCATCATAAATCTTTTTTTTTTCAGTTCATTCTTTTTTTACTATATCGTCCCCCAGTGTTTGTTTGGTTTATATACCATTTGATTCAAAGACGACCTTTTTTCAATGAAGTTGTCTTAAAAATGACATTCTGCACAATCTGAGTTAAGAAAAAACGTAAAACACGATAATGTGAGGGTTGTTTTAAATATTTTTTAAATAAATTTCAAGTTTCCATAAGACACATTGACTTTTCATATGACATAACGCTCCCCCAGTTCTTGTTTACCGTATACGCCAATCTTGTCAAATATGACTTTTTCATGCAGTTGTCTTATGAATCAAATTCTACACAATCTGAGCTAAGAAAAACCGTAAAACTAGATAATTTGAGAGTTCTTTTAAATATTTTCTAAATAAATATCTTGTTTTTATTAGACACACTGGTCCAGTAGGTACACATGCGAACATTGCTCATGTAAAATTTTCTCAATGGCGTATACGGTAAACAAGAACTAAGGCAGCGATAAGACAAACAAGCGCTGACGGGACGGTACATCTTGACTTGAAATAAATGAGCAGTTGTATAATTTTATGGTACAATGCATAAAGATTGGCTTACAAAGAATCCTTTTGTATGCGTTTGGCATTGACACCATAATCCAAACCACAATAGAGCTGTTGTACGGGGGAAAAATGAAAGTAAAACCGTCTTGCAAAAAGCCAGAGTTTTGCAATTATTTAGGGCTCGTTTGGGACTTTATTGGTTGCGCTGGGCCCAGACTGTCCAATTTGCGAATTTTTACAAAGCCTTGCGAAACCACTTTTAATGGATTTTCTGGCGTGTGATCGGAGACTTTGACCACTTTAATGTGCGAGCTGCTTCAAACGACGACAGTTGGTTAGTTAAAGTGGTTAGTGGCTAGAGAAGATTAGTAAGCAACAACATTAATTCGGTGTGTGGACGAATATATTTAAGAATTAATAATTATGATGTTACGAATGTAATTTAATTTTTTTTTTTTTTTTAAAACGTAGTTTTATATTTTCACAATAATTAATTTTATTTGCCTCGAGTACTTTCGACCTTAAAGTTTCAGGTCATTATCAAGAGTGTTACGAATGTTTGAGTTTATGTATATGCGTTTTTACTTACTTATGATTGTATGTCTATGTGTTTTTATCTACTTGTATATGTGTGTATAAATGATTTCCCGTTTCGGTGTTTATCTCAAAGCTCCAAAATAAAATACCGGCAAGGTTTACTAAGCCCTCACAAGAAATGAGTGCGAGCCCCATCAGGAGCTGGGAAACCCCCGCTTCAACTGAAGTGGTTTGCATTAGACCGGCGCCCCCTTACCTGTAAAAATAAATAGGTTCAACTCGCCACATGCGACCCCTTCGGAGATAACGCGGAAAGAAGGCACACTATATGTGTAGCTTAGTTATTCCTTGACTTATAGGTTGGTATGAGGCTGACCACCCATACTGTAAAAAATGGTTCACTTTGCCAATGTCACAGGTCGGCAAGAGTTGCAGGGCTTATGTTCATTTGAGATTGGGTTTTTATACTGTCCACATGCGGCATGTGTGAGCGCGAAATTATGCGTGTTTGCTTATGGGAATGCATTTTATATGAATCTCAAATGATACATATATTTGCAGCTTAGATTTAGATTTAGATTTAGTTGCGTTTTTTTTATCTCTGTCCTCTGTCTACTTACTAACCTGGTGGCAACAGACCAGAGTAAGTAGTGACCACATAGGGTATGATTTTAATTCGCAAAATTATGCACTACGATCACTTTCCCGGCGTAAAATTCCTTCCCATAATAATATTGTCTTCGCTGTTATTTAAATATGAAATGTTAATGGCGCACATTTCAAAATTATTTCATTTTGCAATCATTTAAGAACAGCGTTGCGAAACTCAAGGTATGCTCACAAAGTTTCAAGGTAATTGCATTTTTTTTCGCTGCACATAGAGCCCAACTACTTACAGTGTTGCCCCTTAAGGTTTCGCATGCAGTGTGTGGAACATCTACTAGCTTTCACTTGGTTTTTAAAAATGTAATTTGTTGTGTAGGTTCCTTGACTTATAGCCTATAGGTTGATATGCGGCTGACCACCCATGCTGTAGAAAATGGTTCACTTTGCCAATGTCCCCCCTGTTTCAGGGAAGGTCGGCGGTGTACTTATGTTCATTTGAGATTCGGGTTTTTATATTGTAGGTCCACATGCGGCATGTTTAAGCGCGAACTCTACGTGTCTGTTTGTGAACATGCATATAATGTGAATCTTTAGTTAAATATATTTGCAACTTAGATTAGATTAGATTCCCAAGGGCGCTGTTTTTCATTTCTTTTGATAGCTGAGAAACTCTTTTATATTTATATTTTCCCTTCATGCTATAACCTTGTAAATTATCTAAGTTGCAAGTATACATTAACGTTTAAAATTCACATTAAATGCATGCCCACAAACAGACACATGTAAATACGCGCTTACAAATGCTGCTCGTGTACTTACAAATTAAAATTCAAGCCTCAAATGAACATAAACACTTCAACTTTTGTCGACCTTCCCTGAAGCAGGGGTGACATTCGCAAAGAAAACCATTTTTTCCAATATGATTGGTCAGCCTCATACCAACCTATAATTCAAGGAATACAAACAATTGCAAAGAAGAAATCTAACAAGAAGCGACAACGGCCTCGGAGAAAGGACGACGACAGCGTTAAATTTAACTTTAGTTTAAACCAAATTTATGCCTAAAAATAAAACTCTAATCTAAAGTCTTTGAAAACGAAACAAATACGTGATTAGACACAATTCCAGCTGTTTGTGAAGTCTCAGGTAGGTTATTTTACAGGTATTTAAGCAAACACTTTTTGAAAGCTAATGGACAATGGACAAACAACGTTCAATTCATGTCCAAGGGTCACGTCTCAAAGAATTCGCTGTACAAAAAAATAATTAATTATTAGATCACTCTTCAAATTGTAGGAACATACCTTGTATGTGTATGTGTGACCTTACCAATCATAAAAGCTATTTATTTTATCACCTAAGGTAGCTTTATTATAGCAATTATACAACCCAAAATATCATGAATTATCATATTCAATGTATATTTTACGCTACCTAAAACTAGATTATCAATAATTTTAAACTGTGCCTTCTTTGGTGCTTACACACACAAACAGATTCAAAATATGATAATGAAATAAGTTCTGCAGCTCTAAGCACTTTTTCGTACAAAACCGGGAAGAAATTGGCAAAAGTAAATCAGTTCCCTACTTTTTAGGTAACGAATAATAGCTATGATAAAAATATTGTAAAATGTAAATCGAAATTTTTAATGATAACATTAGGATTATTTTTAAGTGAGCGCTGTTTTTTGTGTGTTGACACACCTTACGAGCCCTGCGTGAGCTTGGTCGTCGCTATAGAAAGCGCCAATTCAAAAGTAAGACCCAGTTGCTGAAGGGCTGGATGAACCTATGTATGTTGACCGGTCTTTGGTAAAGGGAGTTTTTCAACCCAGCAAAGAGCATTTTTGAAAATATAAATGGTACATTTTTTTGTGCTCCGCCAGGGTTCGAATTCACGACCTTCTATTTACGAGCCCGAAGCGCTAACCACCAGACTACAGACCGGTCAATTTATGAGTCTTAAAAGACTGAGACCCGCAATCTAGGTTTTTTAGGGAATTAAATGTGTTCAAACCTGAAAAACCTCAAAATGAAAATAGCGGTACACAATTGTATAGTGTTGCCGACCCTGATGTATGGAAGCGAGTCGTGGACGTTGAATGAAAGAGAAGTAAACAAGGTATGCACCGTAGAAATGGCTCATTTCAGAAGTATGACAGGAAAAACACTGAAATATAGAGTGATAAACGAATGGGTTCTGAATGAATGCAGAGTAAAAGAAAGCGTAAAAGTGAAAGTTCAAAGAAGTGTGATGCGATGGTTTGGACATATTGAAAGGATGAATGAAGACCGACTGACAAAAAAAGTGTTTAAAGGGATTTTAATAGGTAAGCGTGGAAGGGGAAGACTTATGAAAGAATGGATTGATGAGATAAGTGAGATTGCGAATAAATGGAATTTACAGAGTGGAAACAAGAGAAGAGCATGCATGAAAAGAGTGATGAAATTATATGAGATGAAAGAAGTATGCAAGGACAGAGCCAAGTGGAGGCACTTGTGTGGAGGTACCGGTCACCTCTAAAGGAATGGCGGCAGGATACAAGACAAGACAAGACAAAACTACCTCGTACACGACCTATATTATCAATGTCAGAAGCATCCACTGGACGCACATATCAAGCTTTATTTTTTTTTACACGTGGTGAAAGTTTCATTTCAAGGATTTTTTTTTTATTTCATTTACATCACCACTATCAAGAATCTACCTTGTAATGAACTTTTTATTAGTAAATGCACAAAAAATAGCTGTGAATTAAAATTCATCTGATTAAATTAATAAATTAATGCCAATTTTTTTTTAGGTTTTTTTTATAATCCTTTGTTTCGGGATGCAACTTTCAGATTTATTTTTACGACGTGCAAATTTCCTTGGCATCTTTCAACGCCATATATCATCATCTACCCTTGACTTTCGCATCTTACAACCTCACCTGTAAAAGTAAACCACATCAGTGTTTTTTTTTAGTTTGTAGACTCGGTCAAGGTTACATACAGCGCTATGTAATCCTCAATATAAAAAGAGATAGTGGTTGATATTATGGCAAAAACAGCATAGTACTTAACCGTTCTCACCTATATGTTTATGACGAATAAAAGCCAAAATTAATCTCTGTGAAATCGACATAAAAATTGGCTACCGAAATTGCTTTTAAATCTTTCATAAAACGTTGCGGTTTACGAAAAAGTTTATCTCTGGAATGTACCAGAAAAAAAACAAAAAGAACCTTGACTTATAGGTTGGTATGAGGCTGACAACGCATACTGTAAAAAATGCTTCACTTTGATAATGTTTGACACCCCTGTTTCAGGGAAGCTCGGAAAAAGTTGCATGGTGTATGTTCATTTGAGGTTTTTAATTTGAAAGTAGGTACACATGCAGCATTTGTAAGTGCGAACTTGCGCGTGTATGTTTGTGGGCCTGCATTTAATTTTTTTTTTTTATATTTTGTATTGTTTGTGTATTAACACTGTGAAAATTCATATTCAATAATTTATTTAGTCTAAGGATTTAAATCAAACACTGTTTTATATTTTCACGTTTTCGATCTTAGATCATCGTCAGGTATAATTTTTTTGAAATTAAAGTGACTGTTTTTTAAAAATGTTTTCTTTGTATATCTTTGCAACATAGATTAAAGATAGTCAGAGCTTTTCTGACATGCTTCTTTTTCTTCTTCTTCTAACTTACATTTTCTTAGTTTACTCCATGTCTTGCTGCAGCGTTCGTTTTTTTTGGCAATGCTATGTTAACTTTAAAGGAGTTGTCCAAAACTGATATTGCCAAAAATGCGGGCGCGGGCACTGACGTCAGTTGTACTGTCAGGTTGATGCAGCCTCGCTGTCAAATACGCACTAATTTTGGGGAGCGTGCTTTCCGGATTGCGGGCACCGATAAAGTGAAACAAACTGCCATTCGGATTGAGCACGCCCTTTTCACAAAGCGCGAATTCTGTCCGGTTGGTTTGAAGGTAAAACTGAATAAGTGACAAATCAAGCTAACATGGTTTTCTCGAATAAATACACCTTTTTCCTAAAAATACTATCAATAAGTGCACCTGAATTAGCATAGACAATATTGTGCCCTAACCTTTAGTTACTAGGGAAATGGCATACAAACATCCCACAAGCATGCACATGTAAGTTCGTGCTTACATATGCTGTATGTGCACATACAAAATAAAACAAAAATCATATGAACAGAAACTTAGTAACTCCTGCCGCTTTTCCTTGAAACCGGGGGGGCATTGGCAATAGTGAACCAATATTTGTCAACACAGGCAGCGGTCAGCCTCAACATATGTACAAAATAAACCAAATATCACATGAACAGAAACTTTGTAACTCCTGCCGCCTTTCCCTAAAACCGGGGTGGCATTGGCAATACTGAACCAATATTTATCAACACAGGCAGCGGTCAGCATCAACTTTTAAAATATTATTAATAATATTAGGACGAGTTATCTTGTGAGCGCTGTTTTTGTGTGAATCACACCTCAAGAGCCATCTGCGCACTTGGTCGTCATCGCTATAGAAAGCGCCAATTCTCAACCAAGACCCAGTTGCTGTAAGACTGGATGAATAGGTGACTGGTCTTTGGTAAAGGCATGTGAACTTTTCACCCAGCGAAGATCATAATTGAAAATATAAATGTTTTTTTTTTGTGCTCCGCCGAGATTCCAACCCACCACCTTCATTTTACGAGTCCGAAGCGCTACCATTAGACTGCAAGCCGGTCAAACCTCACATGAACATAAACTTTGCAACTACTGCTGCCTCTTTTTTTAAACTGAGGTGGCATTGTCAGAAGTGAACCAAGATTTTAAATCACAGGCGGCGGTCAGCCTCATACCAACCTATTAGTCGAGGAATGCGTAAACCATAGTATAAACACATGTTTCTCTTATTACTGAGTCTTCTATAGAAACGACTTGCTTCGCATGCAGCCGAAAAAAAAGTTTAGTTACATATTAACACTTTATTATGCATGTAGATTAGAATATCCAGCATCTCAGGCCAGTTTTCTATGGTTGCGATTCTAGATTCGTGACCAACTTTCGTCTTTGGCCTCAAAAAATCAACAAGAAAATCGACGGGTCCAACCGAAACCTATGTGTGTGTGTATGGTCATAGATTATCTCAAATTCGGAACCAGTTGGAGTCTTAAATACCTAACGAGGTTCAATGTTACAGATAAAACGATACAGCCTAATGCAGTTGCCGACAACATTTTTTTAGTATATAATCTAAGTTGCAAAGATATATTACATTAAAAAATTATATTAAATGTATTCCCATGAGCAGACACGTATAAAATCGCGTTTAAGCATGCCGCATGTGAACTTACAATATAAAACCCATCTCAAATGAACATAAACCCTGCAACTTTTGCCGACCTTCCCTGAAACAAGGGTGGCATTGGCAAAGTGAACCATTTTTTATAGCATAAATATAGTATAGTAAAGTCCATCCGGCTTTACAGCAACTGGTTGTCCTTGAGAATTGGGGCTTTCTATAGCGACGACCAATATCGCAGAGCGCTCTTGCGGTGTGATTCAAACGAAAACAGCGCTCACCAAATAAATCATCCTTATATTATCAAAGTTGCGCGCGGTGCAAAAGAGCTACATGCGGTTCCGGAGCCAAAGCTTGCCGACCACTGACCGAGTGCATGAATTAATCTTGAATTAAAATATTTTAAAAGTACTTTATTTTTTTAAATTGAGACCAATGGAGTACATCTTGCGACATAACAAGGTTTTTTTGAAACATGAATTATTTTGGGGCGCACTACTGTTTTAAGAAACATTAAAAAATATGTTAACATTCAAGGGTATCCTTAATTCCTTTCTCAAGTTAATTTTATTACGTCAGATCCCAGATAAAGGACTCGTGTTATAAGCATTTGATATCATCCAAGTATATTATAATATTGATATATTGTCCGGTCCGTGTCCGGACTATCCGGTCAATAGCTCAGTTGGTAGAGTGCTTGCATTCTACCCCGTGAGCTCGGGTTCGAATCCCACCGAGGAGGGTGTCAGAAATGATTTCCTATTTCGGTGTTTATTTCAAACCCCATAATACAAATACCGGAAAGGTTTACTCAGCCTTCACAAGAAATGAGTACCAGTACCCTAGGGAGCTGCGAAACCCCCACTTCAACTGAAGTGGTTGGCGTAAGGCCGGCCCCCTTACCTGTAAATATAAATAGGTTCAACTCGCCACATGCGACCCCTTCGGGGATAACGCGGCAAGAAGTTACACTATATGTGTAGCTTAGTTGCGTTTGCGTTTGCGTCCGTGTGCATATTGTTACCGACCCTGATGTACTCCTTCCTTCCTTGACTTATAGGTTGGTATGCGGCTGACCACCCATACTGTAAAAAAATGGTTCACTTTGCCAATGTCACCCCTGTTTCAGGGAAGGACGGCAAGAGTTGCAGGGCTTATGTTCATTTGAGATTGGGTTTTTATATTGTAGGTCCACATGCGGCATGTGTTAGCGCAAAATTAAACATGTCTGCTTCTGGAAATGCATTTAATATAAATCTTAAATGATATATATCTTTGCAGCTTCGATTAGATTATATTAGATTAGATGTATGGAAGCGAGTCGTGGACGGTGAATGAAAGAGAAGTAAATAAGGTATGCACCGTAGACATGGCTCATTTGAGAACTGAAAGATAGAGTGAGAAACGAATGGGTTCTGAATGAATGCGGATTAAAAGAAAGCGTGAAAGTGAAAGTTCAAAGAAGTGTGATGCGATGATTTGGACATATTGAGTAATAGGTAAGCGTTGAAAGGGAAGATCTAGGAAAGAATGGATTGATCAGATAAGTGAGATTGCGAATGAATGGAATTTACAGAGTGGAAACAAGAGCATGCATGAAAAGAATGATGAAATTAGATGAGATGAAAGAAGTATGCAAGGACAGGTCAAGTGAAGGCACTTATGAGGAGGTACAGGCCACCCCTAGAGGAATGGCAGCAGTATACAAGACAAGTAGTTAGTGGCTAACGATTTGGACTCGTAAATGGAAGATTGTGGGTTCAAGCCCTGGCGGAGCTCAAAAAATCTATAGGTAGGTACCATTTATATTTTCAAATATGCTCTTCTTCTTCTTCTTGTGCCACTTCTAACGAAGATCGGCGATCATCATAGCTATTTTGATGTTTGATGCTGCCGCTCGAAACAGGGACTTGGTGCTTCTGCCGAACCACTGTCGCAGGTTCTTCAGCCACGATGTCCTTCGGCGTCCCTGAGATCTTCTCCCCTCAATCTTACCCTGAATGATAAGATGAAGGAGACGGTACTTCTCATTTCTCATAATGTGACCGAAGTACATTAGCTTTCTCTGCTTTTAATGGTAGGCAGGAGCTCCTTTGTAGTGCGTAATGCTCTTCACTGGGTTGGAAAATTCATACAACCAAAGGTCCATCATTGAGGCCTCTTAAGGTGTTAAGCAAATTTAATCATTTTAAAGGTAAACTTCAATCTAAAAAATTGATTGAATATTATGGAAATGTCTCATTCTCATCCCACTAGAGCTTGTTTTTCGTATGCCCATCAGAGGTAATTTCAAATGAACAATGTTTGTACGTGTTCTGGACCAATGTGTCTTATGAAAACTGGAAATTGATTTGAAAAATATCTAAAACAACTCTCACATCATCGTGATTTACAAATTTTTTTAGCTCAGATTGTGTGGAATGTAATTATTAAGATAATTTCATTGAAAGGTCATATTTGAATCAAATGCTAGATAAGCCAAACAAGCACTAGGTGGACGTTATGTTGAATCATAAATCTTTTTATTCAAAAAACAAACATCTGTCCGGTGTGATTTTTATAGTTCAAAAAAATAAAAACAGATTGCGCAACGCTCTATTGGCCTGAATAAAAAACGAAAATCTGTGGTCTTAAAAACATAATTAATGGTATTTAACGGCAATTGAGCCCTTGAAAAGGTTAAACACGAAGAGTTTTTGAGAGAAAATTTGAATAATGTTCAAATTAACCGATTGCAGTGAGCGCATAATTTTTTATGTTTTTTTATGACACTGCTGGTCAAAATGTATTGAACGTTGGCCCATCGTTATGTCACAATGACATTTGGCATGTACAATTGTACATAATTTTTTTTTTTAAAAACGGATATTGATGCAGTTTATATTAGAAATTTAAATTATGTAGGTATACCTAATTTGTAGTATTATAGTATACTTATCTATGGGTTTACCAACTAAATTTACAAAAGCTACAATCCCATTTTTAAGTAACTCTTGCACTTGGTCAATTTGTATTTTTTAGTAGTATTTCGTGAAGAGGAAATTGTTCCTTAACATATAGGTTGGTATGCGGCTGACCACCCATGCTGTAGAAAATGTTTCACTTTGCAAATGTCACCCCTATTTCAGGGAAGGTCGGCAAGACATTCATTTGAGATTTGGGTTTTTATATTGTAGGCCCCCACATGCGGCATATATGAGCGCGAACTTATACGTGTCTACCTATGAGAATGCATTTAATATGAATCCTGAATGTTGCAACATAGATTACAGATAATAGAACTACGATTACATTTTGAATGACCTCAATTTTTTTTTTTATTGTAACATAAGCTGGCATAAAAAATGCATTTTGAAATAACTATGTAGAATTATTTGACATATCTTGGCAAGGAGTATCGGCTTACATTTTTTTTTAATAATGGCAACCTGAATATTTTTATGGCATAATGATAGACAGAGCTTTTTTCATGGTGAATTTTTTAAACCATAAGCGATAAAAAAATTCAACATTGCAATGTTTATGTACCACCTTGTATTTATTGCAAGGACGAGTAACGTTTTTTCATATCGTCTCAAAGTTCAGACCGGTCTGTAGGCTAATGGTTAACCGCTTCGGGCTCGTAATCGTAAGGACGTGGTTTCGATTCCCGTTCAAATATTATTTAATTTTCAAATATGCTCTTCGCTTGTTTAAAAATTCACATACCCTTCTGTAATATAATGTGCCTCCTGTGAAAAGTGATACAACTCGAGTTATACCCTTTTTGAGATTTTTATATAGAAATAATCAGAAAAAAATTAGCGATTTTTTGGTCTTACTCACATTCTTCTATCTGCTATAGTTTAGGAAATATAACTGGCAGGATTTAGGCAAAAAAACGTGAAAAGTGATATAAGTCAAGTTGTATCCCTTTTAGTAATTGATCCACACATTGTTTTTTACAAATCTATCGTGAATATTGATACATCTCGACTTATATCACTTTACACCAATTTTTGACTGGAATTTTAGCCAAGTTATACGATTCAGGTAAATTATGAAAATACTACTATTTTAAGTACAACAATTGTGTCTTTGGGGTAGTATTTTTATAATTAGTTTGAGCAACATTCTGCCTGGACCATTATCTTATGAGTTATTAAATTTAAAAAATATTAAGCTTTTTGTGTATCACTTTACTCAAAGACATCTTATAGGTGCAATATAATATAACTCGACTTGTATCATTTATCACGTAATAAATGATACAAGTATAGGCAAAAAAAAGGTACAACTGACAGAGTTTAATAAATTATTTGTAAACTATAATAGTAAACATAAAAATTAGAATGCACAGTGAAAGTGAATGTTTTTATCTACAAAATAAGGTACTTATGTCTAACCTAGCCCACTTAGTTCATGAATTAAAATTTTTTAAATCTTGTTTTTGCTCTCCTGTAAAATGATGATTTTTGAGTTGTATCACTTTTCACAGGAGGCACAGAATTATAATCTAAGTTGCAAAGAATATTGAATGCATTCCCATAAGCTGACATAAATTCGCGCTTACACATGCCGCATGTGGACTTAAAACATAAAAACCCAACCTCAAATGAACCTTGCAACTCTTACCGACCTTCCCTGAAACAGGGGCGATATTGGCATAGTGAACCTTTTTTTACAGTATGGGTGGTCGGCCTCATAACAACTTATCAGCCAAGGAACTTTTAAGACTCAACACTCATTATACAAAGACCGGTCATGTAAGGTCCATCCAACCTTACAGTACCTAAATGGGCCTTGCTTGAGAATCGGCGCTTTTGACAGCGACTACCAAGTTCGCAGCGGGCTCTTAAGGTGGGATTTACACAAAAGCAGGGATTTACAAATAAATTAACCTGATATTTATTTATGTTTTTAAAGTGGGGAAGGGGTATATAGATTTTATTTGAGTGAACAGTCTGACGTGACGACCCTTTTAGTGTTTCTGTTACTGTGTCCTGCCGCCGTTTCACTAGGGGTGGCCGGTACCTCCGCAGATGCGTCTCCATTCTTTTCTATCCTTGTATACCTCTTTCATCTCTTCAACATTCATCACTTTCTTTATACATACTCTTCTCTTCTTTTCATTCTGCAGGTTTCATTCTTTCGCAATCTCGCCTATTTGGTGTATCCATTCCTTCTTCGGTCTTCCCCTTCCACGCTTTCTGTACACTTTCTTCGTTAGTCGTTCATCATCCATTCTTTCAAGATGTCCGAACCATCTCATTGTGCTTTTTTGTACTTTCATTCTTAAATTATCTTTGATACCACACTCGTTCATCACCCAATCATAGCGAACTCTATCATTCATTGTCTTTCCAGTCATTGCTCTCAGGTAAGCCGTGATTCAATGAAAAAAAAGAAGTTTAGAATGAGAAGTCACAATAACAGATGACAATATAATAATATCTAGAAATAGATTCTTAATGAGTTTGTGAATTACCATGACAAAGTTCATTTTCTTCGTCACGATTTTAAATTCTAGAAAATTATAAGTTTTGTGATTTTTCCAGTTAAAAACAAAACAACAACAAATTATTATCAATAGCTTAGTCCGGTCGATAGCTCAGTTGGTGGAGTGCTTGCATTCCATGCCGAGAGCTCGAGTTTGAATCTCACCGAGGGTGTCTGAAATAATTTCACGTGGCGGTGTTTATTTCAAACCTCAAATAAAGTACCAGCAACGTTTATTCAGCCTTCACAATAAATGAGAACCAGCCCACTCGGGAGCTGGGAAACTCCCAATCCAACTGAAGTAATTGGCGTAAGGCCGGCCCACTTTACTGTAAAAATAAATAGGTTCAACTCGTTTAATGTGACACCTTCAGAGACAACGCTTCGAGAAGATGCACCTTACGTGTAGTTAAGCTGCGTTTTTTTAATGCCCATGTCAACCCTGTTTCAGGGAAGGTCGGGAAAAGTTTTTTTTTTTTCTTAAGCAAACAAACAGTTTATATAATAATTATAATTAATTAAATAATACACTGTTTTAATTCACTAAATTTAGTTTATAGTTTATATAATTATTATAATTATTATTTATAGTTTATAAAATTTTTGCAAACTTTGCTGGTTTTTTAATTGTATTAATTATGTTTTTGTTCCAAAATAAAGCATATTATGCTTTATTTTGGAACAAAAACATAATTAATACAATTAAAAAACCAGCAAAGTTTGCAAAAATTACATAGTGCGTTACATTAATAGTTACAGGGCTTATGTTCATTTGAGGTATGGATTTTAATGTGTAAGTACACATGCAGCATTTAGAAGCGCGAACTTACACGTGTCTGTTTGTGGGCATGTACTTAATATCAAACTTAAATGTAAACATACCTTTACAACATAGATTTTAGATTAGGTATATGTTTCTGGCCAGGTAAAATAGGTTGATGAATTGCAATCCCCTTCACAAATCTATTTAAAGAAATAAAGATTATTTATAGAGGGGAAACGCATCATCATCGGTGATGGCACATAATTGCATACAAAATTTATGGACAAATCCTAATTTCCAAAACCGGTCTTCCGTATTTTTAGACCGATAAAATAGTTGATCAAAAAAATGAAAGCAATCATAAAAAATTACCTACTCGAGGACTTTCTTTTTTATGTTCTCCATACATGCAGTACTCCGAGTACAAATCAACGCATAAATACTCTGGAATCGCGTAAATACTTTGAAATCGCGTAAATAGCAAAGGTTTTTATAATGTGCACGGCGAAGTTGACTCACTTTATTCGCAAAGTTGCAAACTTATGGACACGGCACCGTGCAAAATTGATGAACCTAACCTAACCTAACCTAACCTAAATATAAATAAATTTATATCAAAAAGTAAAGCAACATAAATAATAACAATAAATCACATTGCGTTTACATTAATAAACTTAGGGGATGTCCATATATTACGTCATTCGCATTAAGGGGGGGGGGGAGTCTGGTCTGCGGATGATGGCAAATGATGTACGAGTACCAAAAGTGACGTCGTTCTTGTAAATACCAATTTCTACAAAATATACAAAATATTATGTAAGTAATATAACATCATTAATTATTAATCTCATCCATTATTACAGCAAGAAGGGGGGGGGGGTCGAAAATCAACCAAAATCGATGACGTAATTTATGGACGGCCCCTTACCAGCGGCTGCCGTGCGCATAAGAATAATGAATAGCAAAATATCGCCACAGGTAAAACTGAACAAGTGGCATATTAAGCCAACAAGGGTTTCTCAGATAAATACACCATTTCCTATTTCCACGAGAGAAAACACTAAAAAAATTGTGAAAGTCCTGTAGTGCAGAAATTGTTCATGAGCAACGCAACACAAGTAAGCTGCACATACAGTGCAACTTCTATCCCCAAAGTGTTTCGCATATTGTGGCGAGTGGTAGCTACATATTTATTTTTCAGGTAAGGGGGCCAGTCTTACGCCAACCACTTCAGTTGAAGTGCGGTTTTCTCAGCTCCCCAAGGGGCTGGTACTCATTTATTGTGAAGGCCGAGTAAACCTTGCCGGTATTTCATTTTGGGTTTTGAAACAAACACCGAAACGGAAAATCATATATGTCATCGTCGCGGTCGGTGGGATTCGAACCCAAGCTCTCGGAATGTTTAGTACTCGGCGTCATTAGTGTTTAGTTTTTATATATTTTTTTTACTTATGCTATAGTTGAGTATTAACCAAACGATTTTGTGCTCATACGAAAACAGGTCTCCCGCCAAAATCTAACAGAACTCAAAAACTGGTTCCACAACGGAAATGCTATAGGTACGCGAGTATTAAGGTTATTAGATCAAAAAAATATTACAGATGATCGTATACAAAAATATCTGTATTCACTTTCGTCTTTTAATAACAGCTGAATCGATCGATGTCGTTTGTGACTGGTCTTTGGTACCTAATAGCGATGAATTGTTCAAGCCAGCGAAGAGCATATTTGTAAAAATAAATTTTATCGACGGTTAAAAGAAAGTAAAGGAGGAATAAGCGACGTTTTGGTCAAAAATGAGTTATGAATGCTATCCTACTTAAAATTTCCGGTCTTTCTAATGCGCTAACTCGTATAGCTCTACGATGATTTTGTTATTGTTTATGCCCAAGCAAAAAACTACGTTTTCGAAGTATGGTTTTTTGTGTAACCGACAAGATTTTAGCCTTTTTTGTCCTAAAGGCGCTTGTGGCATAAAAAAAACGTAAAACATGATTAAAAAAAAGTTATTCCATTTTTCTGCAATCTCAAACATTAAACTGCTCTCCTGAACAATTTAGTTTTTGTCGCTTATGCCCTATTACCTTTTAACCGTCGTTATAGTTTTTGTGTTCCGCCGGGAATCGAACCCAAGCTCTCGGCATGAAATGCAAGCACTCTACCAACTGAGCTATTGACCAAACTTAATGAGCATATCCTTATAATACTGTTACGAATATGAGTAAGTAGTTATGTAGTTGTGTTAGTGTAATAATAAGTCTCTCTAGAAGGGAATAATGTTTTATTTGGCCTTAGAGAGCTATTGTGTTCAAAATGGCCATCCCGCTCCACAAAATTCAAGATGTTTACTTCCATTGTTCGGCCAGTTGTGTTGTACGGATGCAAAGTCTGGAGTCTGACTCAGAAACAAGATAAATCTCTCCAGATATTTGAGAATAAAATGCTGTATTAGAAGATGACAAGTGGCGTATCTGGACCAACGCGGAGCTGATGTCCGTGTTTCAAGACTCAAACATAGTGTCGGTAATTAAATCAAGGAGACTCCAGTGGGCCGGACATGTACACGTGCAGAGGACTCCAGTATCATCAGAACAGTCTTGGATGGTGCCCCCTCAGGTGTTAGACCACTTGGACGTCCCAGGATGCGGTGGGCAGACAACGTTGAAGCCGACGCCGAAGTTCTGGGAGTGAGGGGACCATGGAGAGAAGCAGCACAAGACAGAGAGTCCTGGAGGATTGTGGTGCGGGAGGCCCTGAGCCTTCAAGGCTTATGAGCCGAAGAAAGTAAAGTAGAAGGGAATAGAAGCACATGTATATAATTTGTGTTTTTTTCATAATTGGTTAAATCGAATATTCTGGCAAAATCTATGCATTTATCTGACAAACTAATATGAAATTAATATGATACCATTAACTAATATGTTTTGTTTTTCAATTTTCCTGTTGAGTTTTTTGCAATTGACATTAATCTGGTACTTTGCCTTACGACCTTGCCAATGATACAGCGTTTTTTCAGTGAAAAAAGTAGACGAAAATTAATAAAAAATTCAACTCTATAAAGTACCATAATTTATTTTATCAAATAATCCTGCGTCTTAAAAAAAATACGAAAATAAACAAATAGGTAAATCCCTAAAATCTACAAATCTAAATCTAAGCTGCAAAGATGTATAATATGCATTTCCACAGCAGACATTTAGGTACCTATTAGTTCGCAATAACACTTGAATAAAAACTCTCGGTAGAGCTCTTTATACATTACGTCTGTCTAAATCTAATCTAAATCTAAATTGCAAAGATATGTATCATCTGAGATTCATATTAAATGCATTCCCGCCAGTAGACACGCATAATTTCGCGCTCACACATGCCGCATGTGGACCTACAATATAAAAACCCAGTCTCAAATGAACATAAGCCCTGCAACTCTCAAACTCCCTGAAACAGGGATGACGTTGGCAGAGTGAACCATTTTATAAGTATGGGGGGTCAGCCTCATACCAACCCATAATTCAAGGAATGCAAACAATTAATTACATTTGCGCACGGAGGTATATTTACGAAAAAATATGAATTAAATAAATAAAGTTCAGGGTTACAAGAGAATTACGGACATTTTGTCATTTTTCGTACAACAAAGTATGAAGAAAAGTATTAGGGTAATTTCACGTTTTTTTTTTATTTCATAAAATGACAGACTACCTTGTAAAAAATGCATTTGCGGTTTTAAAAAAAAAATATCTGGCTTAGTTTTTAAGCTCTGTAAAATTCGCCCATTTTCGATTTCCGCTAAAACAGTTCATTTTTTTATTTAGGCGGATGTGACGTCAATGGATCTCACAATGTATGGAGTGTATCGTTAGGTTTTCTAAGACCGATGGATCCATCTACGTAATTTTGACGTCACAGCGTGTTTCTTCAGCCCCACTGCGTTTTGGCGGTATTCAAATTCTCGACATTTTATTTTTGAAAATTATCAATGATATCTTTATTTCACTATATAAAAAATATAATATGGTTGTGATCCTTGAAATGTACTCTACACAACAATAGTATTTTAAACCGTTTTCCCCACCACTGCAATTACCCTAATAGGGTAATCCACATTTTGTTAACAAAATATACAAAAAAAAAAATTGTACAGCACCATCTATGAATTTTACGTGAAAACATTTTGACATTGTGAATGAATTATAAAACACAAGCCTCAAAATAGAAAGATTTATTAAATGTACGGTAGATGGCAATACCCTTCACAGATTTTAATTTATTTTCTTACTGCGTAAAAATGTATTTTCCCCCAATGGGAACAATGTAATCAATAATTTAATTCTTTGATTTTTTCTCTGGTGTTTATTTTTAATAAAGTTTTTTGATGTGCCCTTATGATATATTTACAGAAAAATACTGTTTCATTGCGGCAAAAAATGGAAGCTTTGCCAAAATAATTATTTTTTTCAAGTGTAGAGGGTGCTGGTAGCACTCCGAGACAACAATATTGAACGTTCGATAGAGACGAATATAATATTGTATGTACGTCTCACTAGAAACAAGAATGAAGTTTTTTGTTTGCTCCTCCTTGCGAGTGCGTCAAATATATTCGTCATCCTTGATTTTCCAAGCACTTTGTGTAGTTTGTACCATTGCAACAATAAATTTTCCAGATATTCTACTTCTGTGAAGTTTTTTACATCCCTACGAATACAATTTTTTTGGTAGGCAGCGACAGCTATTTTATCTAGGAATAAAAAAAAAGATCATTTTAGTAGTTGCATATTTTATTTTTTTATATTTTCAAAAAAATACCAACCTTCTGAAATAATATAACCCCTTTATTTAAAAAAAATGGAACAAAACGTAAGTAATGAAGTCCCAACATTTTTTAATTTGGAACTTTCTCGGCGAGTAAACGTTTAGTCTTGTATGGAACTGCCATCCTTAGCAACCAATAATATTTTTAGTTTTTGTTCCTTTTCCCTAACAGCCCAGCCGGGTGACGACATCATAATATTGTGTATGTCAATTCATATACGGACCTGCGATGTATTCACAAAGAATTGATTTTTAGCAAAAATCTAAAGTTTTACATTGTTTTAATAAAGGTACTATTTGATTTTTTATTTTTTTTTATTAATCAAGCAAACAGTTATAGGTACATGTATACCATTTGAATAAAAACGTAATTATGATAGTGAAAACACCAGCAAAGTTTGCAAAAAAACTTTTGTACGTCAATAAGCTTTTCTTACTCCCAAAACTTTTGACCATAAATTAGGCACATGCTTGATTATATAAATACTAATTCATCAATGATGCACATACCTCATGGAAAATCTTTCGAAAAATTTATTTGTATTACAAAAATAAACTTTTCAAGTAACTACATTATGGAATGGTCTACCTATATCTGTGTTCCCTTTCCAATTTAATCCGGTTTTATTCAAAATAATAATAATAATAATAAATTGACAATATTTTTAGTGCCGTTTTGTGAATTCACTGCAAGGGCACTGCAGAGCCATAGCCCCTCCCGAACAAGCATGTCTTCAATCCTGACTTAAATGCACTTGTACTCTCCTCAGCTCTCAGCTCGTGTGGTAAGGCATTCCACAGCAGAGGGCCAGCAATGCAAAAAGCACGATCTAAATAATTGGCCATGTTGCTTCTGCAGGGAACCCTGAATCTATTCACAGCAGTACTGCATGCAGACCTCAGAGTACCCCGCCTACCCTCTACTGTGTCCCCCACACATAGCTCTGAGATATACAGTGGCGCAATGTTCTGCGAGGACTTAAATACAGTTAAGCAGACCTTGTACTCTACCCTCTCCTTTATTTTCAGCCAATGAAGCTGATCCCTGAGTGAGGGTGTGATGTGCTCAGTAATTTTTAAATTACAGATCAAACGTGCCGCAGCATTAAGCACAGATTGAAGTCTGCCCAGCTGTACAAGTGGCAAGCCACTGTATATCCCATTACAGTAATCAAGCCGGGAGAGCACAAATGCAGCAACAAGAGCCTTGGTTTCCTCGACTGGCAAGCATCTCCTGATGCTCCTGATCAATCTGATCTGGAACATTCCAGCACTTACTGTTTTTGATATTTGGGTTTCCAGTGAAAGTCCAGAATCTATATATACTCCAAGAAATTTTAAGATTGAGGATGGTTTGATACTCACACCCTCAATAGGAATAGAGTTAGTCCCACAAAGGTGCTGTCTGCGCGGGGAAGAGATCCACATTATCTCTGTCTTAGATGGATTAAGTTTAAGCTTACAATGTGCCATCCATCGCGCAATTTCCCCTATACATCCTACTATGTCATTTTCCAGCAGATGTTTCTGATCAGGATCAGCAAACCTGTATAATATGCGGTCATCCGCATATCCATGGGATAAGAAGCCCCACTTATTTGTTATCCTGTCAATGGAATTTATATATAAGATAAATAATATAGGTCCGAGTACGGAACCCTGCGGCACCCCATATTTGACAGGATAGAGTGAAGATTCTGTTCCACCATAACATACGGACTGCCAGCGATCAGACAAATAGGATACCAGCCAGTCAAGCGAACCATTACAAAAACCAAACTCTATGGACAGCTTATCAACCAGCATTGCATGATCCACTGTATCAAATGCAGCGCTCATATCGAGTGTGGATAGTAAAGCCACCTTTCCACCTTCGACACCAGAAATTAAGTCAGACAATACTCTTAGCATAACAGTCTCCGTGGAGTGGTTCGCTCGATATGCACTCTGCGTTACAGAAAGGAGATTATTTGATTTTATATATTGCATGATCTGAGATGATACAACACGTTCAAGCACTTTAGAAATAATGGGCAGATTTGATATTGGCCGAAAGTTACCAGGGTCATCATAGTCCAGGTTCGGCTTCTTTATGACCGGTGTTACAGTTGCCGTTTTTAAGCCCACTGGCACATGTGAACTTTTTATTGAGAGATTCACTATTCTAGTGATAATAGGGAGCATTACTGGTAAGCATGCCCTTAGTAGCCACATAGGCATAGGATCCAAACGACATTGCTTGCTGGGCAATGAAAGGATACACTTCCGCACTTCATCCTCCTCAACACAGGCAAAATTACACAAAGAAACACTTCCGATCACTGCCTCCAGACTATATGAGTCATCACAGGTTAATCCTAAATATAAGTCCTCTATTTTATTATTGAAGAAATCTGCCAGTTCCTGAGCCCTCAGTGATGAGACACTTGTGTTCGCTGCAGTCAGGTGTCCCAGGTCCTTGAGGCAGTTCCACAGCTTTCGCGGATTTCCACGCTCTTCCTCAATTTTCTGTTTCCAATGTATCTCTTTTTTCAGCTGTATGAAATTTCTGTAATCACCCTGTCTTGCTATCCATAATTGCCTGCTCTCTCTTGATTTAGTCTTCCTGTAGATTCGTTCACTTTTCCTCAGACTTATCTTTTTTTCATGGCATTCATCATCGAACCACCGATCGTCAGGTTTCCTCCTTTTTATTCTCCTAGTACTTACAGGTGCTGTCTTATTTATTAGGCTAGATAAAATGGTGTTATATTTATTCACCATTTCTTCCACCTGCATCGTTTCTAGAACCCGTAAGTCCAACAGCTCTGAAGTCTGTAGTTCCATGAGAAAACCATCCAGATCAAAGTTTTTCCAACCAACATCAATCCCCACTTCCTTGCAGCGCCTCACGATAGAAGCAAGAACTCAAGCAACACCTCTGCGGCACCCTTCCAGGGTGACATAGACCCCCGAGACTTTTAAGAATTGGGGAGCCTCCCGCATAGGATTCCTTACAAAACAAAAAATAGCTCAAAAACGATTTTTGAAAAAAAAACGACCGAAAAGCTTTTTTGGAGTTTTATTATTGATAAAAGTTTTAACTCTATGCTGGTAGCACAGTTAATCTAAACCAAGTAATAATTTATCCTCCCAAAAATATTTAGTCTGGATACCAATGTTTTGTATGGCTAATCGTCCCTCCAGTGCTTGTTTGACTTATCTATTATACAATCTGAGCTACGAAAAAAACGTACAACACGATAATGTGAGAGTTGATTAAAATATTTTTTAAATCAATTTCCAGCTTTCATAAGACACATTGATCCAGAACACATACAAATACTTACTGCTCATGTGAAATTACCTCAGATGGGCATTAAACAAACAAGCAAGAGGGCGTAATGTATAAAGAGCTCTACCGAGAGCTTTTATTCAAGACAATAAGAAATGTTATTACTGGCGTTTACAATTTTTAAATATTGTAATTATTTATTTAGAAAAAAAATTGAAACGAAAAAACGACCTTACAATATTACATCGTTAGAAACTGCTCCAAGGGGTGATTTTCAGTGGTGGATGGTGGTAGGGATGATATACACAAGCTCTCCGCTCCCAGACAAACGTCGCAGTACATTCATCTCTCTCCCACCAACACACTTTAACCAACACCAGACAAACACGCAGCACAATCGAAGCGTTGCGTTCCCCTTCCAGAAATAATCTTCTGTACCGCATTCTGGTTCCTAGTTGTGTGTTATATTCAATATATTGTATACCTGCCTCGGCTTATTTTGTGTTGTTCGTTTGGAAATATTCGTCGGGGCATCTTGACAAGAGAAACGGTCGCTGGCGGTTGTGCGAGCGGGCGAGAGATACAGTACGCAGTGCCTCTAAAAAAACACAACAATTCCTGCTCTATCCCGCACAGGATCTGTACTTTGTGAAGCAGTGGCCGTTGTATTATGGACCGGGTTTTAATTCCAAGTGTTTCGCGATGGCTGCCGTTTGTAAACTGCAAGTGAAAAGACTCGCTAAAACGTTTAGTATTTTCAGTGTTAGAATTTCAACAGCTGGTATTATCTTTTGGTTTGACCAGTCACAGCAAATTCATTAAATTTCGCAGAGCTTCTTTCATTTAGTTACCGTTTCGTATTCGCGCTGGTTTCTGTTTCTTTATTTTTATTTTGCATTTCGTCTTGCCGGGGAATACGTCAGTTTTATTGACTACTCGCCCTTCTAACTAATCGTTAGGGGCTGTGTGCATATTTGACCACTAATCCGACTCGGTTTTTGTTACGTACATATTTATGTGTTTGATTTTGAAGCTTGCATTTGTAATCAGTTTGAAATGAAAGCAATAAATTAAAGTGTTTGATGCTGGTACTGCCATGGAATTTTCTCACATCGAGGTAAGAGACTCTTTATATTCTTACAATAGTAATAATAAGAATTGCTTGCATGCTTTATTGATTGATAAGAATTTCTTGTTTTGATTTTTGAATAAAAAATGTAACGCAATGCAGACGATTAGATGGATTAGTACTTATGCATACACAAAAATAAAATACTAACCCTTTGTAGACATTGTATTCATGAATACTCTTAAACAAATTATATTATAAGGACCCTTAAGCGTGTAGGTACCCCTAAATGAATTTTTCCATACTTCAGTTATCATTAAGGGGTTTTGTGCTGTATAAAAAATTCTATGATTCGAATGAATAATAAATCTTATAGATTAAACCATGCGTAAAATAAATCTTCAATAAATGTATTTTCATTCACAAAGGATGAAGGTTTTAGGGAGTAGGTACTTTTATCTATAATCTAAGTTGCAAAGATATATTACAAGGATTCAATTAAATGCAATTAATTTTAGCATTCCACCCCGTGGGTTCGAATCCCGCCGAGGGTGTCAGAAATGATTTCCCCTTTTCGGTGTTTATTTCAAACCCAATAATAAAAAACCGGCAAGGTTTACTCAGCCTTCACAAGAAATGAGTACCAGCCTCCTCGGGGAGCTAGGAAACCCCCCACTTCTCTGAAGTGGTTGGTGTAAGGCCGGCGCCCTTACCTGTAAAAATAAATAGGTCCACTCGCCTAAATAGGTAAATCGGGATATCTCGTCTAATCAGAGATATCTTTTAAAAAACGGGAAATATTCAAGGGTGATATACTGCAACAGTAATATCTTGTTAATATCGAGATATCTCGTCAAAGCCCAAATATCTTGTAAAAATAGGTATCTTGAAAAATTCGGGATATCTTACAGCCGGTCTTTGGAACACAAAATATATACCATTTATATTTTCAAATATGCTCGTCGCTGGGTTGAAAAATTAAAAATACCTAAAGGTCCATCTAGTGTTACAGCATTTAGGTCTTGCTTGAAAATTGGCGCTTTCTACAGCGACGATCAAGCTCGCAGAGTGTTCTTGAGGTATGATTCACACATAAACAGGGCTCACCAAATAAATCATCAAAATATTATTATTTAAACCGGGATATCTTGTACCCGGGATATATCTTACCCGGGAGATATCTTGCAATTTCTCGGCGCCTCTCGCTTTTGATCCTCTTCGCACTTATCTTATCGGCTCCCAAACAAGAGGAAACTTAAAAAAAACCCTCCAACTCGCAGAACGAGACCGCCAGGGTGATCTGTCTTTGTACGACTCCCTGCCATCGAGACTTTCCTCCCTACAACTCCTTGAGAGACAACGATTCACCAGATATATTCTTCTCTATGTTCCACTTCCATCAAAGATTGTCGATCGTCATGACTTTTTTTTTTTAAGTACGAATATCTCACCACCTGGGTAAGTGCTGGTTCACTAATCTAATCTAGCCTAATCTAAGTTGCAAAATATATGTAACATTAGAGATTCACATTATTTGCATTTTCACAAAACACACACGTATAAGTTAGCGCTTACACATGCCGCATGTGTTCCTACAGTATAAAAACCCGACTCTCAAATGAACATACACCCTGCAACTCCTGCCGACCTTCCCTGAAACAGGGGTGACATTGCCAAAGTTCACCATTTTCTACAGCATGGATGGTCAGCCGCATACCAACCTGTACTTAAGTCAAGGAGCATACGTACAACAAATTACAATTTTAATATCAACAAATTATAACATGTATGGACATCAAAAACTAACAGAAAAGAAATTCTAATTTAAAAAACCCTAGCCGCCAACATCACAGATCAACCGCACTGATTTGGGAAATCGTGAATAAAACATTTTATTGGGTGCAACTTTTCATAGTAAGTTAACTAAATCTAAGGCAGTCTATAATCTCTGTAATCTATAATGTAAGTTGCTAAGATATATTGCATATATAAGATTCATATTAAATGCATTTCCACACATGGGCGTACCTAGGAAGGGGCAGGGGGAGGGGGGGGGGGGATCTGCTGCCCCCTTAGAGGTAAAACAATACCTAAATCGTTTGATAGAATTTCTTACAATTATTGAAAAAAAACATTTCAATAATCAAAAAAATTGTACAGTGGACTGCACATGACTTTACAGCATAAAATAAGGTTGTGTTTTAAAAATGAGGTGTAGGTCACCTTCTTTTTCATCATCTTCATCATCTTTCATCTTTTTTTATTTAGCAAAAATAATGTTAATTTAAACAATTTAAATGTCTATTTAAGTATAATAAAACAGTTATGTCAGAGGCGCTGTGCAAGTAGGAACCTGACCGTTTTCTCCTTAAATTCAAATATGTCACTACTTTTCTTGATTTCCGTTATTCATCAAATCCTCTGTGCACAACTCCTCTGTCATATTTCACCGTTTTTACTTTTTGATCCTGCGTTCCTTGACTTACTTTGCCAATGTCACCCCAGTTTCAGGGAAGGACGGCAAGAGTTGCAGGGTGTATGTCCATTTGAGATTTGGTTTTTATGTTGTAGGTTCACATGAGGCATGTGCAAGCGCGAACTTGTACGTGTCTGGTTGTGGGAATGCATGTAATGTGAATCTCCAATGTAACATATCTTTGCAACTTACATTAGATTAGATTAGTACGCCGTTGTTCCCACAAGCAGACACGTAAAAGTTCGCCCTCAATCTTTCCTCGTATGAAAAGACGGCGTAGACGAGTTTTATTTTTATTTTTTTCTTGTATGTGCCGTTGAACCTTAAGATGGCACATCTTTCAACCCTAAACAATGGAAGTTTTTCATACAAGCCCAAATGGATTTTCGTGTTTTTTTAAGCGAAAACACGTTTTTGATATCCATGCTTGACTTATAGGTTGGTATGAGGCTGACCACCCATACTGTAAAAAATGGTTCACTTTGCCAATGTCACCCCTGTTTCAGGGAAGATCGGAAAGAGTTGCAGGGCTTATGTTCATTTGAGATTGTTTTTTTTATGTTGTAGGTCCACATGCGGTAAGTGTGAGCGCGAAATTATGCGTGTCTGCTTGTCGGAATGCATTTAATATGAATCTCAAATGATACATATCTTTGCAACTTAGATTTAGATTTAGATTAGATGCTTCAAAAAAAGATCAAAGAAGCGAAATAAATAAATAATAATAAGGATTGAATGAAATGGAGGTAGCTCTGCAGAGGCTCTGGCCAGTGGCCACCCCTAGCGGAATGGTGACAGAGCTACACTTACAGTTACATAGCATTAGTTGATAAATTTGGTGAGCGCTGTTTTAGTGTAAACCACATCTCAAGAGCCCTCTGCGAGCTTGGTTGACACAATGCGATCCGCACTTGAATTCACATTTACAAAATTGTGACATCGCACGGCTGGGTTGATTAGGAAAAGGTAAACAAATATTTGTTTTTTTGTTGCGAAGGACCGTAGTCCTATACAAGAGTGACGTTTTCCCGCCGAGATGAAGTCGTTGAAGACGTTGCTATAAAGCTGGGCTAACCTTTTTCATCATCTATAATCTAAGTTGCTCAAATATATTAAAGTTTCAATTTTAAATTAATATGTAACGCATGCCCACAAACAGACACGTGTAAGTCCGCGCTTACAAATGCTGCATGTGTACTTACAAGTTAAAATCCAAACCTCAAATGTACATACACCTTGTAAATTTTGCCGACCTTCCCTGATACAGCCGTGACATTGGCAAAGTGAACCATTTTTTACAGTATGGATGGTCAGCCTCTTACCAACCTAGTAGTCAAGGAATAATTATGGATTATAGAGATAATTGGATTGGAATGGATGGAACTGCATTCTTGAAAATTAAATCATGTTTTTGTGCTTTACTTGGAAATCGAATTCAGGATCTTTTGATTTCAATTCCGAAGCGATGTCCGATTGCTAAAAGCAGTGTATGAAATTAAATAAACATAAAAAAAAAGGTTCAACTATGGTTGAAACAACCAATTTTGGCAGTTGAAATAATTATACATTAAATTTTAAAGGATTAAAATAAAAAAGGAATAAAATGTTGAGGATTATTTATATTAACATAGAGAATAAATAAAACGAACATTTCAATGAATTAATAAAAAACATAACGTCTTTGCTACCTTATAATCATTGTATCCGAATTCCTCGAAATGAAAATACTCAGATCAATCTTGGCATTCCTGTTTTTAATACCTGCTCTAATATCACCTGTCCATATACTTATGCATTCAAATAACATATATCGTGGAACTTGAGAGCATAATATGATGATTATATGGTAGCCTTATTATATACTGAGGTTTAGGCTCTTCATTTGTTATGCCTTTGTATTTTCGTATAGCCTTTCATACCAGTGAGTCTTCAAATTTTTGTTTTCGAAAAAATCTTTAAATTTAGTTGTTCACTTCCTTTAATCCAACAGTATTTTAAGTTTTTTTTATGAATTATTATGAATATTTAAATTGTATCTATAATCTAAGTTGCAAGGATATATTCATTCAAAGCTCTCAGATGTATGCCCACAAACAAACACGTGTAGTTCGCGCTTACAAATGCTGATTGTGTACTTACAAATAAAATCCAAACCTCAAATGAACATAAGCCCTGCAACTCTTGCCGACATTCCCTGAAACAGGGGTGACATTGGCAAAGTGAACCATTTAATTAATTAGTATACATAATTAGTATATAATATAATTTAATTTAATTAGTATAAATTTGGTAAATGTGTTAAGCTGATAAACAATAAATTTTATGTATGTATTTTCCCTACACGATTCAGTTTTTTTGAAAATATGTCAAATTTGGTCGTAATGGTGCCTGTGATGTTTGATGTAGATCTGATTATAAAAAAAACAATTACATCGTCCCTGTTGATGTGCAAGGCTGCCTCCCTTACCTGTGAAAAATAATAGTGCACATGCCTTGTAAGGTATGTACTTCTAGCTGTAGTATATTTTTCATTTCAAATGAACCTTCCAGTGAGAAAAGAAAAATTAAATTGAATTGAGTTATAATATAGAGGAGTAGAAACTAACTTACGGCATTGATACATTATATGGGATACAGTTCGCTGCCTCAGTTCTTGTTTATCGTATACGCCATTGAGAAAAATTTACATGAGCAATGTTTGCATGTGTACTGGACCAATGTGTCTTATGAAAACAAGAAATTTTATATTATAAATATTTAAAAGAACTCTCACATTATCGAGTTTTATGGTTTTTCTTAGCTCAGATTGTGGAGAATTTGATTCATAAGACAACTGCATGAAAAAGTCATATTTGACAAGATTGGCGTATACGATAAACAAGAACTGAGTGAGCGAGTTGTACCCAGGCCTGTCAAACACAGCTGTGGGGTAGTAAGCTAAGAACAAAACATGTTTTCACCTGTGAAACCTGTGTTTTCTTGCTTTCTCCATTTTGGGTTTTGACACCCATAATGCGGCAATGTCTTAAAATAAGGCATTTTTCCCTTATAAAAATTATCTAATTTACCGATAAAAAAAAATTATAATTCGTGCACACAGTGTTTGCGCAGGCGTGAGTTTCAAAGGTGCCAACTTTGTTTACAACGAAATGACTCAGTGGCAGACAGTGAAGATCTTTGTTGTCTTTCTAACTAAGGATATTGCATCTGATATAACAAGCATTTAAACTCGTGACATTTATCATACTTAGCGAGTGCTTTAACCATTCAACTATCGACCAGATTTAAACATACTAAAGGAAACTCCATATAGCACAAAGAAAATATGAAAGAGCTATGCTACACGTAAGACTCTCCGACAGGATAAGGAACACAGAGCTACGGATAAGGTCGGGAGTAACCGATGTCATAGAGAGAGTGGCAAAGCTAAAATGGTCCTTTGCGGGGCATGTTGCTAGAACCACCGACCAGAGAAGAACGAAGAGATTGGTAGAGTAGAGACCTCGGGAAGGTAAGAGAAGCAGAGGGAGACCTCCCACGAGATGGTCGGATAATATAAGAAGGCTTGCTGGAGACTGGATTCAAAAAGTGCAAGACAGAGATGGATGGAGAGATATGGAGGAGGCCTATGTCCAGCAGTGGATAGAGATGGCTGTATAAGAAGAAGAAGAAGAAAGGAAAGATATGGTTATTGAAAATTTCAGCAGTAAAAAATGTCTGCAGACGGGATTCAATTCGATTCGCTATGATAGTGCCATTTCTTTGCACATTGATATTTTTTTTCATTTTTTAGATTTTTTAGAACTGAGAACCGCATTTTTCCACCTTCAGTCGGCTAGACTTTATAACGGCCTCTTACACGAGCACAATATGTACATTATCAGGACACCACACCTGCCTCAAAACCGCCGTTCCGTAAACCCCAAACCTTAAACCTTACCTAACTCAACCGCAACGTTAACAAAAAAATCTACAAAAACTAAAACAGCGTCTCTCTTGAGCGCCTAAGTTTCCATACATTTTTTGGTTGAGTTTAAAACTGAAAATTTATACACATGGTGGTATAGTACATCTTGTTTGTTTTCTATTAAAGTCTTATTATTGAAAAATTGAATTAACATGCTCCCTCGCGTTTAGATTGTGGGTGTACAGATAGAGCGCTTGGTACATGTACTTCTTATCTCAGATCTAGTCTCGAGTATGTTTTCATTATATCGTATTTCCGTTGACAAACACAAAAATATTTTTTCGAGTATATTTTATTTTATACTGGATTTAAACAACCTATACCTCCTATAAATTAAGACCTCAATGCGTACATTTATATTAAACGTAACAACAGGTAGGCGGGATAGACCTTTGTGATGTAATTATAACCTTTTTTTTAATATATAACAAAAAACTATTTTTAAAATCATAATAAAGTAAGATTGGTTTTAAAAGAAGCAAAATTACTTTTTTAGGACGGTTTAAATAACAAAAGTTTTCAGTCAATGGACCATCTATCTATATTCTAAGTTGCAAAACGATATTGCTTTAAATATTTATCTTATGTGCATTCCCACAAGCCGACGTGTATTTGTTCGCGCTTACACATGCCGCATGTGGACCTACAACATAAAATACCCAACCTCAAAATGAACATAGTTCCTGCAACTCTTGCCGACCTTCCCTGAAACAGGGATAACATTTGAAAAGTGGACCTTTTTTAAACGTATGGGTGGTCAGCTTCATACCAAGTCAAAGAATCAGGTCTATTTTAAAACTGTGATGATGGTCGATTGGTGGAAGGTTGGCAAAAGTTGCAGCGTTTTATGTTCAGTTTAGGTCTAGATTTTAAGTTGCCAGTACACATGCAGCATTTTTAAGCTCGAACTTACTACTACGTGCCTGTTTGTGGCATGCATTTAGTATGAATTTAAATGTTAATATATCTCTTTTAACAACTTAGATTAAAGATTATGTAGTAAGAGCTGATACTTTCATTTTTTTTATTACATTACAAATATTTTATTATTTACACTGTACGTGGTAAGAATAATTGCTTTCAAGCTCAAAGTGATCCTCATAATTCAATACAGAAGTTTGTGATTTGCCTAATTATAATGACGTCATAAGGAAAGATATAGCAGAGAGCAGGCCTGTAAGATAGGAGGCGTCGGTTAGGCCATTAACTGTAGACGAATGAGTTCATCTTAAGGACTCTAAACCGGTTTGGGATCGGTTGAAATTAAGCATCTCTGTATCATACGCGAGTTCAAGATCACAATAAGAAAATAAAAGAGTGGAAGCTTGTGCAGAATACAATCGAATTTACCCTTTTTCATTAAAAACATATTTAAATTATAAAAAATAAAAACGACTAAGTGCTCATAAAAAACTTCTAAACTGCAAGATTTTTTTCATACATTTTCAGTGTTTTCTCTCGTAGAAAATAAGGAAAAAGGTGTATTTATTTGAGTAACCCATGTTAAAACAATATGCCACTTATTTAGTTTTACCTTTAAGGGATCGATATGAGAACGTACCTACTCTCTCAGAACCAAGAAATCCCTTCAACGTTAGGCTGACCTCCTTATATGTGAAAATAAATAGAATCTGCACTAAGGTCCAGTCGATAGCTCAGTTGGTAGGGTGCTTGCATTCCATGCCGTGAGCTCGGATTCGAATCCCATAGGCATAGAGGGTGTCCGAAATGGTTTCCCGTGTTTATTTCAAACCCCAAAATAAAATACCCGCAAGGTTTACTCAGCCTTCACAAGAAATGAGTACCAGCCCACTCAGGAGCTGGAAAACTCCCATTTCAACTGACGGGGTTGGATAAAGGCCGGTCCCTTTACGTATAAAAATAAATAGGTCCACTCACCGCATGCGAAACCTTTCGGGGATAACACGGAAAGAAGTTTCACAAACTGTGTAGCTTAGTTGCATATGTCAAATTTGATCACTTTCAATGATACGGCATGCAATTGAAGGAATATACAGCTTGGTTGCGTCGCGCCTTAATTTCTTTCCAATTTTCATACGATTAATATTTTACCAGACAACACCTATAATCTGTATTCGCTTGCGACCATTAAGGCCGCACACTCGTCCGGCCACCTCATAAGCGTTGCGCCCGAATCCAGTTACAATAAACTTTTTTATCCGGCAAATCGCCGAGTTGTACCCGGGGCCGGATAAAAATCCCCGGGCGGGGCGGGCCCGGGTTAACTGGGATGCAAGCGGCCGCACGTGACCGGCCTACGGTATCCGGCAGCCCGGGAACTGCCAAGTCTATCAAGGATACGGACGCGGTTAGTGTTCAAGTGGTAAGTTGGCAAGTGATGATGATCATTATAATCACTCCAAGGTCTCCAAGAATCTCCAAGAATCCCCATATCGACGGTTAGTAGACGGAAGTAAGGCATAAGCGACGTCTTGGTCAAAAATGAGTTATGAATGCTATCCTACTTGAAATTTTCCGCTCTTTCTAATGCGCTAACTCCCATAGCTCTACGATTTTTTTGTTTTGTTGTTTGTGCCCAAGCAATCAACTGCATTTTCGAAGTATGGTTTTGGCGTAACCGACAAGATTTTGGGCCATTTTGTCCTTCATATTAAATGCACGCCCACAAACAGGCACATGTCAGTTTGCGCTTACAAATGCTACCGGTGTACCTACTGCAAATTTAAATCCAAGCTTCCAATTAACATAAACCCTGCAACTTTTGTCGACCTTCCCTGAAACAGGGGTGGCATCGGCAAAGTGAACCATTTTTTACAGTATTGATGGTCAGCCTCTTACCAACCTAGTCGTCAAGGAATAATTATGGATTATAGAGATCATTTGCAAGTATCACCTCTCCCTGAAACATATGTAGGTGTGTTTTGTTAAAGAGAACTATTTTTTAGTTGAATAGTCAAACACCAAACTAGTAATAAATATATGTTTAAGGGGTTGGTGGTTTACACAGTGAAAGTCCATTGTATATTAATCAAATTAACAAAAGTTCCAATTCACTTTTTACAATTTTATTTCTGTCTAGCACATTCGCCTACAAGGCATCATCAGGACAATCTTGATGATGCCACTATAGACAGAAATAAAATTGTAAAAAGTGAATTTGATTAATATAGTAAGAAATAAACTATCAACCGGGGTAATTCACTATAAAGCTTCTAACTAATTGTGATGTTGGACAAGAAGATTACTAAGAAGCACGCTCATTTAAGGGGACACTACCCATTTTTCACTTACCCCATCTGAACCTTGTCTTTAAGGGGTGTACCCGTCTCACGTGGCAGATACGCAGTATTTAATCTTGGATGGTGTTACACTAGGATTAATAATTGATACTATCTGACCAAACACCTCGATTTATATGGCGCGCTTATCGCCGCTGGAAAAATGAGTAAATCTATTTAATTGCTACAGTATTAATAACAGACGGATCAAAGAAGAAAACACACTAAGTCTTGTAGACAATAAATAACTTACACACCTAGATAAGCTGTACTTGTAAACTTTTTTTTCAATTCACATTGACCGGTTGATAGCTCAATAAAAATGCAACTAAGCTACACATTTAGTGTAACGTCTTGCCGCGTTATCCCCGAAGGTTTTCTATTTATTTTTACATGTAAGAGAGCCGACCTCACGCCAATCCCTTCAGTTGAAGTGGAGGTTTCCCAGTTCCTGAGGGAGCTGGTACTCTTCTCTTGTATTTTAGTTTAGGGTTTGAAATAAACACTGAAACGGGAAATCATTTCTGACACTCCCGGTGGGGTTCGAACCCGAGCTCACTACATGGAACGCAAGGACTCTACCATCTGAGCTATCGACTGGACTACCAATCGCTTGAGCTTATGTTTTTTGTTAAGAATGCAGAGGTTTAAAACCAGCAGATAATAAAAAATAGCGACTTGTTTCGCTTACCATTAGGAGAAGTATGTTCTCTTTATGTGTAAAAATAAAATTATTCATGTTTTACAACCCTCTTTACTGTAAAATTTATTCGAGTAAGCCGTCGATAATATTTCTGAAGCTATGTAAAATAACCTTTAGTAGATTACAAGCCATCATCTCCAGTTATTTTACGTTTTTTCGCTATTATTTATTTATGTTCATCACTGTTTAAGATTTTCAGTATCTTTGTTCTGCCTACCTATGATGCTTACTATGAAAGTAAATTCGCTCAATAATCCAATGTTTAGTTTAAGCGAAAGATAAAAATAAATCAAATTAAAAGAGAGTATGTTTTGTTTACACGTTGCCTAGAAAAAAATTAGTCATCATCGATTAAAAACATACTCTACTTTTTTTTTATGTATGTATTTACAAGAGATAAACTAAATTCTACATCTCTCTCGCTCGGCATACAATAAAATCCATCACGCAGCAAACTAAGTAAATAGACGCTCTCCTAAATTAAGCATTTAATTTCGGATATAAGATTAACGCTCGCATATGCGCGTCTGTATGTACATATCCTGTGTAATTTCTTAGCTTACAATTATCATTGTTTAAGGACATTACAACTGCGCGAACATACGAGTAAGTAGCTCCACTTCAATTATCCCGTTCGCGCTCGATAAAGTACGCCTACCCTTAATTTCATCACTTAAGTTTTGCTGCGAGGATTTTCTTCATAACAATGTTATATGTGTCAGTCTTGTGCGCCTAAACCAGTGACTAACAAACTGTTATTGCTTATTTTCAGTTTTTTTTTCCAAATGATAATTCCATTTTAAATTAAATTATGACCGTGATCACTGTGATCTGATATACTGTAAAAAATGTTTCACTTTGCCAATGTCACCCCTGCTTCAGGGAAGGTCTGCAAGAGTTGCAGGGCTTATGTTCATTTGAGATTGGGTTTTTTATATTGTAGGTCCACATGCGGCATGTGTAAGCGCGAAATTATGCGTGTCTGCTTGTGGGAATGCATTTAATATGAATCTCAAATGATACATATATCTTTGCAGCTTAGACTTAGATTTAGACCAAAGTGTCAGGCTTGCTAGTAATTGTTAACCTTGCTGCGTGGAAATGGAGATTGCTGAAGTGACCATCGTTCCAATTTATATTCTGCCACTTTAACCAAAGATTTTGTGTTTTTTTTTGTCATGGCAGCAAGTTCTTCGGTCACGATATCCTTTGAAATCGTTGAAGAGCTTCTTTTATCGCACAATAAGATGAAACTGATGGATTTATCCTTTTCTTAAAAGCACTAATCTAATCTAATCTAAGCTGCAAGGATATATATCATTTAAGATTTATATTAAATGCATTCCCACAAACAGACATGTATAATTTCGCGCTAACACATGCCGCATGTGGACCTACATTATAAAAACCCAATCTCAAATGAACATAAGCCCTGCAACTCTTGCGGTTCTTCCCTGAAACAGGGGTGACATTGGCAAAGTGAACCACTTTTTACAGTATGGGTGGTCAGCCGCATACCAACCTATAAGTCAAGGAACTCAGGGTAAATAATATTTTTCTGCGCACGGCTTTGACACTGTTGACAACAGTTAATTGCTGGGACTGTTTTGTTGTTAATTCAATTAATCCATTAGATCCAAAGCACTTTTCGATACATGAATATTCCCATTTCGAACGCTTCAATTCTGATCGCAGTGGTTATATGTAATCGTCCATATTTTCTTCAACCACGATTTCCTTCGTCATTATTCAGTCTTTCCTTCTCAATTTTTCCTTATATGATAGCAGTTATTATTCATCCATTTGTCCTATAACATTGCAGGCCACCTTACCACATGAAGCTTACAAAATGAAAGATCACGCTGAGAGATTCCATAGGATACATCGGCAGATTTGTGCCGTTCTTCTTACGAGGAGCTGAAAAAGATTACCTTGGATAGGGAAAAATGGTGAACAAGATGGATGAACATTGCGCGAACCAATCCTACGATTGACACGAGAAAAAAAATAAAGCCGTTCATCCTTCTTCTTCTTCTTCATTAGCCTTTCTCAGTCCACTCCTGGACGTAGGCTTCCTCCAATCTTCTCCATTCCTGTCTATCGGCTACTATGTTCAGCCATCCTGGGTCGTCACTGGACGATCCTTTTCGGCCACTAGTCATGGTCTTGCCTTGCGACGTGACCAGCCCAGCGACACTTTAAGCAGGTCATTCGCTGCATGACATCAGTGACACCATTGAGTTTACGGATCTCTTGCTCTGGAACCCTGTCTCTGAGGCTGATTCCCAGCATGCTTCTTTCACTGGCTCTTTAGCACGTCCTCAGTCTGTTGGCGCTATAGTGAGTGAGCTATTTTGTTTGCAAGCCATGCGTGCATATTGGAAGCACGCATGACTCAAAAGACCCTGCGTTTCAGGTGAACAGGTATTTTCGTGTCATTTAGGATGTAGCCCAGATTCATCCTTCTTAGTCTGTTTTAATTATAATTCCCTCAAAGTTTGTCAATCTCTGGTCCTCATAATCCTTATCAGCTTGTCTTTCATTAACGCGTGCGTACTAGGTACTTCTCGCTCTGAATTATTTGCTTATTCTTTATCTTAATTCTACAATGCTAGGAATATCCTCTTTTCCTCTCTTACACGAATCACAAAAGACAGCCGACTGGCGTTTCCTCACATATTTCATTTAATAAAATAATTCCGAAAAATTGTTTCTTTGTTCCATTCATTATTTTGGGAAACAATAAAAAAGAACTGTTTTTTTGAGAAACACATTTATTTTCATTAGTATATATTTATGAGGATAATTAATTTAATTTTACGCATTAAAAAATTGCACCGTTTTTGTGTGAGTCACACCTTAAGTACTATAATCTAAGTTGCATTAACATTTAAGGCTCTCAAATGCATGTCCACAAACAAACACGTGTAGTTCGCGCTTACAAATGCTGAATGTGTCTAATCTAATCTAATCTAAGCTGCAAGGATATATACCATTTAAGATTTATATTAAATGCATTCCCACAAGCAGACATGTGTAATTTCGCGCTAATACATGCCGCATGTGGACCTCCATTATAAGAACCCATCTCAAATGAACATTAGCCCTGCAACTCTTGCCGTCCTTCCCTGACACAGGGGTGACATTGGCAAAGTGAACCATTTTTTACAGTGTGGGTGGTCAGCCTCATACCAACCTATAAGTCAAGGAATAGATATTTATCAATATCTGAGGAACATAAACCTCTTCAGCAGTGGCTTTGTAGCCAACAACTGTATTCGTTGAGTGGGTTGAACCCTAAACCAGAGTTAAACTGACTTATCAGAATGGAAAAGCTGACTTTAAACTGGTTTAAATATATCACATTACTTATGAATAAGAATCCATCGGTTCTATTCATTCACAGAAAGTCCATGGCTCATCCAGTGCCTAAAATTATTTTTTGTGAATACAGGATATTGATGTTCTATCGATACCTACCTTATGTCTAAATCTAAATCTAAATCTAAGCTGCAAGGATATGTATCATTTGAGGTTCATATCAAATGCATTCCCACAAACAGACACGTATAATTTCGCGCTCACACATGCCGCATGTGGACCTGCAATATAAAAACCCAAGTCTTAAATGGACATAAGCCCTGCAACTCTTGCCGACCTTCCCTGAAACAGGGGTGACATTGGCAAAGTGAACCATTTTTTACAGTATGGGTGGTCAGCCTCATACCAACCTATAAGTCAAGTCAAGGAATGTAATCGATAAATTAGGAGTTTACTCGGAATATGTATCGATACCTGAAAGGTTAAACTGAATAAGTGACATATTAATCTAACATGGGTTTCTTACAAGTTTTTCGTTAGCACTGCCTTATAATTAGTTCATTTACTAAAATAAGTTGCACCCAATAAAAGGTTTTACCCACAGTTTCTCAAATCAGTGAATCAGCACAAGTACTTATTCAATGATGATCCACGAATCAGTTATGTATCAAATGTTTTTTGTATGACACCGTGACTACGTGACTATAGGCTACACATATAGTGTAACTTCTTGCCGCGTTGCATGTTGGGAGTGGAACCTATTCTTTTAACAGGTAAGGGGGCTGGCCTTACGCCAACTACTGCAGTTAAAGTTGGTGGTTTCCCAGCTCCAAGGGGGTTGGTACTCATTTCTTGTGAAGGCTGAGTAAACCTAGCCGTTATTTTATTTTGGGTTTTGAAGTAAACACCGAAACGGGAAACCATTTCTGGCACCCTCAGTGGGATTCAAGCCCGAGCTCTCGGCATGGAATGCAAGCACTCTACCAACTGAGCTGTCGATCGACTGTAACGGCCTTTTTCATTAGTTTTGTTAAACCAAATGTCAGACTTAAGTAAACCTAATATTTTTAATGAAAAAAATGCTTTAAACTGGATTAAAAAAAAAATATATATTTTTATGAATAAGGGGGCTTAAAGCCTATTTGTATTTTTAAGCTTAAAATACCTCCGACACGAAGCTACATAGTTAAAGTATTTATTTTTGTTAAGGTCGGTCGTATTATTTACGCATGACCGTCATCGTATCCACTTACAAGCAAAGCCATGGCTCGTCCGCAGCCTACACTGAATCTTCCGTACAAGATAAAAATGATCCGTAGTTCAGTTATGGACTAAATGTTTTGTGAATAGTATCTTAAAATCCTCTTACGTACAATAAATAACTCAGCGTTTAGCTATCCCTTGATACTTAATGCTCCCTTCATCTATGAATGTTAAATCTATCAGTACTTTAAAATTAAAACTTAAAAATGCATAAGACCAGGACAGCGCCTCTAGTGAGAGTTTTAATTTAAATACATTTTATTTTAAACGTTGTGGTTTAGTTACTGGGTATTTGAGCTTAACTCCGTATGTAAAATGATATTTTTATTTATTTATTTAACATTATGGAGGGCGTAGTTTTTAGGTGTGTCACACCTCAAGGGCCTTAAATAATGTTATTAAAGATGTGTCGACTTACAAGTCTGTTAAACCAAAGACAGCTTAGTAAGGAGTCAAAAAGCTGCACCTTTATTTTATTGAAATGCACTTATATCGTTTACACTGGTCTGTTGTCAAGAATTCAACGCTCGATATCAGAAAGAATGACTAGATCTTAAATCTAAATCTAAGCTGCAAAGATATGTATCATTTGAGATTCATATTAAATGCATTCCCACAAGCAGACACGTATAATTTCGCGCCCACACATGCCGCATGTGGACCTACAGTATAATAAACCCAATCTCAAATAAACCTACGCCCTGCAACTCTTGCCGACCTTTCCTGAAACAGGGGTGACATTGGCAAAGTGAACCATTTTTTACAGTATGGGTGGTCAGCCGCATACCAACCTATAAGTCAAGGAACAAGATGATAATAGTATTAGGATGATTTATTTGGTGAGCGCTGTTTTTCTGTGTATCGCACATCAAGAGCCCTCTACGAGCTTGGTCGTCGCTGTAGAAAGCGCTAATTCTCAATCAAGGCCCAGTTGTTGTTAGGTTGGATAGACCTTTCAGTGACCGGTCTTTGGTAAAGGTTTATGATTTTTTCAACCCAGCGAAGAGCACATTTGGAAATATAAATGGTATATTTTGTGCTCCGCCGGGAACCGAATCCACAACCTTCCATTTACGAGTCCGAAGTGTAGCCACTGGACTACGGACCGGTCCAAGAAATGCCAACGACACGCGGTGTACCTGAGCGGTCACCCATCCGGGTAGCATCCGCGCCCAATGTTGCTTAACTTCGATGATCTGATGAGAACCGGTGCTCTCAACATGGTATCGTCGTTGACAGTCGTAGATGAGTTGATTTTTCAAAAACCAAATAAGAAAATATCAATCGGAAACCCAAATTACAAAATTTATAAAATCGTGTATTGTTGAATAAAAATTGTATATTGTTGCCGACCCTGATGTATGGAAGCGAGTCATGGACGGTGAATGAAAGAGAAGTAAATAAGGTATGCGCCGTAGAAATGGCTCATTTGAGAAGTATGACAGGAAAAACACTGAAAGATAGAGTGAGAAACGTATCGGTTCTGAATGAATGCGGAGTAAAAGAAAGCGTGAAAGTGAAGTTCAAAGAAGTGTGATGCGATTGTTTGGACATATTGAAAGCATGAATGAAGACCAACTGACTAAAAGAGTGTATAAAGGGAATGTAATAGGTAAGCGTGGAAGGGGAAGACCTAGAAAAGAATGGATTGATCAGATAAGTGAGATTGCGAATGAATGGAATTCAAAGAGTGGAAACAAGAGAAGAGCATGCATGAAAAGAGTGATGAAATTAGATGAGATGAAAGAAGTATGCAATGACAGAGTCAAGTGGAGGCACTTGCGTGGAGGTACCGGCCACCCCTAGAGGAATGGCGGCAGGATACAAAAGAACACAAGTCAAATAACAGTACTTATATTTATTTTAATTCCATACATACAAAAAATCCTTCTATAAAAGTTTTTGCCTGAAAAACATTTCAGATATTTTCTATAATCTAGATTCAAGGAAAACCGAACTGTGTAAAATTATAAAAAAGAGATGTCATGGATTGACAAATAAGAAAGAAAAACTTGTATGTTATTCACACACATCAAATCCATGGCTCATCCGCCGCTTAACGTGAATTTTCCATAAAAAGAAACGAAGATTCCTAGAACAGCTGTGGATTTATAATTTAGTGAACAACACTGGATGTAAGTATTGTATCCTCTTCAAAAAATATGGCATGCTGAGATTATAATCAAAACTGTTATTGTACAATCGAAGAGTTAGTTTTTCTGATAGTTGAAGGACGCTGTAGTTTGGGGACATCTGTACCCAAGTATAAATAAAACCTACTTCCAAAGCTAAACCATACTATTTAACAAAAAATGTATATGGAAACTAAAACTCTTACTAGAGGCGCTGTTTAAGCTTCTCTATATTTTTTGGGTTAACGCTATGATTGCGTTTACACGCGGTGTTGTATACATCTGACAAAAGTGAGGTTAAAACTATGCGTCAAAACTAAATCATTGTATTTGACCAAAAATATATATGGAAACCAAAACGCCTACCAGAGGCGCTGTTTCAGCTTTTATATATTTTTTGGTTAAACGCTATGGTTGAGCTTAAACTCGAAGTTGTGTACTAGGGAACATTTCGTCCTTTTAGTGCTTGTCTGTCTTATATCCATCAGAGGTTGTTTCACATGAGCAACGTTTGTATGTGGAATCAATGTGTCTAATGAAAACTGGAAATTTATTTTCAAAATATTTGAAACAACTCTCACACTATCGTGTTTTAAGTTTTTTTCTTAGCTCAGGTTGTGTAAAATTTGATTCTTAAGACAATAGATATCATTGAAAGGTCATATTTGAATCTAATGGTAGATAAGACAAACAAGCACTGGATTTGAGAAAAGTAAGGGTTCAAACTTTCCGTCAAAACTAAATTATCACCAAAAATGTATACGGAAACTAAAAAGCTTACTGGAGGCGCTGTTTAAGTTTCTATGATTTTTTTTTGGGTAAACGCTATGCTTGAGTATAAGCGTGAAGACATTCTGGCAAAAGTGAGGTTAGGGAACTGTCAAACACGTCAAGATGGCGACATAAACCCAAAACTTACCGCCTTCAAAGTTGACATTACTTAGATTAGTGGTTGGAAGTCCAGCTATCAAAAATAAAAATACAGGGTGGGGCAGCATAATTTCCTTTTTTTAAATGCAAGCCATTCAGTCGGTTGATGTCGTAGCTAAGCCTTAGCTGCCTCATTCGAGAGGTGGAACTATAAAGTTTTGATCTGACACAGTTCAATTGCCATCATGCGTTGGAACAGGGAAGAGTGTGCGTTTGCCGTTGAGGCCTACTTTTTGAGCGAATGTTCTGTGATCACAATCCAGAGCGACTTTCGGAATCGCTTTAATTAAGCCCCTGTCCCGGACTTTAAATCAATTGTCATGTGGGTCACTACGTCCAGGCAAACTGCAAGTGCGACAAGATGAAGAACTGGAGTCTCTCTACACATTAGATTAACTGAGAATATTGAGGCAGTGAAAGCTTCAATGTTGCGATCACCACGGCGTTCTGCGTGCAAACATGCGTCTGCCCTTGGACTTTCCGATCGTTCTGTGAAGAGAATTCTTCATGATGATCTCCATTTTTATCCATACAAGATGGTTAATGTGCGCGAACTTCCTGAACGTGACTTCAATTCAGGGAACACTTCCCAGAGCGCCTCATCTCAATTAGGGACGATTTGGAGTGGCCGGCCCGCTCTCCCGATTTGTCCTCTTGCGATTTTTTTCTATGGGGTTTTTTGAAATCCCGTGCTTATGTGAACCGTCCTAGGACCCTACAAGATTTGAATACCAACATCCAGGAAGAAATTTCCAGAATAACGCCTGATATGCTGGCAAGAGTCATAAAAAACGCCAGAAAACAGTCACTTAGTGTATCGAGAAGAGGGGATGTCACTTACCTGATATGATCTTCAAAACCTAAATAAAACAAAACTTTAAGTAGGTATGTGTCTACCTTATAAAAAATGAACAACAAAAAAATTGACTCCTACAATTGGTTTTATTAAGTTTTGAAAGAAGGAAGTTATGCTGCCCCACCCTGTACAAGTCTCGTAAGAAAACGTTAGCAACATGTGCGATAAATTATTGATTTATTTATCATTACTCTTTCTATTTGATAGGTTGATGTGAGGTTTATGATACTGTCGAAATTTCGCCATTAAATAAAATAAAATCTAGAATCGTCTTTATCATATAATAAGAATTTAATCAGGATTAATGTCATATTTTCTTCACTAAAAACTACATAGAATTCAGGTTTAGGATTGGACACATCTGATGAATGAGATGAGAAGAGTAGGCTTAAACGCAACGAAATTGCACATATAGTGTAACTTCTTACCCCGCTGTCCCAGAAGAAGTCGTGTGTGTAACCTATTTATTTTTCACAAATAAGGAGGCGGGCTTGATGCCAAAAACTCCACTTGAAGTTTCCAATCAACATGGTGGTGGATTTCTTGTGAAGGAGGAGTAAACTTTGACGGCTTTTTTATTTTGGTTTTGAAGTATACATCAAAACGGTAAATCCTTTCCAATACCCTTGAAGGAAATCAAACCGTATCTCTCTGGTATGGAACGCTAAAATTCTACCCACAGATCTATCGACTAGGCATGTCATTTTGCGGCCAATACTAACCAGTTTCAGGAAAAGCCCGCAGGAGTTGGAAGGTTAATGTTCATGTGAAGCTTTGTTTGTTTTTTTGAAGTACACATGCATCATGTGTAAGCGCGATCTCACGCGTTTCTGTTTGAGGAAGAACATTTAATGTTACCCTTCTAAATCTAAATCTAAGCTGCAAAGATATGTATCATTTGAGATTCATATTAAATGCATTCCCACAAGCAGACACGCATAATTTCGCGCTCACACATGCCGCATGTGGACCTACAATATAAGAAACCCAATCTCAAATGAAAATAAGCCCTGGAACTCTTGCGGACCTTTCCTGAAACAGGGGTGACATTGGCAAAGTGAACCATTTTTTACAGTATGGGTGGTCAGCCTCATCCCAACCTATCAGTCAAGGAATACAAGCAATAAATACATTCAAATATATAAAACAAATGAACACTAAACAATTAAATAGTAAAAAATTCAAACCTACAAAACATATTAACCGCTAGCATTACAGATCAACCGCCATTTCTTTCGGTCCTTGCATACTTCTTTCATTTCATCCAGAGTCATAACCTTTTTCATACAAGCTCTCCTTTTATTGTGACTCTGGATATTCCATTCATTCGCTATTCCCAAAATGTCAATATATCTTGGATTCAAATCCCGAACGTTTTAAAAAAACCATGAAGAAATGTCGACCACGTACGCTTCTCGCTATTAAGCTTCACATATAGTGCAACTTCTTGCCAACGGTATAAGGATAAAAGCAGATTTAAATAATGTAATACAAAATGGAAAAGATAAATCTAGTTTGTATCAAGCCCACATAAAACATCAGTAGGGTCGTGTGTAACAGAATTACCCACGCATCTGAAAAATCTATTTCAATTCTGCAATAATACACGAAACCCTGATATATTGTAAAACAAGGGTCAATAATATATATGCTTTGCCTTTTTCCGATGGGGGGTCCGCAGCCAGGGAGCGTTATTTATTATTCATGGGAATATATCCTGTGGCAGCGCCGCCACGGGGTGTTTTTTCAAATCACCCAGATGGCGGGAAAACTCAAAATTATGTGCCGAACACCAGGGTGGGAGAAGACACACCTCACAAACAAACAAACAAGCATATCGACGGTTAAAAGGCTGTAGGGCATAAGCGACAAAAAGTGAATTGTTCAGGAGAGCAGTTTAAAGTTTGAGATTTGCAGAAAAATGGCATAACTTTGTTAACCATATCGTTAAAATCCAAACATCTCCAAAATTAAAAAAAAAGAAAGGCATTTATTGGTATTCCTGTTAATGTGGTTTTACAATGTTTTACGATTTTTTAATTTCACAAGCACCTTTAGGCCAAAAAAGGCTAAAATCTTGTCGGTCACACCAAAATCATACTTCGAAAACACAGTTGTTTGCTTTGGCATAAACAACAACAACAAAAAACATCCTAGAGATATGGGAGTTAGCGCATTAGAAAGAGCGGATTTTTTAAAGTAGGATAGCATTCATAACTCATTTTTGACCAAAACGTCGCTTACCTATGCCCTACTTCCTTTTTTAAACGTCGATATAAACATGAACTCTAATGAACATAAGTATGTACGGATGACTGTCGGGTGATTTATGATTGCATATTTTGAAAAGTAAAAAAAAGTAGTTTAATATCTCGAGCGCTTTCGGAGTGTTAACACACCATTTTCAAGTGGACGACTCTTGAAAATGGTGTCAAAGCGTAAGAGACATGGAACTTATTTCGTGAAGAAAAACTTTGTTTTTATTAATTCAAAAATTAATCTTCAGTGTCAATACACAACCCTTTAAACTTGTATTTTAAAAAGTTTTCAATGTAGACAAGAGTTATCTAAGAGATCTGTAATTGAAAAAAAAAATACTAGGATAAAATATCTTCCTAGTGGGTTACATTAAAGCATAGAACATTTTCTCTTGAAATAATCAAATTCTAATCGTTCTTTAACATTAATTTGATACCTGTATTCAAATAAACATTAAATCGATAGGCACTCCTCAAGTTTATCAGCTTCTGAGACGGTCCATACTTCATCTTGTGAAATTCCTTTCGTTTTGTGGCTTGTTCAGATGAAGACAGTAAAGAAGCGTTTAAGGACTACTAACTTTAAGTAACAAGGCATTAACGATATGCAAGTAACTTGAATATGTAAATCTACATTAAAAAAACATTTTTCTCAAAAAAATAAAAAACCCTGTATGATGCAAATTTATCTAAGATTTAAGGTTAATATTAAATGCAATCCCAAAAGCAGACACGTATAGTTCGCGCTTACACATGCTGCATGTGGAATTACAATATAAAAACCATATCTCAAATAAGCATAATATTATAGTTATTAAAAAATCTATCATTTGCTTACTGAGTGCGTCAGCACAGCTTAAACACTCCAGGGCCGGCTTTTGATGTTATCGGCATTTTCACTGGGCGACACTTATGCCAGTAGCCCGGCTGCAACCCGATACCCTTCAAAAATGAAACACTTAGCTCGGATTAGTGAGCCACCTCGTCGCTTTGAAGCTCTCTCTCTCTCTCTCCCATCGCGTCTCCGACTGACTTAACTTTTTTTCTCTTGTTCATGACAGTGGTCTTATCCTAAGCCGAAGATCAAGTACCATTTTTATGATGAAAAGGCATTTAAGCCATGGCTTTATAGTGAAGAGTATATAAAATACGATGATGCTTAGAAACAGGGACGTATTGAAAAAAAAAGTTAAGATTACGAGTGACTGAAATTAGATTTCATAATTTTATTGATTGAAGAGGCATTCACTTTGTAATAATTCATCTTAAAATGTAATGTATGTATCTATAACATTAAAAATAAAACTACAGCTAATTATTTAGCCACCTGAAGATGCAAACAGATTGTTTGCGAAACAAGTCGTGTAACTTAATATACTGGCCGTTATCATAAACAAAATCGTTTTATTTTGTATATTTTTATTTTAAAGACTTAATAGTGCTATGCCTTCCATGCATTCTATGCCAACACAAACGCAGCTAAGCTGCATGTGTAGTGCAACGTTTTTTCAACGTTTTGGCAACGTTTTGTCGCGTGAGCATTTTGTCTATGGACATTGTGTCGTGGTACCATGTTACATGATGCAATTGTATTTAAAAAAAATCTGAATCACAGTTGAATATAATCTTTTTTTTTTTTTTTTTTTTTTTTTATTTTACTTACGGACATAATAGTCCAATTACATAGTTATATGAAAAAGTAATTAATCTAAGCGTTTTCTTGAAAACATGGGGGATATTTACAAATGTGCCGTGTTTCTTTTTACACTTGTTGGTCTTTCATAAACCATTAAGTGTAATGCTATTTTAAGAATGCTAAAAAAGAGAGAGAACCCTACTAAAAATTGTGCTTGGACGTGGGCGGCAGCTACCCCAAAACGCCTCTGTAGGATTTCATAAAATCCTCTAAAAAGATTGATCGTCTTTTTAAATCCGGCAAAAAGAAAACTAAAAAATAACATGGATAGAGTGAGCTTTTTAAATAATAATTATTTTATAGATGATTCGTTAAAAGTTGTAATTTATTATAAGCTGTATAAGGCAGATAGAGTTTGACAGATTGAAAGGGACTTATTCCTATCTCTTAAGGGTTTTTTTAAGTCTTCGTGAAATGTCACTGCACTCTAAAATGAAAGGTTTATAAAATGTGACAGTATATAACGGCACAGTGACAAAACAACATAAAACACAATGACACGTCATGACAAAACGACACATGGCAACACAACAAAGAAATTACATCAGTAGGTATGACAACGTTATTTTTTTTTAGTTTTAGGTAGGTTTTGTCGTTGATGATTTGTCTTGGGATTTGTCAGGGATGACATTGGCAGAGTGAACCATTTTTTGAAATCCTGAGTCGAATTTGAACGATCCTCTCTGGCCACCTTTTGAGTATTTACAAAATCCGTTTTCTAAAACACACTCTTTCTGTGAATGAAATATTTTTTCACTAATATTTTTTTAATCGTCCGTTTCGTGTACATTAAAAGAACGAAAAAAAATTGTAGCACTGTCAATACTGGGCGCCTTTAGCTTCCGGTAATCGCGCAATAACAATATCCCGGGCGAGGCGAAACATTGTGTCGGCAATATTAAAAACGAATTACGCGAGAAACTTTGTGGACCTTTCCTCGGCGGCTTAGCCAACAAAACCCCGGAATCCTGTCGATTAATTCGACAGGGAATAAAAGCCCGGCGTTTATTGTAATCTTTTTTCACTTTACTTGAAAAACAGAAGCTTATAAGAAATAGTGGGTACAAGATGTATGTTCAACGCAACGCAACTAATCTACACTTATAGTGTAACTTCTTGCCTGCGTTATCCCCAAAGGGGTCACATGTGGCGCTTCGGGACCTATTTATTTTTACAGGTAAGGGGGCCGGCCTCACAGCAAACACTTTCAGTTGAAGTGGGGGTTTCCCAGCTCCCGGGGAGGCTGGTTCTCATTTCTTGTGAAGGCTGAGTAAACCTTTGAGATCGAACCCTTGCTCTCGGAATGAAATGCAAGCATTCTACCAATTGAGCTATCGACCTTTTTACGAGCTTGATCGTCGCCGCTACAAAGCGCCAATTCTCAAGCAAACCCAGTTGCTGTAAGGCTGGATGGACCTTTTGATGACCGGTCTTTGGTAAAGGTTTATGAATTTTTCAACCCAGCGAAGAGCAAATTTGAAAATATAAATAGTATATTTTTTGTGCTCTGCCGGGATTCGAACCCACAACCTCCCATTTACGAGTCAGAAGTGTTAACCACTAGACTACGGACCGAGTATGTACAGGATATTGTTAATACTAAAAAAATCTATATATCTAAAAATAATATTTTAGTTGCAGAGATGTAGGTATTAACCAGTATTAACATTTAAGGTTGATAATAATTAATGCCTGCCCACAACCTAGATACGTGTTAGTTAGCGCTTACAATTGCTGCATGTGTTCATACAAAATAAGAACCCAAATCTTAGATGAACATAAGCCCTGCAACTTTTGCTGCCCTTCCCTGAAGCAGGACTAATATCTAAAATTTAAGTCGCAGATATATTAATATTTTAGATTCATATTAAAAGTATGCCTTGTAGCAGACATGTTTAAGTTCGCGTTTACACATGCTGCTTGTGCAAACAAAATAAAAATCTAAATCTAAAATTAACATAAGCCCTGTAAATTTTACCGGCCTTCCCTGAAACAGGGATAGGTAACAGTGGTCAAGTGAACCATTTTTTACATTTTTTTGTTATGTTTTGTGCACAACAGGTTACCCTAATTACAGTGCACCCTCACAGCTATCAGCACGCTGGGAGGAACTCTTTTGCTAGATTTATGGGTAGTCATGTCTTATAACTCATAAGTCGAGAAATAGTACGTAAAATCATCAATCCTTCCATTGTCAATTGTCAAGAATTGAATCGGCTCCTCAAAGTCGACCGGCTTGAATTTGTTACAATGTCGAAGTTTTAAGGTAAAACTTGCATAGTTTGTCACCGAGACTGTTGCTTTGTATGGAAAATTTCAATGTAAAAGAAGAAGAAGAGTGATAGCTAGTGCTGAGCCAACCGATACTGTAATTGATCGAATGATTCAGACTTGAAAACAATGAAGGAATATACACATATAGAGTAACTTTGAGCCGTCCTGTATGGAGAGTCAACAAGGATTTCGATTTGTTTTTTCGATATCTAATACCGGGAATAGATTTATTTCGGATACGGTTCCATGGTAAAAGTATTTTGCCGGTCCGTAGTCCAGTGGCAACACTTCAGACTCGTAAATGGAAGGTTGTGGGTTCGAATCCCGGCGGAGCACCACAAATATACCATTTATATTTTCAAATTTGCTCTTCGCTGGGAAACGGGTCCATCCAGCTTTACAGCAACTGGGTCTTGCTTGAGAATTGGCGCTTTCTTCAACGGCGACCAAGCTCGCAGAGGGCTCTTGAGGTGTGATACACACAAACAGAGCTCACCAAATAAATAAGCCTAATTTTTAATGTTTTTTAGTTTAACGACACAGTAACAAGACGACACATGACACAAGGACACATGACAGAACGACACATGACAAACAATCACATAACAGAATTGTCATGAGATTTTTTTTCATGTTGCTTATGGTATATTATTTAAATATATTATGTATATTAATTAAAATAAATATATTTAGTATATTATGGTGTGTAATGTTTTGTCAGAAATTGGTGTGTCTTCTAAGGACATTGGTTACGACACCAACGAAACGGTGAGATTAAAGTAAGTTCTCCAATAAAGATTAGTCTTATCACCAATCTAAATTTAATTTTGTTAAAAGTCAAACAACCATTATTTCAGTTACAATTCAATCAATACCGATGGGGCCACTAATGATTTCTCCTTCGGTGTTTATGTCAACCCCTACTTCAAGTAAAGTGGTTGGCGTAAGACCCTTACCTGTAAAAGCTAATAGGTTCTACTCCCAAAAAGCGATACCTTCGGGGGGAACGCGGTAAGAAGTTACACTATATGCGTAGCTTAGTAGAAAAATAATAATATCATAATAATCTCGAGCTCGGTGCTATTCTTAGACATTTTAATCATCCGTTGAGCCCACGCTTTGACAAACTAATGATGCCCGGGCTGGAAGTCTCATCACCACGGTTATTCTTACCTACCGAATATCTGTAATATTTTTATGATAACCTGTCAATCCAAGATGGCCGCAAGTGAACAGCTGATTAGTCTTCATTCAAATATTACCAAAATTCGGTAGGTAAGAATAACCGTGGTGATGAGACTTCCAGCCCAGGCATCATTAGTTTGTCAAAGCGTGGGCTCAACGGACAACCAAAATGTCTTAGAATAACACTGAATGTTGTTATACATACAGTTAGGCGAAGTTATTTTAAAAAACAATTTTTAAATATTCCGAATACCGGAAAAAAAAACGTAAATTCCAAACCCCTACGGCGTGGGAGAGGGTAGTACGCACGAACGTTGGAAAATAAAAGTTCCTAGGGTGTAGGGGTGGGGAACTTATTTGAAGAAAGTTGGGAAAACTTGAAAACAATCATTTCGGGAAACGCGCAGTCGATTTATTTTGCAACTTTAGTTCACTACCGCCGGTTTCTACTTACTTATTTCGCGGGAATAGGTACCACTTTTTCCCTCCTTTTTGTGCGCGAAACACAACGGAAGCAGCTTTATTTTCTATAGTCTTCAATTTTATAGCTGAAACTTTGTTAATTATAGGAAAATGTGTATTTATTTGTCGGTACATCTCTGCTGTATTACAAAACTTATGTTGTATCTTCGTTGTATTTGTGTATATGGTATTATTTTATAATTGAAAATGTCAAAATTCTGAACTAAAAAAAATGTGTAATACTTTATGAGGTACATGCGTGAATTGGTATAGAGTTATAGACAAGATTGTGTCGTCACCCGGCCGGATTGCTAGGGAACAGGCATATAAATATTTTTTTATTGGTTTCTATTGCAGGCAGTCCCATACAAGAGTGACGTTTGCTCGCTGAGAAAAATGTTCCGACCTCATGGGATTATTCATCTTTTTTTCTTTCTAAAAATCATTAGATTTTTTTTTAAATGTTTTTTTTCTTCAGACTTCCAGTTCTATTCTATGCTATTTTTAGACCTCCACTTTGCCAATATCACTCATGTTTAAAGGACGGTCGGCAAGAGTTACAGGGCTTATGTTCATTTGTTTTTATTTATTCATATTGTTTGTACACATGCAGCATGTGTACAGACTACAGTACAAGTGAACGTGCCTGCTATGAGCAATAAACCTCAATATATCTTTGCAACTTAGATTTGAAATAAACACTGATACGGTACATCATTTCTCATACACCCTTGGTGGGGATCGAACTCTTACCCTTTGCCATGGAATACAAGCATCCCACCAACTGAGTTATCGATATGGCATTATTTACCCTGAGTTGCTAAGTCCTGTCGATGGCTCAGTTGGAAGAGTGCCTGCACTCTTATCACTTAAGCCGTGAAAAACCGGCCGCCCCCCTTACCCGTAAAAGTAAATAGTTCGCGAATCGCCACATGCGACCTCATCGGGGATAGCACGGCAAAAAGTTACACTATATGTGTAGGTTAGTTGCGTTTACGTTGCAATTTTTAAATTAACGTTCCCGTGTCGAACACAGTGTTTTAAGTTTCCACGTAGCAAGGATTTCCCGGGATGGGCTCACACACGAGTAATGCCTCTCGGTCTGAGGACAGATGGCAGTCGGTAACTGAAGAGTCTCGGTGGAGAGATCTTGGCCATACTTAAACTAATGGGCGGTGCTCTCTTAAGGGACGAGCCCACCTATTATTTCAAGCTCTTGTACCGAAAATAACACCTATCTCTAGTATAAAGTATAAACGCGTAACAATGCTTAACTAAGTTTTCAGTTTGAACAAAAATCAACTTATTTTTCAAATCAATTATTGCAAAATAATTACACATTTTTAGTTCACTCTTTTATTTTAAATTTTTTTATTTTATTGCTAGATTTTTTGGTTCCGGGTTTTGACCGTGGTCCATAGTTTTTGCTTCTTTTTTCTTTCTTGATACTTCTTGAAGACTTTCAACTGACGTTTCGTCTCTTCTGTGGGTGACTGCTCTGACGTCTTGGGTGACGAAACGTCAGCTGTAAGTCTTCAATAAGTATCAAGAAAGAGAAAAAAGAAGCAAAAACTATGGACCACGGTCAAAACCCGGAACCAAAAAATCAAGCATCCGAATCCGGCCATGAAAGCCTACAAATATTATTTTTTTATTGCTCAAATATGTTCTCCTTAAAAGGCATCTTCAGGAGCAGTGATATTTGTAACAAAAAATAATGTCAAACAAAAATTCTATGGGGTTTTTTGCCGAAAAATCGTCTCTCAAACTGCAGGAGAATTTTAGCATCCAACGGTATACCCACATTTCAAAGGCAGCGATTTTGTTCTCGAGGCTCTGGGTTAGTTTCCACCACAGATCTTCCACCCTTCCATGCAACTAAGCTACACAAATAAAGTAACTTCTCTCCTCCGTTACCCCTAAAGATGTCGCATGGGGCAATTCGGGACTTATTTATTTTTAAATTTACTCCTTCGTGCTGCAGATTAAAATTCTTTCAGAATATTTTTTTTATGTAAAACATACTTTTCTTATCGCTGGATTTATAAACGATCTTCCATTATTTTTGACACTTTAAAAAATAAATAAAACGTTCACGTATTTTTTTTTCAGATATCCTCTCGAGCGTTGAATATCAAAACGATACTCCTGACAGGCGCCTATGCTCCTTCATCCGTATCCAACCGAGTAGAAGCTCTGATATAAAATACAATCAAGCGAAGTGTAGGATAATTTTAGCAGTTTTTCATTTTAGGAGTAAACAGCATCCTTAGTAAAATAAAATCCCTTCATCCTCAACCATGAACTTCGCCAAAAATATACGAGCAATAAAGCAGCACCTCTAGTGAATGCTATAATTTCTATACACTTTTTCGTTACACTCTACGCTCGAGTAAAAACGTAAGGTTTTATAGTATCCCGAGTAGAAAGCATTACGTGAACCCAACTCGAAAAAATGTATGAAAACTATGTCACTCTAAAGAGTGCTGTTGTATATTTCATACATTTTCGATTTACGCAATCGCGAAAGAGTTTATAATATAAGGGTTACTTCAACACAGAAATTTTACGTTGTGAGCAAGTCATCGAGTGTAACAAAATTTTGTGTGAAAAGTTGCAGTGGTGCTATCTTGATTTCATACAAATTTTGGGATTCTCTATTACTTTGGTATACAGAGAGAGGATTTACTTGAGTTAGAGGGAGGCTCTGTTTCAAGTCGGTGGAAATTCGTGCGAAAAATATTTTATTCCGCGATGAATCTGAACGATTGCAAAAAGCACACAGATATAGTGCAATCAATAACGTAGGGTTACGTAAAGAAAGAAAAAGGAATATTATTTCTTCGAGTCTATAATCTATAATCTATAATCTAAGTTGCAAGGATATATTCATTTAAAGCTCTCAGATGTATGCCCACAAACCAACAAGTGTAGTTCGCGCTTACAAATGCTGAATGTGTACTTACAAATAAAATCCAAACCTCAAATGAACATAAGCCCCACAACTTTTGCCGACCTTCCCTGAAACAGGGGTGACATTGGCAAAGTGAACCATTTTTTACAGTATGGGTGGTCAGCCTCATACCAACCTATAAGTCAAGGAATATGAATAATAAATTACATTTAAATATAAAAAAGAACAAAACCTTACAAAGAAATCTATACAAAAAAAGTAAAAAATTTCCTATGCAAAAAATGTAGCAAATGAATACACCAACATTAGAAATCAACATTGCAGATTAGCCGCCACTTCTTCCTGTCCTTGCATACTTCTTTCATTTCATCCAGAGTCATAACCTTTTTCATACAAGTCCTCCTTTTATTATGACTCTGGATATCCCATTCATTCGCTATTTCAGAGATTTGATCCTTCCATACTTTTCTCGGTCTTCCTCTACCACGACATCCATCTATTCTAGCAAAATATACTTTCTTCGTCAATCTTTCATCACTCATTCTCTCCAAATGCCCGAACCATCTTAACATACTTCTTTTAATCTTCAAGTTAAGAGTAATGTACATAATATATACTGTAATGTAAATAGTAGTTTAATATAGGTGTACATCGTAGGTAGTGATAGTTATTATAATGTTATGACAAAAGTAGATTAATATAGATGTACACCGTAGGTAGAAATAATTATAGGCCTAAGAAATCTAGAAATTAAATGATCCTTTTGTACTCTTGAACTTGGTAGAATGTTCGCGAATGTGCTGGCAAAATTAGTCACTGGAGAGTTCTGTCTGTGAAGTATATAAGGCGTAGAATTGAGTGCGCTAAGCCAGTGATATAGTTGCCTTTGATTTGAAGAGTGTAAGCGATACTAAACTGTGAAAATAAATTTGTGTAACCAAACGTGTTAAAAATAAATAGAAATTGTAAAAATAAATGAAGTGCAAATAAAGATCCTGAAAGAAGACCTGTATGTTTTAATTTCGAGACTTTTCGAACCCCAAAAACACTACAATACGTTTCAAGAGTAGATGGATTTCATGGTAGAGGAAGGTCCGATCCGTAGTCTAGTGGTTAACACTTCGTAAGGTTATGGGTTCGAATACCGGTAAGGCTTTACTGGATTCAATAAATAATCTATCTTTACCAAAGACCGATCACCGTAGGTAAAACAAACTGAATGTTGCTTGAAAATTGACGCTTTATGCAGCGACTATCAAGCTTGCAGATTGCTCTTGAGGTGTGATTCACAAAAATTACATAATTCAAAGATGACCTTTCAATGAAATTGTCTTAGAAATCACATTCTACGCAATCTGAGCTAAGAAACAAACGTAAACACACAATAATGTAAGAATAGTTTTTAAATATTTTTTAAATCATTGTCCGGATTTCATAAGACACATTGGTCCTGTACACATACAAGCATTGCTCGTGTTAAGTTACCTCTGATGGGCATAAGACAAACAAGCCCCGCTTGGACATCCTGGGCTGCCACTGAACGATCCCTTTCGGCCACCTGTCATGGTCCTGCCTTGCGACGTGACCAGCCCAGCGTCACTTTAAACAGGCCACTCGCTGTATAACATCAGTGACACCAGTGCGTCTACGGATCTCCTGGTTTACAACCCTGTCTCTGAGGCTGATTCCCAGCATGCTTCTTTCACTGGCTCTTTGTCACGTCCTCAGTCTGTTGGCGCTATACTGAGTGAGCTCTTTTGCTTCCAAGCCATCGGTGGATACTGGAAGCACGCATGACTCAAAGACCTTGCATTCAGGTTAACAGGCATTTTTGTGTCATTGCAAATAAGCACTAAGAGGACGCAAAAAAAAAAAACGCAACTAAGCTACACATATGGTGTAACTTCTTGCCTGCGTTTTTCCGAAGGGGTCGCATGTAGCGCTTCGGGACCTATTTATTTTTACAGGTAAGGGGGCCGGCCTCACACCAACCACTTTCAGTTGAAGTTGGGGTTTCCCAGCTCCCAGAGGGGCTGGTTTTCATTTCTTGTGAAGGCTGAATAAACCTTTGAGATCGAACCCTTGCTCTCGCCATGGAATGCAAGCATTCTACCAATTGAGCTGTCGACCTTTTTACCTCGATCGTCGTCGCTACAAAACGCCAATTCTCGAGCAAGATCCAGTTGCTGTAAGGCTGGATGGACCTTTGGTGACCGGTCATTGGTAAAGGTTTTATGAATTTTTCAACCCAGCAAAGAGCAAATTTGAAAATACAAATGGTATATTTTATCTGCTCCGCCGCGATTCGAACCCACAACCTTCTCATTCAGAGTCCGAAGTGTTACCACTGAGCTACGGACCGGTCTAACGATATGTACGTCCTTTTCATTCAGTAAAATGTCGCTACACTAACGTTGAAAATACCGGGCATATGTTTCAACTCAGCTTTAAATCTTTATGCTGAGCATTGTAAGACAGGGGTGGGTTGCTATAGCGGTGGTTTGTGTATAGGGGCTGCTACCCGACTTGTCACTCGCTATTTGTCACTTCGGGAGCAGGGTAATCCCCACATGGCGCGCGGTTCCTTACACCCAGTCGACTCGCCTCACTTTAAAACACCAAGCTCTCCACCGACAAATATGTACACATTTTTTTTTTTACAATTTTTTAAACCCTTTTTGTGTTATTTTTTTAACCCTTAAAACAGACGTGCCATGAGTCTACTCGGAACATCTGAGATGATAGCAATCGTGCCATTGCTGATCGATTAAGGGGCTCAAACCCTTCTCATACCCGTCCTGTATGTATGTGTCAGAAGGACCCACAGCACATGGTCGCTCATGCAACTGAGTTTAAAGATAGATAGATAGTTTTTTTTTCTTTAAAAAAAAATATTTGTGAAGAGGAAAGCAATTCTAATCTAATCTAATCTAAGTTGCAGAGATATGTAACATTGGGGATTCACATTATATGCATTTTCACAAGCAAACACGTTGTACATGCCGCATGTGAACCTACAACATAAAAACCCAAATCTTAAATGAACATACATCCTGCGGATCTGGCCGACCTTCCCTGAAACAGGGATGACATTGGCAAAGTGAACTATTTTCTACAGCATGGGTGGTCAGGCACATACCAACCTATAAGTCAAGGAACATACACGACACGTTACATTTTTTAAAACACAGAATTCATTAACCTAATTTGCATGGCCAGTTGTCTTCATGCGAAAGCAGACGCTTGTGTGCATGCGACGGCATCTGTTGAACCAGGGTCGAAGTTATGGTCAAATGGGCCGGACGTGATTCGAACCGACGTTATTCTGTTCCAAATACGATAGTCAAGAATAGCGACTTGACCCTCGTCCATAACACCGAGAATCGAGATATATATTCTCTTTTTTTTTACAATAATGTATCAAGTCCGTAAGAACAGTGGTTGCATTTACGTAATTTGCCTTCAGAAAAAATAAACTAGTTCGATATAATAATAATCTATAATCTAAGTTGCAAGGATATATTATTTAAAGCTCTCAAATGAATGCCCACAAACAAACACGTGTAGTTCGCGCTTACAAATGCTGAATGTGAATTTACAAATAAAAAACCTCAAATGAACATAAGCCCTACAACTTTTGCCGACCTTCCCTGACACAGGGGTGACATTGGCAAAGTGAACCATTTTTTTACAGTATGGGTGGGCAGCCGCATACCAACCTATAAGTCAAGGAGTACAAATAATAAATAACATTTAAGTATAAAAAAATAACAAAACCTTAAAAATAAATCTATACAAAAAAGTCTATAATTTCCTATACAAAAAAAAAATGTAACAAAATAATAAACCAACATTACAAATCAACATTGCAGATAAGCCGCCACTTCTTTCTGTCCTTGCATACTTCTTTCATTTCATCCAGAGTCATAACCTTTTTCATACAAGCCCTCCTTTGACATGACAGCCTAAAATCCTTTTTTTTCTATTATAAAAAAAACTATTTCGCTATCCGTTATCCAGTATTAAAATTTGTTGAAAATGCTTTATAAGCAATAGCTCTGTTTTTTTTTAGCTCTGCTCAATATTTTTAAAATTTACGTAAAAAATCAGTTGACATGCGTGATTCTTTCCATTAATGTCACTTATTTACTAAGGCCATAAAGTATAAGAAACACATTTTTAAAAACAACGGACAATTTTTTTGTAACCGGCCTCTTAAATATAATTTATATTTTCAGCAATATAATATGAATTCCCATTTTATCATTAAACCTGCGGTGTTTGTAAACATCAAGTCTATTATTTATTTTACGGGTCATTAACAGAGGGCATTAAAAAAAACAAGAAAACATAAACGGAAAATCTTTTTTCTGTTCCGTAGGCGCTGGGAAAATGTTGAACAATATTATTTTCTGCCTTGGCACCTATAATTTAAAATAAACGCGTTTTTTCATCAAAAACAAAACAATCAGCAGTCAGAATTATATATGAGAAAATATAAACTAATGTCAAAAGAGCGCACTTTAAACTTTTGTTATCAATCAATTAACGAATATTTTAACTCCGAGGAAATTATGATTCTCAGAAAAATTTTGATTAGGAATTCTATCCACCAACCTATTTTGTCTGGTAAGAAACAGATCAATTAATAATTCCATTTCTGTTTTTTACTTATGGCATCTGTTCAAAACAGGGTTAAATTTATCGTTAAAAGCCCCGATGGGTATCAAACCAGCGTCATTTTATTTCAAACACGCTTGTCGACATAATCGTCTTGACCCGTTTGGTTCTGTCGCCGAAATTTATGTTTGAATGAAAAATATCTCCCATCACACAAACCGGGTAAAAAAAAAATTCATAACAGTTTTAGTTCATACCTGCATTCAGTAGGCTATAATCTAAGTTGCAAACATATATTACATTTAAAATTCATATTAAATGCATCCCCATAAGCAGACACGTATAAGTTCGAGCTTACACATGCTTCATGTGGACTTACAACATAAAATCCCAGTCTCAAATTAACACAAGCCCAGCAAATATTGCCGACCTTCCCTGAAACAGGGGTGACATTGGCAATGTGATCAATTTTTTGCAGTATGAATGGTCAGCCTCATATCAACTTATAAGTCCAGGAACAACCTTTTCTTGTAATAACAAATTAATAAAACAATTATTATTATTTTTGAAAAATGCCTCGTTACAAAGAATCTTAAATTTTATAATAGAAGCCCAAAATATAGGGCTTCCCTTTACACTTTTAATGTAACAGTCTGTTCCACACCAGCAACCGCGCGTTTACCACGATTCACCAAAAACAACAACTTCTCGGGGTAAATTGTATGTTTATAAAAGGCCAAGGCTTATAGAAATGTTAACCCTCTGAGGCGGCCGGGGGAGGACAATACCCCAAGTATAAAAAAAATACGTCTAAACTTAATCATAGCGTTTCGCAAAAATTGAAAATTAACTAAAACGGCCACCAAAGACGCTGCGTTAGTTTCTTTATATTGTTACGCTCTTAGGGTTCTCTGGTAAAACGCAACTAAGCTGCACAGATAGTGTAATTTTTTTTTTTAAATAGATTTCTGAAGAGGAATGCAATTCACCAACCTATTCTGCCTGGCCAGAAACAGGTATGAATATCATCAATTAACAATTAATTCTTGTTTATTTTAATGAATTGTTAATAAATAATTACCCAATAACATCTGCTGAACCAGGGTCAAAGTTATGGTCAAATGACCCAGGCGGGAATCGAACCAACGTTGTTCTATTCCAAACACGATAGAACGATCAGCCCACTTTTCGCGTTATTCTCGAAGGGTTTTGCATGTGGTGAGTGGAACATACGTACTTTTGCCGGTAAGGGGCCCGGCCTTACGCCAACCACTTCAGATGAAGTGGACGAAGAAGCCAGCCACTCGCCTTCCCCTCTGGGTGAACCGATCTCCACCCCCTGTCGGTCGTCTTTTGTTTTCACGTCAATATTCAAATTTTCCCCATATTCTTTATTTTCCCCACATACCTATTAACAAATCTGTTACAAGTGAAACTTCTTACCGCGTTTTCCCCAAAGGTGTCGCATGTCGCGAACGAACCTATTTATTTTTACAGTTAAGGGTTTCAGTGGTAAGTCAATCACTTGAGTTGAATTAACTTCTTAATCTAAGCTGCAAAGATACATATCATTTATTCGAAAGAAATTGGTCCATCCATACCTTTCTCGGTCTTCCTCTACCACGACATCCATCTATTCTTGCAACATTTACTTTCTTCGTCAGTCTTTCATCATTCATTCTCTCCATATATCCAAACTATCTTAGCATACTTGTTTTAAATTTCACTTTCACACGTTCTCTTGCACCACATTCTTCTCTTACAAGATCATTCCTCATCCTATCACTCCGTTTTTTCCTAATCATACTTCTTAGAAAGTCCATTTCAATAAATTTTAACGCAGATTTCGCTTACAACAAATAATTATAATCTGTTTATACAAAAAAATATGTCTAAACGTGGTTGAGTTTAGACGTATTTTTTTTATACTTGGGGGAGCAGAACAGAATATTTCTGCCCCCCCCCTTATTCTGGTGTTGGGCTATGATTTATTTGGGGGGAGGGGGGCATTTGATTAACAGGCACAAAGCGAGGGCACCCGCATTGATTTTTTTTTCAACAATCCAATTGTAATATTCATTTTTTTCAATTCTTTAATTGATTGTACACAATTTAAATTAAAACTACAATGCAATTACCAGTCATGACTCGAAAATTTAATAAATTTAAAATTAATACAAATTGCACTATGAAAAAAAAAGTGTAAAGAAAATTGTTGTCGGTGTTATGGCCGAGGGGGCCAAGTGGGCTGATCTTTCTAGCGTGTTTGGAATAGAACAACGTTGGTTCGATCCCCGCTTGGGTCATTTGACCATAACTTTGACCCTGGTTCAACAGATGTTATTGGGTAATTATTAATTAATTTCATTAAAAATAATCAATAATGAATTATTAATTGATAGTATTAATACCTGTTTCTGGCCAGGCAGAATAGGTTGGTGAATTGCATTCCTCTTCACAAATCTTTTTTTTTTAAATTAAAAAATTAAAAAACTAAGGGGATGAGAGGAAATTTTACCTTTCAGTGATGATCGTATTGGTCTACCATCAAGTTCTTATTATGATCATGTAAAAACGTGGTTCACTTTTGCCTATTCCATCCCGGTTTCAGGGAAAGGCGGCAGGAGTTGCAAGGGCCATTTTCATTTGTGCTTTAGTTTATTTTATAAGTACTTACTTTACTTTACTGTCTTCGGCTCATAAGCCTTGAAGGCTCAGGGCCTCCCGCACCACAATCCTCCAGGACTCTCTGTCTTGTGCTGCTTCCCTCCATGGTCCCCTCACTCCCAGAACTTCGGCGTCGGCTTCAACGTTGTCTGCTCACCGCATCCTGGGACGTCCGAGTGGTCTAACACCTGAGGAGGCACCATCCAAGACTGTTATTATTTTATAAGTACACATGCAGAATTCTACACGTGCTTAAGTGTAAGCTTTTAATGTCAATATATCCTTGCCTACTAAGATTATGGATGAAGTAAAAATATTAGGATTATTTATTTGGTGAGTGCTGCTTTTTTGTGTGTATCACACTTCTGCGAGCTTCTGCCGCTATTCCCTGAAACGAGGTGGCATTTGCAAAAGTGAATCAAGTTTGTAACGGGTCCGCCTCACACCAATCTATATGTAGGTCAATTTATTTATTTATTTATTTATTGAAACAAGATAACATGACAGTTGATACCATAAAGTTATATTGTAATAAAACAATATTTTATGCAAAAAAAATCAAAATAATATAAGTGTATCATTCTAACATTCGTCTTTCTAGCAGAACCTTTCATTCACGCATCAGTCCATTCATTCTAGTATTAAATATATCCAGATGTGGTGAGGACGACATCAATTCGTTTATGAGCGTTTGCGCTCGCGAAACAAATGAATTGCGAAGAATATTGGTTCGGCTCGAGGTGACATTAAAAAGCCTATGCGACCGGGCTCTGATAAATGTGTCGGGTACATAGAGCCTCAAGAAGCGGTCACTTAACACTACACAATCAACCTCACTCCTAAGAAGTTTGAGGATGAATCTCGCAAGTGACAGTTGCCTTCTCAGGAGTAAGGGGAGTGTACAAAAAAAAGTGCAACTTTAATCAGTATGGGGAAGCGTATGCACCAATGGTTTTCATGCACAGTATGCATGCATTCTAATTTTTTATCATTCGTGTTTTCAATTAATTAAAAGTGTATCTGTTTTTTCATTAAAAAATATCATAAATTATAGACGGTACTGTGACACGTAATTAAAACGTGGCAATAAATTTGATTAATTTCTGTTTATAAAAACAACACAATTGAACGGTTGATGAAAAACACTGTATAATATGTATATAATATATCTATACTCTTTCATATACTCGTATTACAAATTGTTTCACATACACCTTATATTTACATCTTTGCTCTTTTTAAAGCGTTACCATAACTCTTTAGCATAAATAAAACGCCCTTACATCTCCTCTCTATGTAAGTCTCGTTAGATAACATATAATCGTACATTTACCTTAAATTTACATCTTCGCTCTTTTTAAAGCATTTATTTAACTCCTTAGCACAAATAAAACGCGCTTACAGCTCTTCCCTATGTAGATAAATCTAGTTAGATTACATTTACTCCGGATTGTTTTTCATATACCTTATATTTACATCTTCCCTCTTTTTAAAGCGCTACCACAACTCCTTAGCACTAATAAAACGCGTTTACATCTCTCCGCTATGTAATTCTCGTTAGATTCCATACAGATTGTTTTACATTCACTTCTCGTCTATATCCATCGTGGGGGAAGGGGAACCCACGGCGGGTTGGGCATGTCCAGACTGAGAAATTATTTCACTTCAAGTGTAAGTGAAGAATATACCTCAGGGGATGAGATCTGGGGGGGCAAGAGACCTGGGGGTGTGATATTATGTGACCTAGACGAGAATGAGACCCGAAATGGTGTGCGACTTTGGGGGTGTAATATTTGAAACCTGAAATGGCATGAGAACTTAGAGAGAACAAAGATATGAGACCTGCAATGGCATGCTACTGGGAGAGTATAATAATAATAAAATAATAATATCAGGCTAATTTATTTTAAATTACAAATGATAAGAGAGCGCCGTTTTTGTGTGTCTCACACCTCAAGGGCCTTCTCCGATCATGGATAAGACTTTCTTAAAAGGTGTGTCTTGAGTGCTCCGCGAAATACACCCACAGATTTGGAGTTCTTCACTCCGGATGGCAGTCTGTTCCACTCCACCGGACCCGCAACACGGAAAGCGCGGTCTCCGAAATTTGTACGAATCTGACGGCGTGGCTGAACCAAATTGACTGCTCCATCGACCGCGGATCTGAGTGTCTGCGTCCTTACACCTATCTCTACAGGCAACATCATGTCAGTCAGATAAGGTGGAGCCAAGCCATTGATGGCTTTATATTATATATCATCACACAAACACGGTAGACCACCCTCTCTGGTAAACGAAGCCAGTGTAGTGTTTTTAACAGCGGAGTGATGTGAGCGAATTTGGGTATCCCGAATATGAGTCTTGCTACCGAATTCAGCACAGATTGAAAGCGATTGAACTTTGTTTTAATATTTTCAGACCTGAAATGACGTGTAAACTTAGAGACAATAAGTGTGAAATCTCAAATGCCATGAACCTGAGGAGTTGAAACCTAGATGAAAATGAGACCTAGAAGGGTAGGTATTAACGGACCTGAAATGTTAAGAGAACAAAGACATGGGATCTAAAATGACATGAGATGGCATGAAACCTGAAATGGCATGAGACATTGAACAGACATGAAAGAATCCAACTCAATGTTTAACAACATAGCACCTTTGAAGTGACGTTAGTTACGAAAGGGCGCTATACAAGTGTGGAACATTAACAAAGGAGGTCAGCTTCATACTTACCGTTTCAAGGAACATAACGTTATGATTTTACTGGGTTCTCTTTTAAATAAACTGCAATAATTTATTTTTACATAATTTATTTTACACGGTTTGGTTCACAATTTACAACAATTGATAATTCCTGCTTATTGGTCTATTATTGTCTAATCTCCTCTCCGCACCATTGCAGTCCCTATATATAGGTACAAAAGAGATCTTTCTTGCATATTCCAAATCAGTCGATCTCTCGCTCATCCCAGACCGCCGTTTTACGTATGTACCTTACTACTACCATCATGGATCATACTGGACTGTTCTACACACACTATTGTACCTCTACAGGCGCACGTAGGTACTTCAAATTCATAGTTCGTAACCATAAGATTTTAGATATTAGTATGGTATGAGGCTGACCACCCATACTGTAAAAAATGGTTCACTTTTTCCAATGTCATTCCTGTTTCAGGAAAGGTCGGCAAGACTTGTAGAGGGCTTATGTTCATTTGATATTGGGTTTTTATATTGTAGGTCCACATGCGGCATATGTTAGCGCGAACTTGTACATGTCTGCTTGTGGGAATGCGTTTAATATGAATCTTAAATGATGTATATCTTTGCAGCTTAGATTTAGATTTTAGAATATAATACGTAAAACGGCATGCTACCTTAGATCATTTCAATAACTAGTATGACTTTAGACCCGGGACGTTTCAGGACCTCCCATATTTTGGGTGCTTTGATATTATAAAACTTGGGATATTATACAAGTTAAGGGGAGGGGGGGGGAGGCTAGCGGAAAAGTGCGGCCGACAGGGGAAATTGAAAAGTCCTAAAGGCTTGGAACGATTATTATAAAGACACGAAATATTGTACGAAACGGCGTCTGAATAATGAACGTCTATCGGAGAGCTCGGTAGACTATGAAAGGAATTGCGAACATTGACTTATGATAGCTGTGGACTAGAAATTACATATCGACGGTTAAAAGGCGAGTGACATTTTGGTCAAAAATGAGTTATGAATGCTATGCTACTTGAAATTTTCCGCTCTTTCTAATGCGCTAACTCCCATAGCTCTACGATGATTTTTGTGTTGTCTATGCCCAAGCAAACAACTGCGTATTCGAAGTATGGTTTTGGTGTAACCGACAAGATTTTGGCCTTTTTTGTCCTAAAAACGCTTGTGACATAAAAAAAAACGTAAAATCACATTAATAGGAATGCCAATAAATGCCTTTATTTTTTTAATTTTCAAGCTATTTTGATTTTATCGATATGATAAAAAATAAAAAAGGTTGTGCCATTTTTCTGCAATGTCAAACTTTAAACTGGTCTCCTAAACAATTAAGTTTGTGTCGTTTATGCTCTACTGCCTTTAAACCGTCGATATTGTTGTAATTTTACTTGGGTTTTTTGTTAATAAAACTGCGATTTCTTTATTTAACAGGGCTTATTTTGCACAATATACGGTTACACAGTAGTTCTCTAGCTCCATCGACTTCGCGTCACAATGTTTCAAGCGTATCTGGCTCTCCGCACCATTGCGGTTCGTATATATATGTACGAAAATGACGATTCTTGCTTGTTCTAGATTATTCCACATACTTCTATAATAGTTTCTTAACACTTTAACAATTTCGTAACACTTCCAGATTGTTCGACACACACCATTGTGCATTGTTAGTAACATTATTTTAACTAAAATAGGCATTATACATCTGTTTCAACAACTTACTTACGAAAATGGTCCTTTGTAAGAAAGAGAACAAAGGTCTTTGTCATTTAGTTGCATACAAAAAACTTGGATGAAACTAAGAAATATTTCCAGAATGTTGGCAGCATTGATATTCATTCCTGCGCGAAGATTGTGTGCACGCGTCATAAATATTTTGATCGGTAATTCAGAACAATTTTTAAACATAAAAGGCATTATTTTAAGACATTATAGCATGTGTAATTATTGAGTGTCGAAAAACATAATCGAAAAAGCAATAAAATACATAATTTCACATGTAAAAACATGATTTTTAAATTATTGTTTTTGACAGGACTGGTGACAACTGTGCTCCTAAGCATGTATCAAAGCTGTAAGCTAGTTTCTACTCCTCTATATTATAACTCAGTGGTTGCGAATGAAGAAAGCCATTACCTAAAGTATAAAAATCTGTATTGAAACTAGAAGAGCATTCATACTGAGCGTTTTACTTTCCATACATTTTTCATTGAAACGCTACGATATGGGGTGCAGACTTGTTAAAGGTTGCGAATGAAGATCTTCTAATGTATAAAACTCGAAAGTATATGGAAACGAGAAGAGCACTTCTAGTGAGCGTTTAAGTTTCTAAACATTTTTGGTAAAATCCTTTATTTAAGTTCAACGTATTACTTGGAGTGTTGACTTTTTTAAGATTTTGCGAATGAAGAACACCACGATGAAAAGTATATAAAATCTGTATTGAAACCAGAAGAGCACTAATAGTGAGCGTTTTTGTTTCCAAATATTTTTAATTAAAACACTCCGTTGGAGTTTAAACTTGTAAGTATAAAAATATATGTAGGTATATAAAGTAGCAAAGCACGTATATTGAGCGTTTTGGTTTCCAAACATTTTTAGTTAAAACGCTTTATTTGAGAGAAATATTGGTACTTGAAGTCTACAAATATTAAAGGTGGCTGAATGTTTCTCATTTCCAAGAAAGGTGCTTGTATTTATTCATTTCCAAAGTCATTAAAAATGTCAGAACAGATTAAATTTTAATATTACGTACTGAAATTTATTTGATGGAAAAGTTTCATTTGATGTTTGAACTGCTTTATCAAGAAAGTACAAAAATAAATAAGTTATAAATGACTTTTTAAAGTTTGTGTATTCACACAGTGAAAATTCATTTTTATAAATAATTATAAAAAGTTATAAAAAACACAGAGTTTTATTTTCACAAATTGAGTTTTTATTTCCACCAAGTATTTCCACCAAGTGAGTATCCTCTTGATAATGACGTGAATAAGTCGAAAGTACTTGAGGTGGAAATAAAAACTCAATTTGTGAAAATAAAACTCTGTGTTTTTTATAATTTTTTATAATTATTTATAAAGTTATAAATGTATAATCTAAGTTGCTAAGATGTATTGATATTTAAGGCTCATATTTAATGCATGCCCACAAGCAGGCACATGTACATGCTACACATGCTACGTGCGTACATACAAATACAAAATAAACCAAACCTTACATTACAAGAGTTGCAGGGCTTATGTTCATTTGAGATTGGGTTTTTTATATTGTAGGCCCACATGCGGCATGTGTAAGCGCGAAATTATGCGTGTCTGCTTGTGGGAATGCATTTAATATGATCTCAAATGATACATATCTTTTCAGCTTAGATTTAGATTTATATTACATAAACATAAACATTGCAACGCCTGCCGCCTTTCCCTGAAACCGGGTTGGCGTTGGCAAAAGTGAACCAATTTTTTACAGCATGGCGGGTCAGCTTCATACCAACCTGTTAGCGGACGCGTGTACAGGGTATAGGCAAATACATTTCAGAATAAATATTTTCTCACATTTCTTTAAAATAAATTCACTTGAAATTGACTGAAGTGCTAACGATGGCTCCAATCGAACTTATATCTTGAATTTTAAATCCGAATATACAAGCTTGAATGATTTTTTACCATATATTGCCTACCTATTAAGCGCATGTGCCAGTATGGGATGCACGCCCCTGCCTATTAAGCAAGGAACAATTATTATTTTGTGTGTGTTTTTTTTTTAAATAAATTTGTGAAGAGGAATTCAATTCACCAACCTATTCTGCCTGGCCAGAAACAGGTATTAATATCATCAATTAATAATTCATTATTGTTTATATTAATGAATTTTTAATTAATAATTACCCAATAACATCTGTTGAACCCATTGGTTGAACCAGGGTCAAAGTTATGGTCAAGTGACCCAAGCGGGGATCGAACCAACGTTATTCCATTCCATTTCTTACTTGCCGGTGCACCTAAATGTAAAATCACATTCCACGTATGTATCCACATTCTCAAAAAAACATTTTTTCCCAACATAACAAACCTAAGAACTAATCCAGGTAGGATGTTAACACAATTTAAGTTGATTACTAAATGGTATGTTCTCATCATAACACTTAAATCTAAGTGCAGCAAGCCGTACATAAACAACTGCGGCAATCTAGGCATTTTTAAAAAAAGAGTTAAATATATGGAAACACAGAGAGAAAAATTTCCATCATTTCCATGTATTAATTTAATTTTTCAATAAAACCCAGATTGTTGCTTTTGATTCTATACGATTCATATCCTTAGGGACTATAAATTTGAGTGTATTTTAATTTGTACGGATGGAAACTTCATGGTAATGTGTTTATTAGTGAGTTGATTTTTTTTTTATCGCTAATGAATAATTCATAGAGTGAGGGTCCACACTTTTGGTGGGTGTCTCGGGCCACTTCCGGCGGTTGGACGGCATAATTTTGTCTCGGTTCACCTGACATAATGTACTGTGGACTTCAAGGGACAAACCGCTTTATTAAGTCTCTAAAGGCTAGTTCGGACAAGGCGACTATTTTAGTCGAGTAGCGAGTAATTTAGTGGTGGGCGGGGCGCTACTATAATCTAAGTTGCAAGGACATATTCATTTAAAGCTCTCAGATGTATGCCTACAAACCAACACGAGTAGTTCGCGCTTACAAATGCTGAATGCGTACTTACAAATAAAATCCAAACGTCAAATGAACATAAGCCCCACAACTTTTGCCGACCTTCCCTGAAACAGGGGTGACATTGGCAAAGTGAACCATTTTTTACAGTATGGGTGGTCAGCCTCATACCAACCTATTTAAAATAGAGTAAAATGTATCGACTCGACTAAATCATTGACTAAACTACTCGACTAATTTTTTGCGGTTCGCACACGTTTAGCCACTAAATTACTCGCTACTTGACTAAAATAGTCGCCTTGTCCGAATTAACCTTCACATGGTGTGTCGTAAAAAAACAAACTAACATTATAATAATACTTAATAGAAATAATATGAGAATAAATTAAACAGCCGAATATTTTTCTACGCATCGTTAGGTTTAGAGAAAGAAAAAAATGTGTGCCAATAAAGTTTAATCCAATCAATTCATCCTTGCCCTCTGTCGAACAAGGATGTGTCTCCTGATGATATTGGATAAGAAGCCAACGAAACATCGAAAACACTGAGTTTCTCTAATCAACGGTGCGTATAAATACCCTAAAATTTAATATATTTTATTAATTTTACAAATTAACTGTTACTTGAGTCAAATAAAACAGATACAAAATGTTTAACAGTATTTGTAACAGGCTCAAATCAACCCATTAATAAGTAACCGACCTAGTACATTATGAGTAACAGACTCAAATTGACCTAGATTTTTAGTTACAGACAGATTCACCAAATTAATAATCCTAATATTATTATTATTATTATCCACCTTAGCGTGAAGAAACTTAACCTGACATTTTTAATACGAAAAATATATCCGAAGAGTATAAATTCAAAATGAAAAGCAGTCGGATCACGTTTAATAAATCCTTCTTCACCCACATTCAGTACTCCGAGTATAAAACATCGCGTGAATCTCACCTCGATTGCGTAAATCTAAAATGTATAAAATATACGACGGCACTCCTAGAGAGTGATTAAGTTTTCATGCATGTTTGCGATTTATGCAATCGAGGTGAGTTTTAAACTCGGGTAGAGAATTTCACTGTGAAGAATATACGGTACCATTGAGTTATAATATACAGGAGCAGTAACTTACTTGCTACATTAATACATACTATAGCCCACACTTGTCTCAGTCCTGTCAAACGTTGCAGTGGTGTAGTCATAAGAAACATGTTTTTACGTTTTCTTGCTTTCTCCATTTTGTGTGTTCGACACCTAATTACAACACATGCCATAATGTCTTTAAGTAATGCTTTTTTCATTTAAAACTCGTCAATTTTATCAATCACAGAATTTATAACGCGCGCGTGCTATGTTCGGACTGGTTCAGACATAGTACGCACGCAGCGATGTTGCCACTCTAGAAACCTTTTTACATCCGCCCGAGTTTTTTTGTACGCATGGAAATGCAACTGTGAAGATCTTTATAACCATTATATATTTGCTGTAAGTATGTTACAACAAATATATAATGTCTATTTTCTTATTAAATCTAAGTTGCAAAGATATGTCACATTAAGGATTCACATTATATGCATTTTCACAAGCAGACACGTATAATTTCGCGCTTAAACATGCCGCATGTTGACTTACAATATGAAAACTCGAGTCTCAAATGAACATACACCCTGCAACTCTTGGCGACCTTCCCTGAAACAGGGGGGGACATTGGAAAAGTTAACCATTTTCAACAGCATGGGTAGTCAGCCGCATACCAACCTATAAGTCAAGGAACATATTACAACAAAATCATTTTTTAATTTTTCGTTGAAATAATTTATAGACCACAGATATCACAAGTCAGTGTACGGTACGGATTGCATTATGGTAAGGGTAGGAGAGAGGGAGGGTTGTCACCACAGGGGTGGTGGGGGGTGTTTCAGACAAAGAGCCCCTCTACCACATTCGTGCGAGGTGCAATACGACACTGGGAGCACGGCGCGGAACGAAAAGTCGGGCCGACAACAACTGGCTGCCGTGTCTATTGAATGCGAGTGCGGCGCACTGAACGTTCTGGCCCAGTGATCGTGAACATTTTCGGCTCTGAATTTCAAAAAGACTTAAGCTCCTTAATAAGACGGTGAAAAATACGATGGATGGACACCTTCTCTCAGGGTCAGTCTCCCCTCCACTGACCCACGCCCTGTATATCCATCCCATCCGGGGATGTGTCACAGGACTCATGTTATGTGAGATACAAGTAGCAGAAGGCCCTCCCGTGAAGCTACACTTTCGCAAGTCGCTGCCTTATCTCTGGTTTGCCGTACCATTAAGCTAATTTTACATGAGCAATGTTTGCATGTGTACTGGACCAATGTGTCGTATGAAAACAGGAAATTGATTCAAAAATATTTAAAACAACTCTCACATTATCGAGTTGTACGTTTTTTCTTAGCTCAGACGCAACTAAGCTACATATATAGTGTAACTTCTTGCCGCGTTATCCCCGAAGGGTCGCATGTGGCGAGTTGAACCTATTTATTTTTACAGGTAAGGGGGCCGGCCTTACGCCAACCACTTCAGTTGAAGTAGAGGTTTCCCAGCTCCCGAGAGTGCTGGTACTCATTTCTTGTGAAGGCTGAGTAAACCTTGCCAGTATTTTTATTTTGGGGTTTGAAATAAACACCGAAACGGGAAATCATTTCTGACACCCTCGGTGGGATTCGAACCCGAGCTCACGGCATGGAATGCAAGCACTCTACCAACTGAGCTATCGACCGGAAGGAATTGCATAGTTTATATTCATGTGAGGTTTTTTTTTATTTGTACGCACACCTGCACAATGTGTAGGCGCGAACCTACATGTGCCTGTCTGTGGGCATGCATTTATGCATTTAATATGAGCCTTAAATATCAACATATCTTTGCAGCTTAACAAATAGATGCACAAAAAATAAACATGATATGGGCACAATGTTGATTGCATGTAAGTATGTGTAATACTTTTCAGTCTTTATAATTCAATTCTTGCCCTCTTGATATTTTTTTATGATATTTTGCGTCAACTCTGGCCAATTTGAGTCTAACATTTTAATTGTTCTTTTTCTGTGTTTTTTACCAGATCACTCAAAATTAGCATGCCATCTTTGGCACGTGCGCCATAGGTTCCCCATCACTGATTCACACCATCCTATATACTACACTTTACTTTATTTTAATCAAATATAATTGGAGCATTTGAATAAAACATAAATTTATTAATTGTTTTATGTATTTTATTTAAAATTAAAACATCAATCATTTTTACGAAAAATCTACACTTGAGTCGTATATGCCACGTCGTGTGGATTTTTTTTTAAATTTGTTATCCGATCGACCTCAAAGTTTATACGTCACATTCGCAGAGTAATCTACATGTTTCCTGAAAATTTGGTCAAGATGTGATGTGCAAGTTAGCGCGTCAAATGGGTAAACTTTTCAATACATTTTATAAGGAAAAAAAAGTTTGTGCTCCGATTGATATCAAACTTCACAAGATTAAATTTAAGAATAGTGTACATGTTTCCTGAAAATGTATTACAATCGGTTTACCGGTGAACAAGTTCTAAGAAACATGAATATCTGTGATATATAATTTAAGATGCTCAAATGGTTCACTTTGCCAATGTCATCCCTGTTTCAGGGAAGGTCGGCAAGAGTTATAGGGCTTTTATGTTAATTTGAGATTTGGTTTTTATACTGTAGGTCCACATGCGTCATGTTTTAGCGCGAACTTAAACATGTCTGCTTGTGGGAATGCGTTTAATATGAATCTTGATGCTTAGATTTAGATTTTTTAGATGCTAAGATATGCCTTCTCACATCAATTAAGATTCATGATAAAATTATGCCACAAGCAGACACGTGCATTAGATTAGAAAGCAGATGTTTTATTAAAGAGTAATAATATTAAATTGAATCTTGTAGTTTTTCTACCACGCAACTTTTTTCTTTCTTAGAAAATAAAAATGTCAAAAAAAAAACTTCAATTTTACGGATGACATAACCAACTTCACACCAATTTAATCCAAACCCAAATCACAAATGAAAAAAATAAATAAATCCCTTATCCAAATAAGCCGATGTGATCCTTGCGCCAGTCTTTTTCTGAGACTATAATCCCCTGGCAGATGTGCAGACAAAATAATAGAAAAAAAGAGAATGTAGAAGATATATGCTGAAATAGATTCGGCGAGTCCAGACGATATAATAGATTTATTATTCTAAAATAGACCTCAGTGTTTGGTCTAAAATAGAATGAGTCAGATATTATAGTATGAGCTTAAATTCCTTTGTTCATTAAATCCAACATGGTCTCTCGCAGAAAATTTCGTTACGGTTTTAATTTTGTGTCAACTCAAATAAAATGTCTGGTGACTTTATGAAGTCGTGTTGATTTTGTGTTTTACCCGTGTGTTGTTAGTTTAACAATAATACAATAATTATACTGTTATTATTATACTGTTTTTATAATACAATATATAATTATTAAAAGTACCTAGGGTAAAGAGATATTCAAATTAATGTACTCGAAACTTTTAGAAGACCGTCGTTCTCGAAGGTTCCAGCAAAATTGGCTTCTAGGAAATTCTATCGCTGTAGTATAAAAAGCCGCAAACGGCTTGTAAGCAGTCAGTCTTGATACGACGCTCTGCTTTTGAACGCGAGAGACAGTACAAGTGAACACCAACCATCTGTGAAATAAATGTAAATTGCTAAAGAAATGTTAAAGTGTAAAAAATAAATATAATTGTAAAAATAAATCAAAAAAATAATTTTTGTAGGGTTTGTGTATTCACACAGTGAAAATTAATTTTATTTAAAATAAAATTATTTTTTCTTCAACGTAGTTTAATTATTCATTCTCATTGTACCTATACCTACCTATTTATTTGAGTTTATATAATTTTGATCTATGGTTTGTTCTTAATAATTTTAATTTGACATACGTATCACTCTTGATAATGACCTGAGTATTGACGGTCGAAAGTGCTCGAGATATAAAATATTATTGTGAAAATTAAACTACGTTTAAGAAAAAATAATTTTATTGTAAATCAAAAAAATAAAGTGTAAAATAAGTATCCTGTAAAGAAGACCGTTTTTTTTTTAATTTGAAGACTATTTTAACCCTATAACACAACAATGTATATTTGTTATAAAATTTGTTATTATTTAACATTTAAAAAAATATCCCTCGACTGTGACGTCCCCCATCTATCTACAATCTAAGTTGCAAAGGTATATTGACATTTATGGCTTATATTTAATGCATGCTCATAAACAGGCACAATGACTAAACAATAGTATACTCAAACCCTCCTCATACCCGTCCTGTATGTATGTGTCAGAAAGACCCACAGCACATGGACGCTCATGCAAATATATATAAAGTGAGAGATGGTATTCTCATTAAGTAAAAGCAACGGCACAACAAAACAAGAACCTCTAGAAGGCACGTATAAGTTCGCGTTTACACATGCCGCATGTGGACTTACAACATAAAAACCCAAATTTCAAATTAATGTAAACCCTGCAACTCCTGCCGACCTTTCCTAAAACAGGGGTGACATTGGCGAAGCAAACATTTTTTTAAATTGAAAAATTTACTCCCGACCATCAGGATTTTTTTCTAGTTTACAACATTGAGTCGTAAATCCGCTGTTTAAAGAAACCACTAACAATGCATTATTTTTAATAAAATATTAAATAGACACAAATACACGTCCGGTATGGTTTCAGTTGCGAAATGAATGGTAATACCGGACAAACCGTGTGAAAACTAAACAAAACATCTCCATATACAACTAGACGGATCCGGTTCTGGATTGTGCCGTGTGAAAACGCCCTCAGTGTATATGGTATTTTTATTTATTTATTTTTCAACCAAATCTAAATGCTTACTTTTACTGATTATTTCAAAATAGACTCCACTCTCTTTCACAAATAAAAAAGCTATATAAATAAATAAAAGCCTTTTAATTGACAGAAAATCCATGTGAACACAAAAAAAACACACAGTCGTAAAAACGTACTCTGAATCAATTAACTCCAATCTGGTGTTTGTGTTTTTACTAGCTTTATTACTTCTCTAGAAATCGTTGAGCATGGATGTTTAATCCTCACTAAAAATGCGTTCTTTGTCTGTTGTCAATCAATGCTGTGAGAAGTCGCAATGCTATGCTCTTCTTTTTCTTATAATATCAATGTAGCGAATGTGTAATTGTGTGTCTGTGTGAGTCTGTGAAGTCTGTAAGTGTAGGTACTTAAATAATTGTATTTGTTCGAGATTGTGTGAGTATTTACTCGAATATCCTGTCGAAATCTTGTATGTAAATATTTCGAGAATAACTCTTATTCTCACCTATAAATAGAGACCGAGATTCTTTGTCGAGACTAGTATACTTGGCATTTAAACTTCTCACAGTATTTTATTGTGAACACAAGCTTAAGAGTGTTATATACCCTAAACCTGTCGTTTTTGTTTTTTTTTTTTAACTTTATGCAAGAAGCCAATTTTTGATAACGTGAAAAGTTTTTGAGAAAATGTGAATAAAAACGAGTTTTTTTTTATATTTTTTTGTGGCGACACTTTTTAAGTTACATACTTTATTATATATTCTTTCAGGTATTTAGATACAAAATTAATAAACACGCATGTTTTCTTTCATTAGGTACTGTCACTCTTTCACTAATACCATACAGTTTACAAACAAAAACAACGGGTTTAGGGTATATAACGCTCTTAAATTTAATAATTATTCATTGACAACGACTAGTGAAGCACAGACAGAAATGCAGTGTTACTGGTTGGAATCATTCAATTAAGATAAAACGCCTTTTTCTTCCATTTACGAGTCTGCCCCATGCCGGCCCGTAAATCTTACTTTAATCTGAATGATTCAAGAAAATATCCAATTTAAATTGCCCTGACCGAGCAGTTTTCGACCCACTGGCTTCACATTATGATTCTGTGTACCTTGTACTTAAGATGATGTACAAATGGTATTAGAATTGAGTCGTATAAAATCAATTGCGGCATTGTAGGATTTTTTTTCGGCAACGAGATTAATACATAATATGTATTTGTTTTGTATCGAAAATATCCTAGATTATTGTATTTGGTTCTTCTTTTCGTACCACTTCTATAGAAGATCTGGGAAAATTAGGCACGCAACTAAACTACACATAAAGTGCAAGTCCTTGCCGCGTTATCCCCGAAGGATTCCGCATGTGGCGAGTGGAACCTATTTATTTTTACAGGCAAGGGAGCCGGCCTTATGCCAACCACTTTAGTTAATGTGGTGTTTCCCAGCTCCCGAGGGGGCTTGCACTCATTTTTTGTGAAGGCTGAGTAAACCTTGTTCGTCCATTATTTTGAGGTTTGAAATAAACACCGAAACGGGAAATCATTTTTGTCACCCTCAGTGGGATTCGAACCCGAGCTTACGGCATGGAATGCAACCACTCTACCAACTGAGTCACCAGTATCAAAATAATAAAGAATTTATTTTGTGTACTGTACCCTGAGCACGAGTTCTTTCACTTTACTCGAAGTATTGTGTATTCAAGACAAATGTATGTGAACTTTGTAAAGCACCTCTGGAAAAAAAAAGTTTCAAACCTTGTTTTGCTTACAAGTTCACATACATTTTTCTCGAATACACAATACTTCGAGTAAAGTGAAAAAACTCGTACTCAGGGTCCTGGTCTTCATAATATATCATATTATTTATCAACTTTGGGTATATGTGATAATTTCACCTACAATTTTCATAATGAAAATAAAACAAGCAACATTATATCCGGCCCTATTGTGTGTGACCAACCTTTAGTAATACGTATAAAGCTGGCAGACCTTTTGGCCGGCCGTTCTTTTGAATAAAAGTTTTGCATCATAATACCCCATTAGGCGCTTCCCCCCCGAAATAGGATGAAGACAAACGAAGGGTTCTCATGTGGGACCTTTCTCTGAAGAAGTAGCACCTCACGCCGTGAAATAATGATCGAATTAAGCTGCTGTGTGCGAAATATGTAAATAATTTAAAGACTACAATTGAAATAAATCCAAGTTTGTAATATGTTTATAAAGTTTAGTGTGGGGCCACACAGATGGCATTCATCTCATTCAAGAGAATCGTGATTGTGTAACTAGGAGCTCCTTGATGATGATGATGATGATGATTTGTAGAGCGCCGTTTCGTGACTACTCGCTGCCTTAGTTCTTGTTTACCGTATACGCCATTGAGAAAATTTTACGTGAGCAATGTTTGCATGTGCACTGGACCAATGTGTCTTATAAAAACAATAAATTTATTTTAAAAACCTTTAAAAGAACTCTCACATTATCGAGTTTTACGGTTTTTCTTAGCTCAGATGTGTAGAATTTGATTCATAAGACAACTGCATGAAAAAGTTACATTTGACAAGATTGGCGTATACGGTAAACAAGAACTGGGGGAGCGTACTGTCACTGCAAGGGCGCTTCCAGGCTTGACGCGGCGGTGAAGAAATGGGTCTTCATTCCCTTCTTGAAGCTCTCGATTCCTTCCTTGGCGCGCACTTCAGGGGGCAGCAGATTCCAAGTGGACGGTCCCGCAACGGCGAAAGCGCGGTCTCCGAACACTGTGCTTCTTTTTCTGCATTTTGTACTGACAGAGGTAAGAGCACTGTCGGCAGATCGCAGAGTGAGCCCCCTCTCACTCAGACTCCTCGATATTATCAGCGCCTGCAAGTACTCTGGCGCCACTCCATGCAGCGCTTTATGTACCGTGACACCTACCTTGACTTATTTTATTGTTCCTTAATTTATTTGTAAGGTACACACAATTAAAGAGCGCCATTTTCGTGTGTGTCACACCTCATGGGCCCTCTCAAATCACGGATTTTGAAAGCAATCAGAAATTCCTTGACTTATAGGTTGGTATGAGGCTGACTACACATACTGTAAAAAAAGTTAAATTTGCCGATGTCAGCCCTGTTTCAGGGAAGGTCGGCAAGAGTTGCAAGGTTTATGTTCATGTGTGATTTTATTTATTTGTGTGCACACATGCAGAATGTGTAAGCGCAAAATCATCCGTGTTTGCATGTGGGATTGTATTTAATACGAATCTTAAATGTAATATGAATCTTACTTTAAAAAAGTTTGAACAATGGCAAAAAGAGTATAGGTAACATTTTTTTGCATTCACAGTCCCCAAAATTATTTTATAATTATTGTTACAATTTACTTTGGGTTGACATTAATAAAATTTCAATTGCAATTTATTTTTACAATTTGCTTACAAATGGTTCACACTTTAACTTCTGTACTTGTGGTTTCACGGCACGCGTACGTATGGGGTACTCACAGCACCGCAGTCCGTATTTAAAGATGACTCGAGCTTATTCTCGCATGTACCGGATTAGACGGGAAGCTTCTTGTCCGGTCGATAGCTCAGTTGGTAGAGTGCTTGCATTCTACCCCGTGAGCTCGGGTTCGAATCCCACCGAGGAGGGTGTCAGAAATGATTTCCAATTTCGGTGTGTATTTCAAACCCCATAATATAAATACCGGCGAGGTTTACTCAGCCTTTACAAGAAATGAGTACCAGCCCCCTCGGGAGCTGGGAAATTCCCACTTCAACTGAAGTGGTTGGCGTAAGGCCGGCCCCCTTACCTGTAAAAATAAATAGGTTCAACTCGCCACATGCGACCCCTTCGGGGATAACGCGGCAAGAAGTTACACTATATGTGTAGCTTAGTTGCGTTTGCGTTTTTTTCTTCTCGAGTGGATGCTTCGAGCAAATACGAGAAGTACCAAAAGTAAAAAGTATCAAATACTTACGTCTTTACACACATGTACAAGCAAGTAAATACATATTGACACACAATCATAAGTAAGTAAAAACACATAGACATAAACTTATATATTCGTTACAATATTTTTAATGATTTCAAGGATAAGTAGTAGGTACCTACATATTTTGCAAGTTTGATTAAAGTTGCAGTTTGGGAGTGTTTACATAAATTTGAACTAGTGTTGCCACTTTAGCGAGAATGAGCATGTATATAAGATTCCACGTGAAACACTGGCAAGGACTTGAAGTTCGAATTTCAAATTAGGCGCCAAAACATCTTGGGCGCCATGACACCCCGTCTCACGAGTGATCGCCAACCATAACAACATTTGATTCAAACCAAAGGTTTCATTCATAAATTATTACACTTTTTTTTACATAATAAACAAAAGAAGGTTATATTAACTTCTTTTCCAAGTCGATTTGCTGTTTCGTCCCCTTAGTGCTTGTTTGTCTTATCCATCAGAGGTTATTTTACACGAGCAATATTTGAATGTGTACTGGACCAATATGTCTTATGAAAACTGGAAATTGTGTTTTTATTTTATTTAAAACTCTCATATTATCGTGTTTTACGTTTTTTTCTTAGATTAGATTGTGTAGAATGTGATTGTTAAGACAATTTCATTGAAAGGTCATCTTTGAATCAGATGGTAGATGAGCCAAACAAGCACTGGAAGGACGATTTGTCCTTCCTAAACATTAAAGAAAGAACATCTTTTTCTCATAAGTTTTGAGTGTGTTCTTTCATTACAAATCCATTGTAGAACATGGTCCTCTTCTTTGGTAAGTACTTCAGATACTTTTCTACTAAGCACACGGCATTCAATGCATTCAAATCCCACCGAGGGTGTCAGAAATGATTTCCCGTTTCGGTGTTTATTTCAAACCCTAAAATAAATTATCGGCAAGGTTTACTCAACCCTTACAAGAGATGAGTACCAGCCCCCTCCCACTTCCACTGAAGCAGTTGGCGTAAGGACGGCCCCCATACCTGTAAAAAAATATGTTCCAAACCCTTCGGGGATAGCGCTTCAAGGAGTTACACTTTATATGTAGCTTAGTTGCGTTGCGCATAGGAAGCTAAATTTTCTTTATTGGCTTAAATTAATCGTCGCGTCGTCCAAAAAGTCAATCTACGCCATTCCAAGAATCCCTTTGTTCTACAAGTTTTCTTTGTGTCAGTTTGGCAGTGTGGATATTTGTGCAAAATCTCAATATTAATGGATTAATTTTGCCTTAATATGATTTAAACTTGAAAGTTCCACACACCGCTTGTATTTCTTCCCGGAAGATATTTTCTATTTTCGGATCGTTGCCGATATAACCAACCCCCGAAACTTGGTTAACAAGACCACCCCGTGTTTTCCTTTAGCCCGAGTCACAAACTTCACAAACGCGCCCGGAATGGCGTTCTTCCCATGAAGGTATATTTAATGGAAGGGCTATGAATGTGATTTAGTACCAATCGACATGATGCAACGTCTTTGACACCATACATTGTTAATAGTGCTGTCTCGCTCACGACATATGAAATGCTTTTGTTATTTTCTATGTAAGCAACGTGTCTCTACTCCGTCTTCAATCTATGTACATATCACCATGGAAACCCATGAGATCACTATGGTAACGTGTTTGTTACTAAGGATTTTGAAAGTATGAAAATATCTGATAAATTCCGAATTCAAAAATACTTCCACCTCATTATGATTTTCTAGAAATGTTCTAAAAAAAATTCTAGTTCTAGAAATGTCACTTTTGCGAACAAAATATTTTGACAAACGAAAAATAAATTTTATCAACGTAATCATATAGAATAGTGATTAAAGTGAAATATTATTCCATGTTCTATAAAACATTTACTCTCTTTTGTTGGCACGTTTAGAAAATACCTAATTTGGCATTTATATGGATTTTTTTCCAATTAGGTAACACACCTGTTGACAGTTAGAGTGTTACCGATAGACTGAATTTGGATTTTTGTATGATGAGGGGGGTAGCGTATTTCTAATTCTCAAATGATTGATTTCTCAGCCCATCCAGTTCTATACATCGATGGTTCTTCCCCTGAAATTTAAATGATTACCAAAGCACCAAGTGAACTGTGCGTAATGGGGGCGAGATGACAAACTTTGCCTATTTAATATTTTGTTTATCGAAAAAGGTAACATTGTGAAAATGTCGTTTTACTTTTCGTGAACTAAATAAGTCGCCGATGTGGAAAATCGAAATCGATTTCCATTAAATGTCGTTTTATTTGACATTGAATGACTTTCATTCTGGAATTTAACGCTATTTTTGTCTTTCTGGCCTTATTTTTATAAAATAATTTGTATGTCTAAGGTGATTACTTTTAATTAAAAATAAAAAATATTTTTTTCAAAAACGTAGTTTTATTTTCACAACAAATTATTTTTATTTGCCTTGAGTACTTTCGACCTTCAAGTTTCAGGTCTTGGACTTGCAACATAAAACCCTGATCTCAAATGAACATAAGCTGGCTAATTGAACATTTTTTTACAGTATGAGTATGAGTATGTATTACAGTGTAGGTATGCGGCTGACCACCCATACTGTGAAAAAATGGTTCACTTTGCCAATGTCACCCCTGTCTCAGGGAAGGACGGCAAGAGTTGCAGGGCTTATGTTCATTTGAGATGGGTTCTTATAATGTAGGTCCACATGCGGCATGTGTTAGCGCGAAATTATACATGTCTGCTTGTGGGAATGCATTTAATGTAAATCTTAAATGGTATATATCCTTGCAGCTTAGATTAGATTAGATTAGATGAGTGGTCAACCTCTCGTATCTATTAGTCAAGGAACACGTATCATTGATTTTTGTTTTTTCAAATTGAAATCAAATAAACTTAAGAAATGGTTGCCATCACCTGGCTGCGTACACAACCGCACTCACATTAGCATCACCGTCCACACTTGCCACTTGTCTCTACTGCCAGTACCAAACTCCACCACAGCGTTTCACAAATATCATGTAAACTGAAACGTTCCATAGGTGCGCTCTTTCAGATTCCGTGCAAGTTTCGGTCGACGCTATGGTCGAGTGGTGTGTTCTGTGGTTGGGGCGATGTCCCGCGGCCGCGAGTGTGACACGGATGTGCACTTTGGGGAGGCCGCGGCGTCTAGTGGAGACTAGGAGAGCGGTTACATGTAGAACGGCACAGTGACAGAACGAGACAGTGAGAAAACGACATATGACACAACGGCACCACATGGCAGTACGACACATGACAGAGTTACACATGAAAAAGCGACACTAGACAGAACGACCCAGTGACAAAACTACACATGACATAATGACACAGTGAGAAAACGACATATGACACAACGACACCACATGGCAGTACGACACATGACAGAGCGAAACATGACAAAACGACACTAGACTGAACGACACAGTTACAAAACCAAACATGACTGAAAGACACTTATAGACAGAACGACCCAGTGACAAAACTACACATGACAAAACGACACAGTGAGAAAACGACATATGACACAACGACACCACATGGCAGTACGACACATGACAGAGCGACACATGAAAAAATGACTCTAGACAGAACTACACAGTTACAAAACCACACATGACTGAAAGACACTAGACAGAACGACCCAGTGACAAAACTACACATGACATAATGACACATGATAAAACGACACACTGACAAAACGACCCAGTGACAAAACGACACAGTGACAAAACGACACATGGCATAACGACTTACTGACACAGCGACACATGACAGAACGACGCAGTGACAAAACGACTCATGACAATGACAGTACATCGCATGGCAAAACATCACAAGAAAGTCGTTCTGTCATCTGATCATTAGACCGATTTTCTTTCTTCTTTTCTTTATTCTTTCCCACCTCTATGGTGGTTGGCCACTTAGTCTGGAGAGCACCTCCCGAACAGTCTCAGTAGTAACATCTCGAATTTAGGCCTTAAGTCATATGTTAAGACGCTCAGAATCACTTTGCATTTTTGTTTGTAAAATTAAAATCCTCGAGCCCTAAACCCCACGGCCATAATCTTTTAGTGATTTCTGAGCCTCCTTTGCTTTGTGTAAACACTTGGGAAAGTGTAGCTTCACGGGAGGGCCTTCTGCCACTCGCATCTCACATAACTTTTGCATGCGAGTCCTGTGACACATCCCCGGATGGGATGGATATACAGGGCGTGGGTCAGTGGAGGGGAGACTGACCCCTGAGAGAAGGTGTTGTCATCTGATGTTTTTTCATGTGCCGTTTATGGTATGTTCTTTTTTCGGTATGTTATGTTTTGTCATGTGATGTTTGGTCCTTGTGTTATTTGTGATAATGATCTATTTTCTGTGAAGTTCTGTCATGCGTCGTTCTGTCATGTGTCGTTCTGTCATGTGTCGTTATATCATGTGTCGTTCTGTCACTGTGCCGTTCTATCCTGTCACCGATGGGAGCACACCAAATTATACAATCATTACTGCACCGTGACGGAATCTAAATTTCATGTGATGCCGCCTTGAAGATGACGCGTTGAATGCATCTATTGCCACCTAGAGTCGTGTTACGAGTAGCTTTGTACATAATCAAAGGAAATAAACATTAGACTTTTGCAAAATTTGACCAGGGGGGGAAGTCTCGACGACTGTCAATAGATCTTATCATATCTGTATGAAGACAGGACGGAATAAAACATGGCGGTACCTGTACAGCTGATTGTTGTTCTATATAAAATGAATCAGCTGTTGATACTCCCCCATTCGCGCGAACCAGCCTACCACCACCTTCAGAAAGGGACTGAAGACACTGTTTTTTTCCAGAAGCCATGGCGCCCTTGAGATGGTCCTGGACCATTAAATGGCGCCACAGGAAAGAAATCATCCATCATCATAATCATCATCACCATCTTTAATTCCGTCCTATCTTCGAACATACACGATAAGATCTTTTGACGGTCGTCGAGACTTCAGAGCATCTCGCTATATATACATATTTATAGGTGAGAATGCGGGTTATTCTCGAAACATTACGGTCTGGCACATGCGAGACCTCTCCAGAACATTCTATTTAGAATATTCGAGTGAACACTCACTCAATATCGAACAAATACAATTACTTTGGCACCTAGATCTAGAGACTTCAGAGACTCACACAGACACACTCACACCAACTAACACAGGCACACAATTAAACATTCGTTACAATATATTAGATATCCTACCATTGAATTCAAGTTATTATCATCCGGTATTGATACGATTGAATATGATGAAATATTAGTTAACTCATATGAGGAATTTCATTTCAATACCTACAGTAAACATTCATACTAAACATTTTCCAACTAACTTTGATGGCCGTATGAGTGACTCTAAGCGAGTACATATACACAAACAATACTATGACAATTTACAATACTAAGCATATGACAGCACTTAGAATATACCTTCCTTATTTATGTTGGAGCTTAGTCACTTGCCAATTTTTTTTTCATTTGGAACACTTTAAGCCCATGCTTCACTTCAATACATCAATACACAACTAAATCTAAAAAATCTAAATCTAAGCTGCAAAGATATGTATCATTTGAGATTCATATTAAATGCATTCCCACAAGCAGACATGCATAATTTCGCGCTAATTATGCAAATGAACATAAGCCCTGCAACTCTTGCCGACCTTCCCTGAAGCAGGGGTGACATTGGCAAAGTGAACCATTTTTTACAGTATGGGTGGTCAGCCGCATACCAACCTATCAGTCAAGGAGTACAAGCAATTAATACAATCAAATATATAAAACAAATAAATTATAAGCAATTAAACAGTAAAAAATTAAAAAACTACAACTGTAATAATACAACACTCTGTAATATTCGTCGTCAATATGATTTTCATCGTGCATATGTACCTAGTACACTTCGTTGTCACTCTTAGTCAATGATTCACTTCCAAACATTAATGTATGTAACAATCCAATATTATTGTCATCAATTAATAATTCATGTAATTACCCAATGACATCTGCTCAACCAGAATCAAAGTTATGGTCAAATGACCCAAGCGGAGATAAAACCAGCTTTATTAGAACTTTTCTAGAACGGTACTAGAAAGATCAGCCACTTTATTCCCTCGGCCAGAACACCAATTTTCAATATGCTTTCCACCGTGCATACCTTGCACATTTCGTTGTCACTCTTAGTCCACGCTTCACTTTCATTCATTAACGTCGGTAACAATACGCAATACTCTGTGTATTATTTTTCAATATTCATACAAGGTCGGCAAGAGTTGCAGGGCTTATGTTCATTTGAGATTGGGTTTTTTATATTGTAGGTCCACATTCGGCATGTGTAAGCGCGAAATTATGCATGTCTGCTTGTGGGAATGCATTTAATATGAATCTCAAATGATACATATCTTTGCAGCTTAGATTTAGATTTTTAGATTTAGATACGGTGTTATTCACTCACAGAAAATCCATGGCTCAACCACGTAAACTATCGCGGATTTTCCTTACAAAAAAACCATGATCCATGGATCAACTATGAATTTGACCGGTCCGTAGTCCAGTGGTAACACTTCGGACTCGTAAATGGAAGGTTGTGGTTTCGAATCCCGGCGGAGCACAAAAAATATACCATTTATATTTTCAAATTTGCTCTTCGCTGGGTTGACAAATTCATAAACCTTTACCAAAGTCCGGTCATCAAAAAGGCCCATCCAGCCTTACAGCAACTCGGTCTTGCTTGAGAATTGAACGACCAAGCTCGCAGAGGGCTCTTGAGGTGTGATACACACAAAAACAGCGCTCACCAAATAAATCAGCCTAATAGTATTATTATTATTACAGTTACAAGATATTACGGGTGCACGGTATTCCAGATACAAGATATTCCGGTTACAAGATGTTACTGGTGTAGATATTCCGGATTTTTCAAGATACCTATGCCTATTTTTACAAGATATTTGGGACGAGACATCTCGAAATTAACAAGATATTCCTTGACTTATAGCCTTATAGGTTGGTATGAGGCTAACCACCCATACTGCAAAAAATGTATTGTGATTAACCCTGTTACACTTTACGCATAGCATTGTTTGTGAATACAATATGTGAGTCATAGTCCCTTTAGTTTGACGGACAAGCACCTAGAGCGGGCCGTCTATTTGCGCGTCAAAGGGCCGTCTCCAGGGGATTTTCCCCTTATCCGTTTCCTGCCGCCTTTCCATCCAATAACCTTTTCTTTCCCCGCGGGCTTTCGGCATCATTTGCGGCTTTATCCGTTCGCACCTTCAAACGCACTTTTGTTTTCCGGGCAAGAATTTTACGCTAATATTTTGGTGCGTAAACGTTTTTGTTAACGGTCACCTTGCTTCATATTAAATTTGTAATATGATCCGCTTATATTGAATAAAGTGAGCATAATATATTGTTATGTAAATAGTAGATAGGTGTACATCGTAGGTAGTTATAATTATTATAGTGTTACGTCAAAAGTAGATTAATATAGGTGTACATCGTAGGTAGCAATAATCATAGGCTTAAGAAATTTAGAAATGGAATAATCCTTTTGTACTCTCGAAGCTGGTAGAATGTGCTGGCAAATTAGCTCCTAGAGACTTCTTTCACTACAGTATATAAGGAGCAAAATTGGATACAGCAGGTCAGTTAGATAGTCGCCTTTGATTGAAGAGTGTGAGCGGTGCTGAACTGTGAAAATAAATTTGAGTTGCTAAAAGTGTTAAAAATAAATATAAATTGCAAGAATAAATTAAGTGAAAATAAAGATCCTGAAAGAAGACCTGTATGTTTTAATTTAGAGACTTTCCGAATCCAAAAGCACTACAATATTTTGTAGGATAACTTTAATAACGCTTCAAAGTTAGTGTTTTTCTTATGTCCATCAAAGGTAATTTCACATGAGCAATGTTTATATGTGTACTGGACCACTGTGACTCATGAAAACTGGAAATTGATTTTAAAAATATTCTTAACAACTCTCACATTATCGTGTTTTATGTTATTCCCCTTATCTGTAAAAAGAAATAGGTTCACTCGCCATATGCGACCCCTTCGGGGATAACGCGGCAAGAAATTACAATATTTGTGTAACTTAGTTGCGTTTTAATTGCGTTATGAGTTTTTCTTAGCTCAGAGTGTGTAGAATGTGATTCATAAAACAATTTCATTGAAAGGTCATCGTTTAATCAAATAGAAGATAAGCCAAACAAGCAACTGCCACTGCTTATATTACCTAGCTTTTCGCCAATCGTGTTCCTTGTGAATTTAACCACTTTATTATATTTTTAAAAATCTTCAGCCATTGCGTGATAGGGGGCTACTAATTTTATTGGCATTAAAACTACCATAAAGGCCGTTATTCTGTTAACAGTATGGCAAAGGTAGTTTGTGGCGATTTCTCTGGTTATGCGAGTACCCACATAATGCCTATATCAGCGGCCTGTATCCGAGTATAAAACATTGAGCTCTAAGTTATAACTCAATCAGAGCGTTTTCTGGCCTCTCATTTAGTTGCTTGACTTATAGGTTGGTATGCGGCTGACCACTCATGCTGTAAAAATGGTTCACTTTGCCAATGTCACCCCTGTCTCAGGGAAGGACGGCAAGAGTTGCAGGGTGTATGTCCATTTGAGATTTGGTTTTTATGTTGTAGGTTCACATGAGGCATGTGCAAGCGCGAAATTGTACGTTTCTGGTTGTGAGAATGCATGTAATGTGAATCTCCCATTTAACATATCTTTGCAACTTAGATTAGATTAGATTAGATAAGATCATTTTGCCAAGAACTCGGCAGCAAGACTCACATTCGGTTTTGTCCAAATTTACTTTTTTTTTTAATGTAATTTGTTGTGTATGTTCCTTGACTTATAGGTTGGTATGAGGCTGACCACCCATACTGTAAAAATGGTTCACTTTGCCAATGTCACCCCTGTTTCAGGGAAGGTCGGCAAAAGTTGTGGGGCTTATGTTCATTTGAGGTTTGGATTTTATTTGTAAGTAGGTACACATTCAGCATTTGTAAGCGCGAACTACACTTGTTGGTTTGTGGGCATACAACTGAGAGCTTTAAATGAATATATCCTTGCAACTTAGATTATAGAGAGATTATTAACTATTGTTTTGAATGACCGGTGAATTTGAAAGAAGAATAATGAAAGGCAGGTGCGTACTGGGTGCTACCGCTAGCATCGCCAGGAACCAGAATCTCTCAAAAAATGTTAGATTGGCGGTTCACGGTGGTATACTAGTGCCAACCTTGATGTATGGAAGTGAAGCCTGGACGGTGAGTGAAAGGGAAATTAGTAAAGTCCATACAGTAGAAATGGACTATCTAAGAAGTATGATTGGGAAAAAACGAAGTGACAGAGTGAGGAATAATTTTGTAAGAGAAGAATGTGGTGTAAGGGAAAGTGTGAAAGTGAAGATTAAAAGAAGTATGTTAAGATGGTTCGGGCATATGGAGAGAATGAGTGATGAAAGATTGACGAAGAAAGTATATGTTGCTAAAATAGATGGATGTCGTGGTAGAGGAAGACCGAGAAAAGTATGGATGGATCAAATTTCTGAAATAGCGAATGAATGGGATATCCAGAGTCATAATAAAAGGAGGACTTGCATGAAAAAGGTTATGACTCTGGATGAAATGAAAGAAGTGTGCAAGGACAGGAAGAAGTGGCGGCTAATCTGCAATGGTGATTTCTAATGTTGGTGTATTAATTTGCTACATTTTTTGCATAGGAAATTTCTGACTTTTTTTGTATAGATTTCTTTGTAAGGTTTTGTTCTTTTATATATTTAAATGTAATTTTTTATTCATATTCCTTGACTTATAGGTTGGTATGAGGCTGACCACCCAAACTGTAAAAAATGGTTCACTTTGCCAATGTTACCCCTGTTTCAGGGAAGGTCGGCAAAAGTTGTGGGGCTTATGTTCATTTGAGGTTTGGATTTTATTTGTAAGTACACATTCAGCATTTGTAAGCGCGAACTACACTTGTTGGTTTGTGGGCTTACATCTGAGAGCTTTAAATGAATATATCCTTGCAACTTAGATTATAGATTATTATAGTTCATTTGAGATTCGCGGTTTTATATTGTAGGACTACATACGACATGTTCGAACTTAAACATGTCTGTTTTGTGAAAATGCATGTCATGTGAATCTCTAATGCTACTTATATTTTGCAACTTAGATTAGATTAGATACTCGCATTACTCTATTGTTGAAAAAACTGCATTGGCTTCGTTTTCCGGAGAGGGTGGTCTACCGTGCTTGTCTGATGGTTTACAAAGCTGTCAATGGTGCGGCTTCTTCATACTTGTCTGACATGTTCTCACCCGTTGGCGCCTTCACTATCTATAATCTCTATAATCTAAGTTCCAAAGATATGTTACATTTAAGATTTACATTAAATGCGTTCCCACAAGCTTGCGCTTAAACATGCCGCATGTGAACCTACAATATAAAACCCAATCTCAAATGAGCATAAGCCCTGCAATTCTTTGTCAACTTTTTGTGCTCCGCCGGGAATCGAACCCACAACTTTCCCATTCAAAGTCCGAAGTGTTACCACTGAACTACGGACCGGTCCATGTGAACCTACAATATAAAACCCAAACTCAAATAAGCATAAGCCCTGCAACTCTTGCCAACCCTATCTATAACAGGGGTGACATTGGCAAAGAGAACCATTTTTTACAGTATGGAAAGTCAAGGAATATCAAATATCCATATGACAAAAGGGAGGATGTGATTGGCCTGGCCATAAAGAATCTGTATGTTGAAAATAGTGTGTTCTAATCTAATCTAAATCTAAGCTGCAAAGATATGTATCATTTGAGATTCATATTAAATGCATTCCCACAAGCAGACACGCATAATTTCGCGCTCACACACGCCGCATGTGGACCTACAATATAAAAACCCCAAACTCAAATGTTCACACTCCGAAAATGCACGAGATATCAAAATCAACTTTAATTATTGCTTTGTTAATTTAAATTGAATCTTCACAATATCCAGTACACAAGCCCTTAAAATTTTACTATTTTTTTGTCTATCGTCCAAAATTTGTATGGAAACTTGAATAGCGCCTCGAGTGAGTGTTATAGTTAAACGCTATAGTTCAGTTTACACGTAATGTATTATACTTTGGGTACAGGCTGTCAATCAAGGGTGGGAATTATGCAATTTCCTAACGCCCTGTTGTAATGTATGCATCAGGGATGGCGTGCTATAAGGAATTAAGGTTTTGCGACAAACCTTGCAGGTTTAAACATCAACCGCAACTTCAAGGTTTTTATTTTAGAAAAAACTATTTAAATAAAACGTTTTTTCCATTATTAATAGTCTTCATTAAGCTGAAAGAGGATGTGAAAGTTAAGGTACGAAAGAATGTGATGAGATGGTTTGGGCTGGAGTGACCAGATTTTGGATTGTAAACCTTTTTTTCCTCCCATATGGACTTCAATAGGATGCACCATCCTCACTGCGATGTCCAGATGGGGTCCGTAGACTGATCCTTAGTCCAGTGGTAACACTTCGGACTCGTAAATGGAATGTTGTAGGTTCTTTTATACGAGCTTGGTCGTCGTCGCTACAAAACGCCCATTGTCAAACAAGACTCAGTTGCTGTAACGCTGGATGGAACTTTGCTGACCGGTCATGGGTAAAGGTTAATGAATTTTTCAATCCAGTGAAGAGCAAATTTGATAATATAAATGGTACATTTTTTGTGCTCCGTCGGGATTCGAACCCACAACCTTGCATTCAGAGTCTGAAGTGTTACCACTGAACTACGGACCGGTCAAGTATCGGAACTATTTACACATCAGTATCAGAAAAAGCACGATCGGAAGGGATGGTATTTTTTTTTATACTCATACATCATTAATGATAAAATATTAATAATAACCCTTAGTCTGCCGTGTTCAATACCGCTTCTCAAGCGGTTACTATCAGGGCTGCCGTAAATTTGCTTTATCACAAAATAAAAAGAAACAACCGCAACGTCTCCATTTCTTGCCGTGAAACATTACAAAAACTATTTGACAGAAATTGCTTTCGTCGGCTATCCGATTTATACCCGGAATACATTGCAATTTGTTTCACGTTTTTTTATCTGGGGGATTTTTTTTTCGCCTTCCCGCTCGGATGTCGCGTGTCTTTTTTGAGTTAGCATTTCTTCTTCCCTGAACAAAACGCCGAGCCCGCACAAATAGTGATTTTTTATCCGTTCTTGGATATGTGGTGTTATATTAGGGAGCGCAAGCCATCTCGATCTCGTATATATTTCACCGTACACATTTGGTTAAAAATACCCGTCGTAAAATTTGAATCTATAATCTGCATTACAAGGATAAATTAACTCTTGAGATTCATAATTAATGCATGCCCACAAGTTGACTTAAAAAAATGTTTCACCGCATATTGTTGGTCCAAAATACCCGTTGGAAAATTTAATCTTTAATCTAAATTACATGCAAGGATAAATTAACTGCATATAATGTGAATTCTCAATGTTAATGTCTTTGCAACTTAGATTAGATTATATTATATTAGTTGAACTTAACATAAGGATACAAAATTCAAAATAAGATTTTTTGCTTAGCTTTTATTTAGCATCAAGTAACAAAAAAAATAGTTCACCTTTTACCTAGCAACCCACCCGACCGTGTGACGTCACAATGTTTATGTTTACAAAAAAATCAAATGTTCATTGAATCGGGTTCAATTTTTTTTATTATTTTCTTATATAAACAGAAAAAGTGTGAAAGGAAAAAGAGGTAAGGGACAACCTAGAAAAGTATGGAGTGATGAGATTTAGGAGTTTGTCAAAGAATAGGATTTACAAAGTGAGCGTAAAAGAAGAAAATGCATGAAAAAGGTGATAGATATGAATGAATTGAAAGAGGTAGGTATGTAAGGATAGGAAGAAATGGAGGCAGCTCTGTAGAGGCTCTGGCCACCCCTAGCGAAATGGCGACTGAGTTACACTTACAGTTCTTGACACTGCTGATTTCTATCGGTGTCGAAATTAAGTATCGTAACTCAACCCTCCTAATTCATAAAAAGGTTTTAATTTTTATACCAGTATAAAGTCAGATTTCCCATACTAATAAGCTGGTTTATCTCTGGTTTTGGGTTCAACCAATCTAATGAATCAGGCCGAATGCGATTTGCCTACCTCGCGAGATCTCAATCTAGCGAGCTCAGTCAAAACTCGCGAGTCGTGTGTCGGCCCTATCCGAGACAGACTAACGCGCATACTTAACAAGCTGTTAATTTGCTCCATCGTCTCTAACGTGAAAAAATGTGTTATTTCGAGATGAGATGGTTTTATTTCTGATCTCGGAATGTTCTAGAACGAGCCCCTGACGTGTGTGTCTCTCCTTACAATAATATACACGGCACTGGAGGAGTTAAAACATGAAACGAAACTTATGGATCATTTAAAGTCTTTTAAAAACATATTTTTTCGGTGGATGTGTAAAAAAGTTTAACTCTATTACGTCCATACAAAAATCATTGTTTTTGTTATCAAAAGGAATGCAGTTTACTATGTGTTTACTATTAAACTAAGCTGCACATATAGAGCAACTCACCGCGTTCCACGATATGGCGTGTGGAACTTATGTTTTTTACAGATAAAGTTCAGTTGACGTGTGGATTTCCTAGCTCCCGAAGGGGATGCTTCTCATTTCTTGTGAGGGCTGAGTAAACTTTGCCGGTATACTTATTTAAGGTTTGAAATAAACACCGAAACGGGAAATCATTTCTGACATCCTCCATGGGAATCGAGACCTAGCCCTTGGCATGAAATGTAAGTATTCTACCAACTGAGCCATGGAACGGAATCAACTTTGATGCTGGTGGGTTGCTTTCCGGGATCTTTTGCCGTGGTCTGTGGGATTCCGGACGTTTCGCCCATAACTACGATAGGCTTCTTCAGCGTGAAAGTGAAATGATGAAGATGATCTTGAATCAACTTTGTTAATCAATTTACAAATAAATAAACGACTTCTTTTAGTCATACATATTTTTGAGATCTATTGAAATCAAACCAGATGCCTTCCTATTTAAAGTCCGAGCTTATTTCCATTAGACTACAAATATTCATAACCAGTAATTCTCCAACACATCGCAAAAAAACGCAACTAAGTTCCACATATAGTGTAACTTCTTGCTGCGCTCTCCCCGAAGGGGTCGCATGTGGCGAGTTGAACCTATTTTATTTTTACAGGTAAGGGGGCCGGCCTTACGCCAACCACTTCAGTTGAAGTGGGGGTTTCCCAGCTCCCAAGAGGGCTGGTACTCATTTTTTGTAAAGACTGAGTAAACCTTACCGGTATTTTTATTATGGGGTTTGAAATAAACACCGAAATAGGAAATCATTTCTGACACCCTCCTCGGTGGGATTCGAACCCGAGCTCACGGGGTAGAATGCAAGCACTCATCGCATCACAAAATTTGTCCATTTATTCAAATTAATTTTGTCCACAATAAAAAAATTACGCTTTCTGAAAATTACATTTTTTTGTTGTTGTATTCAGATGAAATCTTTTTAATTAAAAAAAATCCGCGGTTAATTAATATTGATGCATTTTTGCAATTTTACGATTTCGTACACACCTCCCATGCCAATTATCAAAATGACTGGCAAATTCGCAAACGCCTGAAAATACATATTTTGCCTCGGTGTTGTTTTTTTTTTTTTTCATTTTTATTTTTGTTTTGCGCGATCCGATGAAATTATCGCTTAATTAAAGAGTTTAATGAAAATTGAGCACCTGTCAAATAAACCTTTTTGTGACCCCAAAAAAAAAGTCCCATAAAATAATTAAATAACCAAAAAGTAGCATAAAAATAAAAATGACACATACTTTGAAACAATATGATTTAAAAGTTGTAAGGGTTTGTGTATGTACATAAATTGTGAAGATTAATTTTAAATTAATACCGTAAAATTACAACACAAAGTTTTTCTTGACAAGTTGATTTATCTCCTCGAGCGCTTTCAATGTTTTCACACCATTATCGAGAGAACAACTAAAATCTATAATTACAGTTAGAATCTAAAATAAATAAATTAATTAAAAAGAAAATCTAAAATACAGTTCCTTGACTTATAGGTTGGTATGCGGCTGACCACCCATGCTGTAAAAATGGTTCACTTTGCCAATTTCACCCCTGCTTCAGGGAAGGTCGGCAAGAGTTGCAGGGCTTATGTTCATTTGAGATTGGGTTTTTATATTGTAGGTCCACATGCGGCATGTGTAAGCGCGAAATTATGCGTCTCTGCTTGTGGGAATGCATTTAATATGAATCTCAAATGATACATATCTTTGCAGCTTAGATTTAGATTTAGATTTAGAAAAAACGCTTTGTTTAATTTGTACATTATTATTTTTAAAATTAATCTTCACAATGCCAATAGGTACATTTAATTTAATTTGATTTAAGTTTTTAATAAAATATCTTTCTTTGTCTATGAAAGGTAGCATTGGCGAATGGAGCTTATTTGTTTACACAGGTATTCAAGTCTTCTGCTGAATAGCATGAACATACTAGTATAGGTCGCGTCATGTAAAAAGAACGCTGGCGGCGAGTTGCGCAGTAGGCGATTTAGCGGACTTTTTGGTACTTGCCTCCACTTCTCCTCAGCGCCGTTCTTTTTACATGACTTGTATATGGATTGGCTTTGTGAGGAATTTAAACCACTGAAAATATTGTTTCTGACGTCTTACTTGTTTTGAACCCAGACAAAACTGGCCTATTAAACAATTCAATTTTTTTTTAAAGAAATCCTGTGCGGGAGGCTCCTTAGATTTCAGAGACTCTAGCGGTCTATGACACTTATTGTAGTGCCGCAGAGGTGTTTAGATTGATTGATGGAACCCAAAATCAGAGTAAAACCAAAATTTTAGTAATGGGAGGAAAGACTGACGAAGAAAGTATATGCTGCGAGAATTGATGGATGTTGTGGAAGAGGAAGACCGAGAAAGGTATGGATGGACCAAATTTTCGAAATAGCGAATGAATGGGATATCCAGAGTCATAATAAAAGGAGAGCTTGTATGAAAAAGGTTATGGCTCTGGATGAAATGAAAGAAGTATACAAGGATCGAAATAAATGGCGGTTGATCTGTAATGCTGGCGGTTAAAGCTGAGGCTTTTAAATTTAAAAAATATGTGTTGCAGTTTTTTAATTTTTTACTGTTTAATTGCTTAGAATTTATTTGTTTTATATATTTGATCGTATTAATTGCTTGTACTCCTTGACTGATAGGTTGGTATGCGGCTGACCACCCATACTGTAAAAAATGGTTCACTTTGCCAATGTCATCCCTGCTTCAGGGAAGGTCGGCAAGAGTTGCAGGGCTTATGTTCATTTGAGATTGGGGTTTTTATATTGTAGGTCCACATGCAGCATGTGTAAGCGCGAAATTATGCATGTCTGCTTGTGGGAATGCATTTAATATGAATCTCAAATGATACATATCTTTGCAGCTTAGATTTAGATTTAGGAATCTAAAAAAAAAGTTTCAAAATTAAAAACTTTTTGTAAATAAAGGGTCAGAGTTTTATTCCTACACACGTAGTTATTTGTTATTAAAGAACTACCTGCTTTTTTAATTGAAAATGAGTGTAGACAAAACTCACCTTATTTCCACGTGCTAGAGATCACACTAGAATCCAATTTTTCTCGTCTCGATTCTTATTTAATATCCTTAACTACTAATTATAAGGAAGTACTCATGAAAAACTTCTAAGCTACAGGGTTTTCACATTTTTTAAGGTTTTCTCTCGTAGAAAATAGTACAAAAGATGCATTTATCTGAGAAACCTATGATAGCTTAATAAAGGCACATATGTATTTCATATGTTTCATTCAAATTAAAATGCATCTTGCATACAATTATTCAATGGTAAACCTTTGCAAAATTATTGCAAATCAAATTCAAGACTTTCAACCCATTGTCCTTGTGTGATCTATATGCAAAATATGCAATTTTTATTTAATTTATTATGCATCAACGCCCTTCGCCATTGTCTCTAAAAATAAACAGACATTGTGTGTTATTTCGGTGTGCGTTTCTTATACAACAACCCTTGCATACAAACCATTATTTAATAACATAGGGGAGCAGAAACTAACTTACTGCATTGATACACGCCATCTACCACTTTTGTCTCAGTCCTGTCAAACGTTGCAGTTGTGTAGTCATACAAAACATATATTAACGTGTCTAATTTTATGTTTTCTTGCTTTCTCCATTTTGTGTTTTGACACATAATTACAAAACATGCCATAATGTCTTAAAATAATGCATTTTCCACTTAAAATCGTCAAGTTTATCGATCGCAAGATGTATCGCATGCTTTTATGTTTAGACTGCTCCGGCCATAGTACGCACGTGGCAATGCTGCCATCTTTCTAGAAACATTTTTACATTCGCCCGAGTTTTTTTGTATACATGGAAATGCAACTGTGAAGTTCTTTGTTCCCTTTCGTACTAAGGACCATTTTCGTAAGTATGTTCAAACAGATATAATTATATTGTCTATTTTCGGTAAAATAATTTCTAGTCAACAGATATTATAAGTCAATGATACAAACCACAAACGGCTTAAAATTTTAATCACGTGTGGTCAAAAATTTACATTCAATATTTTCAATAAGATCCTTTGTAACTTACTTCCTCGTCGAAGAACGGATGTGAGGCGGCATCTTCAATGAATTGTATGTTTTTTGTTTTCAGTAAAAGTACCTTGACTTATTGGTATGAGGCTGACCACTCATACTGTAAAAAAAATATTCACATTGCCAATGTAAGCCCCCCTGCTTTTCAGAGAAGGTCGAAAAAAGTTGCAGGGTTTATGTTTTAAATTTTAAAAAACATGTTAAAAATCTCCTTTAAACATAGGATCCACATATCGTCCCTCCAGTGCTTGTTCGGCTTAACTTCCATTTGATTCAAAGATGACCTTTCAATGAAATTTGTCCAGTACACATATAAACATTACTCATGCGAAATTACTTCTGAAACGCTATTCTGCTAAATTCTTTACAAACTTAAGGTGACGAGATAGCAATTCGTGTCCAAAAATAAGGTAGTATACTGTGATTTTTTTTATCTATAGAGTTATTTCTCAAGCGCTAGCACGCTCCGACTTGGATTGATATCCAAAGTGTAAGGAATTTAGCAGAATAGCGCTTCTGATGGACGTAAGACAAACAAGCACTAAGACGATATGTCCTTAATGTCAAAAAGAGTTTAATTTAAAATGAACAGCTTCAGAAATCCTTATAATATATATATAATATATAAGCGTGGATTTGGCAAAAAAAAAAATATATTCCCAGGTACGTTTTTCTTCGGGACATGTTTATGGATGCGTGCCTCGCCGTGAAATATCGGAGCGCGTAGTTATGGATACCGAATACATAATATTCCCGCGTGAAAAAGGTGTTTTTTGACCCACGTCGTTTGCTTCTAGGAATTTATCAGCAATAAAAATGGATAAATATGATTTGGGTTCCATCGTCCCTCTTACACAACACCCACCCCCATGCGCTTAGGATGTAACGGACCCGAAACTATTTCAACAAAAAAAAAAATGTGTTCCTATTATTTTTAAATAAATTCGTGAAAAGGAAAACAAATCACCTATGTCCGGTCGATAGCTCAGGTGGTAGAGTGCTTGCATTCCATGCCGAAAGCTCGGGTTCGAATCCCACCGAGGGTGTCAGAAATGATTTCCCGTTTCGGTGTTTATTTCAAACCCCAAAATAAAATACTGGCAAGGTTTACTCAGCCTTCACAAGAAATGAGTACCAGCATTCTCGGGAGCTGGGAAACCTCCACTTCAACTGAAGTGGTTGGCGTAAGGCCGGCCCCCTTACCTGTAAAAATAAATAGGTTCAACTCGCCACATGCGACCCCTTCGGGGATAACGCGGCAAGAAGTTACACTATATGTATAGCTTAGTTGCGTTTTTAGTTGCGTTTTTTTAAATTATTTTTTCCATGCTATAAACAGGTACTTACATCATCAATTAATATAATAATCCATAATCTACAATCTAAGTTGCAAAGACAATATATTAACATTTAAAGTTCATATCAATGCATGCCCACAAACAAACACGTGTAGTTCGCGATTACAAACTGCTGAATGTGTACTCGAAAATAAAATCCAAACCTCAAATGAACATAAACCCTACAATTTTTGCCGACCTTCCCTGACACAGGGGTGACATTGGCAAAGTGAACCATTTTTTTCAGTATGGGTGGTCAGCCTCATACCAACCTATCAGTCAAGGAAAAAATCACCAAATTTTATTTTTAATTATGATTTTTTAAAGTATTTTATTGTGTTTCATAGATCGGTGTTTCACAGATTCATCTAACAGTTATGTCTCATAGTATGCTTCAATGTCGAAAGCTAGTTTCGGCTCCACTTATTTTATACCTCATTGCCTACCCCTGTCTGGATCGACCTTGCATAAGCCGTAGGTATACAACCAAAGAAGGCAATATAGGAGTTTTTTTCCAAAAATGTAATAAACATGAAAATAATAGGAAAATGATTTCGCATCTTTCCATACATTTAAAGTGTTTTTGCAATAAAATCCTACATTTCCGCGTTTGGAACGGTATGATGTAGGTATGCACAGTGCCGTGATATGATAATCAATTTTCTCAACAAAATACATTCTCCTGGACTTGTAAATATATTTTTTCATACAAATATTCAACGAATAATGTGATTTGGTATTTTTTTTATATAATATGTATATGATTTTACCTACTTATATTAAATTAGCTATTCGTTAACTTAAGCCGACTTAGATACTTAGGGCCGATATTTTCAACGATGGCTCAAGTGACTTTTAACTGATAAAAAAAACTACCCACACTATTGACATGAGCGCGTCCTTTTCATTGAGTATACAGTGGCTATGCTAACGTTGAAAATACCGGGCCTTAGGAGTTGTAGGCTATAATCTATAATCTAAGTTGCAAATATATATAACCATTCAAAACTCATATCAAATGCATGTCCACAAACAAACACGTGTCAGTTTACGCTTACAAATGCTGAATGTGTACTTACGAATTAAATCCAAACCTCAAATGAACATACACCCCGCAACTTTTGCTGACCTTCCCTGAAACAGGGGTGACATTGGCAAAGTGAACCATTTTTTACAGTATGGGTGGTCAGCCTCATACCAACCTATAAGTCAAGGAATTCCTAACCCAAAATAAAATACCGGAAAGGTTTACTCAGCCTAAGAAATGAGTACCAGGATGAGTACCCTCTGATGCTGGGAACCCCCACTTCAACTGAAATCGTTAGCGCAAGGCCGGCCCCCTTACCTGTAAAAATAAATAGGCTCCTCTCGTGACATGCGACCCCTTCGGGGAGAGCGCGGCAATAAGTTACACTATATGTGTAGCTTAGTCACGCTTTTATGCGAATGTATGTATGTGGGCTAATAGAATACTCCTGATTGTTCCAGATTGATGTCCGTGCTCGTGCTGTGTGAGCGGCGCGCTGTGTTCCAGTATGCACGCCTGGGCGCGTGCTGGCGCGGGCACGGCGGGCGCGCCTCTCGTGCTGGTGCTCGCCTTCCTGGCGGCGCACGCGCACCTAGCCGACACCTACAAACAAGAAGGTGAGAAAAATAACATTTTAAATTAACTTGGAGGGCAATGTCTTGATGCACTTTGTGAATGCCCGTCCCTGATATCATTTACATTGTTTTAATTTATTTATTTTAAAATGCGGTGCTTAGTCTAGTGGCGAAGGGTGCCATACAAGCCGATTCCCATCGGTTTCCCGTTTAAAAGTAGGCAAAAATGATAATAAAGTCGACTGCATCGTTTCAATAGGGAAAAAATAGGTATTGTTTCTTTGGTTTTAAATGCATTTTTTTACTTTGTGCCTATATTTTTTAACTACTTTGTAACATCATTTTAAAAGGGAAGCCGATGGGAACCGGCTTGTATGGCACCCTTCGCCACTAATACCTTTGCAACTTAGATTAAAGATAATAAAATGATGAAAAAGCCACGTGTATTGATAGTAATTAATTGTTTACCCATAAATAAATTATGTGCGGGCAATTGGAAGCTACTCGAGTTGACCTTTTGTAAATATGGCAAGCAAATATAGTGAGCTATCATATACGTGCCGCCTATGTCAATACAGTGTAGTATCGTGTGCCCTGACAAATACGCATATGCCGTGATCTTTCAACGGACATCAACGAAATTTCGGCCTTTTCAGAATAATTCCAGATACAGACGATAAGTCCAGCGTGGCATTTTTGCATGTATCCGCGTTGGTTAGTGTACAGACCTACATGGCCTTGAAATGAACGTGGCGAAAATCAGAATTAACATCGCCATGTTTTGTTTATAACGATAGTTCAACTTAAAAACTTTAAAGACGAATAAAATATTTCATTTTAACTGTAACTGCAACTCTGTCGCCATTCCTTTGGAATGGCCAGAGCCTCTGCAAAATTGCATTCATTTTTTCCTATCCTTGAATACCACTTACAATTCATTCACATCCATCACCCTTTTCCGACATTTCCTTATTTTACATTCGCTTCGTATATCCCATACTTTCCCCGGTCGTCCCTTACCTCCTATTCTTTTCACACTTCCTCTGTATTTTTTTTTAAAGAAAGTCCTGTGCGAGAGGCTCCCTAGATTTCAGAGACTCTAGGGGTCTATGACACTTGTTGTAGTGCCGCAGAGGTGTACGAGCTTGGTCGTCGCTACAAAGCGCCATTACTCAAGCAAAACCCGTTGCTGTAAGGTTTTAGAATAGATTTACTTAATCAGTTTATCATCATTCATTCTTACCACATGCCCAAACCATCTCATTACATTCTTTTGTACCTTAACTTTCACACCCTCTTTCAACTTACATTTTTTCTTCACCCATTCATTCTTAACTCCATCCTTCAGAGTTTTCCCTGGCATGCTTCTCTAATGCTTCATTTCCACTGTAGGTACATACTTTACTCATTAAATTGTCACTCTTTTCTTCCTACTGCACTGACCACTTGTTTTTCCTTACACACCCTATTCTCAACCTTGTCATCTTCCCTTTCTTTTCAAACATAGGTACTTACTAAATATCTAAATCCATCCACAATTTCAACTTTCGTACCATTTAACATGAACGTTTATTCTTTAGTTTCATCAGTTTTAAAGTACGCAATGGAAGGTATACCAAGGGAAACATGCAAAAATTTCATGCTAAAATGGCCATCCTTAGCAGAGCATTCCTAGAGTGTCGGTGCTTAGGCGCACCTCGTCATTTTGGAGTTTTCTCCTGCGCCCTAATAAAATATGATATTATGACAAGCCCAACAATGGCGACGGCCGCGGTTCGGGAGTAATCAAATAAAGTGGCCGTTTGTCTGCGCTCAAACAAATTGCCCGAAATACAAGCTTCGCCTATTAGGATTCCACCTCCAGCCTTAAAAATATTACGTCTTGCTTTACGATGACATTATTGACTTAACTGCGGGATTTTATATCGCCCAACGACACTCTGGGCAAAACACTTCTTAGCATTCGCATGAAATATACTTCCTTCCATTAGACTCTAATGGAAGGAAGTACTGCAAGCGAAGGCCTTCTAATGATTAGAAGGCCTTCGCTTGCAGTACGGTCGATAGCTCAGTTGGTAGAGTGCTTGCTGTCCATGCCGAGAGCTCGGTTTCGAATCCCAACTAGGGTGTCAGAAAGGATTTCCCGTTTCGGGGTTTACTTGAAACGCCAAATTAAAATAACGACAGGGTTTACTCAGCCTTCACAAGAAGTGAGTACCAGTCGTCCGCTCGGGAAGTGGTTGGCGTAAGGCCGTTTTGTATTTCAGTTCAACCTTTTCATTAAGCCAGATATAAGTAATGTGGGGACAGGGAAAACTTTTAGATGGGTTGGCTTACTCGTGAAAATAAATAGTTAAAAGTAAAAAACGCCACCAATTAAATGAGCATGCTTTAAATTATCATTTAATGTACATATAGGTAATTGAAAAAAAATATTAGAAGATTTAAAATGAAAAACACATTCAAACTGGGAGAAAAAGATTTATGTTTATATTTTACAAAAAAATACAGATTATCTTGATAGCCTGATCAACATTTTTTCAATGTAATTTTCAATCCATTTTTCGAAATACGTAAAATGTACTTGATTGCATCCACACTTATGTAAGTTTTTTTCTTATAAAACACCAAACTGTTATTTCAATAACTTTTCAAATTGTTTTGGTGAAACACAGTGGAATTCCATTTTAAATATTTGATTAAAACAAATAATTAAGAACACTTAAATGAAAATTCAACACAAATTCATTTTTAGTATTTCTAGGATGTCCATTTTTTCCTTTTTTGCAATTTGAGATGAGATATAGGTTATTGTCATCAAAAAAGTGTAGATACTTCATTTCCGGCATGGTCTGCCATCTATTCTAAGATAGAAGTAATCACTTTTAACCGAGTAAAATAAAATAAAAATATGCGTTGGGTAAAGTTTCTGTGAGAGATTGCTCACCATTGTAAAATGACGTAGACCAAGACATCGTAGAAGGAAGAGATGAGAACAAAAAAATAAGGTTGTACGGCTCGAAGGACCAGCAGCAAACAGAAATAGAAGAAAGAAGGGGGGGGGTGACAGATCTTCATGGGTCGTTGGATCCATCCTAAGCCGTTAAGGGTGACCAAAGGACCACTACTCTAGTGTCAGATTCGTCAATACAGAATCTTGAAAGTGGGTCCCGGTTTAGCCTAAGAAAGGGATGATTGAAGTCCGTATTGTGATGAAGACATCAATGGAATCTGGCTCATTTATATCTGAGGAAACTAATCTTCAATCGATAGCTTTCGTTGGATGGAAAAATTGGCTTTAAACAGGTTTTAAAATAAAATCTGAATTTTCATGAATAAACAGCTTTTAGATGTTAATTTTGTTAATGAGCTTTTTAAAGCATTTTTATTTATTTGTTTCATTAAATTTATGTAAGACTTAACAAAGTAATGAAATTCGATTAAGGATAGAAATAATAATAAGAATGTATCCGATTTACTAAGGAAGCGCTGTTTTGTTTGAATCACACCTTAAGAGCTTCATGGTTACAATTTTTAAGTACATACATATTTTCAACAAAGACGGCCCTCATCTTTTAGATGCAGTTATATATTTCAGGAAGATTCTCGCATGGTCTGGTGTATGCCAGAGTAGTCCAGAGTAGTAGTACGTATATTTTTACAGGTTCATAAATATATTTTTAGTTGTAAAGAAATATTTTACAGGTAGGTAAGTACTTACATATATCTTGACACGAACATACATATATTTTTACAGGTCCATGCATATATTTTTAGAGGTGCATACATATATTTTTAGACGTACATACTTACATATATTTCTAAATGTACAGAAATATTTTTACAGGTACATTCATTTATTTGTAAAGGGTGCATAGATATATTTAGGTACCCAAAGGGCCGAGGCAAGCTGCCAACATCCATCAAAGCGGGCATTCCCTTTACGCAAATGGTACACGAAAAAATACTTAGCCACCGCCATGACATCGCTGGCCGGGTCTGGGGGGGACCATGGGGGGACCATGGGGGGACCAGACCAAATCCGTTCCCAATAAAACAAAATGTAGCTTATAAATTTATAATGGTCTGTTCAATGCCCTTATAATAATCGATAAGATTTTGTTCTTAAAAAAAAATAATAATGCAATTCACCAACCTATTTTGCCAGACCATGCACTTTCCTTGACTTATAGGTTGGTTTGAGGCTGACCACCCATACTGTAAAAAATGGTTCACTTTACCAATGTCACCCATGTTTCAGGGAAGGTCGGCAAGAGTTGCAGGGCTTATGTTCATTTGAGATTGGGTTTTTTATACTGTAGGTCCACATGCGGCATGTGTGAGCGCGAAATTATGCGTGTCTGCTTGTGGGAATGCATTTAATATGAATCTCAAATGATACATATATCTTTGCAGCTTAGATTAAGATTTAGATACACAGGTAGGTATTAATATAATAAATTGTTTTTTTTTTGAAAAAAAAAATACAATGGACTTTCACAGTGTGAACCACCAAACCCTAACAAATTAAATATTTTTATTTGATTTTATTATTACTGAATGAAAAGGGTTAACTTATTTCGTGTCATATAAAATCAATTTCTAGTAGAATGTGTTCCATGATTTCCAGTTACGATGTTTATTTCATACCTAAAATTAAAATACCTTCAAGGTTTACTCAGCCTTCGCCAGAAAGTAGAACCTGCCCCTCAGGAGCTGGGAAACCACCCTCCTAGGAAAATGATTGGCATAAGGTCTCCTTATGCCAATGATGGTCCACAAAGCTTTATTTGGAAAAACACCCAAATATCTCGCTGATTTAATCAAACCAGTCACCCTCGGCAAAAAAAGCCTTACACTGCGCTCGGCTGAGACTGGAGCCAAATCAAGGATTGAAGAACCTATAAGAAGAGTTAACACAATATTTGGAGAACGTGCATTTGCAGTTGCTGGCCCTCTGGCCTGGAACCACCTGCCACATCATGTGAGAGAGCTAGAGGACCATGGAAAGTTCCGGAATGCACTAAAGACAAGCAAATTTCTGGCATCGTTTGCACCAGCGCCCTTGGAGTGACTACATCACGAAACGGCGCTATAAAGAAATCATCAACTCATCATCATCATCATCATCATTTACCTGTAAAAATAGACAAAAAAAACAAGACAAATGCTACCCTCAATTATTTATGTGTACAAATTAACGGCTGAAAGCCTTTTTTACACACATGTTATAACAAAAATCTAGTAACATATCAAAGTATAAGTTGCACTTTATGTGCAGCCTAGTTGCGTTTGCGTTTCAAGCCGACGTTGAAACATAACATCTCTAGTATCTAAAAAATATAGTCGGGCCACACTATACTGGTTTCCCTTTTGTCGTTGCTTCTTTTGGTTCGTGTGCAAAAATGTCTCCAATTATCTTAATGGTAAAACAACCCCCTGTTTGTATATAAAGGTACGGTGTTCGCTTTCATAAAGTTTTATAACATCTACCGCGGTTACACGACTCGCACACGGTTAGTTGCCACGGCTACCAACCGTGCACCGCGTCACGCTATGTGCTTTCATTTTTTAAATCGATTTATGGGGTAAACAAAGCATTTTTTAAACATCGTCAAAAGCTTGTACAAGAGTCGTGTACAATCAAAGCCACGAAACTGCGTTTTTTAGAAAATTACGTCAATGTGTTGAAATAATGAGAAAAGATTATCTGTGTTTTCATACACTTATGTAGGTGTTTATCCCATTTTTAATAAAATCTCAAATAACAGCCTTTGGTTAGAAACCACTCATTTTTAATATACTGGAAAATCATGATTTAATATAAGTGGTTTGTTTTCCTTTTTTGAAGCTGCGGATTTTTTTGGCATGTTTTCAATTTTGAGGATTATTTTCTTGACTTACAGTTACGTTTGAGGCTGACCACCCATACTGTAAAATATGGTTCACTCTGCCAATGTCGACCCTATTTGAGAGAAGGAGTGTGATGGCAAGAGTTGTAGGGTATATGTTAATTTAAGATTTAGGTTTTCAATCTTTTTGGTTCACACGCAGCAGGCGCAAGCGTGAATTAACACGTTTCTGCTTGAGGGCATGCATTAATTGTCAACCTTAAATCTTTGCGACGTAGTTACTAACTTAGAAAACAGGTTAAAGAAAACAATTGGTTTGTATTTAATCCCGCTTGCGTTTAAAGCCAGAGGACTGCGGTTCGATCCCCAACGAAAGGTGTTAAAAGTAATTTCCCACTTCGGTGTTTATTTCAAACCCAAAAATCATAGAACCGGCAAAGCTTACTCGGCCCTCTAAAGAAACGAGAATCTGGTTCCATTATCATATTTCTTTTATGTCAGTTTACATATGTAGCTTTACGCTTAGGATTGTACATAATCTGACCCTAAGGATTCCACACCTATCACAGGGTCTATTAATGGTTAATAACGTATAAGATTAATATGTTGCTTATAATGACTTTACAGGACGCAGCTTACTATAGCCCGAGTATAAAGCCTTACCTTTTAAACTAGGGATGATATGGATATGAAGTTTCGGATATGGATAGTTACGGATATAAGAATAATATTATTTTGGATACGGATGCGGATTTATTCCGGATATACGCTAGTTTCGGATACTTTGCGGAATAGAATTGAAAAAGTATAATACCTACCAATAAAAATATAACGGGGCTATTCTTAGACATTTTAGTCGTCGGTTGAGCCCACGCTTTGACAAACTTATGATGCATTTGTATGAAGACCTGTCAATCCAATATATATATATATATTTGGATGACTTATTCTTCTTTTGGGCGCCGTTTAGTGGCTCCAGCCACCCCAAGGGCGCCCACCGCTCACTCTCTTCTTGTGAAGATGGTGGTCTTCAGCTCCTTCCTGAAACGCTCCTCGCTGGTTTCTGTCCTCAGCTTCAAAGGCAGCCGGTTCCAGCACAACGGTCCCGCCGAACTGAACGCCCTATCCCCAAAGCCCGTTCTGCTCCGTCGAGATGGCATTTTCAGCTTGTTGATAGCATCACTCTGCGCTGAGTGAAGAGCGCACCGCTTATCAAAAATCTCGTCAAGCTTACATAATTCGGCTAAGTAAGAAGGGGCCGTTCCTCTGAGTGCTTTAAATACCAACAGGCACATTTTGAATTCCACTCTCTCCGGGACACGCAGCCAGTGAAGATTCTGCAATAGAGGAGTGACATGGTCAGTTCTACTGCCTCCCAAAATCACTTTTGCTGCGGTGTTAAAAACGGACTGCAATCTTGTTAGTTGCACCTTAGGAAGCCTAAGCATCAGGCTGTTGCAGTAGTCTAACCTTGAGACCACCAACGCATTCACCAGAGTTCTTGCTGCATCAACAGGTAAGCAGCTGCGAATACGCCTTATCTGCCTCAGGTGGAAAAAACTGGAGCTCACAATCCCCGATACCTGTTTTTCCATGGAAAGTGCCCCATCCAGATGCACACCTAAGAATTTGAGAGAATCCTGGGGTTTAATGGTCTCACCCATAATCCAAGATGGCCGCAAGTGAACAGCTGATTTGTTTACATACAAATATTACAAAATTCGGTAGGTAAGAATGACCGTGCTGATAAACTTCCAATGCAGGCACCATTATTTGTCAAAGCGTGGGCTCAACCGACGACTAAAATGTCTAAGAATAGCCCCGTATGACTTTATTTTTAGACTATCATTTGATTTTACAATCAGTCATTTGACAGTTATTCTTTTTTTATTTTCTTTTTTCTTTTTTTAAATAGATTTGTGAAGATACAATTCACCATCCTATTTTGCCTGGCCATAAACAGTTATTTATCAATTAAAAATGACCCAATTACATCTGTTCAAACCAGGTCAAAGAAAGTGTCGATAGGACTCAACGCAGGCGGGATTCGAACTTGCAATATTGTCTCAATAACTCAAATTCTCGTGCCGACGCGACGCCTTATCGCCATGACCATACAAGCGACTTTTATTATTTTCTTCAGCGAGTTTATTTCGGATATCGGACAGTTAGATACTATTATTTATATTATGTTCTCGGATATTAGATATGTATTTTTTTCAGCGGGTTTATTTCGCATATCCGATAGTACGGATACGGCTATCCATAACAACTCTAGAGAAATACCAAACTTTTATAAAAAGTAAAACGCTCACTGTGGGCTCTATTTTAATTTTCATACATTTTTGTTGAACGCTGTGGTTGGGGTTGAACGTGTCACTTTGTACTGGTCAGTTTCCTTATGAATCTGTTTCTCTATTATACCAAACATGTATTGCTCGCCTTATATACTAGCCAGTTTTTTTTTCTTACTCGACAATCAATCAAACTCCGATGCAGGAACTAACTGGTATGTGAATAATATTGATTAATTGAGTCCTACAGAACCAAATGCGGTAATTTAGGATTTTTGAAGGAATCCTCTGCGGGAGACTCCCTAAATTTCAGAGACTCTAGGGTTCTATGACACTTGTTTTAGTGCCGAAGAGGTGTTGGTGATGTGGCGGCTTATGTCCTGGTTATTATAATAATAAATGATATTAGGATGGTTCATTTGGTGAGCGCTGTTTGTGAGAATCACACCTCAAGAGCCCTCTGCGTGCTTGGTCGTTGCTATAGAAAGCATAAATTCTTGAGCACGACCCAGTTGCTGTTAGGCTAAATGAACCTTTGGTGACCGGTCTTTGGTAACGGTACTTATATGAATTTTTCAACCCAGCGAAGAGCATTTTTGAAAAAATAAATGGTATATTTGTGTGCTCCTCCGGGGTTCGAAACCTTATCCGTCCAGCTTTACATCAACTGGGTCTTGCTTTAGAATTTGTGCTTTGTATAACGACGACCAAGCTCGCAGAGGGCTTTTGAGGTGAGATTCACACAAAAACAGCGCTCACCAAATAAATCATCCTTCAATATATTATTTATTATTATTGCAATAATTCACTCTTCATGTAAAACACAAAAGTTGTAAGTTAATGCTCAACATCTTTTATTCCATTAAAAATTTGAGATTTTTTACTCAATGTTTCTTTCACATTTCAAAACATGTTAGTATGTAACCAAAGTATTCAGTAAACAAATACATTCTACATGTCGGTTTGTTCACACATGCATCCCGCAAGCCACCAAAGGGAATGATTGTAACAAATGAGGGTCATCATTCAAGCAGTCAGTTTTTATCGCACAAGTGAACATACCGACCGAGCGCCGGCATTCTAAGGTCTGGCTTTTGATTCACGGCAAATTCCGACACGAAGCACTCAGTTAAAAATAGAACCTCTTTTTTGGGGGAGGGTGTAAACCACCCTGGTTCTTTCACTTCAGCCAAGCGAAAAGTGTGTCCGCGTGTATTTATCATTTTAAATAGGGTTGAAAGAAAACAAAACGTATTTTAAATACAGTAATACCGCGGACTTACGCGATAGGTGGGACCAAGAGATCCTTGATCCTTGAAGAGGACCTATTATATAAATACGTATAAAGTTTGTGGGATCGGAACCAGAGTCTAAAGAAAACAATAATTTAGAAGAAACATGTTTTGATAAAATGAAAAAATTGTCTCAGCATACAGAATCAAACAACGTTCAACTTTTTTTGTGAAACTTGCTACGATGATGATGAGTTGATGATTTCTTTATAGCGCCGTTTCGTGATGTAGTCACTCCAAGGGCGCTGGTGCAAACGATGCCAGAAATTTGCTTGTCTTCAGTGCATTCCGGAACTTTCCATGGTCCTCTAGCTCTCTCACATGATGTGGCAGGTGGTTCCAGGCCAGAGGGCCAGCAACTGCAAATGCACGCTCTTATTTATGTCAATAATTCTATTCATAAACACTACGCTACGCTACTTAGCTGTACTTATAGTGTGACTTCTTGCCGCGTTTTCTCAGAGTTTTTTTCTGCATGCAGCGAGTGGAACCTATTTATTTTTTTACAGATGAAGGGGCTGGCCTTACGCCAACCACTTCAGTTAAAGTGGGATTTGCAGATCCCGACGTGGCTGGAACTTATTTCTTGTAAAAGCTGAGTAAGCCTTGTCCGTGCATTATTTTAGGGTTTGAAATAAACATCGAAACGTGAAATGATTTCTGACACCCTCGGTGGGATTCGAACCTGAGCTCACGGCATGGAATGCAAGCGCTTTACCAATTACTGAGCTATCGACCGAACATACGTCTTCTGAAATTTAATATTTTGGTACTTAGTGCCTTATTCAAATCTACCATTCAATCCATAAACATCACACCAGACAATACAGAAAGTAAAGTAGACAAGTAAGTAAGATCCCACGCTTGTAGCACAGTCATAGACATATTTTCCTTTATCTACTAAATCAACTGAGTGTAGGTTTTCAGTTAGGCCTACAAGGTAAACCGTAAAACAGTTTGTACAGGTTATGGCACCGTTTGAATGTTCACATTCATCGGCAGTAAAACTCGTAAACTTTCAAATTGTTGCCGCTTAAATTCGACGCCATAAAACGATCAGCGGCCATCGATCAGAACCACAACTCTGCGTTCAAACTAGACCACAGTATTTTACCAAAAAAAATATATGAAAAGTAAAACGCACATGAAAGGCGCTGTTGTTTGTTTTTAATCATTTGTAGTAAAACGCTATGGTTGAGATTATATGAAAAGTTATACACTTGGGATATGGGTGGTCGTTATGAAGAAATGTGAAACGAATCACCGTCGGTTACAGCAGCGATACCTCGTTAGCATGGGGCACGAATTGATGCCTAAAAAAACTAACATATTCAATCAAAGTTACGAATAATCTGTTCTATATTTCGTAAGTTAGGACACGAAGGTATCCAGCGTACAGTAATGGACTCGACGCATTTAAATTAGGGGGAAAAATGTGAAGTCAGTCGGTCGGATCAGAGGTTAGTGTCAAGACTTACCACCCCCGGCGTTTGCGCTGTCGTCCATACAAAGCAGTTTTACACAGACATCTCATTTGGAAGTTCATAATTTTTTAGTCTTTTAATGCAAAATAATTATACGTAAAATCGGCGAAATACTACAAAAATAATGCAATTTTACTTGGGTACAATTATTTACTTTACCTTCTTCAACTCGCAAGCTTTAAAGGCTCAGGGCCTCCCGCACCACAATCCTTCAGGACTCTCTGTCTTGTGCCGCTTCCCTCCATGGTCCCCTTACTCCCAGGACTTCCCTGTCAGCCTCGACATTGTCTACCAACCGCATCCTGGGACGTCCGAGTGGTCTATCACCCGAGGAGGCACCATCCAAGACATTTCCGATTATCCTGGAGACCTCTCGCGTGTCCTGCCAACTGAAGACCTCTTGATTTCAGTACTGACTCTTGAAATATGTACCGTTCTCGGTCCTCCTTTTTGTCAAATATTAAAATATCTGTGCAACTTATATTTTGAATGTTAGATAGAAAAAAGATAATGTATGAAAAAGGTGATGCATTTGATTGAATTCAAAGAAATAAGTGTGTAAGGAAAGAAATATAATAAAGGTAACTCTGCAGAGGTTCTAGCCACCTCTAATGGAATGGCGACAGATGTACAGTTTCACTGTCATATTATTACGCTTCTTGTTAGAAATCACGCCATTTTGTGTCCGGCTTTAGTCTGATCGATTTTTTATTCAGATGGTTATGATAATTTGTACGTTCTCGCTAAATTCAATTCCTTCGCAATCTCTCCAATTAATCCACTCATTCCTCTTTCCCACCCTTCCGCAACTTTTACCTAACCATCCCTTATGTACAGGGTGGAGCACGGTAGCTTTCTTCTATTTTAGAAAAAAATCTTAAAACAAAAAGTGTAGGTGATTTAATTTATAATCTTGTTTCCTTTTAAAAGAAGTATATTATGCATTAAAATTATTGTTTGTTGTTAAAAAAAATACCTCGTGCTCTTTTTTAAAATAGAAGAAAATAATGAGAGAAAAAGGACTCGAAGACACCCAAGAATATGGTGGCTGGAGAATCTACTAACTAGGTACTTATCTTGTCATTAGCACCGAATTCTTATTTAATGTAAAGATGAGCCTCAAACTCAAACCATAATGAAGCAACCTTACTTCTTTTTCTGCTTCTTATTATTTATTTGCAGTAAAGATTGGCATCGTCATAGGTTGGTATGCGGCTGACGACCCATGCTGTTAAAAATGTTTCACTTTGCTAATGTCACCCCTGTTTCAGGGAAGGTCGGCAGGAGTTGCAGGATGTATTTCCATTTGAGATTTGGTTTTTATGTTGTAGGTTCACATGCGGCATATTCTCAAGCGTGTCTGCTTGTGAGAGTGCATGTAATGAGAATCCCCAATGTTACATATCTTTGCAACTTATATTAGATAGAGAGATTAGATTAGATGATATAGACCTATATTCGTAACTTGTGGACATCAGGAGCTCAGTTCTGTTATTTATATGGGAAGAATAAAAAAGCTACATTTAGGCTTCACGATATATTTTTTAAGAATTGAAGACAACGACTGGTCGTAGTCTAGTGGTTAAAACTTCAGACTCGCGATTGGAAGGTGTTGGGTTCGAATCCCGACAGAGCATGACAAAGTGTTTCGTTTTTCAAATTTACCCTTCGTTGGGTTGAAAAATTAATCAGCCTCTACCAAAGACCGGTAACCATAGGCCCATCCAGCCTCACACCAAATCAACCCGGCCATTTTTTGCCAATTGACGCAACTGAAATGTGAAGACATGCTGTGCATGTAAAGACACACCACACTCTGAAGTCATGCTTGACGGCAGTTCCAGGATGTGGCAAGATGCAGAGGGGGGGTTTTTAGTGAGTAAAAATCTCACATACCCTACCGGCGGAAACAATGGCAGGAATCTTTTGAAGATTTTCCCCTCTCAATTGGAAAAAAAGCCTCACACCAACTGGGTGCTGATTGAGAATTGACGCTTTCTACAGCTACGACCAAACTCACAGAGGGCTGCACACAAAAACAGCACTCACCAACTAAATCAGCCTAAATTATTATTTAACTTTTGATCTCTGATTTTGTTGCACGGGCCTATTCTCTTGTCTCACCCTATATTCCAGTATACCTCGCTACGGTTTCACCTTAGTACATACAACACAATATTCAAATCAACCCGACCATTTCATAAATCTTCCCTAATTGGGTACAACGCATAGTGCTAATAATAATTATTAAAGTTAACCAAAATTCGTGTATTCTCATTGTGTGGCATTGTCTGAGCAACGCCATTATCACATTACCCGGGAAATAGTTTTCTCTTGTGAATTAAACGAAAATGTCCGTAAAATTAATGTACTCATATGGAGCAGGTCCATAGTCTAGTGGTAACACTTACATGTAAATGGAAGGTCGTGGGTTCGATTCCCGGCGTAGCACAACTCGGTAGTGTAAAGGTAAAGGGGTATATATCTGTCTCAAACCAAATTTTACAGGAGAGCAAAGACAAACTTGTGAAATTAAATAACTCATTTGTTTTTTTTATGAATTCACATTTACATATCTTAATAAAACTAAATAATTATAACAACTACAGCTTTATGCTTTTGCCAGGTTATGGAATACGAGTACACTATTTTAGACATTTTGTGGAAAAAACTTAGAAAATGAAAAATTGGACAAATAAACCCCTTTGCCATTACACTACCGAACGAATGTTATTATTGGATGACTTATAGGTTTGTATGAGGCTGACCACCCATGCTGTACAAAATGGTTCACTTTACCAATGTCACCCCTGTTTCAGGGAAGGTTGTCAAAAGTTGCAGAGCCAATGTTCATTTGAGGTTTGGTTTTTGAATTGTTGAGATTGTTTTTTTTTATGTTGTAAGTACACGTACACACATGTAAGCGCAAACTTACACGTGCCTATTTGTCGACATGGATTAAATATGAATGTTAAATTTCAATATGTCTTTGCAACTTAGATTATAGAATGTAGGTACAAATTGTAAACGTCTCAGCGGGCCGCAATCTATCTACAGGCTGGCCGCGTATTTGATATAAAACCATAAACCATTTGTAAGTGTATTATCTTTCACTTCTACATCTGTAAACATATCTGACAACATTATACTAATGTTCTTGCGCGGTGTGTTTAGTTTTTTTAAATGTTTATTTCTGTTCGATGGCAATCTCCCTTTTGAGATGATTTCACGGCAGGGTGCTCGCTGACACTAAGATAGTCGGCGAGCCAGTAAACACCGAGACAGTCGGCGTGCCAGTAAGATGATATGTGGTCTTCACACCAAGACAGTAAGCTTAGAATATAAAATATAAGTTGCAAAGATATATTACATTTAAGATTAATTTTAAATGAATTCCCATAAGCATACTCATGCCGCATGTGGATTTACAGCATAAACCCCAATCTTAAATGAATATAAGTCCTGCAACTCTTACCGACCTTCCCTGAAAAAGGGGTGACATTGACAAAGTGAACCATTTTATTACAGTATGGGTGGTCAGCCTCATACCTACCTATAAGTCAAGGAATTAGAAAAAGAGCTGAATATATATTTCTTTAAGTAAAGGATGCCGAAGGATAGTCAATAGTCATATTAGGATGATTTTTATGTGAGCGCTGTTTTTCTGTAAATCACACCTCAGGAACCCTCTGCAAACTTAGTCGGAAATCGCAGTGGACTTAATAATATCACAAATTTTATGAGTACTTAGCGTATTAGGAAAAAAATTACAAAATCATCGCCAATCTTCATTAGGAAATTCACTAAAAGAAAATTTTCCGTTATACCACTGTCTACAAAAACATTAATAATCTTTGAGGCAAGTAAGATATTGCCATTAGTATAAAAGATAATTGTGGATACATAACTTCTGTACTAGTTTGAAACATTCAATTGAGTATGACGTTATCAAATATCATTTTTGCATAGAAAATTTGAATTGATTTTTTAACTCAATGCATAAAGACGCAGGTAGAAATAGAAAAAGAAAATAACGTTCATTTGAAAAACCGAGTATTTTATTTTCTCGTCTCGTCTTGAAGGTCGGCAAGAGTTGCAGTGCTTATGTTCATTTGAGATTTGGGTTTTTATATTGTAGGTCCTCATGCGGCATTTATGAGCGAGAACATATAACGCGAGAATATATAGTGTCAGAAATTATTTTCCGTTTCAATGTTTATTTCGAACACAAATACCGGCAAGGTGTACTCAGCCTTCAAAAGAAATGAGAACCAGCCCCCTCGGGAGCTGGGAAACCCCAACATCAACTGAAGTGGTTGGTGTGAGGCCGGCCCCCTTACCCGTAAAAATTAATGGGTCCCGAATCGCCACATGCGACCCCATCGGGGATAACGTTGGTAAGAAGTTACATGTATGTGTAGCTTAGTTTCGTTTCCGTTTACTTGCAACTAGCCACTAACCAACTGTCTTAAATACTTGCATACTGTGTCCATCTGTTCATCTATTCATTTCCTTCTTTTAACTGACAATAGGTACAATATAACTTTTTTTATCTTCACCTCACTTGCAACTAACTAACTAACCACTAACCGATAGTCCTAAATACTTGCATACTGTCTCCATCTGTTCATCTATTTATTTCCTTCTTTTAACTGACAATATGTACAAGATAACTTTTTGTATCTTCACCTCACTTGCAACTTACCACTAACCTGCTATTCTAAATACTTGCACACTCTCTCCATCTGTTCGTCTGCAAGTAAGATGATACTCTGTATAGTAGACGCAAGTACAAGCCGGCTGACTTAATCTCGCTCGGAGCATGTGTTCGGCTCGTTAGGTTGACTTACGACCGGTTTATTTCGTGGTCTGTTACTAGTGTTGTTTTATTTCTAAGATGGAGCGGAAAGCCGCGAAGATTTAAAGAGAATATTCATTACTGCGCAGCTGCAACAGGGTAACGTCTATATTTACTAATATCCAATTATTCCTCTGAATACTAACTGTCGAAGCAACGGTATCATTTTATTGTAATATCGCTTCAGAAAAATATATATATATTCCTTTTTTTTTTAAGAAATCCTGTGCGCGAGACGCCCTAGATTCTAGAGACTCTAGGGGTCTATGACACTTGTTGTAGTGCCGCAGAGGTGTACGAGCTTGGTCGTCGCTACAAAGCGCCAATACTCAAGCAAGACCCAGTTGCTGTAAGGCTGGATGGACCTTTAGAGACCGGTCTTTGGTAAAGGTTTATGAATTTTTCAACCCAGCGAAGAGCATATATTTGAAAATATAAATGGTATTTTTTTGTGCTCCGCCGGGATTCGAACCCACTACCTTCCATATGCGAGTCAAAAGTGTTACCTAACCACTAGACTACGGACCGGTCAAGTAGTAGTACTTCCGCAATGAGGCTGCTGCACACATTTAACAGCGAAACGTCCTTCTCAAGGACGAATCTTAAAACAGGTCCAAAGATCCTTCAAAAAGAACCTTGATGATAATTTCTTACATACCTACATATTGTGTAGATAGACCGGTCGATAGCTTAATGGTTAAAGAGTCTGCTTAGAATTCCGATATTATTGATTTTCCAAAATTTAAGCACAAATCAACACAAGCAACTTGAGGAAAACTTTTTCGTTGCCAAATTTTATTATTTTTCGGAATGGAGCAAAACTGAAAGAATGACTCATAAAAAATATATGACGAACATCCATTCGTCATGTCGTACAAAATATGGAATTAGTCACCAGAGTCTTTGACTCTAATTATATTGTATACAGTTTAATCTAAGTTGCAAAGACATACGTTTAAATTTACACACTCTATTTCAAATAAAAAAATATTTAAATAAAAAATATTTTTGTATCAAGAACATTTTGTATTCTTTATAAAAAAAAGGGATTTTATTCAATCTTTTTATTGAGGCTGACTATCTTTACTGTAAAAACTTTGCCAATGTCACCCCTGTTTCAGGGAAGGTTGCAAAAAGTTGCAGAGCTTGTGTTCATTTACATTCACAAGAGATTTCGGTTTTTATTTTGTAAGTCCACGTCATGCTGCATGTCTGAGCTTAACTCTTACTGTCTACTTGTGGGCATACATTTCATATTAATCTTAAATGTTGATGAGTCTTTGCAACTCAGATTATACGAGTAGATTGTGCACTTAAGGTAGAAACCCTGTAACTTTTGTCAACCTTTCCTGAAACATTGTCAAAGTGAACTATTTTTTTACAGTATTGGTGGTCAGCTTCATATACGTCCTATACGTCCAAGGTACATCTAATAATAACTTATTTGAAGGATTTTTGTAGACAAGCAAGAAGCAAATGATATAATTACATTTGGGTGAAATCAATCATGTATCGAGGAAAAAGTACACATTCTATAAGATAACAGTGTATTGGTTATCAGATAAATTAATATTGACAAAAATAAGGTATGGCGAGATAACACAATCCAGATTACTGTTGGCTTATTTAGAAAGAGGAAGTATAATTTGTTATTCACTCACAAAATAATATAAGGTTACCAATTACTTTACGAGTTATTTAGTTATTAGTTATTACATATTTTTTGAAGGTATGAGGAAGCAATAAATTATTATTATGATATTTTAATCTTCTTCCTTTGGTATTATAGGTAAGGATGCTTAAAGCGAACAGCTGAAAAATCAAAAAAAGGTTTTCAATGCGCTAACATGCTTGTTACTCTCTTTACCATTCCGCCAGGGGTGGACAGAGTCAGTCCTTCACCTTCACTTCTTCCTTTCCTTATATGCCCATTCCAATTCATTCATATTTTTATGAATTTACTTGGGGTTCTCTTAGATAAACTGCGATTTCTTTTACAAGATTTATTTTGGACGATAATGATTACACAGTACTCTTCTCGCTCTAGCTTATGTCTTCGCGTTACAATGTTTCAAGCGACTCTCTCCTCCCGCAGAATCTTTGCTCGTATATATATGGGCGGCAGAGACGATTCTTGCGTGTTCGAGATTATCCCACATACTTGTATAATGGATTTTTCGAACCACTTCCAGATTGTTTGACACTCACCAGCGTGCTTAGGCGCATGTAGGTACTACGAATCCATAGTTCGTAACAAAACTCATAAACTTTTCCTGTGATAATTATTTTATGATAATGATGATGATGATGAGTTGATGATTTCTTTATAGCGCCGTTTCGTAATGTAGTCACTCCTATAGTGCGCTTGTGCAAATTGTTCATGTCCTCCCTGTTTAAGGGAAGGTCGGCAAAAGTTGCAGGGCTTATGTTTATTTGAGATTGAGTTTTATGTTGTAAGTCCAGATGCGGCATGCGTACGCGCGAACTGACACGTATCTGCGTGTGGGATTGCATTTAATATGAATCTTTTATGTAACATATCTTTGTAACTTAGATTATTATTACACATTGATACCCTCTCTTCAAAATCAAAAAGACTTGGTTGAAGGTTTTTCTTTTTCGTTTTTATTCTCTTTTTCTCTTTTCAGTACAAGTTACAAACAGAACCGGTCTTCGGGCCAACAGGCCGACAAACCTTGTGACAAATTATTCCCTTTTTATTACAATAAAACACATAAATTTTGTTACAGTAATTTCGGCTCGGCCGGTATCTTGCCGAACGCCGGCCAATCAGCGTGTAGGGTTAAGTTTTATCAAGGAGTTCGACGGATGGCGAAATTCAAGGCCTACACAAAAAAGTGTGCCGTATCAACATATTACACACGGACGAAACGCCGTACACGTCCTTGACTGCAAGAAAAACATTAAATCGTTCCATTTCTCTGTCATACTGTCCTTGGTCGTTGGTTGTTTGATGATTGACACCAGCAGACCCCTAAAATACAATATTTTCGTTTGTAAGGCTTTGCGGGTAGGCAGGCAGATATCGTGAGCGTCACTTTTACTCGACGCGGCTATTATTTTTTTATTTCCCGAGGTCCTCGACTGTGGGTCAAGTGCCCCAACAGGAAGCGGGTCCATTAAGATAAACAATATTCCGATGCGGGGGCTCAGGACAAGAATGTAATGTCAAATCAATACACAATACAACCCAAAATACGGGCACTTACTCGACAATACTATTCAAAAGTATAGCAGTATTTTGAGTGAAGGGAGCCTGTGTACATCGATCAATTTAAAAGACATAGATGGCGTAGGTACGTATGTTTCTTCCCATACTGACAAAGGTGCCCTGAAGAGAAAATATAAGATTGTAGAGTCTAGACGGACCTTCAGAGGTATTTGATAAAGCCAAAATACTTTTTTTTAACACAGTGAAGAGGGAATTTTGAAAATCAAATGGGTTCCATCGGAATTTTCTTTTGACGAAATTAGCGCAGACTAGCGGCGAACCAGCATGCGGGAGGCTCTTGAGGTGTGATTCACACAAAACAGCGCTCACCAAATAAATCATCCTGAAAATTACCTTGAAGTAAAATATAAAAATAAAAAAGTGGAAAAAAATCTCAATGTGCACGTCAATGCAAATGTCACACATTTATGTGACTAAGGTCCTTATCAACGAGTGACATAGTATTTGTCTACTTTTTCCTTAGCAACCCTGCTGTGTGACATGACATGTGGCAATTTTGTTGTCTATAGAATTTCTGCTGGGTTCATTGACTTGGAATATCACAATTTTGAACTGTTAGCAAACCTCACAAGTCTTTAAACCTAGAGTCCTAGGCCTCAGTCCTGAGACATCCATGAGCCTCTTCAAATCCTGGAAGTATGAAGTTCTTGGGCGACCTCTTGTTCATATTTCTTCAAAGATAATGATAATATTGGGATGATTTATTTGATGAGCGCTGTTGTTGTGTGAATCACACCTCAAGAGCCCTCTGCAAGCTTGGTCTTCGCTATAGAAAGAGCCAATACTCAAGCAAGACCCAATTGCTGCAATGCTGGATGGGCCTTTGGTAAAGGTATATGAATTTTTCAACCCAGCGAAGAGCAAATTTGAAAATATAAATTGTATATATTTTGTGTTCCGCTGAGATTCGATCCCACAACCTTCCATTTACGAGTACCAAGCGTTACCACTAGACTACGGACCAATCGACAGGTTTTATATACTAAGAAAGGTGTTGTATCTAATCGAGTGTCCTATTAGTTAAGTTGTCCTCTTCAAAATATGGCTTACAAGCCATCTTCTTCCTTTCCCTTCCTGTCACACCATTTTGTTGGACTTCCTTTGCACCAGTGACGCCATTGATTAACGCATCGTCTTTGATTATCTTCCAGGTTGTGTCTTCCCCGCCAAGTGGTCGGGCCGCTGGTTCCAGTCCGGGGTGAAGCAGCAGATTGTGATAGAGGGAGATCGCCTCTCCAGCAAGGGAAAGTGCCTTTCATCAGAGGGAGACAAGTTCCTCCTGGTTGATGAGTAAGTTGTACAATATAGTCCTTCTCCATCTTGACTCTTTTTATCTCTTTATACTCAATCGGTGCTATTCTTAGACATTTTAGTCGACGGTTGAGCCCTCATTTTGACAAACTAATGATGCCTGGGCTGGAAGTCTCATCACCACGGTCATTCTTACCTACCGAATATTGGTTATATTTGTATGAAGACTAATCAAATTAAGTGTTTATTTAAAATGGAAGGAAAAAATTCTAACTGTACCAAAAAACACAGAATATTGGAAAAACTTTTCTTCTTTGTATAATACAATGTCATCTTTTGATAATAACTTAATCTTCATGGTAGTCTTCAAGGACTTCTAATAAAATTATAAAACAAAAATAGTATCTCAATAAGATTCTTTTCCCATCCTTTAATCTCATCTAAGTTGCAAAGATATGTAACGTAGGGATTCACATTACATGCATTCTCACAAGCAGACACATACAAGTTCGCGCTTGCGCATGCCGCATGTGAACCTACAACATAAAAACCAAATCTCAAATGGACATACACCCTGCAACTCTTGCCGACCTTCCCTGAAACAGGGGTGACATTGGCAAAGTGAACCATTTTCTACAGCATGCAGGCGCGTGCATAGGGTGTAGGCAAATGCATTTCAAAACAAATATTTTCTCACATTCCTTTAAAATAACTCATTTGAAATTGACTGAAGTGCTAGCGCTGGCACCAAACGATCTTAAATTTTGAATTTTTAATCTGAATATCAAGCTTAAATGGTTTTTTTTCTTATATTGCCCACCTATTAGCCGCGTTTGCCTGTATGAGATGCACGCCCCTGACAGCACGGGTGGTCAGCCGCATACCAACCTATAAGCCCAGGGCTGGAAGTCTCATCACCACGGTAATTCTTACCTACCGAATATCGGTAATATTTGTATGAAGACTAATCAGCTGTTCACTTGCGGCCATCTTGGATTGATAGGTATTCATACAAATATTACCGATATTCGGTAGGTAAGAATTACCGTGGTGATGAGACTTCCAGACCTGGTGTTATTTAACAAATATATTATGTACCTTTTGGTTGATTATTTTTATTTCTGTTTTCAGGAAGGGGTGTTATAGATGTGTTGTGATACATGAAAAGCATCCAAACGTGCTGCAATATAAAGAGAGTAAGTCCATTCATCCAATTCACATTTCTGTCATCAAATTTCTCAATAAATTTACTAATAAAATGATGTTTTTGTTTCAGCATTTTGTCATAATAATAATGTAGTGAACTTGTGCTCTCTTATAACTGGAGATGCCCTCTTGTATTCCATGTTTAGAGAAAATGCCTCACCAGTCACCTGTCCACTGAGGGGGCCATTTTCTTTTACTTATAATCGGTAAGAACCACTTATTTTTCTTCTTGTCAGTAAACCAATCACCATAAGATCTAAATATCAATAAACTATATAAGTAATAATAACACACAAGAAACAAAACAAGCACTGAATGTAAATAAATTCAGTTTTGTTTTCAAAATCATCTGTCAAACTTCCTCCATTTTGTTTGAATGCAAGCATGACATTTTTTGAATATAGAGCAAAAAAAATTACCATAGATAAATGAGATTGACTTTCAAATTAAGAATTTTATACCTACCCAGACTTGAATACCTATCAGAAAAAAAATGTTAACATGCATGTGGGAAGGTTTTTTTAAAACTATTTCTAATACTATTGGATGCCTTCAACAAAAACTGATTTCTTTTTTCCAGGGGACATGGATATTGCAATAGTCCCGTGTCTTCAATTGAAAGTTGTACAGAAGAATCCCGTCTTTTGTTGAATTATCAGGCTTGTCCTGATGTCTACGGCTCTGAGAGCATTGGTAACTATTTTGTATTTTAAAATTACCGCTTCTTTTTCTCTATTTAGATCTTTCGACATGTGGTACACCAAACAAACTTGGTATCAGCTTATGGGCCTTGAAATGAAAATGACCAGATATCTATCCACATTTTAAAAGGTCTCCTAGCTGGGCATTTATGTACCGATTGGCATCTCTACGATGTATGCAAGTCTTTCATGGCTCGTTATAGCAACATGATCTTTCCAAAATCTCCTCCTACATCAGCTTCACCTTACAGGCTTTTTGTATGTGGTCATTGCAATGTTCTATATACCTGGGATCACTCTAAGAACTTTCATTTAGGATATTCTGAGTAATCTTTTAGTTCTTCTTATGTCTGCTCTAGCTTCCACAGCGTAGATTATAGCAGGTTTAACACATGTTTTATATATATTCCTATCTTACTGTAGATTCTCATATTTTTGTTTTTCCATATGAAGTTCTTCAAGCACCCTGTGACTACGACTGCATTGTTTAATTGCTCTAGGTTCTTATTATACATTGTGGCAGCAATCTTGCAATATATATTTTTTAAATAGTATTGTAAAGAGGTATGCAATCCCCCAATCTACTTCGTCTGGCCCCAAACACATTCTTACATTGTCAATTAATAATTCATGATCTAATATTTTAATCAATAATAATTCATTAACAATTACCCAATAACGTCTGTCAAACCAGGGTCAAAATTATTGTCGATAGGACACGGGGCAGGCGGGGTTCGAACTTGCACTTGTTTTAATAACGCAAATTTGAGTGCCAACGCCTTATACACTCAACCACACTAGTGACAGTTAGTTCTTCCTTTTATCATTATAAGAACTTTCATTTTGAATATTCTGAGCTGTCCGATGTGTTTTTTAAAGATCTTGTTATAATGGCATATTTGTGATGTTTCAGGGGAAGAGCTGGTTTGCCTTGCAACATGGAAGGAAGGCAGCTTGAGATATTTTGTTGGGAAACTTCATCATTATCATGCGACAAGCGATGAAGATAGATATAGGTGCTTTGTATACGAAAAAACAGGTAAAGATCATGTATAACCTAACTTTTACCTTACCATCCATTCTGTAACAAACAACATACTCTGCCGTTACCAGTCTTACTATTATTATTTGATGTTCAATACTTTTGTCGAAGACATATCTAGTTTGAATAGGAGTTTTAGGGTTACACGGCCGGCTGATGATGCTGGAGAGATGTTTTCCAGGATCTGTTGCTGTGGTCTGTGGGAGCTGGAACTTCCAGACGTTTCACCCATGTTTACATGGGCTAATTCAGCGTGAAATGATGAAAATGATCTTGATGAAACTGTGAACGTCCGGAAGCTCCAGCTCCCACAGACCACGGCAACAGATCTCGGAAAACATTTCTCCAGCATCATCGCTAGTTTGCATTGCGATTGATGTTTTTTTTATTTTTTATTATTAAACAAACATGATGATGAATAGTTGACTTTATTCTAATGGTGTCATTTTTTGTCATTGTCACTCCCAGGGCGCCTCAGATTATTCTGTGAACAGATCGGTCTTGAGACGTCTCTTGAAGTGACTGGTGCCTGGCAATCTTTTGAACTACAGGTGGCAGTTCATTCTATGCCTTGGAGCCACTACTGCCAAAGCTCACTCACCAAACACTGTTGTAGACTTGCACAAAGACTCATTGATCTATATTCTGGGTTCACTTTCTACAGTGTGCTGATCAAACCAGCCAAATAAAAATCATTTCCCTGAACACTTCAAGGGTTTAAAATTCTCATGTGTCAACTGATCTGTTTTCAGTTACCAACTCGGAGGGTAAGCAGTCAGATGGAGTGGACTACAGGGTGGCCCAGTCTGGAGATGCCACATGCAATGGTCTCCTCAGTCCATCAGAGGGATCCAGGATGATGGCACTAAAAAGGCGTAAGTTAATAAGTTATTACAACTGCCATTCTGCGTCGGCATGACTGATCTCAAAGTATGGGAATAGTTTAGTCCATGATATCAAAATCTAAATCATATAAAACTCTACCCACCACGATTTTAGCAATGACACTTGAAATAAAAATGAGAAGGGAGGTACCTAATTAGTTCTTTGGATTAGTTCAATGAGTCATACAAAAATATATTACCTACTTATGGCAGATGTTCTTCAACAAACATATCAATAACAAAATGAAAAGATTTCATTACAAAAAGTGAATACCTCTCTCAGCAATGACACTCTAGCCCTCTTTGGCCTCCCAAATACTGTGACTGCAACTCCTCCAGTCCAACAAGAGACAAGAGAGTCCGGTCGATAGCTCAGTAGGTAAAGTGCTTGCATTCCATGCCGTGAGCCCGGGTTCGAATCCCACCGAGGGTATCAGAAATGATTTCCCGTTTCGGTGTTTATTTCAAACCCCAAAATAAAATACCGGCAAGGTTTACTCAGCCTTCACAAGAAATGAGTACCGGCTTCCTCAGGAGCTGGGAAACCCCCACTTCAACTGAAGTGGTTGGCGTAAGGCCGCCCCCCTTACCTGTAAAAATAAATATTTCCACTCGCCACATGGGAAACCCTTCGGGGATAAAGCGGCAACAAGTTACACAGTTGCATTTATGTAATTCACATTATCCTTATTTTTTATTATTATCATTATTTTTTTAGTCCCTCTGAGTTGGAAGTGCCGCTTCCCGCTGTGGGTCGCCGGCCTGGGCCACTGGCACACCCTGGACTACTCCAGCACGTACTCCTTCCACCAGAAGAACGCCACGCTGAGGATCACGGCGCAGCAGGGGGCCGACATCAAGGTGCACTGCACCCGGGTCAAGGAGTCCACGGCCAATGGCAACTCTGTGGTGTTGGTGGCGGACTGGCAACAACTCTGGTAAACAAATAACATCCATGTAACATCAACAAATAAATAGAATCAATATAGTACAAATGGAGGCTGACCCCCAGTATGGCGAGAACTCGTCGGTCTAATTAGATCGACATTCTTTCTATTTTCTCTATACTTTTCCGCCTGTATGGTGGTTGGCCACTTAGTCAGGAGAGCGCCTCCCGAACAGCCTCAGTAGTAGCATCTCGAATTATAGGCCTTAAGTCATATTATGTTAAGATGCTCAGAATCACTTTGCATTTTTGTTTGTAAATTTAATATCATCGAGCCCTAAACCCTCACGGCTATAATCTTTCAGTGATTTCTGAGCCTCCTTTGCTTTGTGTAAACACTTGGGAAAGTGTAGCTTCACGGGAGAGCCTTCTGCCACTCGCATCTCACATAACTTTTGCATGCGAGTCATGTGACACATCCCCGGATGGGATGGATATACAGGGCGTGGGTCAATGGAGGGGAGACTGACCCTGAGAGAAGGTGTATGATCCCCAGTGCTGTAAAAATTGATTCACTTTTGCCGATGCCACCCCGGTTTCAGGGAAAGGCGGCAGGAGTTGCAAGGATTATGGATCCATTGACATAACGGCTTGACTAGCCAACCACGCTATGTTTTTCTCGGCATTTTATTTTAGAAAATTATCAATGAAATATTTATTTTTAATGCTTAAAAATTATATGGTTGTGATCCTTGAAATGTACTCTACAAAACCATAAGTATTTTCAACCATATTCCCCACGACTGCACTTACCTTATTAGGTACCAAAAAAATCTTGAATTCATGATAAACTGAATTCCTAGACTTATAGGTTGGTATGAGGCTGACCGCACATACTGTAATAAAAATGGTTCACTTTGCCAATGTCACCCCTGTTCCAGGGAAGGTCGGCAAAAGTTGCAGGGTTTATGTTCATTTGAGGTTTGGATTTTAATTTGTAAGTACCTACACATTCAGCATTTGTAAGTGCAAACTTACATGTGTTTTAAGTGTTTTAAGGCTTTCATGGCCGGTTTCAGATGATGTTGATGATGATGATGTCTCCATCCTTCCGGGCTTCCGGGATGTCTCCATCCTTAAGTCAGCGGTGGCTGAACACGCGTTGCTCGATAACCACGACATTAATTTCAAGGATACAAAAGTACTTGCGAAAACCGGTGGTTATTATGCTCGTCTAAATAGAGAGGCCATAGAAATTTACAAAAATAAAAATTTTAACCGAAAAGAGGAGGGAATGAAAGTAAATAAAATATGGCGTCCAGCTCTGGAAAGTTTAAAATTTCAAACACTGCCTTTCCCGCCAAATTTACAAGCCCCGCCCACTCCACATAGACACATAAATACCATATGCCCAAACCAAAGCGATCAGTCGAAGAAGAAGCCCTGAAGAAGTCAGTCGCACGTCACTGACGAAACGTTGCAAAAAGAGAAAAAAGAATAAGCAGCCTACAATATTGAACATGGCCTACAAGCCCGGAAGGATGGAGACATCATCATCATAACATGTGTTTATTTGTGGGCATGCATATTTTGATATGAGCTTTGAATGTTAATATATCCTTGCAACTTAGATTGTAAATGATAAACTGAATGAAAGTGCTAACAATACAATAATGTGATTGCAGTACCAGCAGATTTGTATGTCTCGCCTTCCATCGCCGGGGCACACATGTGGTGGAGTTGCAAATGGGCAGACACACCGAGGACGCTGAAGACGCTTGTAGACCAGAAAACTTCAATCCAGCCACAGCGCCGTACATCACTCTTGTCAGTAAGTAATCCAAGAAAATAATGAACAGTTTATTTAGAAGAACCATGAAACAATGTAGAAGCTATGAAAATGCTTTCAATGACAGAGTATTCTTAATCTTAAACAATTTATATTATGAACTTTACAATTATTTTTACAATTTACAATTTTAGTTGATAATTATATTTGAATTTTATTTAATTTGACTGTAAATTTATACTTAAACATTTTACAATTTACTATACATTGTACAATTTTACTATTTGGTTTGCCATATTGGTTAAACATTTATATTGGTTTTATTAATTTGACTTTAAATTTATACCTAACATTTACAATTTTAATATATATTTTACAATTTGGTTAAACATTTATATTTTAAAATCTTTATTAATTTGAATTTACATTTATACCTAATTATATTGTCTATTTAATGTGAAGGGAGATGAAGAAGAAGTGAATTTAATTTTGATTTTAATTGTCATTGTCCTGATGATGCCTTTTTAGGCGAAAACGTTTGACTTTTTTAAAATAAAATTTAGTGAATTAAAACAGTGTATTATTTAATTAATTATCTTAATTTGAATTTGAAATTTTGAATTTCATCTGTCATTTTAGTAAGTATTGCCAGTAAGAAAAAGTGTTTAATACTATATCTCTTTGGTAGGTGAATATTTATGAATAAGTGGAATAAAAATCATTTCAAATTGGGACCGGCACGAAAAAGCTGGGGGAGAAAATGACGCACAAATTTCAAAACATATTTTTTTCTTGGCGGAGAAATGTTATACATCTATGTTACAAAAGCGCTTGAATTCCATAACGATATATTAGTTCACCTTTTCACTAACAACTCGGCCGTATCACTTCACAATTTATTTGATGGACTTTGTGCCAAGTCCATTCTGACTGTAGACAAAAAAAAATGTGACATCACTTTTCCGGGCTACCAGGGATAAAGGTAACTAATGAGATCTGCAAGTGAATTGACATGGACGAAATATTGTGTCTCACCTGGCCATACAAATATATTGTCATTGATTACTAAGGATGGCAATCCCATACAAGATTGACGTTTGCTTGCTGAGAAAAAAGCTCCAAATCCATTGTTTGTTAGTGGTTTCTAAGGACCATAGTTACATAGACCTGTGACGTTTTCCTGCCGAAGGAAGTGTCAAACTTTGAACTTCATTCCGACTCCATGTATGATGTTAAACTTAAGTCTCAATCTAAATCTAAGTTGCAAAGATATGTATCATTTGAGATTCATATTAAATGCATTCCCACAAGCAGACACGCATAATTTCGCGCTTACACATGCCGCATGTGGACCTACAATATAAAAACCCAGTCTCAAACGAACATAAGCCCTGCAACTCTTGCCGACCTTTCCTGAAACAGGGGTGACATTGGCAAAGTGAACCATTTTTTCTTAAAAAAATTGACTTAAATACAATCTTTATTTGTAAATTATAGATTGACAAGGTACAAGATTTAGCAAGAATGATGTAAAAAAACTTTTTAAATGGATTTCTTTTAAACAAGGTTTAATTTACTTTTCAGCGAGCAATCCCGATCCCAGAGATTGTCCGAACTCGGGCAAGTTTTCCATCGCCGGCCTGAAGTTCTCACAGAGGAGCGCAAGGTCCCTCTTGGTGGACAAAATCATGTCAAACCAAGAAGAAGCGAGAAACGCCACAAGAAAAGTCCACAAATACAATCACCGAAAGCACAACAAAGACAACAAATACAATCACGAGAGAGAAGAAATGTCAGATGCCGAGAGAAAGAAGAAGAAGTATCAAAAGTTTTTAGAAAAGATCTTTGAAAAGGAAGCTTTGAAACGTGAGCAAAGATTGCTGAAGGAAAAGCAATCCTTGCATGAGAATATTACGTTGAATTTGCAGAATAAATCTTCGGAAGTTGTTACAGTTAGTTATGAAACAAACCACAGTGTTTCATTGTTAGAAACATTGTCGAGGAGTCGCAGATCTAGCAATAAAGGTGATAGGTCGCCTTGTGTGAGCACGGAGTTTACGATGCTCGACATTGGGTGCAATTCTCATGAGAATATGGAGTTCTCTTCCTCTTGTGACAGCAAGGAATTCATCACAGGTATTTTTTTTATTGTTATTGTTCTAAATTTTCTAGAGTTAGTGCATTCACAGAGTGAAAATTTATTTTAATTTTAATTATTCTTATAATACTGTTGTGTAATTGTATCTCTGAGATAAATGTGTGATTGTATGTCTGTGCATGTTTATGATTATGTGTCAGTGTGTTTTTACTTACTTGTGTGAGTGTGTTTCTAGATGTAGGTATTTGAATGGTTGAACTAGTGTTTGCTCAAAGCTTCCTAGTAGTAAGAATATTGTAGCATGGTCTGGGGTATGCCAGAGTAACTCTTATACACCCAAAAATAAAGATTGCGATGCTTTGAAGGCAGACTCGTATAAGAGGCACCGAGCTGACCAGTACAAAAGCTAAATGTGAACCAAATGTGAGTGAATCCTAAAATAAGTTGTGTAAAATAACCCAACCAGTCGTAACAATACAATTTTATCAGGCCTATACAGGCCTACAGTTAGGATTACCCACTATTAGATTCAAAGATGAACTTTCAATGAAATTGTCTTAAGAATCACATTGCATACAATCTGAGCTTAGAAAAAGCCTAAAACACGATAATGTGAGAGTTGTTTTTAATATTATATTTTCAAAATTAATTTCCATCATGCATAACATGAATTGGTCCAGTACACATACAAAAATTGCTCATGTGAAATTACCTCTGTAGGAGATAAGACAAACCAGCACTAAGAATACGGATAGTCTAGTGCAGGGGTCGGCAACCTTTTGAGTCGGAGAGCCAAGAATTACAATTAACAAATTTCAAAGTGTGTAAAGAGCCACAAATGTTTTCTTGCCAACAATAAAAAGCATCAAGGGGGGGGGGGGGTGAAAAGGGAGTAAAAGTGGCTGACAGATAGAATCGGTGCCTAATCCTCGTTAATAGTATCAAGCCCACAACCTTCCGTTTGCGAGTGTTTCCACTAAACCACCGACTAGTCTTACTTTCTATGTAAAAGCTCTGGGTGTTAAATATTTAAAAAAAAAGAAAAAAGTTATTCTAAGAGAATATCTACAACTTAAAGATGTTTTGTAATTTTCCAGCATACTCATGTCACGGTGGTTGGACAGAGAACGGCACATCATATCTGATCATCACGCCGCTGACCAGAGACTCTATAGGAGCGCGGCGCTACTGCTTCATCTACAGGGAGACTGCGGGGCAGATGATCCACTTCACCAGGTCCTCGCTCAGCTGTGATAGGAGCATCAGGCCCGGGATAGACGGGGGGCTTGTGTTCAATGCCACCACCTCAGGTGAATATTACAAATTTTAGTCCGGTCGATAGCTCAGGTGGTAGAGCCCGAGCATTCCATGCCGAAAGCTCGGATTCGAATCCCACCGAGGGTGTCAGAAATGATTTCCCGTTTCGGTGCTTATTTCAAACGCCAAAATAAAATACCGGCAAGGTGTACTCAGCCTTCACAAGAAATGAGTACCAGCACTCTCGGGAGCTGGGAAACCTCCACTTCAACTGAAGTGGTTGGCGTAAGGCCGGCCCCCTTACCTGTAAAAATAAATAGGTTCAACTCGCCACATGCGACCCCTTCGGGGATAACGCGGCAAGAAGTTACACTATATGTGTAGCTTAGTTGCGTTTTTGCGTTGCGTTAATCTTCTTTTAATTAAAAGCGTATGGAATGTGTGTGATGGCACTCCGAGAGAGTTAATTACTAGTGTACAATTTTTCAATTAACGCAATCAAAGTGAGCTTAAACAATTTTCTATAATCGGGTTACTAATCTAAATCTAAATCTAAGTTGCAAAGATATATATCATTGAGATTCATATTAAATACAATCCCAGAAGCAGACACATATAAGTTCGCGCTAACGCATGCCGCACCTGGACTACAATGTAAAAACCAAATCTCAAATGAACATAAGCCCTGCAACTCTTGTAGACCTTCCCTGAAACAAGGGTGACATTGGCAAAGTGAATCATCTTCTACAGCAGGGGTCGGCAACCTTTTGTTGTAAAAGGGCCAAATATTTTACGTGGGACTTAGTGCGGGCCGCACTTGGGCAGTGGTGGATCTAATGGTCAGCATTTCAGCAAATGCTGACTAGCACCCCCCCCCCCTCCCTGCCGCGGCCCCTGGGACCCTCTTGTGAGTTATGCATCGTAAACATTAATCAATTGATGTACGAACTACAAATGAAAATTACCCCCAAATTCACTATTAATTCTACCCCCCAAAATAAATCTCGTTTTGTAGAAACCCCGCCAATTCAATTTGGGAATCCCCCGATTCTTTCAGGTTCTCATTCAATACGCTCATTTTTATAATTTAAAATTTCTTGATAAATGCTTTTATTTTGTCATTTACTGCAAATAGGCTTGTAGTTTTCCGGCACGTGCGCTGCGGACCGCACCAAGACGCCTCAAGGGCTGCATGCGGCCCGCGGGCCGCAGGTTGCCGACCCATGTTCTACAGCATGGGTGGTCAGCCGCATACCAACCTATAAGTTAACTATTCAATATTTTAAATGTTTATTTGTTAATTTTCCAGGGGATTGTCTACAAATATCATCGGGAGTCTCCGGCAACAAACAAGACTGGCTGCTTCTGCTGACCTCTGTCTGCTTTGTGTACAGCGCACTGAGATGTACATCACATAGAGCCGTCTCGAGATGATTCAGCTTCCTCCCGAGGACCCAGCACGCTGTAGTTATAACCAAGTTGTGATCATAGAGTCGGTAGCTAGATTATTAGTCTTCGCTGTACAGGCTTCAACTGCGCTCCAAGTATTAACTTCTTCCTACGATCTCCTAGCGAGTGTTTTACTTTCCATACATTTATGGTGAAACTCTGTGGTTGAATGTAAACATAGCCTCTCGTATTCATCAATCCTAGTAACACTTCCTCCCCCCAGTGCTTGTTTAGTTTATCTACCATTTGATTCAAATATGATGATGATACGCAAAAACGCAATGCAACTAAGCTACACATATAGTGTAACTTCTAGCCGCGTTATCCCCAAAGGGGTCGCATGTGGCGAATTGAACCTATTTATTTCTACAGGTAAGGGGGCTGGCCTTACGCCAACCACGAGATGAAAATAGTAAAGAATTACAATCTACACAATCTGAGCTAAGTAAAAATGTAAAATACGATAATGTGAGAGTTTTTAATATTTTTAAAATCAATGTCCGGTATTTTTAAGACACATTGGTTCAGTACACATGCAAGCATTGCTCATGTGAAATTACTTACGTTAGTTGAATAGTTTTTATTTGTTATGCTATGCGGATCGTACTGAATGTTATGTAAACCAAAATTACAACCACCATCATGACCCACCACCCCTTCGGGGATAACGCGGCAAGAGGTTACACTTTATGTGTAGCTTAGTTGCGTTATCATGTAAAATGTTATTTTTGACAGTTCAATGTAAAGTTAGCTGTGTTATTAAAGCTTAAGGAGTATTTGGTTCAAGAAAAACAAAGTAATCGTTATGAATTTCATCATCCCTCAATTGTCTCATAAATTTAGTTCAAGCCATGTTGGTCCATATCATCACTCAACCTCCATTCAACATTTTATTCGGAGTAACTTCTCATAGTAAGTGAACTAATTTAATTTTAAAGCATTGCTCATGAAAAACTTTGAAACTACAGGATTTTCACTCATTTTTAATATTTTCTCTCGTAGAAAATAGGGAAAAAGGTGCATTTATCTGAGAAACCCATGCTAGCTTCATATATATACAATATACATATATATATATTTTTTTAAGAAATCCTGAGCGGGAGACTTCCTAGTTTCTAGAGACTCTAGGGGTCTATGACACTTGTTTTAGTGCCGCAGAGGTGTTTACGAGCTTGGTCGTCGCTACAAGCGCCAATACTCAAGCAAGACCCAGTTGCTGTAAGGCTAGATGGACCCTTTAGTGACCGGTCTTTGGTAAAGGTTTTATAATTTTTTTCAACCCAGCGAAGAGCATATAAGAAATTTAAATGGTAAATTTTTTGTGCTTCGCCGGGATCCGAATCCACAACCTTCCATTTACTAGTCCGAAGTGTTGCCACTGGACTACGGACCGGTCTAAGAAATATGTTGTTTATTCAGTTTTTAAGTTATCTGTATGCATGTGGTGCATAAATAAAAGCCATTCTAATCGCTAGCGAGGCCTAAGGAAAGTGTCGTTAAGATTGGTAAATTAATACGATGCTAAGTCTAATACTTATACTTGGAGCTCGGAACTATGCAATACATTCTTTCTGCATTTGCAATCTCTAGTAAATTTAACAAAACTTCAATAAAAACTAAGTAATTTTCACAAAATAGAAGAATCAATCGTATTTTTATGTTAATTTCAGTACCTACATTAGAATCTTTATTATCAACCAAATTTATGAAAAATTAAATTGGTGTAAGCATTGATCAACATAAAAGATAAAGATGGAGCATAAGAGCCATTGGTGTGCCAAAAAGACTACGCTCTAAAGAGAAGTCTTAGCAAGGTGAAGTCTTGTTATAGTTCAGTTTTATCAGTTTCCAGACAACCATCAAAGAGAACTGTCAAACAAAAATCATTATTTTTTGTGTCTCTTTTTTTAATGTATGACGCTAATGTATTTTTTTCACTGTAGGTACACCTATTACGTTCCATGGCAATTGCATTACTAAGGGAAGAAATGAAAATGCACCATCTATATCTTTTATATTGATTGATCCATGAAATTATTTTAATTCTCGGAAATACCTATGAGGTCCGGATATAAATTGACGTAGACAAAATTGTGTCGTCACCGGGTCAGGTTTCTAGGTAAAATGCATAAAAATATTTTGTCATTGGTTGCTAAAGATGTGAGTCCATGACTGACGTTTGCTCGCCGAGAATTAAGTTCAAAAGTCAAAAATGTTCATACCTCATTGTTTTTTCTTGTTAGAGAATTTATTTTATATGTAATTTTTTTGTATCCAAAATACCTACCTAACAAAATACAACCCCTTGACGATTTGCGTGTAAATAAAATCATCCAAATTTATGGATAGGCAAAAGAAAGGTGCATCTTTATGTTAAATATGAACAAAACATCAAATTGTGCTATAAATTATTATTATGTCATCTTTAAAATTTGCAAAAATTAGAAAATCAAAGCAATAAAATAATAAGGAGCTAGGACATCAGCTGTCATTTTTCTTTTATGGCTGTTCACTTGCATAAAAACTGGCCAACTAAAAGTTTATTACAACTTATAATGCCAGTTAGGAAAAATTATCATTATTGACTTAAATATAATAGAGTCGGTACAAACTCAGTAGACAGAAAATTTGTTGTATAACCTGGCCAGGTTGCTGGGGAGAGAGCTAACTAATATTTTGTCATCCAATCGTTGCAAAGGACCGCAGTCACAAACAATGTTATTAACAGGCAGTAAATCTTAGGATCAGCAAAAACTTAGGTGAATTTGGCATTAATAATAATCTATGATCCGGGGATCATCCGAGAATTGAATGTTTTTGATTAACACTGACAGGCCTGTTATGTTGGCCCGTTGAGAGAAATTGTATGGAATATTTATTCAGACTCCATCTTTTGTAGAATGGACTTGGCACATAATTATACTTTTTTTTCTCGGCGGGCAAACGTCACAGGCCTATGTGACTAGGGTCCTTAACAAAATATTACTTTGTCTTTTCCCCTGGTAACCCTGACGTGCGACGTCACGTTTTTTTCTTAAGAATTCGTGCCGAGCTTACTTCACACATTTTTTATTTGCATTTATATAAACCTAATAGCTAAAGGAAAAATTACAATTTGTTGCTAATTAAAAAAAATCACAAATACGACGACAAATTGTACCTAATTACAAAAAAAAACACTCTAATCACATATGTATTGTTACACCCTAAAATCTCTCGTTTATACACAATAACCATTTTTTAACATTTAAAGCAATTAAGATATACCTATTTTAAATGTTGAAACTTTTTAGAATAGCTAAATGTGTAAGGACATGGTTTTACTAAAAGATAAAATTTTGTACATTTTGAAATTTAAACTCTATTTAGGTTAAAACATTGGTATATACTAATATTAGAGTTATATTAAATATATATATATTTCATTCTCACAGCAATAAAATATAAAAGCAAATTCATAATATATTATATTAGCGTAATGTCTAGGTACAATATGTATTAATTAATTATTAACGATTTTAGGTTAGGATGTGAACAATCAGTGGATAGGTATTTTAAATTGTGGCTAATGGTGCGTTTATGGCTGCTTTGTACAAAATCACAAAAACTGTTATTACGCATGGTTTTTCATAAAAATTCTATTAAATCAACAAAGCGTTTGGAAGTTTACTTTTACGCAAATTTTGAGGCATCCCATTGCCGGGTTTTTAGCAAGCAAGCAAATATTTTGTTATGCTGCTAAGAACGCAAAAAAAAATATTTTTTCAATTTTGTGCTTATACAGTCCACTTTCATATTCCACAAACCAAAATTTGTTTTCTATAACCGTCACTTGAAACCTCTTTTCCATTTTTTTTTTTGTCTGCTAGTTTTGCTAATTTTACACCCTCATTTTAATAGGTACTTGATTTGAATTTTCTACAAAAAATTATGAGAAAATACTATAAAGTTAAATTGTTTTTGTTTATAATCTTTTTCTTCATTGAATCCACATTTTCATAATTTTCATAAGCCAACTTCAAATCGTTGGCACCCATTGAACGATTAACAGTCATATTACTCTCTTTTGTTCATTTTATTTTATATTAAGAGAAAGGTCGCAAATATTGATTTGTGATAAATCTTGCACAAATTCTTATTTTCATCCATAGATTGTGGTTGTGAGTTGAATAAAACATGATAAAGTTATTGCAATGTAAATTGTAGATGCTAGCTATAGATACATTATTTTGTTGCTCTTATATATATTATGTTCAATTGAGACAAAAACAAGACTTTCTTTTTAGTCCTTCGGCCAGCAAGAAAGTAATAACGTCTCCAGCAGACAAATGATTTCATTCATTTGATGGCTTGAACCTACATCAAAGTTAAACCATCTCATATTAAAACCAATGCTATCTGTCCTTTTTGAGATAACGCACAAAGAAGTTGCAAACTTAAATAATTGCAGCTTAAATATGACTCTCATAGAATCAAAGACGGGAATCTAGGATTTCTTACGAAAATGAGATAATTTGTGAAATAGCTGAGCATCCACGGTCTCACCGAGTCAGGTCTCTAATTTTGAAAATCCAAGACCCAAACTCAGGCCCGCCGCACGGAGTCAGGATGAGATGGGAGTCACAGGACTTACGACCTGTCTCTGGTTGGTTAAGGATCCTTTCGTCATGACAACGTTCCCAATTCCTCCCAACTCATCCTTCCTTCCAATATGTAAGTCCGATTAACTACATTGCATGTCCAGAGGTGTCTGGGCTCTCAGATCTTCGCAGCCAAATGTGGTATGATCCCGAGATGGCCGCTTTTGTTAGTCTTTCCAGAAATCCATTTATTTGGGATCTATTCAGTCCCAGATCCTTAAGGAAAGTATATACCGATTTGGCTGGCAGTCCTCTCGCTCCCACCTCCACTGCATACAATCTTGTGATATATCCATTATTTGTGATTGCATCCACTAGTCCTTTATACCTATTTAGTTTGTAGGCATGGTCCTTAGGGATGTTCATCTCCCACGGCACCGTCAATTCAACCAAGAGTACTTGCTTTAGTTCATTTGAGTATAGAACTATGTCGGGTCTCAAAGCCGTAGTGCATAGTTCTCCTGGGAAAATGTATCGTCCTGTGGTGGAATCCATCACAAGCCTCCAGTCCTTTGCCTTTTTTATAATGGAAGTCTGGGTCCTGGCCCTTCGCTCTCCCTTTTCTCCAGGCTTAACAAATTTTATTTTTTCAATGGACTCTCTTGTCAAACCTTATATGGAAACTATCAATCAACGTAAAAGAAAGAGATGGAGCATCAGAGCCATTTGGCATGTCAAAAAGACAACACCCTTAGGCGTAGTCTTAGTAGGTGATGTATTGTTATAATAAATTTCCAGACAACTCGCTCCCCCAGTTCTTGTTTATCGTACACGCCAATCTTGTTAAATATGACTTTTTCATGCAGTTGTCTTATGAATCAAATTCTACACAATCTGAGCTAAGAAAAACCGTAAAACTCGATAATGTGAGAGTTCTTTTTTATATTTTTTAAATAAATTTCTTGTTTTCATAAGATACATCGGTCCAGTACACATGCAAACATTGCTCATGTAAAATTTTCTCAATGGCGTTTACGATAAACAAGAACTAAGGCAGCAAACTGTCAAAGAGAGCTGTCATAGAAATCTCATGGTTATTTTATGTCTCCTTTTTTTACTTATAACGCTGATATCTTATGTCTCTTTTATGTTGTAAATCTGTTACATTATAAATCGCACGCTTAATCATAAAGAGCAATAACTCAAAAATTGGGAAAATCGTAATAAAACGCTATACAATGCAAGAAGAATAGGTAGAATGTGAACGCCGTTCAATTTGGACGTATATGACCGAGATAAAACATTGGTCGCCTTTTTCATTCCATACAACTTTTTGCAACAAACACCTGGTTTAAACACCAAGACTTGCATCTCTATACATGGCAAAATAGGGCAGGCAATCGAACAATTATTGATTATATATGCGTAGATGAAAGAATGAGAGGATATGTGAGAGATGCAAGAGTGTACCGTGGAGCTGAACTCAGCACAGACCACTATTTGTTATGCGCGAGAATAATGGTAGGGGATTGTAAGAAAGGAAAGAAAAAAATATTGTTAAGAATGAAAAGAATAAAAGTGGAAAATTTGAACGATGACAATGTGCAAGATGAATATCAAAGTGAGATTGCCAAAAGATTAAATATGGATGAACTACAAAAAATGAAAGATGAAGGATGTGTGGAAAAAGTGTGGCAAATGATGAAGAAAGAACTGACCGAATCTGCTAGGATGACATGCGGAGAAACAAATGTTGGTAAGAAAAAAGGTGATGCCTGGTGGAATGATGGAGTGAAAGAAGCAGTAGAGCAAAAGAAGGAAGCGTATATGAGATGGTTGAAAGATAAAGGTAATTTAAATTTGGAAATGATGTATAAAAGGGCAAAAATGAATACTAAAAAGCTTGTGTATGAAAGTAAGATGGAATTAGAGAAGAAAAATAATGAAAAGGCACAGCAGGACTTCCACACCAACAAAAAAATGTTCTGGAGTTGGGTTCGGAATAATAACGAAAGTGTGGGAGCAACAACTCCGGGCATAAAGAATGCGCAGGGAGTCTTGCTGTGGGATGAAGATGATGTATGTAATAGATGGAAAGAATACTTTGAAGAAATATTAGGACAGGGTGAAAGAAATTTATATGAATGTGACCCTACAAATGAAAGTAATGAGGATATTTTGAAAGAGGAAATAAAAGCAAGCATAAAAGAGCTGAAGAATGGAAAGGCTGCAAGTATGGATGGATTGAATGCTGAGATGTTAAAGGCAGGAGGAGAATATGTGGTAGAGTGGATGTTTGAATTATGCAAGATGTGTATGAAAGACAGGGTAGTACCGATGGACTGGAGAAAGGCGGTCATTGTCCCTATTTACAAGGGTAAAGGGGACAAGAAAGACTGCCGTAACTTCAGGCCCGTTAGTCTCCTTAGTATACCTGGGAAAGTCTTATGCAAAATTGTCATAAAAAAAGTGAGAATGGCCACCGATCACAGGGTCTCTGATATTCAATCTGGCTTTATGCCAGGACGAGGTTGTGTGGACCAAATCTTTACTCTCAGACAGATTGTTGAAAAACATCTGGCTGTGGGGAGGGTGGTCTACGCAGCATTCGTAGATCTTGAGAGGGCCTTTGACTCGGTGGACAGATGTATGCTGTGGAATGTTCTCAGGAAGTACGGTGTGAATGATAATCTTCTGAATGTGATACGTGCCATCTATGAAAATAGTTCGGCATGTGTAAGAGTGGATGGGAGATATAGTGACTGGTTTGATGTATATAAGGGAGTGAGGCAAGGCTGCGTGATGAGTCCATGGTTGTTTAATATAATCATGGACAGTTGCATAAAAGAAGCTGGAATATCAGAGAGCGGAGTGAAAGTGGGTGAAACAAGAGTTGGAGTACTTCTTTATGCTGATGATGCTATAGTTTTAGCTGACTCGGCGGAGGAACTCCAAACGATGTTAACCAAACTAAATGATGCATTTTGTAAGAATAGCTTGAAAGTAAATGCGAATAAGACAAAAGTATTAGTTTTTGACAGGAATGAAGTATGTGAGGAACTTACAATTAATTTGAATGGAATAAAAGTTGAAGTAGTGAATGAGTTTGACTATTTAGGAAGTAAGTTTGAGGCGAATGGTAAGATGACGAAAGAATTAGAGAAGCGTGCCAGCAAAGGAAGATGCGTGATAGGAGCGTTTGGTAGAATAGCGAAGAATAAAAGGATACCAAAGAAAATGAAAATGGCGGTACACAATTGTATTTTGTTGCCGACCCTGATGTATGGAAGCGAGTCATGGACGTTGAATGAAAGAGAAGTAAATAAGGTATGCACCGTAGAAATGGCCCATCTGAGAAGTATGACAGGAAAAACACTGAAAGATAGAGTGAGAAACGAATGGGTTCTAAATGAATGCGGAGTAAAAGAAAGCGTGAAAGTGAAAGTTCAAAGAAGTGTGATGCGATGGTTTGGACATATTGAAAGGATGAATGAAGACCGACTGACAAAAAGAGTGTATAAAGGGAATGTAACAGGTAAGCGTGGAAGGGGAAGACCTAGGAAACAATGGATTGATCAGATAAATGAGATTGCGAATGAATGGAATCTACAGAGTGGAAACAAGAGAAGAGCATGCATGAAAAGAGTGATGAAATTAGATGAGATGAAAGAAGTATGCAAGGACAGAGTCAAGTGGAGGCACTTGTGTGGAGGTACTGGCCACCCCTAGAGGAAAGGCGGCAGGATACAAGACAAGACAAGACAAGTTGTACTGGTTGTCTGAACTTCAAACGTGATTTCCCAACAATCTTATTTTTTGAGTTATTGCTCTTTATTATTAAGCGTGCGATATGGCAGGGGCCTTGCTATGGGAAGAAACTGAAAAATGCCATCTTTTTTTTTTATATTGATTGATGATGAAAACACAAAAATCATTTTGTCCTTATGTCTATTTATTCATCTTTGTTTTGAAAGCAATCCCAGGATTCTATGTTGATTCTATGAGACCCATTTATGAATTCATACATTGAAATAAGATATCTAAATTACATATATATCTAGCTAATACTGTATCATTTAAAAAGTAGCAATACAAAGATTTCTCTAAAATCGCTAGAAATTATTTTTAGGTTTGACAGAAAAAATACTGAAGAGCAATAAATTTAAAAATAATTAATATACCTAAAAAAATAATAAATCTAATAGTTAAGGATTGTGCTGACATCCTATGTTATCCAAATCTAGAAACTGAACATTCATTCATTGATTCTATTGTTGAAAATAAAGCTTACAGCAACCCTCCAAAAATCACCCATTAACCAACTCGTAATTGCAACTCGCATGGGTTAAAAAAAAAAGTCCCGTAAGCTGTTCCTGTTTATAATTTTTAACGCCTTTAAACATGTGATCGAGCAAGATTTGGTCCAAAAAATTAAATTTTATTGAAAGGGGATTTAGATTTACGACATACAATTTTCAAAACTTATCAGTTTTATTTTCACTCGGAATATTATCAATGGTATTATTAACTGGCAAAATGATACTTTCAGATAAAGAAAAGCACACTCGCAACCAAACAAAAGTCACTCGCAATTTGCGAGCTAGCGAGTAGAATTTTGGAGGGTTGGCTTACAGACAGAATACATAAATATATTTTGAATGTTTATTACGTGTTAGGTCCTGTCCGGAATGTACTTCATTATTTTTGTTATCTTTTCCGCACAGAATCACACAAAAATATGTGATTTGAGAAAATCTACTTATATTAGGAGCAAGCGTAGTTAAGTAAATTAAATTGTAACTATTGCTAAAAATTTCATAACTCGATTGTATTGTTTTAACTGCTAATGCTACATTTTTAAAGTATTTTCTTATGGATGGATGTTTTTTTGTAAAACAAATAATTGCCTGGTAAACATGTCAATGATGTTATTTTGGTTTATAAAATGGATCTGTGATTCTTTATCTTTGGAAAAGAGGATGACACAAGTTGCTAGATATCCTTGTAAGAAATATGTCACTTTAAAATAAAGATCTCCAACCAATGCTCTACTTTTGACCTCAGAGGTAGAGCAAAAAGACTGAGGGAAAAAAATATGTGTTATCGCGTTGGGTCGCTAAACAAATCGCTTTAAAAAAAATTGGTTGCTTAAGTCACTTAGGCTTGTGACATCCGCACGCCAAGGGATATTCCAATTTCATTTAATTAATTATTTTAGGTATGTAAAGAAATCACACAATCTATATGACACTCATTCTGTCTCTAGATGAAGAATAATAAAACTTTGTTTTCTATGATATTTTTTCTCAATTCAAAAACAAAAGACTTGCCTTATAAGACTATTTTCCTTACGTTTACTGAAAGGGAATTAATTTTTCCCTATTTGCAGAAGTGTGTTATATTTTCACACCAAAAAGGTTTTCCCAGTTCATTTATCTTACAAGCAAGAAATAAATTTTACACTTTCAAAACTTTAATTTAGATAGATAGGTAACTACTGTTACTCATAGCTGTGTAAAATTGTTGATCTGTCAGTAAAGATTTGAATTTTTAGCAAATGTTTGCGAGACTCAATCATCTATGTAGCCATACTCAAAAATAAATTATTTATTTCCCCTAGGAATAGCATGTCAAAAAGTTTCACTCATAATTTCACAGATGGTGCACAGATTTTTGTAACTCAATATTTACGTTTTGTATTATTTAAATATTCAAATACTTTGCGTGTGTTTTTAACTTTATATTGTATTAACCTGTTTTATGAATATTTATTCTAACCTATTCATCAGCAATACTTTTACTTTTCTAAGCGTTAAAATAATCATATTGTGATAACAAATCGTAAATGGGTAACGCCGTTTAAATTTGTACCATAACTGTCGACCGGCAAGATTCAAGAAAACGAAAACATCGTGAGTTAAATTAAGGTCTATTCAAAATGACGGGCAGGTTCGAAAAATTAGGTTTTTTTACATTTCGATATCTCATTTCTTTTTTCGACGACGAATACAAGATTTTATAGCAGTTCGTAAACACTGTTCAGTAAAAATATAAGAGCACCATTTTGAATGTCTATAAATATGAATGTTGTTTGTCTATGAATGTTTGATAAAAATATGAATACGCACATTTAATAACTACCTAAAATCGTTCGTTTATTGTATTTCAATAAGTTTCCTTGACTTATAGGTTAGTATGAAGCTGACCACTCATACTGTAAAAAATGGTTCACTTTACCAATGTTACCATTGTGTCAGGTAAGGTCGGCAAGAGTTGCAGGGTTTATGTTCATTTGAGATTGGGTTTTATATTGTAGGTTCACAAGCAGCATGTTTAAGTACGAACTTAAAGTCTTAAATGCAATATATTTTTGTAACTTAGATTATAGATTATCATAGATTTAGATAGATAGGCAATGGTTTTTTTGCGTACATTTTTCACAGTATCCAGCACCGATATAAAAATTAGGTACCTCTGTGGTCCAAAGTTCATTTAATCGTTTAGCCCACAGATCACGGAATAAACCTTTTTGCTATTTTGAATAACAAACATCAAACGGTGCATTTAAAATATTAATAGCATGTAGTAAGGTTGATTAGATAGTTTTATGTTTCAATTAGGTACGTAAATGTTATTTGTTAGTCAACCATAAATTAACGGTAAGTAGGTGTATTTTTTTAAACCTACGTGAATACACCTTAATACTGGTAACATACGGTAAAGATTGTAAATAAAAAACCGCCCGACATTACCTTAAACTTGTGGCATTTGAAAAATAATACTGTCAGCAATGATAAAAACATACAATCATTAGAAGAATTAATGGATCTAAGTAAAAAATATACAACTGACAACATATTCGAATACATACCTTAATAATGCCAAGCTAACTTCCACTCAAAACATTCACGACAAATTCCCGAGTCTGATGTAAACGTTCTCAGAAGAAAATGAAGGTATCGAATGAGTTTTTTTGTGTTGTCCACACAACATCAAAGAGTTACCATACGTGAAGAAATACTTAAGATTGCAAGATTTTTGTCAGTTCCAATGGAATTGGTAACATACTAAAAGAAAAATTTCGGAGCCAAAAATGGAGACAACCCTTAGCAATCAATATTTCGTGTTTAAATAAGTAAATATTATTGTGGCTAGTACAGAAAATGAAAGATACGTTACTAAGGTATATGCAAAAATACTCAACTTTAAAAACGTTTGACTATTTTGATCGTATCATGCCATCAAAGGGTCAAAAACGGGTTGCGGACATGTAAAATTTGTATGGGAATGGGAAAAAGGCGTTTTTGTTTTATTTTTTAATTACATCGCCACTTAATGCTTTTTGCAGTTTTTTTTTGTATTTCGATACGCTTCTTATTAACTTTACTCTGATAATTTTAGAATTCAGTAGATATCACCAGTTTTTATGAAAAAGCTGAAAATCATTAGGGGACACACGCACAAGACAAAAGGTACAAATTTCGACGGCGATACCCAAATACCTATTCCATCAATCTTTTAACTCGTAACCTTTTTCCTATAGAAACAATATTTCATCCTCAATTTAAATTCTATACTAATAATCTTCTACTCTAAGTAGAACCTAATTATAGTGATAAATAAAATGACATTTTTGTTGATCATTATGTTCACAGGTCCTAATGAATGTTTTTGAAAATGGAACTACCAACGCCATCTTGTAAAACATGACTTAACAGTTTACTTCTTCCTCTTCTTTATGGCAATTTCCAATAGAGAGCTGGGGCGCCAGTGTTGAGTTGACTTGTATTTGGGATGGGAAATTATACATTTAACCAGTTAGCTGTGTTTTTTTGAGGTTATTAGATTATATTTTGATTTAAAAAAAGCACGATATACATGCCTATGTTTACAAAAAGAAGTATCAGGGAGGTTGTGTTATACATGAAGTATTATTTTGTAAAAGAATTGTAATTGTAATTTTGTAAATTTCTGTTAATTTTACCTGCATTCATTATGACCTGTGTTCGTTTATGAAGTGGCATTTCTGTTGATCATGATGTAGTTTTAAAATTAATGTAGTTATAATTTTACGAGAAGTAGATTGTGAATGTGGACAGTCGTTTTCCGTGCCTTGACTTTTAATGAAAGTATTCAAAAGAAAAAGAAATATAATTTTCTTTTAAAGAAACATGCATGATATCATCGATAAGAAATAATAAGTAAATAAAACACTACGGAAATGTATGAAAAGTAATATTAATGATAAAAAAAAACATTTGTGAATGACATGTCTTAGTTGTTTAAGTAATGTGGAGGGAAGAAGATATGCAATCTTGTTTTTTAAGGCCATTCAAGTTATACCATAGACAATGGTTATTATTATTATTATTATTATATAAAATCACTGGGTTAGTGAAAACCATTGTAAATATACACGTAGGTATTTGTGAATAAATAAATAAGCATTTAAACTGTGTCTTTCTTTCTTTCATCCATCATCGGAGCAAATCAGTCAAATGTGTCACAAATTGTCAAAGACGATACCATGTTGAATGCACCGGTTCTCATCAGATCACCGAAGTTAAGCAACATTGGGCGTGGATGCTACTTGGATGGGTGAACGCTCAGGTACCCCGCGTGTCGTTGGCATCTTAGACCAGTCCGTAGTCCTGTGGCAACACTTGGGACTCGTAAATGGAAGGTTGTGGGAACGGGAAATCATTTTTGACACCCTCCGTGGGAATGCAAGCACACTACCAACTGAGCTACGAGTATCGACTGGACACTAAATCTAAGCTACAAAGATATACATCATTTAAGATTCATATTAAATGCATTCCCACAAGCAGACATTTATAATTTCGCATGTGGACCTACAATATAAAAACCCAATCTCAAATGAACATAAGCCCGGCAACTCTTGCCGACCTTCCCATCATCTTATTATATAGACTTACCATAGTTTGAAGACCCCTGCCATAGAGTGCCTACCTGCAAATAAACTCGGCACAATCAAAAAATACCTCAGCTATGTGAAGCCGCCCACAGTGAATAAAAATATGTATTCCCGATAATCCGGGGCTCTTTCGTTCAACAGCATTGTGAAACATATACAGTTGACAGTTAGGATAAATACAGTACATAGTGCTTTTGTGCCTTTTCAAACTACCTACACACCGCTGGGATGGTCGAGGGAATAAGGCTTTGGCACTCGGATTTGGCAAACGCCAGTTCGAGCCCTGCCTTGTCCTATCAACAATAACTTCGACCCTGATTCAACAGATGTCGTTGCTTCTGATTTCGCATGAAGACAACTGGCCAAGCAAAATTGTTTGGTAAATTGCATTCCTCTTCACAAATATATTTTTAAAAATGCAGTAAGTAGTGACATTTTGGTCAAAAATGAGTTATGAATGCTATCCTACTTGAAATTTTCCACTCTTTCTAATGCGCTAACTCCCCTAGCTCTACGATGATTTTTGTGTTGCTTATGCCCAAACAAACAACTGCGTTTTCGAAGTATGGTTTTGGTGTAATCGACAAGATTGTGGCCTTTTTTGTCCAAAAGGCGCTTGTGACTTGAAACCACATTAATAGGAAGGCCAATAAATGCCTTTTTTTATTTTAGAGCTGTTTTGATTTTAAGGATACCTACTTATAATAAAAAAAAAAGTTTTGCCATTTTTCTGCAACCTCAATTTTAAACTGCTCTCCTGAACAATTTAGTTTATGTCGCTTATATGTCCTACCTCTAGCCCGGACAAGCAATATCACATTTTAAATGAGCCATTGCAAAAATGCAGCATACATAGATGTAGGTATCACCTATTTTAAGTGTTAATTTGTTTAAGAAAATTATGAGTTCCTAATATAGGAACAAATTCCCTTGTTGACTTTATTAAACTGCACTAATTGCATTCCTCCTTGTCATCCGGTCCTCCCTTCGATTTGCCTTTAGTCAGAAAATAAAATAAAATCCTAATTATTTACTTAATTTGTTTTCCTGTTGGCAAGTATCACTTCCATCTACGTACGTACAGTACCCGTAGTACGAGTTTTTTCACAATACCTACTCGAAGTATTGAGTATTCGAGAAAAAACTCGTACTATACGGTTACAGTATAAAACATCACTCAACTTACTGTAGGGTTTCTCCAAGAAATGTATGAAAACTGAAGAACTCACTAGAGGCGCTGTTTTATTTTACATGCATTTTTTTTTATTGTACATGCGTGAATCTGTAGCTATACAACATCACTGAACAAAAGCGTTACTCCAAAAAAATGTATGAAAACTGAAGCGCTCACTAGAGGCGCCTTTTCATTTTACGTACTTTTTTTTTGTAAACGCTTTGGATAAACCTTCACCATAGCGTTTCTCAAAAAAATGTATGGAAATTAAATCCCTCACTAGAGGCGCTGTTATCATTTACATACATTTTTTTGGTAAAACCTATGGTTGAGCTTGGATTCAGTAGAGTATATTATAATATTTTACTTGTACGTAGATAACAAGCGCCGAGCTAAGCATGAACTAAAGCCGGTGTAAATATAGAGGAACAGAAATAACCTGCAGGATGGAGAGGAAGCGAGGTGAGAGGAAGAAAACGCAGTTTCTCCAGATATTGAGAGATGTTGGAGCTTTGCCGTCAAAATGGTCTGGACATGAAACTAATTTAGTTAGTCCTGACCTGACTGAAATGGCGGTTGATCTGTAATGTTGGCGGCTATGAATAAAGTTTTTTAAAACTATAATTTTGTATTCTGTATTTGTTTTGATGTGTATCTTATCTAATATTATCTAATCTAAGTTGCAAAAATATTTTACATTGGAGATTCACATTATGTGCATTCTCACAAGCAGACACGTACAATTTCGCGCTTGCACAAGCCGCATGTAAACCTACAACATAAAAACCAAATCTCAAATGAGCATACACCCTGCAACAAGGGGTGGCATTGGCAAAGTGAACCATTTTTACAGCATGGGTGGTCAGCCGCATACCAACCTAGAGGTCAAGAAACAACATGTATGGGTAGGTACATATTATTATTTGTTGATTTAAAAAAAAATGTTGTGTACGTTCCTTGAGTTATAGGTTGGTATGCGGCTGACCACCCATGCTGTAGAAAATGGTTTACTTTGCCAATGTCACCCCTGTTTCAGGGAAGGTCGGCAAGAGTTGCATTCATTTGAGATTTGGGTTTTTATATTGATTGTAAGTCCACGTGCCTCAGCGCGAACTTATAAGTACCTCATTAGGCGAAAATGTTCGAGCACAAAAAATAAATAAATAAGTGAATTAAAACTATGTTTTACCCATTTGAATTTTTAACTAATTAAAATGGACTTTCACTGTGTTAATAAATCCACCCTACAAAATATTATAGGTGCGTGATTGTGGAAGCATTTAATATGAATCCCAAATGTAATATTATCTTTCAACTAAAATTATATTTATCATAATGTTTTTTTTCAGCTAAAGTCTAACTTGATGCCGAAGATATACAACCAATCAATAACATCCAGCTATATAAAACAAACAAACAAGCGCTTAGCAAAAACAATAACCAAAATCTACAAAACATCTATAAAAAACGAACCTTTGCCTTAGCCGCCTACATTACAGATCAGCTGCCATTTTTTTCAGTCCTTACTTACTTCCTTCATTTCATTCATAGTCATTAGAAAAATACAAAACTGCCAACCATTCAGCATGGCTCTGCGTAACATGACTCATGAGCAACCATACATCTTTCAACTCTTTTGATGTCTTCTTCTTGTACCAACCATCTGCAGTCAGCACGGTATATGTTTGAAGTTCCTTCCTTCGGACATGAAGCAAGTAGTAACCGTGACGGCCGAGGGCGCGCGTCGCGAATGCAGTCTAGGTACCGACGCCAAATTATAATATCATTTCAATAATAATAACTACACAGTTAAAATTTATTATTCGGGTATTAGACGAACCTTTATAAGAGAACTTACATTATTCTCAATTTTTTTTTTTTTTTAAGAAATCCTGTGCGGGAGACTCCCTAGATTCTAGAGACTCTAGGGGTCTATGACACTTGTTGTAGTGCCGCAGAGGTATACGAGCTTGGTCGTCGCTACAAAGCGCCAATACTCAAGCAAGACCCAGTTGCTGTAAGGCTGGATGGACCTTTTGGTGACCGGTCATTGGTAAAGGTTTTATGAATTTTTCAACCCAGCGAAGAGCAAAGTTGAAAATATAAATGGTATATTTTTTGTGCTCCGCCGGGATTCGAACCCACAACCTTCCCATTCAGAGTCCGCAGTGTTACCACTGAGCTACGGACCGGTCCTTTTGCGACGTAACTAACGTCTTCAGGAGACACCCTCTCTGCACGATGACTCAGGATGAACTGATTTTTTCTAAAACAATTGTCACAATTTGTGACAATTTTAATGCCGTGATTGGTGAGTATTGTTACAGTAAAAATCAGTTCCTCCTCAGTCATCGTGCAGAGAGGGTGTCTCCTGAAGACGCTAGCTACGTCGCAAACGAAACGTCGAGAATAATGTAAGTTCTCTTATAACGGTTCGTCTAATACGAGTATCCGATTAATAATTTTTACTGTGTAGTTATAATTATTGTAAATATGTCAAACGACCATAATTCAAACCTAAACCTAACTATAATATTATTCGTGAAATGTATTCATCTTGGCAATGAAAAACAAATAAAAATCTTATAAACACACCCTATTAAAAGATTTTACTTTACTCGATAGTAAGTGAGTAAAAAAACGCAACTAATCTACACATATAGTGTAACTTCTTGCCTACGTTGTCCCCGAAGGAGTCACATATAGGGATTTGAAATTTATTTTTTTACAGGTAAGGAGGCCAGCCCTACGTCAACCACTTCGTTTGAAGTGGGAGTTTCCCAGCTCCCGAGAGGGTTGGTTCTCCATTTTATACAGTATGTTTGGTCAGCCTCATACCAACCTATTAGTCAAGGAATTGAAATATTCCCTTGACATAGTAAATGAAAGAAAAAAACAACTTTGTATTCATACCGGAATAAAGGGCCCTTGTGACTAAATTTTATTGCAAACGGTGCTTTGAAAAAAAAACAACCAATTATATATATGTATACAGTAATTTACAACCCTTAAATCTCCACCCTTGTAATTTGGAAAAAAAAGTTCAAATGTTATATAAAGCTTACATTTCTCCTTATGTTCATAATAATAATTATTATTATAGTATCCTTCTTCCAGACATTTGGTATAATATTATATCTGTACTATATACCCAGCTGTCAGTTCATAGTGTTTTCTTTTGCCTTTACGGAGCATTCATTTGCAGTACAAACGTACTAGAGGAAGGTCGTGTGCCTCGAACCGGCTTACTTACTAAAACAAACATGTAAAATATCATGCAAATTTTAAACAATATTAAAGTGTATATCTGTGCATAGATTCGTGAAAAAAAAAAATTATTTCAAGTGACATAAACTATAAATTCAACGTACTTTAATTTTTTTAAATATTTAAATTTTTTAGTGTAAAAATGTAATCAACCTGATTTTTTTCGAATACAAAAAAATATACAGAATTAGAAACTTTGATAACTGGATTACCGGTGTATTTAAGACAATAAAAGTCAGTGAAATTGTGAGTTAAAAAATATTTTTTTGTGAAGTAATTAAAACATTTAAAAAATGCAAGGAGTCATAAGTAAATAAATAATTGTACTAACTCATATTTATTGTTTGTTTTTAATTATTATTGTACCTATCTTAAGTCGTTAAAGATTTTATATCGAAACAAAACTGTAGAGGTGTTTAATTATTTTGAGCAATATAAAATGAGCGAAATTGCAAAACTTTTAAATTTTCTTATGACTCACTTTATCTCACAAAGGGAAAAGCCATTAAAATTGTGACTCAGTGAAAATTCGCGTAAGATAGTTATTATAATAATCCTTTTTATTCTGTTCACATAAAATATATTCATCCCTTTCTATCATGTGAGTTTATAAAGTAAAGCGTCGCGACGCTGCAGCTGTCTCTGTCGCACTTTCTTACATGAAATCGCCGGAAGTTTATTACGGACATTGAAGAAAAGCGACCAAGATCTTTGGAGATTTAATGATTCAAACATTAAAGATCTTGGGAGACGCCAAGATTCAATCTTTCAAGAAAGATCTTGAAATTTAACCATTCACGTTGCAGAGATTTTAAAATTCTACCCTTGACGATCTTCAAGATCTTGCAAGAATTCAAGAGTACATTCTATGAGATTTCAGATTCAACCATTTAAAGATCCAATAAGATTTCAACCTCCAAATTTTCATGATCTTGGGAGAATTGAAGGTTAACCATTCATGAAAAAAACCTAACGATTAAATCCTTCAAGTTCTTGGGAGAATGAAAGATTGTCTTCAAGATCTTGGGAGAATTAAAGATTAACCGTTTCGAGTTTCATGAAACAACCTAACGATTAAATCCTTCAAGTTCTTGGGAGAATTCAAGATTAATCTCTTCAGGGATCTAGCAGTGGATTTCGAGGAACCATGAAGCTGTGGAGGACTCTCAAGATTGGAAGCGGAAGTAAAGGGAGCAACATGAAGACCTTGCCGGAAAGCGTGACCTCTTCAAACCAAACTGTCGATACTTATGAACTCGAGGGTAAGCTTTTCTTTTTTCCTATTTTCATTTGTAACGCAGTTTTTTAATCACTTTTTTTTTTCACATTTCTTGAATATCCTTTTTTATTTAAAGCGAAAAAGTATGAGAAAATGTTAATTTATTTTATGCCCTCCACTTCAAATGAGGATAACTGAACGAATGATTTTTTATCCCTTAAAATAATGCATGAATAAAAGCATGAAAATCTTCCTTTCTGAAAAGTGTATTGATACATATAAGGGTGGTGCAGATCTCTTTAAAATCCAAATATTTCCTCATCTGATTCTGCCAATAATCCGGCATTTTTCCGTCATTTGTCATTCAATGTGAAAAAGCAAATCTTCTATAATCTAAGTTTCAAAGATGTATTACATTTAAGAATCATATTAAATGCATTCCCATAAGCAGACACGTATATGTAAGTTCACGCTTACACATGCCGCATGTGGACCTACAATATAACAACCCAAACTCAACTAAACATAAGCACTGCGACTCTTGCCGACCTTCCCTGATACAGGGGTGGCACTGGCAAGTGAACCATTTTTTTTACAGTATGGGTGGTCAGCCTCATACCAACGTACATGTCAAGGAATGAAAATATAAAATTATTTTATGTCTTCCACTCCAATAGAAGAATGTAGACTATTGATACAAAATAATACAATAATAATACTCGTAATCATAATATTAGGATGATTTATTTGGTGAGCGCTATTTTTGTGTGTATCACACCTCAAGAGCCCTCTGCGAGCTTGGTCGTCGCTGTAAAAAGCGCCAATTCTCAAGCAAGACCCAATTGTTGTAAGGTTGGATGGACCTTTCAGTGAACGGTCTTTGGTAAAGGTTTATGAATTTTTCAACCCAGCGAAGAGCACATTTGGACATTTTTATTTATTTAATTATAATATATATATAATATTAATATAATATTAATATTAATACACATTTTTACAAAATATACCATTTATATAAATGGTATATTTTGTGCTCCGCCGGGATTCGAATCCACAAACTTCCATTTACGAGTCTGAAGTGTTGCCACTGGACTACGGACCGGTCCAAGTGCAATACAATAAAATGTTGTGAGTAAATATTTATTTTCTTTTTTGTAAAATTTATTGCGTACGTATGTAATTTTAACTGATTTCTTGTAATTCAACGTTTTCGGTAATCCAACATTGCTTTGGGTCTATTTAATCCGGCTATTATATCATATTCACATTTTACCAATGAATATTATTTCTTTACCGTCTTTACGATGAACAAAAGTATAAATCGATCAAAAGAATGATCCACGAAATGTACATTAGTTTGTCTTGCACACAGATTCATCCTCAATTAAAATATTTACGACTCTGCACTGCTTTATTACGGCCGCTTCTCGTCATCATTCATGCATGACATGTTTTAATGTTCGTTCATATTCGTTCGTTCATCGTAGCATATCGTCACCTTAAAGGCAAAACTGAATGATTACTGATTCACTGATGTGAGAAATTATGGATAAAACTTTTATTGGCTGTAGCTTTTCATAGTAAGTGAACTAATTAAAAAGAAATGCTTTTGTAAAACTTCTAAACTATAGGATCTTCACATTTTCTTAGGCTCAGTATATTGAAGTGTAGCAATGTTTTAGTTAACTATTACTTGAACTTTTATTCAAAATACTCAAGTTCGAGTTAACTAAAACCGAAAATTACCGAAGTATGAAGCCACGCCCCCAATTCTTGGAAATAATTAAAATGCCATTCAAAAGCTTTAAAACAAACAACTATTCATAAAAAATCATATGCCTAACCTTCATTAAGCTAGAAAACGACACAAAAAATGTTCAGATTGCAACAATTTTGATTATCCTTACATTAAAAAAGAACAGCTGCTGTCAGTGAAGCGACGCCATCTTGAAAATCGTAAGATAAAGTTACTAAATATTTACTGGCGAAATTCGGTGAGGGAAATATTATGACGATTTAACTAAAATTGCATTTTAGTTAACTTTACTTTACTTCAAAATACCGGGCCTTAGTGTTTTCTTTTGTGTAAAATAGAAAAAGGGGTGCATTTATCTGCGAAACCCATGGCAGCTTAATGTGTCACTAATTCAGTTTTACCTTTAAGGTATCGATATTAGGCACAAAAGAGTTGAAAAATATTGTAAATATTGACCAGCTTACGGTTTGTCTGAAGGTCTTTGACGCTGATTTTATGATTTTTTTATCAGTAAAACTGAAAGTCGTGCTTTGATTTAAAATGATTGATTCTGTATCCAGTAATATGAAATGTCTCCCCTTATACTGAATCCATCCATGTTTGATGTCATTTCGAAGCTCTACATCTTAAAAAAAATACCCTTAATATACTCATGTATGCATGTGACCGTTTTCAGCTAACATCAATGGTGTGTAGTGACGAGTTGAAAGTTGAAAGAATTGAAAAGACATGAAAAAATGTCACTCAGGCGCGTGTAATGGAGTTGAAGCTAAATGAGCCTCATTAAAAACATAGCATCTAATCTAATCTAATCCAAGTTGCAAAGATATGTTACATTGGAGATTCACATTACATGCATTCTCACAACCAGACATGTCCAAGTTCGCGCTTGCACATGCCTCATGTGAGCCTACAACATAAAAACCAAATCTCAAATGGACATACACTCTGCAACTCTTGCCGTCCTTCCCTGTAACAGCATTATTACTCAAAACTGCCAAGAAAAATGACTCGCCGTTGCACATAAATATCTTAAGCAGGCATTTATCGGTAGACACTGTCGGTGTTATGGCCGAGGGAGTCAAGTCGCTATTCTTGACTTGCGTATTTGGAACAGAATTACGCTGGTTCGAATCACGCTTGGCCCTTTGACGATAACTTCAACCCTGGTTCAACATATGCCATTGCATGCACACAAGCTTCTGCTTTCGCATGAAGACATTCTGGCTTAGACAAAATAGGTTAGTGATTGCATTTCTCTTCACAAATCTGTTTAAAAAAAAAGTGAATTATTCGAGATAAATCACTAGAATATCACCCACGCACACTAGAGTGAAGACTAAAAGACATTATTTCAAAAAATTGCATCATCACTGGAAAATGACATGCAAAATGGATTTTCTAAAGCAGGTACTCCACACACATGTTTGTAGCTTACATTGAAATAAATAACTAAGTATATTTCAATGCATGCTCGATTTTGCGCAAGCTTAAAGAGCTTCTTCACTCAAAAATGGTACGCAAGATGTCTCGTCTGTAAGTCATGCATGTGTTGGCACGATATGCAGTCCCCGTACAAAAACAAGCGCCACGACCGAACGTCTGAAATGGTGATTTATGGTCCCCGAGAGCGGAATCACAGTCCTAAAGGAAAATAACCGATGGAGGAAAGTGTTGAATGATTTTATGATAAACTGCGAATAACGTTTTAATGCGCGGAGCTTTTCACCAAGGGCTATATGGCCACTGATTGAGGAAAGGAATATAAACCGGTGCCTAGTCCAGTGACAGCACTTCTGACTCGTAAATGGAAGGTTTTGGGTTCGCATATCGCATCCCGGCGGAACCCAATTATATTTTCAAATATGCTATTCTTTGGTCGAAAAATTCACACATCTTTACCAAAGACCAGGCACTAAAGACCCGTCCAGCCTTACAACAACTGGATCTTGCTTGAGAATTGACGCTTTCTACAGCGACGAACAAGCTCGCAGAGGGCTCTTGAGGTGTGATACAAAAACAGCGCTCACTAAATAAATCAGCCTAGTTTTTATTTATTATTATTAATTGAGGCTAGAAAAACAAACGATATTACTCAATTTTAGTACTTTTGATGCGGTTTTTAATAACTAATTATGCATTTATGCAATTGATAACTAATATTCAGTATTTGACAGCACTTTTGTCCTTTTCTGGCTTAGATTTGTGTATAGATTTGATGTACATTCTGGTTCCAGATTGCATAATTTATACAAAATGATACAATTCATTGAAATGCTTGCGATTGACTCGTATTTTTTTTTCTGTGCATAATCTAAGTTGCATTCACACACAAACTTAGCAAATCATTTAATAAAAAATAAACATTTAATAAAAATTTAAACTCTCTTCCAATGGGAAATCAATTGTCACCTCTTTTTGCTGAATTATATATGGACTATTTTGAAAATTCTTTGTTTAAATCAAAAAACACCCTTTTGAACTGTATTTCTTCTTATCATAGATATGTTGATGACATTTTGTGTGTATGGTCAGGAAGTATGAGACAATTGGACTTATTTCTTAATTATCTGAATTCATTAAACAAAAATTTAAAATTTACCATGGAAATAGGGATAAATAATACCTTAAACTTCCTAGACCTTAGTATTAATATTGTGAACAATAAATTTAAATTCAGTGTATATAGAAAACCAACATACACGGACGCAATTATTCATGCAACGTCTAACCATCCTATATCGCAAAAAATGGCTGTCTTTCATTCCTTAATTCATAGGCTGATTAACTTACCCCTCGAGAGGGAGGCTTTTAACCTGGAATTGAATACGATAAAGACTATAGCGTCAAATAATGGGTATAAAGAGGCCATTATTAATGACCTTTTACTATCTAAACAAAAAAAACTCATGTACCAAAAATATATTTACCCTCATTGTTGGGATAATGGTAAGGATCAGAAATGGAGAAGAATATTATATGTAGGGCAAGTGAGTACCAACCTTGGTCACTTAGTAAAAAATACCTTTAGTTGCGCCTATTATACCAACAGTAATATAGGTAAAATATTATTCAACAATAAGGATAAGATTTAACGTATGGATGGTGGGGGTGTATATCGATTATCTTGTAATGACTGCAATTCCGTATATGTTGGACAAACTTCCAGATCTATAAATGTAAGGTTGAAAGAACATAAGAGGGCTTTTAGGGGTTTGTCTGGTTATTCGGAGATGGCGGACCACTGTATCGAAAATGACCACTCGTTCAATAATGACGGTGTCAGGGTTCTCCATTCCGGATGCAAGGGCAGACAACTAATTGCCCTAGAAACTTTAGAAATCCACAAACATAAAAATTCTAATTCTTACAATTTGGTCAATGTCCAAATTCCTGCTGCCTCACCTTTGTTATTAACTAATTGTGCTTCTTTATCGTGACTTATTAATTTGATTTCTCTACGGTTTTTGTTTTGTCAATTTTTTAATATTGTAATTATAATATGTGTCATCTCATTATTGTACCTATTTGTCATAAATTATTATTTTTATTTAGATCTCTCTATGGTTTTTTGTTTTGTCAATTTGTTATATCATTATATTATATTGTAATTATATTATGTGTCATTTCCTTATTGTAACTATTTGTCGTACCTAAATCATTATTTTTATTTTATTTCTCTATGGTTTTTGTCTTGTCAATTTTTGTAATTTAGTATCCTCTTGATAATGACGTGAATAAGTCGAAAGTACTTGAGGGAAATAAATACTCAATTTGTGAAAATAAAACTCTGTGTTTTTTATAATTTTTTATAATTATTTATAATAAAAAATAGGTTAACATTGGTTCAAAACGACCGGTCCGTAGTTCAGTGGTAACACTTCGGACTCTGAATGGGAAGGTTGTGGGTTCGATTCCCAGCGGAGCACAAAAACTATACCATTTATATTTTCAAAATTTGCTCTTCGCTGGGTTGAAAAATTCATAAAACCTTTACCAATGACCGGTCACCAAAGGTCCATCCAGCCTTACAGCAACTGGGTCTTGCTTGAGAATTGGCGCTCGATAGCTCAATTGGTAGAATGCTTGCATTCCATGCCGAGAGCAAGCGTTCGATCTCAAAGGTTAATTCAGCCTTCACAAGAAATGAGAACCAGCCCCACTGGGAGCTGGGAAACCCCCACTTCAACGGAAAGTGGTTGGTGTGAGGCCGGCCCCCTTACTTGTAAAAATAAATAGGTCCCGAAGCGCCACATGCGACCCCTTCGGGGATAACGCGGCAAGAAGTTACACTATATGTGTAGCTTAGTTGCATTGCATTGCATTATAACATATTGTTGAAATACCTACGTATGTATTGAAAATATGCATGTTGAAATATGTATGAAGGAAAAAAAACATCAAAAATGATGCAGCAAAAATGCAAGAATTCTACCAAATGAGCTATCGACCGTACTTTTTACGAGCTTGTTCGTCGCTTCAAAGCGCCAATTCTCATGCAAGACCCACTGGATGGACCTTTGGTGGCCGGTCTTTGGTAAAAATATATGAAGTCTCAACCAATAAGTTCAGATAAGGCTGTAAAGCAAAAATAAAAATAAAAAACTCAAGTGGTGTTTGCCTACCTTCACGATTTCTCGTTAAAAAAAGTCATCTTTCTCAGATGCTTTAAACCTTTTTATGGTGTTAGATACATTATCAAAATAGATGCATTCAAGATGTTTTAAATAATAAAACATTTATTACATTATTTCAACGTTAAATTAACATGCACCGAATGTTAAAGCTATAATATACATTTTAGTATCGATGTGTGAACAAGGCATTTTTCTTTGCTACGATCCATGTGGTATAACAGTTTATCTGGATGTGAAGTAAGTTGAATCCTCTGATATTATCTTTGACTGAATTAGATGTTAAAAACTGTTGAACGGTGAATTTGACGAAGGTAGTACCAAAATGCTAAAATTAAAAATTAGGTACGGAGTTTCTTTCTAATACGACCATCTAATCTAATCTAATCTAAGTTGCAAAGATATGTTACATTAAAGATTCACATTACATGTATTCCCACAACCAGACACGTACAAGTTCGCGCTTGCACATGCCTCATGTGAACCTACAACATAAAAACCATAAGTCCATAGAAATCATTTTTACGTGTTAAAAAGTGGTGTTAAAACTATGTACCTACTTATTGGATTTTTTTAATTTCAAGACAGAGCCTAAATACAACGCACGGTAAAAGGCAGTTTGTTTTAAAAGATACTCAATTGAGATAAAAAGAAAAACCACTTTGTATTCGATTACTGTGAGTATTTAATTTAATTTAATACTTACCACAACCGGTTTCGCAAACATCCGTTCGCATCATCAGGTGGATAAATTAATATCCACCTGATGATGCGAACGGATGTTTGCGACACCGATTGTGGTATTAAATAAAATAAAATACTCACAGTAATCGAATACAAAGTGGTTTTTCTTTTTATCTCTTAAGATGAACGATTACAAAGTTAATGCCTCTACAATCAATAAAAAAGATACTCAATTGATTTTGTACAAAGTATATGCGGATTACTCCTGTTGTATCTTTCATTAATTTTTCTATTTACACAATCGAGAGGAAATTGCCCAATGACTAACGATAACTGTCAATAAAAAGAAAGAAAATACTGAATATCTAATACACCTTATATTTTTTTTAAATCATACATATCATAGTTTTTAACGTATAAAAATACATAATTATACTTTTCGGATATTAGACGAACTGTTTTGGGAGAACTTACAATATTCTTGAAGTTTCGCTGGCGATGTAGCCAACATCTTAGCCATCAATGGCTTGGCTCCACCTTATCTGACTGACATGATTTCGCCTGTTGAATAAACTGATTTTTCTTGACGTTTCGCTGACGGCGTAGCCAACGTCTTCAGGGGGCACCCTCTCTGCACGACGACTGAGGATAAACTGATTATTCTCGACGTTTCACTAACGATGACGTCAACGTCTTCAGGAGGCCACTTTTCTGTACGACAATTAAGAATGAACTGATTCTTAATTTAACCGAAACTATCTCATCTATAAAACTAAATCAATTCCAATCGTTCTAGCTTTCTTTTGGTATATGGCGCTTTGTCCGTAAGGGCAGGACGCCTCTCCATGCATTCCCTCCCTCATTCCCTCTGCTCGCACGTATCCGCCATCATTACCGAAGTTAAATTTAGAAGCATATTATGAAAGCGGAACACATGCACGCTACTGTAGGTATGTATGTGTGCAGTGTGTATGTACCTATAGGCTGAACCAACCGCCGAGGAATGTCCATACAAGTGTGAAAAGCTAAAATAGTACTAGCCAAGTGTAAACTGAAAACGATGAAATCAAGTCTTCGCGTATTCCAAAAAATGTATTTCGTATGTCAATTTTCCAGTTCACAATGTTTCAAGAACCATCCTTATGTCATGCTATAAAAGGGCCAAAGCTTTCTGTAGCGGGAGACTTGTATCAGAGCCGTCAAGCTGAACAGTTAAAAACCCATTGTGTATTGGAAGAAAATCTTCAAAAAAAAGTTTTTATAAAATTGAGCCCGTAAATAATAAAAATAGGTTTAATATCTAAAGAAATATAAGCGATAGAGTCAAGAATTAATGGGTGAAAGGAAAATGCAAGTTGAAAGAGGATATGAAAGTAAAGGTGCAAAAGAATGTGAATAGATGGTTTGGACTTGTAGAAAAAATGGATGATGAAAGAATTACAAAGTGTTTATATAATCTATAATCTATAATCTAAGTTGCAAAGATATATTCATTTAAAGCTCTCAGATGTATGCCCACAAACCAACAAGTGTAGTTCGCGCTTACAAATGCTGAATGTGTACTTACAAATAAAATCCAAACCTCAAATGAACATAAGCCCCACAACTTTTGCCGACCTTCCCTGAAACAGGGGTGACATTGGCAAAGTGAACCATTTTTTACAGTATGGGTGGTCAGCCTCATACCAACCTATAAGTCAAGGAATATGAATAATAAATTACATTTAAATATAAAAAAGAACAAAACCTTACAAAGAAATCTATACAAAAAAAGTCAAAAATTTCCTATGCAAAAAAAAAAAATGTAGCAAATGAATACACCAACATTAGAAATCAACATTGCAGATTAGCCGCCACTTCTTCCTGTCCTTGCATACTTCTTTCATTTCATCCAGAGTCATAACCTTTTTCATACAAGTCCTCCTTTTATTATGACTCTGGATATCCCATTCATTCGCTATTTCAGAGATTTGATCCTTCCATACTTTTCTCGGTCTTCCTCTACCACGACATCCATCTATTCTAGCAACATATACTTTCTTCGTCAATCTTTCATCACTCATTCTCTCCAAGTGCCCGAACCATCTTAACATACTTCTTTTAATCTTCACTTTCACACTTTCCCTTACACCACATTCTTCTCTTACAAAATCATTCCTCACCCTGTCACTTCGTTTTTTCCCAATCATACTTCTTAGATAGTCCATTTCTACTGTATGGACTTTACTAATTTCCCTTTCACTCACCGTCCAGGCTTCACTTCCATACATCAAGGTTGGCACTAGTATACCACCGTGCACCGCCAATCTAACATTTTTTGAGAGATTTTGGTTCCTGGCGATGCAAGCGGTCGCACCCAGTACACACCTGCCTTTCATTATTCTTCTTTCAAATTCACCGGCCATTCTTCCATCTTTTTCAAACTTACATCCCAAATATACAAACTCATTTACAACATCAACATTCATTCCATTAATTTTAAATTCATAATTCATATTTTCATCATCTCTTTCAAAAATCAAAACTTTCGTCTTTCTTGCATTCAACTTCAAATTATTACCTTTCAAAGCTTCGTTCAATCTAGAGAGCATCATTTGCAATTCCACTGCTGAATCAGATACAAGGACTGCATCATCCGCATACAGTAGAACGCTTACTTTGCTCTCTCCTATCATTAATCCACAATCATCAAGTCTAGCATCTCGAACACACTTGTCCATGACTATGTTAAATAGCCATGGGCTCATCACACATCCTTGCCTTACACCCTTAAAAACTTCAAACCATTCACTATACTCAACATCAATACGAATGCAGGCCATACTATTCTCATAGTTCGCATGCACCGCATTGAGTAGAGCTCCATTCACTCCGTATGCTTTCAAAACATCCCACAACATACCTCTGTCCACTGAGTCAAAAGCCCTTTCCAGATCCACAAAGGCCGTGAGTCGTATAAATGCAAACGCCGTCAACTCCTTACGGCTGACGCGATGATTTTGAGAAAAATAAACTTGTGTTTTGAACGCAATTTGGAACCAGTTGGAGATGACGGCGTTTGCACGAAATCATACTTTTTCAATTAAAATTACGAAGGATTAAGTGAGGTTTTCATCACATTGCACACAGCAAATGACTTGTTACACTACGCAGAATCACATTCAATAATTATCTCAAAAATCGTAAAATTTGGAGATGACGGCGTTTGCAGTTATAAGACTCATATATACAGATAAAATTAAATAAATTGTAATATGAAAAGTTCTAGAAGCGCTATACAATTTTTATATGAAAATCGGAGTAGTTCTCGATGTCTTCTCTAAAGTAGAAGTTGTTACAAGTTTATACGCTCGGGGCACAGAAAGCGTCTTTAATGAGCCCGGATGCGAGACACTCGTTTCGTCTCTTTTTTTCAAACTAGTTCAAATTATCCAGGAAGCAAATCATGATTTTTTTCGTTTTATTTCCATTTTGTTTCATTATCCAAAAGTCATTAGCATCATCGTCATTGATGCTGCGGGTGAAAAAGAGCTTTGGCCTCCTTCAGTAAACTTTGCCAACATTGTCCATACTGCATACCTACATTTAATCTGGGGTGAACTGCAATAAACGGCAAGAATGGACTCGGTATACAATTAAAATATAATGTTTTTATCGGCGGGTAAACGTCACACGTTTATGTGACTAGCGTCCTTGGCAACCAATAACAAAATATTTATTTTTGATTTTCCCTGGTAACCCAGCCGTGTGACGCCACACTTTTGCTGTCTACGGGATTTGAGCTGTGTCCATTGCACAGTTTTCGTTGTTATTGTTCTGATCCAAATACATTTTATTTTCTAAAAACACCAATAAAGTTTATATTTTTATCTAAAACAAAACCTATCGGTGTGAAAATGTTTTTCACATGTTGCTTTTCAACCTACCAATTTTAAATTCTACTTTTATTTTTTTCTTAATGGCAACACTAGTCTTTATTTGAAATTAGAACGCCAATACAAAAAGGATTCATGACGCTGCAATTCAAATTTAGAATATTTTCATCACAATTTTCAATTTTAATCCGAATACAAAATTTTATCGCCATTTTTTCTTGAAATCAAATTGTCAAAAATAAAAAAAACTGATATATTTTTAGTTTGGTGTCAAATGAAAGTTTTAGGGTCAAAAATAATAAGCAATATGCTCAAAAAGATAGGGATCATTATCGCTGGGGGTCTGTTGACAGATCAAGTGGTTAGAAATGTGGGAACGAAAAACTGTGAACGCCACTATGCTTTAAAGTACCCTTATGAAAACGGTTCCATGTTAGAACGAAACAGTGACAAAACGACACATAACGTAACGTTACATGATATACCGACACATGACAGAACGACACATGACAGAAAGACACATGACAGAACGACACATGACAGAACAACACATGACAGAATGACACATGACAGACCGACACATGACAGAAAGACACATGATAGAACGACACATGACAGAATGACACATGACAGACCGACACATGACAGAATGACATATGACAGAATGACACCTGACATAACGACACGTGACAGAATGACACATGACAGACCTACACATGACAGAATGACACATGACAGAAAGACACATGACAAAACATCACTATGATAGTACATCATATGACAAACATCACTATGACAAAACATCACAAGCCGAAACCGTTTCATGTGCCGTTTATGGTATGTTGTGTTTTAGGTAGGTATGGGATGTTTTGTCATGCTATGTACTTTCATTGTGTTGTTCTGTCGTGTGTCGTTCTTTTATGTGTCGTTTTGTCACTGTGCCGTTGTAACCTGTCAACGGTTTAAAGTACCCTTATGAAAACATCCCCATGTGGCTCTTGTATCTCTTCAAAGCTATCATAACACTCAAAAGAAGTATTCAATCTTATCTGCGTTTGTCAGATGCTAAAAATCTTTTAAAAAAAATAGCTGTAGCGTGTTGAAAAAAGTTTCTATTTTTGGAATGTTATTTGCTTGCATGAAAAAGATTATGACTGTCGACAAAATTAAAGAAATATGCAAGGAGCGAAAAAAATGGCGGTTGATCTGTAATGTTGGCAATCAAGGCTTTTAAATTTTATTCTATATTTTTTTCTCATTCATTGTTTGTTTTATACAGCTAAAAATACATACTATCATTATTTTTGCTTATAGATTGGTATGACTCTGACCGCCCATACTGTAAAAAAAGGTTCGCTTTACTACCAATGTCACCTCTGTATGAGGGAAGGTCGGAAAAAGTTGTAGGGCTTATGTTAATTTTACATTTAGGTTTTGTTTTGTTTGAACACACATGCAGTATGTATACCTAAGCGTGAACTTAAATGTGTCTGCATGTGGGCATGCATTTAATGTTAATACATCTTAGAAACCAGAATTATAAAAAATAGTTCACTATGTCATTGTCACCACTGTTTCAGGGAAGGTCAGGAAAAGTTGATGTGCATCTGACATTTGGGTTTTTATATTGTTTTTACACATGCGGCATGAGTAAACGTGAACATACACGTGTATGCTTATGGGCATGCATTCAATATGAATTTTAGTAAAGTGAAGTAAAATGAGTAATGGGGTAATGGATTGGTATGAGGCTTACCACCCATATAGAAAAAAATGGTTCACTTTGCCAAATTATCTTCTTCTAAAAAAATCATATCAATATACCTACGTGCAAAATACTTTTTTAAAGCTCGTCATTACGCAACTAAGCTACACACACAGTGCAACTTCTTGCCGCGTTATCCCCGAATCATGAATCCTTGTTTTTTTTATTTTTTGTTAACAAAGATGTCCAAAGAAAATATATTCTCTTTCTAAGAAAGTAAAAATAATTATTTCGCTCTGAAATATTATGAAAATTTAGACAAAAACGTTTATTTTATCTCTCAGCCGGCAAATATGTCAAAACTGAAATATTGCAGCTTGCGATCTAAGCTCCACACTTTGATGTTTCCCATTCAACTTTCTAAACATGTGAAACATATCTCGTCCCGCCTAGTGCTTGTTTGGCTTATCTACCATCTGATTCAAAGAGCACCTTTCAATGAAATTGTCTTAAGAATCACATTCTACACAATCTGAGCTCATACGAGTTCTGGCTCATAGTTAGTTCGAAATGTTACACCCAATATATTTTTTATAAACGATTTCTAAAAAACCTTTGAGGTGGCGACATGTGATGTAATTCGGCCAGGTTGCTATGGAAAAGACTAACAAATATGTTATAATTGGTTGCTAAAGACCGTAGAATCATAGTGTGACGTTTGCCAGTTGAGAAAAAAAAACTTTATTTAAATTAGAGCTACCTCTAGTATGCGTTTACTCATATTGTTGAGTGAATTTTAATTATTGACGTATAGGGATACTTAAACAGCGCCTCTTTTGAGCGTTGTAGTTTTGATACATTTTTGGTAAAACGCTAATCTATTTGCTTTGGAGTTGAGACAGCTGTTTGTGATCATACATCTTGCATTTATCCAGCTTTTACATATTTTACTAATCCCAGTAAACAGCGGCAATACTGAATTCCTTCACGTTTTTAGGGTGTACCCACATAAACATGTGTCGTAGAAGGATGCATGGCAATCATTTATTTTCAATTCAAAGTAATTTGGGGAATACAGAAACGGCGTTATTCACGCACATCAAATCCATGGCTCAACCGCCACCTAACATGAATTTTCAATACAAAAGAAACGATGATCCATCGATCAGCTATGGATAAAGTGTGTTGTGAATAACCCTGAAAGTCTCTACCCGAAAATAAACCATCTTCATGTAAAAATTAAACATTTTTTTTTTTTTCAATTGACAACTTCTCAGTCCGAACGATGGTTAAGTTTGTAGAATGCTTGCATGCCTTGCCAGTAGGTGAGGGCTCGATCTGTTTAAGAAATTATTTTCCATTTCGGAGTTTATTTCAAGCTTCAAATAAAAATATCGATAAGGTTCACTCAGATATAAACGCAAATAAGCTACGCATACAGTTTAATTTCTTGCCGTGATGTTCCCTAAGAGGTCGCATGTGGCGAATAAAACCTATTTTTTTCACATTTAAGGGGGCCGTACTTACGCAAACCACTTCAGTTGAAGTGAGGGTTTCTCACTGCATAGCTCAGTTGGTAGAGTGCTTGCATTCCATGCCGAGGGCTAGGGTTCGTTTTTCATTGAAGGGGATGGAATGATTTTTTACTTCAAACCCAAAATAAAATACCGGCAAGGCTTACTCAGACTTCGCAAGAAATGAGAACCAGCTTCCTCTCAAGTACACCGTTTTTACAGTATGAGTGGTCGGCCTTATCACAACTTCTTAGATAAAGCCTAATTATAAGAATTGTTCTGTCACCCCTGTCGCTAGGTCATCATAAAAAGCGGTGACTATTTTTTACAAGATGGCGGCTTCCCACGCCGGGTAAGGGCGCCGTGACGTCACAAGAGCAAGTTCATAAATAATCGTGTCGCAGGGCGTGTATATCGTTAACCAGAGACCTTTCAACCCCTTCATGTGTCGCTTACTTATCTCATGTCAGTTTAATAGTAGCAACAACCAAAAAACGATTAAGAAAAACAAGATTTTCGTTGTACAAATTACCTAATTAAAAATTCATGTTGTAAACATACTTCGTATCATATTTCAGTTATAGCCGACGAGTCAAGTCGCTATTCTTGACTAGCGTACCTATTTGGAACAGAATAAAGCATTTGACCATACCTTCGAGCCTGGTTCAACAGGTGCCATTGCATGCACACAAGCTTTTGCTTTCGCAAGAAGACAACTGGCCAGGCAAAATAGGTTGGTGAATTGCATTCCTCTTCACAAATCTATTTTATTTAAAAAAAAAATACATGGCGTATTATTCTGCTGCATTTGAACCAATGGACACAGCCGAAATTTGAAATAAAGACCTTTTTTTCTCGGCGGGCAAACGTCATAAGTCTACAAGAGTAGGGTTCATAGCCCCTTGAGGTATGACTGATCTATGGGAATGACATATAAAAACCAACCATCATTAATTGAATTGATTAGGATATTTTATAGAATGAAAAAAGTATTTTACTGACCGTGCAAAAGAGAAGAACGATTTTCTCTAAGTTTCGTCGGAGTCATATCCGACGTCCTCAGGAGACGTGTCTCTTCTACATAGGATATTTATTCAGTGAGCGTTATTTTTGTGTGAATCACACCTTAAGAGCCCTCTGCGAGCTTGAAAGTCATTACAGAATCCGCCAGTTCTCAATCAAGACCCAGTTGGTCTAAGGCTGGTTGGACTTTTTGTGACCAATCTTTGATAAAGGTTTATCAATTTTTCCATTTTCCAGTACACAAGCAAACATTGCTCATGTGAAATTACCTCTGATGGAAATAAGACAAACAAGCACTAAAGGGATGATAAATGCGTCAGTATAAAGTCGCTATGCTAACGTTGAAAATACTGGCCTAAGAGCATTCTACTTTTGGGCGCATGCTCACAATTTGTAATCAGATTGATTGTCAACTGTTAGGAAGTGTGTTCGTCGATTAAAAAACAAATAATTGTTATTTAACAGACGTTCATGTCACTCATTCAATCTAAGTTGATAGACAGAGCTCGAATCGTTGTGCACTGGAAAGAATATGTACAAACATACTTAGGCCCATTATTTTCAACGTTAGCAAAGCGACTTTACACTGAATGATAAAGACGCACTTATGCTAATTGTGTGGGTAGTTTTTTTATTAGTTTATAGTCAAATATGCTAAGGTTCAAAATACCGGGCCTTTAGTCAGTAGTGGACAAAGGACCTGTGGCACCAAACTCCAATAAACAAAAATAAAAAATAAGTGTGATTTCTCCCATCAAATTAAACATTTGTTGCATATAGGTACCAGTTGATAAACCATCACATTATTGTCCACTTCCGAGAAATATTTAACCGAGGTCCTTACCAAAATCAAGCAAACAAATCTGATGTGTCAATCAAATATTGATTGGAGATTGGTGCAACAGGCCCTAAACCTTTACATTATTTTCATACGTTTTCACTACCATTCGGTAATACAAAGTTCGGTAATCAATGCGAAACCTAAAACCACATCACAAAGCTATAGATTCCGACAGGTCGTTTTGTAATGATAATTTCAAAACGAACCAACTGTTCTACAATGAAAATTTTTTAAAATAGTTTTACATTTTAAAAAGCGCACGGACCTGCGTTATGTTAAAATGGCTAATGGCTGACATCGAGCATGCGTGATATTCGTCTCTTTTGAAACTTAAATTTTTAGCTTTCATAATTAAAAAACAATTTCATTATAGTTCCTTTCCTTTAGATGTTTCACTATAGTAGAAAAAAGTATTGTGTACCATTGCGCGTAAATAACCATTGTAGCACTCATGTTATAATATACTAGGAATTAAATAGCACTCATGTTACAATGGCGTTATGGCATTGATAACTATTTTACCTTTGAATTCTGAAATAGTTACTTGATACCTATTTCAGCCTTCTTTTATTTTAATGACTCAACCGTTGTCAACGCTGTCTACATACACTTTACAATGTAACTAACATAATCTCTTTATTGTTACATTACAGAAATTAAGATTAAATACACGTTACACCGCGCATGGCAGTGAGTTATGGCTCCTTCAGCTCGCAGACGGCAAACTGTTTCACAAATACAATTCGGCACGTCTAATTGCCGCCATTACATGTCCTTTATCTAATAAAGTGAATGGAATAAGCCTTTAATTAAGTCGGTATGCCGGCGGGACAAGATCATCTCGTGTCCGCCCGATAAGGATCAGATACAATTACTTGTAACTGTGCGTGGACTTGATTAATATCAGATACATGCAATCATCATTTTAAACAGATAATTAATAAACAAGTACTTTATGTCATACATACATAGCTGTGGCTCGATATTTTTTTAAGGTATCCTGTGCGGGAGACACCCTATATTTAAGAGACTCTAGGGGTCTATGAAACTTGTTGTAGTGCCGCAGAAGTGTTTACGAGCTTGGTCGTTCCTACAAAGCGCCAATACTCAAGCAAGACCCTGTTGCTGTGAGGCTGGAGGACCTTTAGTGACCGGTCTTTTGTAAAGGTTTTATGAATTTTTCAACGAAGAGCATATTTGAAAATATACATGGTATATTTTTTGTGCTCCGCCGGGATTCGAACCCACAACCTTTCATTTACGAGTCCGAAGTGTTGCCACTGGACTACGGATCGGTTCTGGTTCAATGTAAAGGAGGTTTTTTCATCTATATAAACAAACCATCATTGAGGTTTTAAGAGTATTTTTTTGATGCAAAAATGGTATTTATCTGTTGGTTGTTTTAGAGTTTACCGACCGCGTTGCTGAAAAATAGGGAATAGTAAAGTTTTTTTATTCAATCAGCACTAAACTTCACACGAACCATTCCTTTAATGTATTTTGCACGTTACCTGAATATTTTAATAAAATAGGTTAAACGGTTTACGAGTCCATGAGCAAGATACATGATTCTATTTTATATACTAGTATTTAAATGTGCCAGTAAACTACTTTGGGATCAGATACAAATACTTACATACTTGTCACTGCTTGTGAACTGAATTAGGATCAGATACAACCATCATAACTGTTTCTAAAATCTTTCTATATACTTGGTAAAAAAATTTGGTACGCTTAAACTCAACCCTATGTATGGAAGTTAACACAGTGCCTCCAATAAAATCATTTCAGTTTTCCTTAAGTTTGACTTCAAACGTTAAGTATAGTTGATCAATGAATCATCTTTTTTTATATAAGGAAAATTCACGTTAAATGGCGGTTGAGCCATGGTTTTGCTGTTTGTGAATAAAAACGTTAGAGTACTACAAACTTATTGAATTAATGAAAAAATCTTTTAATAAGTATGTATGTAAGATTAAACTTTCAACGAAAGGTTCTATAATATATCTATAATCTAAGTTGCAGAGATATATTAACATTTAAGGCTCTCAAATGCATACCTACAAACAAACACATGTAGTTCGCGTTTACAAATGCTGAATGTGTACTTACAAATAAAATCCAAATATCAAATGAACATAAGCCCTACCTACAACTTTTGCTGACCTTCCCTGACACAGGGGTGACATTGGCAAAGTGAACCATTTTTTACAGTATGGGTGGTCAGCCTCATACCAACCTTTAAGTCAAGAAAGGTTCATTCAATAAAATCCATGCATGAAAAATAATTAATTAATAAAATAGAATACTGTCTGATTTCACATGACACGGTAATAAATCTAAGGAAAAAGAAGCTAAAAACAAACAGACTTTGCCCACTCCCCAATTGTTCTCTTCAAACATGCAGGTACCTACAATATTTGTGGGGTTTTTTGCGTAAAAGGAGGAAGGTTAGTAACGACTTTGTTTTTGAGAAAGAGGAAAATAACAGACCTGTATTTTTCGAATTTCACTTGATACGCGTATTTTTTTACCATATTCTGCTTTTTCAGCAGTCTTATCGATTGAGTTTCGATCTCTTAAAATTACGTTGATAAACATGTAGTTTATGATATACACATACCAAGCTAGGACGAGCCAGTATTTCAGGCATGGATAGGATAGGTATGACGTTGACCACCCATACTGTAAAAAATGGTTCACTTTGCCAATGTCACCCCTGTTTCAGGTAAGGTCGGCAGGAGTGGCAGGGCTTATGTTCACTTGAAATTGGGTTTCTATATTTAGGTCCACATGCGGCATGTGTGAGCGCGAAATTATGCGTGTCTGCTTGTGTGCATTTAATATGAATCTCAAATGATACATATCTTTGCAACTCTGATTTAGACTGAGATATGCAACTTATGGCTATTTTCCGGTTCTTGAAAGACCTGACATGAATTAATTGTTGAAGCATGGAGAAAAAGACCGAAGAAAGAATGCGGATTGATAAAATAATCGATATTACAAAAAACTGAAATTTGCAGAGTGAGCAAAAGTGAAGAGCCAGTATGAAGAGATGTTTTTTTTTTTTATGAAATCCGGCGCGGGAGACTCCCTAGATTCAAGAGACTCTAGGGGTCTATGACACTTGTTGTAGTGCCGCAGAGGTGTACAAGCTTGGTCGTCGCTACACAGCGCCAATACTCAAGCAAGACCCAGTTGCTGTAAGGCTGGATTGACCTTTGGTGACCGTTCATTGGTAAAGGTTTATGAATTTTTCAACCCAGCGAAGAGCAAATTTGAAAATATAAATGGTATATTTTTTGTGCTTCGCCGGGATTCAAACCCACAACCTTCCATTCAGAGTCCGAAGTGTTACCCACTAGACTACAGACCGGTCAAGTACCTACATCTAGAGACACAGACACACTCACACAAGTAAAAATACACAGACACACAATCACATATTCGTAACACTAATAGAAATTTTACAGGATCACATGTTTTCAACCCGTTTTTTGCAGATCAGAGCTCTTTTTCGGAGTCAATCAAGGATTGGAAGAATCATAGATTAGTGATACCAATCCCAGTTAAATTTCACCAGGATGTCATATTATACCAATCCCAATGAAATGTTACGAATGTATAATTTTGTGTCTTTGTATGTTTACTTATGACTGTGTCTGTGTGTTTTTACTTACTTGTACGTGTGTGTCTGTAGATGCAAGTATTTGGATGGTTGTAGGTACTAGTGTTAGCTCGAAGCTTCTCATTGAGAAGATTCTGGCATGGTTTGGTGTACGCCAGAGTAGCCTTTATTCACCTATAAATACAGATCGCAGTGCTTTGAAGGGGAATTAGGCAACAAGACCAGGAAACAGGAATCTCACCAGGATGTTATTGTTTTGCAGACATGAGCCGCTGCTCGGCCAGTTCCCTGATGGCAAACAGCGGAGACTCTGGACTTCCTCGCTGTGGACCTGCCCACCGTGTGTTTTTGCATCTCCAGAAGAAACCAGGGAAGGATCTTGGGCTCATCCTCAAAGGTAAGTGGTACACAGACTTTAATAAACTCAAAAACAATGAACGAATCAAGGACTTTCATGTTTCTTTGATGCAAACATGTTGATGATGATGATAATTTCATATAACGCCATTTTGTGAATATTGTCCCTCCAAGGGCGCTTGCTGTGCAATAGCCGTGAAGTAGTGTGTCTTGAGGGATGTTTTTGAGGTTTTCCCTGGATTTCGATGCTCGCACATCCAATGGCAGCTGGTTCCACGAATAGGGACCCGCAATAGCAAACACACGATTGCTGAACACAGTGCTTAATCTCCTAGTTGGCTCGCTCACCAACGTTTTGGAGCCCCTCTCTGTCTTGCACAGCGTCAGTCCTCTCTCCTTGCATATCCGTTGGGTGCACTAGTTCCTGCAAGTACTCCGACGCCATTCCTTGCAGAGCGTTGAACACCATGAGGTTCAGTTTAAAGTGAATTCTCTGACGAATTTTCAGCCAGTGGAGTGCTTGCAGAAGTGGCGTGATGTGGCAGTACCTGTTTTGCCCGCATATCAGGCGTGCACCGGCATTCAGTACTGACTGCAGTCTCTTCAGCTGACATAGTGGTTGTGCAATGTGCAGCATAGATGGCATTGCAGAAGTCCACCTTGGGCACAACAAAGGCATTGACAAGCGCTTTCATAGCCTCTAGTGGGAGACAACTCTTGATTTACTTGAGCTGCTGGTGCTTATTAATTAAGTTGCTTGGTATTTTAGTTTCGGGTTTTAACCGTGGTCCATAGTTTATTTCTTCTTTTGCGTACGTTTCGTTACTTTTGTGTATAGTTTCTTCGGAGCTGTGCTCTTCTTTTTTATTCAAATTGATTTAAGTTATTTTTAGGTTATTTGACATTGCATATTTCGACATTGCATACCTACTTCGTTTCAAAAAGTATAACAAAGAACAAATCAAGGGCTTTGAACACCTTCAGACAAAAAAACAACAAAAGATATTGAACTAATCTTTAAAGGGAATTAGTACACCGACTTTGTTAATAATAATAATAATAAAATCTTGTACTCCAGCCTGGTGCAATACGTGACCAGCCATATAAAAATAAACAAAAACATTGATCGAAAAAAACATATAAAAAAATAGAAACAGATGACATGCGTGGAGATGAAGAATGCCTTGTGGCTGAAAAACCTATGCTAACGGTTTAACAAAAGCATCAAATCCCTGTTGTGAGCTGCAGCATCTCAGTCTCAATTAAGTTGGGAAACAAAGAACGAATCAATTTTCACACACAAAAAGCAAAAAAGAAAGATTTTATTGCGGCTCGGGGCGTCTATAAAAGTGTTTGACTTATTTGCGTCCGTCCGAGTCTGTCACCCGTTCCCTCTCTAGGTGTATTAAAATAATGATGTCTCCGGCTTATGATGACTTAAGTGTGACTAATGAGATCTGAGCCAGACTTGAGCGTGATATGAGTCCTGTCCAATACCTACAGTAAACAGGCCCGGCTCAACACCTCTGGGAGCCCTGGTGCAGGGAAAAGCTTGGGGACCCCGTTATACTTACCCCCACCCTCCTTAACCCGTATTTTTTTCACAACGCAAAAGATGCATATATCTTTTACACTTAAAAAAATGTAGAAATGTTCTCTATGCAATACTTTTTAGCCTCTGGGGGGCCCCAAGGTCGCGTATGCCTCATAAGACTTGAGCCCTAGCCCTAAAGATATTTTTGTTATAATGACTTACTTGACTTATAGGTCGGTATGAGGCTGACCACCCATACTGTAAAAAATTGGTTCACTTTGTCAATGTCACCCCTGTTTCAGGGAATGTCGGCAAGAGTTGCAGGGCGTATGTTCATTTGAGATTGGGTTTTTATATTGTAGGTCCACATGCGGGTGGTCATCCGACCATGTAGGTCGAAAACGTTTGTAAATTATAATTCAAATAAATCAATATCGTGTGTGAAAAGAAAACAACATTTAAAACAGAAATTAGTTTTTAAAAAAAAACATAAAATCAATATCTATCAAGTCTGTAATCGGGGGGCTCTTAGTCACAAAGACCTGACCGCTGAAAAAAAAGCGCTTTTTTTGCCCTCTGGGGCCCTCCTGGGCTTGGGGCCCTAGTTCGGTCGCACCGCTCGAACCACACTTAATAATCCGGGCCTGACAGTAAAGCAGATATGAACACATGCAAGATGTGTTCTAACAGATATATATTTTTTCTATATATAAAATATAGATACTTCTTACATCAAACTTTGCTATTTTTATTCTTCTAATAAGTGCAAGTAATTATAGCAACTAAGCTGCACATATAGTGTAACTTCTTACCGCGTTATACCCGAAGGGTTTCGCGAATGGAACCTTTTTTTTACAGGTAAGGGGGCCGGCCTCACGCCAACCACTTCAGTTGAAGTGGGCGTTTCCCAACTCCCGAGGGGGCTGGTACACATTTCTTGTGAAGGCTAAGTAAGCCTTGCCGGAATTTTATTTTGGGGCTTGCAATAAACACCGAAACGGCAAATCATTTCTGACACCCTCGGCGGGATTCGAACGCGAGCTCACTGCATGGAATGTAAGCACTCTACCAACTGAGCTATCGACCGGACAATATAATATAGGATGATTTATTTGTTGAGCGCTGTTTCGTGTGAATCACACCTCAAGAGCGAACTGTTCGTCGCTGTAGAAAGCGACAATTTCCAAGCAAGACCCTGTTACTGTAAGGCTGTATCTACTTTTGGTGATCGGTCTTTGGTAGGGCGTAATTTTTCAACCCAGCGAAGAGCATATTTGAAAATATAAATGGTACATTTTTCCTGCTCCGCCAGGAATCGAACCCACAGTCTTCCATTTACGAGTCCGAAGCGGACCGGACACTATGTAAGATTGCACCAATTGTAACAATTGTTAGCGCGGGCCTGGCGGGTAAAGACGACAGACTTTGACTAGCATGATTGAAATCAAAACAACGCTGTTTCGAATCCCATTGGGCCCATTTGAGATAACTTTGATTCTGATTCAGAAGATTTAATTGGCTCTTTATTAATTTTTATTTTCAGGCTTTTTTGGCAAGATCCAGATGCTTGAAATTGTCCTTTCAAGTTATGACCGTTGTTCATTGCTGTTTTTTCTTATTTATTTCTCTTACTCACGTTTCGTTACTATACTCTGAGTAACTTCTTCGAAACTCTCAAGAAACTAGCAGAAAGCGCCCGTCGAGAAAAAATCTAATTTCGATTTTTTGTCGAGCTCAATTAAAATAAAAATAAAAATTCAAATAAATTTAAGCTATGTATCCATAGAGCTACTACAGATATCAGTCTAAAATAGATTTTTAATATTAACTATTTTTTATTGCATTTTCATTAAAAAACATGAAAATAAAAAGCGTAACACACCATTTAACAGCTTCTATCAATTGAATTCGATCCGGCAGTCGATTTTCATTTAGATCCGAGCAGATAACAACGCTGAATGATCTGCCGACAGACATAAAACCCGTCAATGGATGCTCCTTTAATTGCTGTCACTTAGAGCTGGAAGAAAAGATGATGACGACGAGGCGTCCCCTCCCCCTCTCTCCCCCGCCGATGAGGAGCAGCCCCACCCACTCCAAAAAGCTAAATTTACCTCCTGCAAGTTCTGGCCACGAACCAATCTGCCTCGCATGCTGGCAGAGAGTCGGGAAAACAGTCTGCGTGGAAAGCGAACCCAAGCACTCGTTACAAAAAGTGAAAACTGACGGTGGTGAACTAAAAAACAGAGACACTTGTGGATTTAAAACAGAGACACTTGTGGAGTTAAAACATAGTCACTTGTGAAGCTTAAACAGAGTCATTTGAACAGTCAAAACAGAGTTAGTTCTATAGTAAAGAACGGAGCGATGTAAACAGTAAAAACAGAGTCAGTAGAATGTTAAGAATAACGCCAGTTGCAAAGTGATTTTTTTTACAAGCATTGTTGGTTGTAAAGTAATAGACGGAGTGGTTTGGAGTAAAACCAGAGTCAGTGGAAAGTGATGAACAAAGCTACTTGTGAAGGGGAAATATAAGTCAGTTATGGAATTAAAAGAGAGTTATTTAAAGAGTGAATAACACAGGGGTGGAGTGAAAAAAGGAATCGTGAAAATGGAAAACCTGTGACAGTTTCGTGGTGAAAAATAGAGTCAGTGAAAAGGCATAACAAAGTCAAATGGAAAGTGAACAGTTCCTCATTACGTTGAAAATCATGGTCGGTTGTGGAGGGAAAACTGAATCAGTTGTGCAGTAAAAGCGGTTACTTGGATAGTGAAAATCAGAGTGAGTGGTGCTGTGTAAAACAGGGTCAGTTGTGGGGTAAATAAATCAAAAAGTGACTCTGTGAAACGATGAAGTCTGCGACGGACTCTGATTCGTTTGATGTACAAAACTGGAGTCAAGTGTCACGTGTGTGCGCGTTGAAACAAGATTAAAGAATTGTAATTCTGTGAAATGCTGAAATCAGCAGACTGTGTAATTGGTACCTACAACTTGCGATTCACCTTGGTTGTTTTGCAGTGTCGTAAACACGCCGTGCCATAATTGTTAGAGAGCGAATAACATATTTGAAGATACGCATGTGCGAATAACAAATTTAAAGTTACACATGAACGAAAAGATCACATGAAGTTACACATAAACAAAAGAAAAACTTAATGTTGTGCTCCGAAAAACTTAATGTTAACACATGTTGAAATATCAAAATTGAAGATAAGCATGTGCAAAAAACAATTTTAAATGTGTGAACAGGGATAATAATTCATTGGAAGAATCAAGTTGAATTTATACAAGTCTGAATATAAAATTGAAAGATACGCATGTGCGACTAAATAACTTAAACTAAATATGAACGAAAAACAAATTTTAAGATGCTTGTGTTTGAAAAACAAATTTTAATACATACATGTACAAACAAAAATAGATGCGCATGAATGAAAAACAACTGTAAATGTACGCATGTACGACAAAATAACTAATGCTACATACATATGAACGAAAAATTAATTTAAAGATACACGGGTGCGAAAATTAATTATCAAGATATACATTATACATGAATGAAAAACAAATTTAAAGATACGCATGTGCAAAAAACTATTTTTATGATATAAATGTGTGAATAACAAATTTGAAGACACGCATGTCTGATGCGTGCCGAGCTTTGACAATGTTTTCCTCATTCAAGTTCCCCACGTTGAGGCTGCGAAATACAAAAAATGATTCGCAAAATGAAAACAACAATCAACAGACGAAGACAAGTCTCATACGGAGTAAACCGCCGAAGACGCCGGTTTTGGGAGGGAATCGCATCAAACGACATCAGAGACGTAAGAATTTCTTTTTTTGTTTTATTCCCATTTTGGTAATTCTCACTTTACCAATGTCAGCCCTGTTTCAGAGAAGGCCGGCAGAAGTTGCAGGGTTTATGACTTATGTTCACTTGAGGTTTGGATTGTAATTTGTAAATACACATGCAGCTTTGTAAGCGCCTGCTTACACGTATCTATTTGTGGGCATGCATTTAATATAATATATAGATTATAAACAATGCAAAAAAGAGTTCAACAGATAGAATTAATACCCACATAATGACTAGAGAGTTTTTTAATATTTACATAGGTGAATTAATATCAATTTTGATTTTATTAATTGTACATTGAAGCTTTCACGGCCGATTTTGTTGACATAACAATCACTTTTTTCGGGCTATGTAGCCGTGGTCTGGTTGATTCTTTCCGGACAGTTTCGCCCATTGCTCCGATGGGCATTATCAGCGGTTGGCCAGTCGCTGTGATCTTCTTTGATTTTATTTTTTCGTGTAGGTATATATTTTTTTGATTATGAGAATACTCGTGCGTTTGAGTAATAAGTACTTGATTTACTAAACAAACCTTTTCTTTTTGGGTACACAAATTTTCAATAAAAAATTATAAATATTCGTTTCGTTTAAACCGCATTGCTCACATCGTAGATCGCATTAAAAATGTTTTATTGTACTTTCAATTTCAGTTGAAATTGATATATGAACCACAAAGAAAATTTGCAACGTAGATCATAGATTAGGTATTATAGATGTCACAATTTGTAGCCTTGAAGTCGAACCCACGCCTTCCGCTCTGAAAGCAGAATCCCTGTCGGCAGTGATTAATAATGCTTTCACTTCCAAGAGCATATAATTCTCGTACTACATCCGAAAAACTGAATTTAATTGCATAGTTTTTTTTTAGTTTTTCCTTTTTTAGTGATTGTTTGTTTGTATGCGGCTGTCCACCCATGCTGTAAAAATGGTTCACTTTGCCAATGTCACCCCTGTTTTAGGGAAGGACGGCAAGAGTTGCAGGGTGTATGTCCATTTGAGATTTGGTTTTTTATGTTGTAGGTTCACATGCGTCGTGTGCGAGCGCGAACTTGTACGTGTCTGTTTGTGAAAATGCATGTAATGTGAATCTCCAATGTAACATATCTTTGCAACTTAGATTAGATTAGATATAATTAAATGAGATTAAAATATAGTTGTGTTCCTTGAGTAATAAGTTGGTATGAGGCTGACTACACATACTGTAAAAAATGTTTCAACGGCAAACTGTCATAAAAGGCGCTACATAAATCATGTCTATCCATATCCAGAGTCATAATAAAAGGAGAGCTTGTATGTATGAAGAAGGTTATGACTCTGGATGAAATGAAAGAAGTATGTAAGGACAGTAAGAAATGGCGGTCGATCTGTAATGTTGGCGTCATAGATAAAAGAATAATGGTTGGCGGCTAGGGCTAGGGTTTTTAATTAATTTTTAAATTAGAATTTGGGATTTGTAATTGATTTGATAATTTATTTATTAATATTTGTGAATTATGTTCCATATCATGTAGATTATAGAGTATAGACCACCATCATTAATAACAAAATCATTCTCTTTTGTTCGAGCTTTCGATTTGATATAAAACCGCTACAAAGCGCAAAGTAAATATTTCCAAGTGGCCACAGTGGATGTTAGTCTGATCAGCCCATTGACCGATGATATCTGTGGACTAGAAATTATTTTAATGAAAATGTATATCATATTATATCTGTCCAACTTACTTACGAAAATGGTCCTTAGTAAGAAAGAAAACAAAGAACTTCACAGTTGGATTTCCGTGTGTACAAAGAAACTCGGGCGAATGTAAAAAGGTGTCTAGAAAGTTGGCAACATTGCAAATTAATGGATGCCCGAACCAGTCCGAACACAGCACGCACGCGCTGTAAATCTTGTGATCGCTGAAATTGACGAATTTTAAAGGAAAAAGACATTATTTTAAGACAGTATGGCATACGTGTTATAATTGGGTGTTGAAACACAAAATGGAGAATGCAAGAAAACATAGGATTTGAAAGAAGGAAAACATAGGACGTTTGACAGGACTGAAGATCAATGTGTTCTATAGTATGTATCAATGCAGTACGTTAGTTTCTGCTCCTCTATGTTAACTTCTCAATGAGATACTGAAGCATCTAATCTAATCTAAGTTGCAAAGATATGTAACATTGGGGATTCACATTACATGCATTCTCACAAGCAGACACGTACATAGGTACAAGTTCGCGCTTTCGTATGCCGTATGTGAATCTACAACATAAAAATCAAATCTCAAATGGACATACACCCTGCAACTCCTGCCGACCTTCCCTGAAGCAGGGGTGACATTGGCAAAGTGAACCATTTTCTACAGCCGCATACCAACCTATCCTTCCTCCAAAAGTCGTTGAAAGAGTATTGGTCTTTTTTGTCAGTATCCATGTTTCAGACGTGTTTTAACTGAATCTATTTCACAGGTAAGAATATGGCGTTTGACATGACTAAGACTAATGTCTTCTTTAGTATGTATCAACGCAGTAAATTAGTTTCTGCTCCTCTATGTTATTACTCAATGGATCAGCTCAACACGTGAACGTATTTTTAGACCAAAAGCTTCGTCTAGCGCGGTAGACATTTACATAAAATATACCCCAAGTATAAAGCTTTACGTTAACTTGCCTCACCAAAAATATAAAGAAACCAAAACGCTTTATGTACACGCTGTTTTGATATCCATACATTGTTTGGTTAACGCTCTCGGTGAGTTTAAACGTACTCTAGATATGGGAGACAAGTCTGTTGGGAATGACTCAAAACTCTTCTAGGAACTCGGCAATAATTAGGAACAGAACAGTTCCACAACAAATCGGTCACTGACAACCCGTCCATAGACAGCTCAGCCATGGACGAATTTGTCACACGAAAGTTCGTCATCACAACTTTTCGGTGAACGACGTTTTGGTCGTAAAGGAGGACATTATAGGGACGGAGTGATCAGATTGAGGAGATTGTGAAAGAATCGGATATACAAGGTGAATGTAAAAGAAGAAAATGTATGAAAAAGGTGATGGATACGAATGAATTGAAAGAGGTACTACGTAAGGATAGGAAGAAATGGAGGCAGCTCTGCAGAGGTTTTTGAAACCCTTATCGGAACGGTGACAGATTTACAGTTACAGGTCACATCGATCACTGACAATTCAGTCACACGACAGTTCATCTTCATGACTTTTCGTTTAACGACGTTTCGGTCACATACTTACATTATGGTCCACAGACAGCTCGTGTACATATAGTGTAACATCTTGCCGAGATCTCCCCGAAGGAGTCGCATGTGGCGAGTGTATAGCCTACTTATTTTTACAGTTAAGGGGTGTTTTTAAGGCGGCCTTTCGCCAACCACTTCAGCTGCAGTAGGGGTTTCCCAGCTCCCGAGGGCGAGCTGGGAAATTTCAGAAAAATATAATCGATTGAAACTACAGTGATTGCAAAGGTTTTGTGGAGAGAAAATTTTCTGTGATGGAGCTTTCTGAGGACCTATATTATATGTGACCGAAATTTCGTTGACCGATAAGTCATGTGGACGAACTGACTTGTAACCAAATTGTCTGTGACCGATGTGTCTATGGACGAGTTTTCTGTGGAAATAAATGTCGTTGATCGAAAATTCGTGTGGACGAACTGTTGAGTGACCGATTTGTCAATCAACGAGCCGTCTGTGGGCTAGTTATCTTTGACCGATTTGTCATGACACGGGACAAAGCATAGAAGAGATAATATTATAATCATTGTGAAAGTTTGTTGACTGTTCTGAGCTTTCATTCATCATTATATACAGACATTTCATCACAAAACAAATATATTCGCGTGATGATAAATCGGTCAAAGACAGTTCGTCCACACGACTTTTCGATCAACGACACTTCGGAACGCACAATATAGTAATTCCACAGACAGCTCCATCACAGAAAACTTTCCCTCCAAAAAACCTTAACTAAATCTAATCTAAATCTAAACTGCAAAGATATGTATCATTTGAGATTCTTATTAAATGCATTTCCACAAGCAGACATGCATAATTTCGCGCTTACACATGCCGCATGTGGGCCTATGTACAATATTAAAAACCCAACTCTCAAATGAACATAAGCCCTGCAACTCTTGCCGACCTTCCCTGAAGCAGGGGTGACATTGGCAAAGTGTAATTGTAATTAATTAATAACAATTAATGATAATAAATAATAACAATTAATAACAATTAGTGTAATTTGTAATTAATTCTTTAGTTTTGTGATGGAGCAATGTCACCCCTGTTTCAACGAAAGGCGGCAGGAGTTGCAAGGTGTATGTTCATGTGAAGTTTGGTTTATTATGTAAGTACACGCGCAGAATGTGTAAGCGCATACTTACACGTGTCTTCTTTGTGGGTATGCATTAAATATCAACCTTTAATATCAATATGTATTTTTAACTTAGATTATAGATTACGTATTTAAATATTAAAATTCTATCCTAAATAAAACGGGGCATTGAATATATTTTCAAACAGGCAACTTATCGAATGTGAACCATTTTAATATGGTCGATATGGAGCATGATTAATCACCCTATAAATCTATTTGCAATCATTAAACACTTCTCCGCACCGCTGAGAGGAAAACTTTATTCTCATCTGTCACGTTTTCTTTGGAAACTTTTATAACCAGATCTTTAATTTGTGGGTTTTATTAAGAAAAAAATGTTACAGTATACAGTTTAATATCGAATAAGTGCTGATTCACTGATTTGAGAAATCGTGTACACAGCATTTTATTGGATATAACTTCTCATAGTAAATGAATTCATAAGAAGAAAGTGCTTATGAAGAACTTCTAAATTACAGGACTTACACTCTTTTTTTAGCGTTCTCTGTCGTTGAAAATATCCATGTTAGCTTAATATGTCACTTATTCTATTTTACCTTGAAGGTATCGAATCATCTAGATTCTAGATGCTACAAGTATTCATTTAAAAACCATAAAAAGGCATCAAACATTATTTTAAAATAAATCGAAGATATTTTTTTTACTTAAAACGAACATGAACATGTATGTCAGCATGCATGCCCGGATTAATCTCTCTGGGCGCCCTGGTGTGGGGAAAAGCTCAGGCCCCCCTCTCAATGAAAATTACCCCCCCCCCCCCATCCTTCCGTCCTATTTTTTCCACATTGCCAAAGATACATTGCCATATCTTTTCCGAAAAAAGTATAATGGAATGCTTAATTTCCTTTTTCTCTAAGAAATAAATGTGAATTAAAAATATGTCTTTTCTATTGAATTCCTAAAAAATAAATGGATTTTCACTATATTAACAACAACAAAAATCTTTGAAAATATATTGAAATGTTTTTTATGCAATCTTTTTTAGCCTTTGGTGGACCCCTTGGGAACATATGCCTCATAAGAATTAAGCCCCAAAGATATTTGTGTTGTAATGCATTCAAACCAATTGATGTTGAGTCTGTACGGATAAGAAGAAATGGAAGCTTCTCTGCAGAGGTTCTGACCACCCCTAGCAAAATGGCGACAGAGTTATAGTTACTGTAATTACTGAAAAAAATATATACATGTTTTTTTGACCCTTTTGGGGCCCCTTTGGGCGTAGGGGCCCTGGTTCAGTTATACCCCTCGAACCGCCCTTAATCTGGGCCTATGACAATACGTATATTGTATGTTATTTGTAAGAACACAGTGGACAGTGGCCGGTTAGTTTTGCTTCCTTCCGCCATCAAGATTTATTAACGTAATTAATATCTGATTTCCGTTTAAAATAAATCATACAAAAATCCTGAAAATCTAGCTTCTGGAAAGTTCTCTGTAATTCACTTCAATTCCCTTATGAATATTATATTCGGATATTTATAAGACTTTTTTCAGCTAAAAAAATGTGTAAGTGCACGAAGGCATTATCATCTTCCAAAGGCAGTGCCTTGTTGTGCTAGCCATCGGCTGTCTCTTTTGGTTGCCATCCTCTTAAGCTGCATATAGAAAGATACGTCCAAGATTTTGATCGAAGGGGTCACATGGGGCGAGTGGAACCAATTTATTTTTACAGTTAATGGTAGCAGCCTTACGTCAACCACTTTAGTTGAAGTGGTTTCCCAGAGACCGAGGGGGCTGGTACTTATTTATTGTGAAGGCTAAACCTTGCTAATATTTTATTTTGGGTTTAAAATAAACACTGAAACGGGAAATCATTTCTGACATCCTCGGTGTGATTCGAACCCGAGCACTCCGCATGCAATGCAAGCACTCAACCAACTGAGCCATCTACCGGACTAACACGGTTTTAATTACTTGCTCAGGTTCTATAACGACGAAAAAGCTTGCAGAGGGCTCTTGAGGTGTGATTCACACAAAAACAACGCTCACCAAATAAATAATCCTAATATTATTATTATTATTATCAATTGGCAGAAGCACATCACTTGAAATGCATTGATCGAACAGAGCTCATCTGAAATAGAACACTTTCCGTGTTCTTTATCTGGTTAGTGTTATGCGGTCTGTGTTCTACCAGGGCCCAATTAGTGAGAACCAAGTATGCATGTAGATTGTAGGTATATTGTCGTCAGCCTCATGCCAACTAAATTTAAAACACTTTGGTGAGATTCCTCGGAGGGAGGGGCGACAATTAATGTGGCATCCGAGCGAGGAAGCTGTGGGATTGATGGGGAACAAAAGTGTGAGGGAATGTGAGACTAGAGTGTGAGAACATGTGGAACAAAGTGAAGGAGAGTGCGAGTGAAAGAAAATGTGATACAGAAAGGTACTTGGATGAGGAAATGAAAACACCAACAGAGGAGAGATATCATACAAAAAAAAACGTATACACGAGTATGTTTATTTTTTAAATATTGTTAAGAATGTATGAGTTTATGTCCTTTACTTCCTACTTATTAGTATATACATATATGTGTGTCTAGACGTAAGTATTTGGATGGTTGGTTGTACCTGCTCGTGTTTATTCGAAGTTTCTGCTTGAGACTTTTCTGGCATGGTCTGGTATATGCTAGAATAACCTTTAGTCACCTATCAATACGGATTTCAATGCTTTGGAGGCAACAATAATATTTTTTGTCATGGACACTCAGAAATTTTTATCTCTTAAAAATAAATAAAACTAACTGTTCTTTGCTAAATGTTTAGTCACAAAACACAAAAATCAAGTTCATTTGAAGAAATAGAGTGTGGGAGATGTTGTTTCTGTGAATTTATACCGGTTTGTTTTGGTGTTACAAATAAATGTCACTTTGAGGTTATGTTACATGCTTATGACAAGATTTTATTTAAAAAAAAATCCAAAAGTGATGTCGTAAAGCGCCGTAGAAGAAAGATTGCATGAGCATTAGACTGAGTGGTGGCGTATCTGGCCCCAGAGGTGCGCTGGCAGGAACCCTAGGGAGCCCAAGAGTACAAGTAATCTGGAGATGAACGACAATGGCGAGAGGCAGATGTCAGCGCGGGTTATCGGGAGCACATCGGGAGGTCCTGACGTCAGCGCCATCAGCCCCACCTGCTTGGAGACACCCCAAGATACCGCACTTAGAGGAGAGGACAACACCACACCACACCACATTACTTCATTTTTAAAATTATTTTAAATATTATTATTTTTTTATTATTATTTTTTTTTTAAATTTGACATAAGTAGATACCTATTCAATTTAATTTTGTTATAATATTTTTATTGTTTGATTTATTGTTATTTTTATTATTTTTTATTCTTTGACTGTTATTCACTAGTTTGGCTACCATCTAAGTTATTTTATATGAGAGATAGTCATGCGAAGGCGCACTGGGGCTGACAATCCCGGTCGCCGTACTGTTGGAGGAGTGTCGGATGGCCCCTGCAGGGTTGCCAAAAGCTTTGCCAGGTACAGTGGGAAACCACTGTGGCCTGGTAAAAGCAGACGTAAGAAAGGAGATGAATGGATTATTGCTACTTTGAATGTAAGAGGTATGAAAAATAAGGAAGAAGAACTATTGAAAGAGATGAATGAGAGAAAAATTAAAATTTTATGTGTGACCGAAACTAAAATGAAAGGTGAAGGAGAGAAAGTTATGAGTAATGGAAATTTGTTCATTTACTCAGGTGTGAAAGATGGATGTCCTAGACAGGGTGTTGGTGTGATTTTTAGTGAATGTGTGAAGAGCTATATCAGGAATTATGAATGGATCTCCCCTAGGATTCTCCTAGTAAGGATCAAGTACGATAGAACGAATTTTCTACTGATAGCATGCTATGCGCCAGTAGATTCAGAATGTATGGAGATTAAGAATGAATTCTGGGATATGCTTGACGATAAAATCAGAATGAAAGACAAAGAAGAAAAGGTGATTCTGCTTGGTGACATGAACGGATGGGTGGGTAGAAGAAAGGAAGAGTATGAAAGGGTAATAGGACCAAACGGAAGGGGTGTCATCAATGGCAGTGGGAGACGGCTTGTTGACGTGTGTGTGGAGCATGGTATGTTTGTATCAAATACTTGGTATAAGCATAAAGACGTGCACACATACACGTGGTATGGGCCAAATACTCGCACAGTCATTGACTACATATGTATGGAAGAATGTATGAGAGGTGCCATAAGAGATGTCAGAGTCTACCAAGGTATATCCGTGGGCTCAGACCATCATCTCTTGTGTGCAAAAGTAATGATAGGCGAAGTAAAAGATAGGAAAAGAACGAAAGTGATTAAGATGAAAAGAGTGAAAGTGGAAAAATTAGATGATGAAAATGTCAGGAATGATTTTGAAGCTGAAATAAGCCAGGTTTTGAAATCGGATGAATGCAAGGAACTTGTGAAGAATGCATGTGTAGAAAAAATGTGGAAAACATTTAAAACATGTTTGGTCGAAAGCGCAAAGAGAGTATGCGGTGAAGTTACGATTGGGCATAGAAAAGGCAATGAATGGTGGAATGATAGGGTTAAACAAGCAGTGAAAGAGAAGAAAGAGAGTTATTTAAAATGGATTAATGACAGAAAGAATAATATGTTAGAGACTGAATACAAGGCGAAAAAATGGCTAGCGAAGAATGAAGTTCAAATGAGTAAGAGAAGAATGGAAGAAAAATTGAGTGAAAGAGCACAAATGACTTCTCTGACAATAAAAAGATGTTCTGGAGCTGGGTGAGACAAAACAACGACAGTTGTAGGTCCACAACTCCGGGAATCAAAAATGTAAGCGGAGACATTCTGTGGAATAAAGACGATGTAAAAAAGAGATGGAAAGAATATTTTAATGAGGTTTTTGGTGAAGAAGAATGTGATTTAACTGTGAAAGGAGATTATGATGAGGGCAATGTTTTGAAAATATCGAAAGAAGAAGTAAGAAAGGTCATAAAGGAATTAAAGAATGGGAAAGCTGCAAGTGTGGATGGTGTGAGACCTGAGATGATGAAAGCGGGAGGAGAATGTGTAATTGAATGGATGAAAGAGCTTTGCGAATTGTGTGTTAGTGTCAAGGAGGTTCCATCGGACTGGAGAGAGGCGGTCATTGTGCCAATCTACAAAGGTAAAGGTGACAAAAAAGACTGCCGTAACTTCAGACCGATTAGCCTTCTTAGTGTGCCAGGTAAAGTGCTATGCAAGATTCTTATCCATAGGGTAAGATTATCCACCCGGGAGAGGGTCTCAGATATACAATCTGGCTTTATGCCGGAAAGAGGTTGCGTAGACCAGATATTCGCGCTTCGACAGATCGTCGAAAAACAGCTAGCCGTAAATAAAAAGGTCTACGCGGCTTTCGTAGATCTTGAGAAAGCCTTCGACTCGGTGGATAGAAGTATGATGTGGTGTGTGCTTGAGAGGTATGGTGTGAATAAAGCACTTCTGAACGCGATACGCGCCATCTATCTAAATAGCAGGGCGTGTGTCAGGGTGGATGGAGAATACAGCGAGTATTTTAATGTGTACAAGGGTGTGAGACAGGGTTGCATAATGAGCCCGTGGTTATTCAATATAATTATGGATCATTGTGTTAAACAAGCGAATCTGGAAGGGCATGGCATACAGATTGGAGAGAGAAAAGTAGGAGTTCTGCTTTATGCTGATGATGCAGTACCTACTAATTGCTGATTCAGCAGCAGAGCTTCAGGCAATGCTCTCTAGTCTGAACCATGCTCTGTGTGTGAACAAGTTGAAAATTAATGCAAGTAAGACGAAAGTACTGATTTTTGACAGAACGGATGAAAATGAAGAGTGCACGTTTTTGTTGAATGGTACGAAAGTTGAAGTTGTGGATGAATTTAGATACTTGGGAAGTATGTTTGAGAAGAATGGAAAGATGACAAGAGAACTTGAGAATAGGGTGTGCAAGGGAAAACAAGTGGTCGGTGCAATAGGAAGAATAGCAAAGAACAAGCGATTGACGATGGATCTGAGAATGGCGGTACACAATGGCATATTGTTACCGACTTTGTTGTATGGAAGTGAAGCATGGACAGTGAACGATAGCGAAATGAGTAAAGTATGTACGGTGGAAATGAAGCATTTGAGAAGCATGACAGGAAAAACTCTGAGGGATAGAGTTAGGAATGAATGGGTAAAAAAAGAATGTAATTTGAAAGAGGATGTGAAAGTTAAGGTACAAAAGAATGTGATGAGATGGTTTGGACATGTGGAAAGAATGAATGATGATAGACTGACAAAGTATGTATACAAAGAAAGTGTGAAAGGAAAAAGAGGGAAGGGACGACCGAGAAAAGTATGGAGTGATCAGATTGAGGAGATTGTGAAAGAATGGGATATACAAAGTGAGCGTAAAAGAAGAAAATGCATGAAAAAGGTGATGGATATGAATGAATTGAAAGAGGTATGTAAGGATAGGAAAAAATGGAGGCAACTCTGCAGAGGCTCTGGCCACCCCTAGCGGAATGGCGACAGAGTTACAGTTACAGTTACAGTTACAGTTACAGTGGAGGGCATAAGTACCCGAACCGTGAAGTGAAGTTTAAACCGTGAACCGAATGTGAGCAGATTTCTAAAATAAATTTAATCGAAATTTTATTGAATACGAATAGAATGCATGTCCATAAGCAGACACGTGTAACTTAACGCTTAGACATGCTGCTTGTGTACTTACAAAGTGAAAACCCAAATCTTAAATTAATTTGAAGCAGTCCGGTCGATAGCTCAGTTGGTAGAGTGCTTGCATTCCATGCCGTGAGCTCGGGTTCGAATCCCACCGAGGGTATCAGAAATGATTTCCCGTTTCGGTGTTTATTTCAAACCCCAAAATAAAATACCGGCAAGGTTTACTCAGCCTTTAGAAACCCCCACTTCAACTGAAGTGGTTGGCGTAAGGCCGACCCCCTTACCTCTAAAAATAAAAAGGTTCAACTCGCCACATGCGACCCCTTCGGGGATAACGCGGCAAGAAGTTACACTATATGTGTAGCTTAGTTGCGTTTTTTTTTATGCTACTCTTGCCGCCCTTCCCTAAACCAAATTTTACAGTATGAGCGGTGAGTCTCATATCAACATTATGTGTTACATCTGTGTGTATCTAAAGCTCTGCAAAATTTGTAATGCAACAACAGTCGCTACCACAGTTTATGGCGGTTCTTTGTGACAAGCAATAACCATAATTTCAAATAATTTTGATTTACTCATAATTTTCTTCAACTGACATTCCTTGTTCTTCCCTTTAAATCATCATATAAGTTCAGGAACAAAAAAAATAGTGGGGATAAAAACAACAACAAGCACGTTTGAAAAATCTATAAATATAGAATAATAATAATAATCAAATTGAATAGCCGCCAGCATTGTAGATCAAACGCCATTTTTTCAGACCTTGCTTCATTCCAATACTTTTTTCAGTCCATTCAGAATATAAACTGCAGGATAGAGAATTAAAGTAACCAAGAATATTTCGCACTCCAAATTTGACTCGGAAAGTCCTAATCAAAGTTGTATTTTCTTTTATTTCAGGTAGATCAGAGCCAGGTCTGCTGCCGACCATCGCAGGTTTCGCCTTGGAGTCCTCAGCGGCAGAGTCAGACCGGCTGTCTCCAGGAGACAGGATCTGCTCCATCAACGGCATCGCCACGCAGCGGCTGTCGAACGAGGAGGTCAGGGCGCTGCTGGAGAATGTGACTGAGAGGGCGTCTCTCGAGGTGGAGTACTACCTGCCAAACTATGGTGAGAGCGAGTCCATTATGAATCTAACATTATAAAAATGCAAATCTTATCTTGGCGTTCCCTACGTCTGGATAAGCCGCTCTTTCTTGAAAAGATTTTGATAAGATTTTCAAAAAACGTGTAAAATACCCAACAGATGAATCGGATGAAGTTTGATATTGATCGGATCACAAACATTTTTTTTATTATTATACGAAAAACAACAACATAAAATAATGACAGAAATGATGTAAGTTTACAAAATTTAAGGCCAAGTATATAGTTTTTCAATTATAAAAATAAATAACAGCAACAAGAGTAAAAATATAGTAAACAAAAATAAAAGGTTATCATCAACAAAAAAATAATAATGAAATCAAAACCAGTTAATAGTCACCATCTTAAGCGATACAAATTATAAGTAAAATAAAAAGTTAAAAGAAAAAAAATAACAAAAATAAAAGCATAAATAAGAGCAAAAGGGATGGAAAAAATGAGGAGGATAAAGGGAAAAGGAAAAGGGTACATATTAATAAAGGAGTTGTTATAGTGGTCAATAAATAAATAAAATATAATGTAAGAATATTTACTACTCCGACAATAGTGCCACCCTTACACCATCCAAGAACATTGACTTTTTAACCTCTCTTGAAGCGTAAGACTGTCCATCTTGCCATATAACTCCTCTGCTTGAGAACTTGCACTGGCTTCGCATCTCGGAAAGAATAGACTACAAGCTTTGCTTGATGGTCTTTAAGACTCTTCATGGGCTGGCTCCTGACTATCTGGTGGAACTCACGAGGAGAACCTGTTTAAATGAAATGGGAGTTACTCTGAGGTCAGCTGGGTCATGTGCCAGTCTGTTGGAGCTGCCGAAAAGACAGCCATGCACAGTCTTCGGGAACCGCTCTTTCCAGCGGCATGGAATGCTCTCCCAGAGAGGCTGAGAGTCCAGGAAGATGAGACAGCCTTCAGGAAGATGCTCAAAGCATTCTTATTTTGCCGCTAGAGCCCACATGCGCCTTTTTAGTGATGTAAATCACAATAAGGCGCGTATAAATCTAGTTGATTAATATTATTTATCTTACCTGCGGAAATAAATTGAATTCACATCCCCAACACGCCGAGTAGGTAGGTAACTAAAAGCTAGTAGTACGTAAACTTGGCTCACGATTTGTTTTCATAATAATAATTTGGCGGGAAGTCCCGCCATGCTGTGTATTTTCTCATTATAATATTTCGCGCCTAGCGGACATTTTTGTTTCGCTCCGAGTCCCATCGTCAAAAGTAAACATTTTATTGCTACAAAAAAACCCGCGACTTCCGGTCACTGCGCTTCTTTTCTGTGGTGATTTCATTTCATTTTTACATCATAGTTTCTATTATTAACTATCAATGGAGCACCGCAAATTTATCTAATAGTGAACTCGATACAAATTTAAATTTAGAACTTTTTTCTCGACGGGCAAGCGTCACACTTTTTTGGGATTCTAATCTAATCTAATATAAGTTGCAAAGATATGTTACATTGGAGATTCACATTACATGCATTCCCACAACCAGACACGTACAAGTTCGCGCTTGCACATGCCTCATGTGAACTTACACATAAAAACCAAATCTCAAATGGACATACACCCTGCAACTCTTGCCGTCTTTCCCTGAAACAGGGGGGACATTGGCAAAGTGAACCATTTTTACAGCATGGGTGGTCAGCCGCATAACATATTGATTTGATTTTCCCAAGCAACCCGGCCGTGTCAATAATCTAAGTTGCAAAGATTTATTACATTTAAGAGTCATATCAAATGCATTCCCATAAGCAGACACGTATTATAAGTTCGCGCTTACAAATGCTGTATGTGTACTTACAAATTAAAATCCTAGCCTCAAAATGAGCGCATAAGCCCTGGAACTTTTGTCGACCTCCCCTGAAACAGGGGTGACATTGGCAAAGTGAACCTTTTTTTTTACATTATCGGTGGTCAGCCTCATACCAACCTATAAGTCAAGGAATACAAATAATAAATAACATTTAGGTATATAAAAACAACAGAACCTTAAAAAGAAATGTATACAAAAAATATTCAGTAGGTACCTATACAAAAAATATAACATAAAATTATGAATGAATAAGCTGCCATCCATTTTTTTTATTTCGATCGATAGCCAAGAAGCAAAAATTATGTAACACAAATTCCTTAAATTTATATGAAATGTTTCAGATTCCCAGAACTCCCTCTGCATCACAAGTCGTATAGCCGAGGTGACTGTGGAGAAGCTGGACGGCTCTCTGGGCGTCACACTCCGTCCCGCAGGGGAGCTCTGCAACAAGGACGGAGTGGCGTTGACCAGCACGTCACATTCTGTGTCACACGCGCCCTTGCATGTGACGCACGTGCGACCAAATGGACCCGCTCATTCCACGCACAGAATCAAACCTGGAGATAGACTGCTCAAGGTTGATAATGTAAGTTGGTTGTTGTACTTAAAGTGCATTGATACTGGAGGGTTGTTCTCCGGTATCTGTTGATGATGATGAGTTCATGACTTCTTTAGAGGGTTAGTAACTCTAAGGCCAGCGCTGGTTTAAGTACACCAGAACATGTGAGAAGATCGAAGAGCCTGGCTAACCGTTGATAATGCCTAACGATGCCTATGGGCAAAACTGTTCCGTAAAAAACCAACCAGACCACGGCTACACAGCCCGGAAAAAAGTTATTATGATTTACAAACTGTATTTACTTAATTAGCATTTATTAATTAAGGTTTATGTTCATTTGAGGTTTGGATTTTATTTGTAAGTACACATTCAGCATTTGTAAGCGCAAATTACACGTGTTTGTTTGTGAGCATGCATTTGATATGAGCCTTAAATGTGAATATATCTTTGCAACTTAGATTATAGATTATAGCAAAATTTGCTACAATAAAAAATAATAATAAGAATGCCTGCCGTGAAAGCGTTAAACTCCTGTTGCAAAATATGTTCATCAAGATCCACATACCTTTTGTAAAATAATGTTAGAATTAAAAATAAAACCTGCTTTATAAATGAACTAAAATGATTTGATATTGTTTGCAGATTTCATTAGCCAACAAGACATTATCGGAAGCCTATCAAATCCTGCAAAACAGTCCATCCGTCACAACGCTCACCATAGAGTACGATTTATCCATCATGGAGTCTGTCAAATTTGCCACGGGCCCACTTCTGATAGAAATCGAAAGATCCTTTAATGAGGATCTGGGACTCATGCTGACGGATAAAAGCTGCTACCAAGATGAGTGCTATCAAAATGGAGATGAATCAACCGGGATTTACATAGACAGTATCGTGCCAGCCAGCATTTCTGATCGGTAAATTAATATTGTGTAAGGTGTACAACAAAACATATTGATATAAATAACATACCTATCTAAATAATTGTCGGCATTATGAGCAAGCAGTCAAGATGTTAACTTAGACTAGCAGTTTAAAATGAAAACAATGCTGTTTCGAGTGGTGTCGGGTCACTTTATTATAACTTTGACCTTTGTTCTACAGATGGCATTGTTTTATTATTAAGAAATAATTATTTAAATTTTCTGAGTTTTTTTTTTTTTTTTTTAAAAACATACTATGCCATCTGAATAACATGTATTACACACGAAAGACACAACATATCACAAGAATAACAAAGTATAACATTAAAATGACATAATATTCCATTTGAATAACATAACATCAAAGTAACAAATTTTGAAAATCACGAAAACAATTCACATTTTCAATTTGAAATCCATATTTTAGATGTGGCGCGCTACACCCAGGAGATCAGCTTCTGGCAGTGGATGACTTGGCGATAGAAAACTCCTCGTACACTCCGGAAGAAGTTTTGTGCTACATCGAAAACTGCTGCAACAAAGGTTTCACACAACTGCAGATACTTCCAGTGCACATGCTCCTCAAAAACTACAGAATCAAATCAAGAGGTGAGAAGGAAATGATTTATTAATAAGACCATGCATTTCATTCACTATAGAAGCGCTACGGCAAGCAGACTTAGCATTTCGCACGCTTAATCATAAAGAGCAATAACTCAAAAAATAAGAATGTTGGGAAATCACGTTTGAAGTTCAGACAACCAGTACAACTTGTATGGGATGAAAAAGGCGACCGATGTTTTATCTCGGTCGTATTCGTCCAAATTGAACGGCTGTCGCATTCTACCTATTCTTCTCGCATTGTTCTTGCGTTTTATTACAAAATCTCGATTTTCCCAATTTTTGAGTTATTGCGCTTTATTATTAAACGTGCGATTTGTAGTCCGAGTGCATGTTTTAAATAAAATAGTGCTGGTACTACCTTTGCCTGGCCATCTTCATAATTGCTTTGAGTATGCTTTAATAGATGTCATTGGGTAATATTATTGATTGATTCTAAATTTGTATGGATCCTAACAACCAATATGGACTCTCAGCACATAAATCAACATAGACAAAATTGTGACATCACACTACTTAATTGTGGCAAAAAAAGCAAACAAATATTTCATTATTGGTTGCTAAGTAGCCCAGTCCTATACAAGTGATGTTTGCCCGCTTGGAAAAAGTTCTCAATTCAAATGTATGCTATGTCCATTATAAGTATTTGTAAGCAGCGTCAGGCTAATAATATAATTCATCTTTTTTTTTTAAATGTAGGAAATACAAATAAGTGTTCTTTATTCCGATTAATACATTAGCATAGTGATTAGGAATGTGTATAATATGTCCATCAATGTGTTTTAAATTTCAGGGTTGCTACCCAGTGGAAGTCCAGCATCGGGGATGTCAACATTAAATTCCAAGAAAAATCAAAGAGCGCAAAATAGACAACTGCGACAAAGTTCCATACCAAAGTCTTATGATATTGATACAGGTACTTATGATATAAAATTAAATCCATAATCCACTTGAACTTAAAAATGTTAAAAAAAAAAGCACAAAGATTTTCTTCACGAGTTGATTTATTTCCTTTAGCGCTTTCGATGTTGTCACACCATTAAGTATTAAGTGGACAACCAGTTGTCGCTCGAAGAAATAAATCAACTCTTGAAGAAAAACTTTGTGTTTTATTTTTACATAATGAATTTCAAATTAATGTTCACAATGCCAATACATCAACCCTTACACTTCACACTTGAGCTTATAAATTGAGAGCATAGTATAAACAATCAAGCATGCATAAGTTCACAGTTACACATGCTGAATGTGTACTTATATAAAAAAAAAAACTGTAAATGAACGTTGACTCTGCGGCTTAGAAAACTTGTTTTGTTTGCAGATTACGTCCACAGCAATTTCATAACCGGAGTAGGAGTTTGCAGATCAGAGGTTTTATCCTTTGAGCTGGAAATCCCACCTAACCAAGACAGCGGGATCCAGGTCTCTGACGATAGAGAACTGCTGATCATATCCAACATCACCCACCAATCTCCAGCATACAGGTTACAACCATATTCCATAAGTTCCATCAAACTTAAGCCCAGTCACTTCAGATCAATTGACATGAAGACCATTCCTAACAAATGTTTTAGGCATTTTAAATTGGGCAAAAAATGTGGTGTAGCTTTGTTACGTTCGTTTGACATATTAACAATTATAAAAAAAACTAGACCATTAAACTTTTGTTTGGATATTAGACACACCGTTATAAGAGAACTTACATTATTCTCGACGTTTCAACTCAGGTTCATCCTCAGTCGTTGTGCAGAGAGGGTATCTCCTGAAGACGTCAGCTATGTTGCTATAACGGTTCATATAATATCCAAACAAAAATTTAACTGTGTTATGTGTAGTTATTATAGTTGTAAAAATGTGACATAATTTGCCCATCTAAAGACAGAACAGTCAGTTGTCATAACTTCAATGCAATATTATGTAGGTAGATGGAAAAGACAGTAAAGTGCTACATAATACAGTTACTACTACAAGCTGTCATCGGCATATATTTTATAAAGTTGTTAAACAAAATAAAAACCCTTATGAGTAACCAATTTTTTATTTACTATGGGTGACGTCACATACGCGAGGCATATTTTTAATGTGTCGAGTTCATTAAACTTTATCTTAATGCTCCAAAATTCTTATGATACCAGCCGACCAGTCCGAAGTCTAGTCTGACTCGTTTTTGAAGGTTCGAATCCCTCCATCCTTTGAAGCTCGAATCCCGGCAGAGCACAAAAAAATATTTACCTAATTTTACAAATTTGTTCTTTGCTGGGTTGAAAAATTAATCTGCCTTTACCAAAGACCAGACACCATAGGTCCATCCAGCCTTACAGTAACTGGATCTTGCTTGAGAATTGACGCTTTCTACAGTGACGACCAAGCCAATGCTCTCCAAACAGGGCTCTTGAGGTGTGATTCACACAAAAACAGCGCTCACCAAATAAATCAGCCTAATTGTCGTTTTTGTTATCGTTCATCTTAAAAGATAAAAATAAAACCAATTTTGTTTTCGATTACGGCAAGTTATTGAAACGGCCATAATCGAAAACAAACATGGTTTTGTTTTTATCTTTTAAATCAGCCTAATATTATGTTATTATTATTGTGTCACAACAAATTAACAAGATTACTCTTAATTTTCAGATGTGGCTGTCTTCAATTGGGAGACAGAATCCTGGTGCTGAATTCCCAGCAGAACCTCACAGCATCTGCGGCAAACGACATCCTGCAGAAGAGAAACGACACCATGTCCATGAGGTACCTCAACATCAAGGCAGAGTTCAGCATGGCAGACTCTGTGGAGGCCTCTAGCGGAGTGTTTAATGTCAAACTGGCCAAATTCGGAGCAGGGCTTGGAGTCACTATTACAGGTAACTTTATTCTTCACATGTCCTTCTGGCAATAAACACTTTTTCGAAATTCTCCCTGTCTTGATGTGTGGATGTGAGACATGGACGGTGAATGAAAATGAACTTTAGTAAAGTATGTTCAGTAGAAATGGCTTACTTAAGAGGAATGACAGGTTAGACTCTAACTGACATTTTAGTCGTCCGTTGAGCCCACGCTTCGACAACTAATGATGCCTGAGCTGGAAGTCTCATCACCACAGTTATTCTTACCGGACGAATGGACGATGAACGACTGACAAAAAGAGTGTAGGTACAAAGGGAATGTCAAAAGTAAGCGTAGAAGGGGAAGACTGTAGAAAAAGGGATTACTTAAATAAGCACAGACAGAAAAAATATTGAATTATTGTAATAAGGTAAGACTCTAATGCCCGCTTTCCACTGCGAGCGGAGCTGACTCCGTACGGACTCCGCTCGACTAGCAACAGTAAATTTCATAGAAGTGCTTCCACCGACAGCGAGTCAGCGGAGCGGACTGAGCGAGTACAAAGAGTTACGAAAGTGGTCGCAGAGTTGAGCGAGTTTCCAGCGGACTCCGTACGGACTCCGCTCGACTAGCAACAGTAAATTTCATAGAAGTGCTTCCACCGACAGCGGAGTGAGCGGAGCAGGCTGAGCGAGTAAAAATGACTCCGCTGTGTCATGGTCTCGGCCGCTAGTTTTCAACTGACTTCGCTCCCCCGTGCCCCCCGCGCCAACCCGCGTAGTTGCGTGACAGCGATAAAACACATCATACATGATTTACAAAAACACATCATACATTATTTTATTAATTTGAAAATATTAAAATGTATGTTTTATTTCAAACATCTACATTTTATGTTTAAAGCAAAATAATACATTACTTTTTATGTTTCGAAACAAAAAAAAAATCTTTTATTAATAATTGAAACGTTTGATCTGGGCGTAGGCTGCAACGAGCTGTCACACACTGCACATCATACATTATTTTATAAATTTGAAAATATTAAAATGTATGTTTTATTTCAAACATCTACTTTTTATGTATTAAAGCAAAATAATATATTACTTTTTATTTTTCGAAACAAAAAAACAAACTTTTTTTACTAATAATTAAAACGTTTGATCTGGGCGTAGGCTGCAACGAGCTGTCACACACTAGTTGGCTCCGCTAAGCCAGCTGTAGATGGAAGGCAAACAACTCTTTCATCTGACTCATCTCATTTCTCGCCTAGCTCACTCCGCCGAGCTCGTTAGCTGTGGAAGGCAAATACCATTATTTTTTAAAACTCTTTCGCAATGGAAGGCCAAAACTATTTCACTACGCTCCGCTCAGCTATTTCCCGCTCCCGCTCAGCTATTTCCCGCTCGCAGTGGAAAGCGGGCATAAATGGTGAGTAGGTACTCTATTTCAAACATGTAATTCAAAGTTTATTTATGCTGGTTGCCATCCTTTTGACTCGTAGATAAAAGTCAACACCCATGAGCCGATTCAAATCCTGTAAGTATGATGCTCTTGAGCAATCTTTTCCTCCTCTTTCTAAGATTCTTCCTTGAAAGAATTTGCTGAGAAAGGTATCAGAAATTATTGGGCTGAATTGTTTTTTTTTCCAGGAAACAAACGAGGCATGAATCACGAAGAGCCGATGATGATATCCCACATTAAAGTTGGCTCCGTGGCTTACAGAAGTGGAACCCTGGCCGTGGGAGATCAGCTGATAGCCATAGACTCACAACCACTGCATAACCTGTCATTGGTACGAGCAAAATATCTAACTCATACATTTATTAAGAAAATAAACAGTTACATAATCCTTACATTGATATAATAATATTAATTAGGCTGATTTATTTGGTGAGCGCTGTTTTTGTGTGAATCACACCTCAAAAGCCCTGTAGTGTCGTCAGTCGTCACTGTAGCAAGTACCAATTCTCAAGCAAGACCCAGTTGATGTAAGGCTAGATGGACCTATGGTGAACAATCTTTGGTAAAGGCAGATTAATTTTTCAACCCAGGCAAGAGCAAATTTACAAATGTAATATTTCTAATGCTCCGCCGGGATTCCCACTCACTACCTTCCAATCACAAATCGGAAGTGTTAACCACTAGACTACGGACCGGCGATATGTTAAGGATTACAAAAAATAAAATACTAGTGAATTTTTCATCATTATGATTAAGTTCCTTGACTTATAGGTTGGTATGAGGCTGACCACCCATACTGTAAAAAAATGATTCAGTTTGCCAATGTCACCCCTGTTTCAGGGAAGGACGGCAAGAGTTGCAGAGCTTATGTTCATTTGAGATTGGATTTTTATATTGTAGGTCCACATGCGGTATGTGTTAGCGCGAAATTATACATGTCTGCTTGTGGGAATGCATTTAATATAAATCTTAAATGATATATATCTTTGCAGCTTAGATTAGATTAGATTAGATGAGTTCCTTGCATGAATTGACATTGACAAAATTGTGATGCCAGGCTTCTAGGAAAAATACAAACATAATTTTTTTTAATTTATAAATTTTTTTGAATGAATTCAAAACACAACACTGTTTATTTTCACAATAAAATTTATTTAAAAAAGATTAAAATCTTTAAAACAAATTACAAACGTTTTTTTGTGAAAATAAACAGTGTTTTGTTTTGAATTCATTAAAAAAAAATTATAAATTAAACAATATGAATTTTCACAGTGTTAATACACAAACAATACAAAATATGATTAATTTTTTTATTAGTCCGCAATCAAGTGTGGCATTTGCCCGCTGAGAAAAAAATCTTGATTCAAATTTGCAAATTCAAAATGGCTGCCACATAAGCCCCTAAATATTCTTTAAAACTGAAAAACGCATACAGAAACCAACAGATGTTATCCAGTAGGCTTACACTAATATAACTATACAATGAATAATTTAAGTGTCACATTTCAGGAAGCTGCATTCAACATCCTGCAGAATTTTCCAGACGACATTATTACATTGACAGTTAGAAAATCTGACAGATCCCTAGATTGGGGAAACAACCGCAAACAATCCACAAATCAAAGCAATTTCCCTTATGGCAACTCAGAGCCACCAACTTCTGCCGATTCTTCCATCAAATCTGCCGGCAACTATCGGAATGGACAAAATAATCAACAGAATGTATTTAATTTCAATGGGAATTGTAACAATGAAGACAATGATGAAGATGCATTGTATGATCAAGAGACTGTATTTGATTTGGAGCTGATCAAACAGAATGAAGGTCCGTTGGGGTTGACGATAGCTGGGAGTGAAGATGCAACACAGCCCATTGTATTGAGTGGATTAATAAAAGGTAAAGTTAAAGAATGACGATGATTTCTAGAAAGCCGTTTTGTAAATTCTGTCACTATAAGAACGCTTTAAGCATTGATGTGGTGAAGAAGTGGGTCTTCATTCCCTGTTTGAAGGATCCAACACTTTTCCTGTCACGCACGTCTAGGGGCAGCCGATTCCAGGTGGAAGGTCCTGCAATGGCAAACACAGTGTCTCTAAACGGCATGGTCAATATTTGGAGAATTGTTTAAATGGAATGACAATGATTATAGAGGAAGCGGACAAGGGAAGAATGATTTCACAAATAGAATGATAGGAATCTGTGGAGAAACACAAAAATAAAAACAGGAATGTAAAGATTGATGAATATTGAAGAGATAAAATAAGTAGGTATGCAAAGACAGAACAAAGTGTTAGTTTCCCCTTTAGGAGAATGGTGGCAAAATACAGTAACATATAACCACAGTAGTATTTAATATCACAAGTACGTTGTACCCGTAAATTAACCATGTCCGTAATATACTTAGAACAAAAAACAGTAGAAAAATATACACATTCAGAAACATTTGACATAAGGAAGAAAGTATGGATGTTACGTTAAGTGCCTTCACAAGGAATGATTTCGGTTCGGTTTGTCAATAGTTTCGGTCGTGAAATGTATGAGATCCCCAGACAAACCATGTGAAAGCTAACTTACATCCCCATACACTTTTAGGCTCCTAATCTGTCACTGGACTGTGCCGTGTGAAAAGGATGTAACTGAGTGAACAATTTCTTGATGAAAAGTTGAAGAAAGTGAAGTTTGTGTATTGTCTTGATGTTCCTTTTCTTTTTTCGGAAACAGCACCATCTATTGAGAAAAATAATTAACAGTCACTATATACTAGCATATTTATAATTACTGAATTTTCAAAATATGTTCTTCAGGTGGATTTGCTGAGAGGTCTGGAATCTTGCAAATCGGTGATCAAATCCTGAGCATCAACAATGAAAGCGTCCACATGAAGCCGCTGTCAGAGGCCATCAAAATGTTGCAGAGTTCTTCAAATCGGCTGATTCTTAAAGTGCTGAGAAGAAAAATAAGTAAGACAACAATTTTACACAATTTCCCATTTTGATACTGTCTTCACTGTTCACACTAGTTTCTCAACCTTCACAAAAAATGAGACTATGCTCATTTCAAAACCAAAAAAAACTCCACACTTGTTTTGTCACACACTTTTTCCACACAGGACAAATTCTGTCTTATTTGTCTATGGCATTTTCTATCCGGGGACGAATCGGAAATGCACCTGTTGTGTATGGGGATATGTGAAAGCTTTCATATGATTTATCTGGCGATCCCATTCAGAACCATGAACAAACCTAACAGAAAAGAGAGCTGACTCCCTAACCTGAGAAAATGCAAAGGCTTCAAATAACAGTGACCGAGTTTGGCCGGTCCTTAGTCTAGTGGTTAACACAACTTCTGACTCGTAAATGGAAGGTTGTGGGTTAAGGGTTTGAATCTCGGTGGAGCACAAAAAAATATATACCATTTATATTTTCAAATATACTCTTTGCTGGGTGAAAAGCTCATATACCTTTACCAAAGACGGGTCACTAAAGGTCCATCCAGCCTTACAGCAACTGGGTCTTGCTTGAGAATCGGAGCTTTCTACAGCGATGACCAAGCTCGCAGAGGGCTCTTGAGGTGGGATACACACAAAAACAGCGCTCACCAAATAAGTCATCCTGTGGTCATCCTCCATGTAGGTATATAATATTATTTATTATTATTATTAACAGTGCTACCCTATGAAGTGTGAAAAGTTGCACATTAAATGTGTAGCGTTGATTCAAAATGTCAAGGTTTTTGTGTAAAATATTGAATGTTTGGTTTTCATTTCAGACACTCCGTGCGGATCTAAAATCACAGTTCCTGTTCAAATAGAGCGCAACGGGCAGTACAACTGTGGTGATACAAATGTTTCCTATAGAAACAACTCCCAGTCAAGCCCAGGAGTTGTGTCAACAGACAGTGCCGTGGAGTCATGGGACAGTCAGCAAGCCAATAACCATCTGGCTAGGGACAGTGCCCTGTCAGGTATGAATTCCAAGATAAAAGTCACTGCATTGGTACCTACCTACCTGAAGACTTCCCAGAACTTGGACAAATTCTTTCGGATTAGACCATTTTCTATTGCCAGCCAATAGAACATAGTCCAACTCAAAAGAATTTAGAAAAAGACCAACGCTGACCACGAGAGAGAAAATTAGAAACTTTCTTTTCAGGACTTTCCTTAAAAACCTCCATCGCCACTAGTTTTATAAAAAAACATTATGAAATCTTATCTGATAAATATTTTAGACAACCAGAAATAAGAAGAATTCCTGAAATTCATTTAAAAGCCCTTCCAATTAATCAAAAACATTATTTTATTGCTGCAACATCTAACAAACTGTTTACTTACAAATGTATTGACATTTTCATTTCTCACTTTACTTTCAGGAATCGAAGAGGCTTCCGAGCAGCATTCCGACGCACAACTCATGAACAGCTCAATGGCCAATAACAGAATGTCATATTTGCCAACAGACGAAAATAAATTATTGGCTTCCGGATACAAAATAACCGAACAAACAAACAACGAACTGCCAATGCCCAACTATAGCTTTACAAACACACTGCGCACATTCAAAAACGACAAAAACAAAAATCCATTCCAAGGCGACAACAAAGATGCAGGGAAATACGGCGACATGTTTAGCGGCGAACAAAACTATGAAGCTCTGAGCAATTTCCAGTCAAACACGAGCAGAAATAACAATATGCTGTACAACGATGATCCTTGTGGAATTTTCAACCAACCGGATTCTTTGCCAGGCAGTTACAAGTCGGATTCACCGGCAAATAAACAGTTTAATCTGCAACCGATGAGATCAACGTCTTTCAAGCAGAACTGTCATGAGAATGTGCGGGAGAATAACCATAACTTGTTTGGGAATGGGTCGGAAAATTCCAAAAATATGATGAACCTGAAGAACTATCAAATTTCTGCGGCGACTGGATATTTGATGTCAAATACTAATTATGATTCAGATTTCCCAGGTAAATTGCAACTTATTATTAATATGGAACAATATTTAGGTTTGAAACAGAAGACAAGTTAACATTCGAGGACATTAAGCTGACACTTAAATGCTAAACGATAAAATAATTGTGAGGTCACACAACCGAGTTGCTAGGGAAAAATCAATCTAATAACGAGTGATACTAAGGACCTTAGTCACATAGATTTCTACCTGTCTAACATCTTTTAACCCATTCAACATCTACAGGTAAAAGTCACATGTGACTGTGATATGTGATTTTGACTTCTGACTTTTACCCGTAGATGTTTAAAAAATAAATTCTTAAGTTTTAACTCCAACAAAGTGTTATACTAAAAATGTATCAAAACTAAAACGCTCACTAGAGAAGCTGTTTATAGATTTCCATACATTTTTGGAACAAAACTATGATTGAGTTTGAGAGTAAATTTTTATACACACGGCACTAGTGATGAGTCTGTAATCCCCGGTATTTTCAACATTAATAGCCACTTTATACTGAATGAATAGGACGCACTTATCGACTGCTCCAAGGAAGAAGGAAGTAACTTCGAAATTAAGGTTTTTGACTTATTTCCATTTCTGAAGGTAACAAATCATTATCTTCATTCCAAGATGACAGCCGTGTCTCTATCTCTTTTGAATTCGTTAATAAATTAATGTAAAAAATAGTTTAGGCATTGTTCTCCATATAATAAATAACATTCAATTGGCTTTCCTGCAAAACTATATTTTTTGACTTAGTGCTGTCTTCCTTGAAGCAGTGTGGGTGTTTTTTTTATCAGTTTAAATTCATATATGCTACCCTTAAAAATATCAGCCTAATTGTGTGTTTTAGAAACTTCTCTAGTCCCAAACCACTGGCATATTTGGTGTAACATTACAGAATTACTGTAAATATCAAACATGTTTGGTTTCATTCCAGGCTTATACAGCACAGAACCAATTCCAAACCATGGCACAATCCACCATGTTACCCTCTACAAAGATGTCATATATGACGACTATGGATTCTCCGTCTCCGATGGCTTGTATGAGCGAGGAGTCTACATCAACAGGATAAGGAAAGGAGGTCCGGCAGATATTGTGGGACTGCTGAAGCCTTTCGATAGAATCTTACAGGTAACAGATATGGCATTTACATTTCATTAAAATATTACAACCATCACAATCATCACAGGCATGACAACCCGAGGTGAGTCTTGGTCGCCTTGATAAACCATAGCCAACTCTGTCTCTCGAATACCTTACTTTTCCCATCTGACACCACTCCGTCCAGCCATTTTGCTCTGGGTTGGTGTCTCCCAGAGCCCTGCACCCTTCCGAGTCAGTCACTGCAACATTAGTTTCGATGCTCTGATGGTCCATTCCATTTGGCTGTTTTCAACAAGGATTTGGTCATTTATTTGACCACTGGCATAGGTTCTTCGACCACATTGTCCTTCGGCATCTTTTGGCCAATCAATAATATCCTGAAGTAATAAAAAAAAAAAAAAACGTAAAAGATAAACACCAACCACCTTATTCATTAAATGGGTTGGACCCTTTAACAGCAATTCAACCTACTTTCTTGTACAGAAAAATTGAGCTAAAGCCAGATTAAAATTAAAACCTTTTTTGTTACATAATATACATTCATAACTTTTCAAAAAGTGTCAATGCAAAATGTTTCTCCAGATCATATAAAATATTATCATTAGCAGTGTTGTGATGGGTATTGGCTTCGTTGATCAACCGCTACATACTAATCTGTCAAACTCCTTTCTTCTCCGGTTGCATACACCTACCACACGACAATCTTCCACTGCCACTCAGTTCAGCCATCTTGTTTTACGTACCCCACATTGTATATCTTAGACCAGGCCTGGCCAACCAAATTGCACCCCGGGCCACATTGATAGCCTAAAATTTCCCCAAGGGCCACACAAACCTGTCGCTACCCCCCCCCCCTCCACGACAATGTTTTTGCGGGAAAAATTCGATATTTTTTCAAAATTGCACCCCCATATTACACATTAACGCTTAAATGTGTTGCCGCTGCAACTCAAATCGCTGAAAAATATCTCTAGTCCAGTCAAATAGTGTTTTTACTAGGAAAGTTCTGGGGTAGTTTTGATTTCAAAATTGTACAAATTTAACGGCAATAAAGTTCTTAAATAAAAATATAGACAAATACATCATTTTAAAAAATCATCACACATGACCGCGGGCCGCACGTAAAGGCGTCGCGGGCCGCGGGTTGGCCAGGCCTGTCTTAGACGATACAATAATAAAATCTATGAATTTCAGGTGAATGGAACGAGGACAGTGGATTTTGATTGTTGTCTGACAGTGCCACTTATTGCATCCGCGGGAGACAGAATAGAACTGGTTTTGCAAAGACTGAAGGTAAAAACAAAAATACTGTACCTACTTGTACAATGTTCCATAGTCTAGTGGTTAGCACTTCGGACTCGTAAATAGAAGGTCGTGGGTTTAAATCCAGGCGGAGTATACAAATATACCATTTATATTTTCAAGCATGCTCATCGCTGGGTTGACCAATTCATAGACATACCTTTACCAAAGTTCCATCCAGCCTTACAGCAGCTGGGTCTTTCTTGACAATTTTTTTTTTTTTTTTAAGAAATCCTGTGCGGGAGACTCCCTAGATTCTAAAGACTCTAGGGGTCTATGACACTTGTTGTAGTGCCGCAGAGGTGTACGAGCTTGGTCGTCGCTACAAAGCGCCAATACTCAAGCAAGACCCAGTTGGTGTAAGGCTGGATGGACCTTTGGTGACCGGTCATTGGTTAAGGTTTATGAATTTTTCAACCCAGCGAAGAGCACATTCGAAATATAAATGGTATATTTTAGTGCTCCGCCGGGATCCGAATCCACAACCCTCCATTTACCAGTCCGAAGTGTTGCCACTACGGACTACGGACCGGTCCAAGATGCCAACGACACGCAGTGTACCTGAGCGGTTACCCATCCAAGCACTGACCACGCCCAATGTTGCTTAACTTCGGTGATCTATGGCACTTTCTATAGCGATGACCAAGCTAGCAGAGGGTTCTTGAGGTGTGGTTCACACAAAGCGCTCACCGAATAAATCATCATAATATTATTATGGATTGTTTTGTTTGTTTCAGGATTCAAATTCATGGAGTGAAGATAATAATTCAAACATACTAGAAACTGGGAGTGTTATTACAAAAACAATTTGAATACCACAAATATAAGAGGATAAAAAAATATGATGCAATATGAAATATGACAAAGAATGGTGTGGACAAAATTTATGGTGCATGCCCGCCGGATCGTAATGGCAGCATTGTATTTTTTGTCTCCATGGAAAGATTATAATGTGTATTTTTAAGTGTGGTATAGAACTTTTAGTTTGTCCTAGAGTTATTCAAAAATATTTTATCCATGCCTGCTCCATTAACCGTCATTTTTCATATGGAAAATTCCCTCTCGACGGCAGATGAGCCATGAATTTTCTGTATGTGAATAGCACTGTTTAGAAGTTGACAAAAATCAGTTATTTTGATAACAAAAACACTGCAAAACATATGTGGTTACATTTTAACATAGCTCTGCACATTCCAAACATCAATTTCTACCTCATTTTTGCTTTCGATCCACAAATTTTCCACCTGAACCAAAAACAACCATTCTGAAAGAAAGAAAAACTCAAAATGAACCCGGGGTGGAAGTCTCGATGGCTGTCGGAAGATCTTGCCGTATCTATTTGAAGATTGAATGAAATAAAACATAGCTGTGCCTGAACAGCTGATCTTTGTTCCATATAAAATGGATCAGCTGTTGATATGCCGCCATGTTTAATTCGTTCCTATCTTCAAATAGATACGGTAAGATCTACAAACGTTCGTCGAGACTTTCACCTCAGTTGTTTCAACCATAGCTACGTAGCTAGATATAAACTAAACTAAAAGACAAAACTTACGATAGATAAAAGTTATCTGACTTAACTCCCAGTGAAACAACCAACTCTATCTGAAATTTCATCAAATTCATAACTAGTAAAATACACTGGTTTGTAGTCTAGTGGTTAGCGCTTCGGACTCGTATATGAACGGTTGTGGGTTTTAATCACGGGGGAGCACAAAAATATACCATTAATATTTTGAAATATGCTCTTCGCTAGGTTAAAATATTCATATAACTTTACCAAAGACGGGTCACCTAAGACCCATCCAGCTTTACAGCAATTGGGTCTTAATTGAGAATTGGCGCTTTCTAGAGCGACAACCAAACTCGCAGAGGGTCTTGAGGTGTGCTTTACACAAAAGCAGCGCTCGCCAAATAAATCATCCTAATATTATTACTATTATTGCACAGTTGTGTAAATGTTTTGAATTGTTATACATTAGTTAACATATAGAAGACTTTTTGTCACAAAATAAAGTATTATTTAAGATGTGTGAAGGAATAACTAAAAATATGTATTAATTTTTGTAAATAATGTTAATTCAGTGCATTTCTAATTTCCCTCCATATTTTTTACTTTTAAGATTTCTTTGTATTTTTTATTCATGAAAGTGTTCAGCTTAGTTCATAAGAAATGTTTAGTTTTTTAGTAAAATTGTTTCGTAGTTTTAATAACAATAAACCTGCAATACTAAGATAAATAAATAATATAGGTATAACTCTAGTCTCTAAAATTAACGCATAGTTTTGTAAGAGACGAGAAATTATTCAATTGTCGTTAAAAATTAAAACATGCATGTTAACATAGCAGTGGCGAAGGCTGCCATACAAGCGGGTTTCCATCGGTTTCCCGTTTAAAATGAGGCAGAAATGATAATAAAGTAGACTGCATGGTTTCAATGGGGGAAAAATACTGTTACGAAATTAGGGTTCAATTGTCTTCAAATTAAAAATACACAGGTCTTCTTCAATAGTTATTTATTTTACACAGTTACAAAATTTATTTTCACACTACTTTCTCGATTATTCCACTTGGTTTTGGTTCACTGATCAGATGACTTCGATGTGTTTGTAAGTCTCTATGATACTGGCCCGCTCTGCAGGCCATTCGCACCTTTATACTCTTCAGAGCAGTATGATCCAGAACTAAAGTCGCCAGACGGTTCCAGAGTAATTATTACTTCTCGATGTTTCACGTACTACCTAGACACAACCAAAATCCTACCTACCAATGCAATACAGTATTCCTATAATTATAACAAATACCTACTTAGCCTAGAGAATTCTACACTTATACATAATTATCGATCTTACCTACCAATACTTTTGAGGATTCTTATAACTATAACTACCCATACTTATTTCAATATTTATATTTACATAACACTACCCCCCACCTAGACTGTTTCGTCCCGGAACAGTCTTGACTCTGTGTAGGTAGGGGCATGCTGATCCACGTCGACACCCTGTGGTCAGGAAGAAGTGGCAGTCCACGGATTTCTCCCCACTGGCTCTCGGCTGCGCTTGCTCGCAGCACACCATGACGCTGATGCCGACTCCCGAGAACACTGCTTCAATCATACTCCGGATTATCCGCCAGTCTCGATTAGCGCGGCCGCCACCCATCTTCGGTATTGCCAGACGCGCCTGCTGATCCTCCAACATGTAGTCACGCAGCTCAACAAGGCCGTCCCACAATGCCTTGTAGTCCTCTTCCAGGTTGCTGGAATCCGGGACAACCAGGCAGTATGCTTGTTGACGCCCCTTCGGTAGTCTCAGAGCTCTTCCTTGCGGGCTGCTCGAGGGTTGCGGTTCTCCGAATTTGTATCGGAAGACCCGTGTAATTCCTCTAGACATATCTAGATCTTCCGGTACACTGCATGCCAGTGTGTGGTCCCTAGTGACCTCAAATAAGTCCTTGTGGACTTCTGTGGTCACTCCATGGCGAAACTTCTGCCCTGCCTTCGCGTTCTCCCAAAACGTCTCAAAGGCTGGTGATCTTTCGGATGCGACGCACTGTCGTACTTTTTGGGCTGGTTGGTCATCATTATCGCCTAGGTATGGTGAGAGGCGATTGTAGTGCACGACCCTTGGTTTTCCGTTTGGTCTCTTTTTTATGCGGTAGACCACATCGTTGATGCGCTCCAAGATCTCGTACGGCCCGTCCCAGGAACGCTGAAGTTTCGGACAGTATCCTTGGCGCCTCTTGGGGTCAAAAAGCCACACCCAGTCACCAGCTTTGTACCCCATGCTGTCAGCTCTGGTGTCATAGCGCTCCTTCATTTGATCGCTGGCTTCCCCGATGTTCATGCGGACCTGATCATGGATGTCATCCAGCCTCCTGCGAAGGTCTGTCACATAGTCTTCTCCGGCTAGGTCTTCACCTGGTTTGCAGCCAAATTTGAGATCACAAGGAAGTCGCATTTCTCGCCCAAACAGTATGCTGCTGGGAGTCTTCTTCGTCGTTTCCTGAACAGCCGACCGGTAAGCCAATAAGAACAAAGGCAGATGTCGGTCCCAGTCCCGCTGATGGCTGGACACTACTTTGGCTAAGTACCTCCCCACGGTACGGTTCATCCTTTCCACCATTCCATCAGACTGTGGATGTAGCGCAGTGGTCCTGGTCTTGTAGATCCCTAGCCGCTCACACATTTGCTGGAAGATAGCAGCTTCAAAGTTCCTTCCCTGATCAGAATGTAATTCCAGGGGTACGCCAAACCTGCTGATAAATTCGGTAACTAGAACTTCAGTCACGGTTACGGCCTCTTGGTTAGGGATTGAGTAAGCTTCCACCCACTTGCTGAAGTAATCCATCACCACCATGATGTACTTGTTACCCTTCTCAGTTGTAGGAAATGGGCCAGCTATGTCGATGGCAATTCTTTCAAAGGGGCTGCCAACATTGTACTGACGCATTGGTGCTCGCCTTTTCCTTTGCGGTCCATTGGCCGTTGCACAGGTTACACATTTTCGACACCAATCTTTGACGTCTTCGCTGCAGTTGATCCAGTAAAATCGCTCTTTCACTTTCTCCAGCGTCTTCTTAACGCCTAGATGTCCTCCAGAAGTTCCTCCATGCAGCAGTCCAAGGATTTCCGGTACTCGGCTCCTCGGAACGAGGGTTTGCTTTCTTCTAAGTGTGCCGTCTTCCTTCTCGATCTTTCGTTTCAGAAACCCTCCTTCTATCACTATGGATCCCCATTGAGCCCAATAAGCCTTGACAGTTGGTGATAAGGGGGCGAGTTTTTCCCAGGTTGGCCTTTCTCCTTCTCGCGCCCATTCCATCACATACTTCAAGTCCGGATCATTCAGTTGGTCTTGCGCCAATTTTTCATCTTGCCAGTCCTCATCTTCGGTGGTCGTCCTTTGGACAATTGCTACCTTGTCCTCCATCTTGCTGCAATGTTTGCAGTCACTGGCGCATGGTCGTCTGGATAATGCATCCGCATTTCGATGAAGCGTGCCAGGTCTATGTTCGGAGTCATAATCATACTCCTGGAGCCTTTCAATCCATCTAGCCACTTGCCCTTCTGGGTTTTTGAATTTCAGAAGCCAAACCAGTGCAGCATGATCAGTCCGTAGTGTGAATTTTCTCCCGTACAAGTATTTGCGGAAGTGTTCCACTGATTTTATCACGGCAAGAAGCTCTCGTCTGGTCACGCAATAATTTCGTTCTGGCTTGGAAAGCACTTTACTGAAGTAACCCAGAACAGTCTCATGCCCATCCTGTATTTGGGAAAGGACGCCTCCTATCCCCACATTACTAGCGTCGGTATCCAGGATGAACTTTCCATCTTTTCGTGGGTAGCTCAAGATGGGGGCACTTGTTAATCTTCCCTTAAGCTCTTCAAATGCTTGTGCGCAGGAATCACTCCAATGGAAGCGAGTGTTTTCTTCCGTAAGCTTGGTGAGCGGTTTTGCAATGTCCGCAAATCTTGGCACAAACCTCCTGTAATAAGTGCACAGCCCCAGGAAACTCCTAGTTTCATGTTTGTCCTTCAGCACGGGCCAGTCTCTTACTGCCTTGATTTTGGCAGGGTCAACTTCAACTCCACGTTGAGAAACTATGTGTCCCAGGTAATTTACTTGTTTCTTGAACAGGTTACACTTTTTCGGGTTGAGCTTCAGTCCAGCGTCTTGTAGTCGCCCGAAAACTTGCTCCAGATTTCTCAACTGATGGTTGAAGTCCTTTCCCAGGATGATTATGTCATCCAAGTATACCAGGCAGGTTTCCCATGATAGTCCTCGCAGCACATTCTCCATCAGCCTTTCAAACGTGGCGGGGGCATTGCATAAGCCAAATGGCATCACGGTGAACTGCCAAAGTCCAGATCCAGTCGAGAATGCAGTTTTCTCCTTATCTTTGGCATCCAATTCAACTTGCCAGTAGCCACTTTTCAGGTCCAATGTGGAAAAAATGGTGCATCCTGCCAATGTGTCCAAGGTGTCGTCAATCCTTGGCAGAGGGTAACTATCCTTTTTCGTAACATCGTTGAGCAGTCTGTAGTCCACACAAAATCTCGTGGTACCATCCTTCTTTTTCACCAGTACCACCGGGGATGTCCAAGGGCTACTTGATGGTTCTATGATGCCATCCTTGCTCATGTCTTTGATGATCTTGTCAGCTTCTTCCCGCTTTGCAAAGGGTAGTCTTCTTGGAGCCTGTTTTATTGGTCTCGCTTCTCCGGTGTCTATGCTATGTCGCACTACCTTGGTTCTTCCCAGACGGCCATTAGAGTCCTCGAAAATGTTCTGGTAGCGGCAGATCAAACTCCTCACTCTCCGTTTGTTTTCCTCGGTTAGACCTTGGGAAGCGTCGTGGACCAGGGCTTCCAATTGTGTTGACAATTTGTTTCCTTCGCATGACATGTTTGTCATCTGTTGCACAATGGAAGTTATCCTCTCACATCTGCCCAAAACAAAACCTTCATTCATTTTAACTGGGTAGCTGTTCACATTCATGATCTTGACAGGAATGGTCTCCTTTGCGCGAATCACTGTTCTTGCCACCATGACTCCTTTGTTAACATTGTCCATGTTCTCCGGTTCTATCATACAGATTTGGTCATTTGTACTACTGGAATCCAGGCGGGCACTCACTATCATCTCGGATCGCCCCTTCACTTCGGTATTCTTGGCTAGGATAACACGTGCAGCCAGTTCTTTCCGTCTTTGCAGGATGACTTCTTCATTTCCAATTTTAATGGACCCTTTCTTTAAATTTAAACTGCACCCAAATCTGTCCAGTATGTCCATTCCCAATATAACGTCTTCTTCAATGTTGGCCACCAACGTCCGATGATCAAAAGTGGTGCTGCCAATTTGGAAGGTGGCAATCGTCTCCCCATACACCTGTGCTGACTCTCCCGTGGCGGTGTGCAGAGACCACTTTGTTGGTGCAATCTGCTTACCTCGTGCCACAATGTCGCGTCTCAGAATTGTCCTGGTTGCTCCCGTGTCCACCAGTAGTTCACGAGTTACTCCATCTATTATGCCATTGATAAAAATGCTGCTGGCTTTTCCTCTCACGGTTGCGACAGTAGCAGCAGATTTCAGGGCCTCTCCAGCGTGGGTCAACGGTTGCCCCTTCCCATTAACCCTTTCTAGTTTTCCGCAGCCTGTTTTCTGGGTTTCTGAGGCTTGGGACACTTGGTGCTAAGGTGGCCCAGCTGTCCGCAGTTCCAGCAGCGTGGGTCTCGTCTTCGAGGTCTCAGACGTTCCAGCACTTTTTCAATTAGCTCCTCGGTTGTAGGTAGCTTGACCTCCTCTGCCTCGACTGCACGAACCCTGGCGTGGCCCCTGATGGACTGTTTGACAGCCTCAAACTCGAGAGCTTGGCTGAGCGCCTCGTTCAAAGCCTTGGGATGGGCCAGTTTTACGGCTTGTTGCGTCTCCCATTCCCGCAATCCATTTAGGAACTTGTCCACTGCCAAGCTCTCACAGATGTCGTCGGAGGCTGTCGGGTAAGCGTCTCGTACCAGGCGGGCGATGTCCATTTCAAACTCCTGGAGGCTCTCGTTGGGCTTCTGCACCCTTGTGTTCAGCTGCGACTTGTACAGCTGCTCCAGGCACTTGTGGCCATAGCGCATATCCAAGCGCTGCTTCAGCTGCCCAAAGTCACCACGGTTGTCCAGGGGTATGGCCTGCAGAACCCTGAGAGCGTCTCCTCGGAGCGACAGGCTGAGAACCGAAGCCTTCTTCTGCTGGCTCCAGGCTCCCATCATGGCAGCCGTCTCAAAGAGGGTCAAGTATTCCTCCCACGACGTCTTCCCGTCGAAGGTTGGGAGGTTGTGCTTTGCTAGGGAAGGGTCATCATCCCCTCTTGTGACCCTGGTTGGAGTTGAGCATCCCTGGTCGGTCTCGTCGTGAAGGCCGCCTTTGGGGGAAATTCTGGTGGACTCCATCTGGCACTTGTCAGCCAGCTCGGCACGCAGACGGTCCTCCAGGCTTGCCACACGGGCCTCAATCTCTGACATTGCTCGCGAGCTTTCTGCCACTTTCTTCTCCAGCACGGTCAGGTTGCTGGTCATCTTCTCCTCCAGCCCAGTCATCTTCTCCTCTAGCCCGGTCAGGTTGCTGGTCATCTTCTCCTCCATGGTTGCCAGGTCCTCCTTCATAGTCTTGGCGTTGTCAGCCATCTTCTCCTCCAGGGTCTTGGCGTTGTCAGCCATCTTCTCCTCCAGCCCGGTCAGGTCCTCCTTCACGGTCTTGGCGTTGTCAGCCATCTTCTCCTCCAGGGTCTTGGCGTTGTCAGCCATCTCAGTCTTCAGTCCTGTCAGGTTACTGTTGATGCTGATATTTAGCTCGTCCAAGGCGCGGTCCCCTCCAGACGCCATGACAAAATATGCCGGGTCTTCGCCTGACTGTTCCAAGGCCTCTATGAGGCGTGCTTGTAAGGCTGCCTTTCCTCCTGAGGTCTCCAGGTCCCTCTCCAGAAGCTCATTTTTAAGCTCTGTGACTTTGAGGTCCTTGACGTTCACTTTGGTTGCCATTTTTTTTAAAATTTACTTCAAAACGAAAATATTTTTAAATTTATTTAAAACAAGTTTTGAGTTTTATATATATAGCTGTTTTGAATACGTACTTTAGCAAAATAATAATTTATCTGATTACACTGATTGGTAGGTACTGTCTTTTAATATTTATTTTTAATTCACCAATATTTTTAACATAATAATGTCTGATAGTACATAATTATTTATTTCGTCTCAAGTCTTTCAAACACACAGGTAGGTACTTAATGTACATTCACACACTTGTAAACAAAGGATAGTTATTCAAAAACTTTTTCTCGATGAATCTGGAACGTTCTTTTGTAATATTTTTCAAGATTTTTATTTATTTATTTTATTTTTTTAATCACACACAATGATAAAAAACTATGGTCCAATTTGATGACTTTCTCAATGCGGTAAAATAGTCATTATGTTATGTCCAGAATTATGTTCCATATGATGTTCCAGAATTTATAAGCAACTTGCTTTTGCGTCTTTTCTTTTAACAAAAATTTATTTAAACACTTGTTTTCACAAAAGTCAGTTCACACAAAGTTCAATTTGAATAAAGTTCGTTTTAACACTATTTAATTTATTTTATTTATTTTTAGACAGAAGATCTTAATTTTTCTTGACAATTCCGCACCTGACGCCAATTGTTACGAAATTAGGGTTCAATTGTCTTCAAATTAAAAATACACAGGTCTTCTTCAATAGTTATTTATTTTACACAGTTACAAAATTTATTTTCACACTACTTTCTCGATTATTCCACTTGGTTTTGGTTCACTGATCAGATGACTTCGATGTGTTTGTAAGTCTCTATGATACTGGCCCGCTCTGCAGGCCATTCGCACCTTTATACTCTTCAGAGCAGTATGATCCAGAACTAAAGTCGCCAGACGGTTCCAGAGTAATTATTACTTCTCGATGTTTCACGTACTACCTAGACACAACCAAAATCCTACCTACCAATGCAATACAGTATTCCTATAATTATAACAAATACCTACTTAGCCTAGAGAATTCTACACTTATACATAATTATCGATCTTACCTACCAATACTTTTGAGGATTCTTATAACTATAACTACCCATACTTATTTCAATATTTATATTTACATAACAATACGTATTGTTTCTTTGGTTTTAAATGTATATTTTTACTTTGTGCCTATATATTTTAACTACTTTGTTACATCATTTTAAAAGGGAAGCCGATGGAAACCGGCTTGTATGGCACCCTTCGCCACTGTAACATAGTTAAGTGTATCTTGTAAAAATAAAAATAAACCGCAATACTTGTGTGAAATTATTGTATTTCAATAATAACAAAATCATTCAAATTTGTCAAAAGTTTACATAAAAATATCTAGATTACGATCCGTTGCTTTTATCCGTTTCCAGAAACATCAACGGATACAAATGTCCCAGTGTTGCTATGTTCTTTTGGATAAGAACCCGCAGTGTGTCGGTGTATTGCGGTAGAGGCTTTGAAACACTCGGGTCTCGCCAGTGAAGTCCTAAAAACAAACAAAAAATTAATATTTAAAATCTTTAAGCGTACAGAAGGGGAAAACTTTGATCACCCAATAGGCTTATTTATTTATACAAACAAGTATGTACAGGACTGACAGTGAGACACGAAAATGTCACAATACATATTATAACATTGTGATTCCTTGACTTATAGGTTGGTATGAGGCTGACCACCCATACTGTAAAAAATGGTTCACTTTGCCAATGTCACCCCTGTTTCAGGGAATGTCGGCAGGAGTTGCAGGGCTTATGTTCATTTGAGTTTGGATTTTATTTGTAAGTACACAATCAGCATTTGTAAGCGCGAACTACACGTGTTTGTTTGTGGGCATACATCTGAGAGCTTTAAATGAATATATCCTTGCAACTTAGATTGTAGATAGATTATAGATAGTGACATCTTTGTGACACTGAGGTCAGCTAGGTCATGAGACAATCATGCACAGTCTTCAGGAACCGCTCGTTCCGTATTGCGAAGACAGCATTTAGGAAGAAGCTGAAAACATTTATATTTTCCCGCTAGAGCCCACATGCGCCTTTGTAGTGATACAAATCACAAAAAGGCATAAATAAATTTAGTTTATTATTATTATTAGCATATTATTTCCTTGACTTATAGGTTGGTATGAGGCTGACCACCCATACTGTAAAAAATGGTTCGCTTTGCCAATGTCACCCCTGTGTCAGGGAAGGTCGGCAAAAGTTGTAGGGCTTAAGTTCATTTAAGGTTTGGATTTTATTTGTAAGTACACATTCAGCATTTGTAAGCGCAAACTACATGTGTTTGTTTGTAGGCATGCATTTGAGAACTTTAACTGAATATATCCTTGCAACCTAGATTATAGATTATAGCATGACATACACAAGAGAACAATACACAGACACATTATTCTAAGCATACATACGTCATTCTAATATACAAACAGACTCTGATAGTAAGCGATCCACACCAGTTGTAAATATAATATAGTCTTGTCACTCCTCCTCTCATCTTTAAGCTTTACATTGGCTAATAATCCTAAGCAATCCCAAGCACCGGTCCATAGTTCAGTGGTAACACTTCGGATTCTGAATGGAACGTTGTGGGTTCGAATCCCGGCGGAAAACAAAAAATATACCATTTATTATAGTTTAAAATTTTTTTTTTTTTTGAGGAATTCAAAAACACTGTTTATTTTCACATGAATATATTTAAAAAGATTACAATCTTTAGAGTAAGTTACTAACGTTTTCGACCTAGAAGGTCATCATCAGGTATCATAATGATAACGTTAGTAACTTACTCTAAAGATTGTAATCTTTTTAAATATATTCATGTGAAAATAAACAGTGTTTTTGAATTCCTCAAAAAATTTTAAACTATAACAGTATGAATTTTCACAGTGTTAATACACAAACAATACAAAATATACCATTTATATTTTCAAATTTGCTCTTCGCTGGGTTGAAAAATTCATAAAACCTTTACAATGACCGGTTACCAAAGATCCATCCAGCCTTACAGCACTGGGTCTTGCATGAGAATTGGCGCTTTGTAGCGACGACGACCAAGCTCGTAAAAAGGTCGATAGCTGAATTGGTAGAATGCTTGCATTCCATGCCGAGAGCAAGGGTTCGATCTCAAGGTTTACTCAGCATACACAAGAAATGAGAACCAGCCCCCCAGCGAGCTGGGAAACCCCCACTTCAACTGAAAGTGGTTGGTGTGAGGCCGGCCCCCTTACCCGTAAAAATAAATAGGTCCCGAATCGCCACATGCGGACCCCTTCGGGGATAACGCAGGCAAGAAGTTACACTATATGTGTAGCTTAGTTGCGTTTTTATATCACCTTTTAAATTGTCTTGCTGACCTTCAAGGCACTGGGCTAAGCCAAAAAGGGGAAACCAAGGAAAGAATGGATTGATCAATTGAGCGCAATTGCTAATGAGTGAAATCTGTAGTGATAAAATGAGAAGAACATGCATGAAGAGAGTGATGAATGCCGAGGAGATGAAAGAAGTGTGCAAGGATAGAACAAAGTGAAGACACATCTGCCGAGGTACTGCCACCCCTAGTGGAACGGCTCCTGGATACAGTATCAGTAATATGGGCAAGTGCCTTAGGTGTTAATCAAGGAACGATGTAGACTTGATAGATATAAATCAAGAGCTAAAACGAGTAAATGTCAATAACCTAAAATCGTGAACAGACTTTTAAGTGTGGGAAAACTTACCTGAAGAGTCACAAGTAAACAGAGTGGGGGAAGGAACATTGTCTCGTGTGTAAGTCCAAACACAGTCTCTTAATATCTGTACAATCTGTGAACACACAAAAGTAATACAAAGTTAGCAATACAGTGTATGAACAGACCGGGCTGTAGTCTAGTGTAAACGTTGTAAATGGAAGGTTGTGGATTCAAATCCCGACGGAGCACAAAAAACATACCATTTTTATTTTCAAATATGCTCTTCGCTGGGTTGAAAGATTAGTATACCTTTACCAATGACAGTACCCTTAGTACGAGTTGCAAAACTTGAGTAAAGTAAAGTTTACGAAAAGTATTGAAGAGTGATTTTCCCCAAAATCTGCCGTTTTTGTTTCTTACACTTTATGGTCTTAGCAAATGAGTTACAGTGATGAAGAAAATCAAGTTCAAACAAACAAAAACGGCAGATTTTGGGGAAAACCACTCTTTAATATTTTCCGTAAACTTTACTATACTCAAGTTGTGCAACTCGTACTCAGGGTACTAGTCACCAAAGATCCATCCAGCCTTACAGCAACTGGGTCTTGCTTGAGAATTGGCGCTTTCTATAGTGACAACCAAGCTCGCAGAGGGCTCTTGAGGTGTGGTTTACACAAAAACAGCACTCACCAAATAAATTATCCTAATATTATTATTATTATCCTTACGATAGCTGAATTGGTAGAGCTCATGTCTTCTAAGCAGGGAGTTTGGGTTCAAATTTGAAAGTGCAAGACATGATTTGCTGTTTCAGTGTTTTCTTCTGATACAGGTTAACTCAGCCTTCTCAGTAAACAATGAACTATGTAATCACATACAATACACTTACCAATGAAATAAAATATATCCCATATAAATCGAGGATAGGAGTAATTAGAGGGTTGGAAGAAGCTATTTTCAAGAATGGACTTGAAACGACTGATTAAAATGGACTAGGGCTTTAATTACCTCGTTAGGTTTCAATTCTGGAATCATCTGGCTGATGCAATTGAGAGGAGCGGGAAGCAACTGTCCTCTGTACATTATATCCAAAAGTTGAATGGTCACTTCATTCAAGCCATCTTCTTCATTGCCGTACTTATCTGAAATTAAAAAAAAATATATAATTAAACAAACAATGTCGAGGATCACACCGAATTTCTAGGAGTAAGGGGACCATGGAGGGAAGCAGGACAAGACAGGGAGGATTATGGTGCGGGAGGCCCTGAGCCTTCAAGGCTTGTGAGCTGAAGGAAGGCAAAGTAAAATTGAACAAAGATATCTTCAATACTTGACCAGGTTAGTAAATAAACGGTTGAACATCAGGTAGAATTTTCTGGTGTTGGAATTTGCTGGAATCTGGTAATAATTACCTACATTTTTGGCACCAAAAGAAAATGGATACCTACTAAATGCATATTCACAAACACACGTAAGTTCGCGCTTACAAATGAACACAGGCCCTGCAACTTTTGCCGACATTCCCTGAAACAGTGGTGACATTGGCAAAGTGAACCATTTTTTACAGCATGGTTGGTCAGCCTCAAACAAACTATAAGTCAAGGGATTAAATAGCTTTCAGTGAATAAAATAGAAATATGTTTGGAAGTACTTAAATATTCAAATTAAATCAAATACAATCAGTTACCTGACTTGGCACCGTACTGATGTATGAGGGTAGCGACGACCGCTCTCAGCAGCACCGAGCAGTAGCACAGAGCAGGCCGGAAGCAGCTGATCAGCCTCACCAGGTGCCACACTAGAGGAAAGCCATCAAACACTTGGCGGATGTACAGCTCTCTCTCAATGCTGACCTACAACATTCAAATAATACTGGAGTGATGTTTCCAGGATCTGTGGGAGCTGGAGCTTCCGGACGTTTCGCCCATTTCTACGATGGGCTTCTTCAGCGTGAAGTATGATGATGAAGATGATCTGGATGAGAACTGTGATGCAAGTGTCTGTACACTCGGGGTTTATATGTGAAAACTAAAGACACTTTGCATACGAGTTTGGTTTTGTGCTTCTCACTTTGACGTCTTGATCATTTTTTTTTTTTTTTTTAAGAAATCCTGTGCGGGAGACTCCCTAGATTCTAAAGACTCTAGGGGTCTATGACACTTGTTGTAGTGCCGCAGAGGTTTACGAGCTTGGTCGTCGCTACAAAGCGCCAATACTCAAGCAAGACCCAGTTGCTGTAAGGCTGGATGGACCTTTGGTGACCGGTCATTGGTAAAGGTTTATGAATTTTTCAACCCAGCGAAGAGCACATTCGAAATATAAATGGAATATTTTTGTGCTCATACGACTTTCGCAATTAAGCTACACATATAGTGTAACTTCTTGCCTAAGTTATTCTCGAAGGGGTCGTAAGTGGCGATTCGTGATGTATTTTCTGTATTGTTTTGTCATGTGAAGTACTGTCATTGAGATGTTTTGTCATGTGTAGTTCTGTCGTATGTCATTTTGTCATGTGTCGTTATGCCATGTGTCATTTTGTCACTGTGCGGTTCTATCCTGTCACCCTACTTAACAACTAATATCTAACCATAACAATCAATAGGTTATGTTACTTTTTTTGCAGACATTAGAAGGGACACAGTTTTCATACCTTGGTGAAATCTTCATCGGGCCATGGCAGTCCATTGTACATGACATCCGGAGAAACAAGCTCCACTAATAATAGAGAAACACACGTCATGCCTTCCAAGCTAGCACCATTCTCTTCCTGTAAAAAATAATCACAGAAGTCTACCAGACAAATAACAAAAACAATCATATGATTTGTTTTGTGAGCGCTGTTTTTGTGTGCATCACACCTCAAGAACCCTCTAGCTAAAATTTTTGGTGATCGATCTTAAAACTGTAGTTTTTTGCAAAATATAAAAGCGACATTCAGAAATATGAAGTTTCATGAATAACGTACTATCTGCTTGGCGTTCTCTCTTTCGCAATATGGAGCGCGCGCAGGATGTTGCCAGCTCAGCGCAGTGCGCAGCCGCGAGGTACCTAACCTACCTACCCCTACCCACGCTAAGCTAGAGCTGGCGACAGTAATCCTTACTAGTTACTGGTCATCTATACCCACAATGAAATATCCGTTAATTTAGCAAATAACACTGCAAAAAAAGTTTTTTTTGCATCGACAAATGTATCTGTGCGAGTCTGCATTTTCTCATATGAAAGTAATAAAATCAAAATATCGTACTCGTCTCACAAATGCCCACCTGACAGCCTGCTTGCGTCTAGCTTTAACTGAGAATATCCCTAACTACCAAAATTTTGTGGAGGACCAGCAATGTCACATTTCGACATCAGCATCAAGATAATTTTCATTTTTATATTGTACCAGAATTATTTTTAATTATTTTTGTAATGATAGAGATTAAAAATTTAATACAGATTTGACATTTTGCATTCAACGCAGTTTTATTTATGCAAATTTTTTTCATTATGAGTTATATTTGATGGGCTAAAGCAGGCCTGTCCAACATACGGCCCGCGACCACATCAATAGATATTGCGCAATAAGTTCAATGATCCATCATTAGGTACTTACTCAGTTCAATCATCTATCTATCGACATTTGTCGGAAATGACAGTGGTCGGAAAAGTGTTGCTCGGAAGACATCTTATTAGATTTGCCATTTTTACCCACCAACAACTGATTTGTTTTGTTGCCCATTTCATTTGACCACACAAAAGATTACTTTTGGAATTTGCGTGCCTATCCCCCCCCCCGTCCCCCCGTCGACTGGGCTAAAGAGTTAAAATGTCGATCTCGTTTTCATTCATTTTTGCTAGATCGATCTCCTCATGAAAAAGTATGGGCACCCCTGCTATAAAGAATACTCACCATACAAGACATAATGGCGCCCAATAAAAGTTCAACTTCGATGCTTGTTTTTGAAAGTGTTGCCGCATTCTCTGTTTGGCTGTTTGGTTTGATTATGATTGTAGTTTTCCTCGCTCCTTTACCGATTATTCCCGCATGGAACACTGAAGTGTGGCTCTGTGTCAGCTGCGCTATGGGACCCTGTAGAACAAAAATTACATAAATAAATTAATCATCGAACCAAATGTGACAATCTAGAATTTTTTTCAAAGATGACGATAAACATAATGGAAATGATGAGCAACTGATTTTATGTGATTCCCTATCTAATCTAAGTTGCAAAATATAAGTAACGTTAGAGATTCACATTATGTATATGCATTTTCACAAAACAGACCTGTTTAAGTTCGTACTTAAACATACCGCATGTAGTCCTACAATATAAAAACCCGAATCTCAAATGAACATACACCTTGCAACTCCTACCGACCTTCCCTGAAACAGGGGTGACATTGGCAAAGAGAACCATTTTCTACAGCATAGGTGGTCAGCCGCATACCAACCTATAAGTCAAGGTACATACACAACAAATTACAATTTACAATTACATGCACAACAAATTACAATGTGATTCCCTATACTTATCTCATTCTAAAATAACTAGATCAAGTCAGTTGAATTCAAAAGTATCTATCTATAATCGATAATCTATAATCGAAGCTGCAAAGGTATATTGGCTTTAAAGGCTGATATTTAATGCATGCCCACAAGCAGGCACATGAAATTTTCACTTACACATCCTGCATGTGTCTTTAATCTATATCATCTAAGTTGCAACTAGATAAGTTAACATTTAAGATTCATATTAAGAAGTGCATACCCACAAACAGACACATGTAAGTTTGCGCTTATATATATACACACGCCGCATAAGTGCATAAACCTCACATGAACATAAACTTTGCAACTTTTTCCGACCTTCCCTGAAACAGGGGTAACATTGGCAAAGAAACCATTTTTACAGTATGGTGGTAAGCCTCATACCAACCTATTAGTCAAGGAACACAAAAAGTCGGAAAGTAGAATAAAAAATTTAAGATCAAATTAAAAGTAAACTACAAATATGTTAGAAAGATCAACCAATTGACTCCCTCGATCATAATACCGAAAACCATTTCATTCAGAGTCACAATCTATTTCAATAATCAAAAAAATTAAGCTTTACATACCTGTTTATGGTTTTGAAACATGAGCAGTTCATCCTTGCTCTTTTCAAAGTTGGCATTGTTCTCCAGCCCGATTTTGATCTCGGCCCCAAACACTTCTGCCTCTCGGAAAAGGGCCGTCTCCAGGAGTTCTCTCAGAGCAACCGATCGGGAGACTTTACTGCCAGAGCACGTCCTCCGGAATATTCTGTACGCTGTCTGGGTGCCTTTGAACTTCATAAATACATCTGCAAAGGTACAAGAAAAATAATAACCAGGTCATAGAACCTGCCACATCATTCCTCACCTTCAAGCTCTGCATTGGCTGAAAATCCCTGAGAGGATCATCTTCAAAGTCGGCTTGCTCCCCTTAAAGCACTGTGCAAAAGTGCTCCGGGGTACCTGATGGAGCTGTGTCCAAAACAAGTCGGAAGCGCTAGCGCTTGCGACAGCACTCCATAGATAAAAAATCACAGTACATCTTTTTTTGGAGATGAATCGCCAGCTCGTCGCCTTAGGTCGTAAGGAATTTAGCAGAATAGCGCTTCTGGTGTCTCCAGCAACTACAACCTCGCGCGGACAAACACTGAGGTCAGCTGCATCAAGAAACAGCTTCCTGGACATCCCTGTAAGAAGGCCCCGCACTGTTTTTGGAGACAAGGCATTCAAGGCAGCCGCTCCAATGACTTGGAATGCTATTCCCGCTTCACTGAGGGAACTAGATTTGGAGAGACTGTTTAAAAGACGTCTCAAGACTCACCTTTTCGTCCAATCATATGGGCAAGTGCTTTTGCAGTGACAGACTGTCATAAAATGCGCTATATAAATTTTGTATTAATAATAATAATAGAAAACACACTATAAAATTAATAAACAAACTGTGAAAAGTTTTTTTCTTCAAATTTTTAAGAGCTATAATTGAAAAACTACTCCAGATATAATTTTTTGAAAAACGCAGATGCATTTTTAAAATTGCAGTCATTTTATGAATTAAAAAAATATGTGAAATTACTCTATTAAATTGTAGGTTAAAACTTTCACGGCCGGTAGTTAACATAATACTTTGAAGTGTCTGGCTCGCCGTTGAAAATGCCCATTGAAGTTAATGGGCGAAACTGTTTGGGATAAACTTACCAACCGAGACCACCGCTACACAGCCCGAAAAAGAAGGTATTACACCCTATTAAAGATAACAAACAAACCTTTCTCAAATAAAAGTTTAAGGGTTTTAGGCTTACACGGCCGGCTGATGATGCTGGAGTGATGTTTTCCGGGATCTGTTGCCGTACACACACTTGCATCACAGTTCTCATCATCATCATACTTCACGCTGAAGAAGCCTATCGTAGAAATGGGCGAAACGTCCGGAAGCTCCAGCTCCCACAGACCACAGCAACAGATCCCCGAAAACACCACTCCAGTAAAAGTTCAGGGGTTTGTGTATTGACATATTTTACAAACCTTTTTCATGTAAGCACCTGAAGAAGTACTTCACATTAGCTTGTGTGATCTTCATCAGTATCTCCACGTCTAGCGCGGAGTTCTGTGTGTTGGGGATGTTGATCAGATCCAGCATGGTGGCCATGGCGTGGCAGATGCGCATGGAGTTGTCACGCTTGGCGCTGTCTTCCTCCGCTGCGCCGATGCCCGTGGTGGAGTGGCTCACCACGGACACCTGCTGGTTGAACACAGAGGCCACCTTCAGCAGGTTCATCTCACACACTTGGGTGATGGGCTTGTTTTGCAGCTGAACTACTTTTCCGGTACTTTCCCATCTGCAAATAGGATTTCAAAAACCACAGATAATTGAAGATATTCATACAAATAAGAAACAATATTGTAAACAAGGTAATGTCCCAGGAAAACTCAAATGTGCCCATGTCACTCCGATTCTGAAAAAAATGCAGCTTGACCAAGATGTGTTAGCCAATTATAGGCCTATATCAAATTTATCTTTTGTGTCAAAACTTCTAGAACGAATTATTTCAGAAAGAGTGACAAATCATTTAGAAAATAATAAACTTATGCCCAGAATGCAGTCTGCATATCGGAAACACCACTCCACTGAATCGGCACTTATTCGTCTTATGTCAGACCTGATCTCCTCAATAGAAGGTGGAAATGTTGCCTTGCTGGCAATGTTAGACATGAGCGCTGCCTTTGATACGGTGGATCACGGAACCTTATTACAAAGACTCAAAATTAACTTTGGTGTTAAAGGCAAAGTACTTGCATGGTTCGAGTCTTATTTACACGATAGAAAGCAAGCCATTAAATTTCAAGGCGAAATATCACCTGCACGCATTCTGAAATACGGAGTACCTCAAGGCTCCGTATTAGGCCCAATGCTTTTTATCTTATATACAAAAGATATTGAAAAGATAGTGAGCAGCTATGGGCTATCAATACATGCATACGCTGACGACTGTCAAGTATACGCTAGCTCCAAGCCTAATGACACTGAAGGGTTGAAATCTCGAATGGCTGCGTGCATTGGAAGGATACAGGAATGGATGACTCTAAACAAGCTGATTCTAAACCCTCAGAAGACTGAAATTCTGTGGGCTGCCACATCAAAGCGTCAGAATCTCTTAGATTTGCACACACCTCTGACACTATCGGGAGGAGACTCTATCTACCCATCAAAAACTGTGGATCTGCTAGGAGTACGATTGGGCACAGACCTGACATTAAGTGAGCAGGTGGATAAAACATTAACAGCATCTTTCTTTGGACTGCGCCAAATTAAGGCAATTCGCAGATGTCTACCCCCTGATGCATTAAAAACCTTGGTCAATGCCTTTGTCCTGTCGCGGGTAGACTATTGTAGTGCGATTTACGCAGGATAAACAAAAAAGCAAAACAATAGGCTTCAATCGGTCCTTAATTCGGCAGCAAGACTGATTTTCGGAACTGGAAAGTTCCGTCATATCACGCCAATACTAAGGAACCTGCATTGGTTGAAGTTTCCAGAGAGAGTAGCTTATAAAATATGCTACACTGTGTACAAGGCACTCAACGGGAAGGCTCCAACATACTTGGCTGAACTGCTATCCCAGCAGTCCAACAAGAGTGATCTGGTGCTAAGATCCTCTGTATCAGGAGGGATAAGACTAAATGAGCCTCATCGTCCATACCGAACATGCTTCGGCGACCGAGCCTTCTACAATGGTGCACCTGCAGTGTGGAATGGACTTCCTCTGGATGTCAAAACCGCAAGCCCAGAGTCGACGTTCCGGAAAAAACTCAAGACCTACCTGTTCAGTGTATCATATCCCAATTAATCCTACACTTTATTTAACTATTTTTATGTTTATGTATTACTATACGAATATATTATTTACCTATAATGTAAGATTGTTATGTATGTGCATTCACATGTATACGAGTATGGACATACCCCATTATTTATATTATTCCCTTCATATCTTCTCATTCCTCATATATTTTATACCAAGGGCCCTTGAGGTGTGCTACACACAAAAACGGCGCTTCAAATAAATTATCCAATTATATATATATAACATATTCAAGATTAAAAATACATACAGAATGTGCGAATAATAAAAAATAAAAATACAAAATGAACAAAAAAATGCATAGATGATCGTAGGTTAGATTTCAGGCAGAGCACAATCTTATATAATTTATAATCTAAGTTGCAAAGATATATCAACATTCAAAACTCATATCAAATGCATGCGCACAAACAGACATGTTAAGTTTTCGCTTACAATTGATGAATGTGTACTTACAAATTGAAACCAAACCTCAAATGAGTGGTTTGACTGGTCCGTAGCTCAGTGGTAACACTGCGGACTCTGAATGGGAAGGTTGTGGGTTCGAATCCCGACGGAGCACAAAAAAAATCCCATTTATATTTTCAAATTTGCTCTTCGCTGGGTTGAAAAATTTATAAACCTTTACCAATGACCGGTCACCAAAGGTCCATCCAGCCTTACAGCAACTGGGTCTTGCTTGAGTATTGGCGCTTTGTAGCGGTCGGTCGGCAACAGTTGCAGGGTGTATGTTCATTTGAGATTTGGGTTTATATAGTGTAAGTACACATACGGCATTAAGTGTGAACTTATACGTGTCTGCTTGTGAAAATGCATATAATGTTAATCCCCAATGTTGTATAACTTTGCAACTTAGATAAGATTAGATATTATTACCTGAGTAGAGTGGAAATATTTTGGCAGAATCTCTCCAGGCACGTTTCTTTCCTAGTCACCGGTGTCTTCACATCATCTTTGATGCAGTCTTCGGGCGGTGCCACCGCATTGACAGCTTCCCGCAGAGTGTTCTCGTGCGCCTGCTGAACCAACAGCAGCGTGCAGTGGCTCTCCGAGCTCTGGTCGCTGGGGTCCAGGGTCGCCCTCATGGATAGAGTTCCACATAATATCCTGACAAATATTGCCAGCGTGTTGTCGTCTTGTGAGTTTTGTAAAACGTAGCTTACTATATTTACAAATACGGCTGTCGATTGGTAACCTAGAAACCAAATAAATCAGTCAATCACTTGTAGACCATAAATGGGATTTTTTAAGGAATTTAAGGAGAAGATTGTGAAAGAATGGGATATACAAAGCGAGCAAAGGCAGCTCTTCAGAGGCTCTGGCCACCCCTAGCGGAATGACGACAGAGTTACAGTTACAATTCTGTGTAGGAGACTCCCTTGATTTCAGAGACTCCAGGGGTCTAAGACACTTGTAGTGCCGCAGAGATGTTGGTGATATGGCGGTTGATGTCCTGATCCTTTGTAGCAGGGCTGTTAGCTGCATAGTGTTGTGTTGTGTTTTATTTGACACTGCAAGTTTATCCCCTTTATCCGGGTCCTTCAATCCACTTCTCGCTCTTGTCTTCCCTCTCTTGATTTCGCATTTAGTTGTAATAAAAGAAGTAAACAAAAATCCAGTATTTGAAGAGTTATTGCAGAATATTTTTTTTTTTTTTTTACAATACGCTGCCTTAGTTCTTGTTTATCGTATACGCCATTGAGAAAATTTTACATGAGCAATGTTTGCATGTGTACTGGACCAATGTGTCTTATGAAAACAAGAAATTTATTTAAAAAATATTTAAAAGAACTCTCACATTATCGAAATTTACGGTTCTTCTTAGCTCAGATTGTGTAGAATTTGATTCATAAGACAACTGCATGAAAAAGTCATATTTGACAAGATTGGCGTATACGGTAAACAAGAACTGGGGGAGCGAATAGGTAAGGCATAAAAAAATCATTCATCTTAGAAACAAAAGAATACCTGAAATATTAACATTCCTATTCAAATTTGATTTTCAAAGAAAACAGCATTCTTGCAGAAGAATTATGTCAAAATAATTACAAACAACTTGTAGCATAAAATGTTTGACAGTGCCATAAAAAGATGACAAATAAAATGGACACAAATTGATTCTGAAGAGCTGCTTTCCTGGATCTGTTGCCGTGGTGTATGGGAGCTTTCGGAAGCTTCGCCTATGTCTGCGATGGGTTTCTTCAGGGTGAAGATGACTTAATGAAACTTTTAGTTTAGATTAATTATAAAAATGAGAATAAGAGAAGAGTACATATGATAAAAGTGATAAATACTGTTATGTAAATATAAATATTGAAATAAGTATGGGTAGTTATAGTGTTATGTAAATATAAATATTGAAATAAGTATGGATAGTTATAGTTATAAGAATCCTCAAAAGTATTGGTAGGTAAGATCGATAATTATGTATAAGTGTAGAATTCTCTAGGCTAAGTAGGTATTTGTTATAATTATAGGAATACTGTATTGCATTGGTAGGTAGGATTTTGGTTGTGTCTAGGTAGTACGTGAAACATCGAGAAGTAATAATTACTCTGGAACCTTCTAGCAACTATAGGTCTAGATTATACTGCTCTAAAGAGTATAAAGGGTGCAAATGGCCTGCAGAGCGGCCAGTATCATAGAGACTTACAAACACATCGAAGTCATCTGATCAGTGAACCAAAACCAAGTGGAATAATCGAGAAAGTAGTGTGAAAATAAATTTTGTAACTGTGTAAAATAAATAACTATTGAAGAAGACCTGTGTATTTTTAATTTGAAGACAATTGAACCCTAATTTCGTAACAATTGGCGTCAGGTGCGGAATTGTCAAGAAAAATTAAGATCTTCTTCCTAAAAATAAATAAAATAAATTAAATAGTGTTAAAATGAACTTTAGTCAAATTGAACTTTGTGTGAACTGACTTTTGTGAAAACAAGTGTTTAAATAAATTTTTGTTAAAAGAAAAGACGCAAAAAGCAAGTTCAAAAAAAATTCTGGAACATCATATGGAACATAATTCTGGACATAACATAATGACTATTTTACCGCATTGAGAAAGTCATCAAATTGGACCATAGTTTTTTTTTTATTATTGTGTGTGATTAAAAAATAAAATAAATAAATAAAATCTTGAAAAATATTACAAAAGAACGTTCCAGATTCATCGAGAAAAAGTTTTTGAATAACTGCCCTTCGTTTACAAGTGTGTGAATGTACATTAAATACCTACCTGTGTGTTTGAAAGATTTGAGACGAAATAAATAATTATGTACTATCAGACATTATTATGTAAAAAAATATTGGTGAATTAAAAATAAATATTAAAAGACAGTACCTACTCACAGTGTAATCAGATAAATTATTATTTTTGCTAAAGTACGTATTCAAAACAGCTATATATATAAAACTCAAAACTTGTATTAAATAAATTTGAAAATATTTTTGTTTTGACGTAAATTTTGAAAAAAAATGGCAACTAAAGTGAACGTCAAGGACCTCAAAGTCACTGAGCTTAAAAATGAGCTTCTGGAGAGGGACCTGGAGACCTCAGGAGGAAAGGCAGCCTTACAAGCACGCCTCATAGAGGCCTTGGAACAGTCAGGCGAAGACCCGGCATATTTTGTCATGGCGTCTGGAGGGGACCGCGCCTTGGACGAGCTAAATATCAGCATCAACAGTAACCTGACAGGACTGAAGACTGAGATGGCTGACAACGCCAAGACTCTGGAGGAGAAGATGGCTGACAACGCCAAGACTCTGGAGGAGAAGATGGCTGACAACGCCAAGACCCTGAAGGAGGACCTGACCGGGCTGGAGGAGAAGATGGCTGACAACGCCAAGACCGTGAAGGAGGACCTGACCGGGCTGGAGGAGAAGATGGCTGACAACGCCAAGACCCTGAAGGAGGACCTGACCGGGCTGGAGGAGAAGATGACCACCAACCTGAAGGAAGTGGTGACCGACCTGAAGGTGGAAATGGCTGACAACGCCAGGAATCTGGAGGAAAAGGTGTCCCGAAATCTCACAACCCTGAAAGGAGAAATGGAAGAAAAGATGACAGCCCTGAAGGGGGAAATGGAGACTCGTATATCAAGCCTGGAGGACCGTCTGCGTGCCGAGCTGGCTGACAAGTGCCAGATGGAGTCCACCAGAATATCCCCCAAAGACGGCCTTCACGACGAGACCGACCAGGGATGCTCAACTCCAACCAGGGTCACTAGAGGGGATGACGACCCTTCGCTGTCGAAGCACAACCTTCCGACCTTCGACGGGAAGACGTCGTGGGAGGAGTATTTGACCCTCTTTGAGACGGCTGCCATGATGGGAGCCTGGAGCCAGCAGAAGAAGGCTTCGGTTCTCAGCCTGTCGCTCCGAGGAGACGCTCTCAGGGTTCTGCAGGCCATACCCCTGGACAACCGTGGTGACTTTGGGCAGCTGAAGCAGCGCTTGGATATGCGCTATGGCCACAAGTGCCTGGAGCAGCTGTACAAGTCGCAGCTGAACACAAGGGTGCAGAAGCCCAACGAGAGCCTCCAGGAGTTTGAAATGGACATCGCCCGCCTGGTACGAGACGCTTACCCGACAGCCTCCGACGACATCTGTGAGAGCTTGGCAGTGGACAAGTTCCTAAATGGATTGCGGGAATGGGAGACGCAACAAGCCGTAAAACTGGCCCATCCCAAGGCTTTGAACGAGGCGCTCAGCCAAGCTCTCGAGTTTGAGGCTGTCAAACAGTCCATCAGGGGCCACGCCAGGGTTCGTGCAGTCGAGGCAGAGGAGGTCAAGCTACCTACAACCGAGGAGCTAATTGAAAAAGTGCTGGAACGTCTGAGACCTCGAAGACGAGACCCACGCTGCTGGAACTGCGGACAGCTGGGCCACCTTAGCACCAAGTGTCCCAAGCCTCAGAAACCCAGAAAACAGGCTGCGGAAAACTAGAAAGGGTTAATGGGAAGGGGCAACCGTTGACCCACGCTGGAGAGGCCCTGAAATCTGCTGCTACTGTCGCGACCGTGAGAGGAAAAGCCAGCAGCATTTTTATCAATGGCATAATAGATGGAGTAACTCGTGAACTACTGGTGGACACGGGAGCAACCAGGACAATTCTGAGACGCGACATAGTGGCACGAGGTAAGCAGATTGCACCAACAAAGTGGTCTCTGCACACCGCCACGGGAGAGTCAGCACAGGTGTATGGGGAGACTATTGCCACCTTCCAAATTGGCAGCACCACTTTTGATCATCGGACGTTGGTGGCCAACATTGAAGAAGACGTTATATTGGGAATGGACATACTGGACAGATTTGGGTGCAGTTTAAATTTAAAGAAAGGGTCCATTAAAATTGGAAATGAAGAAGTCATCCTGCAAAGACGGAAAGAACTGGCTGCACGTGTTATCCTAGCCAAGAATACCGAAGTGAAGGGGCGATCCGAGATGATAGTGAGTGCCCGCCTGGATTCCAGTAGTACAAATGACCAAATCTGTATGATAGAACCGGAGAACATGGACAATGTTAACAAAGGAGTCATGGTGGCAAGAACAGTGATTCGCGCAAAGGAGACCATTCCTGTCAAGATCATGAATGTGAACAGCTACCCAGTTAAAATGAATGAAGGTTTTGTTTTGGGCAGATGTGAGAGGATAACTTCCATTGTGCAACAGATGACAAACATGTCATGCGAAGGAAACAAATTGTCAACACAATTGGAAGCCCTGGTCCACGACGCTTCCCAAGGTCTAACCGAGGAAAACAAACGGAGAGTGAGGAGTTTGATCTGCCGCTACCAGAACATTTTCGAGGACTCTAATGGCCGTCTGGGAAGAACCAAGGTAGTGCGACATAGCATAGACACCGGAGAAGCGAGACCAATAAAACAGGCTCCAAGAAAACTACCCTTTGCAAAGCGGGAAGAAGCTGACAAGATCATCAAAGACATGAGCAAGGATGGCATCATAGAACCATCAAGTAGCCCTTGGACATCCCCGGTGGTACTGGTGAAAAAGAAGGATGGTACCACGAGATTTTGTGTGGACTACAGACTGCTCAACGATGTTACGAAAAAGGATAGTTACCCTCTGCCAAGGATTGACGACACCTTGGACACATTGGCAGGATGCACCATTTTTTCCACATTGGACCTGAAAAGTGGCTACTGGCAAGTTGAATTGGATGCCAAAGATAAGGAGAAAACTGCATTCTCGACTGGATCTGGACTTTGGCAGTTCACCGTGATGCCATTTGGCTTATGCAATGCCCCCGCCACGTTTGAAAGGCTGATGGAGAATGTGCTGCGAGGACTGTCATGGGAAACCTGCCTGGTATACTTGGATGACATAATCATCCTGGGAAAGGACTTCAACCATCAGTTGAGAAATCTGGAGCAAGTTTTCGGGCGACTACAAGACGCTGGACTGAAGCTCAACCCGAAAAAGTGTAACCTGTTCAAGAAACAAGTAAATTACCTGGGACACATAGTTTCTCAACGTGGAGTTGAAGTTGACCCTGCCAAAATCAAGGCAGTAAGAGACTGGCCCGTGCTGAAGGACAAACATGAAACTAGGAGTTTCCTGGGGCTGTGCACTTATTACAGGAGGTTTGTGCCAAGATTTGCGGACATTGCAAAACCGCTCACCAAGCTTACGGAAGAAAACACTCGCTTCCATTGGAGTGATTCCTGCGCACAAGCATTTGAAGAGCTTAAGGGAAGATTAACAAGTGCCCCCATCTTGAGCTACCCACGAAAAGATGGAAAGTTCATCCTGGATACCGACGCTAGTAATGTGGGGATAGGAGGCGTCCTTTCCCAAATACAGGATGGGCATGAGACTGTTCTGGGTTACTTCAGTAAAGTGCTTTCCAAGCCAGAACGAAATTATTGCGTGACCAGACGAGAGCTTCTTGCCGTGATAAAATCAGTGGAACACTTCCGGAAATACTTGTACGGGAGAAAATTCACACTACGGACTGATCATGCTGCACTGGTTTGGCTTCTGAAATTCAAAAACCCAGAAGGGCAAGTGGCTAGATGGATTGAAAGGCTCCAGGAGTATGATTATGACTCCGAACATAGACCTGGCACGCTTCATCGAAATGCGGATGCATTATCCAGACGACCATGCGCCAGTGACTGCAAACATTGCAGCAAGATGGAGGACAAGGTAGCAATTGTCCAAAGGACGACCACCGAAGATGAGGACTGGCAAGATGAAAAATTGGCGCAAGACCAACTGAATGATCCGGACTTGAAGTATGTGATGGAATGGGCGCGAGAAGGAGAAAGGCCAACCTGGGAAAAACTCGCCCCCTTATCACCAACTGTCAAGGCTTATTGGGCTCAATGGGGATCCATAGTGATAGAAGGAGGGTTTCTGAAACGAAAGATCGAGAAGGAAGACGGCACACTTAGAAGAAAGCAAACCCTCGTTCCGAGGAGCCGAGTACCGGAAATCCTTGGACTGCTGCATGGAGGAACTTCTGGAGGACATCTAGGCGTTAAGAAGACGCTGGAGAAAGTGAAAGAGCGATTTTACTGGATCAACTGCAGCGAAGACGTCAAAGATTGGTGTCGAAAATGTGTAACCTGTGCAACGGCCAATGGACCGCAAAGGAAAAGGCGAGCACCAATGCGTCAGTACAATGTTGGCAGCCCCTTTGAAAGAATCGCCATCGACATAGCTGGCCCATTTCCTACAACTGAGAAGGGTAACAAGTACATCATGGTGGTGATGGATTACTTCAGCAAGTGGGTGGAAGCTTACTCAATCCCTAACCAAGAGGCCGTAACCGTGACTGAAGTTCTAGTTACCGAATTTATCAGCAGGTTTGGCGTACCCCTGGAATTACATTCTGATCAGGGAAGGAACTTTGAAGCTGCTATCTTCCAGCAAATGTGTGAGCGGCTAGGGATCTACAAGACCAGGACCACTGCGCTACATCCACAGTCTGATGGAATGGTGGAAAGGATGAACCGTACCGTGGGGAGGTACTTAGCCAAAGTAGTGTCCAGCCATCAGCGGGACTGGGACCGACATCTGCCTTTGTTCTTATTGGCTTACCGGTCGGCTGTTCAGGAAACGACGAAGAAGACTCCCAGCAGCATACTGTTTGGGCGAGAAATGCGACTTCCTTGTGATCTCAAATTTGGCTGCAAACCAGGTGAAGACCTAGCCGGAGAAGACTATGTGACAGACCTTCGCAGGAGGCTGGATGACATCCATGATCAGGTCCGCATGAACATCGGGGAAGCCAGCGATCAAATGAAGGAGCGCTATGACACCAGAGCTGACAGCATGGGGTACAAAGCTGGTGACTGGGTGTGGCTTTTTGACCCCAAGAGGCGCCAAGGATACTGTCCGAAACTTCAACGTTCCTGGGACGGGCCGTACGAGATCTTGGAGCGCATCAACGATGTGGTCTACCGCATAAAAAAGAGACCAAACGGAAAACCAAGGGTCGTGCACTACAATCGCCTCTCACCATACCTAGGCGATAATGATGACCAACCAGCCCAAAAAATACGACAGTGCGTCGCATCCGAAAGATCACCAGCCTTTGAGACGTTTTGGGAGAACGCGAAGGCAGGGCAGAAGTTTCGCCATGGAGTGACCACAGAAGTCCACAAGGACTTATTTGAGGTCACTAGGGACCACACACTGGCATGCAGTGTACCGGAAGATCTAGATATGTCTAGAGGAATTGCACGGGTCTTCCGATACAAATTCGGAGAACCGCAACCCTCGAGCAGCCCGCAAGGAAGAGCTCTGAGACTACCGAAGGGGCGTCAACAAGCATACTGCCTGGTTGTCCCGGATTCCAGCAACCTGGAAGAGGACTACAAGGCATTGTGGGACGGCCTTGTTGAGCTGCGTGACTACATGTTGGAGGATCAGCAGGCGCGTCTGGCAATACCGAAGATGGGTGGCGGCCGCGCTAATCGAGACTGGCGGATAATCCGGAGTATGATTGAAGCAGTGTTCTCGGGAGTCGGCATCAGCGTCATGGTGTGCTGCGAGCAAGCGCAGCCGAGAGCCAGTGGGGAGAAATCCGTGGACTGCCACTTCTTCCTGACCACAGGGTGTCGACGTGAATCAGCATGCCCCTACCTACACAGAGTCAAGACTGTTCCGGGACGAAACAGTCTAGGTGGGGGGTAGTGTTATGTAAATATAAATATTGAAATAAGTATGGGTAGTTATAGTGTTATGTAAATATAAATATTGAAATAAGTATGGATAGTTATAGTTATAAGAATCCTCAAAAGTATTGGTAGGTAAGATCGATAATTATGTATAAGTGTAGAATTCTCTAGGCTAAGTAGGTATTTGTTATAATTATAGGAATACTGTATTGCATTGGTAGGTAGGATTTTGGTTGTGTCTAGGTAGTACGTGAAACATCGAGAAGTAATAATTACTCTGGAACCTTCTAGCAACTATAGGTCTAGATTATACTGCTCTAAAGAGTATAAAGGGTGCAAATGGCCTGCAGAGCGGCCAGTATCATAGAGACTTACAAACACATCGAAGTCATCTGATCAGTGAACCAAAACCAAGTGGAATAATCGAGAAAGTAGTGTGAAAATAAATTTTGTAACTGTGTAAAATAAATAACTATTGAAGAAGACCTGTGTATTTTTAATTTGAAGACAATTGAACCCTAATTTCGTAACAATACATTGAAGCTTTCACGGCCGGTTTTTGTTAACATAACAATCACTTTTATCGGGCTATGTAGCCGTGGTCTGGTTGATTCTTTCCGGACAGTTTTGCCCATTGCTTCAATGGGCATTATCCATGGGCCAGATCCTGTAAGATCACAGCGACTAGCCAACCGCTAATAATGCCCATCGAAGCAATGGGCAAAACTGTCCGGAAAGAATCAACCAGATCATGGCTACATAGCCCGAAAAAAGTGATTGTTATGTCAAAGTGATGAATGTTAAAGAGATGAATGAGATATGCAAGGACAGAAAAAAGTGAAAACGCATCTGCGGCGGTACGGGCTACCCCTAGTAAGAAAGTAAACCCTAACAAAACAGCACGAGTATTATAAATATTAAAATTGAAATATAATTATCACTTACTGATTAAGATAGTAACCCGCGCTATAGCATTCTTTTCCAATGGAGATCCATGCAGTAGCTTGCGCCGTATGTTCATGATGTCGGCTGCGATGCTCTCCAGCAGAGGAATCTTCATTTCTGATCCTCTCACATGCGTCTCCATGGTCTGCAATAAATGCTCTACAAGAAAACATACAAACAAGACTGAAGCAAAGTTCTTTTAGATAAAGGTAAAAAAGATCTCACTTGTTTTGAAAAAAATTGTAAAGTTAAAGTTTTTTATATTTACACGAACTTCTTATTTATTTATTAAGCAAAAAAACAGTTATACATGTATAATGTAGGAGTAAAGACATAATTATGACAAATAACAAAACAGCAAAGTTTGCAAACATTGCATACTGTGACATAATTTCGTTGACAGCCTACCTTCGTCTAAAAAAGTAAAAGAGAAAATCAGGCAAGTAAAATGAAGAAAATAAAGAGATTTTTTTTTTATTATTAACTCAATCATCACATAAAAAAAGGAAAAGGGATGGGAAAAATGAGAAAGGAAAAGGAAAGCATCCAAAACTTTGATTACATTACAAGAGAAAAAAGTTACCCAATAGTTCCCGGCACAGAGCATTCTTGGGGGCCCAGCCCAGCAGCAGGAGGAAGACGGGGGCATGTGACCGGAGACAGAGGGGCACCAGGGCTCCCCGCACCCCCTCCGGGCCCAGCGAGGAGCCCAGGCCTGCTCCCAAGACAGCTCCTCCGTTGCCACACACTCTGGTCAGCTTCTCTAGAAGTCCGTCTGAAGCTGTATAGTCAAACACAAAACATGTTGTATGTGTACAACGATAATCTATTTAGAAAGTAGACCAGCCTTTCCGGGAAATGAAGCCAATGCATTTCCTTTAACCTTTTCCCTTCTGAATATTCTAGCTATAAGAATACCCCCGGTACGGAATACTTTTCAAGCACATTTTTAAAGACATTTATTGATTTCCTTCCTTAATTGGTTGACTACACTTCAAGCTGACCATCCACATGTATTAGTTATTTAAGAAGCTTATTTAAGAAGTTATTTAAGAAGAGCCGCATAACAACCTATAAGTCAAGTTCCTTGACTTATAGGTTGTTATGCGGCTGACCACCCAAACTGTAAAAAAATTGGTTCACTTTGCCAATGTCACCCCTGTTTCAGGGAAGGACGGCAAGAGTTGCAAGGCTTATGTTCATTTGAGATTGGGTTTTTATATTGTAGGTCCACATGCGGCATGTGTTAGCGCGAAATTATACATATCTGCTTGTGGGAATGCATTTAATATAAATCTTAAATGATATATATCTTTGCAGCTTAGATTAGATTAGATTAGATTAGAAGAACAAAAATCACAAAGGTTTAGCACATATTTCCACATGCAGACTTTTGAATTCTTGAACACAGATGTCAGGGATAAGTTCAAAGTTTGATGACATCTATGATTGACAGCCGCACTGAATAAAAGCAAGTTTACACTTCACGCTTGTGCTCGTCACCCGCAGTTGAAGGGTTAACAACCGACTTACATGTGTAAATCTTAACATCCTGAATATGATTATTGCTGCAGAATTCAGCACAGATTGATTGATCTCGGGTTGACTATTGCTAAGACATCGCAAAAGCGATTTAACAAACACTGAGGTCAGCTGCATCAAGAAGCAGCTGCCTGGACATCACTGCAAGAAGGCTCCACACTGTTTTTGGAGACAGAGCATTCAAGGCAGCCGCTCCAATGACTTGGAACGCTATTCCCGCCTCACTGAAGGAACTGGATATGGAGAGACCATTTAAAAGAGGTCTCAAGACTCACCTCTTCGTCCAATCATACGGACAAGCACCTTTGTAGTGACACACTGTCATAAAAGGCGCCATACACATTTTGTCTTATCTATCTATCAAAGTCCTGATTAATTTCACTTCCATGTACTTATTATATGTTTGAAAATGAAACCTTTGTGTGAGAACTTTAGCCTCAATGCTCAAGTCCTTGTTCCTTCAATCTTCCTTCGGACAATAGATGGCATCAACTAATTATGAATATTTTTTTGTTTCTAATAAAACTTACATGTGACGTTGATGTCTTTGGTCAACGCCTTTAGGACAATGTCGGACTTGGAAGCCAGCTGCATCAAGTAGTTCACTATGGCTATTCTGCGTTCATTGCTGACAGACTCGTTGTCAAGACTCTCCTGAGAAACGTAAACAAAAACAATTATAACCTCAAAATGAAAATATTTTTCAGGGTTTGGTGGTTTACACAGTGAAAGTCCATTGTATAATTAATTAAATAAATACACTGTTTTAATTCACTTATTATTTTATTTTAAATATGTCAAAAGTTTTCGCCTAAAAAGGCATCCTCAGGACAAAATGAAACATTAAAAAAATGAAGTTTACAGTACATTACAGCCCGAACTAAGAGACAATCGCAAATAAGTATAAAAATCAGAAAAATGTCGTATTTGGGATATGTGCCCAAGTATTAAACATTCTCGATCATGTAAATAGCAAAATAAATGAAAACTAAATCACTCGGTATGGGTGGTGTTGTATCTTCCATATATTTCTCTACTTACGCGATCGAGGATTTTACACTTTGACCGGTTTGGCCGGTCTGTAGTCTAATGGTAACGCTTCAGATTCGTAAATGGAAAGTCGTGGATTCGAATCCCGGCGGAGCACAAAAAATATACCATTTATATTTTCATAAGTACTCTTGCTGGATTGAAAAATTCATATACCTTTACCCAAGACTGGTCACCAAAAGGTCCATCCAGCCTTACAGCAACTGGGTCTTGCTTGAGAATCGGCGCTCTCCATAGCGTCATCCAAGCTCGCAGAGGACTCTTGAAGTGTGATTCACACAAAAACAGCGCTCACCAAATAAATCAACCTAATATTATTATTACCTGCGGGTGTAGGTTCTTCACAACGTTTTTCAGCATCCTTAAGACAAAATCCTACCTTGAATGATAAACAGATTTGTGTATTTTATAGTAATTGATTGTAACTTACCTCAAACATCTTGAGCAGCGCCTGCCTGATATGCGAGAAGTGCAGGGGTGACAGATGTGTCAGTATGCCGACCACATGATCAATGTTCTGCGATGCGGAGTTCTGCAGGGCGAGCTCCAGGACACGAGGAACCACCAGGGACGGATCACAGCGGCCCACGTGGCCAATCACCCAGTCACACTGGCTACTTCCTGGAAGGCACTTCATCATTAATACAACAGGATCTATGAGAAAGTATATCTTTTTTGGCAAACACAGAGTTTTATCAAGTTGAGCATTCATTTCACCTCGGGTACTTTTGACTTGTTTATGTCATTTTTAAGAGGACTCAAATTGACAAGACAAAAATAAAAGTGAAATGAGAAGGATAAATTAGGTAATAGCAAAGCAGCAGGAATCTGAATATTGACCCAACTATAATAATTACGATTTTTATGTTTAGGAATTTCAAAAGTCTCGAAGGCAGTTGTCTGCCCTTGCACCTAGAATGGAGAACCTTAACACTGTTATTATTAAATGAATGGTCATTTTTGATGCAGTGGTCCACCATCTCCGAACAATGTTTTTGGAGTTATTCACTCGGTTATTCCCTTTTCACCCCCCCCCTCCGTTTACAGTGTCGTCAGTCTGTGAATATATTTTTTTCTGGCTCTTGGAAACTTTCCAAATTGTAATTTTTGACTCTTTCACAATTGGTTGCCGACCACTGAACTCGGGTATAGATTGACAAGTAAATGAAGTAGTCAAACAAATGTTTAGTAAAATACTTACCGAGCATCATGTCTATACATTTGATATGATCGGGTCCATCCAGCCTGCTAAGGCAGACGGTGGCGACATTCAGTAGACAGCGGACTGCTTCACAATTCTGGATCACACCAGCTGGGAAACAAACAACAGAAAATAAACTTGCAGCGGACACATGTACTCCAAATACAAAACATTGAAATTGAAGGGTTTGTGTATTGACATTGCGAAGATTCATTTTAAATTAATAATGTAAAATAAAACACAGAGTTTTCCTTCACAAGTTGATTTATTTCCTTGAGTGCTTTCAATTCAAACTAGAACACCCTCTAAAGAAGCTGTTAGTATATATTTCAAAGTATTTTTTCATTAGCACGATCTACGGTAATTTATAGAATGCTTTTTATAATCAGGGTAGTGATGAGAAACGGCATCTTAGAATAGAAGAAAGAATCTGTATAATGCACATAAAAAATGGCATCTGATAATCTATAATCTAAGTTGCAAGCAGCAGGTATTTGTGCACATATAGCAGTCCAGTGGTAGCGCTTCAGACTCGTAAATGGAAGGTTGTGGCTTCAAATCCCGGGGGAGCACAAAAAATATATTTATATTTTCAAATATACTCTTCGCTGGGATGAAAAATTCATATTCCTCTACCAAAGACTGGAAGGTCCACCCAGCCTTACCGCAACTGGGTCTTGATTTCTATATAGCGTTGTTTCGTGACGTAGTCACTCTAAGGGCGCTTGTGCATGTGATGCCAGAAATTTGCTTGTCTTCAGTGCATTTTGGCACTTTCCATGGTCCTCTAGCTCTCTCACATGATGAGGCAGGCGGTTCTAGGCCAGGGGACCAGCAACTGCAAATGCACGCTCTCCAAACACTGTGTTTACTCTTCTGATCGGCTCTTTAATACGTGACTTGGCTCCGGTTTCTGCCGAGCGTAGTGTGAGGCTTTTTTCACCGAGGGGGACAGGCTTGATTAAATCAGAGAGATATTTGGGTGTCTTTCCAAATAAAGCTTTGTGGACCATGGAGCATACTTTAAACTCAATGCGCTCTGGGACATGGAGCCAGTGAAGCTTGCTTGAATATTGGCGTTTTCTATAGCGACAACCAAGCTCGCAGAGGGCTCTTGAGGTGTGATTGACACAAAAACCATCCTTATATTATTATTATTATATAGACCCAAAAAGAAAAGAAGAATATACTTACATGGACAATTGGCGTTACTTCCTGCAATGCCCTTGAGAAGATTTATACTCCACGGAGCCAAGATCTGTGCCCAGGGTGCTTCTAGCTCACACAGAGCCGCACCAATCATCACAACCGCTTCCATAGACTGATTTCCTAATCCAGCTTCGTTCTGTTCCAACAAAAATATATATCAAATCAAAATGAACTGCCTTTCCAGTCTTGACTAATCTAGCAATCATATCAGTAAGTAGATAGTAGAAGAAGGTTATGACTCTGGATGAAATTCAAGAAGTATGTAAGCACAGAAAGAAATGGCGGTTGATCTGTATTTTTATAGGGCTGGGGTTTTTAAATTAAAATTTTGTATTTGTTTTGGTGTTTATATGGCATATTTGTTGATTATAAAAATGTAATTTATTGTGTATGCGGCTAACAACCCATGCTGTAGAAAATGGTTCACTTTGCCAATGTTTTCCAAACCTTCCCTGTTTCAAGGAAGGTCGGCAAGAGTTGCAGGGTGTATGTTCATTTGAGATTTGGTTTTTATGTTGTAGATTCACATGCGGCATACGCAAGCGCGAACTTGTACGTGTCTGCTTGTGAGAATGCATGTAATTTGAATCCCCAATGTTACATATCATTGCAACTTAGATTAGATTAGATTAGGGATAGCAAGAGATAAAACATGGCAATGTGCGAACATCTGGCTAGATGGTCAAATTTTCTCCTTATGATTATTATGAAAAGCCTTTGCTAGAGATGCTTTCTGGTATCTGTTGCCATGGTCTGTGGGGACTGGAGCTTCCGGACGTTTCGCCCGTGTCTACGATGGGCTTCTTCAGCGTGAAAGTGCAATGATGAAGATGATCTTGATGATAACTGTGTAGAAGAGCCTTTGACGGTCGATTAGCTATTCTAGCGTAGCCTAGACTTAAAGTAACAAAAATGAGTTCGGTACATAGATCAGTTGGTAAAGTGCTTCCATTTCATGTCGAAAGCTAGGGATCGATTCCCACTAAAGGTCTCAGAGAATTATTTCCCGTGTCGGCGTTTATTTCCAACACAAAATAAAATACCGCCAACGTTTGAAGTGAGAACCAGCTCTTTCGGAAGCCGGGAAACCACAGCTTCAACTTAAGTGGTTGACGTAAGTCCCGCCAAATTACCTGTAAAAATAAATAGGTTCCACACGCCACCTGTTCGGGGACAGCACGGTGAGAAGTTGCGCTATATGTGCAGCTTAGTTGCGTTTGAGTTTAGGAGTAGGAAGAACATAAAATAATTTCTGATAAATAACTGAATTGTTGATAAATACCTCGTAGTCGTGTTGGTTCATAAACTTCCCGACTGCATCGTGAAATACCATCGCAAAATACTCGAGAACCGCTTCCCTTGCCGCAGGGAACGACTTCAACAAATTTATGGCGGTTTTCGTTAAGTCTGTCACATTGTGGAAGCCGCCTCGCGTAGCCCCGTAAATAAAAGTCCGCAGTTCTTTCAGAGGCTCCACCGCCGGAGTATTTAAAGGAGCCATTTTTTAAAGAAAAATATTACAAATCACATCACAGAGCAAAACACCCGCAACGCGAGCGATGTTTGACAGCGAATTGCAGTGTGAAGTTAGTCACAAATGTCAAATGAATGCTGTAAGCGCTGCATCGAAAGTTGGGAAAAAAAATTTAGGCTCACATTAACATGATATAAAACAAAGAAAAAATAACTTTCTTATTATTTTGAGTAAAAGGCATTTTTTCTAATGATATACAAAGGACAAAATACTGTCGTTTTGTAAAAATATATTTAACCTATTGAAGTATTTTGTTGGGAAAAGTTTTTTTTGTAGTGCATGTGCACTCAAATTTTCATTTTTCTCTCTGGTCTTAAAATATATTATTATTTTAAACGTCACGGTGACAACGGGCAGGACGATGATAAGCTTTCGTGTTTATTTTCAAAATAACGCTAAAATAAAATAAACCAACTGATTTTATCGGCAGAAGTGTAAATTCTAATCCGCGACTTTCGTAATCATTTTGAAATTCTGTTGTGAATGTGTCTCAAAAGTGCGATTTTCCAGGTATGCCAATTTGTTCGTAATTTCAGGCTCTTGCGATAGTTTGCGTGCTAAACTAATCAGGATGGGTATCATTTTAATGTGGCAACTTCTTAATTCATTTATATTTTGTTTTTCCTCCAGCTGGCTGGTAAACAATGCACATAATGTCCCTTACTTGAAGCAGCCACTTTTGACATCCCATGTCCACATATTGTGATTCCCTAAAAACTGATTTAAATCATTGTTCCAAATTCAAAAAGTAAAAACCTTTTACTCCTGTAGATCCTTTGTTATGTTCTACTCACACGATCAGTTTTGACTGTCAATCAAAACTAAAATCATCTTTTTACACTCAATATGACTCTTTTTATCCCTTTCAAATGTTTCCTTTTTGTTGTATTTACCCTGTTTACGTCTGTTTACACATAAATATAATTTTAATGTTTTATTAAATCACAGGTGTCTCTTCTACATTTTTCACCTATCAAAAAGTGGAGTAAACCAATGTTTTTGTCTGTTATAAAAACAAGAAGGCGAGCGTCTATTTTTGGCTCGAAATTTAGAATAAACTCAGAACAAAATTAAGATGCCTTGTAGGCGAAAGTACTAGACAGAAATAATATTATAAGAACGATGCAGGACAGACATATATTTGCTGAGGTGATCACCAACTTCGGGGGAACTCGACAGGACACAAAGAAGAAAGTGATTAGGTCAAAGAGAAACAGTAATCCTGCAAATATACTTATTTATGCGATACATATTTATTGTTATTTTCAACGCAGTTCTCAAATCAACGTATTCATCATCATTTGACCGGTCCATAGTTTAGTGGTAACGCTTCGGACTAAATGGAAGGTTGTGGGTTCGAATCCCAGCGGAGCACAAAAAATATGCCATTTATATTTTCAAATATGCTCTTCGCTGGGTTGAAAAATTCATATACCTTAACCAAAGACTGGTCACCCAAAGCCCATCCAGCCTAACAGCAGCTGGATCTTGCTTGAGAATTAGCGCTTTCTATAGTGACGACCAAGCTTGCAGAGGGCTTTTGTGGTGTGATTCACACAAAAACAGCGCTCACCAAAAAAATAATCCTAATATTATTATCTTTTAAAGGCAGTGCCTTGTTGTGCTAGCCATTTTTTCAGAGTAGTGAAAAGGACACTTCATCTGTGCACCGCTTCAAATTCTTGAAGTATGAAGTTCTTGGAAGACCTCTAGCTCGTCTTTCCGATATTCTTCTTTCAAGAATTCTGCTAAAGAAGATACCATGTCTTACCGAGTAATCTATGATAACCAGCATATAAGTTAACCAAATTATTATGAATTGAGTCTAAGCAAAGTAATAATATATATATACATATGACACAGCATTTCTATGTAATCTGTTGGATCAGTTGTATATTTTTATCTGTTTTCGTGGTTACTATGACAACCTTTGATGTATATAATGGATTGATTTTTATAATTTTTAGAAACGAAATTCTAGTTAAACACTGTTTCTTTTCACATATATTGATTTATTCTAATTATAAATTACAAAAATCAATCAATATGAATTTTCACAGTGTTAATATACAAACCATAAAAAATATATTATAATGGAGTCTGCAAATTTAAAATATAAATTGGCTGTATGATGTCATTGTCAAGATGTCAAAGATTTAAGAATAATCTTTATTCTTACTATAAAATAAGGACCAAAACTCTGTAGCTTGAGAAGTCAATCGACCGTTGGATTGTGCTAGTATAAAGTGACTCTGTATCTGAAATAATTTTTGTGAAATAAATCACTGCAGTTTTAATTGAATTGAACCTGCGAAAATCATAAAAATTTATTATGTTGATGGATGCACACACCACATCGTCATCAGAGCAGAAAGGCAATAAATATAAAACGCATTACCGCTTGAGAGTTGCCATAAATTGTATTAATTCCATTACAATTAGATTTGGAATCCATAGTACACGCTGTAGGACTGTTTTATTGATGATAAGAACGTTGGCATTCTAAAAAATATGCAAGTAATGGTCAACGTGATTAGGATAACAAATATGTATGTATATATATTATAACTATGAGCTGTTGTACTTAGAAAATATTCCTAAGTCATTTAATTTCAATATTTTTCAACCAACCTGACTCACTTTATTTTTGTCCGGTCGATAGCTCAGTTGGTAGAGTGCTTGCATTCCATGCCGAGAGCTCAGGTTTGAATCCCACCGAGGGTGTCAGAAATCAATTCCTGTTTCAGTGCTTAAATAAAATACCGGCAAGGCTTACTCAGCGTTCACAAGAAATATGTACCAGCCCCTCGAGAGCTGCCAACAACGAACAACGGCCCCGTTTCCTGTATAAAATAAATGGTTTCCACTTGCCACATGCGAGACCCCTTCATGGAGAGCGCAGCAAGAAGTTACACTAAATGTGTAGCGTAGTAACGCCACATGCGACGCCTCCATGGATAATGTGATAAAAAGTTACACCAAATCTCCAGCTTAGTGTTAAAAGTAATTTAAGTTGCGGAGATGTATATCAATTTAATTAAAATCGACTTTGTGCATGTACTTTAACATACTTACTTTGGGTTCACGCAACTAATCTACACATATAGTGCAACTTCTTAATGTGTAGTTTCTGACTGTTTCACATAATGGAAAGTGTGATGTATTTATTTTCACGTAAGAGGCCAACCTTACGCTAACCACTATGCATTAACTATGCGTTACCCTGCTGTTAAGGGGTAGGTTCTCATTTCTAATGAAGGCTGGGCAAACCTTGCAGCTACTATGATTTTGGGTGCGAAATAAACAACAACACTGGAAATCATTTCTCACACCCTCAGTGGGGAATCAATTCTTTAACCTTTTGGTTTTAAATGTGAGCCTTCTACTAATCATTGAAATTATTGCGAATTGTTTCATAGCTAAGAAAATTCCTTGAATGTTTGCTATTTTAACCATGTGGATAATTGTTATTATGAATACTTAATTTATTACTAGCCTCAATTTATAATTATCAATTACCATCTTAGCTTGTCATCATAGAGGGAGAAGTGGTCAACTCACAAAATGTAAAATACTTGGCAGAAACATTTAACATCTCTGGTGTGGTATGTCCAAGAAGTTGAGTGACCAACTTGATTCTGTGCAAAAGGGGGCAGTGAGGTTGATCAATGATCCTTCTCTGACATCCGATCTGCAGCCGCTCCAGCACAGAAGAAAAGTTGGAATGCTCAGTCTTTTTTATCGATATTACCACGGAGCTTGTTCTAATGAGCTCCATTCATTAATCCCTCCCCCTCGCATTTCAGAAAGGGAAACTCGTAGTACGACTCTCATTCATCCCTTTGCAGTCGATCTCAAAACTATGAGAACTTGGCGTTTTCATGACTCATTCCTTTGCCAAACTGCCCGTTTATGGAATACTCTACCAGTATCTGTGTTCCCTTCCCAATTTAATTCAGTTTATATTCTCTTTTACTTATAGGTTCCTTGACTTATAGATTGGTACGAGGCTGACCACCCATAATGTAAAAAATGGTTCACTTTGCCAATGTCACCCCTGTGTCAGGGAAGGTCGGCAAGAGTTGCAAGGCTTATGTTCATTTGAGATTGGGTTTTTATATTGTAGGTCCACATGCGGCATGTGTTAGCGCGAAATTATATATATCTGCTTGTGGGAATGCATTTAATGTAAATCTTAAATGATATATATCTTTGCAGCTTAGATTAGATAAGATTAGAGGTTCAATATAGGTCTGCCTGCCCAGTAAAAAAAAAAAAAAATAGTTATACTTTTGTGATTTTCAAAATTTGCCGAGTCACGTTTTAAACATAAATAAAAACAAAAAGAAATACCTGCATCCTAATTTGTAGGTAAACATATTTTACTGAATACAGCGGTGGGTAATAATTAATTGAACAAGAATCTGTCTAGTCATTGCTTATCTTTCCAAGTACACAATATATATGCAAAATACGCTTGGTGAATAATAATTATCACTATACATATTATGTACTACACACTCACACTCACCTACACATATACAAACTAAATCTCTGTGCCCTGAGTGTAAAACATTACGTAGAAATCACCTGTAACTGTAACCATTCAGCTAGGGGTGGCCAGAACCTATCTACATCTAAAAAAAAAAAAAAAATAGGCTGATTTTTTTGGTGAGCGCTGTTTTTGTGTGTATCACACCTCAAGAGCCCTCCGCGAGCTTGGTCGTCGCTGTAGAAAGCGCCAATTCTCAAGCAAGACCCAGTTGCTGTAAGGTTGGATGGACCTTTTGATGACCGGTCGATGGTAAAGGTTTATGAATTTTTCAACCCAGCGAAGAGCAAATTTGAAAATATAAATGGTACATCTGTCGGATCTCTGTTATCCCTTTGTGGTCGATCTCAAAACTATGAGAACTTGGCGTTTCCATGACTGATTTCTTTGCCAAACTGCCCGCTTATGGAATGATTTACCAGTATCTGCATTCCCTTCCCAATTTAATCAGGTTTTATTCAAAATCAACATCAGTCGCCACTTCCTTGCTGCGCCTCACAACAGAAGCAACAATTCAAGCAACACCTCTGCGGCACCCTTCCAGGGTGACATAGACCCCCAAGACTTTTAAGAATGGGGGAGCCTCCCGTACAGGATTCTGACAGGAGGCTGACCACCCATTATATTAAATTTGATGTTTGCTTGTACATGTATATGAAGTGTAAATATATTTCCATACATGATTATTACTGTTTCAGGGAAGGTTGGCAAGAGTTGCAGGGCTTATGTCCATTTGAGAATTGGTTTTTTATATTGTAGATCCACATGCGACATGTGTGAGCGCAAAATTATGCATGTCTGCCTTTGGGAATGCCTTTAATATGAATCTCAAATGATACATATCCTTGCAGCTTAGATTTAGATTATAGACTTATAGAAGACCATGTTTTTTTTATCTATAATCTAAGTTGCAAAGATATATTAAGATTGAAGGCTTATATTTAATGCACGCATACAAGCAGACACATTTAAGTTTACGCTTGTACATGCTGCATGTGTACATACAAAATAAACCAAACCTCCAATGAACATAAGCCCTGCTACTTTTGCCGACCTTCCCTGAAACAGGGCTGACATTGGCAAAGTGAATCATTTTTTACAGTATGTGTTCTTTGACTCATAGATTGGTATGAGGCTGACCACCCATACTGTAAAAAATGGTTCACATTGCCAATGTCAGCCCTGTTTCAGGGAAGGTCGGCAAGAGTTGCAGGGCTTATGTTCATTTGAGATTGCGTTTTTTATATTGTAGGTCCACATGCGGCGGCATGTGTTAGCGCGAAATTATGCGTGTCTGCTTGTGGAAATGCATTTAATATGAATCTCAAATGATACATATCTTTGTAACTTAGAATTAGAATTTATTTTTTTATCTACGAGTATGTACATGAAGAAGTGCATCTACATAGCAATAGATGAAGTTTTTTTAAATTAATTTATTTTATCAGTCTTCCTTGGCAATAAGTAAAAAAGTATGTATAAGTTGATTTTATCTTTTTAAAAATTAACATGAACATTGACACCAAGTATAATATTATTGAATACATTAATCACTGACCTGTGTTATAATAATAATAATATAATCTATAATCTAAGTTGCAAAGATATATTCATTTAAAGCTCTCAGATGTATGCCCACAAACCAACAAGTGTAGTTCGCGCTTACAAATGCTGAATGTGTACTTACAAATAAAATCCAAACCTCAAATGAACATAAGCCCCACAACTTTTGCCGACCTTCCCTGAAACAGGGGTGACATTGGCAAAGTGAACCATTTTTTACAGTATGGGTGGTCAGCCTCATACCAACCTATAAGTCAAGGAAACTATAGTTGTAATCGCCTTGAGTGAGACTGGCCCCCTTACCTGTGAAAATAAATATGTGCAACTCGTCACATGGGACTGCTTTTAGGTCAATGCTGGGAGAAGTTGCACTATTTCAATAGATACCTACTTGAATTAAAAAAAAAAATTAAATTAGGCTGATTTATTTGGTGAGCGCTGTTTTTGTGTGTATCACACCTCAAGAGCCCTCTACGAGCTTGGTCGTCGCTGTAGAAAGCGCCAATTCTCAAGCAAGACCCAGTTGTTGTAAGGCTGGATGGACCTTTTGATGACCGGTCTTTGGTAAAGGTTTATGAATTTTTCAACCCAGCGAAGAGCAAATTTGAAAATATAAATGGTATATTTTTTGTGCTCCGCCGGGATTCGAACCCACGACCTTCCAGTTACGAGTCCGAAGTGTTACCACCTGGACTACAGACCGGTCAACAATGAATAAGCGGCATATTAAGATAACATGGTTGTAGTTGCGTTTATGGGTTTCTCACATAAATTACCTTCTCTGAAACAGGGGTAATATTGGCAAAGTGAACCATTTTTTACAGTATGGGTGGTCAGCCTCATACCAACCCATAAGTCAAGGAATCTCCTACATTGATGTTGTTTGTCTTTGTTCCAGGCTGTGGGAAGAGGGCGTAGCTTGCTTGCTTGGTCCCCCGCCTCGCGGTGACTGTCGGCATGGAGGAGGAGGAGCTGTGTGGGCTGAGGGGCGGGGGCGCCGCCCTGGGGGGGGCGCACAGCCCTGCTGGGGTACTGCCCGGAGAGAGGCAGGACACCGGCGAGCTGGGCGACGTCACATTCTCCATGGCTAACTACGTCAAGGAGGCCATGAAGGTACAGAGCAAGTCAAGAACAGTACAGAACAAGCAGCTCCTATAATCCGTTTGAGCGAGTTGTGAAATTGTTAATCTTAACAGTACCTAACAACGCATTTTAACTTAGCTACACATATAGTGTGAAGACTGCAGGGGAACAACAAGGAATGTCAATTGAAGAACATTTTGAGTAAATTAAAATTATAAATTTGAAAGTCTGCATTTCTCATGGTTATTGCCTGTCACAAAGAACCGGAAATATCGCCATAAACTGTGAGAGCGACTATTTTTGCAATACAAAGTTTGCAGAGCTTTTGATACACACATATGCCACTAATTGGCAGTAGTGGATTATTTTCTTATTTTTGCCGACATTCCTTGTTTTTCACCTTTAGTCTTTATGTAACTTCTTGCCGTGCTCTTCCCAAAGTGGTCGCATGTGGCGAGTGCAACATATTTTCTCTTAGGTTCAGGTAAATGGATCGGCCTCACACCAACCACTTCAGTTTCAGAGGGTTTCCCTGCTACTGAGGAGCTGGTACTCATTTCTTGTGAAGGCTGAGTATTTTATTTTGCGTTTGAAATAAACACCGAAATGTGAAATCATTTCTGACAACCACGGTGGGATTTGAACCAAAGCTGAAGGCAGAGAATGCAGGCACTCTACCAACTGAGCTATGGACTGGACTGGAGGAAAGAAGAAATAAATTGTACAGTGAACTGCACATGACTTTATAGCACAAAATAGGTCATGTTTAGGTCATAGCCAATTTTCATAATAAAACATTTAGTTGTGTGTAAGTAATGAAGCTAATCTTTTTAAGCAATCGTCTTTTTGCAGTATTATCATTGATCCCGTTTGTATCAAAACTAACACTTTGTTTGGTGGGTACCTATACTTTTCATTGATATTTTGGAAAGTTATGATTGATTATTATATGGGTACAACTTACTAGATTTTAAGACTCGTAGCCTAGTATTTATATTAGGCGTTTTAGTACCAAGAATATTACAATTATTTTTGTATTAAAATTTGTCACTTTGTATGGTGGCTACACCTAATAATATTTATTTGAAAAAAGTAATGATAAATGTATGTCGGTATATGTAAGAGCTTTCCAATTGTAGAACATTATTTTTTAGTTAACCCGTTCTCTGCCGGGAAAATTTAAAGTATGGTTTTCTCTTGTATGGCAACCCCCAAAACAAAGAGTATTAAGATGCAATGCTTATTGTTGTTTTATAGCAATTGATTGAGCGAATTGTTATGTAGGTTTATTTATGGGTATTAGACGTTTTGCTACCAAAAATATTACAATAATTTTTTCTATGAAAATTTGTCACTTTGTATGGTGGCTATACTTTTTAATATTTTTTTAAATAAAGTAATGATTCATGTATGTAGGTATATATAAAAGATTTTCAATTGTAGAACATTATTTTTTAGTTAACCCTTTCTCTGCCGAGAAATTTTAAATTATTTTTTTCTCTTGTATGGCAACCCCCAAAACAAAGAAAATTATGAAGCAATGGTTATTGTTGTTACATAGCAGTATTATAATGACAATTATGCAGAAAAAATAAAGAAAATCGTAGGAGCCGTTTTTGAGAAAATCTCATTTGAAACATTCAGCTGTTCGGAAGCCATCTTGAATTTTCTAAAATTTGAAAAATGATTCATTATGAATTATAGTGATACAAAAGTTTTTTCTGATAAAGTTAAGAAACATAAAAGTTTTTTGCGTTCTGATGGGTTTTTGTAGCCTTTTAATTTCAATTTTTGATATCATGTAAACGGCACTTTATGTTTTTATTTTCAAAAAATTTATGTAATTTTTATATAGAATTTAATGTTATGTATAATATTGTAGAATATATTTTTTTTGTCAAAGCTTTCACTTCTGAGAAAATCACAATTGTTTATTTTTTTCATATGGCAACTCATAGACGCAGATTAGCAAAAATGTTGCTATAACTAAATTTGGTAAGAATGTATCAAGCAACTACTTAACTGAAAATTTAAAAAAAATTGTTCGAGCCGTTTTTGAGAAAATCGCATTTGAAGTTTTCTCCTCTTTGGAAGCCATCTTGAATTCTCAAAATAGTGAAAAATAAATTATAGTGCAAAGAAGTTTATAAATTTTTCTTTCTTGTGAACCTAAAAAAAGTTTTACAAAATTCCGTTTTTATGGGTCTTTTTAATATTTTCGATGAAAATTTTGAGATCGTGTAAACGGTACTTTAAGTAAAAAAAAATTTAAAGTATTCTTTAAATTTTTGTAGAAATTAATATTGCGCGTAATATTGTAGAACATTTTTTTTTTGTCAACTTAGCCATTTCCGAGATAATCACAATCGTTTTTTTCTTTCATATGGCAACCCATAGACGCAGATTGGCAAGAGTGTTGCCATACCTAATTTTCTTAGAAAAAACTTAAGCAACGACCACACTGAAATTTTAAAGAAAATCGTTAGAGCCGTTTTTGAGAAAAGTGCAATTTTATGTTTTTTTTGTATGGCAGCCATCTTGAATTTTCAGGGTGGCGCCATGCCGGTCGGCTCATCAAAATCTGTGGTTATCAATTCTCTAAATCCAAAAATTGGTGTCTCTGTGATCAGTAGTTTCGGCTGGGACATACACTCATACGGACGGACGGACAGGTTCGACAAATTAGTTTTTTTTGCATGTCCTGGTGCAGGACAACTCATTTCCGTTAAAACCTCATTTTTTTTTTTTCGGACGAATACAATACTTTATAACAGTCCTTCGGACTGCTATAAAGTAAAACTAATGTGTTTGAAATGTGATGCTGGAGGTGCATGCTCCGAGTTTCATAAACTGCTAGACGTACCAAAGAGGCCATTCGTTGGGAGCTACAATTAGATTGCTTGACTCTGACCAGTGTAGTTAACAGATCCTTCAGTCCTTTTTATTTACCCGTCTTCCAGGCGCGTGCATAGGGTATAGGCAAATACAATTCAGAATAAATATTTTCTCCCATTCCTTTAAATAGCTCAATTGAAATTGACTGAAGTACTAATGATGCCGCGAATCATACTTAAATTTTAAATCTGAGTATCAAGCTTAAATGGTGTTTTTACCATATTTTGCCTACCTATTAGGCGCATGTGGCTGTATAGGATGCACGCCCCTGCTGTCTTCTCGCTATAACCTTTTGGTGTTTTAAAAACTTTCTATGAATTCAATAAAATAAAAATTGCTTTGTTTTAATTCACATGAGTTTATTTTTGGACACGACCAGTTTCGGGAGAAGCAGTACCTCCCATCTTCAGGTGTAAATAGAATTGATTGTGTGGTTATTATGGCTATAACCTTTTGGTGTTTTAAAACTTTCTTTTAATATATTGTGTGTTTATTATTGTTTAGATGATGTACATAATGCGCTCCCACCACATGCTGACGGATGTGATCCTGGAAGTTGGCTCCGAGCTGTTCCACGCACACAAGGTCATTCTAGCCGCTGCCAGCCCTTATTTTAAGGTCTGTGTCCTATTCATGAAGACAAAATTTTAATCATAAACTTCTTACATAAGGCCATTGCTTGACCGGTCTGTAGTCCAGTGGTAACACTTTGAACGTAAATGGAAGGTTGTGAAAGCTGCCACACAGTAATCTATTGACAAACCGGGCAGAATATGTCTAGTGTGAAAGGCGCCTTTCTTATGGTTGTGGATTACTGTTACTCATTTCTCTAACTTTGAATTTATCCTTCAAGTTAAAAAATCTAAAAAGCCTTACATCTATTTTCAGTAGGTACCCTTAGTACGAGTTGCAAAACTTGAGAAAAGTAAAGTTTATGGAAAATATTAAAGAGTGATTTCTACAAAAAACCTGCCGTTTTTGTTTCTTACACTTTATGGTCTTAGCAAAGGAGTTACAGTGATGAAGAAAATCAAATTCAAACAAACGAAAACGGCAGATTTTGGGGGAAATCACTCTTTAATAATTGCCGTAAACTTTACATTACACAAGTTTTGCAACTTGTAGGTACTAAGGGTACAGGAATACGTTGATTGAAAAAAAAATGTGTTGGAAAAGATCCACATACTTTTTGTAATGAATAATAAATTGTTTGTGATAATTTTAAATCTACAAGATTTCATCAATACCGCATTCAGCGGTCAGTTGTTTACACGCCACCATGTTTCATTGCTTTCTATCTTCAAATAGATATGCTCACGCCACTGCAGGCCTTAGACTTACCCCCGTATTCACGATCAACACTAGCACTAACTTAAGGGCAAACTAGCGCTTAGATTGGGGAAATTCATTTCAAGAACAATACTTAGGGTAAAAGTAGGGCTAAAGCGCTCCAAAAACTAGCGCTTAGGTTAGTAAGGTCGACAGGTATATTAACCAATGCTTAAGGGCTGTCAAAATATTCCGTAATATTTCATTGTTATCACATTTTTTGTTTGATTGTGAATTTACATGAAAATATGAATTCTTACTATGAACACGATTTTTACGAGTATATTAACATTGTTTTGACGAGTATATTTACATTGTTTGACCATTAGACTTGGGTTTGTTCTCCGGGTGGTCTAGGACCATACTGCAATGACAGATGAACTGTCAAAATATTCCGCCGCATTTCATCAGCACAGTTTTTGTTTGGTTGTGAATTATTTACATAAAATAATTAATTCTTACGATAAAGTCGACTTCAACGAGAATAATAACATTGTTTTGTTCATAAATAGTGTCCCAAGAAAATATATCAGAGACTGTAAAGACCCATTTACGTATCACGAAGAGGAAGAATTTAGAAGACGTTTTTGATTGAAAAAATGTGTCGTTCTGTATACAGTTTTGCCGTTGCTCATTGAGGGTTGCAAAGCCAACAATTTCTTCGATCTGTTCTTTTATCTTCTATTACAGGTTTTTCTTTAATCAGAGGCACCAGCAGCTCCTTTTCCGCTGGAGAAAACAATATCTTTTTGGCGCGGAAATCGATCAAAACACTTTACATTGGATATTACATAAATGTATTTTAAAAAACTAATAGAAATTGTAAACAAATAAATTCGTACTTACGGTTTACTTAAATTAGTAAGTGCGTTATACGTACTTACTTGTTGTCAAGTTTTATGCACAGCTGATATGGCATTGAAATTTGAGAGAAGCGGCAATGATAAGAATTAAGTACGCCGAATATTGGTCGGAAGTTACTGACCAATTACAGAGCTGGGTTTTTTCGAGAGCCAATGACTGAGCCGTACATCTCCACTAAGTTGGGCACTAGACCAAGTACTACTTGTGTGTTCTTTGTGAAACAAAACGCTCCAGAATGTCGACCCTTGAGTTAGTGTAGTGCTTGAGTTAGGCACTTAAGTCAGTTTTGATCGAGAATACGGGGGTTAGACTATTTTGACTCCTCTCCAAGCCTCTCTGATAGATTATTGTAATTCTTTTAGCAAATATGGACCACGGTCAAAACCCGGAACCAAAAAATCAAGCATCTTTTAGCATTGCTCATTAAAATTTTGTATTCTATTCTACATTATTATTCTTCTCTGCATTCAGGCGATGTTCACTGGAGGACTGAAGGAATGTGACATGTCCCGCGTCAAGTTGCAAGGAGTGTGTCCCTCTGCGATGGCGAGGCTGGTCTACTTCATGTATACGGGACAAGTGCGGGTCACTGAGGTCACCGTTTGTCAGCTTCTACCTGCTGCGACCATGTTCCAAGTTAGTATCTTGTATTCACAATCAGATAATGCTTTATGGTTTACTTGATGTGTTTGTGAGGAAAGTGCTTCGCGGAATACGTTGTCCAGTGAAAGAAAAACCTTTATTCTGCCTTCAAGTTTCACCGTAATAGGGTAATTGCAGTTGTGGGGAAAATGGTTTAAAATACTATGGTTGTGTAGAGTATATTTCAAGGATCACAACGATATATTTTTAAGTAGTAGAAATAAAGATATCATCGATGATTTTCAAAAATAAAATGCCGAGAATTTGAATCCCGCCAAAACGCAGCAGGGCCGGCTAGCCACGCTGTTGTATATTGGGGGTAAAGAAGGAAAGAACAGAGGTAGAATATGTCATTTAGTGGTTTTGACTCCATTGTTTCTTGCTTCCAGATTACAAATGTGATTGATGCCTGCTGTGTGTTTCTGGAGAGACAGCTGGATCCTTCCAACGCCATCGGTATAGCCAACTTCGCTGAGCAGCACGGCTGCAATGAGCTCAAACAAAAAGCTACTCAATATATTGAAAGACATTTTACTCAGGTATGGCCATTACCTAGACTTACCTGACTTAAACAAGTTAACAGAGGGTCAACATCATCTCTACTCTCACTTGTCCACTGCTGGACTTTACATCTCATATCTCCCCTTGGCCTCCATCAGCCTTCGCCTCCAATCCTGTCTACCGCTGCGGCTTTCCAGTCTGTCACCTGCAGTAGTTGGTTTGCGTCCTTCCTCACCTCATCCTCCCATCTCAGCCTAGGTCTACCAACTCTTCTTTTTCCACCCGGATATCTCTCAAGGATCCTTTTTGTTACCCGTGTAGACGGCATTCTCAGCACATGTCCGGCTCATCTTAGACTGTTTAATTTAGTTCTTCTATCAATATTCTTACAATATACTGGTACACACCTATACATTTCAATTAATTGCCATCTTCCTTGCAGTGTTCGACTGAGTATCCAATGACTCCCTACCAAGGTCTTTTTAACGGCAGTGGTTCAATATTTTCAAACAGTTTTGCTGAAAACACTAAAAAACATTTGCCGTTTTTTAGTGTTTTCGACGTATATTTATGTACCCACATTAGTAATACTAATGTAAATATTATGTTAAGCATTTGTTGATTTTAAAAGAAGAAAAGAAATAGAGTTAAAAGTATAAAAACACAATAAGATGGTTGCCAAAAACTTCTATGAAATTTTGACAAATATTGTAACAGAGTTCTCAGCTAATAAATTCTTTAGCTGTGATTTTTAATATAGAGCCAATATGGATGTAGCTAAATGAACAGTTACATATTGGTTGATTATAAAAATCCTGTAATTGCTTATTTGAAAGATAACTATTCAACCTAATCTAATCTAAGTTGCAAAGATATGTTACATTGGAGATTCACATTATATGCATTTCACAAGCAGACACGTACAAGTTCGCGCCTGCACATGCCGCATGTGAACCTAACAACATAAAAACCCAAATCTCAAATGGACATACACCCTGCAACTCTTGCCGTCCTTCCCTGAAACAGGGGTTACATTGGCAAAGTGAACATTTTTTTTTTTACAGTATGGGTGTATTCTTTACAGTAAAGTTGTTATTAGTTCTGTTTTCAATTTTATATTGTATTATATTTTATTTTATAATTAATATTTGTAAAGCGCCCTCGAGGTGATGTCACATGACGGCGCTGTATAAATTACCAAAAAATTAAAATTAAAATGGGTGGTCAGCGGCATATCAACCTATAAGTCAAGGAACGTGCTATCGAAACACCTATCCTTCTATCATAGATCTGTGATTGCAGGTTTGCCAAGAGGAAGAATTCCTTCAACTGTCTGCCATACAACTAGTGTCATTAATTAGAAAGGATGAACTCAACGTGCAAGAAGAAAGAGAAGTCTACAACGCTGTTTTAAATTGGGTAACAAGAAAACTAAATTTATAAATATAAGAATCATCAGAATGTTCTTTAATAATGGATTTTTGTTATTTCAAGGTGAAATATGATGAGGAGAATCGGTATCCCAAGATGGAGCACATCCTGTATGCGGTGCGGTGTCAGTATTTAACTCCAAACTTCTTGAAGGATCAGATGAAGAATTGCACGTTGTTGAAGAAGGTTCCTGCGTGTCGAGAATATTTAGCGAGAATTTTCAAGGTAAGAGTTCTCAACTATAAACTTTCTTGTTTTTTTGTAGACCTCTAACACTCTTCCACCATTGCTATTGTACTAAGCCATCAAATAAAGCTCAATAATTGACAAGTTCGTAATTTTTTTCACCTGATCACTCATTGCCCCTTATTTTTCAACTTTATTGGCTTCCGTTTATCTCAAGGGCTCTATTTGGAAATGCCCGGAAATGTTGACTTGAGGATTTCTGGAACAGAACTCTTCACTCTGTGAGTGTGAAGCTCAGCAAACTATGGAGCATCTACGCCGTTGCCCCTCCTGTCCGATAAGCTGCTCCATGGATGATATCTACAAACGAAACCAGAGAGACATTGACTTCACCCATCCCTGGGCAAATGTAACGTGAAGCTGACTCAAAGAAAAATATTTGCAAAGCGATCAAATAGCCGTATGATTGATGACCAAGTGGTTGCATTAACCTTTTCAATAATAGCATACAGCAGAGATACCTTCACATTTTGATGGCATGCATACACGCTAACCACACTGTGTGCAAGTCTTCTCAAGATATCTGTTTATTTTACCCGTACTTAAATTAAAGTAAAATTCGAAATATGCATAACGCCTTTTCATGATACTAGATCATCTAAAAGGCGCTTCTTTATACAAACATGTGAAGAGGTGAGTTTTAAGAGCTTTCTTAAACATACTTTCCAAATCCATCTCGCGCAGGTCATCTGGAAGGCCGTTTCAGGCAGTTGAAGCAGCCACCTTGAAGGCTTGCTCTCCAGAAACGGTCTTCTTTTCTCTTCTATGAAACGCTAGACGACTGCTGTACGATGCCGCTGATTGTAGTGTTGCCCTTCTATAGTTTGCAGTCTTTGGAGCTATGAGGTCCAAGGCCGAAGACTCATACAAATGTGTAAAGGAGGCATGACATTTTGTATACGCATGTTAACTTTTTAATTATCAATTTCAGGATTTAACGTTACACAAAAAGCCGATAGTGAAAGAGCGCACCCCCAACACTCCTAGGATGATCTACATAGCAGGCGGCTACCTCAGGCATTCCCTCAACACCTTGGAAGCTTTCAATTTGGATGACGGAACATGGACTACTCTGCCCAGACTTACAGGGCCGAGATCTGGCCTAGGCGGTGCATTCCTCAAGGTTAACATTATTTAATTTATTACCTTATAACTAATGGGTTCTGAATGAATGCAGAGTAAAAGAAAGCGTGAAAGTGAAAGTTCAAAGAAGTGTGATGCAATGATTTTTCAAATTTCAAAGTGTGTAAAGAGTGTTTTCTTGTCAACAATAAATAGCATTGCCAAGTAATGAGAGCCCATTTGAGCAAACTCCTCATTTACAATACGATCTTTACCGTTAAGTATTTTCTTAACGGCTGTCTACATATTGTTACGTTTCTTCCGAGGGTTCTTAATTAAAACACAAGTTCAACACAAGTTAGCTAATCTAATCTAATCTAAGCTGCAAAGATATATATCATTTAAGATTTATACTAAATGCATTCCCACAAGCAGATATGTATAATTTCGCGCTAACACATGCCGCATGTGGACCTACAATATAAAAACCCAATCTCGAATGAACATAAGCCTTGCAACTCTTGCCGTCCTTCCCTGAAACAGGGGTGACATTGGCAAAGTGAACCAATTTTTATATTATGGGTGGTCAGCCGCATAACAACCTATAAGTCAAGGAACATACATGACAAATTACATTTTTTAAAATCAAAGAATAAAAATAACAATATATACATGGACATAAAAAACTAAATCATAAAACCAAATTCACTTTAACAAACCCTAGCCGCCAACATCACAGATCAACCGCCATTTCTTTCTATCCTTACATACTTCTTTCATTTCCTCCAGAGTCATAACCTTCTTCATACAAGCTCTTCTTTTATTATGACTCTGGATATTCCATTCATTCGCAATTTCGGATATTTGGTCCATCCATACCTTTCTCGGTCTTCCTCTACCACGACATCCATCTATTCTACCAACATATACTTTCTTCGTCAGTCTTTCCTCATTCATTCTCTCCATATGCCCAAACCATCTTAACAAACTTCTTTTAATCTTCACTTTCACACTTTCTTTTGCACCACATTCTTTTCTTACAAAATCATTCCTCACCCTGTCACTCCGTTTTTTCCCAATCATACTTCTTAGAAAGTCCATTTCAACAGTATGGACTTTACTAATTTCACTTTCATTCACCGTCCAGGCCTCGCTTCCATACATCAAGGTGGGTAAAAGTATGCCACTGCGTACCGCCAATCGAGCATTTTTAGAAATGTTTTGATTTTTGGCGATACAAGCTGTGGCACCCAGTACACACCTGCCCTTCATTACTCTTCTTTCAAGTTCACCTGTCATTCTTCCATCTTTCTCAAACTTACTTCCCAAGTATACAAACTCATTTACCACATCAACATTCATTCCGTTTATTCTAAATTCGTAGTTCGTATTTTCTTCATTTCTTTCAAAAATCAAAACTTTCGTCTTACTTGCATTCAATTTCAAATAATTACCTAGCAGAGCTTCGTTCAATCTAGAGAGCATCGTTTGCAATTCTACTGCTGTGTCCGATACAAGAACAGCATCATCCGCATACAGTAGAACACTCACTTTGCTCTCTCCTATCATTAATCCACAATCATCAAGTCTAGCATCTCGAACACACTTGTCCATGACTATGTTAAATAGCCATGGGCTCATCACACATCCTTGCCTTACACCCTTAAAAACTTCAAACCATTCACTATACTCATCATCAATACGAACACATGCTGTACTATTTTCATAGTTTGCATGCACCGCACCTAGGAGAGCCCCATTCACTCCGTATGCTTTCAAAACATCCCATAACATACCTCTGTCTACTGAGTCAAAAGCCTTTTCCAGATCTACAAAGGCCGTGAACAGCTTCCGCCTCACCGACAATTGTTTTTCAACAAGTTGTCGTAGAGTAAAAATCTGATCAACACAGCCTCTACCGGCCATAAAGCCGGACTGTATATCGGAAATCCTTTCACTAGTAGTCAGAATCACATTTTTTATAATCACCTTACAGAAGACTTTTCCTGGTATACTGAGTAGACTGATTGGTCTGAAGTTCTGACAGTCTTTTTTGTCCCCTTTACCTTTGTAAATGGGAACAATGACTGCCTTCCTCCAATCCATCGGTACTACTCCTGCATTCACACAAAGCTTACATAATTCGTACATCCAATCTATCACGCATTCACCTCCTGCTTTCAACATTTCACCATTTATTCCATCAAACCCAGCAGACTTTCCATTCTTCAAACATTCAATAGATACTTTTATTTCTTCTTTCAAAATCCTAAATTCATTCTCTTCTGTCATTTTTCTAAACAAAATTCTTTCGCCCCGACCAAAAATCCCTTCAAAATATTCTTTCCATCTCTTACATACTTCATCCTTCTCCCATACCATCTCACCAACAGCACTTTTGATTCCTGGGGTGGTCAATGCAGAATCTTTATTCCTATTGGCACCGACCCATCTCCAGAATTCCTTCCTACTGTCGGTGAAACTCCTGTTCATTTTTTCATCAATCTTTCTCTGTTCATTCGCTTTGCTTTCATAAACTACATTCTTCGCCATTTGCTTGGCTATCTTATATTCATCTTCTAGCTTTCTATCATTCCTGTCGTTCAGCCACTTTTTGTAACATTCCTTCTTCACTTTCACAGCCTCTTTTACTTTAGCATTCCACCAGGCATCCCCTTTCAATCTTCCACCTTTCGTTTCTCCACATACTTTTCGAGCACATTCAATCATTCCTTCTTTCATAAACTTCCACATGCTTTCAATATCTTTTTCATTAACATTCTTTTCAAGTTCATTCACACTTAACTTTTTTTGTATTTCTGATTTATACTTCACTTTCACATTTTCATCACTCAGACTTTCTACTTTTATTCTTGGCTTTCTTACTTTCTTCTTACGTTTCTTCTTTCTTACTTCTCCAATCATTATTTTAGCGCATAAGAGATAGTGGTCACTGCCTATTTCAGGCCCACGATAGACACGGCTATCTCTTACGGCTCCTCTCAGTCTTTCATCCACACAGATGTAGTCAATGATTGTGCGACTTCCCACAATCTGCCTTGTGTACAGATGCACATCCTTATGTCGAAACCATGTGTTTGATGCAAAAAGGCTGTGCTCTGCACACAAAGCTATCAGGTGTCGCCCATTATCATTGACTACAGTTTATAGCCATACAGTTTATTATTTATAGCCATACAGTTTATTTACACAGACTTTCTTACAATAGATTTATTTTAACACACTTATTTATTTCGTACAGATTACAGTTATTTTAAGCCATATTGGTCGCTCTAGTAACTAGATCTTGCTCTGTGTGCGTGCTTTGTAAGACTGCTCGCGCCAGCCGGTCGTTACCCCCTCCAGCCTGGCCTTGTGCTCAGGCGTGTCCTTCTTTTATATAATTGTTACAATATTGTCATAAATGGAGTGGGGAGTGAAAAGCGAGTAAAAGTGGCTGAGAGATAGAATTGGTGTCTAATCCTCGTTAATCGGTTCAGAACAATTTTTGTGTTTTTCGATCAGAAGTGTTTTTTTTTTGGATAAATTGTAATATTTGCGTATGAAACTAAAGAGCCGGGACTTCACATCCACAGAGCCGCATGTGGCTCGCGAGCCGCAGGTTGTCGACTCCTTTCCTAGGAAAATTAACTTCTTGATGTTTCCAATTTTTAGCAGTTTAAAATTTGTGAACTTACTTGATGTACAATTTTTTGAGTTTATGTACCTACTCTTCACAACCGGGCAAATGTGGAATAAGGTGCTTCCGTTCCAATTTTCCATTTTATTACGACAAATAATAGTGAACTTTTACGTTTTATGGTTTTCAGGGTTTATTCTACGCTGTTGGAGGCAGAAACAATTCCCCGGGCAGCTCTTCGGACAGTGATTGGGTGGACGTCTTCAATCCAGCCACAGAACAGTGGAGACCTTGCCGGCCAATGTCCACTGCACGCAACAGAGTAAGAAGCCATCATATTACTTCAAATACCAACCTCATATTTATTTCCTTATACCATCTAATATACCGGTCCGTAGTCTAGTGGTTAGCGCTACTATGGATTCGATTCCCAGCGGAGCACATAAAAAATATCATCAAATTATCAAATATGTTCTTCGCTGGATTGAAAAATCCATATACCTTTACCAAATACTGGTCACCAAAAGTCTATCCAGCTTAACAGTGATTGGATTATCTGTTGAACCAGGGTCGAAATTATTGTCGATAGAACATGATGCAAGCGGGATTTGAACAGCATTAGTGCCAATAAAGCAAATTCGAACGCTGAGACCTTATCCCCTTGAACATCCCAGCGATCCTGGAAGATAATTGGTCCTTTCTATAACAACAACCAAGCTCGCAGAGGGCTTTTAAGGAGTGATTCACACAAAAACAGCGCTCTTAAAATAAATCATCCTAATATTTATTGATCTAGAATGAAACTATAAAAAGAGGTGCAATAAGCAATAAGAGATGCAATAAGCAATGTTTATCAAGTGTATATCTCTACTTATCGTACTTGTGTGAATTGTGCAGAGTCGACCAGATAGGTGGAAAACGACACACAACTGCCACTTCGACGGAACAGAACCGGTTTCAGAGACAGGGCTTTTAGTTCGGCTGGTCCATCCTGCTGGAACAGTCTACCTCTGGAGTTGAGAACAAAGACCAGTGTTGGCAGTTTCAGGAAGTTGCTTAAGACACAGTTGTTTAACAGAGGCTTCAACACATAAAAGCGCCCTTGGGGTGGCTAGTGCCACTAAACGGCCTAATTACCTAATAAGTGTGTATTCTTGTGAAAATCTTGTTAGTTTTTCATTGTTTCTCTGAATTCATTTGAGGAAGCTGCGATGTCTTATTGAGAGTACGCTTAATGGAACCGTTATTTTGACTAAAATATTGATTGATGTTACAATGTTAAGACTACAGGTGTATTTTTATGTTTCCAGGTTGGAGTAGCAGTAATGGATGGTCTGCTATATGCTGTAGGTGGTTCCGCCACTACGGAGTACCATAAAAGTGTGGAACAGTAAGTTTACATTCATAACAATCATTCACATAATCTGAAGGAAAAATACTTATTATAGATCTTGCAATCTGTGTAGGCAGAGACACCTGGATTATCTTTACGTTTTGAATGCAAATGCAACTAAGCATATAGTGTAAATTCTTGCCGCGCTATCCCGGAAAGGTTTCGCATGTGGCGAGTGGAATGGTAAGGGTACCGGCCTCACGCCAACGACTTCAGTTGCAGTAGGAGTTTCCCAGCTCCGGAGGGGGCTGGTACTAATTTCTTGTGAAGGCTGAGTAGACCTTGCTGGTATTTTATTTTGAGGCTTGAAATAAACACCAAAACGGGAAATCATTTCTGACACCGTCAGTGGGATTCAAACCCGAAAGGAATGAAAACACTCTACCAAATGTGCTATCGATCGTAACAAATTTTTAAAACCTTTTCTTTCACTTTATAGATCTCTTCGAAAGCATACCATGTTTGATCTTCCGATGATGGCATCCATTTTTCTCTTTATCTTTTCAATGTTCTTCTTTACTATCTGCAACCCTTTTTCTCCATCCAAAAAAAAAAAAAAATGGTTCACTTTGCCAATGTCACCCCTGTTTCAGGGAAGGACGGCAAGAGTTGCAGGGCTTATGTTCATTTGCGATTGGGTTTTTATATTGTAGGTCCACATGCGGCCTGTGTTAGCGCAAAATTATACATGCTGCTTGTGGGAATGCATTTAATGTAAATCTTAAATGATATATATCTTTGCAGCTTAGATTAGATTAGATCAGCAATTCACAAACACTTATTCCTTTTCCACCTTCCAGTTTTGACCCTGAAGAAGACACCTGGACCACTGTTGCCCCCATGCACTGCGCCAGGCTGGGTGTGGGTGTTGCTGTGGTGAACAGGCTGCTGTATGCTGTCGGAGGGTTTGATGGACAGCATCGCCTGGCCAGCATGGAGTGCTACCATCCTGAGAACAATGCATGGACGATGGTGCAACCCATGACTATCGCTAGAAGTGGCGCTGGTATGTCTATTGTTCTGTATTTGGTCTTTTAGGGTTAGTCTATGAAGATTGAATCAAGTATCCTCACTAACAGTTATTTATTTTAGTGTTTTGGATTTGTTTCTGTCAACTATTTTTTTGTCTCATCATTCCTTGACTTATAGGTTGGTATGAGGCTGACCACCCATACTGTAAAAAATGGTTCACTTTGCCAATGCCACCCCTGTGTCAGGGAAGGTTGGCAAAAGTTGTAGGGCTTATGTTCATTTGAGGTTTGGATTTTATTTGTAAGTAGGTACACATTCAGCATTTGTAAGCGCGTACTACACGTGTTTGTTTGTGGGCATGCATTTGAGAGCCTTAAACGTTAATATATCTCTGCAACTAAGATTGTAGATTATAGATAGATATAGATCCAAAAATGTTTCATTTATGTGTAGATGTGTTGGATAATTATTTGGTATTATTCTGATAATTGATCATTTGTTCATCGGCCTTCCACAAAATACATCTACAGATTTGGGGTTCTTCTCTCCGGGTGGTAGTCTGTTTCACTCCACCGGATCCACAACACAGAAGGCACGGTCTCCGAAATTTGTGCGCATCTGACAGCGCGGTTGAATCAAATTGACCACACCATCACCCGCAGATCTTAGTGTCTGCCTCCCCACACCCATCGCAACAGGCGAAATCATGTCAGTCAGATAAGGTAGAGTTAAGCCATTGATGGCTTTATATGCCATCAGACAAACACGGTAGAACACCCTCTCCGGGAAAGTGAATTTGGACATCCCGAATATGAGCCTTGCTATGTCATTTCAATGAATGCCAACCATTGATGACTATGTATTGTGATGAATTGTGTTTCCCTTTCTGCAGGAGTGGCCGCTTTATCCCACTGGATCTATGTGGTGGGGGGATATGACGGCACTCATCAGCTGAGCTCGGTGGAGAAGTACGACACTGAGAGGGGCGTGTGGGAGACGGCCAGTCCCATTAAAGTGCCGAGGAGCGCCCTGTCTCTCACTGTGCTCGACGGCAAACTATACGCTATGGGTAGGTTATAAAAAAATATGTGTTGTGAATTCGTATTGTAAGAATGACATTTACCCTTCAAATGCAGGTGACACGCATAGGCGTCAAGTGTAAACTTGCATACAGTGCGGCTGTCAATCATAGACGTCATTGAACTTTGAATTTATCCTTGGCATCTGTGTTCTAGAATTCAAAAGTCTGCAAGTGGAAATATGTGCTAAACCTTTGTGATTTTTGTTCTTGAATAACTAATGCATGTGACTGTTCACATAGTTGCAGTGTAGTCAATCAATTAAGATAGGAAAAAGTATTCCGTACTGGGGGTATTCATATAACCAGAATATTTAGAAGCAAAAAGGTTAAAGAAAAAATCGTAAGTTTTTCTTCTTTTTTTATTTAAAGTTTGAAAAAATAATGTAGACAGCATGAGTGAAAGTAGGTTAACTCGAAGCGTTGCACATTAAATATCAGATGGCTAGCGTCGGCTGCCCCCCCAAAAGATGGAAGAACAGCTAGTCTACTGCATCACAGGAGGGAGTTCTGGAATAAACAGATCTAAAATCTAATGGAAGAAGAAGGAAAAATAATTGAATGAAAAAATGTTACATTTCTTGTAAAAAAAATTATGTGAAGTAACATAAAGAAGAGATTTTTAAAAATGCCAATTTTAGGGATGTAGCCGTTTTAAGATACACTACCCTTTTTTATTTATAATCGTTCATTACAAGAATCTTTATCAGTTTGAAGTAACATCTTGAGGTTATGTTTTCAGGTGGATACGACGGCCAAGCGTTTTTATCAATAGTAGAAGTCTACGATCCAAAAACAGACAAATGGGAGGAAGGTACATCTCTCACGTCGGGCAGATCTGGCCACGCATCTGCCGTGTCGTATCAACACACATGTCTCTTACATACGGGAGACATAGAACCCGACCCGACTGTCAAACTCCTCAACCAAGATGGCGGCCCGGGAGGGTTGTCAGCACAACCGCCGAGTACCCAGTCATTTGTCAACAATTCCCCGTCCCGGCAACCAACCACAAATGACACATCCCAAACTAGAACCAACAGAAATGGGGAAAATAACAATTCTAATAATGGCAACTCTACCAGATCAAGGGAGACTAGTTATTGCACTGTCGGCAACATTATGGGATCATTGTTTGGTCATAGAAATTCAAATTTATGAAAAGAAATTTAGGCGATTTCCTTGAATATCCAATGGAGTCGGAATAAAAAAATTGTGATGACATCCTACAGGTTTGCTAACTAAACAACATTTGTTTGGTTGTAGTCCTGTGATGTCACCCTGCTGAGAAGAATTTTGAATGTTCTGACTCCAAGTAGACATATTAAAAGTATAAATGTGAATTCTTGTTCTATTCTTTGATCCATGTTTAGATATTTTTGAGGTTAAAAAATTGCCTTTGAAAAACGTTCACTAAATGAAGTTGGCACAGTTGAAAATTGTGGCGTCCCTGACCAGATTGCTAGGGGGAAGCTAACGACCCTAGTCACACAGACATGTGACCAAGCCAAGCTAAGAAGAGCCTAGAAAAATGTGGAACTCTGTTACAGCTCCATTTAGTGCGTGATGTCCCACATTTTGATTAAAAAAATTTATGCATTCATTCGGAAGAAAGAATGTGCATGGAAAAAGTTATAAAGATAAAAGGAGATGAAAGAAGGATACAATAAAAGAGTAGAGCGGAGACTTCTATGCAAAAGAAAAAGACATTTAATATTATAATATTGGCCATATTTATAGTTATGTCTGGCTTATGGAAACACAACGAAATTGGCGCAAAAAAACCTGAAAAAAATATGATGTTATTCTGCATGAACTTGTGACATCTCGCCGAGAGAAATTGAAAATGTTCCGACTCCACTTAAATATGGTCAAATTCTCTCTACTGTTGTACATTGGGAATTGATGTTTTTTTAAGGTAATTTTTTATTTAGGGCAATTTTTTTTTTTTTTTTTTAAGAGATCCTGTGCGGGAGACTCCCTAGATTTCGGAGACTCTAGGGGTCTATGACACTTGTTGTAGTGCCGCTGAGGTGGTAATGAGCTTGGTTGTCGCTACAAAGCGCCAATACTCAAGCAAGACCCAGTTGCTGTAAGGCTGGATGGACCTTTTTAGTAACCGGTCTTTGGTAAAGGTTGTTTATGATTTATTTAATCCAGCGAAGAGCATATTTGTATAATTGGTATATTTTTTGTGCTTTGCCGGGATTCAAATCCACAACCTTCCATTTACGAGTCGGAAGTGTTACCACTGGACTATGGACCGGTCCAAGAAATGCCATTGACACGCGGTGTTCCCAATCGGTCACGCATCCAAGTACTATCCGCGCCCAATGTTGCTTTACTTCGGTGATCGGACGAGAACCGTTACTTTCAACATGGTATGGTCGCTGGCAATATTTTTTTGTATGTAAAAATTTGATAATTTTCGCACAACTTCTTCATATCATTATTATTATGTGTTTGGTGGAATAAACTGATTAATGTGATGCTATGATTATGTATGTTTAGTTACGTAATATAGACTGCAGACTTACAATACTGATTAGTTCAATGATATAAATAGAAAACGGTAAAATCTAGTGTCAAAATATCAGCAAATTAATGTCAGAAAAAATTAAAAGAATTGACTAATTAAAGTCATTTTTGTGAGAAATACACCTTGGTTTATTGGCTTAAAATTTTGACAGTTAGATTCAAAATGGCGTCTGAAACAAAATGTCAGATAAGATTTCAAGGTTATGTGCTGCCATAAAAAACCACATTGATACCAATACACACATAATAAATGCATCTATGCTTTTTATGTACCTACCCATTATGTCCTGAATAAATCGAATGGTACACTTGACATAGGCAAAAAAAACTATCATAATTTTAGTTGCCATTTTAATACAAGCCAATGTAACTGACAATTTTTAAACTTTGTTTATTCTGTAGTTGAAAGCAATATTGCTAAACAGACTCTGCTGTATGTTTTCTCAAAGATTGAAAAACCTATTTTGTGTTACAAGTAAGTTGAAATAACATCTTACCTAAAGAAAAATAGGCGTAAGGTTTTTTTTATTCTCTTCCAAAGTAATAGGAATGTCATTTGATATCACTAGACGATATTAGCTTTTATCTTTCTTGCATTTCTGTGGTGAATTTTATTATTAGTTTAGGTTACTGTAAGGTAATGAAAATGTGATAAATGTTTTGTTATTTAAATGTAAGGTGTACATAAGACATTATTGTAAAAATTGTGAAAGATATAATATTATATTAAATATTACATGAAACGCATGATCAGCAATCCTAAATTGTAAGGTTAGTTTTATGTATATTTTTTTTAGTGTTAATTGATTTTTAGGTTATGTGTTGTTTTTAAAGGTCCATGAATTTAATAAAATGAATGATTTTGTGAGTAAAATAAAAATATGTTAAATGGTGTTTCGTCAATACCTACATTTGAATAGGAGTTTTAGGCCTACACGGTCAGCTGATGATGTTTGTGAAATGTATTCTGGGATCTGTTGCCGTGGTCTGTGTGAGCTGGGCTTCCAACGTTTCACCCATGTCCATCACAGTTTCATAAACATCATCATCTTCAGGTCACTTTTATGCTACAGAAGCCCAACGCAAACATGGGCGAAACATCCGGAAGCTCTAGCTACCACAGACCACGACAACAGATCCCGGAAAGCAGCTCTCCAATATCTACTACCCTTTTTTGTGTCGAAAGTTTTGTGGTAAATAAGAAATATTATCCTGAAGTTATGCGCTATTTGCGTGAAGCTGTAAAAAAATGCTAGGAATTATTTTGGAAACAGTCGTACATATGAGGGCATACGTCATTGCTTGTTTGGTGTTTTTTGGCCATAAACAACACCGTAATCATGCTCAAAACACCATATGCGTCATTCTTGGCCTCCTGTTACTTTTTCCTGTCCCTAAAACTGAATTAACCCATGGAAGGAAGGTGTTCTGATACAATTTGGGAGATATAGACCGCATCTGTACCCTTAGTACAAGTTTGCAAAACATGAGTAAAGTGAAGTTTATGGAAAGTATTAAAGAGTGATTTTCCCCAAAATCTGCAGTTTTTGTTTCTTACACTTTATGGTCTTAGCAAAAGAGTTACAGTGATGAAAAAAATCAAGTTCAAAGAAAGAAAAACGGCAGATTTTGGGGAAAATCACTCTTTCATACTTTCCGTAAACTTTACTTTACTCAAGTTTTGCAACTCGTACTCAGGGTACAGAAGAGTTCAAGGCCGTATTAGAAAACGCTAATCAGAAGTACTTCTAGAATTGGAAGACGTGCCGACACAAGTGTATTATATCTGAGAGAGATTATTCTGATGGAGACAAAATAAAAATTGACGAATAAATAAATCTTTTCCGTGAAAATAAAATGTCCTCTTGCTTTTCGAACAAACCTTGTATTTCTACTAAAAATATAGATGTAATCATTAAAACTGAAATTTTTTTAAAACAATTTTTTTTGCAGGTGATTTGACAATCAAAAAATTTCCTGTTTGTTTCCATAATGTAAATGATTTCATTTTATAAAAAAAATATATAATTTTAACAAAATGAAATGGCAAATATAAAATACAGCTCATCTTGGTATTTTTATTTTTAACAATGAGATGAACATACCTAATAGTAGTTTAAATACTTTCAGATGTCCTCTTACAGATTTAAAAAAAAATGTACAAATAATTGTGGTCTAATTATTATTGCAAGTATTTACCATTATACCATAAATAACCATTCCTGAAGCTACTATAATGATCCTACAAACAACAGATTTTACCATATTTTAATTGTAGGTATGTATGTATAAATCCTATAACGCATTCGGTACAAATGACATGGACAAAAAAATGATGTTATCCAGCCGGGTCGCTTAGAAAACAGCTAAACAATATTTAGTTATTGTATGCTAAGGACCCTAGTTAAGTATTTTGTACCTATGCTTGACTTATAGGTTGGTATGAGGCTGACCACCCACACTGTAAAAAAATGGTTCACTTTGCCAATGTCACCCCTGTGTCAGGGAAGGTCGGCAAAAGTTGTAGAGCTTATGTTCATTTGAGGCTTGGATTTTATTTGTAAGTACACATTCAGCATTTGTAAGCGCGAACTATACACGTGTTTGTTTGTGGGCATGCATTTGAGAGCTTTAAATGAATATATCCTTGCAACTTAGATTATAGATTATATAGATATAGACAGTACCCGGCCGAGAAAAAGAATTCAAACTTGTTTCTGACTATTCTTCTTTGACTTTTTTGGTTTTCTTTTTTATTTAGTTTCTCTACGTGACATCAAATTTTTTTGTCTATAGCATTTGCACCAAGTCCTTTAAATGAAAAATTCCGTGTGCCATAAGAATGTGTATTTTCCTAACCTAATTACAAACACTTGAATGTTCCTATACATTATGTATAACTGTGTATTTAGAATCCACTTCATGTTTAATTTCCCTTTAATAGATTCCAAATGTAATATCACATTCTAAACATTAAAATAGCGGATTTAGTAGAACCTTGATTATCCGAGTTTGTTTGAATTCCAAGCTTCAATTCGCTGTTCTTGAAGGTATTCCAGTTTGCCGCGAAAACACAGCAGGCACCGTTGGAGTGACTATAGGGTAATTTCATTTTTTTATTTTATTTCATTAAATGATAGACCACATTTTTAAAGGTGCATATGCGTTTTTAAAACAATATATCTGGCTTAGTTTTTTAATTATAGCTCTTTAAAATTTGCGTATTTCAATTTCCAGTAGAACAGGTCTTTTTTTTATTTGTGCGGATATGACATTGATGGGCCCAGGTAGCCGTTTTGCTAGCGACGTTTTACGTCATTTTGACGTCAAACGTCTCTAAGCCAGCTGAGCTGCGTTTTCTAAAATTCTCCGCATTTTATTTTTGAAAATTATCAATGATATCTTTATTTTTACTACATTAAAAATATATTGTTGTGATCCTTGAAATGTACTCTAAACAATCATATTTTTTTCAACTGTTTTCCCTACCACTGTAATTACCCTATTGATCACGAAACGGCGCTGAAAAAGTCATCATCTTCTTCTTCTTTTGGTGCCACTTCTATCGAAGATCGGCGATCATCATGGCTTTTTTGACCTTGCACCCTGCAGCTTGAAACCGGGACTTGGTGCTTTTGTTGAACCATTGTCGCAGGTTTTTCAGCCGCAATGTCGTTTGGCGTCCCTGATTTCTTCTCCCCTCAATCTTATCCTGTATGATAAGATGGAGAAGGCGGTATTTCTCATTTCTCAAAACATAATCATCCGATGAAAAAAGTTTCTTATTCGTTTCTCTAACATAAAAATATGTTTCACACAAAATATGTATCAAAATAATTTGGTTTTATAAACACCCTTGTCCCTCAATTATTTCAGATAATCGACGCTCTACAACTCTGTATTATTTGATTACTCAAGGTAGGCTTGGCCCACAATAGCTTGGATTAATTGAGGTTCTACTGTTATATTATTTTAATCCTGTATTACTATTATTATTATTTGTATGTTTATTTTAATGTACTAATGTCTCAGCATAGTCATAAAAACATGAATGTGAAAACAGTAGAAAAATTTAATGTACAGTCTTCATTGTTTCCCGATTTAACAAGTAAAATTGATTCTCAGAAAATACCTCTTTTAAAAGTACCTTTACCATTTTTATTTAGAAGAGAATTGATAAAATATAAGAAATTGATAATTAAGAATGGAATATTGTAAATACATAATATATATAGAGTACCTAAATAAATGTGGTGTGTATGTGAATGTATATAATTATATTTTTGATGCTATGTAAATTTATTTTACTGTTAAAAGTTGATTTTATCATTTCAAATAAAGTTTTTGAAACCATGAGACCTTCTACTCTTTTAACAAATATTCTGTTTCCATCGTCCACAGCTTTTCCAAGTCCACTCCTGTGCCCCGTGTATAAAACATTGCGTAAAACTTACCAGGATTTTGTAAATCATGAAAGGTATGATGATGATGATGATTTGTAGAGCGCCGTTCCGTGACTACTGTCACTGTAAGCTTTCAGGCTTGACGCGGCGGTGAAGAAATGGGTCTTCACTCCCTTCTTAAAGCTCTCGATCCCTCTCTTGGCGCGCACTTCTGGGGGCAGCTGGTTCCAAGTGGACGGTCCCACGACGGCGAAAGCGCGGTCTCCGAACACTGTGCTTCTTTTTCTGCATTGTGTACTGACAGAGGTAAGAGCACTGTCGGCAGATCGCAGAGTGAGCCCCCTTTCACTCAGACTCCTCGGTATTATCAGCTCCTGCATTAACTCTGGCGCCACTCCATGGAGCGCTTTATGTAGCAGCGTGAGACCCAGCTTGAATTTGATCCTTTCTGGGATCCTCAAACAGTGGAGCTTCTGCAGGAGTGGGTTGATGTGGCAGTATTTGCTCTATTACATGCACTGGCGTTCATTACTGACTGCAGTCTATTTAGTTGGCATTTCGCTTGCGCAGCATAAATGCCATCGCAGTAGTCCACCTTTGAGATAATGATGAAAAATAAAACAGTGCGTAAATCCTCAAGTATAAATTCATTACACTGTCTACGTTGTATTACTATCAAAACACATAGCAAGGCTAGCTAGTTAGCGCTCTATGGCTATAAATTATCTGCATCCAGTTAACTATTTTCATGTGTACTTCCAATATCCAAGATCTTTTAAAACCACTATAACGGTGAAACTTTTATCTCATTTGTACTATGTGATTTATGCCCTAATTTTTTAAATAATTAATTAACTCACCATTATTTTCCAGGAGGTTGTAAACATACAACAGCTGTAGTGTTTTGGCTGCACAGAAGGAGTGAAGAGCCTGCAAAAACCTCTACCGAGTGCTACTGGAGGAGGTCCCATTTGTCTCGAGTGGGGACAAAAAAATCTTTTATTAAGGCATCGGAACTTGGTAGTTATCATATACCACAAAGTGAAGTTGGTGGTTCCGTCCTTAAAAAGATCATCGAAAGAGGCTTATCGCAAAAAGGCACAGAAGAGGTACCTACAACTCCTAAAATATTATAGAGAGGTAAGTCCCATTGAAGGGATACAAATTTCCAGATTGATCGAATCATTCAGGAAAACAAAATTACATGGCACTACGGAATTCTTAGATTTTTGCAAAAGATCTATGAGTCTGGCAGCTTGCAAAAAGGCTGCCAAATGTACAACTGAGCAGTCGGATTGTGCTCTATGGCACAAGCTAAAATATGGACGCATTACGGCATCCAAAATTTACAATGCCGCCCATTGCCAAACTCCTGACGGCTCTTTAGTGGAGACAATTTTGTGTGCAAAAATTTTAAAGACACAGCCTATGAGACGGGGCATCCAATTAGAGGCAGAAGTGTTAAAGAATTGGGAAATAAATTAAATTTGAAAATCAACAAATGTGGCCTATATCTGTCTCCAGATTTACCTGTGTTTGGAGCGTCGCCAGATGGCATATCTACGAATTACGTAGTTGAAGTGAAGTGTCCATCGACATTGAAATCAATGGAGTTATTTCTGTGGCAGTGAACCCAGTCCCAGGTACATGGGTCAAATACAAATGCATTTTGTTAAAAAAGGAACTAGGTATTTTTTGTGTCGCTAGTCCTGATTTTGAGAGCATCAAAATCATAAAATTTTGTGTAGGTAGTCCAGTATGATGAACAGTTAGTGCAGAAGATTTTAGGACAGGCTTTAGAATTTTGATGCACAGCCATTTTTCCTAAAGTAGTATGCGGCTGACCACCCATGCTGTAAAAATGGTTCACTTTGCCAATGTCACCCCTGTTTCAGGGAAGGACGGCAAAAGTTGCAGGGCTTATGTTCATTTGAGATTGGGTTTTTATAATGTAGGTCCACATGCGGCATGTGTTATCGCAAAATTATAAATGTCTGCTTGTGGGAATGCATTTAATATAAATCTTAAATGATATATATCCTTGCAGCTTAGATTAGATTAGATGCGGCTGACCCCCCATGCTGTAAAAATGGTTCACTTTGCCAATGTCGCCCCTGTTACAGGGAAGGACGGCAAGAGTTGCAGGGTGCATGTCCATTTGAGATTTGGTTTTTATGTTGTAGGTTCACATGAGGCATGTGCAAGCGAGAACTTGTACGTGTCTGGTTGTGAGAATGCATGTAATGTGAATCTCCAATGTAACATATCTTTGCAACTTAGATTAGATTAGATTATTGACCAAACATGCCAGTTTCTAGTATTTTCACCCAACACAACCGCACACTCTTAAGCCGTGTCGATCCTTAAATAAGAAAGTAAAAGACAAATAAAACAGCTCATTGTTTGCATGATCTTTTTATTAAGATATCCACTATGTATCTAATATTTTACAACAGAAGTGCAAATTTTTGTTAATATTACGTTTACATTACACGGTTCACTAATACACAATATGTATTGGAAATGCAGACTACTTACGCTACTCGTCAACTATTCAACACGGCTGATTACGCAAGTTGCCCGTCACATTCTGGAGAGACGGGCAACGACAGAATTGCATTCAACAAGTATATTTTATATTACTTTTTAAATTATATATCTGCATTTTGGCACATTAACATGGATATACATGAAATAAATAAGAAAGCATGTACAAGAGAATTTACATTATCCTGAGAAATTAAATAAACACAGATATAAAAATGTACATAATTGAGAAGATAATAAATTAGTGTATTCCTTATTTTTAGGACTTCCTTTTAAATATTTGAACTAGCTCTCCTTTTAGAAGTTACCAAACGCAACAATTAAAAGAGTGTTGTATATTTTTTATGGTTTGTGCATTTACATTGTGAAAATTCATGTTAATTGATTTGTTTTTTAAAAAAACACAATTTTTTATATAAAAACAGTGTTTATATAAAAAAAAAAAGTGTTTTTTTAAACAAATCAAAGAGTATTGTTATCATATTTTGAAAATCATGAAGTATCTGAATTTAACTGTAATATTATTAAAATGACCATCTATAATCTAAGCTGCAAAGATATCGCACGTTTAATAATAAAGAGCAATAACTCAAAAAACATGAATGTTGGGAAAACGCGTTTGAAGTTCAGACACCCAGTACAACTTGTATGGGATGAAAAAGGCGGCCTATGTTTTATCTCGGTCATATTCGTCCAAATTGAACGGCTGTCGCATTCTACGCATTCTTCTCGCATTGTTCTTGCGTTTTATTACAAACTCTCGATTTTCCCAATTTTCGAATTATTTCTCTTTATTATTAAACGTGCGATATGTTAACATTTAAAATTCTTATTAAATGCATGCCCACAAATAGACACATGTAAGTTCGCACTTACAAGTGCTGCATGTTTACTTGCAAATTAAAATCCAAACCTCAAATGAACATAAGCCCTGCAACTTTTGCAGACCTTCCCTGAATCAGGGGTGACATTAGCAAAGTGAACCATTTTTTACAGTATGGGTGGTCAGCCTTATACCAATGCATAAGTCAAGCAATGATGGTGTTTTATATTTATATTATTTTGTTGAAATATTACAAAGAGAATATGAATTGTTGCTCTGCTAACAAGAAAATACAGGAGTGTTTATTTATTAGAAACAATTGTGATTATAGATCAGGGCAAGCAAATTAATTATGCTCTTTGTATGTAAATGGAATATAAGATTAAATGAAATAATTTCTACATACAAAAATTATAAAAAAATATAAAAGTAACTAATCAGTCAAACATAATTACGTAGAAAACTAAATTAAAAATACAGACTTGTAAAAATACACCTTTGCTATTCTGTATCGAAGGTAACTTTCAGGATTATTCACAACACATTTTATCCGTAGATGATCCATGGCTTATCATTTTTTTGTATGAAAAATTCACATTAGGTGGCGGCTGAGCCATGGATTTGCTGTGTGTGAATAACACCGTTTAGATTCATGAAATTAATGAATGCATTTCAAATTGTAACAAATTAATGATAAAAATAAGCATCAATTCATTGGAAATTGAAAGAACTGAAAAAAATGGAAATGTCAGACAGCAAAAGTTTCCTTTTTCTAATAAACAGTAATATTTAATTATAATAGAACACTTATTCATCATTTTCAAAACAAATCTTTGAAGGTTTTCTCAAACAGGAAGCATTTTTAAAACATACTTTTAAAAAAATGTGGCTCTGATATAAGAAAGGCAGTGAATTGAAATAAATAAAAAACTTTGGAATGCATTTAAAATTATAAAAGAAAATATTCAATAATGTTTTTGATAAAATGGAATTTCATTTATTTTGATATTGTGTTACCAAAACAATTGCTATTTAAAATTCTTTCCCACTGCAAAAAATATATATATTTATGAAGTTTTTATGGAAAAGCTATAAGTTCCGTAAACTTAATTAATACCTGCGTAAATAACACATTTACGCAAGTTTAATTTTTTCAAGGGACTTGTGACGTATTTTACATAGGAATACCTACAGTGAAAAAAATTAAAAATCCTACATATTGTTTTCTTACATAAGTCTTAAAATGCAACAAATGTTTTTATTTAATATTTATCAAGTTTCAGGAAGACGGAGGCCAGAATAGATTCATCTACGCTACTTTTATATTTAGTAAATATTTTTTTATTGACATAACATTTCCTGCCAAATCTTTGAATCATTTAAGTATACTATTGAATTTTTTTTTATATCGTTAATACTTCAAAGGCTTTCATCTATCCTTAATGTATAGGTTATATCCTTAATTGAAGTTATTCAGTAGGTACAAACATACATTCCGTTAATACATTATTTATTTCTTTACCTACAAATGTATTCATTTTTTTTAAATTATGCTTTTTGTGGGTTATATTTATATCATTATAAAATATATTATTGTATTGTCTATAGCCATGAAAAAGTATAGATACCTACTGGTTTACAATTTTTTTTTGTGAAGGCAATCTATGCTTGACTCTTTTAACATCAAATTTGAAATGAGGTTTGCAAAAATTTTAGACATTTTCTTTTGTGTTACAAAAGGTAGAGTACACAATTAATTTTCTTAAGATTTCGCAAAATATATATTATGCGGTTTATGTGATAATCCTAATCGATACTTAACGTTATAATATTTAGAATATCCAAGTCATTTTAACATTTTCTTTTATTCAACATGGATAAATATATTTTTATAATTTTTATTATATTAATATAGTAACGCAAATGGGTTTGATACATGCTAGAAAATATAATTTGAAAGAAAGAAAAAAGTTATATCAAGGATTAGGTTAACTGTAGCTTTGCCATCATGTCACTAAGGGTGGTTAGAGCCTCCGCAGAGTTGCCTTCCCTTCTTCCCATTCTCAAATATCACTCTCAAATCATACATATTAAATGTACTTTGTACACCACATTCATTCACAATTTTATCACTCTAATCAAGCTATACTTTTTTCTGTCTTCCTTTTCGTTTTTTTCCTTTCACATTCCTTCTCAATATACACATTCTCCACCTTTCATCATCCATTCTTTCTACATACCTTCAATCTTGAAATTAATAGGAAAACAAATTTGAAATCTTGCATGCACCACACCCATTAAAGATAGAAAATATGTCCATTTGTATTTTTATTTATAATTTTCAATTTCTTTAGTAAAAAAACCATTATGGGATAGTTCAATTTTGAATTATCAATTTTATCAAATACTTTAACAATTTGTTTAATTTCCTTATAGATAAACGTTTACAATGTGCAAGAATACAGGAGTATAACATGGTATTATTATTAAATTTATATATTTTCATACATTATTTGCTTTGTTTTCACGTGGCTACATAAAAAAATATTTTCTCATTGATCAGCATAAAACAAATGGATGGAGCATCAGTAATTTGGCATGCAAAAAAGACTACACCCTACAGCGTAGGCGAGGTCTTGTTTTTATCAGTTTCCAGGCAACCATCAACGAGAGCTGCCAAACATTTTTTTGTTTGTTTGACGATAATATTTTTATCCCAAATATAAATCATTGCGTAAACTCGCCTTGATCGCGCGAATCGAAAAAATGCATGAAAACTTAAACACACACATTTTCCATACGTTTTTCTATTTACGGGATCAAGGAGAATTTACGCAATGTTTTATACTAAAAGTACTTTTATCTCTTTTTTTAATGTATACCAAGAATATTGTATACAAAGAAATGGAGTCAGCTCTGCAGAGGCTCTGGCCGCCCCTAGCGGAATGGCGACAGAGTTACAGTTACTGTTACCTATTTTGTTTCATGGTACATGCATTATCACTATGCGAAGTAACTGACTTAAAACATTTATTTCTTAAATACTGATCAATGCCTTTACGGATTTACTTAATATCCATGAAAGTATTTTTTGTTTCAGGGTCAGGCTTCAGTAACTAGCATATAAAATGACTAGACATCAGATATTAAGGTGATATCAGACAATTTACTTTTTGTTTATTTTTATCTCCATTCAATGTGAGCTGTCTATATCTATAATCTAAGTTGCAAAGATATATTCATTCAAAGCTCTCAGATGTATGCCCACAAACACGTGTAGTTCGCGCTTACAAATTCTGATTGTGTACTTACAAATAAAATCCAAACCTCAAATGAACATAAGCCCTGCGACTCTTGCCGACATTCCCTGAAACAGGGGTGACATTGGCAAAGTGAACCATTTTTTACAGTATGGGTGGTCAGCCTCATACCAACCTATAAGTCAAGGAATACAGAAAATCAAAGAAAACTCCATTCAATTTCTCTCAATCAAATCAATTGATACGTATACAATGAAGTCATGAGGACATTCCATATTTAAACATTTTCTAGGCGGGCAAGCGTCATGGGTTCACATTGAATTCAAAGTGATTCATGTTTGTTCACCACATAAAAAAGGTGTCTCCTAAAGACGTGTGTTACAAAACCAGCAAAACAGCGAGAATTAAATAAGTTCATAGAACTGACATCCAAATTTTTAAATGAATTTGAATTTGTAAAATATGTGGCAAGGGTCCTTAGCAACCAATAACAGGATACAAGTCTGCTTTTTCCCTAGTTATCCGACCGGGTGATGTCACAATCTTTTGGGCTATGCTATTTGTGCAGACTCCATTCATCGCAAGCATTTTTTTTTAATCTGAGAGAGATGCTCAACTAATTAAAGACAGAAATAAATGAAAAATGATTTGTCTGATATCACCTAAAAGAGAAAATGAAATACCAATCAAATTTGTACTAAATATTTAAAAAAAGAATGTAAAAATCATGTGTTCCTTATTCAAATTCAGTATTTTCAGCTATCGAGGCATCCACATTTGATGACCAATAAATAATCATAGACAATCAATACCTTTTCTCACATACGCCATTGAATAACATTTCCTTGTAAGGACTGTAGAAAGCATTTTTTCTTGACGGGCACATGACACAGATCTATGTGACTAGGGTTCTTAGTAACCAATAACAAAGTATTTGTTATCCTTTACCCTGGCAATCTGCTGTAGGTATGATAAACAATATTTTTGTCAATAGAATTTATGCAGAGTCGATTATGTGAAGTCTACTTTTAAAATGTGGATAAAAAAATGATTATGACAGTGAATAAGCCATCAGTGGCGAAGGGTGCCATACAAGCTGGTTCCCATGGGCTTCCCTTTTAAAATGATGTAACAAAGTAGTTCAAAAATATAGGCACAAAGTAAAAAAAATACATTTAAAACCAAAGAAACAATACATATTTTTTCCCCATTGAAACCATGCAGTCTACTTTCTTATCATTTTTACCTCATTTTAAACAGGAAACCGATGGGAATCGGCTTGTCTGGCACCCTTCGCCAATGTAAGCCATACAGCATCAAAAGCGGCGATCCAGATTTTTTTGGTTTTGGTTTTGAAAATGAGATAAATACATAGAAATATCCAGAAAATGTTTTACTGTGTTTCCATAATACATTTATCTCTAATCAATAATTCATGACAAAAAAAAATAGATTGCCGCCTATGATTCTACACGATTCAAATGAGTCGTATAAATGCAAACGCCGTCAACTCCTTCAACGCGATGATTTTGAGAAAAATAAACTTGTGTTTTGAACGCAATTTGGAACCAGTTGGAGATGCTGGCGTTTGCACGAAATCATACTTTTTCAATTAAAATTACAAAGGATTAAGTGAGGTTTTCATCACAGTCCACACAGCAAATGATTTGTTACGCTACGCAGAATCAAATTCAATAATTATCTCAAAAATCATAAAATTTGGAGATGACGGCGTTTGCAGTTATACGTTTCAAATGAAGGCTGGTATTTTTAATTCAACATCAAAACCATAGATGGCACTTTATATTAACTCCTCACTCATGACCTTTGACTCTATCACCTGGCATTTGCATAGAGAAATTGAGACAATTTAAGGGTTGTGTGTTTTCAATCTCTCTCAAGAGATTTGACATTTACATTTGAAATCATTTTCAATTCCAGAAAGTAGATTTGTTTTAAATAATTAGATTGCCCTAGAATAAATGATTTGTACAGAATCAAAAATGGCAATCAAGGAATTGTTTTGAAATAAGATAAATACATGGAAATATAGGAAATCATTTCCATAGATTAATCTCATTTTTGGTAAAATCCTGGATATCCGCATTTGGTTCTGAACGACCCATTTAAAGGAATGATAGATATTAAATTTTAGATAGTGCATTGTAAGGAATGATTTAAATACATTTTATTTTGCAGAAATAAAATAAAAACATAAGTATTATTTTGGGACACAAAAACAAACAATTAAATACATAAAAACAGCATTTGAATGACAATGGGCTTAGCACATGAATTGACATAGACAAAAGGGTGACGTCACTTGACCGGGTTGCTAGAAAAAAGGCAAACAAATCTATTGTTATTGGGGGTTATAAGGATCATTGTCCCGTAGAAGTGTAAGGTTTGTCTGACGTGAACAAAGTTCCAATTCCAATTTTGTGTCTAAGTATGTTGAATAATATTTTAGTGTTGTCAGAAAAGGTAAATACATTTTAAACGGACTCAGCATAAAATTGGAAATTACATTTTTTCTTGGCGGGCACACATACCCATATCTGAGGTCCTTAACAACCAATAATAAAATAATAACTTGGCCTTCACCCTAACAGCCCAGCCGTGTGACGTCACAACTTTGTCTTTGCCAATTAATGTACGGACCTCATTGTGGATGAATCAGAAAACAATACAAGTATTCTTTTTTTAATTTCGATAATAACTATTTTTTTTATCACAGTTTATGTATGGAAAAATATTTTTAAAATTGAGAAACAATTTTTTCAAAAAAAGTATTATTTGTATGAGTATTATTTTAACTTTTAAATACCATTGCGAGTATGGAAAAAATAAATTCATAAAAATATACTTACCTACATTTTGTTTGTTTTAATAATTGTACCTTTGTGAAGCACTGAGAATCAACTGAATAATGGTGAATGTGTACAATATGGAAGCTAATATATTATTGAATACATTTGTTTATTAACTTTTACACCATTATTATGTTAGTTCACATTTTATAGTAGATTTTTTAAGTAAAATTATTTGTATACAGTAAATGCTTGGTTATTCAACTGCTGCCAATGGACCCAGCACATATTTTAAATTAGAATGTTTCGCACCTGTATGTAGCTAGGGTCCTTAAGAACCAATAGCAAAATATTTGTTTTTCCATGCAACCCGGCTGTGACATCACAATTTTGTTATTTATATAATTTGTTCAGACTCTCAATAAATTACCAAGCAAATACTGCATTCCAAAAAATTTTTACATTAAAATAAAATTTCAGTAAAATTAAAGTACCTATATTCATTTAATATTACAAACAAATTTTTTTTCAAAAACTGGATAAACAGTTATTTATGCAATACTATTATTTATATACTATTTATACAATGTTCAGAGCATTTATTGAAATAGAGAAATATTTATCCAATTTTTGCAAAATTGGTCTGGAAAGAAACAATGGGTTTTGTGCAAATATTGTTTTAAATATTGCAGAGTAGTAAAATATATTGCTGGCTAAATAGACGAAAACACAAAGTAAAAATATCTTCATTAAAAAGTATCATTAACAATAAATGTATTCAGCCATAGACATTTTTTTTAAATATCATTGAAATATATTAGTGACTTAACAGTTATCCTTGCTTTATTTATATGGATCACTGTTTCATGTAATTGTAATAAAAAAAAAAAATTAAAGTTTTGAAATAGCATGAGATTCAAGGAACCGGATCAATTATGAATACCTAAACTGTAACTTAAAGATCTGCACTGCGATCCGGTTCATTAGCTGTCAAATAATTATATTGTCTATCTGTTTCATTATTTCAAAGAGTAATGTCAATAACAAAAACCTCTTTAAAATACTGTCTTTTTCAGATAATTCTCATCGCTTCCTTTTCGTGTCCAGAACAACCTAATTATCATTTTTCTTTCTATTTAAAAATTGCTTCATTGACATGAAGCAATAGACAATGGAATCTGAACATTTTGAAAAGATTGTTCCAAATTTGATTTTTTCCAGCGGGAAAATGTCATACAACCCGTTTGTGTGACATCTCAAATTTTTTGTCCATGGAATTCATTTGCAATGGTAAAAAACTAATAATTTGTAAGAAAAAGTGATCAATATAGATAAGCCATAGAAAACTAAAACATGTTGACATGAAAGTAAATTAGAACAGTAATTATAATATGTTATAATATCAACTAGGTTAATTATATTATTATAGTCTATAAGCTACTAGCTACTTTACATTAAGGTGTGTATTAAATTTGTAATTATTTTTTGGTCAAGTTGAATTTATCCATAACAGTCACGGAAATACAATCTAGAGACGCCGATATCATCAAAATAAATTATCCATCTCCAAAACCAGTAATTCATTTACTCAATTTTGATCATTCATACTAAAAAAAACATTATGAAATCGATAATGAGCTCCGCACGTGAATTAACACAGACAATATTGTGTCGTCAACCCGGCCGGGTTACTAGGGAAGTTGCATCATTTTGTTCTTGGTTGCCAAGGATGGCAATCGCATACAAGTTTGCTCGCCAAGAAAAAAGTTACAAATTCAAAGACATCAGAATCTCATTCATACACCAAATCGATAATCCATAATAAAATCCAATAATTCAAACTTAGAATCAGTAACTTTTAATGAAAAACATGATTCATACTAGAAATGAATATTTTTCACTATAACCAACAATTAATACTCAAAATGAATCAATTTTTGGTCATCGGAATGTACCTTACAACCTTTGCTAAAAGCTGTGATAGAAGATTGTGTTACATATATTTTTAGGGAGATAACGTGCCTTTTCTAGGTTATATTTCCATGACAATGTTACACCGGTGATCACAAAGGATGCTATGAGAACTCACAGTGCTGCACGAATGGAGTTGGAACGTTCCAAGCTAGGGAGACTAGCAAGGAGAATATAGGACTTGGAGGGAAAAATACAAACATATGCCATGGTGATAACTGATTGCCGATGGATCCCCAATGACGTCTTACGGTCTTCCGCTACTCGTGGTCATATGAAAGGTGCTGTGAGCACTGCTGTCTTGCTATTGCATCATATGCCACGTCAACACACCACAATTCAATGGCGGGTACCTACTTTTCACTCTTGAGCTCCATGCTCTTCGGTGACTAGTGTCTGTCTTCAGTAATGAAAAAAAGAGTCGTATGAAATCAAAAGTGACAGTCAAGGATTATTTTAAAAATGAGGTAAACACTTGGGAATACAGAGAAACATTTTCATTTATTTATGGCATTTTTTAAACAAATACTAGACTGTCGCCTTTGGTTTTACACGACTGATAAATTGGTTAGTTGTTTCAATAGCATTGGGGTAGTTATTAGGCTGAAAATGCTGACAAGGTTAGCAGGCTGGTCACAGTTTCTTCCCCGAGCCCATTTAAAGTTGGAATCATGGTCGTTAGGCATTTTAAATCAAACTTAAAAACATGTTTTACAAACCGTAATTGTGCCATATCTTTTCAATGCCAATTAGGCACTCCTGATTTGGATACAACTCCAACAAAACATTGAGAAATTCCCCTTCAACTATTTAACATTCCCAGCGCTCTACAGACAAAGTTCTAAAATATGTTTTTTCAATTGAATACACCTTAAGCCGTTGACACATTTAGAATTGACTACTTCAAAATGATGTGCGTATTGTGAACAAATATTAGATTAGTAGTAATGTGAGTTTTCAAAGCATCGTTTGTGATCACGGATGTTGCTATCGTTGGCCATCAGAAGAGCGGGATTTCTTGGCCGGCGTCTCCTTCACCACGGCGTCCCTAATCGGCCTCTTCCAGCCGGTCGAAGAACTGTCATTGCGGCGTCTCTTGTTGCCCCCCCCAGCGGTCAAACTCTATTCCCGAGTCGGGGCTGACTCCCACGCTGAGGGGGCAGGAGGGCGCGCCGCCTCCCCCGCCCCTGTGCGCGGGATTCCCGCCGATTCCGCCCGGGGTTCGGCGGTCGAATCCCGAGTCGGGCGGCGCTCGGGGTTCCGAGGAATCGCTGGCGCCGCGACGCATGCAGCTGCCGGTACTGCCCACGCCTATTTCCTCAAGAACCTTCAACAATAAACCACCGTCAGGCATATCCACCTTATCAATAGCAATTGCCTTTAAGGGGCATTACAGTATAAAAAAAATGAAATAACAGAAATATGTACAAAACTAATTATACTATACTTACGTAATATTTTCTAGTAAAAATGATAGATTATAAGAAAAAACAATATAAATAAGTAACCATGATAAGTAGGAGTCAATGGAGATATATTAACATATCACCACCTTAAAGGTAAAATTGAATAAGTGTTGACTCACTGATTTGAGAATTGGTCGATAAAACATTTTATTGGATGGAACCTTTCATAGTAAGTGAACTAATTATAAGGCAGTACCATGAAAAACTTCTAAACTACAGGATTTTAACACTTTTTTAGTGTTTTATCTCGTAGGAAATAGGAAAAAGGTGCATTTATCTGAGAAATCCCTGTTAGCTTAATACATCACTTTTCAGTTTTACCTTCAAGGTATTGATACAATAATGAGAAAAAGCAAATAGATGTGAGAAAGAAAAGTAAATAAGGATAAGGAGAACCAGAGAAATAAGTACAGTAGAGCCGCGCTAGACCGAACCCTGCCTAATCCGTTGACCGCGGTAATCCGAATGATCTTGCTCCCAGGAATTAAGATAATAAGCCATGCTGAGGCTGTGGAGGCATTCAACAAATGCATTCTATGGGCTGACGAAAACAGCGTGTCAAGTCAGGACACATTGTTGCTGCGGCGATTGCGAAGTAATGTTTTTTTCCAAAAACTTGCAAAATCAAAGAAAAAGCAAATGCTAGATTTTCTTGTTCTAAAGTAGTATGCAGAAGGAAATATGTATTAGGACAATATAAAATGTTTGTTACTTTTTTTTTCATTTGAATTAAGATCAAAGATTGCTTAAATAAATAAAACACAAACAAATCCCAATTTTTTATTTTTCACCTCCATAGAATTGGTCCCATACTTTTAAATTAAATTAGGCTGATTTTTTTGGTGAGCGCTGTTTTTGTGTGTATCACACCTCAAGAGCCCTCTGCAAGCTCGGTCGTCGCTGTAGAAAGCGCCAATTCTCAAGCAAGACCCAGTTGCTGTAAGGCTGGATGGACCTTTTGATGACCGGTATTTGGTAAAGGTTTATGAATTTTTCAACCCAGCGAAGAGCAAATTTGAAAATATAAATGGTATATTTTTGTGCTCCGCCGGGATTCGAACACACAACCTGCCATTTACGAGTCAGAAGTGTTACCACTACGGACTACGGACCGGTCAAATAATTCGAACACCCCGTTATTTCGAACCGTCCTCTGTTTTTAGGCTTCGGATTAACGAGGTTCTACTGTATGTATGATGAATGAGAATGGTAAAACAAAACACAGCATGAGTGCAGGATGGGCGTTACAAAGAGTCGGGAACAGAACGGTGTAGAAGAGGCAAAGTGTCAACACGCACCAACCTTGCTCAGGCTGCGTGACTCGGTGTCCAGCCCCAGGTCCCTCTCGAAGCCGTGCAGCTGCCGCATGAAGTGGAAGTTGGGCGCCACGTCGGCCTTCCTCGAGCGCACCAGGGCGAAGGCGTCGTTCAGCGAGAGGCGGTGCCGCTGCATGAGGTACGCCACGGTCACGGTGACGGAGCGGCTGATGCCGGCCACGCAGTGCACCAGGACGCCATGGTTCGATGACACTCCCTTTTCTGGAAATATGTCAGCGTATTGAATTAAAAATGACAAGGAGAATCTGTGAGAAAAATTGGAAAGTCGTAGAGATGGATAGAGGCAGATGCAGAAGGGTTGTTAGGTTGAAGATAAGCATAATAATGATAAGGTTAGCAACCGAGAGGGGTAACACAATTTTTCCCCCAGCTTATATGTTGTTACTCCATTCAAGACTATAATAGTAAGATGCTACATCCTTCCAATTGTGCTATATAAAAATGGAAGGGTGGACATTTACACAATGCCTCGAGAAAAAAATCAGTGCCTTTGAAATGTTGGTTTACTGTCGGATGATAAAAAAATCCTGGATGGATCGATTCACAAATGACGAGGTTCTTTCCGTTATGAATACCAGAGCCACACTCCTGATGTTCGTCAGAAGTCAAAAACAGGTTTGAATTTTGTAAACAATGAACTTCCCAAAACGTCACTGAATATTCAACAGAATAACTTATTGCGAGTCACTCAGGTTTATGATAAGAAAGCTCTCTTTTGGTTGTCTAAGATGGCAAATTTTAACAATTAAAAAATAGAATTTCTAAGGTTGTCAGTGACTATGTCTCACCTATAAATCGGATAGCTTGAGGGAAATGTGTCGCCAGGTTTTGACTCCAATGATCGGTGATTGGAATCTGCAGATAGTTAATGTCGCCGTCTTCCGCTTCAAACACGTTGGGAAGATCAGGTGTGACGTTCAGGACATACTGAAACAGATACAAAACATTTTATTGGGTCAGCTTAAAACTAGAATTAAAATTTTGCCTAAAGATCAAAAACCAGGTGAATTAGTGCAAGCTTTTACTTGGGAGTTACAACATACTCCAAGGCCTTTTCAGACACGACACATTCTGTTTGAATTGTCAATGGATTACCGGACAAATTGTGTTAAAGCTTTCTTACATCTTCATACTTTACTGACTTCCGAACCGGCGTCAGATAGAAAAGTGTGTAATGTCTGACACTCATCTCAGATTGATTGATAATGGATGATTTATTTCTTGTGGCGCCATTAAATGGTCCTGGGCCATCTCAAGGGTGCCATGGCTTCTGGAAAAAAAGCAGTATCCTCTGTAACTCTGTCGCCATTCCGCTAGGGGTGGCCAGAGCCTCTGCAGAGTTGCCTCCATTTTTTCCTATCCTTACATACCTCTTTCAATTCATTCATATCCATCACCTTTTTCATGCATTTTCTTCTTTTACGCTCACTTTGTATATCCCATTCTTTCACAATCTCCTCAATCTGATCACTCCATACTTTTCTCGGTCGTCCCTTCCCTCTTTTTCCTTTCACACTTTCTTTGTATACATACTTTGTCAGTCTATCATCATTCATTCTTTCCAAATGTCCAAACCATCTCATCACATTCTTTTGTACCTTAACTTTCACATCCTCTTTCAAATTACATTCTTTTTTTACCCATTCATTCCTAACTCTATCCCTCAGAGTTTTTCCTGTCATGCTTCTCAAATGCTTCATTTCCACCGTACATACTTTACTCATTTCGCTATCGTTCACTGTCCATGCTTCACTTCCATACAACAAAGTCGGTAACAATATGCCATTGTGTACCGCCATTCTCAGATCCATCGTCAATCGCTTGTTCTTTGCTATTCTTCCTATTGCATCGACCACTTGTTTTCCCTTGCACACCCTATTCTCAAGTTCTCTTGTCATCTTTCCATTCTTCTCAAACATACTTCCCAAGTATCTAAATTCATCCACAATTTCAACTTTCGTACCATTCAACAAAAACATGCATTCTTCATTTTCATCCGTTCTGTCAAAAATCAGTACTTTCGTCTTACTTGCATTAATTTTCAACTTGTTCACACACAGAGCATGGTTCAGACTAGAGAGCATTGCCTGAAGCTCTGCTGCTGAATCAGCAATTAGTACTGCATCATCAGCATAAAGCAGAACTCCGACTTTTCTCTCTCCAATCTGTATGCCATGCCCTTCCAGATTCGCTTGTTTAACACAATGATCCATAATTATATTGAATAACCACGGGCTCATTATGCAACCCTGTCTCACACCCTTGTACACATTAAAATACTCGCTGTATTCTCCATCCACCCTGACACACGCCCTGCTATTTAGATAGATGGCGCATATCGCGTTCAGAAGTGCTTTATTCACACCATACCTCTCAAGCACACACCACATCATACTTCTATCCACCGAGTCGAAGGCTTTCTCAAGATCTACGAAAGCCGCGTAGACCTTTTTATTTACGGCTAGCTGTTTTTCGACGATCTGTCGAAGCGCGAATATCTGGTCTACGCAACCTCTTTCCGGCATAAAGCCAGATTGTATATCTGAGACCCTCTCCTGGGTGGATAATCTTACCCTATGGATAAGAATCTTGCATAGCACTTTACCTGGCACACTAAGAAGGCTAATCGGTCTGAAGTTACGGCAGTCTTTTTTGTCACCTTTACCTTTGTAGATTGGCACAATGACCGCCTCTCTCCAGTCCGATGGAACCTCCTTGACACTAACACACAATTCGCAAAGCTCTTTCATCCATTCAATTACACATTCTCCTCCCGCTTTCATCATCTCAGGTCTCACACCATCCACACTTGCAGCTTTCCCATTCTTTAATTCCTTTATGACCTTTCTTACTTCTTCTTTCGATATTTTCAAAACATTGCCCTCATCATAATCTCCTTTCACAGTTAAATCACATTCTTCTTCACCAAAAACCTCATTAAAATATTCTTTCCATCTCTTTTTTACATCGTCTTTATTCCACAGAATGTCTCCGCTTACATTTTTGATTCCCGGAGTTGTGGACCTACAACTGTCGTTGTTTTGTCTCACCCAGCTCCAGAACATCTTTTTATTGTCAGAGAAGTCATTCTGTGCTCTTTCACTCAATTTTTCTTCCATTCTTCTCTTACTCATTTGAACTTCATTCTTCGCTAGCCATTTTTTCGCCTTGTATTCAGTCTCTAACACTTTATTCTTTCTGTCATTAATCCATTTTAAATAACTCTCTTTCTTCTCTTTCACTGCTTGTTTAACCCTATCATTCCACCATTTATTGCCTTTTCTATGCCCAATCGTAACTTCACCGCATACTCTCTTTGCGCTTTCGACCAAACATGTTTTAAATGTTTTCCACATTTTTTCTACACATGCATTCTTCACAAGTTCCTTGCATTCATCCGATTTCAAAATCTGGCTTATTTCAGCTTCAAAATCATTCCTGACATTTTCATCATCTAATTTTTCCACTTTCACTCTTTTCATCTTAATCACTTTCGTTCTTTTCCTATCTTTTACTTCACCTATCATTACTTTTGCACACAAGAGATGATGGTCTGAGCCCACGGATATACCTTGGTAGACTCTGACATCTCTTATGGCACCTCTCATACATTCTTCCATACATATGTAGTCAATGACTGTGCGAGTATTTGGCCCATACCACGTGTATGTGTGCACGTCTTTATGCTTATACCAAGTATTTGATACAAACATACCATGCTCCACACACACGTCAACAAGCCGTCTCCCACTGCCATTGATGACACCCCTTCCGTTTGGTCCTATTACCCTTTCATACTCTTCCTTTCTTCTACCCACCCATCCGTTCATGTCACCAAGCAGAATCACTTTTTCTTCTTTGTCTTTCATTCTATCCTCAGTCCTTTTTAATGAAGTTAGGATATAAGAGGCCGGCGTATTCCTCGGAGAGGAAACTGATGATTGAATTAAAAAGCAATGGACCCATTACGCGACCTTGTCTAACACCAGAAGCGCTATTCTGCTAAATTCTTTACGACCTTCACGCGACGAGATAGCGATTTGTGTCCAAAAATAAGGTGTACTGTGATTTTGTTATCTATAGATTTTTTTCACAAGAGCTAGCAAGCTCTGACTTGAATTGATGTCCAAAGTGTACCACATTCAAAGGTGCTTTATTCATAGCGATCTCCAAGAGTCATCAGATAAAGGGAAACAGTTTGTTACTTTGATGTTGTGCCTGGAGAGGCCGGCGCAGTCCTCGCTGTTGGCGGAGTTGCCCAGGAAGAGGTTGGGCAGGATCTCCACGGGGAAGTCCTGGTGCTGCGGGTGGTGGTGCGTGTGGTGGGAGGGGCGGTGGCCGCGCAGGGGCTGAGACTCGTCGCAGTCGGACGACGAGCCGGAGGAGGCGCGCTCGTCGGAATACTGCCCGCTGGATATCCGTAACGATCTGGAAATAAACAAACAAATGTAATGTTACCTTTTTTCCCGTCAAATTTGTTAACCAACATTGAAAAAATCCTTTTTTTTTTTTTTCAAACATATACCAGTCTGCAGCCATTGGACTATCTATAATTTTTTTGCCATTTGAAAATTGCTTTCGGATATCTGTTGTCGTGGAGGCAGAGGATGGCAGGTGGACTTCCAGAATTCTTGAATGGAGGCCGTGGAAGGACAAAGAAGTGTGGGGAGACCCCAAAAAAGACGGGTTGGCGATATTGTCCAGCTGATGGAAAAACAGTGGTATTGTGTTGCTCGAATGTGGAAAAAATTTGAAGAGGCCTTTATCCAGCAGTGGAGAGAAGAAGGCTAGCAGTAAGTAAGTAAGTTCCACATCTTATGGGCCAGTCTTACACCAACCACTTTTCTCCAAATTCCAAAAAAGGAAAAGGGGAAATCATGTCTAGCAGTATGAGATTAGAACTTAAGGGTCTAATCTAATCTAAATCTACATCTAAGTTGCAACGATATGTATCATTTGAGATTCATATTAAATGCATTCCCACAAGCAGACACGCATAATTTCGCACTCACACATGCCTCATGTGAACCTACAACATAAAAACCAAATCTCAAATGGGCATACACCCTGCAACTCTTGCCGTCTTTCCCTGAAACAGGGGTGACATTGGCAAAGTGAACCATTTTTACAGCATGGGTGTCAGCCGCATACCAACCTATAAGTCAAGGTCCCTCTTAAAAAAAATTAAAAAGGTATCGAGTTCATATGTTTGCAACTTTGATAAGAAAAAAAATGAATTAAAAATGTACACATTTACGTGAAAACCTTTTAGGGTTTGCAGAAATGATTACATTTTTTTTTTCGTATTTCGCTCCAGGCGTGTTGTCCGCCATCTCTTATGTACAACATTTCTTTGTAACAAATTTACAAAAATCGCGCCGGTGACCTTTTCCCTCTGCAGTGGAAAGAAACGTCGGGGAAGATCAAAAAGCCTCTGTGCCAATAGTATAAAACAAAACGTACACTCCAATAAATCGCGTAAGTAAAAAAATGCATGAAAACTAAGTCACTCGCTAGGTGTGCTGTTGCAGATTTCATACATTTTTTCAATATTACGCGATCGAGTGGAGTCTCTGCGCCTCAAATATAAAACAAAACATAAACTCACCTCAATAGCGTAACTAACAAATGTATGAAAAGTAAGTCACTCGCTAGGGGCGCTGTTGCAGCTTTCATATATTTTTTTAAAATTACGCTAAACTCCCCTGAGATCGCGTAAATTAAAAAAGGTATGAAAACTAATTCACTCGCTAGGGTCGCCGTCGCAGCTTTGATACATTTTTTTTAAATTGCGCTATCGAGGAGAGTTTGTGTTGATGTTGTATACTCGGCGTACTGGTATCAAATATTAAAAGGGCTCCCGCCCAAATAGGTCACGACTTGTGACCTATGCCGCAAATAAGTCGAGTCATTTGGAAACAAAAGCGGAAATCTAGGATTCTATTGCGAAAGTGAAATAAATGCACTGTAATGATGAGAAAATGATCTCCTGTATTTTGTTTTTTTTTTTTTTTCGGAAAAAATAGCCTAGATTGTCGACTTTGATTCTGCGACTATCTCCGGACTAGTAGCGGACTCTCTGTTTGATGCGATAAGCTGAATAATGAATTGTTTATGAGGTTTTCGTGAGAGAAAAATTATACAGTTGATGGGTGGATGAAAGAATGGCTAGATTAGAAAAATGATGTGATACAAGGAGAGTACATACAAAAATAAAGGAAATAGATTATGTAAATGATAAGTCATAAAAGAAGTAGAGACAAGCTTGCTAAGGCTCTAGCCACCCCTATCGGAATGGAGCGTGTGGAAACGACGTGATGTCTTCAATTTTTGTTTTTCTGTGGTCAATCTGTTTTTATCATAGCCTAGGTCAGAGGTTCCCAAAGTGGGTGCCGCGGAAAGGATCAGGGGTGCCGCGAGGCGCCCCTGAAGTCTCTACTAAAAATCAAAATTTTACATTTTTTTTTTTTTTTTTTTTTAATTTGTGAAGAGGATTGCAATTCATCAACCTATTTTGCCTGACCAGATGTCTTCATGCGAAAGCAGAAGCTTGTGGGCATACATGAATACAAACATCGATCGATATTATATGACTAGGGTGCCGTGAGAAAACTCAAAATTTCAAAGGGTGCCGTGACTTGAAAAAGTTTGGGAACCTCTGGCCTAGGTAGTTATTATGAGGCCGACTATGCATCTGTAATCTAAATTGCAAGGATATTTTAATATTAAAGATTCAAATTTAATCCACGCACACAAGCAGACAAGTTCACGCGTACGCATATGCTGCATGAGCAGGCAAAAATAAAAACCCAAACCTCAAATGAAAATAACCCCTGCGGCTCTTGTCGAACTTCTCTAAAACAGTGGTGACATTGGCATAAGTGAAAAAAAATACAGTATGGGTGGTCAGCCTCATACCATCATATGTATAAAAGAGATTATATAACTGCGATCTACTTGATTAAAATGAATTGAAAAAAAAACTGGATGAGGCATTGGTTTGAAGGACTGGGATTTTATGATTTGTGAGTGGGATTGATTGAATAAGTTGGTATGTGAATGAAGCACATCGAGAATCTTTCTCCATGGAATCATATGCCATATAGCACCCGGAGAGCCCTTGCTGAGGAGTTGACAGACTTCGGACCGGGTGACGAGATACAAGACGAACTTGCAGAAATGGAGACTGCTTGACCGTGGACAGAGCACCCTGTGTGACTGCGGGGTTATCCAGGACTTGGCGTACATGCCAGTGTGCCCAATAGGTGAAAATACACCCTTTTGAATCGGCTTCAAGGAAACGACAATGCAGTGGCTGCCGCTAGTCACTGGAGATACTGAGCATAGATGGTTCTGGACACGGAAAGGAAGTAAGTTATGAATGATGGATTGTTTACCGGAGTCCCATGAGAGGCAGGTGGGCGGGAGGACGGTCGGGCGGAGCTTCGCTGCACCATTCTGGATACTGCTGGCGGAACTCCTGGAAGTCTCCTGCAACAAGACAAACAACTGCATCAGCAACTATTTATAATTATCTTTAATCTAAGCTGCAAAGATATGTTAACATTGAAGGCTCACATTAACTGCATGCCCACAGACAGGCACATGTATGTTTGCGCCAACACATTCTGCATTGTGCATACAAATAATAAAAACCTTACATGAGCATAAACCTTGCAACTCCTACCGCCTTTCCCTGAAACCGGGGTGACATTAGTTAAATTGAGTAAATTGAGTTTACGAGATTAGTTAAATTGAATTTTTTTTTTTAAAAGTTTAGGGGTAGGCACGCAATTTTCAAAAGTTGTCCCCCAAAAAAAATTTGTTTTTCGCGCCTCCCTCTCTCTACGTTTTATTTTTAAATACGTATACTAATACTACTATAGACACGTTTTTGGCGCCCCCCAGTTTGGAAACCGCTGCTCTATGATCCATAATCGAAGTTGGAAATATTAATATTTTTTCTTACCTCGTTATTTAAAACATGAATATGATAATAATATGTATAATGTAAAATTAAATAAATACCTTTGCCGGTTATTCACAATTAAAAAAAAACATAATTTTAATTAATTACAAGTATCGAGTGGTCCATTCAGGATGTGAGTACATAGTAATATACGCTAGACGGGATATATAAATTGATGTGGTTAATGGGCCCATCTATCGCAGGAAGGATGCGCGCCCGAGTGTTTGGGGGGAACACGTTAATATTGATATTTTTACTTGCTAAACATTGAATAGCAACGACAGAACCAGTTTTAGCGGAAATTACAACATATTTGCGCGACTATCTAAGAAACGATCGTGGGTAAGTCAGTGTTATGGCAAATAGGTAAAAGATAGCTTGTCCATGAATAAATTGGTCTGACGAGAGTTCGTCCACAGATGTTATTAGTCAATGCGTCCACACGACTTTCGGGCACTGACAACTCGGCTACAGATAATTCTTCCATAGACACATCAGACAAATATCTCGCTGATCTAATCAAACCAGTCATTCTCGGCAAAAAAAGCCTAACACTGCGCTCAGCTGAGACTGGAGCCAAATCAAGGATCGAAGAACCTATAAGAAGAGTTAACACAGTGTTTGGAGAGCGTGCATTTGCAGTTGCTGGCCCTCTGGCCTGGAACCACCTGCCACATCATGTGAGAGAGCTAGAGGACCATGGAAAGTTCCGGAATGCACTGAAGACAAGCAAATTTCTGGCATCGTTTGCACCAGCGCCCTTGGAGTGACTACATCACGAAACGGCGCTATAAAGAAATCATCAACTCATCATCATCATCATCAGCCACTGTTAATTTGGTTACACAATAGTACGTCCACATGACTTTTTAGTCACATACAATATAATTCCACAGACAGCTCCATCACAAAAAAATTGTTCTCCAAAAAACCTTTGTAATTAAAATGGTTTTACTTAATTGTATTTTTCTGTGATTAGTCCGGTCGATAGCTCAGTTGGTAGAGTGCTTGTATTCCATGCTGTGAGCTCGGGTTCGAATCACAACGACGGTGTCAGAAATGATTTCCCGTTTCGGTGTTTATTTCAAGCCTCAAAATAAAATACCGGCAAGTTTTTCTTAGCCTTCACAAGAAATGAGTGCCAGCCCTCTCGGGAGATGCGAAGCCCCTACTTCAACTGAAATGGTTAGCGTAAGGCCGGCCTCCTTACCTGCAAAATTAAATAGGTTCCAATCGCCACATACGAAACTCTTCGGGGATAACGCGGCAAGAAGTTGCACTATATGTGTAGCTTGGTTGCGTTTTGCGTTGCGAGCTCTTTGACGAACATGTATTGTAAGTGACCGGAATATCGTTGACCGAAAGGTATCGCAGACCGGTCCGTAGCTCAGTGGTAACACTGCGGACTCTGAATGGGAAGGTTGTGGGTTCGATTCCCGGCGGAGCACAAAAAATATACCATTTATATTTTCAAATTTGCTCTTCGCCGGGTTGAAAAATTCATAAAACCTTTACCAATGACCGGTCACCAAAGGTCCATCCAGCCTTACAGCAACTGGGTCTTGTTTGAGAATTGGCGCTTTGTAGCGACGACGATCAAGCTCGTAAAAAGGTCGAAAGCTCAATTGGTAGGAATGCTTGCATTCCATGCCGAGAGCAAAGGTTCGATCTCAAAGGTTCACTCAGCCTTCACAATAAATGAGAACCAGCCCCCCCGGGAGCTGGGAAACCCCCACTTCAATTGAAAGTGGTTGGTGTGAGGCCGGCCCCCTTACCTGTAAAAATAAATAGGTCCCGAAGCGCCACATGCGACCCCTTCGGGGATAACGCAGGCAAGAAGTTACACTATATGTGTAGCTTAGTTGCGTTGCGTTGCGTTTTGCGTTTTACACCCAATCGTTCGACGAAATCGTTAGTCTTATTCATTAGATTTGCTGAACCAAAAAGTCATGCGTCACCCTGCTATTTCCTATGGAAAATGGACTCAAGAAACCAGATTAAAAATTAAAACATTTTAATAAATAAGGGGAATTGTGAGTATGAGGAATAGGGGAATCTATAATCTATAATCTAAGTTGCAAGGATATATTCATTCAAAGCTCTCAGATGTATGCCCACAAACAAACACGTGTAGTTCGCGCTTACAAATCGCACGTTTAATAATAAAGAGCAATAACTCAAAAAACAAGAATGTTGGGAAATCACGTTTAAAGTTCAGACACCCAGTACAACTTGTATGGGATGAAAAAGGCGACCGATGTTTTATCTCGGTCATATTCGTCCAAATTGAACGGCTGTCGCATTTTACCTATTCTTCTCGCATTGTTCTTGCGTTTTATCACAAAATCTCGATTTTCACAATTTTCGAGTTATTTCTCTTTATTATTAAGCGTGCGAAATGCTGATTGTGTACTTACAAATAAAATCCAAACCTCAAATGAACATATTAAGCTCTGCAACTCTTGCCGACATTCCCTGAAACAGGGGTGACATTGGCAAAGTGAACCAAAATTATGAGTCAAAACCGGTTCGTAGACTAGTGGTTAACACTTCTGACTCGTAAATGGAAGGTTGTGGGTTCGAATCCCGGCAGAGCACAAAAAAAAACCCATTTATATTTTCAAATACGCTCTTCGCTGGGTGAAAAAATCATATTCATTTACCAAAAGACCAGTCACTAAAGGTCTTACAGAAACTGGGTCTTGCTTGGGTATTGGCGCTTTGCAGCGACGACCAAGCTCGTAAACGACACCTCTGCGGCACTACAACTGTGTCATAGACCCCTAGAGTCTCTGAAATTTAGGGAGTCTCCCGCAAAGGATTTCTTAAAAAAAAAAGTACCTATATCAAGAAATAATGGCGGCCGTGTAAGAGACTGTTACAACGTCTTGCTAATACTGGGAAATTTAAAATTGCTAAAAATGTTTATTTCTTTGTGTTCGCAGAACTGATTGATCGACAGCAGATTATAAGAATATATTATGAAGAATAAACATGATTTCCAGATCGTTTACGAAACAGCACCTCAAGACCTATACATAAGTCGCTTCTAGCATGCAAGTTAGACAACAAACTATCTTCTTTTACTAAGTCCAACTCGCAGGTTATCCAGGCGCGCAAAAACCCAACAAAGCTACATATATAATGTAACGTCTTGCCGCATTCTCCCCGCATGGGTCGCATGTGGGAAATGAACCTTATTAATTTTTACAGGTAAGGGGGCCGGCCTTAAGCCAACCACTTCAGATGAACTCATTTCTTGTGAAGGCTGAGTTAACAATGTCGGTATTTTATTTTAGGTTTTAAATAAATACGGAAATGGGAAATAATTTCTGGCACCTTCGATGGGATTCGTACACAAGCTCTCGGCGCATGGACTGCATGCACTGTTATCGACCTTTCTTTCGAGTCTTTCTCCCTCACTGTTTTCTTGATCACTCCGTTTTTTCCCAATCATACTTTTGCCAATGTCACCCCTGTTTCGGAAGGGAAGGTCGGCAAGAGTTGCAGGGCTTATGTCCATTTGAGAATTGGGTTTTTTTATATTGTAGGTCCACATGCAGCATGTGTGAGCGCGAAATTATGCGTGTCTGCTTGTGGGAATGCATTTAATATGAATCTCAAATGATACATATCTTTGCAGCTTAGATTTAGATACTTCTTAGATAGTCCATTTCTACTGTATGGACTGTACTAATTTCACTTTCACTCACCGTCCAGGCTTCACTTCCATTCATCAAAGCGGGCACAGTGCACCGCCAATCGAATATTTTTCGTAGGATTCTGATAAAATAAAATAACAAGTACTTGACGTTTTTAAGTGTTTTTACTGTCAAATATTAAATTACTTAATATTTTGTAAGCCTGGTTATGTGGAGAAAATACTGAATTCCCAGTGCAGGATTCCAGATTTAGCCTGTTAAATAAATTTCAATTAAATGTTGGATAACATTGTTATGCTGGGACTTCCAAGATGAAGCATCCTCAGGCAAAATAATACCAGCGTCTCCCCCACATTTTTCATGTATTATTATTTACATACGCCCTTGCGCTCGGGGTATGTCTATTTCTGGAGCACGATGTATTATAAATCCTTATTAATTTTGGGCACACGCATGCGAATATAATATTTATTATTTCGGGCATGTGTAAATTTATTCTTCCGAGAAGTGTTTTTCGCGCGAGCAAAGTTACAATGTATGGTACAAGAGGTGGTGGCGGAATAACAATGGATTTAGCGAACACCCACCCATGACTTGACTGAATAGCACAGTCACAATAGGGGATGAAAGGCAGTCGAGTCACGAGTCATGACTGTAAAGTCAAACGCTTCGACTCTTTGACTACAAAATATATATGTATTTTACGGCATTCGCCTTTCACAAATTTAAAAAAATAAAAATAGTCTACGCATAAGAAACAAACTATTTAACTGAGTACAAAATGTAATTATTTTTTCTGTAAAAATTGACAATTATACCGACTGAAACACATCAAAACATTAATAACGCGTGCGCACAGCGTTCGCGCAGGCATGAGTTTTAATGCTGCCAGCTTTTTGTACGTTTTTTTGTTGTTGTTTTATTTATAACGAATATACACAAAATAATACAATGGGAAGTTAGTGAAAATAAAAGCAAACTATATTATTAATAGGTATTGTTCAACATAAAAATCAATCAATCTTATCAATGAAGTACACATTAAAGGCCAACTTGTACCTACTAAGATCATTAAAGTGTTGACATACATGTTTAAGTAATTCTGAGGACTACAATATTATAATTTGTTGATTTTAAAAATGACATTTTGTTGTTTTTGTTCCTTGACTTATAGGTTGGTATGCGGCTGACCACCCATGCTGTAGAAAATGGTTCACTTTACCAATGTCACCCCTGTTTTCAGGGAAAGTCGGCAAGAGTTGCAGGGTGTATTTCCATGTGAGATTCGGGTTTTTATATTGCATGTTCAAGCGCGAACTTGTGGATGTCTGTTTGTTAAAGTGCATATAATGTGAATCTTTAATGTTACATACATTTTGCAACTTAGATTAGATTAAGTAGATTAGATTAGGTATCTAGATGATATTTAATTTTTTTTTATTGTACGCGAATAAAAACGCGCTTGTGACGAAATCAAGAGAGATTAATAGAAGCACGTCAGCCCAGTCTTTTTTTACACCCTGTAAGTTCGCGTGAGGAGTATCGCGCATCCGATACGGCGACTGTAAAATTAGCTCTAGGGGATGCGTATGGCATGGGGTGTAAGCTTGGCCGTGAAAAGCAAAGGACAGGGTGATGACGTCAGAGGCTGACAAAGCGAGCCTTGGTACGTCGGCGGTGATGAACAAATTAGTCGGGGCTTGAGTCATACCACGCATTGGAATCGAGAGTGCCGTAGCAAGGAAAGCTTTTTTTTCAGGAACTTGAGCGGGAGACTCCCTGGATTTTAGAGACTCTAGCGGTGCAATTCATTTTAGTCGTCCGTTGAGCCCACGCTTTGACAAACTGATGATGCATTTGTATGAAGAGCTGTCAATCCAAGATGGCCGCAAGTGAACAGATCTATATAATCTATAATCTAAGTTGCAAGGATATATTCATTTAAAGCTCTCAGATGTATGCCCACAAACCAACAAGTGTAGTTCGCGCTTACAAATGCTGAATGTGTACTTACAAATAAAATCCAAACCTCAAATGAACATAAGCCCCACAACTTTTGCCGACCTTCCCTGAAACAGGGGTGACATTGGCAAAGTGAACCATTTTTTACAGTATGGGTGGTCAGCCTCATACCAACCTATAAGTCAAGGAATAAGAACAGATGATTAGTCTTTATACAAATATTATCGATATTCGGTAAGTAAGAATGACCGTGGTAATGAGACTTCCAGCCCAGGCATTATTAGTTTGTCAAAGCGTGGGCTCAACGGACGACCACAATGTTTAATGGCACTGTAGGGGTCTGTATATGTTACTTGCTGTAGTGGCTCAGAGGTGTTGGTGATGTGGCGGTTGATGTCCTGAAGCACTATTCTGCTAAATTCCTTACGACCTTAGGGGCTGTCCATATATTACGTCATTCGCATTGAGGGGGGGGGGGGGGAGTTTGGTCTGCGGATGATGGCAAATGATGTACGAGTACCAAAAGTGACGTCGTTCTTGTAAATACCAATTTCTACAAAATATACAAAATATTATGTAAGTTATATAACATTATTAATTATTAAGCTCATCCATTATTACAGTAAGAGGGGAGGAGGGGGTCATTAGATAATGACTATTGGATGATTATAAGGGGGGGGGGGGTCGAAAATCGGTCAAAATCGATGACGTAATTTATGGACGGCCCCTTAAGACTTAAGATACTATTACCAGCAAAACGACAAAGAGCAGAAAAGAGAAACTATGCACTTAAATGATAATGAACGGGTCGAGCAAGCATAATACGCCATGACCAGAAAAATAAAGAGCAGAAATAAAAAGCAGGATAAAGACTTCAGCACCTGCAAAAAAAAGGATGTAGCACGATCAGGCCTGAAATTCTACCGTAAAACTGTCCACTTTATTTTGTTGTTGGTCAGTTCTCATGGATATTTTAAAAATCAGAGCAGGGGTAAAGTGTGCTGGCGAAGCCGGACTTTAAACTAGAATGCCGTAATCGTGCGTAGCACGAGTAGGCAGGCTAGTGTGGACTTACAATATAAAACCCCAAATCTCAAATAAACAAACACCCTGCAACGCTTGCCGACCTTACCTGAAACAGGGGTGGCATTGGCAAAGTGCACCATTTTCTACAGCATGTGTAGTCAGCCGCATTCCAACATATAAGTCAAGGAACATGCACAACAAATTACATTTTTCTAATCTAATCTAAGTTGCAAATATATGTTACATTGGAGATTCACATTACATGCATTCCCACAACCAGACATGTACAAGTTCGCGCTTGCACATGCCTCATGTGAGCCTACAACATAAAAACCAAATCTCAAATGGACATACACTCTGCAACTCTTGCAGTCCTTCCCTGTAACAGGGGTGACATCGGCAAAGTGAACCATTTTTACAGCATGGGTGGTCAGCCGCATACCAACCTATAAGTCAAGGAACATACACGACAAATTACATTTTTTAAATCAATAAATAATAATATTTATGGACATCAAAACTAAAACAGAAAACATATTGCAATTTAATATACCCTAGCCGCCAACATTACAGATCAACCGCCATTTCTTTCTGTCCTTACATACTTCTTTCATTTCCTCCAGAGTCATTTTTAAAATCAACAAATAATAATGTATGGACATCAAAACTAAAACATAATGCAAAATTCTAATTTTCAAACCCCTAGTTAGCTCACTGTTGTTTCTGATGTGCGATATTTCAGGGGAGGAGGGGGTTGAGGGGGTTGGGCTTTTAGGCATAACGATACACCTACGGCCGAGATTGTAAGTGCGTCATAGCCACGACAGAAAATGGGCGGATCGCCTTGAAAACACAATGAAAACCGTGTTTTCATTTCATACAAGGGAAAGTCCCGTTGAGTTATAATAAAGAGGAGTAGAAACTGGCTTGCGGCATTGATACATACTTTGAAGCACAGTAAGTTGTCTCCAGTCCTGCCAAAAACAACCATTTAAAAATCATTATACTTGTTAGGGTTTGGTGGTTCACACTGTGAATGTACATTGTATTTATTTTAAAAAAAACACACACACTTTCAATTCACTATTTTCTATTATTTATGCTCGAACGTTTTCGCCTTAAAAGGCATCATCAGGAGCAGTCCCAATAAATTTAAAAATCATGTTCTTAGTAGTAAAATCCTGTATTTTTTACTTTTTCCAATATGTGTTTCGACACCCAATATTTACACATGCCATCTAAAATCTATAATAATAATCTAAGTTGCAAAGATATATAAACATTCAAAACTCATATCAAATGCATGCCCACAAAAAGACACGCGTAAGTTCGCGCTTACAAATGCTACATGTGTACTTACAAATTAAAATCCAAACCTCAAATGAACATAAACCCTGCAACTTTTGCCAAACTTCCCTGAAACAGAGGTGACATTGACAAAGATAAACATTTTTTACAGTATGGGTGGTCAGCCTCATACCAACCTATAAGTCAAGGAATTTTGCCATGTCTTAAAATAATGCATACTTAATTCGTTTACAAAATGACAAAATTATCGATAAAAAAGATGCATAATGCGTGCGCACATTGTTCACGCAGGAATGAATTTCAAATCTGCCAAAATTATGGAAATATTTCGTAGTTTCATCCAAGTTTTTTTATTGTATACAACGAAATGACACTGAAGATCTTTGTCCTATTTCTAACAAAGGCCGATTTTACTAAAAAGTGTTTACTTTCGTTCAAATAGTTTCTAGTCCACAGATATCATAATTCAATGGAAGATTCACTGAAACATTGCTGCCAACTGGTGCGCGAATTTTGAAGAAAACTACTTTTGAATTTCCCGCGAATATCGTGAGAATTATTTCAAAGGAAATTAAAAGTTTTTTTCCCTTCTCGTCTTCCCACTCTATGATTTAATAATTTCGAATGGCGTCAGATTGAACTATATTTCTTGGTTATTTTAGTTGAATATTTATATATTGGTAGCTAAGAAAGAAAATTAATTTTGTAAAACTCATTGAAAGACCACGGGGGTTTGACCTTTAAAATTACCTTAAAGAAATTGTTTATTTTAAATTTTTCTTTTGAATTTTGTGTTGGAAATTCTGCATGGTTTGGCTCCCATTCCTAATGTCAAACATCTCAAAGCTAATATAGCTATTTTCTTGGTAGAATGCGAAACCCACGACTTCCCCATCTTAAGACCTATCTGTCTATGTATGTATGTGTAATTTTTTTTTTTTTTTTTAAGAAATCCTGTGCGGGAGACTCCCTAGATTCTAAAGACTCTAGGGGTCTATGACACTTGTTGTAGTGCCGCAGAGGTGTACGAGCTTAGTCGTCGCTACAAAGCGCCAATACTCAAGCAAGACCCAGTTGCTGTAAGGCTGGATGGACCTTTGGTGACCGGTCATTGGTAAAGGTTTATGAATTTTTCAACCCAGCGAATAGCACATTCGAAATATAAATGGTATATTTTTGTGCTCCGCCGGGATCCGAATCCACAACCTTCCATTTCCACTTCCGTAATAATAATAATGTTGGGATGATTTATCTGGTAAACGCTGTTTTTGTGTGAGTCACACCTCAAGAGCCCTCTGCGAGCTTGGTCGTCACTATAAAAATCGCTAATTCTCAAGCAAGACCCGGTTGCTGTTAGGCTGGATGGACCTTTGGTGATCGGTCTTTGATAAAGCCAATTTTTTTTTCAATATAATAATAATATTAGGATGATTTATTTGGTGAGCGCTGTTTTTGTATGTATCACACCTCAAGAGCTCTCTGCGAGCTTGTTCTCAAGCAAGACCCAGTTGTTGTAAAGTTGGATGGACCTTTCAGTGACCGGTCTTTGGTAAAGGTTTATGAATTTTTCAACCCAGCGAAGAGCACATTTGGAAATATAAATGGTATATTTTTTGTGCTCCGCCGGGATTCGAATCCACAACCTTTCATTACGAGTTCGAAGTGTTGCCATTGGACTACGGACCGGTCCAAGAAATGCCAACAACCTAGCGGTCACCCATCCAAGTAGCATCCGCGCCCAATGTTGCTTAACTTCGGTGATTTGATGAGAACCGGTGCTTTCAACATGGTATCATATCCATAGCATTCTTTCTCCACATGACCCATAGCGTTTCCCTATGAAAGCTTAGCGTGATTCACGACCATGCTAAGCGCGCACTTAGCCCCAAGTGTGGCGGAGGTTTTTCTCTTATAATTGCGTCATTCAGGCGCTAGGACCTATATAAGTAGACAGAGAGAGAGAGATGGTATGAGGGGTGAGATTGGAAAGTGATTGCGTACGTCGGCATAGGTCTGCGGGGGCTGGCGCTCTTTAAAGCTCCACAGTGGCGATAGGTGAACCTTTTCAGAAACCACGCCGGTCTGAAAAATTATTCCGATCCGTGTAATCCATGGGTTTGTTATGATTTACGGGTTCAATGTACGAAAAACTTCGGTTGATTTATTTTCAGATTTCGTTTCAAAAGTATGCAAGGACAGAGTCAAGTGGAGGCACTTGTGTGGAAGTACCGGCCACCCCTAGAGGAATGGCGGCAGGATACAAGACAAGACAATTGATTAATTCACAGAGTTAACATTACACCACAGTCGCTTGACAACTTATTGCTCGACGGCTCCGATGCAAGTCTGACGCTACAGGCAGCTTTGGCCCTTTTTATACCACGGTATAAGGATGGTTCATGAAACATTGGGAACTGGGACATGCGAAATTTTGACAGAATATTCGAGCAAATACTTAATGATGACAGTTACTCTTATCATTTGTACGAGTGTTCACGGTAGTTTCAAATGATAAAAATCCAAGTTATAATATATATAACAGGCTTACTTATTTTTAAATTACATATGATAAGAGAGCGCCGTTTTGTGTGTCTCACACCTCAAGGGCCCTCTCCGATTACGGATAAGACTTTTTGAAAAGGTGCGTCTTGAGAGCACCGCGAAATATACCCACAGATTTGGAGTTCTTGGTGGCAGTCTGTTCTACTCCACCAGACCCGCAACACGGAAAGCACGGTCTCCAAAATTTGTACGGATCTGACGGTGCGGCTGAACCAAATTGATCGCACCATCGCCCGCGGATATGAGTGTCTGCCTCCTCACACCCATCTCAACAGGCGAAATCATGTCAGTCAGATAAGGTGGAGCCAAGTTGCAAAGATATATTAACATTCAGCACTCATATCAAATGCATGCCCAGTGCCCACAAACAGACACGTGTAAGTTCGCGCTTACAAATGCTGAATGTGAACTTAAACATTAAAATCCAAACCTCAAATGGATATACACCCTGCAACTTTTGCCGACCTTCCCTGAAACAGGAGTGACATCGGCAGTGATTTATGATCGGTCTCATTCATATTTTTTTATCTTCTAAATGTAAGAGCTGCTCTTAACATTTCGCTCCCCCAGTTCTTGTTTACCGTATACGCCAATCTTGTCAAATATGACTTTTTCGTGCAGTTGTCTTAAGAATCAAATTCTATACAATCTGAGCTAAGAAAAACCGTAAAGCTCGATAATTTGAGAGTTCTTTTAAATATTTTTTAAATAAATTTCTTGTTTTCATAAGACACATTGGTCCAGTACACATGCAAACATTGCTCATGTAAAATTTTCTCAATGGCGTATACGGTAAACAAGAACTAAGGCAGCGATTTGTATGAACAAGCCCGAATGATGGGGGTTATATGAGCGCGCGGCACTGCTAGGCCCCCGCCAAGGGCAGCTGTGGGTGTACTCCGGGGGCGCGCACGCGCAGGACTATCGATCCGCGGGCCGGCCCATTCACGCGGGGGCGCCGGGCTTCATTCACGGCCTCCCCCCGCCCCCACCCACCAGGGGGAGGGGGTGGGGGCAGGCGCTCACGTCAAAAGAAATATTCTGCATGTTCATTGAAACGTAAAGCGATCGACCGCCTTCCCGCCCGCCCGCCTCCCTTGTTATTTGGCGGGTTCGCCGGAGAGAGTGACGAAGGCCAATCATTGTTTGTGGCTGTGACTGTGGCATGCACGCCGTTTCACTGCACGCCATAGACTCTTCCATTTACTACTCCGTTTCATCGATTGTTTTTGTAAGGGATCTTCACTGTAACTGTAACTCTGTCGCCATTCCGCTAGGGGTGGCCAGAGCCTCTGCAGAGCTGCCTCCATTTTTTCCCATACTTACATACCTCTTTCAATTCATTCACATCCATCACCTTTTTCATGCATTTTCTTCTTTTACGCTCACTTCGTATATCCCATTCTTTCGCAATCTCCTTAATCTGATCACTCCATACTTTTCTCGGTCGTCCCATTCCTGTTTTTCCTTTCACCAGGGTACAATCTGTTCATAAGGTACATTTAAAGATGGAAAATAAAATAAACCTACATTCACATTACGAATTTTATCATAAAACCATTTGAAAAATGGATATCCTAACAAAAAGCTATGTGACGTCAAAAATTATTTTAATTGTACTTTTTCAATTATCCTTTATTATTCCTTGCCTTATAGGTTGGTTGGTATGAGGCTGACCACCCACACTGTAAAAAGTGTTTCACTTTGCCAATGTCGCAATGAAGGTCGATAAAAGTTGCAGGGCTTATGTTCATTTGAGGTTGGTATTTTAATATGTAAGTACTCGTACATCATCAGCATTTGTACACGCGAACTTACACGTGTCGGTTTGCGGGAATGTAATATATGTTTGCAACTTAGATTATTTATTATATAGAATGCAATTCACCAACCTATTTTACCTGTCCAGTTGTCTCCATGCGAAAGCAGAAGCTTGTGTGCATGCAATGGCATCTGTTGAACCAGGATCAAAGTTATGGTCAAATGGGCCAGACGTGGTTCGAACCAACGTTATTCTGTTCCAAATACGCTAGTCGAACAGCGACTTGACCCCTCGGTCATAACAAGACTAGATATTTACTTTTTTGGACGATAAATCTGTTAGTCATTAAACACTTCCACCATTCTGCCCGGTTTGCCTATGTTTTTTTTATATCAGGTAACGCAAAAACGCAACTTAGCTTCACATATAATGCAACTTTTTGCCGCGTCATCCCCGAAAGGTTTCCTACCTATTTATTTTTACAGGTACGGGAGCCGACCTTACGCCAACCACTTCAGTTGAAGTGGGGGTTAAAAGTCAGCTTCCACACAATTTGTCCGCTAATCCATTGACAAACCGGGCAAAATGTGTTGTGTCTGAAATGGCCCTTATGGACAGTCTTTCCGACTGGGTAACCTATAATTCAAGGATTTTCTCTCGATTACTATTTTCTGGCATAAATAAATATATTTGTACTTCGAAATTTTGCGTAGGTTTTCACACAAAACATAAACGATAAAATCATGGCCTTTTACCCACGATTTTACAACCTTTAAATTTCCATTTTCTCCGACATGTATAGCACACAAATAGTCTTTGAAGCGTTCTATAGTAGAACAACGCAGAGATGCCTACATTTTTATTGATTCCGAGACACAAATCGTACAACAGAGAGACAATGGAGTGTGTGTATGGCAAAGAATGGGACAAATAAACACGTTTTACACTGGCGAATTTCATTCAGAGCGGTATGCAAAGCAGGCCTAGCGTTTGCGTAAGAGACATGAGGTGGGAGAGCAAATCGCGCGCAATCTTATACGTAATTTGTTTTTGGCATTTTCTGCGCCCACGTTCAGCGAAACCATACTACATATGTAGACAACGTTATTCTCCTTGCAGACGATCGCTCCCAACGTTTAGCATCGTTTTAATGTCGTTTTTGAATGTGGACTTTGAGCCACCACACAATCGTATACGCGTAACATTTTGTAGGTTACAGATAGAACGATACATGACATTACAACGCATGACAGAACAAAACATCACATACCTAAAACAGAACATACCATAAACGGCACATGAAAAAACATCACATGACAAAACATCGCAAAATAGAAAACACGTGTCGTTCTGTCATGTGTTGTTAAAATTGGTAATTGGTAAAAAAATTCTGCGCCTTTTCATGACCGTTGGTCATCCCAAAGGCGCTGAAGATTGTATAAATAAGTGAGTTTTCAGGGCCCTTCTGAAAGCTGCCTCTTTTTCTGTTGTCCGCAGTCCTGCTGGCAATGAGTTCCAGGCCATGGGCGCAGCAACACGAAAAGCACGATCACCAAATACGGTAGTCGGGTTTCTCCTCGGAAGCTCCAGCGTGCTGCCAATTGTTTGAGTTGACCTCAGTGTCCAGCCTCTCTCGTCTCGTCTCGTTGTTCCGTTATGGAACCACATTTGTAGGTAGTTGCCATCTTATTTAAAGGTACTCGTATATACATCCCCCTATAATATAAAATGCAACGGCCTCCCCATACAAAATAATTGTGCGTTAATGGATGACAAACTGAAGAACTCCTGAACAGATGCACGTCATATTCACAACAAATATTGTTCAGGACTTGGGATGTGCTTCCTCATCATTAATAGATTTTAAATTGTTGTTTTTAAAATAAATAAACATGATCAATCACAACACCTTTTTATGTAAAACCTATGCGAGAAACAAAACTCATTTTGACATTCGAATTTCAAATAAATTGCCAACACTTCAACATACGCTTCAAAGTTGCCATACAAGTCGATTCTTTTTCGGTTGAATTCCGTTGAGTACCTACCTATATTCTTTATTTATTTAAAAATTATACTTCAACCAGTTATAACATGTATTTTTTAGAAATAATGACGATCGATTAGGTCAACTTTTTATATGAAACCATACTTATTGCGGCATTTAATTTTTTTAAAGTATTATTATAATATACAATCTAAGTTGCATAGACGCATTAACATTTATAATTCATATTCAATGCACTACTCCACGGAGACACGAGTGAGTTTGCGCTTACAAATGCTGCATGTGTATTTACAAATAAAAATTTCAGCCTCTCATGACCATAAGCCCTGCAACTTTTGCTGACCTTTTCAGAAACAGGGGACACATTTGTTAAGTGAACCCATTTATGCGATATGGGTGGTAAGCCTCATACTAACCCTTAAGTCAAGGAATTTGATTCAACAACGTTAAATTTAATTTATAATCTAAAGTTGCAAAAAAAGTTATTTGATGATTCAAATTGAATGCACGCCCACAAACTGGCAAATGTCATTTCACGCTAACATTTAATTGTGGCACTTGATTTTTTATAAATATTAGAATATATAATCTAAGTTGCACAGATACAATAACTTTTATAATTCATATTCAATGCATGCCCCCCTCGAGACACGAGTGGGTTCGCACTTATAAATGCTGCATGTGAACTTACAAATTAAAATTAAGGCCTCTAATGAACATAAGCCCTGCAACTTTTGCCAACCTTTTCAAAAACAGGGGAAACATTTGTCAAGTGAACCATTTTTTGCGATCTGGGTATTCAAGCTCATACTTCCCTATCCGTCAAGGATTTGAGTTTAAAAAATCCTTCAACAACGTTAAATTTAATTTATAATCTAAAGTTGCAAAAAAAGTTATTTGATGATTCAAATTGAATGCGCGCCCACAAACTGGCAAATGTCATTTCACGCTAACCTATAGTTGTGGCGCTTGATTTTTTTTAAATATTAGAATATATAATCTAAGTTGCACAGATACAATAACTTTTATGATTCATATTCAATGCATGTCCCCCTGGAGACACGAGTGGGTTCGCACTTATAAATGCTGTATGTGAACTTACAAATTCAAATTAAGGCCTGTAATGAACATGAGCCCTGCAACTTTTGCCACCCTTTTCAAAAACAGGGGAAACATTTTTCAAATGAACAATTTTTTGCAATATGGGTATTTAGGCTCATACTAAGCTATAAGTCAAGGAATTTCTAATCTAATCTAAGCTGCAAGGATATATATCATTTAAGATTTATATTCAATGCATTCCCACAAGCAGACATGTATAATTTCGCGCTGGCACATGCCGCATGTGGACCTACATTATAAAAACCCAATCTCAAATGAACATAAGCCATGCAACTCTTGCCATCCTTCCCTGAAACAGGGGTGAAATTGGCAAAGTGAACCATTTTTCACAGTATGGGTGGTCAGCCGCATACCAACCTATAAGTCAAGGATTTGAGTTTGAAAAATCCTTAAACAACGTTAATCTTAATTTATAATCTAAAGTTGCAAAAAAACTTATTTGATGATTCAAATTAAATGCACACCCATAAGCTGGCAAATGTCATTTCACGTTAACATATAATTGTGGCACTTGATGTTTTTAATATTAGAATATAAATCTAAGTTGCATAGATACATTTTATAATTCATATTCAATGCATGCTTCCATGGAGACACGAGTGAGTTCCCGCTTAGAAATGCTGCATGTAAACTTACAAATTAAAATGAAGGCCTCTAATGCACATAAGCTCTGCAACTTTTGCCGACCTTTTCAGAAACAGGGGGAACATTAGTTAAGTGAACCCATTTATGCGATATGGGTGGTAAGCCTCATACTAACCCTTAAGTCAAGGAATTTGATTCAACAACGTTAAATTTAATTTATAATCTAAAGTTGCAAAAAAAGTTATTTGATGATTCAAATTGAATGCACACCCACAAGCTGGCATATATCTTTTCACGCTAACATATAATTGTGGCACTTGATGTTTTTAATTTTAGAATATAAATCTAAGTTGCATACATACATTTTATAATTCATATTCAATGCATGCTCCCAAGCAGACATGAGTGAGTTTGCGCTTACAAATGCTGCATGTGTAACTACAAATAAAAAATTCAGCCTCTCATGACCATAAGCCATGCAACTTTTGCCGACCAACTCAGAAACAGGGGGAACATTAGTTAAGTGAACCCATTTATGCGATATGGGTGGTAAGCCTCATACTAACCCTTAGGTCAAGGAATTTGGGTTTGGAAAATCCTTAAACAACGGTTATCTTAATTTATAATCTTAAGTTGCAAAAAGAGTTTTGATGATTCAAATACAATGCACACCCACAAGCTGGCAAATGTATTTTCACGCTAACATATAATTGTGGCACTTGATGTTTTTAATTTTAGAATATAAATCTAAGTTGCATACATACATTTTATAATTCATATTGAATGGATGCCCCCAAGCAGACATGAGTGAGTTTGCGGTTACAAACGCTGCATGTGTAATTATTACAAATAAAAATTTCAGCCTCTCTTGACCATAAGCCCTGCAATTTTGCCGAACTTTTCAGGAACAGAGAAACATTCGTTCAGTGAACATTTTTTTAGGTATGGGAGGTCAGCCTCATACCTCATGCTTCATACAAGAATCTCAGAACATGAAAGAACTAAATAACCCTTTTACCGCAATTTTTTTTCAAATTACTTCTTAAACCATTTAATTACTATGAAGGAGGCGTGAGGAAAAATTATTGCGAAGCCAGACTCACTCTGCCCGAAGGGCCTAGCAGACAACCGTGCACAGCACGGTCAGTCTGCTAGTCTTAACTAAAGATGACAGTTGACGGATAGCAGATAACATATGATAATAATAATAATATTAGGATGATTTATTTGGTGAGCGCTGTTTTTGTGTGTATAACACCTCAAGAGCCCTCTGCGAGCTTGGTCGTCGCTGTAGAAAGCGCCAATTCTCAAGCAAGACCCAGTTGTTGTAAGGTTGGATGGACCTTTCAGTGACCGGTCTTTGGTACAGGTTTATGAAATTTTCAACTCAGCGAAGAGCACATTCGAAATATAAATGGTATATTTTTGTGCTCCACCGGAATCCGAATCCACAACCTTCCATTTACGAGTCTGAAGTGTTGCTATTGGACTACGGACCGGTCCAAGATGCCAACGACACGCGGTGTACCTGAGCAGTAACCCATTCAAGTACTATCCACGCCCAATGTTGCTTAACTTCCTCTTTATCTGTTATTTTTATAAGGTTATTTTGCTGTACTTTTAGGAAATAAATTGTAGATGATTTTTAGCCGTCTATAGCCCACCTCTAGCAATAGGGAATACATGACATAAAAATAGTTTTGATTGATGACCAAATAAATAATTTAGATAAAATTAATATTCAAACCCCATAATAAAAATACCGGCAAGGTTTACTCAGCCTTCACAAGAAATAAGTACCAGCCCCTCGGGAGCTGGGAAACCCCCACTTCAACTGAAGTGGTTGGCGTAAGGCCGACCCCCTTACCTGTAAAAATAAATAGGTTTAACTCGCCACATGCGACCCCTTCGGGGATAACGCGGCAAGAAGTTACACTATATGTGTAGCTTAGATGCGTTATTTTTTTTTTTTTTAATCAATATGTATTTTCACAAGAATATAATATTGAAGTCGACACAAATAAGAAAAGGGAAATAGTATCTACTATCCAATTTCGTTTGTGGTTGCTTAGGACCCTAGTCATCTTGATTTCAAAAACTCCTAGAGGAGAAATTTGAAATTTGGAAATTAATTTGACTTCATTGCATCAGAAACCTTGAAGGCTTTAGCAACTCTTGCACCTAATCTAATCTAAGTTACAAAGATATGTAATATTGGGAATTCACATTATATGCATTTTCGTATAAGTTCGCGCTTGCACATGCAGCATGTGAACCTACAATATAAAAACCCAATCTCAAATGAACTGCAACTCTTGCCGTCCTTCCCTGAAACAGGGGTGACATTGGCAAAGTGAACCATTTTCTACAGCATGGGTGGTCAGCCGCATACCAACCTATAAGTCAATGAACATACACAACAAATTACATTTATATTCAAATTATAATATTAATTCTTACACCAAAAAAAAAGTGATATGATATATGAACACAAAATGTACCAAGTTTAATGAAAAGTTCGTTTTTTCAGCATTTTACTGTTGGCGACCTCCCTTGAAACACCTCACTCCTAAAAAGCTCTACAAGAGGTCAAAAGACGTACGCGGAAAATTTACAAATTTATTTCTAAATTTGTACTTTAATTTAATTAAAATGCGAGTTGAAAATATTTATTTCCGCAAGAAAAATAAAATATGTACAGCTATTAGAGATTTGATTTTATTTTTAGTGCAGCCGCCCTACCCTCGGGTTTGGGTCTGCCCATTCCCTTTCAACGTTCAAACTCAACTGTAACATTTAACAAATAATGTATTGAAATTGAAGCAGCGCTTACGTTGATGGTTTTAGTTTCTTTGCGTTTTTGGTGTGGTCGAGTTTGAATGTGATGTTTGTGGGTATTGGGAGTCTGTGCCGAGTTTATCCCGGCGTGGGCGGTTCTGGCAGCGTAGGCGGACGGATCCCCAGTCTTCCCGCCCTGCCTCCCGATGCCTGCCGCCCACCTCCGAGACAGTTCCAAACTAACCAAGGTGAATTAAAGACGGAACTTTTTCAGCACCCTAGCACTAGAGATGCGCTAAATTGTCGGTGTTATGGCAAAGGTTCAAGTCGCTGTTCTTGACTATCGTATTTGGAACGGAATAACGTTGGTTCGGGCTGGAAGTCTCATCCCCACGGAAATTTCTAATTACCGAATAACGGAAATATTTGTATGAAGACCTTTTAGTCCAAGATGACCGCAAGCGAACAGCTGATTAGTCTTCATAAAAATATTACCGATATTCGGTAGGTAAGAATTACCGTGGTGATGAGACTTCCAGCCATGGTCCTTTGACAATAACTTCGACTCTGGTTCCACAGATGCCATTGCATGCACACAAGCTTCTACTTTCGCATGAAAACAACTGGCCAGGCAAAATAGGTAGGTGTATTGCATTCCTTTTCACAAATCTATTAAAAAAATGTATATTTACTCAACTTCCGTACCAGCCCGGTAGTAGAACGAAGCAACTTCAACTGAATTAGTTGGCGTATGCCCAGACCCCCCCCATGTAAAAATAATTAGGTTCCACACGCAACATGCGAGCCCTTCGGGAAGTTACATACTGTCTGTAAACTTCGACCCTGGTTCGACAGATGCCATTGCATGCACACAAGCTTCTGCTTTCGCATGGAGACAAGTGGCCAGGCAAAATAGGCAGGTGGATTGCATTCCTCTTCACAAATATATTTAAAAAAATACTCAACCTTTGTACCAGCCCCACTCACCAAAAGCGAGCCATTCGGGAAGTTACACTTTAGTAAGATGCGTTGCGTTTTGTTGAACAAAAAATTATGAGGGTCGTTCTAGCACATTCGTGCGGGACTGGTGCGCGGCGGGTTTGGGCGCGGAGCCCCCCAGCCCCAGCCAGTCCGCCGCCCACTGACTCATCCACAGCAGCCTTGAATACCTTCAAGCGACTCACACACACACACGCTGGAGCTGGCGCGCGCATGCGCGGGGCGCGGGCGGGAACCCGAGGCGTGGGCGGCATTCAGGAATGTGCCCACCAATCCTCCATCAACATTACTATCAGCAGCGTTGTGCCTAGGTACGGTTTCGCAAACACAACCAGTGTTTGGATGCGATGAATATGTCTTGACGATCGTGGAATCTAATCTAATCTGAGTTGCAAAGATATGTTCCGTTGGAGATTCACATTGCATGCATTTACACAACCAGGCACGTACAAGTTCGCGCTTGAGCCTACAACATAAAAACTAAATCTCAAATGGGCATACAGTCATACACCGTGCAACTCTCGCCGTCCTTCCCTGAAACAGGGGTGACATTGGCAAAGTGAACCATTTTTACAGCATGGGTGGTCAGCCGCATACCGACATTTGAGAACGGCAAGAGTTGCAGGGCTTTTGTTCATTTGAGATTGGGTTTTTATAATGTAGGTCCACATGCGGCATGTGTTAGCGCGAAATTATACATGTCTGCTTGTGGGAATGCATTTAATATAAATCTTAAATGATATTATATCCTTGCAGCTTGGATTAGATTAGATTACTTGTAAATCGTAACTATTTCCACAATGATTTCGTTCACATTGTGGTTCATAGTCCAGTGGCAACACTTTGGACTCGTAAATGGAAGGAAGGAGAGCCTACCTCCAGGAAAGAACCTCGAGTGGCCCGTGTGGAAATCCATGAACAGATTGAGGACCAATGTTGGAAGAGCCCGGGCCAACATGCTGACCTGGGGATTTCTGGGACGGGAGGACTCTACACTATGTGAGTGTGGAGCTCAGCAAACAATGGAGCACCTGCGGTGTTGTCCCTCCTGTCCGACAAGCTGCTCCATGGATGATCTCTTTGCGGGAAACCAAAGAGCTGTAGACATTGCTCGTTACTGGGCCAATACGGTGTGAAGCTGACACGAAGAAGAAGAAGAAGAATGGAAGGTTGTCGGTTCGAATCCCAGCGGAGCACAAAAAATATACCACGTATATTTTCAGTTATGCTCTTCGCTGGGTTGAAAAAAAAAAAAAAAAAAAGCAACCTTTACCAAAGACCGGTCACTAAAAGGTCCATCCAGCCTTCCTGCCAACTACTGGGTCTTGCTTGAGTAAACACCCCTGCGGCACTACAACAAGTGTCATAGAGCCTTACGGGGCTATTCTTAGACATTTTAGCCGTCGGTTGAGCCCACGCTTTGACAAACTAAACTAAACTAAACTGGCCTGAAAGTTTCATCACCACGGTCATTCTTACCTACCGAATATCGGTAATATTTGTATGAAAACTAATCAGCTGTTCGCTTGCGGCCATCTTGGATTGACAGGTCTTCATACAAATACATCATTAGTTTGCCAAAGCGTGGGCTCAACGGGCGACTAAAATGTCTAAGAATAGCACAGTTGGAGTCTCTGAAATCTAGGGAGTCTCTCGCAAAAAAAAAATCTTTAACCGTAAATAAAAATGCACTGGTATTTTGCCGGACTAGGAATGCGATTTCGCAGTGTCGCGGCGTGTATCACTCCGACCCGAGACCAGTCCACCTCAGAGCCCGCGCATATAAGGGAGTATCGGCTCTGCGAAGTGGATCATGGCTGAACACCGGACAGCGGACACTCTACACATGCAGCTTGCACAGATGGGGATAGTAGAGGGCGTGGAAACAATAGTGAAGGCTCGAGTAAATTTAAAAGACAATGAAAAACTTTCAGAGTATACATGGAAATAGTAAGAGTGTGTATTATCCGGTCGATAGCTCGGTTCTAATCTAATCTAATCTGCAAAGATATATATCATTTAAGATTTATATTAAATGCATTCCCACAAGCAGATATGTATAATTTCGCGCTAACACATGCCGCATGTGGACCTACAATATAAAAACCCAATCTCAAATGAACATAAGCCTTGCAACTCTTGCCGTCCTTCCCTGAAACAGGGGTGACATTGGCAAAGTGAACCATTTTTTACAGTATGGGTGGTCAGCCGCATAACAACCTATAAGTCAAGGTTGGTAGTGAGTATTCGCATTTCGTTTCGGTGTTTATTTCAAACCCCAAAATAAAATACCCCTGGCAAGGTTTACTCAGTCATCACAAGAAATGAGTACCAGAAAACCCCCACATCAACTGAAGTGTTTGGCGTAAGGCCGGTCCCCTTACCTGTGAAAATAAATAGGCTCCACTCGCAACATGCGAAACCCTTCGGGGATAGCGCGGCAAGAAGTTAGACTATATGTGTAGCTTAGTTGATAAACTACTGGACCGGTAGTAGTTTAGCGGTTAGCGCTTTGGACCTAAGTTATAAGTTCTCTTGTAACGGTTCGTCTAATATCCTGTTTTTTTTTTACTGTGTAGTTATTCAGTTAGTAGGTATTGTAATTATTGCAGTGTCGGCAATGAAATCAAGAAGACTCCAGTGGGCCGGACATGTAGCACGTGCAGAGGACTCCAGGATCATCAGAACTGTCTTGGATGGTGGTTGAAGCCGACGCCGAAGTTCTGGGAGTGAGGGGGACCATGGAGGGAAGCAGCACAAGACAGAGAGTCCTGGAGGATTGTGGTGCGGGAGGCCCTGAGCCTTTGAGGCTTTTGAGCCGAAGAAAGTAGTTATTCAGTTTAAGGTGGTTTACTTGTCTCAAGTCTAAGTTGCACAGCAACTACCTACTTAGTCACTTTACTAAAAAAGCACGTGAACTGACTCCGTGGGAATGTGTCATTATATTTTAGGATCGAAGCAAAAGCAGACTTTTGTACAAAAAAAAAAGTGGCCGAGTGGGTACGGCATACCGCGTCGCATGTCGATGCCCAAGGTTTCAAATTCATTAGCGGGCATCTCTGCAATACCATCACGTCCCACTTAAAGGGACCCCTCCGATGTTTACGGCGAAATTAAAGGTTTTTGGATATCGGGTAATGTTCGAACACTGCTCCAATAGAATGTGATAATGACCTTTTATTGGAGACGTCTCGTTGTCAATACCGCGAGTATAAAACATTCAGTAAATCTCACATCGATTGCGTGAATCAGAAATGTATAAAATATATGACAGCACTCATAGAGAGTGATTTAGTTTTAATACATTTTTACGATTTACGCAATCCATGTGAGGTAAAGAAATATTTAATACTTGGTGTACCTACTGGAAATTGTGTTGATTGATGGTAGAGATGGGTTCCTTACCGACAATTCAAAGGTTTTTTTGGTAGTTGGCAAGGCGCATTTAGCCTGCTTTTCCAGGTAAAAGAAAAATAAACCTGTCATGAGATAGAGGCTATAACCTCGCGCTACAGCCCAGAAGGTATCTGGTCAGAATCCCTGCAGATCTCAAAAAATATCATCTGATTTTTATGTTGGTCTGCCTCTTGTCTAAGCCCCAGTATTTTACAAAGTGGGTAGTTTTTTATCAGTTTTAAGTCACATATGACATTTCATGCTCATATTTAATGCATGCTCACAGCAGACACATTAAAGTCGCGCTCACACATGTGTACATACAAAATAAACCTATTTTATGTTGGTCTGCCTCTTGTCTAAGCCCCAGTATTTTACAAAGTGGGTAGTTTTTTATCAGTTTTAAGTCACATATGACATTTCATGCTCATATTTAATGCATGCTCACAGCAGACACATTAAAGTCGCGCTCACACATGTGTACATACAAAATAAACCAAACATCTTATGAACATAAGCCTTGTAACTCCTGCCGCCCTTCCTTGAGACGGAGTGGCATTGGCGAAAGTGAACCAAGATTTTACGGCCTCATACCAACCTATTAGTCAAGGAAACATGAAAAGAAGAAGCGATAGTCAATTTTTAACCCTTCACTATTCAACTTTTCAAAACGAATATACAAATCGTGTAGACTCCAATCCACCGAGTGCTATATAGGAAATATCGATACCTTAAAGGTAAAACTGAATATTAAGATAGCATGGGTTTCTAAGATGAATGCACCTTCGTTCCTATTTTCTACGAAAATAAACACAAAGTGTGAAAATCCTGTACTTTAGAAGTTTTTCATGAGCCCTTATTAGTTCACTTACTATGAGAAGTTGCACCCAATAGAATGTTTGATAAACAATTTTTCAAATCAGTGAATCAGGACTTCAGTTTTACCTTTAAAAAGTGCCGATATGAAAAAAAGGAAATAGCGATAATCAATTTTTAGCCCTACAATATTCAACGAGACAAAACTAATAAACAAATTGTGTAGACTCCAATGCACCAAGTGCCATATATATAATATTATGTATGGTGCTCTGTTTTCACTAAACTAACCCCGCCGTTGTGGGGTTAGAGACAAATGCAGCTTTCTTTGTATTGAAAGAAATCGTGGCACGACAAATCGGTCAACGATAACTAGTCCACAAATAGCCGGTCCATTTACATATTGGTCAAAAGAAGAAGAGGGTCAAAACATTCATTACAAAATAACACAGACTTGTATTTACCCCTATGTAATTTACAAATTGAAAAAAAAAACGAATCGTAGGATTTCATTAATTTTTATGTTGTGCCATCAGACCGTTAAACTGAGAGATAATTCAAATGCGGGCCTGATCAAACGCTCAACCACTTGGTAACAATTAAACTCGTCAAAATATTAAATAAGCGCTCTATCATTATAATTTGTACTGCTTCTTAATCTCGTTCCTCACTGCTGAGGGTTGTGGCGACCCGCGTGGAAGCACCCATTCTTCTTCAGTTCTCTCTTGACTGCGCTGCTCGCTCCAACCACCGATGTGCCAGCTACTGTCTTTACTTTATAGGTCCATCGTGTGGGGGATCTTCCTCTTTCTCTCTTCCCCTCCAAGCCAACGATCACAACGAGTCGTTCCAGGCTATTCTCATTGCCACGGACAACGTGTCCAAAGAACTGAAGAATACGGTGTGTACATAATATTGGCCAGAATCAAGCCATCCAAACGTACCTCCCGACGAATGGACTCATTGGTACGTCTAGCTATCCATGGGATTCGGAGCATGCACCACATTTCGAAAGCGTCAATTTTTCTCCTTTCTACTGCTTTTATGGTCCATGTCTCGGCAGCATAGAGAAAAATAGAGTGGACCAGACTCCTGACAAGCTTTATCGTGGTGCTGTTACTCACAACCCGGTCTTTCCATATTTTGTCCAGCTTAGACATGCACTTTTGTCAATGGCGATACGACGTCTGATCTCTCTTAATTTTGTACATAAAATGTATTATACAGGAAGGATAATAATATATGTATATACAGAGAAAATGTTAAAGGGAAAATAGGAAAGAGAAGTCTGAGAAAAGTATTGTTGAATTGGATCGGTGAAATTGTGAATGAATGGGATATACAAAGCGAATTTAGAAAAAGAAGATGCATGAAAAAGGAATGAATATAAAAGAGGTAACTAAGTAACCTAACTAACTAACCTCTCTAACCTCCTAACTAACCTCTCCATAGGAGGTAAGCTAACCTCCTAACTAACCTCTCCATAGGAGGTAAGCTGATCCAGCCTTCCGATTCGGTGAGACTTCTAGGAATCTTACTGGATCGGAACCTGACATTGGAAAGGCAAATAGATGCCACAATAGCTTCCTCCTTTTTTTCAATGCGCCAAATAAAGGCAATTAGAAAGTGTCTTCCGTCAGATGCGGTTAAGACCCTGGTGAGTGCGTTTGTGATGTCTCGGATTGATTATTGCTCAACGCTTTATAGTGGTCAGCCAAAGAAGCATTTCAACCGCTTTCAATCTGTGTTGAATTCAGCAGCAAGGCTTATATTCGGGATATCCAAATTCGCTTACATCACTCCGCTGTTAAAAAAACTACATTGGCTTCGTTTCCCGGAGAGGGTGGTCTACCGTGTTTGTCTGATGGTATATAAAGCCATCAATGGCTTGGCTCCACCTTATCTGACTGACATGATTTCGCCTGTTGAGATGGGTGTGAGGAGGCAGACACTCAGATCCGCGGGCGATGATGCAATCAATTTGGTTCAGCCGCACCGTCAGATCCGTACAAATTTTGGAGACCGTGCTTTCCGTGTTGCGGGTCCGGTGGAGTGGAACAGACTGCCACCCGGAGTGAAGAACTCCGAATCTATGGGTATATTTTGCGGAGCTCTCAAGACGCACCTTTTCAAAAAGTCTTATCCGTGATCGGAGAGGGCCCTTGAGGTGTGACACACACAAAAACGGCGCTCTCTTATCATGTGTAATTTAAAACAAATAAGCCTGACATATATATATATATAAGGATAGGAAAAAATGGAGGCAAATCTGCAGGCATCAAAACTATGAAAACTTGCTGTTATCACTACTCATTCGTTTGCCAAACTGTCCGTTTATGGGACGATTTATCCGTATCTGTGTTCCCACCCCAATTCAATATTGTTCAATTCAAAACAAATATCAATGTCCACTTCCTTTCAGTGTCTCAAATCAAATGCAATGCTACACTCAACACAACACTACACAGCTAGCATCCATATTTCAGGGCAGTTCGGCAAGAGTAGCAGGGTGTAAGTTCATTTGAGATTAGGGTTTGTTAACATGCGGCATGCGAACTTATACACGTCTAATCTAATCTAAGTTGCAAAGATATGTAACATTGGGAAGAAGTCTGAAAAACGGGAAATCAGCTGGGATCGATGGCATAAATGGTGAAATGATGAAAGTAGGAGGGGAATGCGTGTTAGAATGGATGTTTGCATTGTGTAAACTTTGTGTGAAAGCTGGAGTGGTACCGATGGACTGGAGGAAGGCAGTCATTGTCCCTATTTACAAAGGTAAGGGGGACAGAAAAGACTGACAGAACTTCAGACCAATCAGTCTACTCAGTATACCAGGGAAAGTTTTTTGTAAGGTGATAATTAAGAATGTGATTCTGACTACTGGTGGAAGGGTTTCCGATATACAGTCCGGTTTTATGACCGGTAGAGGCTGTGTTGATCAGATTTTCACTCTACGACAACTTGTTGAAAAACAGCTGTCGGTGAGGGGAAAACTGTTCACGGCCTTTGAAGATCTAGAGAAGGCTTTCGACTCAGTGGACAGAGGTATGTTGTGGGATGCTCTGAAAGAATATGGAGTGAATGGGGCTCTCCTAAATGCGGTGCATGCAAACTATGAAAATAGTATGGCATGTGTTCGTATTGATGGCGAGTACAGTGAATGGTTTGAAGTTTTTAAGGGTGTAAGGCAAGGATGTGTGATGAGTCCATGGCTATTTAACATAGTCATGGACAAGTGTGTCCGTGATGCTAGGCTTGATGATTGTGGATTAATGATAGGAGAGAGCAAAGTGAGTGTTCTACTGTATTTATTTAAGAAGAATAAACGGCTATATAGCCTTTTACAACATTGCGATAAGTATAAATATGTAGGTACATAAGTAGGTACTGTATCTATAGGTATAAAACTAATATCTTAAAATATAACACAAATAAATGACACATAAATAATATACAAAGATGTAGATATACGATGGTTATAAAGCAATAGAACTAACAATTTAAAAATAATAACAATAAACTTTAAAAATAATAATGCAAAGACCATAAACCAGTGTAAGCAATTGTTGTATACAAAAATTGTTGTAATAAACAACAAATCTTCATTATTTGATCAGGGTTGTCACAAACATAATATACTAAATCAGGTGTAAAATTTGCTAAAATTAATAGAATAAACAAAAGATCATTTAAAATTTCAAGGATTTTTTTATAAAAAAATTTCATACAATGCAATACAACATACAATTTACAATGTGTTGTGGAAAGAAAGAAAGAAGATGTGAAACTAAAGGTACAAAAAAAATGTGTTGAGATGGCTTGGGCCTGTGGAAAGAATGGATGATGAGAGACCGACAAAATGCGGATACCTACATACTATTTTTTTTTTTTTTAAATGTATAGAATCCCGTGGAGAAAATATCAACCTCCAGCTTGTTCGCCTCCCTGGGCAGTCGCTGAAAAGGCGAGTAATACTGGTAGTTCACGGCACAGTCTGCCACATCAAAAGTATCCACGTTACGCGTGTTCCTTATTGGGACACGGAAATTAATTTTTGATAGGAGTTGGGGCGCGTCGGTCAAGCCATTAATGAGTTTGTATAGAAAAACCATGTCAGCAGCACTTCTCCGAGCCGAGAGCGGTGCAAGTTTATACGATTCTCGGAGTTGGTTATAATTGATATCCGAGATGGGTATTCCGAGTTTGAAGTTGATAAAGCGAAGTAGTTTGTTTTGTACCTTTTCTATACTACGTATATGTACCTGGTAGTGAGGAGACCACAACACGGAGTTATACTCCAGCAATGGCCTCACCAAACTTGTAAAAATATAAATAAAGGTGTGCACGTTATAAAATTTTTTACACAGTCGTAAGGAAAATCCTAATGTTCTGAGTGCCCTATCCACAGTTGCCTTTATGTGTGGTACAAATGTTAATCCCGCGTCCAACAATACTCCCAAATCTTTGATTTGCGCAACCGACATAAGCTGTGTACCATCAATCGAGTAAGGGTACACCGTGGGATTCTTAATTTTGTGGAAACGCATTACTTGACATTTTTCTATGTTTAAAGTTAAATCATTCTTCACACACCAGTCATAAAGCACGTCAATATTTCTTTGTAATATCTCGCAGTCACCAAAACAGTTAACCACTCTGTAAATTTTCAAGTCATCAGCAAACATGACAAATCTCACCCCGTCAAACCCGCTCAGGAGATCATTGACAAATATATTAAACAAAATGGGTCCGAGATGTGAGCCCTGCGGCACACCGCTCTTCGCCAAAAAAGGAGATGAAACAACGCCCGACACACAAACCCTAAGTTCCCTTTCAGCAAGATAGCTCGAAAACCACGCAAGGAGTGCACCATCAATACCAAGAGAAAGAAGCTTTGCCAACAATATTGTATGGGAGACGCGGTCAAACGCCTTGGAGTAGTCTGTATATACACAGTCCGTCTGACTCCTGGTAACAAAAGCATCCATGATATCACAATGAAATTCCAAAAGGTTTGTCAAGGTCGATCGGTTTTGCATAAAACCATGCTGTTGGTCCGATATAACGAGTGCTAAGTCACTCTTAATCTTACCGAGAAGAATACATTCGAACAACTTCGGTATGCAGGATTGTATACATATTGGGCGATAGCTAGTGACATCAGATTTATCTCCCTTTTTGAAAATTGGAATAATGTTGCTAGATTTCCAAGCTGTTGGAAAAATTCCCGATTCAATAGATTTATTAAATATTTTTTGTAAAATCCAACACATAACATTTGAACAATTCTTAATAAAAACAGGCGGCAGTTGATCAGGACCTGCAGATTTATTAGTATCCAGCGAATCAATACCACGCTGCACGTCCGACACGGAAAATATTACACGCGCGATATGAACTCGATCAGTCAGCGGGAGCGCCGGAGTGTTGACACCCATGAGAACGTCCTCGTAGATTGACAGGAAATATTTTCTAAATAAGTCCACTACATCACTCACGCTATTGGCAGACCTGTCATTGAAATACATTATTTTCGGGTAATCGCTATGATCGTCTTTTAAAGATTTGGCAAGTTTATACAAATTCACGGAGGTTCCTGGTAACTGACTCTCTATGTTTCTATTTTTCTCTATGTATGCAGACGATGCGGTCCTTGTCTCTGACTCAGCAGTGGAACTACAAACAATGCTCTCTAGACTGAACGAAGCTTTGAAAGATAATCATCTGAAATTGAATGCAAGTAAGACGAAAGTTCTGATTTTTGAAAGAGATGATGAAAATATGAACTATGAGTTTATAATAAATGGAATGAATGTCGGAATTGTCGAGGAATTTGTATATCTGGGAAGTAAGTTTGAAAAAGATGGAAGAATGACAGGTGAATTTGAAAGAAGAATAATGAAGGGAAGGTGTGTACTGGGTGCCACCGCTGGTATAGCCAAAAACCAAAACTTATCGAAAAATGTTCGATTGGCGGTACACGGTGGTATACTAGTGCCCACTTTGATGTACGGAAGTGAAGCTTGGACGATGAATGAGAGTGAAATTAGTAAAGTCCATACGGTCGAAATGGACTTTCTAAGAAGTATCTAAATCTAAAATCTAAATCTAAGCTGCAAAGATATGTATCATTTGAGATTCATATTAAATGCATTCCCACAAGCAGACATGCATAATTTCGCGCTTACACATGCTGCATGTGGACCTACAATATAAAAAAACCCCAATCTCAAATGAACATAAGCCCTGCAACTCTTGCCGACCTTCCCTGAAGCAGGGGTGACATTGGCAAAGTGAACCATTTTTTACAGTATGGGTGGTCAGCCGCATACCAACCTATCAATCAAGGAGTACATGCAATTGATACAATCAAATATATAAAACAAATAAATTCTAAGCAATTAAACAGTAAAAAATTAAAAAGCTACAACACATATTTTTTAAATTTAAAAGCCTTAGCTTTAACCGCCAGCATTACAGATCAACCGCCATTTCTTTCGATCCTTGCATACTTCTTTCATTTCATCCAGAGCCATAACCTTTTTCATACAAGCTCTCCTTTTATTATGACTCTGGATATCCCATTCATTCGCTATTTCGAAAATTTGGTCCATCCATACCTTTCTCGGTCTTCCTCTTCCACGACATCCATCAATTCTCGCAGCATATACTTTCTTCGTCAGTCTTTCCTCATTCATTCTCTCCAAATGTCCAAACCATCTAAGCATACTTCTTTTAATCTTTACTTTCACACTTTCTCTTACACCACATTTCTCTCTAACAAAATCATTCCTTACCCTATCACTCCGTCTTTTCCCAATCATACTTCTTAAGTAGTCCATTTCTACTGTATGGACTTTACTAATCTCACTTTCACTCACCGTCCAGGCTTCACTTCTATATATCAGAGTGGGCACTAGTATACCACCGTGCACCGCCAGTCGAACATTTTTTGAAAGATTCTGGTTCTTGGCGATGCTAGCGGTAGCACCCAGTACGCACCTGCCTTTCATTATTCTTCTTTCAAATTCACCGATCATTCTTCCATCTTTTTCAAACTTACTTCCCAGGTATACAAACTCATTTACGACATCAACATTCATTCCATTAATTTTAAATTCATAATTCATATTTTCATCATCTCTTTCAAAAATCAATACTTTCGTCTTACTTGCATTCAACTTCAAATGGTTACCTAACAAAGCTTCATTCAATCTAGAGAGCATTGTTTGCAATTCTACTGCAGAATCAGATACAAGAACTGCATCATCTGCATACAGTAGAACACTCACTTTGCTCTCTCCTATCATCAATCCACAATCATTAAGTCTAGCATCTCGAACACACTTGTCCATGACTATGTTAAATAGCCAAGGACTCATCACACATCCTTGCCTCACACCCTTATAAACTTCAAACCATTCACTATACTCACCATCAATACGAACACATGCCTTACTATTTTCATAGTTTGCATGCACCGCACCTAGGAGAGCCCCATTCACTCCGTATGCTTTCAAAACATCCCATAACATACCTCTGTCCACTGAGTCAAAAGCCTTTTCCAGATCTACAAAGGCCGTGAACAGCTTCCGCCTCACCGACAATTGTTTTTCAACAAGTTGTAGAGTAAAAATCTGATCAACACAGCCTCTACCGGCCATAAAGCCGGACTGTACATCGGAAATCCTTTCACTAGTTGTCAGAATCTCTTTTTTTATAATCACCTTACAGAAGACTTTTCCTGGTATACTGAGTAGACTGATTGGTCTGAAGTTCTGACAGTCTTTTTTGTCCCCTTTACCTTTGTAAATGGGAACAATGACTGCCTTCCTCCAATCCATCGGTACTACTCCTGCATTCACACAAAGCTTACATAATTCGTACATCCAATCTATCAAGCATTCACCTCCTGCTTTTAACATTTCACCATTTATACCATCAAACCCAGCAGACTTCCCATTCTTCAGACGTGAAATAGACACTTTCATTTCTTCTTTCAAAATATTCAATTCATTTTCTTCATCTATCTGTTCATAAATTCTTCTTTCACCCTGACCAAAAATTTCATGAAAATAGTTCTTCCATCTCTTGCATACTTCTTCATTCTCCCATACCATCTCACCGGCAGCACTTTTGACTCCCGGAGTGGTCAATGCAGAAGATTTATTTCTATCCGCATTGATCCACCTCCAAAATTCCTTCTTACTGTCGGTGTAACTTCTGTTAATCCTTTCATCAATCTTTCTTTGTTCATTCATCTTGCTTTCATAAATTATAGTCTTCGCCATTCTCTTAGCTATCTTATATTCGTCTTCTAGCTTTCTATCATTTCTATCATTCAGCCAATTTTCATAACACTTTTTCTTAACTTTCACAGCTTCTTTCACTCTATCATTCCACCAGGCATCTCCTTTCAATCTTCCACCTTTCGTTACCCCACATACTTTTTTAGCGCATTCAGTCATTCCTTCTTTCAGATCTTTCCACATACTTTCAATATCTTTTCCACACACGTTCTTCTCAAGTTCATTCACACTTAAAATTTTGTGGAGCTCTGATACATACTTCTCTTTCACATTTTCTTCATTCAGCCTTTCTACTTTTATTCTAGGCATTCTTACTTGCTTCTTACGTTTCTTCTTTCTTACTTCACCAATCATTATTTTAGCACATAAGAGATAGTGGTCACTGCCTATTTCAGGCCCGCGGTAGACACGGCTATCTCTTACGGCTCCTCTCAATCTTTCATCCACACAGATGTAGTCAATGATTGTGCGACTTCCCACAATCTGCCTTGTGTACAGATGCACATCCTTATGCCGAAACCAAGTATTTGATGCAAAAAGACTGTGCTCTGCACACAAAGCAATCAGATGTCGCCCATTATCGTTGACTACACCTCGTCCACTAGGACCAATAATTTTCAAACATTCATCTCTTTGCATACCTATCCATCCATTCATATCACCCAAAATTATAATGTTTTCATTCTTCTTCCTTTCATGTACAATTGCATTCAATTCATTCCAATAACTCATTCTCACCTCCATACACTCTGAATCCACAGGAGCATAACAAGTCACCAAGAAAAGTCTCAAGTTTTTAATTTTAAATTTTATAGTTAAAATTCTGGGAGAAACTCTTTGGTATCCCGTTATGCATCCTTTCACACACTCACTCACAATTACACCTACACCCTGCCTATCATTCCCATCTTCCACACCTGACCAAATATACAATTCACCATTCGCTAATACTTTCTCACCATTCCCTTTCATTTTTGTTTCAGTCACACCCATCACTTTTATTCGCTTCTCTTTCATTACATTCATAATTTCTTTCTCTTGCAATCATTCTTCTTCCTTACATTCCATGTCCCAAAAACCCATTCATTCTGTCGATGAAAATTAATGGCGTCCGCTCCATAATGCGGCGATCTAAAAATTCTATTATTTTCGGCAGACATAAACAGAAAAATCAATACTTAAATACATTTTACAAATATATAATAATATGAACAATATATTAAATTAAAACTATGACTTTTTAAAAAAACAAATATTTAATATATTAACTATTTTAATTTTATAATTCTTCTCTTATCTTCTCTGCAAATGTCAATTTGTGTATACTTCTTGTGAAAAACTGGCTGAAGAGAAGGAGCGCCAGTGTCAAACTTTCTTCCTCTTCTTGAGATGAATCTGGCTGAAGAGAAGGAGCGCCAGTGTCAAACTCTGCCCGACACAGGAGGCTGGGTGCTGCACGGCAAGGGAGTCCAGCGGAGAGACGCGGGCATGGGTGAGGACCCACGCAGCCTGCCAGGAGCTACTCCGGCAAGGAGCTAGCCAACTCCCCGATATTTGCCCCGATTAGGATTTAAATTTAATTTCAATATAATGATTATTATAAAAAATATTTATTTAAAAAGTTTTGACATTTCTTGTATATATTTTTGTTTTGTTTATATTTTTTTATTTGTATTATTGTTATCATTTGATATCCTCCAAGAAAAAACAAAGTATTTTAAAAGCATCCCAAAAACACAATTTAGAAACTAATCACTGCACAATTTTAACGTTCCCGTCACACGAAATAAAAAATATTAATCAATTTGAAATATTGAAGCCAAATTTGAGGTTATGTTGTAAACGAAACAAAAGCCGAACAAATAACATGGCCTGAAGAAAAATAATGAAAACGTAAAATTATCAAAAACACCAAAAATCAAGTTCTATTGCAGTAAAAAAATAACGCAGGAGCACATAAATAACGTTTAGTCAATTTCACAGTAAATAATTTCACAATTAATTAGGCGAATACACAAAAAAATTAAAGAAAATCGTAGGAGCTAATTTTAATGCAACCATCTGTCAAATTTGAAAAGAGAAAAAGTATGATTGGAAAAAAACGGAAAGATAGGGTGAGGAATGAGTCAGTGAGAGAAGAATGTGGTGCAAGGGAAAGTATAAAAGTAAAAATCAAAAGGGGTTTGTTAAAATGGTTTGGACATATGGAAAGAATGAATGACGAAAGACTGACGAAGAGAGTGTACGCTGCAACTATGAATGGAAGCCGTGGTAGGGGAAGACCGAGGAAAGTATGGATGGATCAAATTTCCGAAATAGCGAATGAATGGGATATTCAGAGTCATAACAAAAGGAGAGAGTGCATGAAAAAGATTATGACTCTGAATGAAATGAAAGAAGTATGTAAGGACCGAAAGGAATGGCGGTTGATTTGCAACAATGGCGGCTAGGGCATTAATTCTAAGTGTAATATTAAGTTTAATTTTAATTTTACTTTATTTTAATTTTAATTTGTAATGTGTCTCATTATGAATTTCTGTATATCATTTATAATTTTTTGTGCTCCTTGACTGATAGGTTGGTACGAGGCTGACCACCCGTGCTGTAAAAATCGGTTCACTTTTGCCAATGCCACCCCGGTTCAGGGAACGGCGGCAGGAGTTGCAAGGTTTATGTCCATGTGAGGTTTTCTTTATTTGTATGCACACATGCAGAATGTGTAGGCGCGAACCTACATGTGCCTGTCTGTGGGCATGCATTTCATATGAGCCTTAAATGCTTACATATCCTTGCAGCTTAGATTATAGATAGGGGATTCACATTACATGCATTCTCACAAGCAGACACGCACAAGTTCGCGCCTGCGCCTGCCCCATTTGAATCTACAACATAAAAACTAAATCTCAAATCGACATACACTCTGCGACTCCTGCCGACCTTCCCTGAAACAGGGGTGACGACATTGGCAAAGTGAACCATTTGCTACAGCATGGGTGGTCAATCGCATACCAACATATATTAAGTCAAGGAACGTACACAAGCTTGCGGGAATAAATTTTATACGAATCTTTAATGTGAATATATATTTGCAACTTGGAATATAGATTACAGTTTAGAGTCAGATGTGAGTGCGGAGCGATGAGTTACATTTCGCAGAGCATGTGTCTGCTTGATTCTATTTGCATCTCTGTGAGGAGGAGGAGGTGCCTAGCATCGCAACCTCGCTGTAAACACGGCAGTCGGAAGTGCGGCGCATACCTTGCGTTAATAAGTGCAGTGACTAACACGTCCGGGGCATGTGCAAGCGCAATCATACACGTGGCCGTAACGCCAAACACATGGGGCCGCTATTTCCAGATCGGCAGACACAAACAGGATCGCTCTCATTGGCGCATTGATCCTAACGTGTTCCGATTCTTTTTTGGGTCGAGAAGATCCATTGCATCTAATCTAAGTTGCAAAGACATGTAACATTGGGGGTTCACGTTATATGCAGACACGTATAAGTTAGCGCTTGCACATGCAGCGTGCGGAACCTACAACATAAGAACCTAAATCTCAATTGAACATACACCCTGCACTTCTAGCCGACCTTTCCTGAAACAGGAGTGACATTGACAAAGTGAACCATTTTCTACAGCATACCAACCTACAAGTCAAGGAACTGAACCTATACTCGTACGTCAACAAGCATTTAAACTTTTCATTTCATTTTTTTCCATTGAGTTACAATATAAGATGTAGAAACTAACTTCCGGCATTGATACATACTTCGGGGCACAGTTTTCCCCGGTCCTGTCAAACACAGCACTGGTGTAGTCACACAAAACATGTTCTTACCTGTGAAATCCTGTGTTTTCTTACATTCACCATTTTGTGTTTCAACACCCAATAATTATAGATGCCATGTCTTAAAATAATGCCTTGTTTAAAATTTGACAACTTTAATTAAGATTTATAGCGCGTGCGCACATTCTGTGATGGAGCTGTCTGTGAACCTACATTGTATGTGCCCGAAATGTCGTTTGGACAAACTATCGTGTGACTGGTTTGTCCATTGCCGAACTGTCTGTGGACAGGTAGTCTGTAACCGATAAGGCGTGGATCATTTTCCATTTGGATCATTTCCTATACATTGGATTGTGTTCAAATCATTTCCCAATTAGTTAAGTCGTGGATCATTTCCCATTTGGATCATTTCCTATACATTGGATTGTATACAAATTATTTCCCAATTACAACACAAGGGTGCCAGTTAGTCTGTAACCGATACGTCGTGGATCATTTTCCATTTGGATCATTGCTTATACATTGGATTGTGTATGAATCATTTCCCAATTAGTTGCTTGTTTTTGTGCGGTGTATTATACATTTACAAACGATTCTGTAGCGTCATTATTTTAGCAAACACTCACACGGATCGCCCACAAAGTCCGGACAATTTAATAATATAAAAGTAGCCGTCGTACTCCATTCAGAGCTGATCTAACGCAAGCGGCCGGATGTTGGGCAAATGACGAGAGGCGGACGTGAATATAGCGACTCTAACCAGACACACCAACAGGCGAGCAATGGCTGCTGCACAAATGGTTCATTTAGCTCTCGCATTACACCCTTCAATAGTCTAAAAACACTTAATCGAGGTGATATGTTTAGAAGTATCATTTTCGACGTATCCTACTTCCAGTAAAGAATTGAAACATATGGCAAAGAAGAAATAACTCTGAATTATAGACATTGATGTGGTCCGGTCTGTGCGAGTCATGCGTGCTCTCAATATCCACCTACGGCTTGGAAACTACAGGGCTCACTCAGTATAGCGCTTACAGACTGAGGACGTGCGAAAGATGATGATGACTGATTTATTTCCTGTTGCGCTATTTAATGGTCCAGGACCATCTCAAGGGTGTCATGTCTTTTAGAAAAATGCGTTGTCCTTAGTGCCTTTCTGAAGGTGGTGGTAGGCTGGTTCGCGCGAACACCGACGGGCAAATTGTTCATGGAAACCGGCCTGGCCACCACAAAGCTCCTGTCTGCAAAGAGCCATTTAAATGAGCTTTTTAAAGAGCCATTGAAAGGAGGATGCTGGGAAGCAGCCTCAGAGACTGGGTTCTAAAACAGGAGATCCGTAGACGCACTGGTGTCACTGATGTTACACAGCGTGTGGTCTGCTTAAAATGGCGTTGGGCAGGTCACGTCACAATCTTGGGTCTTCCTCTACTTTTTTGTCCTCACGCGGTCACCACTTGGTCCATCTTTGGTCATTGAATATAGCAACACGGCTATTCCTGCATTGGCTCTCTTTTTATGATGTCATTAACTCCTGATCTTTTACGTTTCTTGGTATTTCGAATCCGATATGACGAAGTACAACAATTTATCAAATATGCTGACGATTAAAATAATAGTTTACAAATTCTCACAGTGTGCTGATACTCGTAGCATCTGCCATGACTTTAACTATAAAATTAATTTAGTTTACAGAGGCAGTTCCACGATGAACCATTATTCGTCATCAATTAAAAGAATTATGATTCACTGGCTGAACCAAGCAGCGACGCCCGAATCAACAGAACCAGTGAAACAGTCATCGCCCAAGGACAGTCATCATTCAAACATAATTTCCTTGTCTTCAATACAAGCGACTTTGAGTGAATCTCGAATCGAAACCCTCATTCATAGGCCCATAAGATTTCAGTATTGCCAGGAATGGGGCGGATGCATTGAAAGAAATCAAGTGCGAGGGAGACTGTTGATAAAGCGAGAAACGTTCACCAAAGGGATATTGCTTGCGAGCGTACACAGTTAGTAGAAAAGAAGAACAATGGAGCGACATAAAATCTCGACAGCGCGGTTTGAAAGATGTGTATGCATTTGTTAAGAAAAGACTTTTTCTACTCCCATTTGGTAATTAACTAATTACAAAACGGCTAACGCAATCACAATGCCATACATTTCTACACCCGTTGCATAATGTTACATTATGCAACCGGTAACCGTGTTAAAATGAACATGTGCGCATGCGCATTGTCAGAATTGGAACCATTTTTTAATTTCAAATGTCAACCTTGTATGGGGGTATGAAGACCTGTCAATCCAAGATGGCCGCAAGCGATCAGCTGATTAGGCTTCATACAATATTAGTGATATTCGGTAGGTAGGAATTACCGTGGTGATGAGACTTTCAGCCCTGTTCAGATGAAAATAAATAAGTATATTTTATGTGTAGTCAAATAAAAATTGTTAATAGTGCTAAAATTTATCGAATTTATTTATCGGATTGCTCCAAATAAAGCTTTCCTTTTTTCAATGGAAAATAAAAGGCTTGAAAGGAAAACAATACAAAAAATTTCACCGCAAAAAATAAACAAACTCAAAAAGTTACTTGGTTAATAGGTGAGTATGAGGTTGATCACCTATGCTGTACAAATTTGGTTCACCTGCCAATACAACTGCAGGGCATATGTTTATTTGAGTTTTGGGTTTGAATGTTTAAGCTTATATGCAGGATGTAAAAGCGCGACCTTATACATATGTGTCGGCTTGTGGGCAAAATATAATTTATTTTTACAACTTAGGTTAGATTAGATAATCGAAGGGAATGATAAATCACACGTTTTGACAAAGGTAAGGTTTTAATTACTTCAAATGGACGAGTACATTATAATGACTATTATTCACTATTTTGTTAATTCTCTCATGGTCGTAGAAAAAGTATTGTATGCCACTGCACGTAATTAGTCTTTGTAACACTCGTGCTTTCTATTGTGCCATTCGGCTGCGCCTCATGGCACAAACTAGCACTCGTGTTAAAAAGACTATCATTACTTGGCAGTGGCATAAATAACTATTGTTTGCTCGCTTAAAAACTAGTGTTTTTAAAATAGTATGAACCCGTTATGTTAAAAAGTTTCGTAAGATGTAAATAAAAAACAATAATTTTCATGAATAAAACTGGTCATATGAAAAAAAAACATGCTTAGCTGATGTTGTTTCAACAATAGTTAAGGGGAGGGCTTTAAATTGAACACAAAACTTCCTCCACGATAGTCAAAAATATTTTTTCTTTCATTTTTTTTCTTTCATTTGGTAAGTCGAAAATAATTAAATAAAACATTACACCCTTAGAGCCCGTTCCCGCTTGTCGGGTGTCGGATCGGAGGTTCCAGTTGCAAAACATTTCGGACAAAATCGGTTTCCGACAAGTGTGAATAGCTTCAATGTTCTGCCACTGGAACCTCCGATTAGTATACGGATCCGACATCCGACAAGTGGGAACGGGCTCTTACTCCACAACTAACTCTGAATCAAGTTTCTAGATATTTTTCAAAGATCATAATTCATTTCGATACCAGGTAAAGCTGAATAAGTGACGTATATACGAGTATTAAGCTAACAGGGGTTTTTCAGATAAATGCACCATTCCCCTGTTTCCTATGAGAGAATACACTAAAAAAGTGTGAAAACCCTGTAGATTAAAAGTTTGAGTTGCAGGGTGTATGTCCATTTGAGATTTGGTTTTTATGTTGTAGGTTCCACATGCGGCATGCGCAAGCGCGAACTTGTACGCATCTGCTCGTGAGAATGCAAATAATGTGAATCCCCAATGTGTGTACATGTCTTTGCAACTTAGATTAGATTAGATGCAATGGATCTTCTCGACCCAAAAAAGAATCGGAACACGTAGGATGAATTCGCCAATGAAAGCGATCGAAAGCGAAGCGAACTTGTACGTGGCTGCTTGTGAGAATGCATGTAATGTGAATCCCCAATGTTTTGTAACTTAGATTAGAACTTAGCTTATAGACTACACCCTTACTCTACAACTGACCTGAATCATGTTTCTAGATTTTTTCTTTATTCTTTAATGTATCATGATTGATTTACCGACATGAATGACATTACGTATGTAATAATTATAGCACATCTAATTCTCAATGAAATGAATGCAACACGTAACCCGACACTAGTACGAGTTACTAGTACAGTTAGCAAACAGTGCTAGCTAGTAACGCGTAACGCGAATACGTCATCTCTGATAAATATTTCTCATTCTCGAGTTGACGTAACGCTCGCGTTACCTACTCAGTCAGGAAACGTAGATGTAACCCACATACAAGGCATTTGTAGAAAAAAATATACATAAAAAATGCGTACAAGGCATGTATAGAAAAAAATATACATAAAATTATATTTATCCACACATAGTGCAAAGACAGAACAAAGATTTATGCAAAATATACATACACGAGCGAGGAGATAAAGCATGTATTTATTTATGATATCTTACTAGCATATTGCCACCTTAAAGGTAAAACTAAATAAGTGGATAAAACATTTTATTGTGTGCAAAATTTGATAATAAGCATAATCTAAATCTAAGCTGCAAAGATATGTATCATTTGAGATTCATATTAAATGCATTCCCACAAGCAGACGCGCATAATTTCGCGCTCACACATGCCGCATGTGGACCTACAATATAAAAAACCCAATCTCAAATGAACATAAGCCCTGCAACTCTTGCCGACCTTCCCTGAAACAGGGGTGACATTGGCAAAGTGAACCATTTTTTACAGTATGGGTGGTCAACCTCATACCAACCTATCAGTCAAGGAATAATAATAATAATATTAAGATGATTTATTTGGTGAGCGCTATTTTTGTGTGCATCACACCTCAAGAGCCCTCTGCGAGCTTGCTCGTCGCGGTAGAAAGCGCCAATTCTCAAGCAAAAGACCCAGTTGTTGTAAGGTTGGATGGAACTTTCAGTGACCGGTCTTTGGGACAGGTTTATGAATTTTTCAACCCAGCGAAGAGCACATTTGGAAATATAAATGGTATATTTTTTGTGCTACGCCGGGATCCGAATGCACAACCTTTCATTTACGAGTCCGAAGTGTTGCCACTGGACTACGGACCGGTCCAAGAAATGCCAACAACACGCGGTGTACCTGAGCGGTCACCCATCCAGCTAGCATCCGCGCCCAATGCTGCTTAACTTCGGTGATCTGTAGCCTTAGTACGAGTTGCAAAACTTGAGAAAAGCAAAGTTTACGGAAAATATTAAAGAGTGATTTTTCCCAAATTCTGCCGTCTTTGTTTCTTACACTTTATGGTCTTAGCAAAAGAGTTACAGTGATGAAGAAAATCAAGTTCAAACAAACAAAAACGGCAGATTTTGGATTGCCGTAAGCTTTACATTACTCAAGTTTTGCAACTCGTACTAAGGGTACTGATGAGAACCGGTGATTTCAACTTGGTATTGTCGAGTGAACTAATTTTAAAGCAGTGTTCATAATTAATTTCTGAAATTACACGATTTTCATACTTTTTTAGTGTTTTCTCTCGTGGAAAATAGGAAAAAAGGTGCATTTATCTGAGAAACCCATGTTAGCTTAATACGTCACTTATTCAGTTTTACCTTTAGGGTGTCGATATTACTAGACAAAGTAACAATGAATACATAAATGATTCTACAATACGTGTTTTTATGCATCATTTAGAAAGAATATGCTATGTAGGAAAATGGTAGATATTTGAAAAAAAAATAATCATTATACCTATCTAATTTAAGTTTATTTCAGTTGGTATTATTTTCAATTCAATAGATAGTAACACTAGAAATTCTATAATTTGAATTAAGAATTTATTTTTGTTCTGTATTTTGAATTTTGACGTGTAGGTATAAAAAAATAGTGCGTTACAGAAAATATAGGCTTTGAGGAAAATAGTATTTTTTAAATAAAAATAAAGCTATAAATAAAACAATAAACCTCCCTAAAACAGATACCTAATGTATAAGTTGGTATCACTTTTATGTCAACAGCAACAGTAACAATTTGATTGTTTGAATTTAGAACTCAATTTCGTTTTCAAGTTTGACTTTTAATTATAACAAAAACAGCGGGTTGCAGTACATAGAGAAGGCGTAGAGAAAATAGGCTTTGCAGGAAAATAAGAAATACATTTAAAAATACGCTTTCAAATGAAACTTTATACCTAGCAAAGTTAAAATTACTTACTTCAGTTGGTATTATTCTTAATGGCAACACTAACCATTCGATAATTTGAATTTGGAACTTGTTCTTGTTTGAAATTTGACGTTTAGGTATTACAAAAGAGTGCGATATAAATTCAACGCTGTTTACGCGACCCGTTGTTAAAAATCATGTGTCATTCGTAATATTTAATACCTGATTGAGTGTGTTAGAATGGCCGACGGTTTCTATACAGATTATTGTACATATGCGTGGGCAGGGATTGATCAAGCCTCCCAGTGGCAACACCGAGCGTGGGCGCACGAGAATTCACGGCAAAACAGCGCTCGATATTACCCAACACACAAATTTCTTTGAAAGACATTTTTGGAATAAACGAGAAGTCTCCGGTTACGTTCGTGCGAAATTTTACATCCAATTTCGACAGTGGGAGGGCGCTTCGAATTAATTCAGATATAAAACCGAGTGCTAGTAGGTAACCTACCGTGCTGAAAATATAACAGTGTTTTAATAATTCTTCTTCATAGTAAAGGGTGTAGCAAAAGATCAATATAAATGATATGGATGATATATGTCAGTTTCTTCACATAGTAATGCACGTGACATAGAACGCAATAGGTATGCAATGATAAAATATATATCAGAGTAATATGTCGATAAAAAGAGACCTATAACAACTGATGTCACTGAAGTTATACTGCGAGTGGCCTGCTTAAAGTGGCGTTGGGCTGGTCACGTCGCAAGGCAGGACCATGACAGGTGGCCGAAAAGGATCGTCCAATGGTGACCCAGAATGTCCAAGCAGGAAGTGGGGAAACCCCAACTGAAGTGGCTGTACGACATCAAGGGAACTGCAGGCAGAGGATGGCTGAATACAGCAGCCGATAGACAAACATGGAGAGGATTGTAGGAGGCCTAGTGTGGACTGAGAAAGGCTGAGGAAGAAGAGATAACAACGATTTATCGACAGTTCTCATTGACGGTTGCCTGGAAAATGTAACAAGATCTCGAAGACTGAAAGAATCTAGAATCGTCAACGACGTTAGCCATGTTGAAAGCACCGGTTCCCATAGATCACCGAAGTTAAGCAACATTGGGCGTGGTCAGTGCTTGGATGGGTAACCGCTCAGGTACACCGCGTGTCGTTGGCATCTTGGACCGGTCCGTAGTCCGTAGTGGCAACACTTCGGACTCGTAAATGGAAGGTTGTGGATTCGGATCCTGGCGGAGCACAAAAATATACCATTTATATTTCGAATGTGCTCTTCGCTGGGTTGAACAATTCATAAACCTTTACCAATGACCGGTCACCAAAGGTCCATCCAGCCTTACAGCAACTGGGTCTTGCTTGAGTATTGGCGCTTTGTAGCGACGACCAAGCTCGTACACCTCTGCGGCACTACAACAAGTGTCATAGACCCCTAGAGTCTTTAGAATCTAGGGAGTCTCCCGCACAGGATTTAAAAAAAAAAAAAAAAAAACACTGCTGAGTCGGGTCACGACCATCGGGAAGGCCTTCCACCACAAAAAAAATATATAGCATTGCATGAGCGTTCTGTGATACGCTTCCCCGGATGGAAGTGTATAAACGGAATGGGTATGAGGTGGGTTTTCGCAATCTCGAAGACTTAGCCTTAGAGCTTAGTGCCTCAAGACGCACCTGTTTCCAGGATCACACCATGCCCCTCTGTGGTGATGGAGGGAGACTGACTGAAGGAGGCGAGTGTTAGGAGAAAAACCCAACTGTGTGGAGTTACGCACGAAGCGCCTTTAGATAAATATAGCATTTCATTTCATTTATTTGTCTATTGTGATCATTGATATTTAACGAATTGCCTGTATTATTATTATGATGATTTTTTGGTGAGCGCTGTTATTGTGTGTATCACACCTCAAGAGCCTTCTGCGAGCTTGGTCGTCACTGTAGAAAGCGCCAATTCTCAAGCAAGACCCAGTTGTTGTAAGGTTGGATGGACCTTTCAGTGACCGGTCTTTGTTACAAAGGTTTATGAATTTTTCAACCCAGCGAAGAGCACATTTGGAAATATAAATGGTATTTTTTTGTGCTCCGCCGGGATTCAAATCCACAACCTTCCATTTACAAATCCGAAGTGTTGGCACTGGACTGCAGACCGGTCCAAGAAATGCCAACACGCGGTGTACCTGAGCGGTCACCCATCCAGGTAGCATCCGCGCCCAATGTTGCTTAACTTCGGTGATCTGATGAGAGCCGGTGCTTGCAACATGGTATCGTCGTTGTATGACCTGGCCCCGCGCATCCTGGTGGCGCGCGGACGTGGGCCCACCAGGAATCACACAGGACGACGTGGGCTGGATGCTAAATATATAACATTTATTAGTGTTGTTATATTATTATTATTATTAGTGAGGTGCGCGGCCGCCTGGAGGTGGTGGGCGTTAAAGGTCGGCGAACTTAAAAATATCAATCCGAGAAGGAACAAATAGACACGTAATCAATTTTGGTTGTGTATCAATTGAACGGTACTATTATGTGATTATTTTCCTTTCAATGACATTGTCTTAAGAATCACTTTTTTTTTAAATAGATTTGTGAAGAGGAATGCAATTCACCAACCTATTTTGCCTGGCCAGAAACAGGTATTAATATCATCAATTAATAATTCAAAATTGTTTATTTTAATGAATTATTAATTAATAATTGACCGGTCCGTAGCTCAGTGGTAACATTGCGAACTCTGAATGGGAAGGTTGTGGGTTCGAATCCCGGCGGAGCACAAAAATATACCGTTTATATTTTCAAATTTGCTCTTCGCTGGGTTGAAAAATTCATAAACCTTTACCAATGACCGGTCACCAAAGGTCCATCCAGCCTTACAGCAACAAGGTCTTGCTTGAGTATTTGTAGCGACGACCAAGCTCGTACACCTCTGCGGCACTACAACAAGTGTCAAATACCCCTAGAGTCTCTAGAATCTATGAAGTCTCCCGCACAGGATTTCTTAAAAAAAAATTACCCAATAACATCTGTTGAACCAGGGTCAAAGTAATGGTCGAATGATCCAGGTGGGGATCGAACCAACATTGTTCTATTCCAAACAAGCTAGAAAGATCAGCCCTCTTGATCCCCTCGGCCATAACACTCTACACAATCTGAGCTAAGAAAAGCACGTAAACCACGATAGTGTGAATGTTGTTATACATATTTTTCAAATCAACTTCCAGTTTTTAGAAGACACATCGGTCCAGTACACATACAAACATTGCTTATGTGAAATTACCTCTGTTGGAGATGAGACAAACAAGCACTAAGGGGACGAAATGTATTGCCCACGAAAATAAATGTAATTTCTCAGAAAAATAAAAAAAGGGAAACCCTACAGTAAAACGAGGAAATCGATATTTTTATATTTTTAGTGTTAATTAATCTATTTACACAGTGAAAGTCCCTTTTTAATTATTTAAAAATTCAGATGGATAAAACATTAGGCGAAAATGTTCGAGCACAAAAAAAGAAATAAATAAGTGAATTAAAACTATGTTTTGTCCAGTTGAATTTTTAAATAATTCAATATTTTTAATTTCTTTTCGATGGTTCCTTGACTCGATAATAGTTCGGCATGAGAATGCTCTAACAACTTTGTTCATCTTTGCCAACGCGACCCTGGCTTCAGGAAAAGACGGAAGGAGTTGCAAGGCTTATGTTTATGTGAGGTTTGCTTTATTTTGTAAATCATTTCTTAGGAAATAAATTGAATTTTTATTTTATGCCATTCATTAAAAAATGTCTATGGTCGAGTTCACAATGGCGCGCACCAGAATGCACCATTCACCGACTGTTGGGGGGGAATTCATTCTATAATAAAAGTGTCAGCCCTTGCGAAGGGAAAGTGGTTGGTAGAGGCAGTTAAAACGGGGTATATAATTCGACGTATTACATCCATTGGGTTACATGATACATCATAGTGGAGTCGAAAATATTTTTACGCAAACAGACACGGTTCAACGACAAATTGGTCACAGGCACTTCGGCCATAGACAAATCGGTCACATACAATATATCGCCACCTTAAAAGTTAAAACTGAATAAGTGCTAATTCACTGATTTGAAAAATCGTGGATAAAATATTTTATTGGGTGTAATTTCTCATCTATAATCTATAATCTAAGTTGCAAGGATATATTCATTTAAAGCTCTCAGATGTATGCCCACAAACCTACAAGTGTAGTTCGCGCTTACAAATGCTGAATGTGTACTTACAAATAAAATCCAAACCTCAAATGAACATAAGCCCCGCAACTTTTGCCGACCTTCCCTGAAACAGGGGTGACATTGGCAAAGTGAACCATTTTTTACAGTATGGGTGGTCAGCCTCATACCAACCTATAAGTCAAGGAATAATAATAAACTTTATTTTACACCACAAATAAATTACATTAATATTATAAACAAAAAGAGACATAATTATGTACAATGGGCGGTCTTATCGCGCATGGCGATATCTTACAGACAGCCTTAATTTCTCATAGTAAGTGAACTAACTATAAAAAAGTAGGTAGTCATGACAACTTCCTACAATACAGCATTTTCACATTTCTGTAGTTTTTTCTGTCGTAGAAAATTGGAAAAAAGTTGCATTTATCCGAGAAACCTGTGCCACCGATTCAATTTTACCTTTAAGGTATCGATATGGTCACCAAAGAGCCCCATCACAGAAAACAACAATCTAATCTAATCTAAGTTGCAAAGATATGTTACATTGGAGATTCACATTGTATGCATTCTCACAACCAGACACGTACAAGTTCGCGCTTGCACATGCCTCATGTGAACCTACAACATAAAAACCAAATCTCAAATGGACATACACCCGCAACTCTTGCCGTCCTTCAATAAAACAGGGTTGACATTGGCAAAGTGAACCATTTTTACAGCATGGGTGGTCAGCCGCATACCAACCTATAAGTCAAGGAACATTAATTAAAAGTGTAATTAACAATAATTAAAAGTATAGTATTTACAACGGTTTTTTTGAGAGCAGGTTTTTTGTGATTTTTGAGAGCAAGTCTTGTTCATATACAATATAAGGCCTGTGGACTTATATTGTATTGCTTCACGTATTGGTCAATTTTTCACACAAAAAATCGTTGATCCATAGACCAGCCATGGATCAAATGTCGTGTGAATAGCACTGTAAGAGTTTAAAGGCCTCAAAGTCATAATAGCTGCTATCTAAACTAATTTTGAACCGTGTTTCCTTGACTTATAGGTTGGTATGCTGTTATGTTTCGATTGAAAGGTATCTTCAGTATACTTACTCCGGCTAGCTCTCATCAGCATCACTCTCAGGGCGTGGGGTTCTTTCTTTCGGTTGCTTACTTGTACTTTGGGAAGGGCTTTATAATTAAAAGATAAGCTTAACATGAATAAATAAGGGTTTATTTACTTTAGTATGGGAAAAAAGGGGAAATAAGGGAATGGCTCGACCTACATCTTTTCACTAAAACACTCCCTACTCTGTTGACTGGTGTGCCGAACGGAAGGCCTGGGGCAGTGCCTCAGGCTAGCGGCGGACGCCTCCACACGTTGGAGCCCCTGGGTGGGCGGTAGGAGGGAGCTCCATTGTAGTGCCCCCTCTTGCACCGCTTGGTGCTTGGTCGCCGACGTCTTAATCGGTTGACATCTTAGCGGGAACTGCTGACCGACGGCCCGATCAGATCACGCGGCGCAGTTCGGCCGCTTCCGTGACCGTTCGGCTCCGTTCGGCCCACAAAACACACTGTACACTTGGAGATTGTTTTTTTATGTTATTTTAAAATAACATAACAATGCGGCTGACCACCCATGCTGTAAAAAATGGTTCACTTTGCCAATGTCACCCTTGTTTTCAGGGAAGGTCGGCAAGAGTTGCAGGGTGTATGTCCATGTGAGATTCGGGTTTTTATATTGTAGGACCACATGCGACATGTTTATGCGCGAACTTGTGCATGTCTGTTTGTGAAAGTGAATATAATGTTAAATCTTTAATGTTACATATATTTTGCAACTTAGATTAGATTAGTACACCTGTATTCTGTGATGTCTGACAGCTCTGCGGTTGACAGTTTAGTCTCCCATAGTATGTTACAGTACCTAAGTCAGTTTCGTCTCCACCAATAGTATAAGTGAATGGGGCGTATTACTTCCTGTATTATAACCTGCGGCCTAGCAAAGCAAGGCTGATCAATAGCAAGCTGCTGGGGAGGGGGGGTAGGGGTGGAGGGGTGCGAGCGAGACAGGAGAGAATCACGACAACACTGTGCAACAACAGACGAAAAGTTTGTAAATTACAAGGATTTTTATACACATTTTTCTATTATCCAATACTTATTTTCGTTATTCATAAACAAAGACATACATTTTCAACCTGATTTAAATTCGACTGCTCCAAGGAAGAGGGAAGTCTATAATCTATCTATAATCTAAGTTGCAAGGATTTATTCATTCAAAGCTCTCAGATGTATGCCCACAAACAAACACGTGTAGTTCGCGCTTACAAATGCTGATTGTGTACTTACAAATAAAATCCAAACCTCAAATGAACATAGGCCCTGCAACTCTTGCCGACATTCCCTGAAACAGGGGTGACATTGGCAAAGTGAACCATTTTTTACAGTATGGGTGGTAGCTCCGAAATTTAGGTTTTTGACTTATTTCCATTTCTGAAGGTAACAAATCATCTCGTATCTTCATTCCAAGATGACAGCCGTGTCTGTATCTCTTTTAAATTCGTTAATAAATTAATGTAAAAAATAGTTTATGCATTGCACTCCATGGAATAAATAACATTCAATTGGCTTTCCTGCAAAACTATCTTTTTTGACTTAGTGCTGTCTTCCTTGGAGCAGTCGAATTGTAATTATTTAGTGAAAAAATGTGATTTCTCTCCTCATACCCGTCCTGTATGTATGTGTCAGAAGAGCCCACAGCACATGGACGCTCATACAATGCTATATATGTTCTCAAGTGGCGGAAGGCCTTCCCGTGAAGTAAAAACAACGGCGCGACAAAACAAGAACCTCTATGTCAGAGGTGTGCCCATGACTCTAAAAGTAAATGGTTCGATGTTACTGAAGTTAATAGCATACCTTGGTGGCACTCCTTGTGGGATTGTTGCTAGACCACGAGAAGCGTGAATATGAATGAATTGAAAGAGAAGGATATGAAGAATTGAAGGCAGCTTTGCAGAAGTTTTGACCACCCCTAGCGGAATGCCGACAGAGTTACAGTCACAGTATCATTTTTTTGCATTATACATTATGTTTTTTTGTTCCTTGACTAATAGGTTGGTATGAGGCTGACCTCATCTCTACCATACACTTTGGTAGAAACTGCCATTTACCGTGCTTGGTGCTTAATGCATGTATTTTTTTAATTTTTAAAATTCAATAAAATAATTGAGAATGCTAAAACCAGATCATATAAAAAGGTTAAAAATATATATTTGAAAAGTTATTTTCCTTGCTTACTTCAAGATTGAATATTTTGGTGTTTGTTTTATTCAACCATTTTTAATTAATAAGCATAAAATCGTAAGGATTATTAATTTATATGATAAGTGATAACTGATAACATAATATCGAGAATTCGATGAAAATGGCAGTTAAGCTATATGTGATGTTTATAATCTAAATACAAGTTTAATTATATTATTTTGACTATTGACTTACAATGTCTGTGGACTAGAAACTATTTTAACGAAATGTTACTCTGAACCGAAAGTGATAAAATAATCTAATCTAATCTAAGTTGCAAAATATATGGAACATCAGAGATTCACATTAAATGCATTTTCACAAAACAGACACGTATAAGTTCGCGCTTAAACATGCCGCATGTGGTCCTACAATATAAAAACCCGAATCTCAAATGAACATACACTCTGCAACTCCTGCCGACCTTCCCTGAAAAAGGGGTGACATTAGCAAAGTGAACCATTTTCTACAGCATGGGTGGTCAGCCGCATGCCAATCTATAAGTCAAGGAACATGTACACAAAAAAATATATTTTTAATATCAACAAATTATAACATATTGTATGGACAGAAATGGCGGTTGATCTGTGATGTTGGCGGCTAGGGTTTTTTAAATTAGAATTTGTTTTCAGATCTTTGATAAAATAAGTAGGTAGTGTGTTGACTGATAGGTTGGTACGAGGCTGACTACCCGTGCTGTAAAAATCGGTTCACTTTTGCCAATGCCACCCCGGTTCAGGGAACGGCGGCAGGAGTTGCAAGGTTTATGTCCATGTGCGGTTTTCTTTATTTGTATGCACACATGCAGAATGTGTAGGCGCGAACCTACATGTGCCTGTCTGTGGGCATGCATTTCATATGAGCCTTAAATGCTTACATATCCTTGCAGCTTAGATTATAGATAGATATATTATAGATTATAGTGTAATGAATAAAACCGCAGTTTTTATTAAATAGAACCCGCTTAAAAACAAAACAGTGTTATGGCTGTTGGTCAAGTATTTGGAGTTCTTAGGGCTTATGTTCATTTGAGATGGGTTCTTACAATGTAGGTCCACATGCGGCATGTGTTAGCGCGAAATTATACATGTCTGCTTGTGGGAATGCATTTGATATAAATCTTAAATGGTATATATCCTTGCAGCTTAGATTAGATTAGATTAGAAGTGGCTGATCTTTCTAGCGTATTTGGAATAGAATAACGTTGGTTCGATCCCCGCTTGGGCCAGGTTCTATGAACCTATGAACCAGGTGGTTCAACAGATATGATTGGGTAATTATTAATTAATAATTCATTAAAATATACAATAATAAATTATTCATTGATGATATTAATACCTGTTTCTGGCCAGGCAGAATAGGTTGGTGAATTGTATTCCTCTTCACAAATCTATTTCAAAAATTAAATTTAAAAAATAACAGTATCATTCCTTGACTTATAGGTTGGTATGAGGCTGACCAGTGACCACCCATACTGTAAAAAATGGTTCACTTTGCCAATGTCACCTCTGTTTCAGGAAAGGTCGGCAATAGTTGTATGGTTTATGTTCATTCGAGGTTTGGATTTTATTTGTAAGTACCTACACATTCAGCGTTTGTAAGCGCGAACTGCACGTGTTCGTTTTGTGGACATGCATTTGATATGAGCTTTAAATGTTAATTATATTTATACTTTTTTATAGTGTTGATCTGTTAAAAACACAAACAGAATAAAGTGAATTAAAACCATGTTTTACCATTTCAATTTTTTAAATATTTAATATACTTATACATACCTTTTTTAACTTAGATTTTAATTATTATCTAGTTTCTCCTCCGTCGATATAATAACTCAGCGATTTAAACACACAACAGGTCTTATCTTCTTATTATAAATAGCGAATATCATCAATGACAATTATTAGTATTAGAGAGCTCATGGAAATATATTGTGTGAGCTAATCAATGGTAGATAAGCGATTTAAATATTATTTAATTAAACATCAGCGTATAATAATAAATAATCAAATAATCATCTTTACTTTCAAAGTCATTCGTTATGACTTATGAGTCATCATGATCCAATCAACGTCATTAACAAATAATAAGCGATACAAGCAGCATCAGTTATTTGGACACGATGTCCGTGGCAATGGGGATAGCCTGGAACGACTGGTTGTAATCGGTGGCTTGGAGGGGAAGAGAGCAAGAGGAAGATCCTCCACACAATGGGCCGATCAAATGAAGACAGTAGCAGGCACCTTGGTGATTGAAGCGCTGCGGGCAGCGCCGTCAAGAGAGAACTGGAGAAGAGTGGTTGCTTAAACCCTCAGCAATGAGGAACAAGATTAAGAAGAAAAAGAAGACAGTAAAATTTCCAGTATCGCAGAGATAGTTTGGGTTAAGTCAATCAGTTCAAAGACAGTTCATGGAAAGTTCCAGAACGCACTGAATACAAGCAAATTTCTGGCATCGTTTGCACCAGCGCCCTTGGAGTGACTACATCACGAAACGGCGCTATAAATAAATCATCAACTCATCATCATCATCAGAGGTCTTGGTTCACATCCTCAGTCCCCAAGAAGCACGTCAGAAAGAATTTCCCGTATGAATCTTTACTTCAAACCCAAAATCATAGTGCCGGCAAAGTTTACTCAACAATCACAATAAATAAGCATATGCCCTTTCGGGAGCAGGGCATAATTTAATTATCAAAATATGATCTTCTCTCGGTTGAAAAAATAATTTGCCTTTGCCAAAGACCGATCACTAAAGGTCCATCCAGCGTTACAGCAACCGGGTGTTGCTTGAATACTTGGTGCTTTCTATAGCGACGACCAAGCTCGCTGGTGATTCACTCAAAAACAGCAATCACCAAATAAATCATCCTAATAGTTTTATTATTATTACATATCGATTACAGTCTGTAATGAACGCCAGCGCCCGCCTGATTTATGGTCAGAGCAAGTACTGCCACATTACTCCACTCCTGCAGAAGCTTCACTGGTTGAGGATCCCAGAAAGGATTAAATTTAAGCTGGGCCTCACGGTACACAAAGCGCTGCATGGAGTGGCGCCAGAGTACTTGCAGGAGCTTATACTACCGAGGAGTCTGAGCGAGAGGGGGCTCACTCTGCGATCTGCCGACAGTGCTCTTACATCTGTCAGCACTCAACACAGAAAAAGATGTACAGTGTTCGGAGACCGCGCTTTCGCCGTTGCGGGACCGTCCACTTGGAACCAGCTGCCTCCTGAAGTGCGTGCCAAGGAAGGGATCGAGAGCTTCAAGAAGGGAATGAAGACTCATTTCTTCACCGCCGCGTCAAGCCTGAAAGCGCCCTTGCAGTGACAGCAGTCACGAAACGGCGCTATACAAATCATCATCATCATCATCATCATCATATCAAAGGTTTACCTTCTGGTATGGTATTAGGTACATCCCTCGACTAATAGGTTGGTATGAGGCTGATCCTGCATGCTGTACAACATGGTTCACTTAAGCTAATGCCTCCCCAGTTTCAGGGAAAGACGGCAGGAGTTGCAAATTTTATGTTCATGTGAGGTTTGATTTTTTTGTATGCACACATGCAGCATTTGTAAGCGCAAACCTTCATGTGTCTGCTTTTTAGCATGCATCAAATATGAGCATTAAATGTCAATATATCTTTGCGACTTAGATTATAGATTATGGAATGGTTATTCCACAGATACGTAAGTGTTTAATCGGCCCTTGATTAGATATCTTATGTAGAATTTTAAAGGTATGTTCTAAAAAGAGCAAAGATACGATGATTTCACTAATCAACACTCCATTCATCGATTATTATCATCGAATGTATTTATTTAGCATACATCCACTAATCATTGTTAATTGGCCTTAATTAAAATGTCCTGCAAACCAAACAATACCAATATTAAGTAGGTACCTATACTGTTATGATTTTAGGGTTCTAATAGTCTCAAAATTAAACACTGGTCTTCTTTTAGGATATTTATTTAACAGTTAGATTTATTTTTACACTTTGACATTTAACTTGCAATTAACATTTATTTATTTCACAGATAGTTTGTGTTCACTTATGCTGTTAGTCTTCACAGGTATAAGGTCGCAAGAGAACTTCCCTCCTGCAAGCTGTTCGCGCCTTATATACCCCAGCGATAGAAGCTTCTAAAGGTGAATTTTGCCAGAAGCTTCTCGAAGCACATTATTATGACAATCTAATTAATGCATGCCCACAAACAAACACGCGTAGTTCGCGCTTACAAATGCTGAATGTGTACTTACAAATAAAATCCAAACCTCAAATGAACATAAGCCTACAACTTTTGCCGACCTCCCCTGACACAGGGGTGACATTGGCTAATAAGTAAGCTAATAAGGGACCGTGGTGTTAAGTTAACTCTGTGAACGAACCAAATGTGAACGGAATCATAAAATAAATTACCCGAAGTTTTTATTCAATTGAACCCGTAAAACATCACAGTATATTAATTATTTGCTATATATACCAATGAGGGAGACCTCCCACGAGATGGTCGGATGATATAAGAAGGCTTGCTGGAGACTGGATTCATAAAGCGCATAGACAGATATGGATGGAGAGATATGGAGGAGGCCTATGTCCAGCAGTGGATGGAGATGGCTGTATAAGAAGAAGAAGAGATATACCAATGCCCAAGCCATCTTACTCCGTGAAATTGAATAGAAAAAATTTAATAGGCATCGAATTCTAGAATGTCAAGTCTTGCGCTAGCACTTGTCTGGCACTCGATAAAAACACTTACGGTGCTATTCCACACAAAGCAAATCCATGGCTCATCCACCGCCTAAAGTGAATTTTCCATACGGCAAAATCTACGATCTGCAATGGATCAAATGTTTAGTGAATAACGCCATTATTACCCGATGAAATCACGCCCGAGCGCTGCGTGACCTGCGAACTTTGATATTGGAGAATCAAAATATCAAAACGATATCGGCGCTATTCACAGACAATACTTATGTTACTCCAATTGTTCCACGACAAAACGTCCACATACACACGACAGTTCCTCGACATTTCGGTCACAGACCTGCACCCTTAGTACGAGTTGCAAAACTTGAGAAAAGTAAAATTTTCGAAAAATATTAAAGAGTGATTTCTCCCAAAATCTACCGTTTTTGTTTCTTACACTTTGTGGTCTTAGCAAAAGAGTTACAGTGATGAAGAAAATCAAGTTCAAACAAACAAAAACGGCAGATTTAGGGGGAAATCACTCTTTAATAATTGCCGTAAACTTTACATTACTCAAGTTTTGCAACTCGTACTAAGGGTACTGGGATGGAAGTCTCATCACCAAGGTTATTCTTACCTAACGAATATAGTCAACGACGATACTATGTTGAAAGCACCGGTTCTCATCAGATCACCGAAATTAAACAACATTGGGCGCGGATGCTACCTGGATGGGTGAACGCTCAGGTACACCGCGTGTTGTTGGCATTTCTTGGACCGGTCCGTGGTCCAGTGGCAACACTTCGGACTCGTAAATGGAAGGTTGCGGATTCGAATCCCGGCGGAGCACAAAAAATATACCATTTATATTTCCAAATGTGCTCTTCGCTGGGTTGAAAAATTGATAAACCTTTACCAAAGACCGGTCACTGAAAGGTCCATCCAACCTTACAACAACTGGGTATTGCTTGAGAATTGGCGCTTTCTAGAGCGACGATGAAGCTCGCAGAGGGCTCTTGAGGTGTGTTACACACAAAAACAGCGCTCACCAAATAAATCATCCTAATATTATTATTATTACCGAATATCGGTATTATTTGTATGATTCACATGAAATTTATTACTTTTGTTCCTCATAGGTTTGTTACGAGGCTGACCAACCATACTGTAACAATTGGTTCACTTTTATTATGTCACCCCTGTTCCAGAAAAGGGTGGCATAAGTGGCAAGATTTGCTCATGTCAGATTTGGGGTTTATTTTTTGAGTACACATTCGGCATGTAAAAGCGGGAACTTGCACATGTCAGCTTATGGGCATTCATTCAATATGAATCTTAAATGGTATATTTTTGTAACTTCACAAGTATGATTAAATTATATATTTCCAAATGTAAGACAGGACACCCCACGTGTGAAAATAAATAAGTAAGATCAGAAATTCAAGTCATATGGCTAGGAATAAAAATACTAGAAAGTCTATAATCTAAAATCTAAACTGCAAAAATACTTTACATTTAAGATGAATATTTAATGCATTCCCATAAGCAGACACGTATAAGTTCGCGCTAACACATGCCGCAGGTGGACCTACAATATAAAAACCCAAATCTTAAACGAACATAAAGCCTGCAACCATTTTTTACAGTATGGGTGGTCAGCCTCATATCAACCTATAAGTCAAGGACTTACACCAAATAGTGTAATTCATTTTAAAGCTGATTTTAATTTGTAAATATGGAGAGAATTATCTAGCAAGTACTTGTAATTGTAAATATCACTCAATTTGTTTTCATCACCATCCACATCCTAAGTATGTTCTTCCGGAAATACATCAAAGGTGGTCAGTCTCATACCAACCTATACGTCAAGGAACAAGGAACTAATAATGTAAGGGTGTAGTAAATTTGTGATTGGTAGGTAAATATAATTTATTCTAAAATAGGTATGAGATAACAGCCTCTAAAATAAAAACAAATAAAGCTTATTATTCAACTGTCAAAATGCACTTCATTCACCCCGTTATTTTTTTATTGAGTTAATTGATGACAAGTCGAAATAAATTTACGAATATACAGCTGGCGAGTGAATGAATTAGGAGGGAACGGATTTAAGTGTGTGCGTTTTGAATCCATGGTGGTGTTTTCCTGTTTGTGCATGGGGGACTGCAAGTGAATGACGAGGGGGGGGGGGGGGAGATGCCCGAGCAATAACTTGTTGCACTGCAACTCGGAAACCATATGAATGAGACCAACCAGCAGACATCCATCAATGAAACCCCATAAACGAAACAATCCACCATTTGCGTAAAAAAATATGACATCGAGAAACGTCAAAATGCCCAAATAAAGTGTGTTGTTTACCTTCGAGACAAACGACCCGTACGCCATCTTGTTTGAGCCTTTTCAGCAGGATGCTATGAACTGTGTCCCCGTCGACCAAACTGGAAGACCTGTCGCTGTACAGCACGAATATCCCGCCATTGTGACAGGCGGTGATCTTGGCTTTCAATTCCTTGCATTGAACAGTGGAAACCAAGTCTATCTTCCCAGCGGCGAGCCTGCGAAGCATTATACTCGGGATGGAAAAGTTCACGGCAGATCTGACGTGCGAGATGCCATATTCATTAGAGCCACGGCAGTCTATGACAATTGAATCGCTCTCGTTGGAACGCAGTTTCGCCAGGAGCCATTCTTTTGACACAAAGTCGCACTCACAATCAGCATCTGAAGGCATTTTTACTTTTAATTTACAATACCGCGGAGCTTAAGAATACTTCGAACGAGTAGTTACACCATAGTAAATGTTAGCACGATTTAACGACTTAATTAACTAGCGATCGTTGAACTGACACGATGGGAATGTCTTTACATCCGCAAAATATAAAAACCCGCGAGCGGACTTGGCAGTCGACGCGCCTTACTCCGTAGAACACAGATTTCGTTATGAAAATTTGCTTTCGCAGCTCCTAGATGGCGACACAAACTACTGATTTTCTGCTCTCTGCTCTTATTGGTTGGCCTTGTACCCACGTGACTTGAGCCGACCAATCGCATGGCTACGACGTCATTTCATTGATGAAAAGTCTAGCCCCCAAAATATACATTCACGTATTATTATTATTATCACTAGTTTTGTCTTTGTCTTGCCAAAGTAAATACTAATTTTGTGATTCACGAGCCTATAGCTACGTTGAAAAAATATAGGCATTCAATAATTTACAAGAATTATTTTCCATTCGCAGAGTTATATTTAGATGCCATACATCTTACAAAATGTAAGAAATAAATTGATAAAACCGCTTGCTCCTTGAAAGTATAGCCATAAGTATTCTGTATTATAATATAGGTACGTAGCGTTGTGGACAGAAGTGGACAGAAAGTAAAGACTTTTCTATAATCTATAATCTAAGTTGCAAGGATAATATATTCATTCAAAGCTCTCAGATGTATGCCCACAAACAAACACGTGTAGTTCGCGCTTACAAATGCTGATTGTGGACTTACAAATAAAATCCAAACCTCAAATGAACATAAGCCCTGCAACTCTTGCCGACATTCCCTGAAACAGGGGTGACATTGGCAAAGTGAACCATTTTTTACAGTATGGGTGGTCAGCCTCATACCAACCTATAATTCAAGGAATACAAGCAATAAATAACATTTAAGTATAAAAAAAAAAAACAACAAAAACCTTAAAAAGAAATCTATACAAAAAAAGTAAAAAAATTATTATGCAAAAAATGTAGCAAACTAATAAACCAACATTACAAATCAGCATTGCAGATAAGCCGCCACTTCTTCCTGTCCTTGCATACTTCTTTCATTTCATCCAGAGTCATAACCTTTTTCATACAAGCTCTCCTTTTATTATGACTCTGGATATCCCATTCACTCGCTATTTCGAAACTTTGGTCCATTCATACCTTTCTCGGTCTTCCTCTTCCACGACATCCATCAATTCTTGCAGCATATACTTTCTTCGTCAGTCTTTTCTCATTCATTCTCTCCAAATGTCCAAACCATCTAAGTATACTTCTTTTAATCTTTACTTTCACACTTTCTCTTACACCACATTCCTCTCTAACAAAATCATTCCTCACCCTATCACTCCGTCTTTTTCCAATCATACTTCTTAAGTAGTCCATTTCCACTGTATGGACTTTACTAATCTCACATTCACTCACCGTCCAGGCTTCACTTCCATACATCAGAGTGGGCACTAGTATACCACCGTGCACCGCCAGTCGAACATTTTTTGAAAGATTCTGGTTCCTGGCGATGCAAGCGGTAGCACCCAGTACGCACCTGCCTTTCATTATTCTTCTTTCAAATTCACCGGTCATTCTTCCATTTTTTTCAAACTTACTTCCCAGGTATACAAACTCATTTACGACATCAACATTCATTCCATTAATTTTAAATTCATAATTCATACTTTCATCATCTCTTTCAAAAATCAATACTTTCGTCTTACTTGCATTCAACTTCAAATAGTTACCTAACAAAGCTTCATTCAATCTAGAGAGCATTGTTTGCAATTCTACTGCTGAATCAGAAACAAGAACTGCATCATCTGCATACAGTAAAACACTCACTTTGCTCTTTCTTATCGTCAATCCACAATCATTGTGGATTGACAACTTTTTTTCTTTAACTTTTTTTCACAACTTTTGATCCGAAAAAAAGTGTTGTACTTTATTTTTCGTACAGAAATTTGAACCGAGTACAACATAAAGACAATAAAGATACAATCAAATATTAGATATAGGCCATCTTTTGAGTTCACAGATTTTCAAATAACTTTTTTTTTTTTTATGGGGCACAACAGGTTACCCTAATTACAGTGCACCCTCTCAGCCATCAACAAGCTGGGAGGAACTCTTTTACCATTAATTTAAAGGTGTCTAAATTGTATTGAAATATATCAACCTTTGATTCATTAATGAGTTTTACACTCCGAGTTAAAGGATGAAGCGCCAAAACGTCAGTGCGACTCATCGGTACATGAAATAAATCATGATCTCGTCCCCGATTATAGTCATTTGGCACGTACAACCTGAAACCCTCCAATAGGGTGGGACTGTCTATTAACCCGTTGATGACCTTATGAGAGAGCACCATAAGGGTCCCGTTGCGACTAGTTTCTAAACTCCTGAAGCCAGTTTCCCGAAGCAGTTCCTCATGGTGCATAAACTGAGGGTAATTTCTCTGCGTCCTCATGAGGAGGTACCTCAGGAACTTCTTCTGGAGCTGCTCTAACATATTAATGTACTTCCGCTGGTAAGGTGTCCACACCTCAATAGCGTACTCTAATTTAGACCGTATGACGCAGCCGACGACATCCGCCATCGCCCTAGGCTCCGTAAACTGTTTGCACAGTCTGATAACAAAGCCCAAAAGCCGATAGCGTTCGGTCGTCAACAGCGTCACATGGTCTGAGAAATTCAGTCCAGCATCAAAAACCACCCCCAGATCCCTAAATGAGGAAACACGAGTCAGTATCGGCCCACCCATACTGTACTCGTGGATTATGGGACAAGAGGATTTTATGAACGACATAACACAAAATTTGTTGATGTTGAAACTTAGCCCATTCTTGTTTGACCACTCCAACAAGTGGTTCAAATCCGTCTGAAGATTTATACAGCCCTGAGAGTTTGTAACTTAAGTTTAAATTTTCATATCATCAGCATAAAGCAAATAAGAACAAATTTTGAGTTCATCTATAATGTCGTTTATGAACACAATGAAGGTTAGGGGACCTAAATTTGAGCCTTGGGGAACTCCTGAAGTTGGAAAAAACCCTGCCGATCGGTGGCCATTTATTTCCACAAAATGGCATCTGTTTTTATGGAATGACGAAAAAAAGATTAAAACAGATTTGGTGAAACCAAAGTGTTGCATCGTTTTTAAAAGAATACCATGATTTACTCGATAAAAAGCTTTGGGGAAGTCAGTATATATAACATCTGTTTGCTTGCGAGAGTCCAAGCGAGAGGCAATGTTCCTACCACAGATCACGGATGTTATGTTCCTACTAAGATCGAGTAGGTTTGACACTGTTGATCTCTTAGGCAGAAAACCATGTTGGTGTATACTGATACGGGGCTTGATTTGCCACATTAGGTGTTTGTGTATCAAGCACTCAAACACTTTTGCAAAAGCAGATAAAATGGAAATGAATCTATAGTTTTTGACGTCAGTTTTGTCACTAGACCATACACTAGACTTATGTACTGGAATAACTCTAGCTAATTTCCAATTGGTTAATCTACAATTGGACCCTATAATTATCCACAGTTAAATTTTTGCCAAGCGAGAGTTTCCAATAACTTAGCAGTTTACTTGAAAGTACCTGTAAAAGTGAAAAGGTTCCATTTTTTTGTTTCAATTTTAATTTATTTGATATAAATTTTGCAAACCTACCCAAGATTTTTATTACTTTCAAACAACATCTATACAATATGAGGTATTGGAGAATTCTATACTAAAAACATCAATGTGAAATTTTTATGTTTAGGGAAAGTGCCAGCTAATATTTTAAATAAGTACTTCCGTATATTATAACGATTTTTTGAGTAAGTACATATTTTTGAAAAATATTTTTTACAATCTTCACTACGTGCTTTGTTACTCTATAAATATTTTTAATAATGTTGAATAAAAAATTAATATGACAACCAGTTTTTGAGTTTTTGTATTTTAATGTATCTTAAAGATAAATATTAAAATAATTTTTCACTCAGTGAATGTATTCTATCTAAATCTAAATCTAAGCTGCAAGGATATGTATCATTTGAGATTCATATTAAATGCATTTCCACAAGCAGACACGCATAATTTCGCGCTCACACATGCCGCATGTGGACCTTCAAAATAAAAACCCAATTCTCAAATGGACATAAGCCCTGCAACTCTTGCCGACCTTCCCTGAAACAGGGGTGACATTGGCAAAGTGAAACATTTTTTACTATAATCTATAATCTATGTAAGTTGCAAGGATATATTCATTTAAAGCTCTCAGATGTATGTCTACAAACCAACACGTGTAGTTCGCGCTTACAAAATATGCTAAATGTGTAGGTACTTACAAATAAAATCCAAACCTCAAATGAACATAAGCCCCACAACTTTTGCCGACCTTCCCTGACACAGGGGTGACATTGGCAAAGTGAACCATTTTTTACAGTATGGGTGGTCAGCCTCATACCAACCTATAAGTCAAGGAATACGAAAATAACAAAACCTTACAAAGAAATCTATCCAAAAAAGTAAAAAAATTAACTTTAAATATTAACTTTAGAAAATTAAAATTTATGTTTACCATATCTGTGAAATGATGAAAATAACAGTAGGTATACCTACCGTGTTTATTTAGCTTATTGGGATAAATATCTCTTATGTTAACACATTTTTGACAGCTGCTGTCTAAAAAAGTTGAGGTTATGTTCTTTCGGCTATTTTTTAAAGCAAGATTACTCAATTTCAAAATAATAACAAAGCGTTGACAACCTATGCAAATGATCTTTTAAAAACAATAAACTTATCGTCAACTTATTAATGTCAAAAACCTGATTAGATAATAGATTTAAAGTATTATAAAAATGTTTCGTACCCTGACGAGACTAGGTCCCATTGGTTTGGGAACAATATTTCCAGTGAAACTCGATGATCGCGATCAAATAACCACGTCCACCTTTTCCAAATCTCAGTATGAAGAAAGTCTGAAGAAAGAAAGTGGTATGGAAAGATTAAAAATGATGTTTTCAGTAGAGTGAGTATGAGAACTGCATAGTTTTTTTTCTATAGGTAGGTACAAGACTGTTTCAGGGGACTTAACATGGTTAAGGGAAACGTTTTCCTTTGCTCAATTGTGGCAATTTTATGTGTGTTAAGGATTCTACATTGATTGAATGTTGAATACATGATAAGACTCCAAGTTCCTTGACTATTCATAATAGGTGTTTTTGTGTGTATCACATCTTAAGAGCCCTCTGCGAACAGGCTATTGGTAAGTAAAGGTTTATGAATTTTTCAACTCAGCGAAGAGCAAAAATTGAAAATATAAATGGTACCTATACTTTTTGTGCTCCGCCGGGATTCAAACCTACAACCTTCCATTTACGAGTTCTAAGTGTTACCACTGGACTACGGACCGGTCAAATAATAAATTGGTCACTTTGGCAATGTCACCCCTGTTTCAGAGAAGGTTGGCAATAGGTCGGTTCAGAGACTGGACATTCTTTTCATAACCAAATTACTAAACTTCTTCATCCAAGTTCCTGCGGACCAACTCTCTCCATGCTATAAATAATCAAAGTTAGCAAATATAAAAATTCCACCTACACACTTATCAATAACATCCTGGTACCCAATTCATCCCCTCTGTTGACCATATTCCCGAGGAAGCAATTCTTAAGGAATAACCCAGATGATACAAACTCTACACATGGCCGTCCTGCACCCCCTTCTTACCTCATACCCTCACACGATGATACTCTCAACGATTGATTCTGTATTTTAGTATTCCGACCATTGTTATAGTAATTATTAGGTTACATTACGTAAGTATTAGGTTACATTATGTATAGTAATTATTAGGTTACATTATGTACTTAAATTACATTTAAGTAATTATTTAAATTACATTATGTATAGTAATTATTAGGTTACATTATGTATATTACATTTTAGTAATTATTTAAGTAAGTAGGTTACATTATGTCTAGGTACTTTTTATTTTGTATGCTTCCAGTGAGTTTGGAGCTTTATCTGATGAACTGGGCTCCGTGATACAGTCAGTCATAGCAGGGGGGTTCCTGGGCGCCTGCTATGGCGGCACAATCAACTCCCGGATGTCTTACATCAACTTCATGGAAAAAAATCAAGCAACACCTTTCGAGAATCATTTCGATGCCAAAGTTAGTGATTTAAATTTTCATCTTATGCTATATAATTATTTCACCTTATTCACTGCTTGGTTTCTGCCTCCTCGGGAGCTGAGAAATCCCCACTTCAACTGAATAACGTCACATTTGACCCTCTCGAGGACAATGTGGTTAGACATTGCACTATATATATGCAGCTTAGTTGTGATTTGCAAATGCCCTTAGCTGTACATTGCAAAATCCCAGCCTCATACCAGTTCCATTTATACATTCCATCTGGGGAAACGTATCATAGAACGCTCAGGCAATGCTATATTTTTTTGTGGTGGAAGGCCTTCCCTATAATCGTGGCCGACCCAGCAGTGATTCTAGATTCACCTGTTTGTCCACTAGAGAAAACAGCAAAAACCTGTAGTTACTGACTCGGTGCAATGTCATAGAGATGTGCTTCTTACTACTTTGTGCCAATCGCAAAATATATGCAAATTAATAATTCATTATTTAATATTTTTAATGAATTATTAATTAATAAACACCCAATGACATCTTTTGAACCAGGGTTGAAGTTATTGTCGATAGGGCATGACGCAGGCAGGGCTCAAACCGGCGTTAGTGTCAATAATGCAAATTCGATTGCCGACACCCTATTCTCTTGACCATCCCAGCGACATTAGAGATAATGATCTATAATAATCATTAATCCATCTATAATCTAAGTTGCAAGGATTTATTCATTTAAAGTTCTCAAATGCATGCCCACAAACAAACACATCTAGTTCGCGCTTACACATGCTGAATGTGTACTTATAAATAAAATCCAAACCTCAAATGAACATAAGCCCTACAACTTTTGCTGACCTTCCCTGACACAGGGGTAACTGGAGCCAAATCAAGGATTGAAGAACCTATAAGAAGAGTTAACACAATGCTTGGAGAGCGTGCATTTGCAGTTGCTGGTCCTCTGGCCTGGAACCGCTTGCCACATAATGTGAGAGAGCTAGAGGACCATGGAAAGTTCCGGAATGCACTGAAGACAAGCAAATTTCTGGCAGCGTTTGCACAAGCACCCTTGGAGTGATTACATTACGAAACGGCGCTATAAAGAAATCATCAACTCATCATCATCATCAACATTGGCAAAGTGAACCATTTTTTTACAGTATGGGTGGTCTGCCTCATACCAACCTATAAGTCAAGGAATATATGATAATTTGTAATATTTTCTTTATTCATCTCCTAGCGAAATCTACTCCGGCATTCTAATTTGCTCTAAAATATATTTTCAGAAAAAACTCCAAGATCAAGTGACTGTTGGCTTTGGCAGGGGAGCTTTCAGATGGGCCTGGCGACTTAGCTTATTTTCAGGAAGCTATGTGTAAGATAACTTTACTTAAAATTTAATACTCACAGCCATCTGCAATAGTTAAATGCTATTCGCATGAAGTCCATACTTCATGTTTTATTTTGGGGTAAGACTGAATAAGTGACATATTAAGGTAACATGGGTTTCTCAAGTAAATGCACCTTTTCCCTATTTTCTATGAGAGAAATCACCAATAAAGATTTAAAATCCTATAGTTAAGGAGTATGTCATGAAAAATAGTTCATAATGAGTTCACTTACTACTGAGAAGTTACCCCATTAAAATGATTTATCCAGGATTTCTCAAATCAGTGAATCAGCACTTATTCAGTTTTTACCTTTAAGGTGGTGACTTGTATTTGTTCGAGATTGTGTGCGTGTTTGCTCAAATATTCTAAGTAGAATGTTTTGGTGAAATCTCGCATGTACCAATTCTCCATGTTTCGAGAATAACCCTTATTCTCACCTATAAATAGACACCGAGATGCTCTGTAGCAGGTCTAGTATCTAAGCCGTTGAGCTTGTGATGAATCAAGCTTTTCATCAAAAATAAAATAAAATAATTGAAGTTCCTATACATGTGGGCGGATCAAACATGTGTAGGAAGATTTTTCTTGTCCATACGTATTTTTTTTCTATGGGACTATTTAAGTTCTGGAAGGGGGATGCAAGTCAGCCCTGGACGACCGGGGGAAAGGGATTCGGGTCGAGACAGTCAATCGGGAAGCACGGGCTTATATGTATCTTAAATCTGAGCTAAACAAATGCGAAACAAAATATTTAAATTAAAATCGGGTTTTAATTCGGAAGAAAATTTAAATAAAGAAGTCGGGCTTTTAGAGATTCGTTCGTTCGGAATTTAAGGGAGAATAAGTATTTACGTGGTTTTAATAATAATAAAATATTTGTCGACATAATATTCTGGGAGTGTATTTTTCATGTGTGGTGTCTAAAACTAAAGTATGCTAAATATGTAATTTCCGTAAATCGCAGTGGTTCTCAAACTTTCGAACATAAAAATAACTTCCGATTGAAATTTTGAATAAAATAAAATTAAACCAGTGGTTGCTGAACGTGAAGGCGCATTTAATTATTTAATAATCAAATTCATTAATCCGCGTAAACACAGAGTTTGCTGAGCTGCTTCGCAGAAGGATGAGAGATTTCAAATTATTTTCTAACACACTAAACTAATCTAATTAACTTGCGTTCTAAAATGTATTCAATCTTCACATTTTGAAAATGATTTGTTGCCTATGTTTCAGTCCGAGAGACTGCTTCGCCGAGTACTCCGATCTTAAAAATTACATTTCGTACTGTAAATAAAATGTTTGTCTTTCAGGTCAAAAGGGGTGAATTCAACATAGCTTTCAATCAAGGGGCGCAAATGTCCTGAAATGCTTATAAATTGTTGTCTTTTTCCACAGCCTTGCAGTTACTAACACACCTTCTCTCTCACAAAACACCTGTGTCAGAAAGAATTGAACGCTGTTTGCTTAATATCTGAAATACCGGAACCTAACGGTTCTTTTTGCTGCTATGAAGGAGTTCGCATTGTGTTGGAAGTGAAAGCTTTCGGCTTCCAAAACTTTCCATCAAAACTATAAATCCAATGTTGACTGACAAGGAGCCATGCTCCGGAGCACGTCCTATGTTTCCTTTGGTTCATAGCTTGACCTCTCCTTCGGCCATGGTTATCTGCGTCCTCAACATCATCACTGAACGAGGGACGAGGTTACTACCAGACTTATAGCATGACTTGGATATAGCTTCCATTGTTCCTCTGTTATGGGCTGGAGTCAACTGACGTCATTCCAACATCACAACACCTAGTTCCTGCTGGATTCAGACACCAAAAATACAGTGCGAGCCTCGACATGGCGATCGAGTTTTAAAAAGTCTCCATTCATTGTTTTTTGGCGTTCGGTTATTTCATGACGCGGAGTAAGGTTAGGGCCAGTCCCTTCTAAAATATCCTTCTCGTGGTCTGAAAGGACCAGGCCGTGGGGCCAACCTGTTAAATTCTTGGAGGAAAGAGGAAGATGAGCTTTCTTCGATTTTGGGTCTCTCTTGCTTACGAGCAAATGAGGAATCCCATTTACAAGGAAGCTGGGGTGAAGGGGGTCATCTTCTACTGGGCCGGTTTGTCGTACCAGTTATTAAAATCAATCCCTTCCTAAAACACACTAATGAAATTTCTCCCACAGCAAAGAGAATCTTCAAAAGGTAAGTGATCTTGGAGCGAGAAATGTTTACAACCGCTGGTTGGAGCTACGGCGCAGGGAGAGAGAAAGAAGAAGAAAAGATCAAACCATATTTTCTTTAATTTCGCTAAAACAATACTAACCAAATAACTATTATTCAATTATTGATGTTTGATTATCTCCTGTTCAATTGAGTCGTTATTATTGTACTTGTCTTTGAAATAAATTCATCTGCATTAACTGGCGTCAAAATTAAATAAACGAATCTCGCGGTAATTTTGTCAGAAATAAAATCAAATGCGCTGCTACGCGAACGCAAAGTCGTGTATAATTCGGCATCGTAACCTTTGGGTAAGTTATTTAAATTCATTAAATATTATTAAGCTAGGCACATCTGTATTTCATCCTCACCATCATGAAAGAATTTGGGTCCACTACGAAGGTAGGTTTTGAGACAGTAAAACAAAAAATGACACAACGTTCTGTTTCTACCTATCGCACATCGAGGGGTCATAACCGTAAAATAGACGATCACACAAATGCATCAAGATTATTGGCCATGATCTTACAATTTTCACCTAAGGGTGAATTGACTGGTTTCACTCCAGTTGAACCGTGAAGAAGGATTGTTCCCTTTTCAAAGGGAGTTTTTCCAGCAGGTCAGGTTTCATTTAAGCTGAGCCGTGACCATGGGTCCCTTCATTTCCTCCGGATTTAATTGACGAGGCAGAATCATTTCAAGCTATACAGTTCAAAAGCAACTCTGTGTATGAACAAAGTGTGACACGGATCTGAAATAATTTGTGCAAAACAAGTAACCATAATTTTTAGCAAATTGAACCCCGTAAATTATAACAGCATAAAAATACCTTAAAAATCTAATATCCATCACCGTAACTAGCGGATATCCAAAATAATTTCATATCCATATTTCATTGCCATATCATCAGCCATAAAGTTGCCATAACGTTCAGTAAGCAAATATACATCAATATTAACCAGAAGGCCATTGAAATTGTTATTGACTTTTTTATGAAGTTTTCAAGATCTGCTTTAGTTTATAAGCAAGAACAGATTGGTTTTATTCATTGCAGAGGCATCACCACAGCCATATCAGTGTATAGAGGGAAGTCATCCCTCTGGGAGTACATGATAGCCGGCACAACTACGGGAATGCTGTACAAACTGAATCATGGGATGCGAGGGGCTATAGTGGGCGCGGGATTGGGTAAGAAAACTTCTGTACAATTGACTTAATGTGGGAATCTACTAAGAAAGGAAACATACTCCATAGCATTTTTGCTTCTTTTTGTGTCTTGTCAGGTCCCCTCGACGTTGACTATCACTTGAGCATGCGTCTCTTGGCCTTGAGCAGCTCTGAATACTTCCATATCATTGCTTTTGTGATTTGATCGAGAGTATTTAAGGCTGGTCTATAGCTCAGTTGGTAGAGTGCTTGCATTCCGTGCCGAGAGCTCGAGTTCGAATCCTAATGAGGGTGTCAGAAATGATTTTTCGTTTCAATGTTTATTTCAAAACCCATATTAAATACTGGCAAGGTTTACTCAGCCTTCACAAGAAATGAGAACCAGCCCTTTTGGGAGCTGGGAAACCCCCACTTCAATTGAAGTGGTTAGCGTAAGGCCGCCCCCCTTACCTGTAAAAATAAATAGGTTGTACTTGCCACATGCGAAACCCTTTGGGCATAATGTGACAAGAAGTTACACTAATGTGTATCTTAGCTGCGTTGTATATTGTAGTGCTTTATTTTTTTCATTATTATAAACTAAATATATATGCAATTAAATTTTGAATTATACAACCTGTTTTGAGACGTTTATGTGGTTCCGTAAATGAAAGTGAGTAGACTGCATTGGCTGGGTCACATCCAGCGAATGGACCATCGGAGCCTGGAAAAGATGGTTGTGATGACGGACACAAAGGGGCGCAGGACAGTGGGAATATCCAGATTATGGTGGCAAACTGCCATGCGGTAGGAGTATGGGACTGGAGGAGGAAGGCGTTGGACAGGCATCGGTGGCTGTAGTTGATCAAGACTCACCCTGGGTATTGTGCACCATTGATGATGATGAATACAATTAAAGAATTGTAATGTTTTCAGGTCTCGTGCTAGGAACCCTGGGAGGATCTATTTCATTGCTCTTGTTAAAGTTGACTGGAAGTACAATGGAAGAGATTCGCTTCTGGCAGAATCAATTCAAAAGCAAAAGGTAAATTACTCATCATAGTCCAGCAATCTTGCAACAGAAGTTACTAAATAGAGGTTGAAGTATGTTATTTCTTGTAAAATTATGGTCAGAGCTGAAAAACGGTTTCTAATCAATTCTTTCTTTTTCATAGTTACCTTTCTCACTTTGCCCCATACCTTTGAATTCTTTTCATCCTCATAGGTGTCCATTTGATACTCCTGTATCTGGCATCCTTTACACATATTCAGCTTATCTTTATCTCAGTAATTTTGTGTGCGTTAAAATTTCATACGTATGCATTGAGATGGCGCACTTGTAGGCGCTGTCATGGGCGTAACTAGGAAGTGGCTGGATGAGAAAAAATAACCTAAATAATCCAAAATTGTTATTCAATTGTATTGAAATTACTAAAATGACCATTATTCGATCATGGCTTGCCCCCCCCCCCTCCCCTACAGGAAATTGGGTGCCCACCCCCAACGACGATCTTCAATTTTCCAAAACCTGCCCCCTCCTAGATTTGATCCTGGGTACGCCCTTGGGCGCTGGCATTTCCTGTACCATGATTCAGGTTATCCTACTTTCGCTCATGCAGTTTACATCATACATGGTCCCTCCACCTTCTACTTTTCCATCTATATTATTTTTAATATAATATTGACTTATTTCTTGCTAAGATCACGAGCGCTACATTTCCTTGCATTTCAGACAATTCTTCTCCATTGGTCAATGTTTTGAGTTACTTTTAAAGCTCCCGTTTGGTCCATTGTGTGAGAAATCTACTTTTAGCCTCCCTTTAACGTTATTCATAGCTGTTTGCATTGTTGGAGTGACAAGGAAAGGCACTTGCAAAAAAACCTCATCATCTATGCATGCAATGAGACCAAAGAACTATAGAATTTAACATATTGACTTGTTTATATTATAATCTCATATGATTTTTACATTTCCAGAACTGAACAAATGAAAGAGGCGTACGCTAAAGCCGCAACTGAGCAAGATTCTGTCCTAGCTAAGCTACACGATGAAAGGATAATGCAAAACTTAGAAAACTTACCATCAGACGTAGAAAATACTGCAGATAGCAAACAATAACTCAACACATACAAAGTATTTTTAATTTATTATTCGCATACTGGATTAAAACATAATTGACTTTATTCCTAGAGTTGCATACTGTTTTATACCCATTGCAGTTGTTGCGTGGTGTGGAAATCCAGAATAGCATTTCTATCTGTAAAAAAAAAATTCTTTCTGACTTTCGTCAACATCATCGTTTTCTCTTTTTAACGCTGGATTTTTTATGGCCAGACAGTGAAAATAAAATCCTCCTTTTCGACACAATGATGGTAAAGGCCAACGTCGTTTGTCAACGACGTTAGCCATGTTGAAAGCACCGGTTCCCATAGATCACTGAAGTTAAGCAACATTGGGCGTGGTCAGTGCTTGGATGGGTAACCGCTCAGGTACACCGCGTGTCGTTGGCATCTTGGACCGGTCCGTAGTCCGTAGTGGCAACACTTCGGACTCGTAAATGGAAGGTTGTGGATTTGGATCCCGGCGGAGCACAAAAATATACCATTTATATCTCGAATGTGCTCTTCGCTGGGTTGAAAAATTAATAAAAAACCTTTACCAATGACCGGTCACCAAAGGTCCATCCAGCCTTACCGCAACTAGGGTCTTGCTTGAGTATTGGCACTTTGTAGCGACGACCAAGCTCGTACCCCTCTGCGGCACTACAACAAGTGTCATAGACCCCTAGAGTCTTTAGAATCTAGGGAGTCTCCCGCACAGGATTTCTTAAAGAAAAAAAAAAAGGCGCGACCGTGGATGAGCCTTGGCTGAATCCACGACTCTCCCGCACTCTGGCCTGCCCATCGCCTTTGCTCTCCAGCCACGTATGTCCGCCTTGGCTGCAACTACATTGACACAGTCCATCCATTGCATTTTTGGCCTTCCTTGTCTCCTTCGGCCTTGTGTGCAGCATATGTATCAGAAAACATACAAGTGTCTGCTTGTTTATGTGAATGGAAGGAGGACATCGTTAATATATCTCTGCAAATAAATAAATAATTTATTAACCAAACTTTTGGAGAAAAAACCGTTTTGATAAGCTGTAGAGCTTGGAAAGGCTCCTTGAAGTGAAAAAACAGTGTCACTGATGAAATCAGTCTAAATTATTACTATTTATTAGAAACACTAAGGCCGGGTATTTTCAATGTTAGCTTATGTGACTTTAAACTGATAAATAAAACTACCCACACGATTTATATAAATTTGTCTTTTTCATTCAGTATAAAGTCGCTATGCTAACGTTGAAAATATCAGGCCTTTAATAATTACTTTATAGACAAACCATTTCTTTCTTTTAAAAATAAAACATGCTGAATTATTGCAAATAAAGTTTAATAATTGTTTTGTAACAAATGTGTTTTTAGAAATAAAATACAAGTGCTTTATTGTCTTGTGTAAATTTGTGTTTTTTTTATAAAATTTAAAAAAATATACAATAGCCCCGAAACTTAAAATTATTTTAACAATGTCTTAAATTTCCTGTGATCAATATTTCTAATTACTTTTCAAAAAATATATAAATTAAATTGTTGTATCTAACTATTCATGCTGCAATAGGTTTTCTTGAATTTTGATATTTAAAATTAAATGTATAACCTATGTATCTCCTAATAGTTTATAAGCGAGTAAAAATATGAATAAATTAACAAGAATACTTGATCGGCAAGTTTTTTATACAAATTTATATGGAAAGTAAAACAATTTCCTTTATTGTAGGAACAAATCTATAACAATGAGGGCCAAACATTCAAAATATCACCGTCACCCATAGAAAATTCCCAATAATCAGGGAATTATTGCTAGCTTACAACATTATGTCAGTCAAAGAACACACTACTTATTTTTAATTAAAAAAAAATATATCACTAAAAAATACACATTAATAGTACTACTATTAATTGTATAAAGTATTTATGGTTGTGAAATTTCTACGTGAAATTACTTTTAAAGCTGAATTTCTTTCATATTAAATGTAGTTGGATCTTGACTCGGATGTACATCAAACTGATTCAGTCATTTGATGTTTCTCAAAAATTATCATCTTGTTTTTATTTAACCCAAGCAAAATTGTATACTCGTTGAATTATTTAGCAGATCCAACCAATTTAGTAGGGGGCTGTCCATATATTACGTCATTCGCATTAAGGGGGGGGGGGAGTCTGGTCTGCGGATGATGGCAAATGATGAGTATGAAATGTACGAGTAGGTACCAAAAGTGACGTCGTTCTTGTAAATAACAATTTCTACAAAATATACAAAATATTATGTAAGTAATATAACGTTATTAATTATTAAGCTCATCCATTATTACAGCAAGAGGGGGGGGGGGGTCATTAGATAATGACTATAGGATGATTGTAAGGGGGGGGGGGGGTCGAAAATCGGCCAAAATCGATGACGTAATTTATGGACAGCCCCTAGGTGCCTTATCTTATTTTGCATTAAAACGACGTGTTTACAACATGCAATAAGTGTTCAAGATTTAACCTCCAAAAGATTTGACAGATAAAAAACCTTTGTATGGGTGAGAGACTAGCGCCTCTGGCGGTCAGATTTGGAAGAAAGCTGGCCGGAGTGAGGAGGTTTACTTTCGCCCCTTTTCAATGTTCCAACCTCATTGTGTTCAAAAGAAGACTCTTAGAAAAAGTATAACAAATAAGGATATGTCTGTATTTTGAAAAAAATTTTTTTTTGCAAATACTAAACAACAAAGTCTGTGTGAATTTTTTTGAATCAGGTATCTGTTGTTTCGTGGAGAATTTTAGAGCCATATGAACATTTCCTGAATAAATTGAAATGAATTCCTATTTTAGAAATTCAATGCGTGTACAAAGATCATTTTTTACAATCTTGTGGGCATTTTATAATTTTAAATAACTTACATACTAAATTTCAGGAGGGAGCACTCTATAGAAGAAAATATTGGCAACCGAAGGTGAAGTATTCATATAGCAATATAAGAATCAGATTATTTTTTCAAGATGAGCCATTCTTTCAAGTCACATTATGGATGTGCATAGAATTTCAAGCAGGGATAGGCAACCATATAGATTTTTTCGGACCACTTTGTTTTACAAGCATCACTTCAATCAAATGTCCGTTAATATTTTTTAACTTTGACAAATTGATATTATATTGCACATTTGTGTGAAATTGAAACATAGCAAATTTAGGGACCATTTCATCCTCAATCGTCGTGCAGAGAGGAGGCTTCCGGAAGACGTTGTCACCAACAAAACGCAGAGAATGATGTAAGTTATCCGATAACGGCTTATCCACGGAGATACTCTGGGCAGCCACATCGAGGCGTGACCACCTTCTGGTGAATAGAGTACCACTCTCCATAGGAGGTAAGCTAATCCAGCCTTCTGATTCGGTAAGACTTCTAGGAGTCTTACTGGATCGTAACCTGACACTGGATAGGCAAATAGATGCCACAATAGCTTCTTCTTTTTTTTCGCTTCGCCAAATAAAGGCAATAAGAAAATGTCTGCCGTCAGATGCGGTTAAGACCCTGGTGAGTGCGTTTGTGATGTCTCGGATTGACTATTGCTCGACGCTTTATAGTGGTCAGCCGAAGAAACAGTTTAATCGCTTGCAATCTGTGTTGAATTCGGCAGCAAGACTCATATTCGGGATTCCCAAATTCGCTCACATCACCCCGCTGTTAAAAAAACTTCATTGGCTTTGTTTCCCGGAGAGGGTGGTCTTCCGTATTTGTTTAATGGTATATAAAGCCATCAATGGCTTGGCCCCACCTTATCTGGCTGATATGATTTCACCTGTTGAAATGGGTGTTAGGAGGCAGACACTCAGATCTGCGGGTGATGGAGTAGTCAATTTGGTTCAGCCGCGCCGTCAGATTCGTACAAACTTCGGAGACCGCGCTTTCCGTGTTGCGGGGCCGGTGGAGTGGAACAGACTGCCACCCGGAGTGAAGAACTCCAAATCTGTGGGTGTATTTCGAGGAGCACTCAAGGCACACTTGTTTAGAAAGTCTTATCCATGATCGGAGAGGGCCCTTGAGGTGTGACACACACAAAAACGGCGCTCTCTTATCATGTGTAATTTAAAATAAATCAGCCTGTTATTATTATTATTATTATTATCCAATATCCGAAAACTGTATTTAACATTGAAATATAATTAACTAATTATAATTGGTAAATTTACATGCAATTCTTCTAAATGAAAAAATCCACTTCATTCACATGCTATTTGTAAGAATCAAAGACCATTTTAAATTAGAAAAGATATATGTCTTTCTTGCTCTTTTTTTTTATCGACCGGACTCTTTCGGAGTCCGGTCGATAGCTCAGTTGGTAGAGTGCTTGCATTCTACCCCGTGAGCTCGGGTTCGAATCCCACCGAGGAGGGTGTCAGAAATGATTTCCTATTTCGGTGTTTATTTCAAACCCCATAATAAAAATACCGGCAAGGTTTACTCAGCCTTCACAAGAAATGAGTACCAGCCCCCTCGGGAGCTGGGAAACCCCCACTTCAACTGAAGTGGTTGGCGTATGGCCGGCCCCCTTACCTGTAAAAATAAATAGGTTCAACTCGCCACATGCGACCCCTTCGGGGATAACGCGGCAAGAAGTTACACTATATGTGTAGCTTAGTTGCGTATTGCGTATTGCGTAAGATTATATCTGAGAAAATTTGTGAACCGTCATAGTACTCATTGTGGTGTCTTTCCATACAAATTTTGGTAAATCATACCTTAGAGCTTATTTCTCTTATCTCCAACAGAGGTAATTTCATATGAGAAATATTTGTACGTGTACTGGACCAATGTGTCTCATGAAAACTAGAAATTGATTTTAAAATATTTTAAAATAACTTATACGTTATCGTGTTTTATGTTTCTTTTTAAACTCAGATTGTGTAGAATGTATTTCTTAAGACAATTTCATTGAAAGGTCATCTTTGAATCAAATGGTGGAGAGTTCAAATGTTTAGTTTATACTTCTGATTTCAATAATTTATTCTGGCATATATTTGCCTCTATTCAGTGCTCACTCCTGCTATATTTATCATTACTAGGCCTCACTTAACCATAGCACAGGTAGGACAACACCGTTAATTGATTATTACATAAATACTGTTATGTTTGTTTACACAGATGATGTGAGTAACAGCCATTACACATTAGACGCACTCTGCCACCATTCTGGCTGGTTTTTCTAAATATTTTTCTATCCGGCACTTTGTCAGGAGTTAGTAGTTTATGGATATGCATGAAAGCTTTCACACAGTTAGTCGAATTGAGTTATATTACTGCAGAGTCAAAACTATGCAACAAATCTTCATTACTTACAAAGAGAACAATGATACTTCATGTGTCACCACACTGTTAAAAGCAGGATTTTTCTCCAGTCCATTCAATAGCTCAGTTGGTAGAGTGCTTGCACTCCATGCCAAGAGCTCGGGTTCGAATACCATGGTGTCAGAAATGATTTTTTGTTAAGGTGTTTATTTCAAACCCAAAATAAAATACCGGCAAGGCCCTCGGGAGCTGGGAAACCCCCCCTTCAACTGAAGTGGTTGGCATAAAGCTGGCCTCCTTACGTGTAAAAATAAATAGGTTCCACTCGTCGCATGCGACCCCATTGAGGAAAACGCCGCAAGAAGTTACACTCTATGTGTATGTGTAATTATTGGGTGCTGGATGACGGAGAAAGCAAGAAAAATGGGATTTCACATGGTTTCACAGCTCTGTCGTTGAAAAGGGAGGTTCACAGGTTAGTTCCATACGGTGCTATTCTTAGACATTTTAGTCGTGCGTTGACAAACTAATGATGCATTTGTATGAAGACCTGTTAATTCAAGATGGCCACAAGTGAACAGCTGATTTGTTTTCATACAAATGTTACAAAATTCGGTAGGTAAGAATGCCCGTGCTGGTGAAACTTCCAGCTCAGGCACCATTAGTTTGTCAAAGCGTGGGCTCAACCGACGACTAAAATGTCTCGGAATAGCCCCGATAGTATGTTACAATCTCGGAATTTAGTTTAGTCTCCGACAATATTACAACTCAATGGTTTGTCCGGTAATCCATAGACAATCCGGGCAGAATGCGTTGTGTCTGAGGCTGCCCTCATTGCGCAGGCTGTGACTTGGTGATGCGCTTGGCTCCCCGGTTGGGCGGCCCCTTGGGCTTGGCAAACGCAGGTCGGTGCAAATTCTTCTTGGGGTGGATCTCCTCTTGCAAGAAGTCCTCTGTGAGCTCTTTGCCTTCATCTATTTCAACCTGAAACATAATACGACAGGTATATTTCAAACCGAAATAATGGCAGTTGATGTGCAATGTAGGCAGTTAACGCTTTTAAATTTTTAACCTTATTACGACATACACTTCGCAACTAAACACAACTAAGCTACAAATATAGTGTAATTTTTTGCCTGCATTATCCCCGAAGGGGTCGCATGTGGGGATTCGGGACCTATTTATTTTTATGGGTAAGGGGGCCGGCCTCGCACCAACCACTTTCAGTTGAAGTGGGGGACAATCCCAATAATGTCAATCCAAAATAATGGCAGTTTATCTGCAATGTTGGCGGCCAATGCTTTTAAGCTTGAACACCTTATTCATCAGATTTGTTAAATAAAAACTCAGGCTGAAACTTACTTTTTTGTATGGATATGGATATTTTAATTTTATTTACATTATTCAGCAATTGTTTGTTTTATATAATTAAATGGTTCACTTTGCTAATGTCACCCTTGTCTCAGGGAAGGATGGCAAGAGTTGCAGGGTGTATGCCCATTTGAGATTTGGTTTTTATGTTGTAGGTTCACATGCGGCATGTGCAAGCGCGAACTTATACGTGTTTGGTTGTGAAAATGCATGTAATGTGAATCTCCAATGTAAAATATCTTTGCAACTTAGATTAGATTAGATTAGAAATAAATCACCAACTTGAAGGTAAAACTGAATAAGTGCTAATTCACTGATTTGAGAAATTGTGGATAAAACATTTTATTGCGTGTAAATTCTCATAGTAAGTAAACATATTACAAGAAAGTGCTCTTGAAAAATGTCTAAAGTAGAGGATTTTCACACATTTTTAGTGATTTCTCTCGTAGGAAAAAATGTGCATTTATCTGAGAAACCCATGTTAGCTTAATATGCCCCTTGTTCAGTTTTACCTTTAAACACAACGCAATTAAGCTACACATATAGTGTAACTTCTTGCCGCGTTATCTACGAAGGGTTTATTTAATGTATCGATATATGTTTCCTTTACCTTTTTGATAACCTGTATGCCAAAGCGTTCAATGTCTTCTAAGAAAGGTCCCTTACAGCTGGAGTACAGCATTCTCTCTTTGATGGAGCATGTGTAACCGGGCATTGAATAGATGAACACTGAAATAATTACAACAAAAACTGTGTAAGGATAACATCAAATAAATATCAACTTTTTAAAAGGCATTATGGAAGAAAGTAATAAATGTGTTGATGCATAGGGGCCATCCATAAATTACGTCATCGATTTTGGCCGATTTTCGACCCCCCCCCTACTTACAATCATCCTATAGTCATTATCTAATGACCCCCCTCCCCCTCTTGCTGTAATAATGGATGAGCTTCATAATTAATAATATTATATTACTTACATAGTATTTTGTATATTTTGTAGAAATTGGTATTTACAAGAACAACGTCACTTTTGGTACTCCTACATCATTTGCCATCATCTGCAGACCAGACTCCCCCCCCCTTAATGCGAATGACGTAATATACGGACAGCCCCATATTAAACATCGCAAAGTCCATAAATGTAATCAGAATTGAATTCCGCATGCATTGATGTATTTAAAATCCTCAAAAGTGTTGAAGAAATAAGAAATTTATAAAAATAAGTTTAATTTTTTTTTCACATCCTGTAAAGTTAGTAGGGAGATTTTTATCAAAACCAAAAAAGTCCATCTCGGCCAATGACTTTGCAGCCTTAAAACTCCTAATATCAACGGGTATTATTTAAATTTTCTTCTGCAATATACTTCTCAAATTTCAGCAATGACTGACATCACATTGAACTATCAAAAGTAATGTTTAACAAGATGGCGACGTAAGCTGTGTCGATCCGTATATATCATGTCACACCTCACGTGACAGGGTGTTAATACCATAAAAAACCATTACAGATGAAATAATTTCAAGAATTTACCAATATTTTCTAGATGGTCTCCTTCGTGTGTGTGTTTGAAGAGGAACAGATGGTAGCGGGCCGCATTAGCTGGTACCAGGGAGGCTAATTCTCCAACTTTAACATTCGCACTCTTGGATAGATGAATTTTCTCTTCATCCAGGTCTGAAAACAGAAGTTAGCATCTAAAAACTGTTGAAGTTTTATGAGTATCCCTACTAATGCGCTCTTCTATTTTCGCTATTACACTAGTCTGTGTTCCTTAACTTATATGATCGGAGTGGGCTCTTGAAGTGTGACACACACAAAAACGGCGCTCTCTTATCATTTGTAATTTAAAATAAATAAACCTGACATATATAGGTTGGTATGCGGCTGACCACCCATGCTGTAGAAAATGGTTCACTTTGCCAATGTCATTCCTGTTTCAGGGAAGGTCGGCAGGGAAGGTCGTCGTGCAGAGAGGGTTTCTCCTGAAGACGTTGGCTAAGTTGCTAATGAAACATCGAGAATAATCTAAGTTCTCTAATAACGGTTCGTCTAATATGATTTTTTTGTGTAGTTATTATAATTGTAATTAAGTATATCTCTTATTTACTTAATGTTATCGTAAATAAAAGTTGATGCAAAGGAAAACAAAATTATTTTTCTCTTGCGCACAATAATGAAATGAGAATTGTATTTTGCGGTTATGATACCATGCATGATAGTAACTAAATAATAATTACCAATGTGAAACTGCAGATAGTTGTATACGCCCTTAGACATGTCAGACAAAGCCTTGCTCGCTGAATCCGTCATCGGAAAAGCAACTCCGCTTATTGTTTGTTGCCTGGAAGAAAGGAAAACCAACCTATCATCATCTATGTTTTGAAGTTAAAAAATACCTCTTCTATCTACCATCCAGGGGTGGAAGTCTTGATGGCCGTCGGTAGATCTTACCGTACCTATTTGAAGATAGGCCGGAATAAAATATGATATGATCTATAATCTAAGTTGCAAGGATATATTCATTCAAAGCTCTCAGATGTATGCCCACAAACAAACACGTGTAGTTCGCGCTTACAAATGCTGATTGTGTACTTACAAATACAATTCAAACCTCAAATGAACATAAGCCCCACAACTTTTGCCGACCTTCCCTGAAACAGGGGTGACACTGGCAAAGTGATGGTGCCTGAAAAGCTGATCGTTGTTCCATGTAAAATGGATCAGCTGTTGATATGCTGTCTAGTGAGTGATAATGTTGTAATACTTTTTTATTTCTTTACGCAATCGAGGGGAATTAACATAAATGTTTTAAATACACTAGGGGTACACTAGTGTTGATGGAAGCATATTTTACATACTGACAAAACCCCTATTTTTAACCCTTCAACTGAGGTAGACAAGCATAGGCGTCAAGTGTATACTTGCATACAGTGAGGCTGTCAATCATAGACGTCAATGAACTTTGAAATTTTCCCTAACATCTGTGTTCAAGAATTCAGAAGACTGCAAGTGAAAATATGTGCTAAGGGGCTGTCCATATATTACGTCATTCGCATTAAAGGGGGGGGAGTCTGGTCTGCGGATGATGGCAAATGATGTACGAGTACCAAAAGTGACGTCGTTCTTGTAAATACCAATTTCTACAAAATATACAAAATATTATGTACGTAATATAACATTATTAATTATAAAGCTCATCCATTATTACAGCAAGAGGGGGGTCATTAGATAATGACTATAGGATGATTGTAAGTAGGGGGGGGGTCGAAAATCGGCCAAAATCGATGACGTAATTCATGGATGGCCCCTAAGCCTTTGTGATTTTTGTCCTTGAATAACTAAAACATGTGACTGTTCACATAGTTTGAAGTGTCGTCAATCAATTAAGGTAGGAAATCAATAAATGTTTTAAAAAATGTGCTCAAAAAAGTATTCCATACGGTGGGCGGGGGTTTCTGGCTATATTAATATAGCCAGAATATTCAGAAGCAAATAGGTTAAAAGTCAAGTAGAAAAGATAGTAATGAAATGTATACCTAGATTCTGGATTGTACTGCGACGGTGTGTCGTCAATAGTCAGGGCTCTCAGCGCTTCTTCCCGATCCGTCAGCGGGGCGGGTTCACTGATGACCTGAAGGTGGCGCTTGTATCCAGATAGCGTGGCTTCATCCTGGAAGTACAATGCACGCAGAACATTTAAATGTGGGGAAAAAATGACACTTGGCTGCATCGATATATAAGAACTAGAAGGGCTAAGAAAGCAATCCTTTGAGCATTAGGAATGCACTATTCAGTCTATCGGTAACCTTCCAAGTGTCAACAGGTGTGTTACCTAATTGGAAAAAAAAATCCGTATAAATGCCAAACTGGATATTTTCTAAACGTGCCAACAAAAGAAAAAAGTTTTATAAACTGCAGAATAATATTTCACTTACAAAACTATTTGATATGATTAAGTACCTTCATGATTTTTTTTTTCATTTGTCAAAATATTTTGCTCGCGAAAGTGACAGCCATTTCTCTAGAACTAGTGATGTTCAAGTATGTAGGTACTTGCTTGTTCAATTATATAGCTACTACGTTCGAGGTAATAGATACTTGTGAAAATCATCCCGTACACAATGAGGTGGGAAATTTTTTGATTTTGGAATTTCTCAGATATTTTGTTGCATACCTTTAAGCTACAAAAGAAGTCATCTTTGATATGTGAGGTTCCAAATTCTTGCTTGAGTGTGGCCTTGGTCGAGGCATACAGCATCTTCTGTCTGACGGAAGCTGTGTCGGGGGACCAACTCATGAACAGCCATTCGTAACCAACAGAGTTCTTGGTATCCAATCTGAAATCATGTCAAAGCAAGCGTTTGATTTGTGAAACTTGAGTGTCCGAGTGTCCAGAAGCAATATCTTTCAGACAAAGAAAGAGAGCAAGTTTATAAAGCCACAATTGCAGTTGGATCAACGCTAGTCCGGAGAACACAAAAGTGCTGTAAAGAGAACATTAATTAAGTCAGTCCTGACTTACGTCTACGAAACCTTGGTAATGACAAAAAAAACTTGAGACCTCGGTTGCAACATTTGAAAGGAGGCACTTTACCCACCTCCACCCACCAAGTTCATACAACTCATGCGGAGTCGCTTCACTTGGTGATACTTCACTTGCAATGTTTTTTTGGCAGCGGAAGGCCTTCCCGTTGAAGTTAATCAGCTAAAGTTACTCTACTCAAGAAAGGAAAAAGAGGATCCTCAAATCAGGGGCTAACACATGGCTTTTCAGAAACATCCACGATCCAGTGAACGATAACAAGGATGGTGTCGTTGATAGCCTTGCCCTATTCAAATCCTATATCAATCGCCATTTCCTTTCAGTGTCTCAAAACAAAGACAACGCAACACATACCACAGCACTGCACAGCTAACGGCCCTGCAAATTGAACAGGACATTAACTGCCACATCAACTCTGCGGCACTAGAACAAGTGCCATAGACTCCCTAGAGTCTCTTAAATCTAGGGGGTCTCCTGCACAGGGTTCCTTAAAAACATATACAACAAAGAGCACACTGAAGAAGCCCCTTGCAAATGTAGCCTAAACGTCTGGAAACTCCAACAAATACCACAGCAACAGATCCCGGAGCACAACTCTCTAGTGTCAAGAAGACAACAGTTAGTCAGCCAGCTATACAAATGCTCTTATAATATTTTATTGTTTATGTTTTCTTCATCTTCATGTATTAGATCTAAGATATGTTTATTATGGAACACCCTCGATGCAGAGGACCAGCTGTTCTTCCATCTTTTGGGAGGGTGACCTAGTATTTCCTGTGCCACATTGTATTTTCAAATGGTTATACATATTTGGGAGGACATTTATTTTTTCTTACCGGTATATAATGAAGCACGGTACATCTTCTTCTATGAACGGGGGGACGGAAACATCAAAATCTTTTTCCCAAGTCGATGACCCTCCTACCTTTTTCTTGAGAGTCAATTCCTCTGAAAAAGATTGAAAAATATTCTGATTAACCAGTAATGTAACCTGTAAAATAATAAGTTGAAACTTCTTTTAAAAATGGATGCTACTTAGAGATTATTTATGATTTAAACAGGTATGATTTTTGGGGTAGTGCCATGACTCATGCACCCTTCCCTATGTGTAAGGAGGTTGTACAACCATTTTTCAATAGTCAGGAAATCAAGGAAGCTGTGAACAAGTTCTTATTGGCAAATAAATATTATAGAATGCACGCAGCACAACTTTGAATGAAAAATGTTTTTTTAACAGACGCACATCACTCTCGTATGAAACTACAGTCCTTAGCAACAAATAACAAAATATTTGTTTGCATTTTCCCTCGCAACCTAGCTGTGTTACGTCAAAATTCTGTCTATGACATTTCATTAGTAGTTTTTAAGGTTTTCACGGCCAACGGTGCAACACTGGAGGGTGCAACGTTTGGTTCATATCAACGATGGGCTTCTTCAGATGATGTTGATGCAATTTTTGAAGAAGTCCGTCACAGATATGGGCGAAACGTATTAAAGTACCATCTCCAATGGACCATGGCCACAGAATCACAGATCACTCTAAGTTACTGAGTTTAGATAGGTTATGATATCTATGATTGTAGCTATGACGCCAGGGGTGGGCAGAACCATTAGAGATTATTCACCTTAAGATATCCAAGTTAACATTTAGGTAGGATCAAAACAACATGATTCATAATGAGCTTGAAATAGAAAATTGTGGGTGGTGTGAAAGGTGCCGATTTTATTATGATTAAATATAGATTTTTTCAAGTTTTCGAGTTGTAACATACCATTTTCAATGACGATTTTCATCGCTCTTATCTTCCCATTGTGACATTCACCAAAAAACCTCTTTAATTCATCGTTTCCTGTAAATAGATAACGATCAAATATATCGATACAAGGCTCATATAAAAAATACCAAAAACATGCACATCGTGGTTTATTTTTTAACCTTTTATTCCTGTTTGGTGAGACATTTTTGTGTATTGAAAATATGAAATAGGTTAAGTTTATTCACGAATTAAAATACACCCCGTTATAAAAAAGTAATAAATGTCGTCTTGACGTTGGCCAAACGTGTATATGAAAAGGTGTGTAATCTAGCTAAAATTGTTGATTGCTGCCTGTCACCTATGAAAAAGCGCTAGTGCTGCCACCAGTGTGGAAGTTTATAAGCTGCCAGAAAATGTAGCACTCTCGGAAATCGGCCCACACCATAATAATATAATAATTAACATTCAAATTCACTTAAATAAAGTATATTTACCTTTGATAACAACGATCGGCTGTTTCTCCATTCAAATTAGGCGAGTGGTGTTGGTACGGAAAACTAATATAATGGAATCACCATTGCCATAAACAAGATTTCTCTCCTTTTTATATCCACTTTAATTTTTTACTAGAAACAGAATGAGTAGAAAGTTTTTGAATCAAAATTATTTTAATTTACGGTTATAAAATTTTATAATTAAATTGGATTTGCAGTGAACGTCAAATTGTTTAATCTACTTAAAAAATATTAATATAAAAGTATAAATATTGATTGCACCGTTTCGCCAAAAGTTACACGGACTCTCTTCATAGATAAAAAATTAAATAACATTGTGACGTCACACGCGTGGTTTGCTAGGTAAATGGGATATATTTTTTTTTATGTTAATTAAATTTTTCCAAAAAATTTCTAGCAATATTTAAAAAGCGTCATCTACGAGGAATATGAAAAAGCTTTTGTCGGGATTTTTTTGTGTTTCTTTTATTTTGTCCTTATGTTTAATACCAGATGGCGATGTAAAATCCTACAGGACCGTAAACAACTAAATTGTGACGTCACACAGCAAGTGTTTACAAAAAGGCTAACAAATATATTTCATTATGCGTTGGCAAGGACTGTAGTGACATAAAAGTGTCAAAATTTCAAGAAATCTCCATTTCAAGAGATGTGGTTGGGTTGTAAAAAAAATAGGTTGCACATTAGAGTGGGGTGATCTTGTATGAGATTTTTTTTTTTTTTTAAAAACAAATATCTTTTTTTTGTGCCTATTATGAAATAAAAAATATGGGAAAGAAATTCAGATTGTTCAAAAAATTTCTTCTTCCCGCACACTGACTTCAAAGTTTATGTTTTTGATGAAAATATGTAACATAGTTCCAGCTCAATATTGAGCTGAATAAAGTTAGTCGAGGTGTAAAAAAAAGTAATAAAAGTACTTCAGGCATTCGTTCGTACATTCTTAAACAATACAAGAAGAACAAAGTACCTACAGGTTTTATTTAAAAAAAAAACATTTTGCTTGAAAATCGCTTTTTCTTTTAATTTTCGGCATTATGCTCTTTTGTTCTAATTAGGCTTTTATAGCTACAAATCTAAATTTTGAGTATATTGGCCCAAAGCAGCTTTTCTTGTTATTTTCACTGCTTTTTCAACTGCCTAAGTATAGCATGGGAGCAGGGGCGTGCATTCCATACGGGCACATGAGTCTATTCCCAGATAGCATTTTAAACTTGTATCTGACTTGCAACAAGTTTGATGAGTCAAAAGTGAAGGCTTGAAGTTCACCACGGCCCGTATATACACTTGAGGCAAGTTTTAATCAAACTTTCTAGTTTCCCAGCAACAAGCTTGCAGAAACTTTGTCATAACAAAGTTCCCGTAAGGTTGTCATGACAAACTTGCAAAATGTTTGCTTCTGCAAATTATATACATTTTTTGATATTATTATAATATTTAAAAAAACAAAATTAGAATAAAAAGATGAAATATTTTTATTTTATTTCATTTACAGTTTGCTTATAGTAGTAACAAAGTTTTATAATAGTCACATCATCATCATCACTGGCACGACCTCCCTCAGCAACCGCTGCCAGCGCTGTCTATCCAACGTCTTCCTCCTCCAGTCCCACATTCCCACTGCACGGCTATGCGCCACCACTCCATCCAGCCATCTTGAACGTGGTCTTCTCACTGTCCGCCGTCCGATTGTGATGAATATAAATTGGGCTGCTGAACCATATTTTCAATTATTGCGTCATCTACAAATAATTGAAAATATTCCAGTGACGTTAAAATTTTAATGGATTGTAAAAAACTGGCAGTACACGTTGTGTCGGGGATATCCAAGTCACGGTGTCGCCAGCGTACTTCTGTCCACAACGAATGGGCCTGATGTTGTCCATCACCTTCCACCGCATTTGCTTCTTACTCCTGGTCAACATCACTAGGTGCCTGAAAAGAAATAAATAGTTACGTTTATAATATCATCCACAAATAAAATAGAAATTGGAACCATAGAAAACCTATTTTAGAGGACTTCAGTCAATGTCAATGCAGTACAATCTGTGATTAATTATAAAGATACGAGTTTAAAGGTACCGATTTATAGCTAATTTGTTGAGATATATTTTGAATAAAATGAGGATTTTTTAATAGATAAATAAAAAAATAAAATACTAACGTTTATTTCAATGGGCATCCCAATTATCTGGCTCAACTCGTCTGCAGCCATCTCCTGGTCACCGTTTTCGATCCTTGGCTCCCACCAGGTTGTAATTTCGTCATCTTCATCTTCAAGTTCTACATCTGATGCATTTCCATTCAAACACATATTAATCTCTCGAATAGAGTAAGACATCTGAAAAAATAAAATAGTAAGGCTGTTAAAAATGACCTCAAAATCCTGTGTATGTTCAAAGCATTGTTATTTTGTATACAAAAAAAAGTACTAAAAAACATAGAACTTGCTACAAATTATATACTGTTAAATAGTTTATGAACTAAGGAACACGCTAAAAATGATTTTTTTCAATTTAATGTATAATTACCTTGAAAATTAACGATTTCGAGGGGAAGAATTGTCAGAGTTGAAACGCAAGCCGGCTTGACAGTTGACAGACGTTATGGCGGTTAAAATGCACTATGCAGGCAGGAAACATAAAGAAAAAATATAATGCTGTGAGCACAACGTTGCAGCAATATTGCAACAAACTTATTTTGTCATATTTGACATGACAATATAAATTTATATACAAATCAAACTTGCAGCAAACTGACCTGCTATCTGGGTTATGGGTAGGGAAGGCAATATATGCAAAAAAAAAAACACTTAATCTTGGTATTCAGATTTAAAATTCAAAATTTAACAAATATACGGATATTAGACAAACCGTTATAAGAGAACTTACATTATTTTCGACGTTTCGTTAGCGACGTAGCTAACATCTTAAGGAGACACCCTCTCTGCACGATGATTAAGGATGAACTGAAGATAGTATCTAATCAGAAAACAGAGATCCAATCCTAATTTTCCCAATTTCCGCATGAAGTCAACTTGACACAGGCGCCTCCGCTCTTCGCGAGGATTCTCTACAAAAATAAAGAAGACGATTGTCCCTATTGTATTGTAAATATTTCTGGAATAAAAATGTGTGCACCTAGAGACAGATGGGCTGGGATATTGTGTGTTTTTATGGTTGAATAATTTTTGACAATCAGCAATCTCGAGGTACCTATGCAATGTCATCAGATGTGATTTCGGATTACACCCAAGTACACCCACGTAGCGTTCACAAATAAATATATCAAAATTAAAGCAGCGCCTCTAGTGCGCGTCTCAGTTTCCATACATTTGTGTCAAATTCTAAATGTGTAAAGATGTCGAAAGGGACCAAATAAATGGACATGTCGGACAATGGATAATTGCGGCCTGTACTCAAGAATGAAACTGGTTTTAACTGAATTATGGTGTTTTACAAAAAATGTATGAAAAATAAAACAGCGCCTCTAGTAAACGTTGTATTTTTCATACATTTTTGGTAAATTTTGGAATGGTTCGGGTGGGTACTGAAAATTTTAAATTTTCACAATGAATGCACCGAAATGGTTTTCATTATCATTCATTTTTTTCAACGTATTTTTGTGACGTCACATGACTTCCATTTATTTTCAGTTGGTTGACATCGCGAATGCATTCGGCGGCTTAAAATTTACATAATGGATCTGGCATAAATTCCATAGGCAAAAAAAATGTGACGCTACACAGCAGGGTTGCAAGGGAAAAGACAAAAAAGATTTTTTTATGTTCTTTTATTGGTTGCTATGGAATATAAATTATAATCGATATTAAGGTAATGTATAATCTTAGTTGCAAATGTATATTAACATTCAAAGCTCATAAGTCATAACAAATGCACGCCGACAAGCATACAAGTGTGAGTTCGAGCTTATACAAGTTCTGAATGTGTACTTGCACATTAAAATCCAAACCTCAAATGATCATTAATCTTGCATCTTTTGCCGGCCTTCCCTGAAGCAGGGATGACGTTGGCAAAGTGAACCATTTTTTACAGTATAGATGGCCCGGATTAAGGGCGGTTCGAGCGGTGCGGCAGAACCAGGGCCCCCGCGTCCTAGGGGCCCCCAAAACGTTTTTAAAAATATTATTAAATAACTTATAAGTACTTCTTTTTACTCTCGTTGTCTTTACTAGTTTTTTATGGTAGGCGAGGATGAAGGGGTGGGAGTAGGGAGAAGGATGTATGGGTCCCTCATGGCTTTCCCCGCACCATCATTCGCGGCAAGAAGTTGCACTATATGTCTGGTTTAGTTGCGTTTATACCATGGGATACAGGTCAGGTTAATCCTTTCTGCCTGAATAATTTTTCACTTGAAGCCGCAAGGGTATTTTTGATCTAGTTTCCCGTTTCAATACAAAATGGGAAGGTTTCACTACAACGATAATAAAAATGTGTGAAAATTAAAACGTTCATAAGGTGTGCACCTTAAATTTTCATACATTTCTTGTGGTAAACTTTGTGATTGAGTTAAAGCGCACTGTGTTACACTTGAGGTGTAGGTTTTACGTCAGAAAAAAGTTAGCTTTGTATTCAAACGCTCTGAAATTCAGGAACGGCACGAAACCAACCGGTTGTCACAATATTAGTGCATCCGCGTCGTTGAGTCTGTAATAGAGTGTGAACAAGAAGAAGAATGAAAGAGCAGGTTAATTGACTCGGCACAAATTCCAAACACAAATGGCAAATATTTTGTTATTGGTTTAAATTGCAAATTGATTAAAAGTCTGTTAATTATTTCACTATCCGAATTTTTTGTGTTTCTTGACTTATAAGTTTGGTAGAGGCTGACCCTCCATGGTGTAAAAACTTGGTTCACTTTTGCAAATGCCACGTGCACCAGTTTCAGGGAAAGGCGGCAGGAGTTGCAAAGGTTATGTTCATATGAGGTTTGGTTTATTTTGTAAGTAGACATTTTTCATTTATATTTTTTTATCCGTCTTTTGTGGGCTTTATTTCATTAACATAGCTTTTTTCATCCAAAACGCAAGATTTAAGTTGAAATAATACATTTTATTTCTTGAAACATCAAAACACAGAATATAATAATATTATCATTAGGATAATTTATGTGATGAGCGCTGTTTTTGTGTAAATCACACCTCATGAACCCTCTGCGATCTTGGTCACCGCTATGGACAGCGCCAATTCTTAAACAAAACCCAGTTGCTGTAAGGCTAAATGGACATTTCGCACGCTTAATAATAAAGAGAAATAACTCGAAATTTGGGAAAATCGAGATTTTGTAATAAAACGCAAGAACAATGCGAGAAGAATAGGTAGAATGCGACAGCCGTTCAATTTTGACGAATATGACCGAGATAAAACATCGGTCGTCTTTTTCATCCCATACAAGTTGTACTGGGTGTCTGAACTTCAAACGTGATTTCCCAACATTCATGTTTTTTGAGTTATTGCTCTTTATTATTAAACGTGCGATTTGGTGACTAGTCTTAGGTAAAGGTACACGAATTTGTCAACCCAATTTAATTTATAAGTACACATGCAGCATTTGTAAGCGCGAATTCATACGTGTCTGTTTATGAACATGCATGCAGATACCTCTAGAGCCCTCTGCAAGCTTGATCGTCTCTATAGAAAGCGCCAATTCACAAGCAAGACCCAGTTGCTGCAAGGCTGGATAAACCTTTGGTGGCTGTTCTGTGGTAAAGGTTTATGAATCTTTCACCAAACGAAGAGCATATTAGAAAGTATAACTAAATGGTATGTTTTTGTGCTCCGCTGGGATTTGAACCCACAATCTTCCATTTACGAGTCCGAAGCGTTGCCACTAGACTACTGACCGGTTTGAATGTGCTAGATATCCAGGTATTTTAAAAACTCTATGGGTCCTACCAATGACATGAAAACTCGGAAAATGTAACACTTTCATGGCATGAAAAATTAAATCTAAAAAATATCAACGGTGTAGACTTCACGTTTATTCTAAACCGTAGCGTTTAAAGAAAAGTGCATGCAAACTAAAATAGCGCTTTTCATTGAGCGTTTTACTGTCCATTGTTATTTTTTGGTTAAAAACTTTATGGTTGAGTTTAGGCATATTTTTATACTATTTGTGGTGCAGACGGGGTTTTATCGAATTGCATGGAAATGTGGACAAAGAGTTTTTCATCATAAAATGTGGAAAAAACACAGATTTCAATTTGAAAAGCTGGCCTGCCGGCTCCAATACGCTCCAGTTTGGAAATAATACATACGCCTAGTAGCTACAGGTAGTTACTTTTGTGTAAAGTAAGTGAGGATTTATAGAGCGTATTCTCTACAGTTTTTTTAAGTAGATTTGTGAAGAGGAATGTAATTCACCAACGTATTTTGCGTGGCCAGAAACAGGTTTTAACGATTATTATTATTTTGGATGGTTGGTGCATTAACACTGTGAAAATTCATCTTATATTTAGTTATTCAAACACTGTTTTTATTTTCACTCTTAATTATTTAATTATTTGGACACAAACGTTTTCGACTACACAGTAATATCATCATCAGGTACTGTGTAGTCGAAAACGTTTGTGTCCAAATAATAAAAAATAAAGAGTGAAAATAAAAAACAGTGTTTTAATAACTTAAAAATAAGATGAATTTTCACAGTGTTAATGCACCGACCATCCAAAAGATTATTATTATTAATTATTTTTAAAATATTTTTAGTGAATTATTAATTGATAACTACCTATTGACATTTGTTGAACCAGGGTCGGAACCAAAGGTCGAAGTTATTGTCGATATTACATGACGCACGCGGGGCTCGAATCAGCGTTAGTGTCATTAACGCAAATTTGAGCGCCATGCGTATGTCAAAGAGCCCTTGAAAGGATGATCAATGATGAATCAGTATCAGAGACAGGGTTCCTAACCAGGAGATCCGTAGACGCACTGGTGTCACTGATGTCCTACAGCGAGTGGCCTGCTTAAAGTGGCGCTAAGCTGGTCACGTTGCAAGGCAGGACCATGACAGGGGGCCGAAAAGGATCGTCCAGTGGCGGCCCAGAATATCCAAGCGGGGAGTGGGGTGGAGTGGAAACCCAACTGAGGTGGCTGAACGAGATCAAGGGAACCGCAGGCAGAGGATGGCTGAACACAACAGCCGATAGACAGAAATGGAGAGGATTAGAGGAGGCCTACGTACTGGAGTGGACTGAGAAAGGCTGACGAATAAGAAGTTTAAAACTTAATTGTATTCGTTTTCCTACTTTTCTCCGTTTTCTGCCGTATTTAGATCAATAATTTGTGGTGAATTTGAGGCTTGTTGTTGCAGATGCTTGTTGGTTCATAAATTCGACAAATTCCTAATAAGGTGTCTAAATAAAGCACCCCCCATGACTAGATAAACCTTTCAAGTAATCAATTTATTCACACACTAAGTGTCCGTCAGTTGTTGCCGGTCCCACTGCCCTTACCAACTATATTTCTGGATAATATGCCGTTCAGACGAGGACAGTAGGTAATATAAATATAGGTCACATATCTTTAATCTGTAATGTAAGCTGCATAGACATTTAAGATTAACATGAAATGAATTCCCATAAGCACATGTTAGTTCAAGCGTATGTGTAGGTACTAGACTGGTCCATAATCTAACGGTAACGCTTTGAAATCTTCAATGGAAGGTCATGGGTTCGAATCCCGTCGGAGCACAAAATATATATCATTTACATTTTCAAATATGCTTTTCGCTGGGTTGAAAGATTCATATACCTTTACCAAAGACCGGTCACTGAAGGTTCATCCAGCCTTACAGCAATTGGGTATTGCTTGAGACTTGGTGCTTTCTATAGCGATGACCAAACTTCAACAGAGTGCTCTTGTGGTGTGATTCACACAAAAATAGCGCTCACCAAATAGATCCAAATGTATATATTATTTGATTTATTGTGAACATTTTGAAGCCTAAAATTATATAAAAGATGCACATTTCTTAAATTTAGTCATCCTGCAATCAAATGCAAAGTTATTTTTCTTGATAATTTTCGTTATTTTATTATATTTTCTGCACCTCAATTTATTTCTTACAGATTAAAGATCTGAATTTGCTCCTAGTAGGTGCATGCCCGGATACTTAGGCAATTTTCGCAGCACTTGACCACTGACCGGCTGTACCTACTAAACAGCTTGTTTTCTGTCTCGGTTTGAAACAGCCTTCAGGGCATTCGTTTTCCATTGCCAATTGAAATATTTGTCTTTCCAACAAAGGCAATTTACCCTTTGTCCGGCCCTCTAGTTGTTTTCGATTGCAATCCAAAATCCAATCGTTTTTTTATTCGAGAATATATTAGACATCGTTGCTTACCTCCATTTCAGAGGTGACTCAAACGCTTTAAGATTTATCGGCGCCATAATGCCAGAAAATGGGTTTTGGAAAACAATGATAATATTGCGCCTTCCAGCTATAAAATAAACACGACCGAATCAGTTTATTTTGATATCTTTCCTGTGCTGGAGACTCCCTAGATTTTAGAGAATCTACAGGCCTGTGAAACTTATTGTAGTGTAATCTAATCTAATCTAAGCTGCAAAGATATGTATCATTTAAGATTTATATTAAATGCATTCCCACAAGCAGATATGTATAATTTCGCGCTAACACATGCCGCATGTGGACCTACAATATAAAAACCCAATCTCAAATGAACATAAGCCTTGCAACTCTTGCCGTCCTTCCCTGAAACAGGGGTGACATTGGCAAAGTGAACCATTTTTTACAGTATGGGTGGTCAGCCGCATAACAACCTATAAGTCAAGGAACATACATGACAAATAACGTTTTTCTTTTAAATCAATAAATAACAATTTATACATAATCATAAAACCAATTTCACTTTAACAAACCCTAGCCGCCAACATCACAGATCAACCGCCATTTCTTACACTAATGAATTTTATTATGGGGATGATTTATTTGGTGAGCGCTTTTTTTGCAATATTTGTAAGCTTGGTCCTCAATATAACACCAATTCTTTAGCAAGACCCAGTTGCTGCAACATGACCAGTTTTTGATGATGATGATTTCTTTACAGCGCCGTTTCGTGATGTAGTCACTCCAAGGGCGCTTGTGCAAATGATGCCAGAAATTTGCTTGTCTTCAGTGCTGGAACTTTCCATGGTCCTCTAGCTCCGTCACATGAAGTGGCAGGTGGTTCCAGGCCAGAGGACCAGAAACTGCAAATGCACGCTCTCCAAACATGGTGCTATGTAACTCTTCTTATCGGGTCTGTTTCAAAACCCAAATAAAATACCCGCCAGGTTTACTCAGCCTTCACAAGTAATGAGTACCAGCCCTTTAGGGAGCTGGAAAGCCCCCACTTCAACAGAAGTGGTTGGCATAAGGCCGTCCCCGTTACCTGTAAAAATAAATAGGTTCAACTCACCACATGCGACCCCTTCGGGGATAACGCGGCAAGAAGTTACACTACATGTGTAGCTTAGTTGCGTTGCGTAGATTATAGAGTAAAAAATAAACAACGAACGGGGATTTGTCGTGTACAGTACACACTCGGGCTGATCCCATTGTTGGCGGGTCCCCACAGTTAGCAATCCGCTCCCCCAGTTCTTGTTTACCGTAAATGCCAATCTTGTCAAATATGACTTTTTCATGCAGTTGTCTTATGAATCAAATTCTACACAATCTGAGCTAAGAAAAACCGTAAAACTCGATAATGTGAGAGTTCTTTTAAATATTTTTAAAATAAATTTCTTGTTTTCATAAGACACATTGGTCCAGTACACATGCAAACATTGCTCATGTAAAATTTTCTCAATGGCGTATACGGCAAACAAGAACTAAGGCAGCGATTCGTCTGAAAGGTTTAAGCTTTAATTAACTTGGACAAAAGCCAGAAAAAAGTTCCCGCGCAAAAATCCTCGACTTATCTACCCCCCCTGCCACCCCTCCCTTCATGCCGGTTGGAAAATTTTCAATTTGCAGTTACTGCAACTAAGTTGATAAAAAATAATTACTTCAGCCGCCGCCAGCTGAAACCCACACTAGCGTTTTGTTTGCGAGTCCGTTTGTGTACTTTTGGTTTTCAGGAAAATATAACCTCGCCCGAGTCTATTTCAGTGCTCGGAGTAGACCAGTCTATGTACGTTCAAACTCAGAGATCGAAAGTGTATGGAAGCCAATGGCGTAGGACCCTGAAGCGTTATGCTTCTAAATTCCTAAAACGCCTGTTGCACCCAACTCCAATCAGACAAAAAAAGCAATTTAATTGAAAATGATTTAAAAATTCAAATGTATAAAACATAGTTTGAATTCACTTATTTATTTATTTTTTTGTGCTCGAATATTTTCGCCTAAATAGGCATATTCAGGGGCAGAACGGTTACAAATATATTTAAGTTTTCAAAACAATTTTTTTCAAAACTAAAACAAAAATCATAGACAAAATTTAACAGAAATATAAGATTCAAAATGTATTATAGTTAGGTATTTTTTTTTTTTTTTTTTTTTAATAAAATAAAATGTGTTAGTTTAATAATAATAATAACAAAGTAAAAAACAAGTTATTGAAAAATTGGAGAAACATAAGGAATGTGCACATTCACCAAGTCTACATTTCTATTTTTATAGATTTCCAACGCTTCCAGAGCCATTAGTCTCCTCAGCTCACACTCAGAGTGCATTACCTCAACATTGGTAATATCGAGCACAAAAAAAATAAAAAATAAGTGAATTAAAACTATGTTTTATCCATTTGCATTTTTAAATAATTAAAAATGGACTTTCACTGTGTAAACAGATTAACACTAAAAAAAATTAATTGCGTTTCCCTTATTACATACATGTTTTTTTTTTTTTTTTTTTTTTTTATTAGACAAACAAACAGTTATACATGTAATATATGTGATAAACAACATAGTTATAAAATTTCAAAAACCAGCAAAGAAGGTTGTTTATTAAAAGTACAAAAACTTTCTCAAAAATAAATTATTAGAATTTCGATGGCCAGTCAGCGAAAATCACATCCTCCCTTTTGGCCGATTGATTGTAAAGGCGCAACCGGGCTACCTCCTGAAAAATACCACCCTTTGCCACTGTGAGAAACTAAATAGCATCTCTAGTGGGCGTTTAAGGTTTAGTACATTATTCGTATAACGTTGCGGTAGAGTTTTAACGCAAGTTTGATACTTTAGCAACAGTTCAGTAGTCGAGACTGGAGAGTTAGACGGATGAAAAATTACCTATTGAAAAAAATACTAAAATATACGTAACTATACGTTGTAGTATAAGCTACGAAGCGTCCGAATAATACAACTTCATTTTTCAATTTCAGATAAAGTATTGAAATGTTGGCTGTCGGATTCTGTGTGTCTGTTTTTTTAAGAATCATATGCGGTAAAAATGCTACTAAGCACAGACATAGTGCAACTTTTTTCAGCGTTTACCCTGAAGGGATCGCATGTGGCGAGTGAAACCCGTTTATTCTTACAGGTAAACGGTAGACTAGCATATTTGTGAAGGTTTGAGAGTCACATGAAAGGTTGATTTAAATGATTGAAATTAAATTTGATACAAAGTGTTGTTCATTGCGTAATTTCAAATTTTGGTTCGTAAGGCCAATAATTTAAATATGGATACCTGTAATGTAAAACTGAATAAGTGACGTATTGAGCTAACATAGATTTTGCAGATAAATGCACGTTTTTCTCGATTTTTTACGAGAGGAAACACTGGAAAGTGTGAAAATCCTGTAGTTTAGAAGTTTTTCATTAGCACTTATAATTAGTCTCCCTTACTACGATATGAACAATAGAAGGTATGTTATTTAAAACAAGTAAAAAAAGAATACATAAATAAATCAATGCTTTCTACGTTTTCCTTGGATATTTTTAATGTTAAATAACACAATAAGTTATTGACATAACGTACTCTTTCTATGAGGTAACATTTTGTCTATAATAGATGGCAGATTTGAGATTTCAGGGCTCCTAATGGTTCAGCGTCTGATATACATTTATTCCTCCCGATTAGCATACGTTTTACTCAAAGAGACTCGCTACTGCTCTCTGTGGGTACATTTCCCCTCAATCTCTTGCATTCAAATACCACACACATATATGGTGAACAACCCTAGTCATTGAAAAGGGTGTTGATAAATGATGACGTAGCGGGGGTTCACATCAGGATTTTTTAATATATTTTTTTCACTGCATGCGAATCATATGCAGTTGATGCCAAATTAAATACTTATTAAAAAAATTACATTGTTTAAGTTCACTTTTAAAATTATATTTTTTGCTCAAATATTTTCGCTTTACAAGACATGATGATGATTTCTTTATAGCGCAGTTTCGTGATTACTCCAAGGGCGCCTGTGCATGGGATGCCAGAAATTTGCTTGTCTTTAGTGCATTCCGGAACTTTCCATGGTCCTCTAGCTCTCTCACATGATGTGACAGGTGGTTCCAGGCCAGAGGACCAGTAACTGCAAATGCACGCTCTCCAAACATTGTGTTAACTCTTCTTATCGGTTCTTCAATCTTTGATTCGGTTCCAGTTTCAGCCGAGCGCAGTGCTAGCTTTTTTGCTGAGGGTGACTGGTTAGCAGTGATTACTGCTCCTGAAGATGCTAAAACTGTGTTTTTTTAAAAATAAATACAATGGACTTTCACTGTGTGAACCACCGAACAGTAACAAATATACTAAATGCAATATTTTGCACTATACCTACTGTCTTTTTAAACTACGTACATTATATTATGTTGAAATTATGACTATCTGTCCTGTCTTACGCCCGACCAATCAAATTTTTCCCCCACATTGATACCGACATTGATTTTAAGAAGTGAAGCATGGACTACGTGTGACAGTGAGTAAGGTATGTAGTACGGTGGGAATGAAACACTTGAAGAGTATGACAGGAAAAACTCCAAGAGATAGAGTTAAGAATTAATGGGTTAAAGACAAATGCAAAATTGAAAGAACATGCGAAAGTAAAGATACAAAAGATAATGATGAGATGGTTTGGAGGTGTAGAAAGATTGTATGATGAAAAATTTGAGAAAGGAAAAAGAGGAAAAGTATGCCCGAAAAATGTTTCGCTTAATCAAATTGGTGACATTGTAAAAGAATAAGGTATACAAAGCGAATGTCAAATAAGGAAACGCAACTAAGCTACACATATAGTGTAACTTCTTGCCTGCGTTATCCAGTATCCTCGAAGGGGTCGCATGTGGCGATTCGGGACCGATTTATTTTTATGGGTAAGGGGGCCGGCCTCACACCAAACACTTTCAGTTGAAGTGGGGGTTTCCCAGCTCCCGGGGGGGGAGCTGGTTCTCATTTCTTGTGAAGGCTGAGTAAACCTTGAGATCAAACTCATGTTCTCGGCATGGAATGCAAGGAAATGTATGAAAAGGGTGATGGATACGAATTAATTGAAAGCGGTTTGCAAGGAGAGGGTAATATGAAGGCAAATCTACAGAGGCTTTGGCCACTACTTACAAAATGTCGACAGAGTTCTAGTATTTCAAATTTAGAGTCCCCTGATCGTCCCTCTATATTAAATGCACAATTTGTTTGACGGTTTGATACCAACGAGGCGCTGGATCTCAATGACCGCCAATTTGTTATGCGCGAACTTACACGTTGTGCCATTTCCTCCGAGTGCTCCTAGACTTTACGGCCAGACGTTCGGCAATCGGCCGGGATAAGCTCCATCCATTACTGGTCTCTATCGCAGCCATATCCGGCTCACGGCTGCAACAGATGGACGTTTAAAAGTACCCATTTGTTGTACAGGAAAACGAGTCGACTTGCAAACAGTTTATTTTGTAACGAATGTGTAATTGTGTGTCTGTGTCTCTAGATGTACTGTATAATAATCTATATCCTAATTATATAAATTATTTGTTGATTTTAAAAGTGTAATTGGCTGTGTATGCTCCTTGACTTATAGGTTGGTATGCGACTGACCACTCATGCTGTAGAAAATGGTTCACTTTGCCAATGTTACCCCTGTTTCAGGGAAGGAAGCACAAGAGTTGTAAGGTGTTTGTTCATTAGAGATTTGGGTTTTTATGTTCTAGGTTAACATGCGGCATGTGCAAGCGCAAACTTAGATATACGTGTCTGCTTGTGAGAATGCATTTTATAATACTGGGACTACGGACCGGTCCGTTGTCCAGTGGTAACACTTCGGACTCGTAAATGGAAGGTAGTGGGTTCGAATCCCGGCGGAGCACAAAAAATATACCATTTACATTTTCAAATACGTTCTTTGCTTGGTGAAAAAAATCATTTACCTTTACCAAAGACAGGTCACTAAAGGTCCATCCAGCCTTACAGCAACTGGGTCTTGCTTGAGAGTTGGCGCTTTCTACAGCGACGGCCAAGCTCGCAGAGAGCTTTTGCTCGCTCACCAAATAAATCAGCCTAATTTATTTATTTATTTTTATTTTAATACATTTTCCTTTCCCTTACCTTTAGAAATTAATAGGTTCTGAATCATCATGAGCAACTCCTTCGGGAATAACGTAGGCGAGATATTACACTATTTTTGTAGATTAGTTGCATTTTTTATACGTTTTCTTCAAAGTCATAGTAAAAGGATAGCTTGCATGATAAAAGTTATGACTCTCGATGAAATGAAAGAAGCCTATAACGACAGGAAAAATGGCGGTTGATCTTAAAATGTTGGCTTAAAAAAATCGTTTCAATTGTTATATTGTTCCGGTCGATAGCTCAGTTGAAAGAATGCTTCCATTCAATGCCGAGATCAAGGGTTCGATCCCCACCGAGGTCAAGAAGTCAGAAATGATTTCCCGTTTCGGTGTTTATTTCATTCACTCCCCTCGATTGAGTAAAATATTTATTTATTTGAAGGAGAAAAAACAGATACAGACACAATAACAAAGACAAGAAAAATGTAAACATAAACAGTAGAGTGCCTTAATCCTAAAAAAATCCCACAGATATGTAAAAAAATTGAAATAGCTGACAAAAAATAAAATGAATCGATGAAGTAAAAAGTATATCAAATTAATAACATAAATAAAAATAAAAATAAGAGGAAAGAAGAAAAAAAAAAAAAACGAAATTTTATAAAACGTCCGACTTAGTGAGTGATTAATTTTCACACATTTTTCGATTAACGCAATCGAGGGGAGTTTGCGCAATGCTTTATGCTTGAAGTACTGTTGTTTTTGAAACTACAACAACCGTTCAACTCATTTAACCCGCGATCGAAAGCCAAACAGGATGATAATAATATGGCGGTCAAATGTTTGCGAAATAAAACGTTGATTGACCCGCGTAAACTGCGAAATGGCGGGAACATTATCTAGCCCAAGTGTAGAACATTGCGCCTGAACGTGACCATAGCGTTTAACTGTAAAAATACAATACTGCCATGATTTTAGGGTTGTAATAGTCTCCAAATTAAACACTGGTCTTCTTTAAGGATATTTATTTTACAGTTAAATTAATTTTTACATTTATTTAACAATTTACATTTATTTATTTCACAGATGGTTTGTATTCACTTATGCTGTTAGTCTTCACAGGTATAAGGTCGCAAGAGAACTTCCCTCCTGCAAGCTGTTCGCGACTTATAAACCATAGCGATAGAAGCTTCTAAAGGTGAATTTTGCCGGAAGATTTTTGAAGCACATTATTATGACAATCTATTGAGTTTTCTATGTACTCAACAATCATTAATCCTATCCACCAATATTATAAAGAATTCCTATCAGCTATAACTAATACCTATACAAATCTAAATATTTAAATTGCATATACTATTTACATAACAATACTGTAAAAAATGATTCACTTCGCCAATGTCACTACTGTTTCAAGAAAGGTCGGCAAGAGTTGCAGGGCTTGGGCAGAGCAAGGATTGGGTTTTTATGGGCTAGGTACACATGCGGCATGTGTAAGCGCAAATTTATACGTGTTACAGATTACAGACATCAACCGCCAGCTCACCAATGCCCATACCTCTGCGGCATTCCAACAAGTGTCACAGACATCTAAATTTACTTTATTTTGGGGAGTCTTTCGCACAGAATACCTTAAAAATATACCAAAAATAAATACAACTCAAAAGAGGTGCTCTTTTGGATTCCACAGTAGATTTCGTAAACGAATTTTTCAAGTTAAAACGCGTAGTTTAGTAGAAGTGGTAGGTCACCAAATTAAATCTATCGAAAACTTTAATGGTTATTTTTACGGCCGCTCTCGTTTCGTATCCAGCGGATTTCATTTGCACTACGAATTAAACAAAATAAAGCTAATTGGTCCACCTTTGGCCTTTACTGGCAAACACTGAAATATGAACTTTAAAACACTGAAATAGAAAGCATTATTTTTGGGCTTACAAAAAATAACTAAGGGTAGGCTTATTTTCAGTTTTATCTTGATTAGTGTTCCCAAACCTTTTTTTGCTCATATCCCTTTTATGCATAATAGATAAGCCCATTGCCCCCATAGTAAATTTTGCCCGCAGGTTGGAAACCATTGATCTAGATTCTAGTGAACAGCTGAATCGACATATTTTGTATTCATTTCTAAGCTAGAAGTATCGGGTTTATATCCTAGGGTGACATAATTTCCCTTTTGGGTGTTTTTCTTGGAAAATATTTTTGCGCTTATACATGAAGTATGTGCACTTGCAAAATAAAAATCCAAATCTGAAGTGAACATAAACTATGTAACTTTTGCCAAATATTTTTGAAACAGAAGTGACATCGGTAAAGTGAACGAATTTTCACAGGATATGAGGTCAGCATTGTACAAAACTACAAGTCGAGGAATAATAATAAAGATGTAATTAAAATAAAAATATTTTTTCTTAAACGTAGTTTAATTTTCACAATAATATTTTATATCTCAAGCACTTTCGACCATCAATAGTCAGGTCATTATCAAGAGTAATGTATGACCTGAATATTGATGGTCGAAAGTGCTCGAGATATAAAATAGTATTGTGAAAATTAAACTACGTTTAAGAAAAAATAATTTTATTTTAAATAAAATGAATTTTCACTGTGTGAATACACAAACCCCACAAAATAAAGATGTAGGTTTAACTATGTAAAATAAATAATTAGTAAATAAAAAGTCATACAATACAAATGAAAACACAAAATCCGCTACATAAATTGAAGCGATTGGTACTGTAAAAAATAGATACTACTCGTGCCATGCGATTCCTTCGGGGACAACAAAGATTACTCTACATGTCTAGCTTATTTGCGTTTAAAATTAAGATTTTACTGTAGTGAAAACATGCAAACTATAAATAAATATTTTATAGAATGAAAAAAAAACGGATTTTACTGACCGTGCAAAAGAGACGAACGATTTTCTCTACGTTTCATCGGAGTCATATCCGACGCCCTCAGGAGGCGTGTGTCTTCTACAAAGAAGAACCACGAACTGTTGAATTATTGTTGATTGATTGAGGCCGAAGGTTGTAGGTACTTTTATTAACCTTCGGTGATGCATCCAAAGATGCCTGAGACACAGGTTTTCCTAGTTCAGGCACATGTATTATTTTCTTACTTAAGTTAAAAAGCTGCACCCTATGTTAATCTCCTGTAAAACATTTTTATGAATAAATTATTATTATTATTATTATTATTATAGATGTCGCAATAGCTCCACTTGTACAGAAGGACGATATTCTGTCTTCCTGTGTAATAGTCCGATTAATGAAAGGGGATAATGATATTAATGAAAGTCCGATAAATAAAATGTCTAACGACCATAATCATAATTTAAAATCTATAAATAAATATTTATCCAATCTATCTAAAAAGAAATTTTAGCAAAAATTACATCTCCAAAACATATAATAATAGGATTCCTGCGAAATCGATAAGACGAAGAGCTCCTAAAGGCTTTGAGAGCCATCTCATTCCAATTTTATTACAAAGAAAAAGGCTTCTACATTAAGTTATCGTTACGTTTTTACTCTCTGATGTCGTAAAACTCATCACAAAGCCTACGTACTCTACGCACTTAGCGAAGCCTTCACTTTTACGACGTAAGGAAGTCATCGAGTGTTTAAAATTTTGTATCAAATGAAATAGGACCTTTAAACTTTTCTAATTGTAACTGTAACATTGTTGTCGTTACGCCACAGAGTTAACAAATAAACATGCCATGAAATACGACAATAGGTATACAAAATAAATATATCAGCGTCACACCTACGTCAAAAAAGAGACATAAAATAACAATGATATATTTTTGACAGTTTTCCTTGACGGTTTTCTGGAAATCAGTTAAATTTGGCATTTATTGGCACATCATACCGCAATGATCTGTAATCTATCTTAGTTGCAAAGATATATTAACATATTAAATGCATGCCCACAAACATAAACGGTTAATTGATTTTTATTGCAAGTCACTGCTCCTGATGATGCCGCACAAAATAAACAAACTCAAACAGTTACTTAGCTAATAGGTGGGTATGAGGTTGACCACCTATGCTGTACAAATTTGGTTCACTTTGCCAATACAGTTGCAGGGCATATGTTTATTTGAGTTTGAATTGTTAAGCTTACACGCAGCATGTATAAGCGCGGCCTTATATGTGTCTGCTTGTGGGCATGAATTTTATATGAATCCTAAATGTAATATATCTTTGCAACTTAGATTAGATTAGATAATCGAAGGGAATGATAAATTACACGTTTTGACAAAAGTAAGGTTTTTAATTACTTTAAATGCACGAGTACATTATAATGACTATTATTTACTATTTCGTTATTTATTTCGTGGTCGTAGAAAAAGTATTGTACGCCACTGCACGCAATTATCCTTTGTAACACTCGTGCTGTCTAAACTAGCACTCGTGTTACAAAGGCTTTAATTACTAGACAGTGGCATAAATAACTATTTTGCGTCTAATCTATGAGAGAAAGTTTTTACTTTTAAACATCCCAATTGTTTCATTCCCACCAAATGCTCGATGACTTCATTCCGTCGTAAAGGTGAGGAAAAGTTGATACTCGAGTCCCTGTGTGAGGAGACGACCTTTCATCCCATAAAGTTGATTTTTATTGCTACTAAAAGCCACTTTAGGAGAAAACACATTGCGTAAAGTATGAAATCATTAAATTTCAGATAAAGCCGTCATTTTATTTACTGATTGTTATATTAAAAAGAGTGGAGAGACTCTGGCTACCCATAGCGGTATTGAGACAGAGTTATGGTATCACTAACGGTGTCTTTAGTCTATAATCTAAGTTGCAAAGGTATATTACCATTTCAAATTCATATTAAATACATGCCTACGCTTAAGAATGCTGCATGTGTACTTACAAATTCAAATCCCAACTTAAATAAACATAAACCCTGCAATTATAGCCGTTCTTCCCTGAACCAGGGGTGGCAAAGTGAACCATTTTTTACAGTTTGGTTGGTCACCCTCATACCAAACTATAAGCCAAGGAAGTGTAGGTATAAATAATACTAATATTAGGATTATTTATATGGCGAGAGCTGTTTTTGTGTGAATCACATCTCGAGAGCCCTCGGAAAACTTTGTCCTCGCTATAGAAAGCGCCAATTTTCTAGCAAGACCCAGTGCGGTGAGGCCGGTCTAAGTATAGGCACATATTTTTTTTAATCCAGTGAAGAGAAAATTTGAAAATATAAATGGTATTTTTTGTGCTCCGCCAGGATCCGAGCCCACGACCTTCCATTTAGGTACGAGTCCGAAGTGTAACCACTAGACTATGGACCGGTTTGCTCAGCCTTTACAAGAAATAAGAACATTCCCCTTCGGTAGTTGAGAAACTGCAATGTCAACTATTTGGTCTATTCATTCCTTCCTCGGTTTTCCCCTTCCACGCTTTCCTCTGACATTTCCTCTGTACCTTTCTTTGTTAGTCGTTCATGATCCATTCCTTCAAGATATCCAAACCGTCTCATTATGCTTGTGTAACCACTAGACTAAGGATCGGTTTGCTCAGCCTTTACAAGAAATAAGAACATTCCCCTTCGGTAGTTGAGAAACTGCAATGTCAACTATTTGGTCTATTCATTCCTTCCTCGGTTTTCCCCTTCCACGCTTTCCTCTGACATTTCCTCTGTACCTTTCTTTGTTAATCGTTCATGATTCATTCCTTCAAGATGTCCAAACCGTCTCATTATGCTTTTTTGTACTTTCATTCTCATATTCTCTTTTCTTAGTCAAGGAAATATAAATATGAGAAAGATATTCTATTGATAACAAAATAGATCAAGCATCCTAAAATAAATGTACAGAATCGGAAAACATTTTGAACCTCTTTGAATACATAGTAAAATTAAACACAAAATGGCTCAGGCAGGTAAATGAATTTCTGCGTTATTTAATTTTAATCTCCCACCTTTGGAACTCTGATAATCCCTTCTGATGAGAGTCTTAGTGCCAATTATTTGTTTCCAGGAATCCGAGAAGTTTCTGGAATTTTCCTCAGCGCTTCTAGAAAAACAGTCTACGTCAAATAGGAAGCGTTGTTAGCGCGCGTCAAGGCGCTAAAACGTCCCGGTCTAACGTTGACGTAGTGACATAGAACCAGTACGTGATGCTCTGTCACTGCAAACGGACGTCGCGATACATTTTATTATAAAATTTTCTTTGACGCTGGGTGGATATTATTAAAAGTAAAAACGTCGTCCAACAGGAAGCGTTTTTAGCGCGCGTCAAGGGGCTAAAATGTCCCGGCCGAACGTTGCCCTGTGTTGTATTGAATATGTCTAGACCTGTCAAACAGAGCAAACGCGCTACCAGTACGCAACGCTCTGTCATTGCATCCAGACGTCACGCTATATTTTATTACAAATTTTTCTTTGATGCTGGGCTTTATTTTATGTAAAAAGTAAAGGCTTTGTCAAACATGAAACGTTTTTAGCGCGCGTCAAGACGCTAAAACGTCCCTGCCTGTGTTGCATTGAACATGTGTAGGCCATTTAAACAGAGCAAACGCGCTACCATTACGCAACGCTCTGTCACGGCATCCGGACGTTGCGTTGTATTTCATAGCAAAATTTTCTTTGACGCTGAGCTTTATTTTATGTCAAAAGTAAAGGCGTCGTCAAACAGAAAGCGTTTTAAACGCACGTCAAGGCGTCATGTACATTGTATTTGAACGGCTTCAACGTTATTCGGTCGTCGTCACTGGTCACAATGTTCAGCGACTCGGATGAAAATAAGTCGTTGCTGCATTACGCATTATTTACCAAAATCTTGTCTTTGTGGGATTTTTTTTATAAACAATGTTTCTTGTATACAAACACTGATTTTTACGAACGCATTCAGACAATTTTTCATTTAGCATTTTTAATTTTGACTTACAAAAACGCTCGGAGTCAAAAAAAAATTGTAACAAAATATAACGCGACGTCCGGACTCAGCGACGGATCGTCGCGTACTGATAGCGCGTTTGCTCTGTTTGACAGGTGTCGGAATGTTCAATTCAACACAACACAGCGCTATAAGCCGGGACGCTTCAACGCGCGTTAAGAACGCTTCCTTACCTTGGACATTGTTCATGAACAGTTGATTAAATTTGTTAAAAAATACCAGTTCCTGTCAAGGTACAACGAACAGTGGTTATAAAAATGTTTCCGCAAAGACAGGATTTTGCTAGATAATGCGTAAAACAGCAAAAACTTATCTTCATCTGAGTCGCTGGACATCGTGACCAGTGACGTCGACTGAATAGCGTTGAAGCCGTTCAATTACAAAGTACGCGACGTTACTTCGCTGACGCCTTGACGCGCGTTAAAAACGCTTCCTGTTTTACGAAGTTTTTCTGCGAGAGAAGAAGCATTATTCATTTTATGTACTGCTGTAAGTATATAGTAATGCAGTGTAAGAAATTTGTATCTAAATTGTGCAGTTTGTTTTATCGCAGACATTATGGATGTAGGGAGTTCACTTGCTAAATAGAGATGTGCACAATCAAAGTTGGAAAAGGATGAAGTTTCATGTTTCTTTTTTCTAAATTGAAGAGAAATACTTCTTAAAGAAACTGTGTTTTTAAAATAATAAATTGTCTTAAAAATCGACAGAACTTATTAAGTTTTGCAAAAACATAAAATGGTCTTACTTACCCAAAAAAAACCGGTATTCGTAAAAGTTTCAGTTAAAATAATGCAAATCGGATTTTTGTATTGTATCTTGATTGTAGCTTTACATACACCTTTTAAGGGTTCATTTATGCAAGAAAGTTGAGTGCAGTTTCCTGTACAAGTAATTGTTTTGTTTTTATTCATCTTAATAGTCTGTTAATCGTTATTCGCAAAAAAATGGTATTCATTCAGATGTTTCGTTACAAGACCTTTATGTATTCTCCTTACCGAAACCCCGAGATTCAGGATTGTTTTCATAATTCAGCCACTTTCTAAAAGACCGGCATTCTTTCGAAAATGTTGTATTACAATACGGTTCTGGTTTAACATAGATGTAGGTATGTTCACAGCTATTTTTAGTTTAATTCACCTTTATATCTTGTAGATTCTTGTTCAGCAAAAATCGGTATTAAGACTTTTTAAATATTCTGTTACATTTTCATTTGCAATTTCATAGGACTTTTAGACAATCTGCTAACCAAAACCCCGGTATTCAAGGCTGTTCACACTTTTTTTTTTTTTTAGATTTGTGAACAGGAATGCAATTCCTGGCCAGAAACAGGTATTAATATCATCAATTAATAATTAATTATTTTCAATTTTAATGAATTATTAATTAATAATTACCCAATAACATCTATTGAACTTTGTCAATGTCACCCATGTTACAGGGAAGGACGGCAAGAGTTGCAGGGTGTATGTCCATTTGAGATTTGGTTTTTATGTTGTAGGTTCACATGAGGCATGTGAAAGCGCGAACTTGTACGTGTCTGGGAATGCATGTAATGTGAATCTCCAATGTAACATATCTTTGCAACTTAGATTAGATTAGATTAGATTAGAACCAGGGTCAAATGACCCGGGCGGGGATCGAACGAACCAACGTTGTTCTATTCCAAACACGCTAGAACGATCAGCCCACTTGGCCCCCTCGGCCATAACACCGACTGACACAAGTCAGTTACTTAAAAATAAAGTTTTTCGAAAGACATTGCAAGACGATTATGATTTTACTTTGATATAATATGATCACACGTTCATTGGTTTTATCCTTCTTGTAGATTCGTGCTCACCAAAAATTTGTATTTCTTAGATGTTCTGCTTCATTGTCTTTTACACTTTATAGAATTCTCAAATATTCCGATTAACAACACCCCGGGATTCAAGGCTGCTCAAGTCAGTAACTAACTTCACCATAATGCAGTGAATAGCGTAATGTGGTGGTAAAGGCTCTAGCCAGTGGCCCTAGTGTAAAACACAGCGTAAACTCACCTCAATGGCGTAAATCGAAACAATGTGTGAAAACTAAAACTTTCTCTAAGAGTGCCATCGCATATTCCATACATTTTTGATTTACGAAGTCATGGTGAGATTTACTCGATGTGTAAGCTCGGAGTACCTACAGAACGCAGAACGAATTGATAGAGTTTGGAGTGAGCATTTGTGGGCGCTCAATCAGTATCAAATGCAGGAGTTGGAACGGGTGCAGGAAGGCGTGTAGAACAGAGGCATTCATCACAACCAGTGAAAGAACTGGAGAAGGTTCAAACACTTGATTTCGTGGCTCTAATGCGTGCAAATTACAGAGAAATGTTGTGAAGGTTAAAAATGAGACGCTGTGTAATATGATCTTGAATATTGTTAGCAAGATTTGGCAGAGAAAAATAAAAAAAAATATTACTGTTATACAGGTATGAATAAGGTATGTACGGTGGAAATGAATCACTCGAACAGAGGAAGTGTGAAAGGAAAAAAAAGGTAAGGGACGGCCGAGAAAAGTGTGGAGTGATCAGATTGAGGAGATTGTGAAAGAATGGTATGACGATGATGATGATGATTTAATATAGCACCGTTTCGTGAAGATTGTCACTCCAAGGGCGCTTTCTGTGCTATCGCGGTGAAGTAGTGTGTCTTGAGGGATGCCTTGAGGTTTTTCCTGGATTTGGATGCTCGAACTTCCGGTGGCAGCTGGTTCCACGAAGAGGGACCCGCAACAGCGAACGCACGATTACCGAACACAGAGGTTAATCTTCTGGTTGGCTCGTTCACCAACGTTTTGGAGCTCCTCTCTGCCGAACGCAGCGTCAGTCCTCTCTCCTGTATATCCTTTGAGTGCACTATATACAAAGTGAGTGTAAAAAAAGAAAATACATAAAAAGGGTGATGAATATGAATGAATTGAAAGAAGTGTGTAAAGAGGCAGCTCTGCAGAGGCTCTAGCCACCCCTAGCGGAAAGGCGACAGAGTTACAGTTGCAGAAGAGTATGACAGGAAAAACTCTGACGTGTTATTCACACACAGCTAATTCATGGCTCAACCGCCACTTGAATTTTCCTACAAAAAAACGATGATTCATGGATCAGCTATGAATCAAATTTGCAAGGTTTACTCAGCCTTCACAAGAAATGAGTACCTACCCCCTCGAGAGTTGGTACTCATTTCTTAACTAAATCACTCACTAGGAATCCTGTTGTCCTATTTTTTCGATTCCTAATGGGTTGGCATGAGGCTGATCTCTCATACTGTAAATAATGATTCACTTTGCCAATGTCACCACTCTTTGAAAGAAGGTCGGCAAGAGTTGCAGGGCTTGTGTTCATTTGAGATTGAGTTTTTAAAGTCCACTTGCGGCATGTGTATACGCGATCTTATACATGTCTGCTCATAAAATAAGAATCTTAAATGTGATACATCTTTGCAACTTAGATTATAGATTAAAGAAGGAGAGTTCACGCAGTATTTTTTACTCGGGGTACAAAACCAGATGCGTGAAAGACTTAAGGAGAGGTCGAGGACATAAAGTGGCTGAAAAAAAGAAGCGAGATATAAATTTGAAGTAAATAAACCAGTGCGATACAGTAGGATGCTATCTGTGCGGATATCAGGAAGGGATTGAATAAAAAAGCAGATCGTTTGTATGGGTTTTTGCGAGCGCGGGGAACACAGGGTCGAAACAAAAAGATAGCCAAAGATTGCTCTGGCATGACATGACGTATTGGCAGAAGAAAAACGGAAGCCTCGCCACTGCGAGCACACTTCCTCTGCTTGGTACGTGAGAAGATACAGGGAGATTCTTGGTATGTGTGAAGATATAGCAGGATACTTGGTATGTGTGAAGATATAACAAGATACATGGTATATGAGGAGATAGAGGAAGGTACTTGGTATATGAGAGGATATGAGAAGATACTTGGTATATGACAAGATATAAGAGATACTTGGTACATAAGAAGATGTAGGACGGTACTTGATATGTGAGAAGATACTAAGTATGTGAGAACATAGAGGAAGATAATTGGTGTATGAAAAGATATAGGAAGATACTTGGTATTTGAAAAGATATAGGTAGATACATATGAAGATATAACACTGTCTTAGCCTGCTGCATCTCAATAGTGTTCTTAAAAAAATATTCTTCATTTTACTTACTTCTTATTTTTTTCATTCTTTCCTGTATTCTGTAGCAACGACTAAACTCGTAAAAAGATTGATCGATAGCTCAGTTGGTAGAACGTTTGCATTTCATGCCGACAGCAAAAGTTCGATCTCACCGAGGGTTTCAGAAATGATTTTCCATTTCAGTGTATATTTCAAACCCAAAACAATACTCCCGGCAGCCTTACTCAGCCTTTACTTATAATGTGGGCAGTCACATCTAGGCGTGATCACCTATTAGTGAACGGAGTACCACTCTCCATAGGAGGTAAGCTAATCCAGCCTTCTGATTCAGTGAGTCTTCTAGGAGTCTTATTGGATCGGAATCTGACACTGGAGAGGCAAATAGATGCCACAATAGCTTCTTCTTTTTTTTCACTACGCCAAATTAAGGCTATTAGAAAGTGTTTACCGTCAGATGCAGTCAAGACCCTAGTGAGCGCGTTTGTGGGGTCTCAGATTGACTATTGTTCGACGCTTTATAGTGGTCAGCCGAAGAAGCAGTTCAATCGCTTTCAATCTGTGTTGAATTAGGCAGCAAGACTCATATTCGGGATACCCAAATTCGCTCACATCACTCCGCTGTTAAAAACACTACATTGGCTTCGTTTCCCGGAGAGGGTGGTCTACCGTGTTTGTGTGATGGTATATAAAGCCATCAATGGCTTGGCTCCACCTTATTTGACTGACATGATGTTGCCTGTTGAGATGGGTGTAAGGAGGCAGACACTCAGATCCGCGGGCGATGAAGTAGTCAATTTGGTTCAGCCACGCCGTCAGATTCGTACAAATTTCGGAGACCGCACTTTCCGTGTTGCGGGTCCGGTGGAGTGGAACAGACTGCCACCCGGAGTGAAGAACTCCAAATCTATGGATGTATTTCGCGGAGCACTCAAGACACACCTATTTAGAAAGTCTTATCCATGATCGGAGAGGGCCCTTGACGTGTGACACACACAAAAACGGCGCTCTCTTATCATTTGTAATTTAAAATAAATTAGCCTGATATTATTATTATTATTTACATCAAATGAGAGCCAGCAGACTCCCCTTCAAATAAAGTGGTTGGCGTAAGGCCGTGCCCCTTACCCGTAAAAAGAAATATTCCAAAATCTCCACATGCAAATCATTTGTGAATAACACAGGCAACAAATTACACTATATGTGTAACTTAGTTGCGTTTATCCAATCTTTTTGAATTTCTTGGAAGAATTGATATTTATTTAATTAATTATTTCCCCACTCACAAGAGGTTAAAGTATCTTTTTACGTTTTTTGAACTTCTAACCCTTCACATTCATTTTCTCTTCACAACTTTTACCCTTTTTCAGAGCCCCAAATGTTTTTTCCCCTCCTGGGCGTACGAGTGTTCTGACGTTTCAGCCATGCTTATGTGCCGTAACCCTTCAGTTAATGCCGGCGCTCCTTGCAGCTGACATCTCGCATTATGTTATCTCCCCAGTTATTAATATACCAAAATAACATATCTCTACATTTACAGTAGAACCTAGATTATCCGAGATTGCTCTAAGCGAGGTCGCGATTAACTGATGTAAGAATTCTTAGAAAATATTTTCCATCCAGTCTTACAGTAACTAGGTTTTGCTTGAGAATTGGCACTTTGTAGCAACAACCAAGCGCATAGAAAGTCCTGTCGATAGCTCTGATGATAGAATGCTTGCATTCCATGCCGAGAGTATGGTTCGATCCAACATAGGATGTCAAAAATGATTCCCCGTTTAGGTGTTTATGTCAAACCTAAAATAAATACCGGCAATATAATATAACATTATCTATGTTAATGGATTCAAAGTGGAGTAGATGATGTTGTTAAGACTGCACAGGTTCATCAAGATCGACTTCTTTATTTTCATGCTGAAGAAGCCCATCGCAGACATGGAATAAACGTCTGGAAGGTCCAGCGCCCACAGACAACGGCAACAGATCCCGGAAAGTAGCTCTCTAGCAACATAAGCTTTGCCGCCCTTCCCTGAAACAGTGGTAAAGTGAACCATTTATGCAGGGTTTATATTAATTTGAGGTTTGGATTTAATTTGTGAGTACACATGCAGCATTTGCAAGCGCAAACTTACACCGGTTTAACCTTGACCGGTCCGTAGTCCAGTGGTAACACTTCGGACTCGTAAATGGATGGTTGCGGGCTTGAATCTATAATCGTGGGTTCGAGCACAAAAATATACCATTTATATTTTCAAATTTGTTCTTCGCTGGGTTGAAAAATTCATAAACCTTTACCAAAAACCGGTCATCAAAAGGTCCATCCAGCCTAACAGAAACTGGATCTTGCTTGAGAATTGGTGCTTTCTACAGCGACGACCAAGCAGAGGGCTCCTGAGGTGTGTACACACAAAAACAGCGCTCACCAAATAAATCAGCCTAATTTTTTATTTTTTTTACACGTGCCCGTTTGTGGGCATGCATTTGACATGAGTTTTGAATGTTAATGTATCTTTGCAACTTAGATTACACAGATTATATGTAATCAGTTATCTATGAGTTTAAGAACGTCTGTATTACAAAGTCTACATTATCCGGACATTTGATAATAATATGAGTTAGTATTGGTTAACAATGCGTCGGATAATCGAGGCTCTACTGTCGCAACAAATCTCTCCGGTTATTAATGACGGACTGCTCACACGAACAGATTAATTTCTTCTCACATTAGGCGCCATTAGAATACATAAGAATCCCATCTGCCGCCTTGACATGCTGCGAGCTTATTAAAGGGCGCGTCGCAACACACACGCTCTGAGATATTAAAACACGACACAAATATAAGTATATCTCGTATGTATATCGGTGTTATGGCCGCGGGGATCAAGACAGGTTATTTGGAACCGGATAACGCTGTTTCGAATCCCGGGACGATAGCTTCGACCCTGGTTCAACAGATGCCGTTGCATGCACACAAGCTTCTGCTTTCGCATGAAGACAACTGGCCAGGCAAAATAGGTTGGTGGATTGCATTCCTTTCCACAAATCTATTTGAAAAAAATAATATATATATATGATAAAGGGATGTGACGCACAGAGATCATTAAAAAAGTAATCCTATAAAAAGAGCAGGTAAATGTTGAACACATCTAAGCTACACATTTAGTGCAGATTTTTGCCGCGTTTTCCTCGAACAGGTCGTCCCTTGACTTATTCTTATAGGTTGGTATGAAGCTGACCACCCATGCTGTGAAAAACGGCTCACTTTGCGAATGTCAAACCTGTTTTAAGGAAGGCCGTCGAAAAGTTGCGGGGCTAATGCTCGTTTGAGGTTTGGTTTTTGAATTGTAGGTACACATTCAGCGTTTGTAAGCGCAAACTTACACGTGTCTGCTTGTGGACATTTTCTATTTTTGCAACTTCTATTATAGATAGATAGGTTGCATGTGGCGAGTGGAAACTATTTACTTTTACAGGCCTTACGTCAACCCCTTCAGTTGAAATGGGGGTTTACCAGCTCCCCAGGGGGCTGGAACTCATTTCTTGTAAAAAAAATAGGCTTACCACATTTTCCTTGACTAATAGGTTAAAATGAGGCTCACCCCCATGCTGGATAAACTTGATTCACTTTTGCCGATGCCACCCCGGTTTTAGGAAATAACTGCAGAATATGTAAAACTTATGTTCGAGTAAGAACCCGTTCCCACTTGTCGGGTGTCGGATCCGTATATTCATCGGAGGTTCCAGTGGCAGAACATTTCGGACAAAATCGGTTTCCGACAAGTGTTAATAGCTCCATACATAATGTTCTGCCACTGGAACCTCCGATTAATATACGGATCCGACACCCGAAATGTTGGGGCTCTAAGGTTAGGTTTATTTTGTATCTATATACCACCTGAATAAGTGCTGATTCACTGATTTGAGAAATCGTGGATAAAACATTTTATTGTGCGTAACTTCTCATAGTAAGTGAACTAATTATAAGGAAGTGCTCATGAAGTACTCCTTAACTACAGGACTTTCACACTTTTTCAGTGTTTTCTCTCGTAGAAAATATGGAAAAAATGCATTTATCTGTGAAACCCTTGTTGGCTTAATATCTCACTTATTCAGTTTTACCTTTAAAGTATCGATATGCAGCATGTGTAAGCGCGAACTTAGAAGTGCTTGCTTGAAAGCATGCATAAAATATAAACCTTGAATGTCGATGTATATATTTGCAGCCTAGATTATAGATAGATAGTTATCGGTGTTATGGCCGAGGGGGCCAAGTGGGCTGATCTTTCTAGCGTGTTTGGAATACAATAACGTTGGTTTGATCCCCGCCTGGGTCATTTGACCACAGTATTTTTTTTCTTGTAATTAGGCACTTGTAATTAACAACTTGTAATTCTTTCCAACTTTCTAAACTTGATATCCGTGGCAACATGTAATTGGCCATATTTTTTGTAATTGTTATTATTATATTTCTTATCTAACGCTGTTTGTTGTCCTATTAAAATAAAAAAAAATAAAAAAAACTTTGACCCTGGTTCAACAGTTGTTATTGGTAACTATTAATTAATATTTCATTAAAAACATATTTTAAAAAAAAAAAAAACGTTTGAATTTCAAACCAGTACCTACAGACAAAATCCGTTATTTTTTCAGTATTTTCCAACATTCACATTTTTCATTTCATTGTTTGTTTTTCATACCGTCAATTTTTGATCGTTTACATCAAAACTGCATTCCGCAATCATTTGTACTTTTGTTTTTGCGCTATTTTCCCATTTCATATTTTCCATTCAACATTTTCGCTTTTTCCCTTTAATTTCTTTTCGGCGGGTTTTTCATACCGTGAATTTTTGGCGGGTATTTAGTTTGTCATTAGCAAGTTTGCGGATGCATCGCAACATCTGGACAGACAAGCATACAAATTACAAATAAACTCAATCACAAAGTTTACAAAAAAAATGTATAGAAACTGGAATAGTGCCACAAGAGAGCGTTTTAGTTTTTTTAAGACTTTTAAGCAAAACGCTGTTAATAAGTGTAAACGTATTGAGGTTAGTGGAAGGCGAAGTTTTTCTCATATTGGAAATTAATATTGAAAGGGAGCGGTTTTGCAGCTGACGGCATGGAAGAAACCTGCGAGTATAATACATTGCCTAAATTACACCTCGATTGCGTAAATTAAATATGTATGCAATACACGAGCGCGCTCCCAGTGAGTGATTTAGATTTCATACATTTTCCGATTGACGCTGTCGAGGTGAGATTTACGTGATGGTTTTATACTTGAGGTAACATAGCTGATTAGATGGAGGGAGATTGGTGGAAAAAAATTGCGGTTGAATAAATCAATCTTAATATATAATTCTTATATTACAGGTTTTCTAGTAGGAACTTTTACAAATATTTTACTTTGTATGGGGGTAAACTTCTTGTTCTTCGTGTCAGCTTCACACCGTATTGGCCCAGTAACGAGCAATGTCTACAGCTCTTTGGTTTCCCGCAAAGAGATCATCCATGGAGCAGCTTGTCGGACAGGAGGGACAACACCGCAGGTGCTCCATTGTTTGCTGAGCTCCACACTCACATAGTGTAGAGTCCTCCCGTCCCAGAAATCCCCAGGTCAGCATGTTGGCCCGGGCTCTTCCAACATTGGTCCTCAATCTGTTCATGGATCTCCATACGGGCCACTCGAGGTTCTTTCCTGAAGGTAGGCTCTCTGAAGGCTTCACAAAGCTCTCCGGGCATTCCTCCTTCCACATTTGTAATCTCTCCGCCACTGGATCCAAAGACAAGGGCTGCACGGAACTAAGAAAGCTGTGTCTCGACTTCAGGCGCTGCTGTGATGAAAAGCCACTTCCGTAAATGCAGAGCTGTGTGCACGTTAGAGCCTTCTGCCTCTCGACTCTCGAAGCCACTTTGCGTCTGATGTGGGGTGGGGCTATGCCTGCAAGAGGATATAACTTCCCCGTGGGCGTTGGCTTGAGGCATCCTGATACAATACGGCAGGTATCATTCAGCGCGACATCAACTTGCTTCGCATGTGCGGAGCGTTCCCATACCGGGGCTGCGTACTCTCCGGCTGAGAAACACAAAGCCATTGCAGTTACACGTATTACTTGTGGCTGCGCACCCCAGTTGGTGCCCACGAGCTTCCGGAGTAGATTATTACGGGTAGCCACTTTCATTTTTGTGTTGTTGCAGTGGGCTCTATATGTGAGCGACCGGTCAAGGGTAACTCCCAGGTATTTGGGGTTATCGCTGGGAGGCAGCACTTGGTCTTCCCATCTGATTACTGGTTTCCTTGATGCAAACTTATTCTTTAGATGGAAGTAGGAGACCTGGGTTTTTGATGGGTTAGGTTTAAGGTAGTTTTCTTTGTAGTATTTGGACAACAGGTTCAATCCTTTTTCTAAAGTATGGTCAACTTCATCAAACGATGTATTTTGAGTTGCCAGTCCGACATCGTCCGCATATATAAATGATTGTGTGCCTGATGGAAGTGGTTGGTCGTTCGTATATATATTAAACAGGATAGGGGCCAAAACGCTTCCTTGAGGCAGTCCATTATTTTGTTTCCTCCATCTGCTTTTCGTATTCTGGAATTCAACATAAAATCTTCTGTTTTGCAGTAATGTTGCAATCATTTTTGTAAATTTGAGGTCGTTTGTCATGTTTTTCACTTTGGATATCAGTTTCCTGTGATTCACAGTATCATATGTCGCTGTAAGGTCCACAAAAACTATGCCGGTAATTTTATTGGATTGGTATCCATCCTCAATGTACTCTGTCAGATTAAGTATTTGTCCTGTGCAGGATTTTCCGGGCCTGAAGCCTGCCTGTTGTGTAATGAGCTTATTATCAATTACTGAGGTTAAGCGATTTAACAAGATGCGTTCGTATATCTTAAATAGGTGGCAAAGTAAGGAGATTGGTCGGTAGCTTTTTGCATTGTCTGGATCTTTCCCGGGCTTCGGAATGGCAATGACTCTAGCTCTTAGCCATAATTTTGGGATGTGGTTGTTTTTCATGCACGAATTGAACATATCCACCAGCCATTTCTTAGTTTCAGGTCCAAAATGTTTTATTTGTTCAACACAGATGTCGTCAAGCCCAGCGGCTTTCCCGTTTTTGGCTGTAGCAATGGAATTTTCTAATTCGGATATTTGGATAGTTTTTGAGAGCATGCCGTCGTTTGTGTCCGTTTCATCATTATTCGTTGTGTTTTTGTTATTTATGTCGTGCATGGGGGTAAACTAGTACCTAAGCATCAAATTTATCATAAAATATTTGAAAATGTATATATGAGAACAAAAATATTTCCTTGACTTATAGGTTGCAAGGAGACTGACCACCCAACGCAACGCAAAACGCAACTAAGCTACACATATAGTGTAACTTCTTGCCTGCGTTATCCCCGAAGGGGTCGCATGTGGTGATTCGGGACCTATTTATTTTTACGGATAAATGGGCCGGCCTCACACGAACCACTTTCAGTTGAAGTGGGGGTTTCCCAGCTCCCAGAGGGACTGGTTCTCATTTCTTACATTTGTGTGAAAGGCAGGTGTGTACTGGGTGCGACCGCTTGCATCGCCAGGAACCAAAATCTCTCAAAAAATGTTAGATTGGCGGTGCACGGTGGTATACTAGTGCCAACCTTGATGTATGGAAGTGAAGCCTGGACGGTGAGTGAAAGGGAAATTAGTAAAGTCCATACAGTAGAAATGGACTATCTAAGAAGTATGATTGGGAAAAAACGAAGTGACAGGGTGAGGAATGATTTTGTAAGAGAAGAATGTGGTGTAAGGGAAAGTGTGAAAGTGAAGATTAAAAGAAGTATGTTAAGATGGTTCGGGCACTTGGAGAGAATGAGTGATGAAAGATTGACGAAGAAAGTATATGTTGCTAGAATAGATGGATGTCGTGGTAGAGGAAGACCGAGAAAAGTATGGAAGGATCAAATCTCTGAAATAGCGAATGAATGGGATATCCAGAGTCATAATAAAAGGAGGACTTGTATGAAAAAGGTTATGACTCTGGATGAAATGAAAGAAGTATGCAAGGACAGGAAGAAGTGGCGGCTAATCTGCAATGTTGATTTCTAATGTTGGTGTATTCATTTGCTACATTTTTTGCATAGGAAATTTTTGACTTTTTTTGTATAGATTTCTTTGTAAGGTTTTGTTCTTTTTTATATTTAAATGTAATTTATTATTCATATTCCTTGACTTATAGGTTGGTATGAGGCTGACCACCCATACTGTAAAAAATGGTTCACTTTGCCAATGTCACCCCTGTTTCAGGGAAGGTCGGCAAAAGTTGTGGGGCTTATGTTCATTTGAGGTTTGGATTTTATTTGTAAGTACACATTCAGCATTTGTAAGCGCGAACTACACTTGTTGGTTTGTGGGCATACATCTGAGAGCTTTAAATGAATTTATCCTTGCAACTTAGATTATAGATTATAGATTATAGTGCTCCGCCGGGATCCAAACCCACAACCTTCCATTCAGAGTCTGAAGTGTTACCACTGAACTACGGACCGGTCTAAATACCCGTTCCCATACTGCAAAAAATGGTTCACTTTGCCATTGTCATCTCTGTTTCAGGGAAGGTTGGCAAAAGTTGCGAGTGTATGTCCATTTGAGGCTTGGTTTTTGAATTGTAAGTACACATTCAGCATTTGTAAGCGCGAACTTACACACGTCTGTGGGCATGTATTTAATATGAATTTAAATGTTAATATATCTTTTGACTTGCTTACGTCATTTTCAGGAGGACACTGTTACAAAATATTTTTTTCACTGGGTTACGAAGAAGTCCTTAAGTAGCTTATATGTTTGTTTTCATTGTTCAAGAATATCTGTCTTTAATTTCGTTTCATTTACAAATGTATATTTTCAAAAAATAAGGGATGAAAATGACAGTTACATTCATATGGGTAGGCATGAAAAACGAGAGCAATAAATAACCCGAAGCAGGGGCGGGTTGCCCGTGTAAGCATCGTGTACATCTTGACTGAACCGAAAACTTTTGATTAGCGCACATTGCCGCTAATGCACTCCTCGGGGGTTTCCGGTTACTTCCGTCCCGTCCCATTCAAACCTCCCCCCCCTCTCCCCCTGCTGAAATGGGTTCCATGACAAAACATCACAATGATAAAACATCACAGGAAAAAACATCACAATGACATTACATACAATCAAAATGATAAAAAATCAAACGGTGAAACATCACGTACATAAAACATCGCATGACAAAACATAATGGGACAAAACACCGCAATGACATTACATTCGATCACAGCGATAATGAATCACATGGCGAAACATCACACGACAAATTATCGTATGTCAAAGCATCATAGGACAAAACATTACATGACAACATAACACAGGACAATATATCACAAGATATTACATCACAGGACAAAACATCACATAAGAAGATCAATTATGCCTGTTGTGGGTCCTTTACTTTAGTTTGGCGTAGAGCTGACTATCTCAATCGTAAAAATAAATGTGCAATATGCCGGTGCCCCCCCCTTTAAAAGGAAAGGCGGTATAAGTTGTACAATATGTGCACATATTTTTTTATTACCAAAAGTATAAATTCTCAAGTAAGACCCAGCTGGATTGAGTCTGGATAGTTAATGGTCTTTTGTAGAAACAGATGATTTTTTTAACACAGTAAAGAAAACATGAAAAAATAAAAAGGAAATTTATTCAAGGATGATTTGTCCTGTAATGTGTTGTCATGTGATGTTTTGTCACTGTGGTGTTTTATCCTGCTACCGCCAAAGCGTAGACTATAAGGGTGATAAATGAAGCCTCTATAAGAGAACAAACCCTGTTTTACAAAGTATCCAAAAAATGAATGCAATTTAAAATACTCACCAGAGGCTCTCTTTTAGTGTCCATACATTTTTCAGTAAACGCTACAGTTAAGTTTAAACGTAGAGATGTATACTCGTACTTGGGTCACAGAACAATGCTTAAACTCTGTTTTGATATAATGTATTTCTAGTAAATAAACAAGTGAATTTCTTACAAGAGTTTACTGAAGATTTACTTAGAGTATTTCTGCAAGTTTTTGTTACTTTTAACTTAATGTTCACTTCTTCAGGTAGAATTTTTAAAACTTTAGTTGTGCGGCAAACGCTTTTGATTTTTAATGTGCAAGTATGCGATCCAAGACCCGGTAGACTGAAAACAAAGTATTTACTTTTCGCACTTCCTTATGCTCAGCAGAGGTAATTTCACATGAGCAATGTTTTTATGTGTACTGGACCAATGTGTCTTATGAAAACTGGAAATTGATTTTTAAAATATCCAAGACAACTCTCCCATTATCGTGTTTTACGTTTTTTTCTTAGCTCAGATTGTGCAACAAGTGATTGTTAAGACAATTTCATTTAAAGGTCATCTTTGAATCAAATAGTAGATAAGCCAAACAAGAACTGGGGGATGTTTTGTCAATTTTCGAGTGAATACTTCAAGACTTGTCATAAAAGTTCATCCAGTCTTACATCAACTAGGTCTTGCTTGCATCGGGTTGAAACTTTACTTTACTCTTTTTTTCTATATTTTAATATTTTATGTACATTGTCCTATTAAATTCTATCTTTACTTTTTCTTGACATGTAGATTGTTATGAGGCTGACCACCCAAACACTCAAAAATGTTTCACTTTACCAATGTCACATCTATTTCAGGGAAGGCCAGCAAGAGATTTGAGATAAATCGAGGTAGGTATACAATTTTTTGATAAAGATAATGAAGTCCGCACATTAACTGACATAGACAATATTGTGTCGTTACACGGCCAGGTTGCTAAGAAAAAGGCATGCACATATTTTGTTATTCGTTGCTGAAGACGGCAGTTGTACACAATACTGACGTTTTCTCGTCGCGAATTTTTTTTCAAAATCAAAAATATTTTGACTTCATAATGTTGAAGATATATTAAGTCTTTTCTGAAGTTCTTAAGTTAAGCCAGATTATTTTAATTATTATATGTAAAAATACGCATCTTCATTTCAGTATCTCGATTATAAAAAATTGCGTATACTCACTTCGATTGCGTGAATCGAAAAAATGTATGACAACTAAATCACTCTCTACGAGTGCCGTTGTATATTCGATACATTTTCGATTTACGCAATCGAGGTGAGTTTCCGCAACGCTTTTTATACTTGGAGCACAGTAGGTATTTCAGTAAGTTGTCTAGACTGGTTTTTAAAAAACACTTGAACTCTAGCGAGGAATCCCACCGAAGAAAATTCTATTAAAAACTTTGGACATAAGAAGGCTGAAATTTTTTCGGTAAACATTTTTTGCGTGTTTTTGTACAAAAAAAAATTGTGCAAAGATTTTTTTATACCAATTTTCATATAAGCTCCTTGAGGAGTAGGTGTTAAAGCTCTGTATCTTAAGATGGTTTTTTTTTTAATTAGGGAGAAAAAAAATGTATTGACCTATTTAATGAAAAAATTCACGCATTTTAGAAATTGTTAAATTAAGTGTATATATAAAAGAAAATTTGAAAATATCTCTAGTTTAAGTTAGCTTACAATTCATGAAATTAAAAAAAATAGGTGTCTATTTAAAAATAGGTGAAATATTTATTAAATTTATAAATTATCATTACAACCTTAATTTTAATTTTGGAAATTAATATAATCTTGCTAAATTTGATTGTACTCTATTTAAAATAAATTGAAATCTTCCAAAGATTATTGATAATAGATTCTTGGACCTAAACCACCATCTATAATCTAAGTAGCAAAGATATAATAACATTCAAAACTCGTATCAAATGCATGACCACAAACAGACACGTGTAAATTCACGCTAATGAAGGCTGAATGTGTACTTACGAATTACAAAAAAAATACAAAACAAAGCAACGCAACACACACCACAGCACTGCGCAGCTAACGACCCTGCAACCGGATAAAGACAACTGCCACATCACCAACACAAGCGGCACTATAACAATGTCATATACCCCTAGAGTCTCTTAAATCTAGGGAGTCTCCCACATATCAACCCTGTAACTCTTGCCGACCTTCCCTGAAACAGGGGTGACATCATGGTAAAGTGAACCATTTTTTTACAGTATAAGTGGGCAGCCTCATACCAACCTATAAGTCAAGGAATCACCATTCCTTCCCGAAAAGACATTACAGGATAAATAAATTAATAATGACTTGATAAAATAATTTTCACTCCGTCTGTAACTGTAACTCTGTCGCCATTCCGCTACGGGTGACCAGAGCCTCTGCAGAGTTGCCTCCATCTTTTCCTATCCTGACACACCTCTTTCAATTCATTCATATCCATCACCTTTTTTACGCATTTTCTTCTTTTACGCTCACTTTCTTTATCCCAATGTGCAAACGTACAAAAATTACAAAAAATACTTGTGCCCTATTCCGTTTTCTTCTTCCCTCAAACTCTCCGTTCATATACTTCACAGAAATGAAAAATATGTGTCATAAATTCAAGAATGAAATATATTAGCGTTATGAATGTCCCCCATTAGTCGGCTCTTCGTCTGCCATTGTCCGAATCGAGTGTCGGCAGTCACGGCAGGCGGCCATTGCGATTTCCCGTAGTTACAGTCTACTAGTTGACGTTATGCGAGCGAGAATTTTAATGTCTGTTTGCCCAACGTCACGAGAGAGCGGCCCACCGATACGGTACACGCAAATAAAGGGAAATGGGGAAAAATTACACGCGTGAAGAAGGCCTGATGGATGCTTACAGATTAGATTGAATTTCCCGACATTGAAAAAAAAATGCCTGTTGGGTGTGTTTTTATGTGTCTTGATTGTCTATGGCTTGCCGGATAGACTGTGTGAAATCTTTTATAAATCTTCATACGCTACTAGACTTTTGACCCGATAATCCATAGACAAACTAGATGCATTCTGCCCGGGTTGTTTATGGATTGTCTATGGCGTGCCGGATAGACTGTGAAAGTTTTTATAAATCCCCATACGGTGCTAGACTTTTGATCCGGTAATCCATTGACAAACTAGATGCATTCTGCCCCATTTGTCTATGGATTGCCGGGTAGACTGTGTGAAAGCTTTCATACATCCCCATGCGCTACTAGACTTCGGTAATCCATAGACAAACCAGGCTCAATGCGCTTAGTCCGTAACGGGTCACATTAAAATAGTATCTTATTCATTGATGACTCATGGACCATCGTTTTTTAAACATATAATTCTCGTTAGGTGGTCAATGAACCATAAATTGTCTGTTGCGAATAAAACCTTAAAAGTCCTACAATTTTCAAGTGAGTATACCATTTTTAAGTAAGCTTAACATTTATATCCGTTTATTCTCGAAAGAATATGCATGACTGTATGTGAAGAGTATGTAAGTATTAAGAAAGTGATGAATGTTGAAGAGATGAAAAAGCTTGCAAGGACAGAAAAAAGTGGAGACGCATCTGCGGAGGTACCGGCCACCCCTAGTGGAATGACGGCAGGATACAGTAACAGTAACAGGGTTAAATTATTATTCGGAACTTTTTATTTTTACAGTTATGAGAACCGAACTTCGACAACAAAAGTTTTCCTTTGCATTTGTTAAAGTATTGATATTAAAAAAAACACAAAGTAGGTATTCAATTTAGTATTTAGTATTATCCCAATATTTAGGGAATCTAGTTGACGTTGACAGCACCGCGCTGGATGTCAGGCCAGCTTCACGTCGGAAGAAAAATGGACGTTTTGAAATATCTGCGGCGATATTTTACTTGTGTGATATTGCGCATTTCTCCTTCACACACTCCGCTCTATATCAAGGTTTTATTTAAATTTTACATTTTAATGAAGGTCAAAGATTAATTACACTTTTTGATAAAAATACTTAAAAACGCAATGTGTTACTTTGTGTAATTTATAATTCGTGTAAAATATATTTCAGAAATTATGATTTCTGTTTTTAAAAGCTAAGTACCCTAAGTATGAAACACAGCGTGAACTCCCCTCGATCGCGTAAATAAAAATGAATATAAAGGAGATACAAAAGCACACTATTTTACACCTATTTTTTATCATATTGTTAAGTTTTCTGTTGAATTTTCTTTTTAATTAAAATGCCATAATTTATTTTTTCAGAATTTATTTCACAACTTGACAATCACTGTTTATTGGGATTACTCAGCGAATTGCTCTCTGCGACTCCTCCTCTCCGTACCATTTTGATCTCTTATATAAGGAACCAGAGGGGTATTTCTCGCAATCACTAGATCACTTTTTCACCAGACCGTCATTACATTATTACAATGTACTAATACAATCATGGACTACTCCTAGATGGTTCTATCGTACGTGTATAGGTGTGCGTAGTCAATTTAATTTCATTGTCCGTCATACGATCTATGCGTGTATAAGCGCAAGTACGTATTTCAAGTTCGCGATATTATCTACACAATCTAGGGGCGTTCCTTCTTCTCTTCTTATACAGCCATCTCCATCCACTGCTGGACATAGACCTCCCACATAACTCTCCATCCATCTCTGTCTTGCGCTTTTTGAATCCAGTCTCCAGCAAGCCTTCTTATATCATCCGACCATCTCGTGGGAGGTCTCCCTCTGCGTATCTTATCTTCTCTCTTATTATTCTCCTCTTATCTTATCTTATCTCTTATCTTATCTTCTTATCGAGGGAAGCTTACACAATGTTTAATGCTTGGGATAAATGTCCTAAGACAAAAAAATCTGTTTGTTCGAGAACAGGTAAAACCTAATTTTTCGGGAAAATATAATGTAAATGATTACAAATAATAATAATGTGTGAACCAGCGAATCCAAATAAACACAATCACAAAATATTTGTTTGCATTTTTCCTGGCAACCCAGCTATGCAACGTCACAAATTTGTTTATCTCAATTCAAGTGCTGAGTTCATTGTGAACCAAATTCCCAAATATATTACAAAAATATTTCCCCCGCTTCCTAAACAGAGAATTGTTCAACATTTTGTTATGTAAGCGCCTTTATCGAATGAAGAATAACAAAATGATATTAATTTTTAATCAATGTAAATGCGTGTCGGATACACAAGAGGAGAGAGCTGCTTTGGTATAATGCCAGTAACCCAAGTATAAAATATTGCGTGAACTCGTTTCAATTGCGTAAATCGAAAAAATGATTCAAAACTAAATCACTCTCCAAGAGTGCTGTCTATTATTCAATACACTTTCGATTTACGCAATCGAGGGGAGATTTACGTTATGATTGTTACTAGGGGTGCTCTCTCAATGTTTATGGCAGCCTTATTAAAATAGAGCAGGCATAAAACAGGGAGCTTCCATTGAATTTAAGGAATTTACGCCGCCTGCTATCTGTCGTTAATCGTGCTTTATGCGAGTTCATAACAGCCGAGGCACAATAGACACACTCCCGGGTATAAAACCGCACCTTCAGGGATTTTTATAGTGGTGAAGAAAAAACACGTTAAACACCTGTGAATGCTTCTTAGCTTACTAGTCCGTCTGACGCGTTCCTTAATAAGAAGGTGTTGATTTTTATAGCGCCTTTTCATGGCTCATGGTACTCTCGAATGGGCTTGTTTGTACGAGCGCGCGAACAAGCGGTTTTTCAATCTATGAACCATGTGAACAATAAAAGAAAGAGACATTAAATAACAGCAAGAAAAATGCTGAAGTGATATTTTCCGGGATCCGTTGCCCGGGTCTGTGGGAGCTGGAGCTTCCGGACGTTTCGCCCATTTCTACGATGGGCTTCTTCTTGATAAGAACTGTGATGATCAAGATCATCTTCATCATCATATGTACTTCATGCTGAAGAAGCTCATCGTAGAAATGGGCAAAACGTTCGGATGCTCCAGCTCCCACAGACCACGGCAACAGATCCTGGAAAACAGCACTCCAGCATCATCAGCCGGCCGTGTAAGCCTAAAACTCTTATTCAATAATACAACTGTTTGACAGCTGTTCGCGTTCACGCTTGCCTGGAAACTGATTGCAACAAGACCTCGAGCACACCCTAAGGCGTAAGCGTTTTGGCACGCCAAACGGATCTGATGCTTCATCTAATTATTTTATTTTGACCGATGACAGATCAGCAGGTCTAAGCAAACGTAGATTTGATACTATAAAGGAATTATGAATACTTTTCAAAATAAAATATTAAATCTTAGTTACGAAGATGTTCTTTCTAAAAGTCAAGGTTCATTTTCTGTGAATATTGCACGTACGTGTAGGTTAACTCTTTATCATGCTACTTGCATACTTACATGAGGAAATCTGAACCGAAATTTATTCTGCACTTTTGCCATATTTCTCTGTAAAGAAGGTGACATTGCCCATGAGGTTATATTTTTTGTATAAAAAGTGGTCATCCTTCAATCGAATTAATTATTAGTTGGGTATGGATTTTCAAATGGTGATAAAAGAAGCCAAGAAGTAAAAATACAAAATCTCATGTTTATTTTTATTTTTTGTGTTTGTGTAAATGTTGCATTAAAAAACTACACAGCATAAGTACAAATAAATAAATTAACCAAATACATTTTTTTTTATCATTTAGAAACCAAAATTACTTTCGCAAATCATCAATAACTTGAGAGGTCCGTATCTTGCGCCACCTCCTTGTAATCCATCTCAAGGGCAGCCAAATCATCCCTGGCCTCTCTAAACTCCTGCTCGTCCATTCCTTCCTCGACAAACCAATGGACAAACGCTTTCCTCGAAAACAGCAAGTCAAACTTCCTTCCCAGTTCGGTGAAGATTGAGCTGACTGCTGTCGTATTGGCAAGCAACGAAACTGACCTTGGAACAGGAGCCAAATTGATGTCACCACTACTTCCAGAAATGGAATTATTGATTGATATTTTGAACCCTGTTGGACACCAGTCAACAAAGCGAACAGTTTTCATAGACTTGACGTGAGCGATCGCATCATTGACGTCTTTTGCGACTACATCCCCTCTGTACATTAAACAGCAACCCATATATTTCCCACTCTCTGGATTGCAAGTCGCCATTTGGCTGTACGGTTCAAAAAGCTGGTTCGTTATCTCTGGTACACCAATCAATCCATGATGCGAAGATTCAACAGTCACAATCGGTGCTTGGGCAATTGTTGGAAAGTGTATCCTGGGATATGGAACTAGGTTCGTTTGGTAATCAGACAGGTCAGCGTTGAGGATGCCTTCAAAGCGTAGAGATGCTGTGATTGAAGAAATTGCCAAGCTTATGATGCTATTCAAGTTGGAATAGGTGGGACGCTCTGTGCCCAATCTGTTGTGACAGATTCCATAAATTGCTTCGTTGTCTAGCATGAAAGCGCAGTCAGAGTTTGTCAAGGACTTGTGCGTGGATAGGATTGCGTTGTATGGTTCTACAACGGCGGTTGAAAGCTGAAACACAAAATTCACAAATTTGATAAATGATCCTATTTTTGTTTTTGTTTATTTGTTTTATATATTTGAATGTATAAATTGCTTGTATTCCTTGACTGATAGGTTGGTATGCGGCTGACCACCCATACTGTAAAAAATGGTTCACTTTGCCAATGTCACCCCTGCTTCAGGGAAGGTCGGCACTGCACCCCCATGTCTCGCTGAGCTATGCTCTGTCGATGGGACTTCAAAAAGACCACTTCGCTCTGCCCTTACTGCTGTCAACAAGGTTATAGTGCCCAATAGAGCAAACACATCAAATTTTGCAGACAGAAGCTTTGCGGTGGCCGGGCCGATGGCCTGGAACAATTTGCCCATCGGTGTTCGCGCGAACCAGCCTACCACCACCTTCAGAAAGGAACTGAAGACACTACTTTTCTCCAGAAGCCATGGCGCCCTTGAGATGGTCCTGGACCATTAAATGGCGCCACAGGAAAGAAATCATCCATCATCATCATCATCATCAAGAGTTGCAGGGCTTGTGTTCATTTGAGATTGGGTTTTTTATATTGTAGGTCCACATGCTGCATGTGTAAGCGCGAAATTACATATCTTTGCAGCTTAGATTTAGATTTCGATCCTAAAATTAGCTGCAATTATTAAGTGGGCTATTTTTCTTTCCACCTCCAAAATGCTTTATACTTTTTGATAAGTATTTTCATACCTGTAAACAAGCTCTGTAATATTCTTTTCAGTGATTTAAAGTGAATTGTGACGCTTTGAATTCAACCCTTTGTCAGTGAGGGGAAAAACGAATTTCAGATTATAATTTTAAGCCATTTCAACTCTTACTCGGGTTCAATAGAAGCAGCATGCCGACTTTCGGAATTGACACTATTTCGTTCTCTAAGTGCTTGCTTAGCTTATCTACCATCCAATTGAAAGATGACCTTTCAATGAAATCGTCTTAAGAATCATTTTCTACAGAATCTGATCTAAGAAAAAAAAACGTAAAGCTGTTTACAATATTTAAAAAATCAATTTCCAGTTTTCATTAGACACATAGATCCAGTACACATACAAACATTGCTCATGTCAAAGTACCTCTGAAGCAGGGGCGTGCATTTCATACAGGCAAGCGTGAAAGTGAAAGTTCAAAGAAGTGTGATGCGATGGTTTGGACATATTGAAAGGATGAGTGAAGACCGACTGACAAAAAGAGTGTATAAAGGGAATGTAATAGGTAAGCGTGGAAGGGGAAGACCTAGGAAACAATGGATTGATCAGATAAATGAGATTGCGAATGAATGGAATCTACAGAGTGGAAACAAGAGAAGAGCATGCATGAAAAGAGTGATGAAATTAGATGAGATGAAAGAAGTATGCAGGGACAGAGTCAAGTGGAGGCACTTGTGTGGAGGTACTGGCCACCCCTAGAGGAAAGGCGGCAGGATACAAGACAAGACAAGACATGCGCCTAATAGATAGGCAATATAAAGTTTAAAAAAAACATTTAAGCTTGATATTCAGATTTAAAATTCAAAATTTAAGTTTGATTGGAGCCATCGTTAGCACTTCAGTCAATTCCAAATGAGTTACTTTATAGGAATGGAAGAAAATATTTATTCTGAAATGTATTTGCATATGCCCTATGCACGCGCCTACTCTGAAGTGACATAAAACAAATAAGCACTAAATGGACTAGTTAGTGGGTATTCAAATATATCCCATAGTTTTTTTCAAAGAACCATTAACTAACACAAGCACTGCAAAACAGGGTATTTTTAATCATGCATCAGAATAATTCCAACAGTTTTTTTCTGTATAAACTTTCAGAGGTTGAAAACACATGCCCTCGCATGGGAGTGAGCAGGGAGTCAGTAATATGGCGTGTTACTTTGGGTGAAGGGTAGATGGCGACCTCCAGTTTGCTTTTTCTCGAAAACTCATCGGATATTTTTTCCAGCAAGCGCGCGGTAACGCCGGAGCCGGTGCCGCCGCCCAGCGAGTGGAAAATTAGAAAACCCTGAAAAAAGCAGACAACATGCATGATGAATCACTTTACTTCTTGTTCCATTGACTAGTTTTGTACGCAAATATTAACAAGGTATTAGCAAAGTTACTATACAGCGTGAATATTTCATTCTAGGTCAAACAGAGTGATAAAAAGTTGAAGCTGCCCACGAAGGAATGTTTGGTTTTGAGCAAAATCAAGCTGCAGCTTTGGTAACATAAGAAAATAATTATGAACCACTAACTCTTACCGACACCTTCTCAAAATAGAGGAGCATTGTAAGAAATGTACCACAAAGCAATGCTACTAAGCTTCACATACATACAACTTCGTGCCTGCGTTATCCCCGAAGAAGTCGCATGTTATCCCCGAATTCGGGACCTATTTATTTTTATGAGTAAGAGGGTGAGCCTCACACCAACTACTTCATTCGAAGTGAGGGTTTCCTAGCTCCCGAGGGGGCTGGTTCTCCATTTTTAAAGACTGAGTACACCTTGCCGGTACTTATTTTGAGTTTGAAATAAACATCGAAACGGGAAATCATTTCTGACACCCTCATAGAATATATCCGAGTATGTTCAGATTAAACAAAAAAAATCTCTTAATCAATTTTGGGGATTCATTGATCATGACAACCCAAAGTATTCAGTACCAAAATTAAATCGAAACATCTTCCTCAAAAGATGTTTAGTGACGTTAAGGCAACCAAAATATATCTGAAGGTAAGACTCAATTTCTTGCTGTCTTATTTGATCCAAGCAACATTAGAAGTAGTAATCTCACTTACCTGTAGTCCAGAACATTCTTCAGCCATTTTTCTGAGACGGTCCATGATGGGTTGGATGACATCTCTCCCTATGCCCATGTGTCCTCTGGCGAAGTTATTGGCAGCGTCTTCCTTAGCGCTGATCAACTGATCTGGATGGTAAAGGGCTTTGTATTCCCCGTTGCGGATTTCATCTGAAAAGAAAAGTGTTGAAAAAAAAAAAACCAGAAACTGCAAGCACTGTTTAATTCTACTTATTTTAAAATAAATATTAGTAAACTGTGTAATGTTTTCAATTTTATTTTTCCTTTTAAATAGAGTTCTAGAAAGTTTCCGCTGAAACCTTACATAAATTTAGAAAAGTTGGTTCAAGGTCTTAAAAATGACCGTTTTTTTTATTAAAAAAAAAATGGAAAAAAGAGGAATGCAATTTACCAACCTATTCTGCCTGGCCAGAGATAGGTATTAATCTAAATCTAAATCTAAATCTAAGCTGCAAAGATATGTCTCATTTAAGATTCATATTAAATGCATTCCCACAAGCAGACATGCATAATTTCGCGCTTACACATGCTGCATGTGGACCTACAATATAAAAACCCCAATCTCAAATGAACATAAGCCCTGCAACTCTTGCCGACCTTCCCTGAAGCAGGGGTGACATTGGCAAAGTGAACCAACTATTAATACCATTATTACCGTATTAATACCATCAATTAATAATTCATTATTAATATTGTATTGTATTTTTAAATTGTTTTTTATCAATATGTACAAAGTATTACAATAAAAATAAATTTTAAAAATCTAATTACAATAAATACTCCCCAAAGTAAGCATAGCTTGTGTTTTGGGGAGGATTCCAACTTATCTTAACTTAAAATTAATCACTTAATAGATAAAAATCATAAAAAACAAAAATAATATATACACCATTTAGTCATTTACTCAGCAAAAACAGAAAGACAAAAAATAAAATAAAATAACATAAAGAGGTAACATGTTTAAATAGAAAATACAGAAATAGGAATTATACATATATACACACATGTAGATATATGAAAAAAATAACAAAAATAATAATGATAAGAATAATATACAAAAAACCAATCAAATATAAACACTCAACTATTTACACCTCTTTCAAATATTTGCTGATCATGTACTTAATGGCCCTAGGATCTGCGTGCTTATCATGCTTATACCTGGAAAAAAGTGCATTGTACCACCTTACACCCAAATAATCGTAGTGATGTTGGCCGGTTGCTGTATTCTTTCTAGGAACTTTGATTAGAAGCGACTCTCTACGCGATCTACCACTCGGGATTACAATATCCCCCGGATTATATCCGTGGATAAAGTAATCCTTATGAACTTGGTAGAGAGCCGCTCTCTTATACAATTGGTCAATTGTTAGCACCGGAAAGTCATGATATAATTGCAATGTGGAATAGTCGAAAGGCTTCTTTAACATTATTTTGATAACCATTCTCTGCACCACCCTAAGAGGCTCGAGTGTTGTTTTAAATGTGCCGCCCCATCCGACCATTCCATACTGCATCAATGACTGTCCAAGCGCAAAATAGGTAGACTTCAAAGTTTTTACCTCTAGAATATCTCTAATTTTGCGGAATACATAGTAAATTTTCCTTAGTCTTTCAATAGTTGTTTCTACATGCTCCTTCCATCTAATTCTGGAATCTATTTTAATACCTAGATATTTAACACTTTCCGCTTGAGAAATTAGGGGGCATGAGCAGGAGCACGCAGTTCCACTGACCAAGAAGTTAGTACAGCTATGTATTGCTATACTAAGTGAAAAAGGAAGACCCCTATTGTAGAGAGAGAATGGAATAAAATTTGTTTTTTCGGTATTCAGAGACAGGAAATTTTTGTCGAACCAATTTTTAAGTATGGTTAATTCCACGTTCGTTCTGCGAACCACCTCTACCCATGACCCTCCCCTCACAATCATAGCCGTATCATCAGCAAAGGACAGGATTGAGGATGTGATCGGCAGAGAGAATATCTCATTGACATAAATAATAAACAATGGTAAATAATAAATATTGTACATTTTAATCAACCATTTTTTTTAAATTATTAATTACACTTCCGGAGATAACGCGGCAAGAAGTTATACTATATGTGTGGCTTAGCTGCGTTTTTTTATTAATTAATAATTGCTCAATGAAATCTGTTGAACCAAGGCCAAAGTTATGGTCAATGGGGGGGATCGAACTAGCGTTATTGTATTCCAAATACGCTAGAAAGATCGGCCACTTGACTTGGCCATAACACCGACACACGTTTTTGCCACAATTCTCCATCAATGACCACTAGATTCCTTAAAGCCTTTTACCGACATCTGTTGGTTCAAGGTCTTTGAAATGATCGTCTTTGGCACAATTCTCCATCCAAAACCACTGAATTCTAGATGATCTATGGTCTAAGCTGAAAAGATTTCCCACATTTCTACACGCAGACACGTATAAGTTCGCGCTTATATATTCCATATGTGGAGCTTCATTATAAAACTCCAATCTCAAATGAATGTAAGCCCTGCAATTCTTGCAGCCCTTCGTGTAACAGGATGAAATTTGCAAAGTGAAATATTTCTTGCAGTATGGGTGATCAGCTTCATACCAACCTGTAAGCCAAGGAAAATCGTTTTTTTACCGACAACTGTTGGTTCCAGATCAGCCATGATAGTCCTCGGTACCAGCCTGCCCTTCTCTGTCTCTGAGTAGAAGGTGCTCCTGCAGGCGTCCTTGTCCCTCCTGGAGCCGTCAGGATGTCCTCCTGATGAGGGAGCAGCCTCCAGAGGAAGACCAGAGGGCAGGATGTCGTGCTCCAGGCAGTAGCGCTGCCAGCAGGAAGCTCCCATCTGGACGCCTGCCTGACCCACGTGGATGGAGATGCACTCTTTCTGCAAATAATAATATTAGGATGATTAATTTGTTGAATGCTTTTTTCTATGACTCACACCACAAGAGCCCTCTGCGAGCTTGATCGTCTCTAGTAAGCGCTAATACTCAAGCAAGACCCAGTTGCTGAATCGCTGGATGGACCTGTGGTGACTGGTCTTCAGTACAGGTATATGAATTTTTCAACGCAGCGAAGAGCATATTTGAAAATATGAATGTTAAATTTGTTGTGCTTTGCCGGGATTCGAACCCATGACTTTCCATTTACGAGTCCGAAGCGTAACCACTAGACTTCTGACTGAGTCCCCCCATGCTGTAAAAACTTGATTCACTTTTGCCAATGCCACTCCGGTTTCAAGGAAAGACGGCAGGAGTTCCATAGTTTATGGTCATGTGAGTAAAAACTTGATTCACTTTTGCCAATGCCACTCCGGTTTCAAGGAAAGACGGCAGGAGTTCCATAGTTTATGGTCATGTGAGTAAAAACTTGATTCACTTTTGCCAATGCCACTCCGGTTTCAAGGAAAGACGGCAGGAGTTCCATAGTTTATGGTCATGTGAGGTTTGGTTTATTTTGCATGTACACATGCGTCATGTGTAAGCGCGAGCTTACATGTGTCTGCTTATGGGAATGCATTAAATAATATACATAAACATATCTTTGCGACTTAGATTATAGATTATAGGTAGAAAAGAGGAAGTATCCTGCCCATTCCATAAAAAAATACCCTTCGAGAAAAAAAAATCGCCTTGAGAACGATTCGTTCTTATTTTTATTTCGAACGAACGCAAAGATTTATTGAAAAATTTAAATAGATAAAAAAAAGGAAAAGTGGACATTTTCTTACCATACTTATAATTTTGAGAAATTAAGAAAAATTATGAAAATTTAGAAAAAAAAAATCGGAACAGAAATTTTGACCTAATGTATAAAAAAGTACACAAAATTTTGATGCTGTTAAAGAAAACAAATGATAAAACGTTCTTTGTGCAGAAATTTTGAATTCAGAATAAATAGAAAGGGTAGGTGAATAAAAGGCAACTTTTTAATTATCTGTTTTTTGAAGAATTGAGTCGAAACGTTTTTTGCACGCATTAATCGATAATGTTGATACCTGTTTCTGTACCCTGAGTACGAGTGGCAAACCTTGAGTAAATTAAAGTTTACGGAAAGTATTAAAGAGTGGTTTCCCCCAAAATCTGCCGTCTTTGTTTGTTTGAACTTGATTTTCTTCATCACTGTAACTCTTTAGCTAAGACCATAAAGTGTAAGAAACAAAAAAGGCAGATTTTGGGGGAAATCACTCTTTAATACTTTCCGTAAACTTTACTTTACTCAAATTTTGCAACTCGTACTATGGGTATGGGACAGACAAAAAAGATTGGTGAATTGCATTATTCTTCCCAAATCTGTTTTCTTTAAATAAAAATAATATAATAATTAAAATAAAATGATTTGATAGCTTTTTTGCTCCTTGACTTATAGGTTGGTGTGCGGCTGACCACTCATACTGTAAAAAAATGGTTCACTTTGCCAATGTCACCCCTGTTTCAGGGAAGGTCGACAAGAGTTGCAGGGCTTATGTTCAATTGAGATTGGGTTTTTTATATTGTAGGTCCACATGCGGCATGTGTTAGCGCGAAATTATACGTGTCTGCTTGTGGAAATGCATTCAATATGAATCTCAAATGATATATATCTTTGCGAACTTAGATTTAGATTAGATTTAGATTTGGCAACATGTTATTTAGACAAATAACAGGAACGTGTACATGCAGATATAGATAAGTGGATATCCATGCTTTTTGCCAGCGCGTTAATTTGCAACTAATGCTGCCAATTTCTCCCCGAGAGCGAGATAAACAAGATGGATGGGAAAAAATGCTCATTTCTTTGTTTAGGCGGGGAAAAGGACGAGCGGGAAAGCAATATCTTGGTTGGTGGATTAACACGCACTGTTCTGCGAGTCTTCAAACATAACGCCCATACTCAATCATAGCGTTTATTATCGAAACTTGAACAGCGCCTCTAGTGAGCGATTTTAAGTTCCAATCAAAAATAATAATTACTACGTTCCGTAAACTGGTGGTAACGCTTCGGACTCGTAAATGGAAGGTTGTGGGTTCGAACCCCGCCTGCGTCGTGTCCTATTGACAATAACTTTGACACTAGTTCAACAGATGCCATTGGGTAATTGTTAATGAAAATATTAAATAACGACTTATAAATTGATAATGTTAATAGCTGTCTCTGACAGGTAAAATAGATTGGTGAATTGCATTCCATTCCCTGAATCTCTTTTGAAATTTCCTGAATCCGTAATGACAGGCTTAAAAAAATAGTTTTCAGGAAGTCACTCTTTACTATTTGTTTTGCTTGACTCATAGATAATTATAATACTAATTACCCGTACTGTAAAAATGGTTCACTTTGCAAATGCCCCCCCTGTTTCAGAGAAGGTCGACGAAATGGTTCGACGATAGGACGGATGTAGTTTCTGTGTTGTTTTATGATAACAATGTTTGTCATGGGATGTTTTGTCATGTGATGTGTTGTCATTTTGATGTACTATTATGTTTTGTCATGTGCTTTTTTTGTCACTGCTATGTTTTGTCATGCGATGTAATGTCATGTGATGTACTGTCATGTTTTGTCCTGTAATTTTATTTCATGTGATGTAATGCCATATGTTGTTTCGTCACCTGTGATATTTTGTCATGTGATTATATGCCATAAGCTATTTTGATGTTTTGTCATTGTGATGTACTGTCATACTTTGTCATGTAATGTTATGTCAAGTATTGCTTTGTCATAGTGATGTTTCGTCATGGGATGTTTTGCCCTTGTGATGCACTGTCATGCTTTGTCCTGTAATGTAATGTCATGTGATGTAATGTCATGTGTTGTTTTGTCACTGTGATGTTTTGTCATATGCTGTTTTGTCATGTGTTGTTTTGTCACTGTGCTGTTTTGTCATGTGTTGTTTTGTCACTGTGATGTTTTGTCATGTGTTGTTTTGTCACAGTGCTGAACTGTCCTGTTACGCGACGCGGTACATGTGTTTGGTGAACGCCGCGGCCGCGTCCACACGCACCGCCGCCTACTTGTCCCGGCGGCGTGTTCCCATTCCACGACCTAAAAGGAATCTTTACTCAGACAAGCACACGGAAAAAAATTAATTCATCAAGTAGTTTCAGTTTTTCCATATTTACTCAAAAACTATTGACATTATAAAAAAACGGTTTCGATACTACACTAGACAATGTATAGTTCTATAAATAGAATGAAAAAAAATATTTCCAACACATAGCACACACGAGAAAGTAGCTACAGAAGTGAAAAAAACGTATTTTTTTAAATATTTTTTTGTGGTCGCAATTTTTAAGTTATATATTTTGTTTAAACTTTATAATTAAGATAAAAAATTAATAAACATGCTTGATTTTTTTCATTACTGTCACTTTTTTGCTAAGACCATAAAGTGTAAGAAACAATAACGGCAGATTTAGGGTATGATACTTCCGTGTGCTGTCTGAGTAAAGATTCCTTTTAGGTCGGGGAATGGGAACACGCGTCCCGGCGCATTGCCCATACGTGCCCTGTCACGCAGTTTCACCAGCAGCCCACGTGACTCGCGTTATTATGGCGCGCGAGTCATAAAAAGTAAACGCTTTCCCGCCGGCCGGCATGAATACGCGCGAGCACGTGCGCTAATGTTGCCAAAAGTGTTTTCCCTCGTGTGTTATTGTTGTACTTGCAAATATAGTTGTTGTTCTGTGGTAGAGTGCTTGTATTCCATGCCAAGACAAAGGGTTTGATCTCCACCTACAGTGTGAGAAACCATTTGCCGTTTAGGTGTTTATTTCAAACCAAAAATAAAATACCGGATAGGTTTACTCAGCCTTCACAAGAAATGAGTACCAGCCTCCTCAGGAGATGGAATAATCCCACTTCAACTGCAGTGATTGGCGTAAGACCGGTCTACATACCTGTAAAAATAAATAGGCTCCATTCACCTCATGCGATCTCTTCGGAGAAAACGCGACAAGAAGCTACGCTAAAATAGTAGCTTAGTAGAGTTTTTGGTAGAGAACCCAGTAATGAAAGTCTCGAAGATCGTCGGTAGATCTTACCGTATCTCTTTGAAGATAGGATACAATAAAATATGGTGGCGTTTCAACAGATGATTAATTTTATATGAAACAACAATCAGCTGTTCACACACCGCCATGTTTTATTTCGTCCTATCTTCAAACAGGTACGTTTAGATCTACCGATAGCCGTCGAGACTTCCACCCCAGAAGAGATTTTCTGCTAAATTCCTTACTCTTTGGATATCAATCCAAGTCGGAGCTTACTAGCGCTTGCGTAAGATCTCTATAGATAAAAAATCACAGTACACCTTATTTTTGAACACTAATCGCTTTCTATCTATAATCTAAGCTGCAAAGATATGTTAACATTTAAGGCTCATATTAAATGCATGCCCATAGACATGCACATGCAGGTTCGCGCCAACACATTCTGCGTGCGTGCATACAAATAAACAAAACCTCACATGAACATAAACCTTACAACTCCTGCCGTTTTTCCCTGAAACCGGGGTGGCATTGGCAAAAGTGGGCCTTAAGTTCGTAAGGAATCTGGAAGAATAGCGCTTCAGTCTTTGATATCAAAAGTATGATGTTCGTTCAATTGAGTCATCTACCGCAGTGCTCCGCAACCGGTGTGCCGTGAGCCGGATACAGGTGTGCCGCGGTCAAATTCAATGTATTTTGACATTTTAGGATAGAATAATAATAATTATTATAATATAATTTTTCAATGTTCCTCCAGCGCGCAGCGCCTGGTGCCAATTGTTAAAAACTGCGCAGTATGCTTTGTACACACCATGACCGCACCAAACTAGTCATACACTATAAAAAAAATACCCTTATGCGCATCGCTGAAAACTCATGCCCGTGCGCATGCGTTATAACGCATTTGCACTAGTGACGAGCGAAGCGGCTCAGTTCACGTATACTCGTCTGATATTACTGTCGTGTGCAGAGCTGTTACACAAAGGTTAATAAACAAGTTTCCACCACTTACGATAATTACCATTAATTGTGTTGTTGAATTGTGTGTGGTTAGCCTTCTTCGTGTGATATAGCTTTATGCAGGAGATTCTACCGCATACAGCTATAGTTCAATTTTAAAATATTCAAAATGAGAATTTGCATCTTGCTTCTGGAAATTTTAAGCTCCCGTACCCTGCGGCCATTTTCAGGTAAAAATGTGAAAATACCGCCGAGCAGAGTGCATTCTTATCGTTTATGACTTCCTGCGCTGCGAATATGCAACATAACATTCAAACCACAACATAAATGTACAGAAACTGAAGCAGTGCCTCTATTGAGTGTTTTAATTTCAATAGATTTCTGCAAAAACACAATAGTTGAGTTTGAACGTTGAATTTTATACTTGGGGTATTGCATTGGAGGAAGCTCCTGCGACACTTTTGAAGACATGCTGGTTCTATGGACTATTTCAAGTATACAATTTTTACGTTTGAACTCGAGCGCTGCGTTTAGGAAAAAATGTATAGAAACTGAAGTAGCGCCTCTTGTGAGCGTTTTAGTTTACGTATAATTCTGTGGTTGAGTTTAGGCGTAATGTTTTATACTTGGGGTATAAGGAGTAGCTTTCTGGAGGAAGGATATCATGGACCGTAAAATTTCTCCGATAAAATGATGATTCATTTTTGTTGTGATAAAATGAAACTCGTTGTAACAAATACGGAGCATCTGTGATGGTTTTCAAAGGTTTAACTTTGTTAATGTGCATCTTGTGTGATGTAGAACAAATGTGGAGTAAGAAAATGCGGTGGATGTTGTGGCGAATGTGTAATTGTGTGTTGGAATGATCAGATTGAAGAGATTGTGAAAGAATGAGATACACAAAGAGAATTGTTATGTTTAAGATTGAAAGGTATCTTCAGGATACTTACCTCCGGCTAGCTCTCATCAGCATCACTCTCAGGGCGTGGGGTTCTTTCTTTGGTATTGCTTACTTATATCTTGGGAAGGTTGTATAATTAAAAGATAAGTTTAACATGAACAAATAAGGGTTTATTTAATCTACTAATATGGGGATAAAGGGGAATTTAGGGATTGGCACGACCTGCAGGTTGTCCCTAGAACACTCCCTATTCTGTTGCCTGGTGTTCCGAACGGAAGGCCTGGGCCAGCGCCCCAGGCTAGCGGCGGCTCACAAGGCGGACGCCTCCACACGTGGGAGCCCCTGGGTGGGCGCTCCTATGCCTCTGGTCCACAAGGCGGGTGCCTTGCTGGCAGGAAATCCAAGTAGATGGGGGGGAGGGAGCTCCATTGTAGTGCCCCCTCTTGCACCGCTTGGTGCTTGGTCGCTGACGTCTTAGTCGGTTGACATCTTGCCGGGAACTAACGAACGACGGCCTGATTAGTTCACACGGTGCAGTTCGGCCGCTTCCGTGACTGTTCGGCTCCGTTCGGCCCACAAATACACACTGCACACTTCGGGATTGTTTTTTTATATGTTATTTAAAATAACATAACAGAATGTATGTAACAGGTGATGGATATGAAAGAATTGAGGTATGGAAGTACGAGTTTAGGATGTGGGATTGGTAGATATGATGAATTTATCAAAATGTGAAATGCTGAAGTGAGGTTTTCCGGGATCTGTTGCCGTGCTCTATGAGAGCTGGAGCTTCCGGACGTTTCGCCCATTTTTACGTTGGGCTTCTTCAGCGTGATGTATGATGATCTTGATGAGAACTGTGATGAGATCAAGATCATTTTCATCATCATACATCACACTGATGAAGCCCATCGTAGAAATGGGTGAAACGTCTGGAAGCTCCAGCTCCCACAGACCACGGCAACAGATCCCGGAAAACATCACTCCAGCGTCATCAGCCGGCCGTGTAAGCCTAAAACTCTTATTCAAAATGTGAAATGGTACTTACATAGTTCAAGATTGATGAACATTAATGAATTAAGGTATGCAAGTATAAGTTAAGTAATTTGGATTGGTGGATATGGGTGGATGATGGATGTCTTTAATGCTGCAGCCAAATTACTTTTGGGAGGACGAAAAACTGACCATGTCTCTCCTCTGCTGCAGCGCCTTCATTGGCTGCGGGTCCCAGAGAGGATTGAGTACAAAATATGTGTATCTCTTTTTAACGCCCTCAGAGGAGTTGCCCCATCATACTTGTGTGAATTGTGCAAAGTCGACCAGATAGGTGAAAAATGACGCACTCTTCGTTCTGCACAGAGTAACGCCGTAAACAGGCTTCAACTGCCACTTCGACGGAACAGAACCGGTTTCGGAGACAGGCTTTTGGTTCGGCTGGTCCATCCTGCTGGAATAGTCTGCTTCTGGAGTTGAGAACAGAGACCAGTATTAGCAGTTTCAGGAAGTTGCTTAAGACACATTTGTTGTTTAACAGAAGCTTCAACACATAAAAGCGCCCTTGAGGTGACTAGTGCCACTTAAATATATACAATTATTATTTTTATTATTATTTATGGGAAATTAGACATGATGTTAAACAGTAGTTCACGACGATACCATGTTGAAAGCACCGGTTCTCATCAGATCACCGAAGCTAAGCAACATTGGGCGCGGATAGTACTTGGATGTGTGACCACTCAGGTACACCGCGTGTTGTTAGCATTTCTTGGACCGGTCCGTAGTCCAGTGGCAACACTTCGGACTCGTAAATGGAAGGTTGTGGATTCGAATCCCGGCGGAGCACAAAAAGTATACAATTTATATTTCCAAATGTGCTCTTCGCTGGGTTGAAAAATTCATAAACCTTTACCAAAGACCGGTCACTGAAAGGTCCATCCAACCTTACAACAAATGGGTCTTGCTTGAGAATTGGCGCTTTCAACAGCGACGACCAAGCTCGCGAGGGATCTTAAGGTGTGATACACACAAAAACAACGCTCACCAAATAAATCCTTTTAATATTATTATTATGAAAAAAATGGTTCACTTTGCCAATGTCACCCCTGTTTCAGGGAATGTCGGCAAGAGTTGCAGGGCTTATGTTCATTTGAGGTTTGGATTTTATTTGTAAGTACACAATCAGCATTTGTAAGCGCGAACTACACGTGTTTGTTTGTGGGCATACATCTGAGAGCTTTGAATGAATATATCCTCGCAACTTAGATTATAGATTATAGATTATAGATTATTATAATTAATAGCGAATGAATGGGATATCCAGAGTCATAATAAAAGGAGGACTTGTATGAAAAAGGTTATGACTCTGGATGAAATGAAAGAAGTATGCAAGGACAGGAAGAAGTGGCGGCTAATCTGCAATGTTGATTTCTAATGATGGTTTATTAATTTGCTACATTTTTTGAATAGGAAATTTTTGACTTTTTTTGTATGGATTTATTTTTAAGGTTTTGTTCTTTTTCATATTTAAATGTAATTTATTGTAAGTATTCCTTGACTTATAGCTTGGTATGAGGCTGACCACCCATACTGTAAAAAATGGTTCACTTTGCCAATGTCACCCCTGTTTCAGGGAATGTCGGCAAGAGTTGCAGGGCTTATGTTCATTTGAGGTTTGGATTTTATTTGTAAGTAAACAATCAGCATTTGTAAGCGCGAACTACACGTGTTTGTTTGTGGGCATACATCTGAGAGCTTTGAATGAATATATCCTTGCAACTTAGATTATAGATTATAGATTATTCAATGGATGTGAATTGAATTGAGGTATAAAAGTACAAGTATTGGAATTAGGGTTTGTGGAAATGGTGAATTAAACAAAATGGCGAACAGAAAATAAATATATTTCAGAATTACATTTTGTGAGATGTTGGTTTTGCAATTAACTTAAAGAATATATTTTTAATGTTTAATATCCAGAAATATCCCGTTTTTAAATGAGCGTAGACATTGTAAACGCAGGTTTTTCTCATGACTAATTAAATAAACGTAAGCAGCTGGAGAGCTTACAGATACACAAGTGTTTAAGTAGATATGGTGCTATAGATGTTAGCGTTTTTAGTTACAGTTCTACAGTATTTAGTCTACATATAATAGCATAGCACAGTAACGGTTCCATGATAGAACGACACAGTAACAAAACGACACATGACAGACGAAGCGCAAAACGCAACGCAACTTAGCTACAAATATAGTGTAACTTCTTGCCTGCGTTTCCCCGAAGGGGCCGCATGTGGCGCTTCGGGACCTATTTATTTTTACAGGTGAGGGGGCCGGCCTCACACCAACCACTTTCAGTTGAAGTGGGGGTTTCCCAGCTTCCGGGGGGGCTGGTTCTCATTTCTTGTGAAGGCTGAGTAAATCTTTGAGATCGAACCCTTGCTCTCGGCATGGAATGCAAGCAATCTACCAATTGAGTTATCGACCTTTTTACGAGCTTGATCGTCGTTGCTACAAAGCGCCAATTCTCAAGCAAGACCCAATTGCTGTAAGGCTGGATGGACCTTTGGTGACCGGTCATTGGTAAAGGTTTTATGAATTTTTCAACCCAGGGAAGAGCAATTTTGAAAATATAAATGGTATATTTTTTGTGCTCCGCTGGGAATCGAGCCCACTACCTTCCCATTCAGAGTCCGAAGTGTTACCACTGAACTACAGACCGGCCAATGGTACAATAACACATGACAAAATATCACAATGACAGTACATCATAGGAAAGTAAATCACAATCACAAAACATCGCAAAACAGAAAACACCAGAAACGGCATGACAAAATAGTGAGACATAAAAAATGGAACTCATGCATGTATTGTTTGGTAAAGCTTATAAAAAAAACTAACTTAACTAACTAAGTGGCGCATAAAGAGCGAATTGTTACCTCGCATGTGAAACAAAATAAATGATTGTGAAGTTTTGTCATGTCATGTACTGTCACAGCCTACCATCACATTCAGAAAAGGACAAAGGACATTGCTTTTTTAGAAGCCATGGCGCCCTTGAGATGGTCCTGGACCATTAAATGGCACCACAGGAAATAAATAATCCATTGTCAATCAATAAGCAATTGTGATTTTCTTTCATGTGTTGTTCTGTCATGTTTCGTTCTATCATGTGTCGTTCTGTCATGTGTCATTCTGTCATTCTGTCATGTGCTGTTCTGTCATGTGTCGTTCTGGTAAATGTCGTTCTGTCATGTGTCGTTTTGTTATGTGACGTTCTGTCATTTGTCGTTCTGTTATGTATCGTTCTATCATGTGTCAATCTGTCATGCGTCGTTCTGTCATGTCGACATCTACGGAACTACAACAAGTGTCATAGACCCTTAGAGTCTCTTGAATCTAGCGAGTCTCACGTACAGGCTTCTGAAAAAAATGTGTTGTTCTGTCATGTGCTGTTCTGTCATATTTCATTCTATCATGTTTCGTTCTGTCATGTGTCGTTCTATCGCGTGTCGTTCTGTCATGTGTCGCTCTGTCATGTGTCGTTCTATCACGTGTCGTTTTGCCACTGTGCCGTTTTAACCTGTCACCCAGAGTAACTACAGCAAAACACAGCATAACATAGCACAGCACAACATACAGCATAGGACAGCAAAACACAGCGCGGGACAGCACAAGAACAAGACTCCCTAATTACGGGTAATTGAAAGCGTATATATATCAAAACTGTCCTCAAATCTGCGACCAACTTAATGGTAGCCAGTTTAAGCGCTGGCGCTGGAAGAGTTATGAGCTCATACAAAACAGGGACGATGACAATTAGAAAATATTGTAACGATTGTTTAGTTGTGTGTTGTGTTTGTCTGTGTGAGTTAACCGGTTACATAAGTTGAGTCCGGTTAAGACTACGGAGTTTGGTGGTAACGTTTCAGACTCGTAAATGAAGGGTTTTGGGTTCAAATGCCGGTGGAGCACAAAAAATATACCATTTATATTTTCAAATGTGCTTTTCTCTGGGTTGGAAAATTCATAAAAGCCTTTACCAAAGACCCGTCACCAAAGGTTCATCCAGCCTTACAGTAACTGGGTCTTAAATGAGAATTGTTACATGTGAAGCTTTACTAGAACATTCGACCAAATACTCGAGCAATCTTGAACAAATTACTATCCTTATAAGTTAAAAAAAAAAAAAATAGATTTGTGGAAAGGAATGCAATCCACCAACCTATTTTGCCTGGCCAGTTGTCTTCATGCAAAAGCAGAAGCTTGTGTGCATGCAATGGCATCTGTTGAACCAGGATCAAAGTTGAGTGAGCTAGACGCAAGGTTCGAACCAACGTTCCAAATACGCTATTTGAACATGCGCCTCTACCCTTCGGCTATAACACCGACGAAAGTTCCTAACCTCTATTTATTTCTAGAGAGACTTCACAGACTTTACTATTAACTCATACACACTAACACAATACACAACTGCATATTCTTAGCAAAATCTATGCAATTTATATTATAGATTATAGATATAATCTGCAGAGGTACTGGCAAGAGGTATCTATACGAGTATATAATCTATAATCTAAGTTGCAAGGATATATTCATTTAAAGCTCTCAGATGTATGCCCACAAACCAACACGTGTAGTTCGCGCTTACAAATGCTGAATGTGTACTAACAAATAAAATCCAAACCTCAAATGAACATAAGTCCCACAACTTTTGCCGACCTTCCCTGACACAGGTACCCCTAACAAAATGGTGTCTGAAAACAAGAACATCGAAATTCAGTTAGTAATCTTGAGCAATAAATTGAATTCTAGATTTATCTTTTGATCAATTAAATATCACTAATTTACAGTCAGTGGTTTTCGTAGACTTCTTGCTTTTTCCACCATAACAAAACCGTTCGTGTTTCGGGCCAGGGGTTTTTAGCTGTGCGGGTTTTATGGGATGTCAAAAGTCAAAGTTGCGGTCCGCATGCCGACAAGCCTTGGACAGCGTTGGCAGCGATACTAACAAAAGTGGTTAAACGTATTTCGAGTATAAAACAATTTAAAATACTCAACCATCACGTAAAAACAGAAAAAATGTGGAAGACACGACAGTGCCTCTATTGAGAGTTTTGGTTTTCATGCTTTTTGCTGTTATGGTGGAGTGTATACGCAATTCATGCCATTTGAGGCCGCAATTTGCTCCTGACAGGACCCACCGCTGAAAATTATCTGTAACAGCTTTTTAGTGAATTTAGTCGAGTCCTAAATATTGTATTTTGCATATGTAAGCAAAAAAGGATAACTGTGTTATAGTCCGGTCGATAGATCACTTGATATCACGGTTACGTTGAAAACCAGGGGCTAGGGTTCAATCCCCAACAAGAGTCTTCCAAGATTTCAGCAGTCTAGACTGCAGCCCATCTTTAATGCTGCAGCCAAATTACTACTCTTGTTGGGATGGAAAACTGACCATGTCTCTCCTCTGTTGCAGCGCCTTCATTGGTTGCGAGTCCCAGAGAAGATTGAGTACAAAATATGTGTCTCGGTTTTTAATGCTCTCAGAGGAGTTGCCCCATCCTAGTTGTGTGAATTGTGTAGAGATGACCGAATAGATGGTAGACGACGCACTCTTCGTTCTGCACAGGGTGACGCCATCAATATGCTTCAACTGGTCGACGGAACAGAACGGGTTTTGGGGACAGGACTTTTAGTTTGGCTGGTCCATCCTATTGGAAACTCTGGTGTTGAGAACAAAGACCAGTGTTGGCAGTTTCAGGAAGTTGCTTAAGACACATTTGTTTATCAGAAGCTTCAACTCTTTTAAGTGCCCTTAGAGTGGCGCCGTATAAAATTGCCAAGTTATTAAAAATTATTGGTAAGGGTAGCATAAATGATTTACAATTTCAGTGTTTCCTTCTTCTAATGTATGTGCCCTGTAAGATATCTCCAAGGTTGGTGGTCACCTCGGCGATCGATACACTGTCCTGCACCATTCAAAACAGCACATACACACTTCGAATTCTGGTCCACTCCCTCATCAAACTTTTAAACTTGACACAGGCCCGGATTAAGGGCGGTTCAAGCGGTGCGGCCGAACCAAGGCCCCGCGTCCTAGGGGCCCCCAAGACGTTTTATAATAATGTTCTTAAACATTTTTTTTACTCTCGTTGTCTTTACTCGATTCTATGGTAGGTGAGGATGAAGGGGTGGGAGTGGGGAGAAGGAAATTGGGGTCTCTCATGACTTTCCCCGCACCAGGGCCCCCAGTGGTCTTACTCCGAGCCTGGCTGTACTTTTATCAAAAAACAGTCTTAAAGCAAATGAGTCTTGATTGAGAAATATGCCCGACTAGCGACGATCAGGCGTGTAGAAGGCTCTTGATTTTATCAATTTATCTTGGTGCTGGAGTGATGTCTTCCGGGATCTGTTGCCGTGGTCTGTGGGAGCTGGAGCTTCCGTACGTTTCGCCCATTTCTACGATGGGCTTCTTCAGCGTGAAGTATGATGATGAAGATCTTGATGAGAACTGTGATGTCAGTGTGTTTGCAATGAGCAAACACACGCTGTAAAAGAAAGATGGTAGACATATAAGCCCTCAAGCAAACAAACCTGAAAGCCTACAAACCCGAAATAAAATACGTGAAACACGAAAATGTGAGAGCTGTTTTAAATATTTCCAAAATCAATTTCTAACATTCATGAGACACATTGGTCCAGTGCACACATAAACATTGCTCACGTGAAATTATCTGTTATGGACGATATTATGTATATGCAGCCCCTCCGTGGACAACGCGGTAAGAAGTTGCTTTATGTGTACAACATAGTTGCGTTGCTTTAGGAATGTCGCTAAGTTTCTAAGACGCAAAATATTAAATCTCTAACAAAGCATGAAGATTGGTCCATTTGCACTTCACTTTCCCTCATTTTTTTCACTTTCAGTCAATGTTGGTTAAATGTTTGCGTTTCCTGTCAGAGGGCTAAAATTCAATCCCACTTCAAGAGTATAGGAAATGATTTCCCGTTTCCAAGGCTCACTAAGCTTTCACAAGAAATGAGTTGATCAAAGCACCATTAAGTTATACTACTCTATTAGAAATTTCAAGAGATTTAGAGGAAAATAACGCTCACCAAATAGATCATTCACATTTAACTGGTCTATAATTTGAATAACAAGCAGCTGTGATTTTAATCCCAAAGTGTCCTGACATGTTTTCCAGTTTTGATGTTTTATTTTAATACAGGCGTTATTACCAAAAAAACTTCCGCCGCACCTTCCTATGTGTTATCATGCACTTCTGAACCAACAACCATTATAATCCATCGTTCGGGTTATTCAATTTTTATTCTTTTACGTCCTCTTGGCAGTTAGAACTTTTGTTAGTGTCTCGATTTCAATTGTCAATTCAACAAACTTCAAATGAACACAATGCCTTTTTTTTTAAATGGACAACTTAAATATGATATTAAAAAGATTCACAAAAGCCGACTTCATATGTAACACTTATTTTCACTAAAAAATAGACCCGATTTCTGCTTTATTATTCTTTAAACGAAAACGACTTCCAACTCAATATTTTGACAACAATGCAACTGTCAAAACACGTCACAGCGTCCTAGGATAAACTAGCAACATGTACAAGAGTATGATCGTTTCAGTTTATTTTATAAATTCAAAACAGCAATAAATACTACTTGTTCTTACTTCAAATCCTTAAAAAAAAGCAGTTTATAGGTACCAAAGTATATTTAATTTTTTTAAAAGAGAAATAAGAGCATTTATGATGTTTTTTTAGTGAATATGCATGCAATTGCGACATACCTTGCACTTTTATCGTTAGACTAGCAGTACCCGGCGTGTTTCACTACGCCATTTGGGCATGTGGTATCAATTTTTTTCTACAGATAAAAGAGGAAACAACAGGATCAAAAAAAAGTGTGCTAATCGGAATCAAGCTTCACACAATTTATCTCTAGGTTAATCTTCACGTTTTCTAAAAAAAAGGTCTAGGTACAACTGTTAAGCAGCAGAGCCAAGCATAGGGAAAATCGATTGCGGTGCTCCATTTATATTTAAGATAAAAAAAATCGGCTATGTAACGTCACTCATCTAATCTATTCTAAGTTGCATGGATATAATTGTTACATTTGGAATTCACATTAAGTGCATGCCCACAAGCAGACACGTATAAGTTCACACTTGCACATTCTGCGTGTGAACCTACAACATAAAAACCCAAATCTCAAATGAACATACACCCTGCAACTCTTTGCTGACCTTCCCTGAAACAGGGGTGACATTGGCAGAGTGAACCATTTTCTATTTATAGTTGGTCAGATGCATATTGACCTATACAAGAAAAGAATATAAACAATAAATTAAATTTTATAATCATACAATTAAAGAACTAATCTATAAAATTCACTATACTCTTTGAGCAAATTGAAGAAATAATTAATGTATTCCAAACAATCAGGAATATTTTTCAATGTAACCGCACTGTGAAACGTATGCAGTTGGGAAAAATGCTTCATACAATATGATGCACTTAAGTGTTTTTTCAACTATCTCCATAAAAGTGTTTAATTTATGTTGAATTTTTGACTCCCTGTCCTGTCTTTATCCCGGCCAAGTGAATTCACATTTTTTCCCCACATTTAAAATGTGCTCTATCCATTATTTCAATAAGTGAAAGTTTTAGGTAGTGCACACGGAGCATTTTCTATTGACAACAAAATTGTAAGTCGCACGGCCGGGTTAGGTAAAAGGCAAACATTTTGTTTATCTTGGTTGCTTTGGACCATTGTCACATAGAAGAAAGACGTTTAACCGCCGAGAAAAAAACGATCTTTAAATTTGTGGTGAGTGTATAATTTTACAGAAATGCGTTTTTTGAAAAAACAACTATATTATGTATATTTTAATTAAAAGTATGTTTCAATAAAAGGTTTTAATAATAATAATATATTTCAATATGGTCTTCTAGTTGTGACCTACGAACTTTCGTTTATCGTATTTTTTATAAGTGCGGGATATAAAAGCTTTCTTACATTTCTAAAATTCAACTTGGAATACTTGAATAACATTTTTTAATTTGGAACTTTTGTCTAGGCCAGGGGTCGGCAACCTTTTGAGTCGGAAGAGCCAAAAATTACAATTTACAAATTTCAAAGTTTTTTCTTGACTTATAGGTTGGTATGAGGCTGACCACCCATACTGTAAAAAATGTTTCACTTTGCCAATGTCGCCCCTGTTTCAGGGAAGGTCGGCAAGAGTTGCAGGGCTTATGTTCATTTAAGATTGGGTTTTTATATTGTAGTTCCACATGCGGTATGTGTGAGCGCGAAATTATGCGTGTCTGCTTATGGGAATGCATTTGATGTGAACCTCAAATGATACATATCTTATTTTGGATTTGTAAAGAGCCACAAATGTTTTTTTGCCAACAATAAATAGCGTCGATGGGGCGGGGGGAGGGTGGGGGGTGAAAAGCGAGTACAAGTAGCGGAGAGATCGTTAATCGATTCAGAACGATTTAGTTTTTTTCGATCAGAAGTATAATTCTGTGTTTTTTTTATATTTGCGTATGAAGCTAAAGAGCCGTAACTTCACACCCAAAGAGCCGCATGTGGCTGGTGAGCCGCAGGTTGCTTACCCCTAACCAAACCGATATCGATCCACCATATTTGTAAAAAGTCCGGTCTATAGCTTAGTTGGTAGAGTAACTGCATTCCATGCCGAGATCTCGAGTTAGAATCCCACTGAAGTTGTCAGAAATTATTTCTCGTTTCAGTGTTTATTTCTAACCCAAAATAAAATACCGGCAAGGCTTACTCAGCCTTCATAAGAAATGAGTGTCAAGCCACTCAGGAGCTGAATAACATCCATTTCAAGTTGGCGTTAAGTAAAAGTTACTGGGTTGTTCATTTTAGATTTGGATTTTAAATTATTAGTAGGTACACATGCAGCATTTGTAAGCGTGAACTTACATGTGTCTACTTGTGAGCATGCATTTTATATGAATCTTTAATGTAAATTTATATTTGCAACTAAGATTATGTATTGTACTTGAATATAATGGTCTTCTTCTATTGGGTGGTTTCAAAATTTACCGACCTCGTTGCTGAAATATTGAGAATTGAGAACCATTGTTTATTTGATCACCATCAAACTTCACAGGATTCATTCTAAAAATATGTTACATGTTTCCTGAAAATTTCGTCAAAATCGGATGAGCGGTTTATGAGTATAGGGAACATACATACATACATACATACATACATACATACATACATACATACATACACACATCCTTCTTTATAGATATAGATAGATAGATTGCATTCCATGCCGAGATCTCGAGTTAGAATCCCACCGAAGTTGTCAGAAATTATTTCCCGTTTCAGTGTTTATTTTAAACCCAAAATAAAATACCGGCAAGGCTTACTCAGCCTTCATAAGAAATGATTGTCAAGCCACTCAGGAGCTGAATAACATCCATTTCAAGTTGGCGTAAAGTAAAAGTTACTGGGTTGTTCATTTTAGATTTGGATTTTAAATTATGAGTGGGTACACATGCAGCATTTGTAAGCGTGAACTTACATGTGTCTACTTGTGAGCATGCATTTTATATGAATCTTTAATGTAAATGTATATTTGCAACTAAGATTATGTATTGTAGTTGAATATAATGGTCTTCTTCTATTGGGTGGTTTCAAAATTTACCGACCTCGTTGCTGAAATATCGAGAATTGAGAACCACTGTTTATTTGATCACCATTAAACTTCACAGGATTCGTTTTAAGAATATGTTACATGTTTCCTGAAAATTTCGTCAAAATCGGATGAGCGGTTTATGAGTCTATAGGGGACATACATACATACATACATACATACATACATACACACATCCTTCTTTATAGATATAGATATAAATCAGTCATGTACCTCTTCAATTTCATGAGCTCCTGGTATCCGTGACGTCAGTGCAGGTCGACGCTGATTGGATGTTAATGTGTCAACAAACCAGCGTCCTCCGACAAACCACAGGTATGAACGTAACAATTTATATTTTATTTAAAAAAAAAACATTAATAATACTACTTATTATTACTGTTTTTTTTTTAATATTTTGTTATTGTTTATTGAATTTAATTCATATTTTTAAATGCATGATTTAACGTTATACCTATTGACATTATAAATTAAATGAAATACAATACAGGTATACCTTGTGATATTTCCTTAGAAATAAATCTTTCATTTACCTCCTCATATTTCATGTGCTCCGGGTATCCGTGAGGTTATTTTAGTTAGCATTTATGTCCCACAGGTGTCGATCTAAATGCTTGTATGGATATTTCTTCAAAATTGATTTCCATTAGGTTATTTTAGTTCAAAAGTGATACACAGATGTCAATGCTTGCAGTAATTTTTGTCACTTTATCTCTTCAAGTTTCATTTACTCCTTGTATTAGTTAGGAAACTCTACTTGTAAAGAAAATTACACGGATGCCGCCGCCAATGAATAATTCCAAATTTTATCTTCAACGTTCATCGACTTCTGGCATCCATGAAGAATGTTTTTTTTTAAGAAATCCTGTGCGGGAGACTCCCTAGATACTAGAGACTCTAGGGTGTATGACACTTGTTGTAGTGCCGCAGAGGTGTACAAGCTTGGTCGTCGCTACAAAGCGCCAACACTTAAGCAAGACCCAGTTGCTGTAAGGCTGGATGGACCTTAAGTGACCGGTCTTTGAATGATCTCGGTAGGAGAAAGATGGCTGGGCAATATAATGGAATGGACTGGGATCCGAAATGTGTAGGAGCTGTTTTAATAATAAAGGAACATGTTTTGTGAGGTGAATGCCAACTTCAGGGAGACCCTTCTTAAAGATGAAGAAGAATAATACGTTTTATGATATGTTAAGCAGTCAACACGTGAAAATGATGTTTGCGTTGTGCACGCGCTATCATACAAGTGTGCCGTGGATATGTAGGAAAGTTAGAGATCTCGTTAGGGGTACATCTCCGTAATTAATCCCTAGGCGGGCTTTTCAGCCCCTAAATGTTTAGTTGAGAGACTGAACCCGACAACTTCTGGGTGTAACACTGTTTTCATATGCCATTACTCAACTAGGAACACCCGGATAGCGACTCTGAATTATTGAGCATTTACAAAGTTGAGTCAATATTTTGTTCAGTTAATAAAATCAACCCGAATATATTTTTATCTACAATATAATAGTAATCTATAATCTTAGTGGCAAAGATGTATTAACATTCAAAATTCATATCAAATGCATGCCCACAAACAGACACGTGTAAGTTCGCGCTTACAAATGCTGAATGTGTACTTACAGATTGATTGATTGACATCTAATCTAATCTAATCTAAGTTGCAAAGATATGTAACATTGGAGATTCACATTACATGCATTCTCAAAAGCAGACACGGACGGTCCCGCAACAGCGAAAGCGCGGTCTCCAAACACTGTGCTTCTTTTTCTGCATTGTGTGCTAATAGATGTAAAAGCACTGGTCAAACAAAAACAACGCTGGTTCGATTCACGTCGGGTCCCTCCTTGCCTTTTGCTCAAAAGGTTTCATCAAGTAATTCTATAATATCTATAATCTATGTTGCAAAGATACATATTACATTTAAGTTTAATATTTACTGCAATCCGATAAGCAAACACGTATAAGTTCGCGCTTACACATGCAGCATGTGGACTTACAACATAAAAAACCCAAAAAAAAAAACACATTTGCGGGTTGCTAAGGGCGGCAGTCCCATACAAGAGTGACGTATGCTCACAAAAAAAAAGGTTTAAAATTAATAAGTCCATTTCAGAATGGAAATTTCAGGAGAGTTAAACAGCGAAATTATTAAAATTTCAAGGTCTTTTTGGTGTCGTTCTTATTATATATCTCAAAGATTAAAATAAACAAAAATATTAAAGGGTGTACCTAATCAAAACATGTCGTCGCTTTACATCTTTGCTTCAGAAATAATAATATCCTTCCCCCCAGTAATTAACTGAAATTAAGAAGTACACGCATGTTTTCATGTTCCACTCCTCTCGGAGGTTGGTACGCGGTGTTTTATTAATTGCGGGGCTTACCACACATAATTTGATCTCACGTGTTAGCTCAAGAATCTGCCTCTCAAGTTTAAAAACGTTACACGCAAACTCAAGTTTAGCCTTAACCAAAAAATGCATAGAAACGAAAGCAGCGCCTCTTTTGAGCAATTTAATTTCAATGAATTTTGGGAAAAACGCTTCGGTTGCGTTCAATGTACTACGAGTATACATGGGATACTAAAAACCCACTCCTTAATTTTCTTGTTTCGCCTCTGAAAATTTTCGCGTTGTATATTTTGATAAAATACTTGTGAATTTGTCCTTGAAGGCAGAAACAAGGGGCTTATTTTGTGCTTGATGTATTTTATATCGTATAAAACCAAATACGGAAATGTAGGGTTTTAAAAAAATATATAATTTTATGCATTTTATAAACGTACTAACTATTTTTGATTGATTACAATAAAAATTGCTTTGTTTTAATTCACATGAGTTTATTTTTGTACACGACCAGTTTCGGGAGAAGCAAAAAATAAACTCATGTGAATTAAAACAAAGCAATTTATATTTTAATCTATTAAAATGACCTTTCACGAAGTTACTGCTGAAAAACTAGATAAACTATTATTTGTATATATCGACGGTTAAAAGGAAATAAGCGACGTTTTGGTCAAACATAAGTTATGAATGCTATCCTACTTAAAAATTTCCGTTCTTTCTAATGCGCTAACTCCCATAGCTCTACGATCATTTTTGTTGCTGTTTATGCTCAAGCTTACAAATGCGTTTTTTAAAGTATGGTTTTTGTATAACCGACAAGATTTTGGCCTTTTTTGTTCTAAAGGCTGTTACGTTAAATTGCCAAGGTACCTTCAGGATACCCCTACAGGATACTCACTCCGGCTAGCTTCTTCGGTATCACTCTCAGGGCGTGGGGTTCTTTCTTTGTGTTGCTTACTTTGTACTTTGGGAAAGGTTGTATATTGATAAGACAAGAGTTAATGTTAACAAAAGAGATTTAATCAGTTAAAGTCAAATGTAAAAGTTAAATCCATAAAAAGGGAAAGGTTGGAGAAGGAAATAGCCAGACCTGTATTAAACACACTCGAACACATTCACAGTTCTGGCGGCTCCTTTTTACGAAGCACTGATCTGTAGGCTGGAGTCCTAGGCGAGCTTACACTAAGCTCGGGAGGTAATGTTCACGGCTCAGGGCTTCGCCCCCCGAGAGCCGCAGTCCATGAGGCGGATGCCTCAAGACGTGGAGCCTCAGGGTGGAGGCTTCTCTGCACCAGGCTCCGGTCCATAAGGCGGGTGCCTTGGATGGCGGATGCTCCATACACATGTCCCCACGTGGAAGCCGTGCGGCTAAGTATACGGGAGCGCCAACCGGGAACCCAGGAAGTAATTGCCGTTTCGCAGCGCTGTGTCCGACCTCCTTCTTCGTGCGCGCGTAATTACAGACTGGCGTCTCGAGTTTCCGAGTCACGGCGTGTGGAGCCTCGAGTCTTCGGCAGAACTCGGTCGTGGCTCGGCTACCGCCTCGTTGACGTCACTGCAGCCATCATGCGCTGACTTCACGCTTATTTAATTTTAATGTTATTTAAAAAAATAACATAACAAGGCGCTTGTGACATAAAAAATCGTAAAACATCGTTCAACCACATTAATAGGAATGCCAATAAATGCCTTTATTTTTATTATTTTAGAGCTGATTTTATTTTAACGATATGATAAAAAATAAAAAGCTTTTGCAGTAGTCTATTTTTGACTCCACAAATGCATTTACTAAGGCTTTCCTTGCTTCTATCGGTATACAGTTATTGACAAACTTGATCTGCCGTAATCCGTAGAAACTCGAACTGACCGTCTTATTTATTTGAGCTTTCATAGGCAGACAACTATCTAGGTGAACTCCTAGGAGTCATACCAACCTTTTACTCAAGGAGCAATCATTAATGTTCATAGATATTGTTATGTAAATAGTACTTTGGTATAGACAAAATAAATAGGGTAGGTGCATAAAGGCTCTAGCTGTAGGATGAATTATTATTAAGTACCTAGAGTAAGGAAATATTATATAAGTAATAATTGTATTGTAAGCTTTTGGAATATCATAGACGTTTCCAGACGAAAGTAAGCCTAGAAAGTTTGATTGTAATAGCTATAAAAGGCGTGAATCGCCTGCAAGAGTCTCTCCAAGTGTTAGTAGCCGTTACAGGCCAAGTCAGCGAAAGTCAACCATACGTGTGAATTGTAAAATAAATTGTGAACCAAAATAAATAAAAAAATTAAATAAAATTGTGAAAAAACTAAACTTTAAAATAAATCTCCGGCACTTTTAATCAAGAAGACCAATATTTAAAATTTTAAAACATTAGAACCCTAAAAACACAACAATATTTACAACTGAGATAAAACATCTTTTATAGAGAAATAAATAAGTATGAAGGGTACGAGAAATTTATTTTGCAATTTAGATTGCAGATTGTAAGATATGAAGCGCATTTTTTGAGAAATATGCTCAGACGTTCTGCTTGGGTGGTTTATTGAAAAACTTGATATCTCCGTAGTAAGTCACGGCGAGGTGAGACGCTAAATTAATACAAGCTTTTCTTTAGAAACTGCACCTCTGATAATGCAGTGTTTCTCTGAACTTAGTGATAACCCTGCTATTCACAGTCAGTACTTCACTTAACCCTTACACATTTTAAATTTTAATTTTAGTTATTAAAATTCAAGTTATTTAATTCGATTCACTTTATCTGTTACTTTTTCCATTTATTGTTTAACTTTTGTCGTGTTCTAACCGAAGGAATCGCATGTAGCGAGTAGAACCTATTTATTTTTACAGGTAAGAGGGCTGACCTTACGTCAACCACTTTAGTTGAAGTAGGGGTTTCCCAGCTCCCGAGGGGGCTGTGCTCATTTATTGTAAAGGCAGAGTTATCCTTTCCGGTATTTTATTTTGAGGTTTGAAATAAACACCGGAACAGGAAATCATTTCTCACACCCTCGATGGGATTCGAATCGGAGCTCTCGGTATGGAATGCAAGTGTTCTACCCCCTGAGCTATCGACCGGACTTTTAGTTATTAAAATTCATACTTAAAATAAATGTATTTGATTTGATTCAGTATATTTGTTAGAGTTTGTACATTTATTATTTGTTTTTTTTTCACGATTTCACTAATTAGATCAAGCCATTCCTTTCTCAGTCTCCCTCTTCCCCCTTTACGTCTCACATTTCCTCTGTATATAGTCCAGGGGTGTGCATCCCATACAGGCACATGCGCCTAATAGGTAGGTAAAAAACCATTTAAGCTTGATATCCAGATTAAAAATTGATTGGAGCCATTGTTTGCACTTTAGTCAATTTCAAATGAGTTATTTTAAGGGAATGGGAGAAAGCATTTATTCCGAAATGTATTAATGATACTAAAAAAATTTAAGGGTAAAAGAAACAAAACTTTATTTTACAATTATTTACTGAAGTAATCGTAAAACAAAGTTGTTTTTCTTTTATCCTTAATGATGAACGATTACAAAGCTAATGCCTCTACAATCAATAAAATTAGAATTTTTTATTTTGTTTATCCATTTGTTTATGCCTAAAATGTTATTTGTTGTATATATTCCTTGACTTATAGGTTGGTATGCGGCTGACCACCCATGCTGTAGAAAATGGTTCACTTTGCAAATGTCACCCCTGTTTCAGGGAAGGTCGGCAAGAGTTGCAGGGTTTTTGTCCATTTGAGATTGGGTTTTTATATTGTAGGTCCACATGCAGCATCTTTGCAGCTTGGATTTAGATTTAGATTAGATAATTGCCTATACGCTATGCACGCGCTTGCCAAGTGTTCATCATCATCCATGCTTTCCAAATGCCCAAACAATATTTAAAATGATTTATAGATAAATGCTTTGAACTGAACATTTCATCTGATTAAAAATAGAGCACTTAGTCTTGGATTGTCTCTGAATAGCAGCGGCAGGGTCCAAGCTAGATTTATGTTAGTTTGTGCAAGTGCACTCTTTAGCTGAGCTAATGCTCGCAGATAACGACGCCGGCGGTGGAGGGAGTGGAAGGGGAAGACCGTGTAAGGTACGGCTGGAGCCAGTTAGAGACGTGAACAAATTAAATCCGCAGGCGCCTGTGGCCTGGTCAGTGGCGGCATCCCACGAAGATCATGTGTGATCACTGGATACAAGGAAGCACGGCTTATATAAAGGATATTTCATGTAAGGAGTATTTCATAAAACGAAGGTTTGTAAGACCTCCTGCCAGAAGAAAAAAAATATAATAGTGAAATACAAAGAAAAATGTGAAAAGTAATGTGATGACATGGTTTGCGCATGTGTAAAAAATGAATTATACTAGACTTACAAAGTATATATACAGAAAAAAAGGTTAAGAACGACCGAGAAGAAGTATGGAGAAGATTCAGGAGATTGTGAAAGAATATGATATACAGAGTGAGCGTAAATGAAGAAAATGCAAGAAAAAGATGATGTATATGAATGAATTGAAAGAGGTAGTAAGGATAGGAAGAAACGGAGGCAGCTCTGCAGAGGTTCTGGCCACCCCTAGCAGAATGGCGACAGAGTAACAGTTACTATAGTGTTAGCGCTCCGGTGTAATGGTTTTTAATTCAACTGTTTTTTGACTAATAGATTAATATTCGACTGACTCCCATGCTATAAAAAATCCTTTACTTTTGTCAGTGCCATCCAGGTTTCAGGATTTTGTCAGGGTTCATATGAGGCTTGGTTTATTTTGTAAGTACACATGCAGCATGTGTAAGCGCGAAATTAGACGTGCTTGCTAGTGGGCATTCATTTAATATGCGCTTTAAATGCCAATTGGATTGTTGAAATGCTGATGGAATTTTGCAACTTGGATTGTTAGTTACACAATACTTGATTAAATCTATGCATTTTCAGGTAATTTAGATGTGTAGCAATAACTGATACTTTTGATTATTAAACCACCACAATTTGTGGTCAACTATTTTTTCATTCCGATAACTGAATGCACATAAAAGTTTAATTTTGATTCCTGCATTAAAACCAATTTATTACACATCAACTTCTATAGTAAAAGATTCTTTCAGGACTCAAAAAAAAAAACGGTGACTTGTCTTGTATTTTTTAAAATTCTTAACTTAATACCTACTGATTCGTATCTCTTCATGGAAGGTTAAAATATTTTTTCCCACAACGAACTTTTAGTTAAAAGAAACACCGTCTCCCGTACGATTTCATTACGTTATATTATAAGTTTTATTGCAAATACGAGCTACATACTCAGTAACTCAAGTATACAACATTATATTCAAAACTCCAACTTAACGTTTCGCAAAAAAAATATGGAAGCTTAAACGCTGAGTAGAGGTGCTCTTTTAGTTTCCATTATATTTTTGTAAACGCTTTGAACGTTTGAACTTTTGCTAGCTTGTCTGGGAGATTTTCTCTGAACTAGCGTGACCGCAGCACATACTGCTCATCCAAGATGGCGATTATCTGGCATCAAGAGAAAAAAAAAACGACAAGATTAAAGAAAATATCTGGTTCAGTTCTACAGATGCAGTCAGGAGATGTTGTAAAAGATATTAGTGCAAATCGCTTTCTCTAAGTGACAGTGATATCAAATTGTAACGTCTGCTGAGCAGTACGTGATCTTTGTAAATAGTATTAGTAAGTTAAAGTTCTCAATAGGTGCAGTTTTAATCAGAAACAAGAAAAAGTCCTCCAGGTCTTTGAGAATGCTACGACGCATTCTTGGACCTTTACCCGAGGGTGGCAGGTGGTGCATCCGTAACAACTCAAAGCTAAAGTCCATATTCTGACTCAAGAAACACAGTGTTTGGAGAGCGTGCATTTGCAGATGTGCTTTTTGTTAAATTGAAATTTTAATGTTTCCAATTAATCAATTCTCTCATTTAATAAATATATTCTATTCCGCACGATTTTTAATCAAACAGCATTTAAAAATTATATTAAAAAACGAGTAACAACTTTTTTGATTACGTATTGATGAATCCTTTTTAATTGTATAGACTTACTTACCATTTTTTGAACCACCAAACACTAAAAAAAACTATTTTATTTCTGTTTGTATAAAAATAACAACACAGTTTATACGAGATTCACAAGGATATTATAGCAAGATTGAAATAAAATTTGTTTACAAATATATATTATTTTAAATGCATTATTGTTGAGTTACTTGACTAAAAGGTTGGTATGAAACTGACTACTAATACTAAAAAAAAAAAAATTCTTCGTAATGCCACCACTGTTTCAGGGAAGGTCGACAAGAATTGCAAGGTTCACGCTCATTTGAGATTTGTGTTTTATTATTTTGTACGTCCACATCCAGTATATGTAAGCGCCAACTTATACGTGTCTTCTTATGGAAATATATGTGTAAAGATATTATGATACATTTTTGAATTTGCCGCGCAGGGCGTTGATTGGAGCAAGCTGTATTCTCGTGTGATTGGACGTCGGCCATGTTGAAGGACGGCCATGATGTTTTGTTTTTGGAGTGTTAAAATTGTTAGAGTTAAATTTTTAATTTCATTTATTTATAAAATAGTAACAAAATTAACTTAATTGTAGTTTCTTTGGTTTCAGAGCAACACGAGGAAGTTTAATTTTGAGGAAAAAAATTAAATAATCACCAACCAAATCAAATAAGATTTCTTATATATGTATCATGAATCTTAAATGTAACAATAATAATGTAATATTAGGATGATTTATTTGGTGAGCGCTGTTTTTGTGTGTATCAGACCTCAAGAGCCCTCTGCGAGCTTGGAAATCGCTGTATAAAGCGCTAATTCTCAAGCAAGACCCAGTTGTTGTAAGGTTGAATGGACTTTTCAGTGACCGGTCTTGGGTAAAGGTTTATGAATTTTTCAACCCAGCGAAGAGCACATTTTGAAATATAAATGGTATATTTTTGTGCTCCGTCGGGATTCGAATCCACAACCTTCCATTTACGAGTCCAAAGTGTTGCCACTAGACTACGGACCGGTCCAGTAATGTATTTTTTACAACATAGATTATAGATTGTACTAAGCTTCTATTTGTGATCATATTCTATGTAACTTGTAGATATTGTTCCAATACAGAAACCAAGCGGGAAACCTCATTGCTACAGACAGAGATGGAGGGATGGACAGGTGTTGGCAGTGACTGTGTGAAACGTCAGACGGCCCAGCAATATTACATGCGCGAACACGTCAGTGCATGAGCCCAAGTGTGTAGAAGGCCTAACTAACAATGATGTAGAGATAGCATGGAGGTAGTAGAAGAAAAGTTGAACTAAAGGATTCCGATAGAGTTTATTTTATTTTATTTATTTATTTCAGAAAACTACAGCTTTATGAATGTGAATACATAGTGTTCATTAAAATTAGTGTTAGCCAAAGTTGTTTTCTTCAAATTTAAATAGTTTAAAGGTATTCTTGTAGTGTGATCAGTATGTTGAGCAGGTAAAAGGGTAACAAAGTTAAGAATAGCAAAAAAGAAAGAAACAAGGTATAAGAAAAGTTTTAACAATAAGTGAAATAATCGGAGGTATGTTAGTAAAGTAGTTATAACTAGGGACTGGAAAATAGTGGTGTTATTTTTCAGGAAATTCGCGTTATTTTTTTGTGAAATTCGCGTTATTTTTGATCAAAAACAGGGAAATTCGCGTTATTTTTCATGATAAACGGGGAGATTCGGTGAAATTTTTAGGGTTGCTTAGATCAAAATAAAGGTTTATATAATTGCAAAACAAAATATATTACTATATTTACAATTTATTATGTAAACAACAATATGCACCTTCAAAAACAATGAATAAACAACATCTGAATCAATACGAGTATCTGCAACCGAAGATGGTGGAAGTACCCACCGAAAACGTTTTTACAATAAAAAATACTCAAGTGGTACCTACAAAACAATGTTTTTTAATTTTAGTTTCTCAATTTTTTTTTTTATTTTTTTTTAAATAATCCTTTTTTACAAAAAAAACCATTGATTGAAAAAAGTATTAATATTTCAATGACACTCCGAATATCCTGCAAATATCCATTTAAAATGTGTAATTTTTGTGCATTTAGTCTCTAGATGAGGGTTATCTCATTTTTCAAGGGATGTTGGCTTTTATGAAAGCTTCAAGTTGTGCTCTTGGCTAATCCAGCAACAGCTTCACTCCTTGAAGTATTTTTCTTCATTGATGTCACGATTCAAGTCTGCTTGGATGATCCAGCACAGTTCTGCTTATCATTATTTTTTTAATAAAATAGATTTGTGAATAGGAATGCAATTTAACAACCTACTCTGCCTGGCCAGATACAGGTATGAATATCATTAATTAATAATTCATTATTGTTTATTTTAATGAATTATTCATTTTTAATTACCCAATTACATCTGTTGAACCAGGGTCAAATTTATGGTCAAATGACCCAGGTGGGGATCGAACCCCGCGTCTAGCGTTCTAGCGTGTTTAAACGTTGAAAGAGACCAATTTTCCTGTGCTTTGCACCTTGCAAAGGGTTTTCGCAGGATTTTTTTCTTTCCCACAAAATCTTTGCGTTGCAAAAGCGATACATATGACAACTTTTTCGCACGATTTCTACCAAAAGTCCGAAAATTCGCGATATTTGCGTAAAACCTGAAATTTCGCGTTATTCGCGTGAAAACATCAAAATTCGCGAATAAATTCGTTTTATCGCGATCGCGAAATTTTCCAGTCCCTAGTTATAACAGAGTGAATATAACAAAGTAAATTAGAAGAAAATTGAAAGTAGAAAATGAGTAAAAGGAAATTGAAGTAAAAAATGCGGAAAAGGAGGGATTAATGTGTGTAAGATTGATTGAGGGGATTAGGGAAAGGAATTGAAGGGAGTTGAAAAATATCTCAATTTGTTACGGTAGGTTAGTAATGAGTCTTAAAAAATGTCTAGATGTTTAAAATTTAGGTTGTAATCATGGTTTCAGAGTTTAACTTATAATAAAACTAGATCCGGTTTAAATTGCTGGAATGCTTGCATTCTATGCCGAGAGCAAGAGTTCGATCTCAAGGTTTACTCAGCCTTCACAAGAAATGAGAACCAGCCCCCCCTGGAAGCTATGAAACCCCCACTTCAACTGAAAGTGGTAGGTGTGAGGCCGGCCCCCTTACCCGTAAAAATAAATACGTTCTGAATCGCCACACGCGGCCCCTTCGGAGATAACGCAGGCAAGAAGTTACATTGTATGTGTAGCTTAGTTGCGTTTTTTTTTCCGGTCGATAGCTCAGTCGGTAGAGTGCTTGCGTTCCATGTATGGTTCCATGCCGAGAGTTAGGGTTCGAATGCCACCTAGGGGGTGAAATGATTTCCCGTTTCGATGTTTATTTCAAACCCAAAATAAAATACAGGCAAGGCTTTACTCAGAGCAGCCTTTACAATAAATGAGTACCAGCAGCCTCGGGAGCCGGGAAGCCCTCACTTCAACTGAAGTGGTCGGCGTGAGGCCGGTCCCCTTCCTTACCTTTAAAAATAATCAGTTTCCACTCGCCACATGCGACTCCTTCTGGGGTAACGCTGTAAGAAGTTTCACTATATGTGTAGCTTAGTAGCGCAGTGATCCGATAGATGTAATTCTATACAATTTGCCATCCATTGATATTGTATGTATATGTTACATGAAAATATATAAGAAAAGGAAAAGAGACAGTGTTAATGTAAAAAGTACAATATACATATTTTTGTTTTTTCAGGCACTAACAAAGTAAAACAAGACATTCTTTTTTGGCTTCGGCCAGCAAGAAAATAAAAAAAGTAACAATACATTTTTTGGTACAGAGCGCTTAAAGCTCGCTTGTCGTTTTTGTTTCTTAAATTTTATGGTCTTAGTAAAAGAGTAAGCAATGAAGAAAATCAAGCGCGTTTATAGTTTTATTTTATCTAAATTATAAAGGTATATTATTCAATTATAACATTATTCCTTGACTGATAGGTTGGTATGCGGCTGACCACCCATACTGTAAAAAAATGGTTCACTTTGCCAATGTCGCCCCTGCTTCAGGGAAGGTCGGCAAGAGTTGCAGGGCTTATGTTCATTTGAGATTGGGTTTTTTATATTGTAGGTCCACATGCGGCATGTGTAAGCGCGAAATTATGCATGTCTGCTTGTGGGAATGCATTTAATATGAATCTCAAATGATACATATCTTTGCAGCTTAGATTTAGATTTAGATGTAACGGAAAAATATTGAAAGGGAAAAATGTCACTAGAAATTAAAAAAAAAAATTGTACTAAAATCTAAATCTAAATCTAAGCTGCAAAGATATATATCATTTAAGATTCATATTAAACGCATTACCACAAAACACGTATAAGTTCGAGCTGGTGCATGCCGCATGTGAATCTACAACATTAAAACCCAAATCTCAAATGAACATACAGCCTGCAACTCTTGCCGACTTTCCCTGAAACAGGGGGGACAGCCGCATACCAACCTATAAGTCAAGGAATATACACAACAAATTACATTTTTAAAATCGACAAATAATAATATTTTATATAATAATTATAATTATAACTTTTTAGGGTTTGTGTATTCACACAGTGAAAATTCATTTTTAATTTAGTCTTAATAATGACCTGAAACTTGAAGGTCGAAAGTACTCGAGACAAATAAAATTAATTATTGTGAAAATAAAACTACGTTTGTGAAAAAATATTTTTATTTTAAATTATAAATAATAATATGTATATAAACATCAAAACAAATACAGAATACAAAATTTTTAATTTCAAAAAAATCCTAGTCCTAGCCTCTAACATTATAAATCAACCGCCATTTTTTTTTGTCCGTACATACTTCTCTCATTTCATCCAGAGCACACACATTTCACACATTCTTTACATTTTATTTTTTAGTATATATTATTTTAATAATAAAAATAATAATTTATTTATTTATACAAAAACACTTCTTAACATTACATTTGTACACATAAGGAATTTAACTTAATAAGAAAATAATACATGTGCCTGAACTAGGAAATCCTGTATCTCAGGCGTAGAGAGCTTGTACACAATATGTACCTACATAAATAATAATTATTACATTAATTCATATTTTAATACTACCATGATTGCAACGAATTTAGCAAATTCCTGAGACTGAATTGAGTACCAGAATGTGTCTTCAATGCTCCTCCATCACCACACGTTCTCCAAACTGTTGGTGAACGTCTGTGCGGTTTTGGTGACGAGGAGTGTTCTGGAGTTAGACAAAGGTCAGCTGTGGTATTCCACCAGCAAACCAACCACAATTTTGTGCAGTTCCTCCTCAGCCAATGTTGCAAACAGTTGCGGATATGTGAAGCAAATTTACTAACATTGCGCTAAGGGTGGCTAGAACCTCTGAAGATGCGTCTCTACTTAGTTATTGCGTCCCCTTATGATGATGATGATGATGACTTGGTATAGCGCCGTTTCGTGAAGATTGTCACTCCAAGGGCGCAATAACTTAGTGCTTAGTGCTTCTTTGTTTTTTGTCTATTTTTAATGTATAAGTATGCGATCCAAAGCCCGATATCTAATCTATAATCTAAGTTGCAATGATATATCAACATTTAAAGCTCTCAAATGCATGCCCACAAACAAAAACGGGTAGTTCGCGCTTACAAATGCTGAATGTGTACTTACAAATAAAATCCAAACCTCAAATGAGCATAAGCCCTACAACTTTTGCCGACCTTCCCTGACACAGGGGTGACATTGGCAAAGTGAACCATGTTTTACAGTATGGGTGGTCAGCCTCATACCAACCTACAAGTCAAGGATGGCCTTGAAAAAAAAAAACTTTTTCGCACCTTTTAAGTGCTTTTCTTGTCTTATATCCGTTAGAGATAATATCACATGAGCAATGTTTGTATGTATGTGTACTTGAACCATGTGTCATATGGAAACTGGAAATTTATTGAAAAAATATTTAAAACTACTCTCACATTATCGTATTTTGCAGTTTTTTTCTTAGCTCAGATTAAGTAAAATTACATGGTATGAGGCTGACAACCGATATTGTAAAAAATGAATCATTTTGCCAACGTCAGGACAATGAAAAGTCGGCAAGAGTTGGAGGGCTTATGTTCATTCGAGATTGGGTTTTTATACTGAAAGTTTCACATGCGGCATGTAACTAATACGTGTCTGTTTGTGGGGATGCTTTTAATTTGAATCTTAAATGTAATATAACTTTTCAACTCAGATTATGGATTATAAACTTCTACCCAATCCTTGCATATATCTTTCAACTACATTTCATACACTTCCTTCCTTTTGAAGCCAAAAAAGATATATTAAAGCAGAAAAACAGTTTTTTTAAATAACATTTTTTTGAGATCAGCAAAAGTGTTTTTTTTTTTTTTAATATAAAGTGAAAAATATGATAAATTTGTAAAGGCAGTGGCGTAGTGTAAAAGCGAGATGAGAGCAATTAGTAGAGACGATTTATTTTCAATGCGCCAGTGGGGGATGAACATTCAGTTATCATGTAGTGGAGCCGAAACTATTTTCACTAAAGTTGACACTATACCCGTTTCCACCTACCTCAACGAAAATATTCGTCAGTTAGAAAGAGAACGATGATGATTCGAGTATCACCAAACTGTTAACAGGCAAAAGGTAAAATTGTTTTTTTTTGTTGTATATTTTTGGCATTAATAAAATGTCTGCGTGGGACACGTGCGCACGCATTGCAATTATTATGGTCGGTAAATTTTCTCGCAACGCTACTACACAACTAAGCTACACATAAAGTGTAACTTCTTGCCTGCGTTTTCCCAAAAGGTTCGCATGTGGCGATTCGGGACCTTTTTATAAGTAAGGGGGACAGCCTCACACCAACCACTTTCAGTTGAAGTGGGGGTTTCCCAGCTCCCGGGGGGGGAGGGGGGGCTGGCTCTTATTTCTTATGAAGGCTGAGTATGCTTTGAGATCGAACCCTTGCTCTCGGCATGGAATGCAAGCATTCTACCAATTGAGCTGTCGACCTTTTTACGAGCTTGGTCGTCAATTTCTTTAAAAAATGCCATACTTGTAAAACATAATGGCATGTGTAAATATTGTTACGAATATGTATTTGTGTGCTGTGTTTGTCTGTATGAGTTGAAAATAAAGTCTGGAAAGTCTCTCTAGAAATAAAAAGCTGTTAGATATGTACTTATATAATTTGTAAGTCATATATCGATTTGTATTGTTATAGATTGCTTGAGTATTTGGTCAGATATTCTAGTCAAGTATCGCATGTAACGATTCTCAATGTTTCGAGAATGATCTATTTTTTTTACTATAAAATAACGACCAAAACTCTCTGTAGCTTCAGAAATCAACTGACCGTTGTATTGTGCAAGTATAAATCGACTCTGTCTCTGAAATATTTTTTGTAAAATACATCACAGCAGTTTTAATTAAATAGAATTTAAAAAAAAAACATAATTTGTTACAATGACGTAAGTTAGTTTCATCTCCAGCAATGTTATAACTCAATGGGGATGAATAAACCAGCGGCGTGCACTGCAAAGAGGCAAGTTGTAATGAATGGCGGACAAAACGCAGTCGCACCGATAAAGTTTAGTCGTGTTATTCACAGTAAAGCGTTTACTAAGCGATCGCTTTTACTCATCTGAATTTAATTTCCCTAACTAAAAGATATGTGAGAAACTCAAAAGGTGCGCGAATTGCCTTTATTAGAGAAACATCAACTATTTTGTTATGTAAATTCCTTGACTTATAGGTTGGTATGAGGTTGATTAACTGAACTGTAAAAAATGGTATCCTTTGCCAATGCCACCCAAGTTTCAGGAAAGGTTGGAAAGAGTTGAAGAGCTTATGTTCATTTTAGATTTCGTTATTTATTTTGTAAGAGATCATACGGTATGTGTAAGGGCCAACATGCACGTGTCGTCTGTGGGGCCATTTAGCTAGGGGTGGCCAGAGCCTCTGCTGATTTACCTCCAGTTTGCCTATGTTTGCATACCTTTTTCAATTTAGTCACATCCATCATATCTAATCTAATCTAATCTAATCTAAGCTGCAAAGATATATATCATTCAAGATCTAAATTAAATGCATTCCCACAAGCAGATATGAATAATTTCGCGCTAACACATGCCGCATGTGGACCTACAATATAAAAACCCAATCTCAAATGAACATAAGCCTTGCAACTCTTGCCGTCCTTCCCTGAAACAGGGGTGACATTGGTAAAGTGAACCAATTTTTTGTATTATGGGTGGTCAGCCGCATAACAACCTATAAGTCAAGGAAGATACATGACAAATTACATTTTTTAAATCAATAAATAACAATATATACATGGACATAAAAAAAAAACTAAATCATAAAACCAATTTCACTTTAACAAACCCTAGCCGCCAACATCACAGATCAACCGCCATTTCTTTCTATCCTTGCATACTTCTTTCATTTCCTCCAGAGTCATAACCTTCTTCATACAAGCTCTTCTTTTATTATGACTCTGGATATTCCATTCATTCGCAATTTCGGATATTTGGTCCATCCATACCTCTCTCGGTCTTACCTACCTGAATGAATGAATGGGATATCCAGAGTCATAATAAAAGGAGGACTTGTATGAAAAAAGTTATGACTCTGGATGAAATGAAAGAAGTATGCAAGGACAGGAAGAAGTGGCGGCTAATCTGCAATGCTGATTTTTAATGTTGGTTTATTGGCTTGCTATATTTTTTGCATAAGACATTTCTTTTTTTTTAACTTTTTTTGTATAGATTTATTTTTAAGGTTTTGTTGTTTTCTTATACTTAAATGTTATTTTTTACTCGTATTCCTTGACTTATAGGTTGGTATGAGGCTGACCACCCATACTGTAAAAAATGGTTCACTTTGCCAATGTCACCCCTGTTTCAGGGAATGTCGGCAAGAGTTGCAGGGCTTATGTTCATTTGAGGTTTGGATTTTATTTGTAAGTACACAATCAGCATTTGTAAGCGCGAACTACACGTGTTTGTTTGTGGGCATACATCTGAGAGCTTTGAATGAATATATCCTTGCAACTTAGATTATAGATTATTATAGACCTACCGGTAAGTAGGTAAGACCGAGACAAGCTTTCTCGGTCTCGGTACCACGACATCCATCTATTCTACCAACATATACTTTCTTCGTCAGTCTTTCCTCATTCATTCTCTCCATATGCCCAAACCATCTTAACAAACTTCTTTTCATCTTCACTTTCACACGTCATAATGTAATAATTTCATGTCATAATTTCACACATCATATGTTTCAGACATTTCCTTCTTTTATATTCGCTTTATATATCTTTACTTTCAAAGCCTTTATGTACTTTCTACTTACTGTATTATTTTAAATGTTAGAACTTCATGTACCTGTACGTTTATTTATTTTATCTTGTTGTTCTATATCTTGTTCGGTTAAAAAAAAAAAAATTAAATTAGGCTGATTTATTTGGTGAGCGCTGTTTTTGTGTGTATCACACCTCAAGAGCCCTCTGCGAGCTTGGTCGTCGCTGTAGAAAGCGCCAATTCTCAAGCAAGACCCAGTTGTTGTAAGGCTGGATGGACCTTTTGATGACCGGTCTTTGGTAAAGGTTTATGAATTTTTCAACCCAGCGAATAGCAAATTTGAAAATATAAATGGTATATTTTTGTGCTCCGCCGGGATTCGAACCCACGACCTTCCAGTTACGAGTCCGAAGTGTTACCACCTGGACTACGGACCGGTCGGTTATAATGTTTTGAGTCTAGTAAGTTTTGTTTGTCATGTAAGTACGTAAAATTCTATTTAAATGTAGTAAAATGGCATATGCCGTAAATACGCCCCTACGCAACGCAACTCAGCTTCACATATAGTGTAACTTTTTGCCGCGTTATCCTCGAAGGGGTCGCACATGGCGAGTGAACCTATTTATTTTTACAGGTAAGGGGGGCAGCCTTACGCCAACCACTTCAGTGAAGTGGGGGGTTTCCCAACTCCCAAGGGGGCTGGTACTCATTTCTTGTGAAGGCTGAGTAAACCTTGCCGGTTTTTATTTATTTATTTAAGGTTTGAAATATACACCGAAACGGGAAATAATTTCAGACCCCTCGCCCTCGGCGAAATTCGAACCCGAGCTATCGGTATAGAATGAAAGCACTCTACCAACTGAGCTATCGACCGGACCGTAATAAATAAATCCCATTCCTTCACAATTTCACCAATCTGATGCAGCCATACATTTCTCGGTCTTCATAGAAAGTATTTAATATACATCTTGCAGATATTTGCAACTTAGATTGTTATAGAAGGAGACGAGCGTTTAATCTATAACTCACTATGAATAGCAGTGGAGGAGGCCAAAGTCCGCCAGTGAAACGGCGAAGCCTAGAAAGTTCATACAAGATAGCTGTAAATTAAAACTAACTAAGTGCATATTAAATGGACTAATTGCATAATTAATATTCTAAGCATTACACTAAATCATATTTGAAAAAAAACAGTATTTTACAGTTCTATTATGAAGATTGATAGATTCAGTCGTAGACTAAAATTTCAGTCATATATTTGAGTTTTCTTATATTATTAATACATTATTATTATATTATTCCTTGACCTATAAGTTGGTATGAGGCTGACCACCCATACTGTGAAAAATGGTTTACTTTGCCATTGTCGCCCCTGTGTCAGAGAAGGCCGGAAAAAGTTGTAGAGATTATGTTAATTTGAGGTTTGGAATTTATTTGTAAGTACACATTCAGCGTTTCTAAGCGCGAACTACACGTGTTTGTTTGTGGGCATGCATTCGAGAGCTTTAAATGAATATATCTTTGCAACTTAGATTTTAGATTATAGATTATAGATAGAAGTACCTCCGTGGCAGCTGAAGTGTCCATCCTTCCACATCTTCACTATCGTTTTCCTCATTCGTTTTTTAATACTATTAATAGCAAAAAAATATAACAAAGTATTGTCATCTATTTCTTATTCCTGTCAAAATGTCGGCATTAGTTTTGAGGATATCATTTCGCGTAACAGCCTTCTCATTGATTTAGAATGGCCTCTCACACAAACATCAGATAGATTACCCTCCTCTCTTATACCAGTTACAAATGTTGACATAATTTAGCGAAATATGTGACATTAGACAGCACGCTTCTGAAACCAGAGACTTCTTTTTTGGGAAGCTCTGTATTAATATTTGGCAACGTCACAAAATATGAGATATAGTTGTAAATTAATATATATTGGGGTTTAAGAATTAAGTAGAAATTTTGTGTGCAACTTATATTTACCGATGATGAGATATGAAATAAAAGTAACAAAACGACGATAATTTGGATTATATATTGTTAAGTTAACGTAAAATTTACTTATCAACTGTGAGGATTGACTAAGAATTTAAACGATTTTAGTATAAAAGTATTCAATAGACTCAGACTGAGATGAATTTGGTGAATCTATAATCAAAGTAGCAAAGATATATGTATAACATTTGACATATATATTAAATGCATTTCCACAAACAGACACGTATAAGTTTGCGCTTAAAAACACCGCATGTGGACTTACAATATAAAAACACAATCTAAAATGAACATAAGCCCTGCAATTCTTGTCAACACTCCCTGAAACAAGGGGTGATATTGGCAAAGTGAAACATGTCAGCCTCATACCTACAATGAATAATAAATAACATTCAGGTATACAAAAGCAAAAAAACCTGCACCAAAAAAGTCGATAGATACGAGTACGTTTACAAAAAATTAAAATAAAATTATAGGGATCATTTTAAAAGAACAAAGATGCACAGTTCAACCTCTCAAAAAGCGACGTTGCCATGTTGACGTAGCTCGCAGCCCAAGCCAACTAAAGGGCGGCTGTTCTGCAATCGTTTGGTATTTGTGTAATAGTATGCACACAGAAAGAACAAAGAAATGTAAAGGCGTATTCAGGTAAACAATAAACACTTTAATAAAACGGTTTAAAGGCTTTGCCGGAGCCCGGGCGCTCTTGTAAACACTTCTGAACAAGCCTTTAATGCCCCCTCGCTAATATGTATTATTCTACACAAGCACTCAGGAATAGGTTTATTTTTTTTTTTGTAGCAAAGTTTTTACAAAATTAAATTTCATGAAAATTTTGTACGGTTTCAACTGAATAAGATGATGATGATGAGTCGATGATTTCTTTATAGCGCCGTTTCGTGATGTAGTCACTCCAAGGGCGCTTGTGCAAATTATGCCAGAAATTCGCTTGTCTTCAGTGCATTCCGGAACTTTCCATGGTCCTCTAGCTCTCTCATATGATGTGGCAGGTGGTTCCAGAGGACCAGCAACTGCAAATGCACGCTCTCCAAACATTGTGTTAACTTTTCTTATCGGTTCTTTAATCTTTGATTTGGCTCCAGTTTCAGCCGAGCGCAGTGTTGGGATTTTTTTGCCGATGGTGACTGGTTTGATTAAATCAACGATAGATTTAGGTGTTTTTCCATATAAAGCTTTGTGGACCATCATAAGAGTTTTAGGCTTACACGGCCGGCTGATGATGCTGGAGAGATGTTTTCCGGGATCTGTATTTGGATCAAGAAGAAGCCTATCGTAAACATGGGCGAAAGGTCCGGAAGCTCCAGTTCCTATAGACCACGGCAACAGACCCCGGAAAACATCTCTCCAGCAAGGTTTCAACTGATAAGCATATTTTAAAATTTAGTTAGACCGATCCACAGTCTAGGGGTAACGCTCCGGGCTCGTAAATGGAAGGTCGTGAGTTCGAATCCCGGCGGAGAATAATAAAATCGCAATTGATATTTTCAAAAATGCTCTTCGCTGCGTTGGAAAATTCATGGACCTTTACTAAAGACCGGTCACCAAAGGTCCATCCAGCTTTAGAGCAATTTGCGCTTTGTAGCAACGAATAAGCTCTAAAAAAGTTCAGTTGATAGCTCAGTTAGTAAAACGCTTGCATTCCATGCCAAGAGCTAGGCAAAGACATTGGCAAAATGAACTATTATTTACAGTATGGGTGGTTACCCTTATACTAACCTATAAGCCAAGCAAGAACGCTTCAGAGGAAACGCGGTAAGAAGTTGTAGTGCCTATATGTGCAGCTTAGTTGCTTTTAAAACACCAAGAAAATATTTAAAATTCAAGGATAATAAATCATTTTAAAAAAAAAGCAGTGTTTGCATTTTCTTTTAACCCAAAGCTACAAAGTGGTGTTCAAACGTAATTAGTAATGGGACTACACTTTGTGTAAGTGAATGCTCTAAGTTATGCATAATACAGTCGTAGCTCCCCGCGGAATGATGAATTGCTTGTGAAGATCTGGCTTCGGGTTCATAGGCAGCCCACATAATGAAATCCAAGACATTCTCTCGGATACTGTTCACACTGGGGCATTGCACAATGCTCACTAAGTATTGAGGCAATTCAAATAAAAAAATCCTTTAATAGTTTAAGGATTTGTGTATTGACATTGTAATAATTCATTTTAAATTTTAAATTTTCTTCCTTGACTTATGGGTTGGTGTGAGGCTGACCACCACCCATACTGTAAAAAATGGTTCACTTTGCCAATGTCAATCCTGTGTCAGGGAAGGTCGGCCAAGTTGTGGGGCTTATGTTCGTTTGAGGTTTGGATTTTATTTGTATGTATACATTCAGCATTTGTTAGCGCGAACTACACGTGTTTGTTTGTGGGCATGCATTTGATATGAGCTTTAAAAAAATATATGTTTCACAAAATTAAAGTTATTTAATTAATCTATAAATTACAATCTTACATACCTTTGCAACTTAGATTAAAGATTATGTATAGAATGTAACAATAAAACCTAGTTTCTCTTCTCGACTTGATTTATTTCCTCGAGCGCTTTCAATGTTATCACATCATTACCCTATAGTTGTCCTTATAGTTCTTATAGATGTCCTCTTGATAATAATGGGGTAAAATCGAAAGCGCTCGAGGAAAAAAATCTACTTGTGAAGAAAACCATTGTGTCTCATTTTTACATTATTATTTAAAAAATCTTGAGTTGCAGGAGCCCATTTTTCATCTACAGTCTACACTACATCTACCTACTAACCACTTGATCACTAACCGCCATCTACTTAACTACTAACCACTAACCACTTGATCACTAACCACTTGATCACTAACCGCCATCTACTTAACTACTAACCACTAACCACTTGATCACTAACCGCCATCTACTTAACTACTAACCACTAACCACTTGATCACTAACCGCCATCTACTACACTACTAACCACTAACCACTTGATCACTAACCGCCATCTACTTAACCACTAACCACTAACCACTAACCACTTGATAACTAACCCCCATCTACTTAACTACTAACCACTAAGTACTTGCAACTTTCACCAACATTCCCCTACTTACCCACTAACCACTGAATAGATGACTTCCCCTGTAGTACCTACAGAGGCTTTGACTGGCTCATGCACGGCATGTTTACACGCCGCCTCACCAGCCAGTATGCTAATCACGCGCCCCAGATGTTAATTGATTGCTTGACAATTAGACGTCTCGGCTGCCGGGCTGGTGATGGCGCGGTGAATGATAAGCTGAGGCCTACCTCCACCCAGGTAAACTGTACTGCTTGTTGTGCGTGTACACAGCGAGGCGGTCTTACACCAACCACTTCAATTTTACCAGTTTCCTCCTGATGGGGCTGGTTCTCATTTTTTTGTGAAATGAGTGGACCTTGCCGATATTTAATTTCGAGTTCCCTACGACGCGACGCGTAGCCACGTCATCTCTTTATTGTGTTTACTACAGAATCAGAGCTACGGCAAGTTCCAAATTCTTTTTTTTTTTTTTTTCAGTCACATTTTAGCCTAAAGGCAAACGCAACTTAGCTACACATATAGTGCAACATCTTGTCGCGTTATCCCCGAAAAGTTTTGCGTGAGGTGAGTGGAACCTATTTATTTTTACAGGTAAGAGGGCCGGGCTAGCCTTACACCAACCAGTTCAGTTGAAGTGAGGGTTTCCTAGCTTCCGAGGGAGCTGGTACTTATTTGTTGTGTACCAGCTCCCGAGGAGTACCAGCTCCCCGAATAAGTACCAGCTTCCGAAGGAGCTGGTACTTATTTTTTGGTGTAGGCTGAGTAAAATTTGCCGGTATTTTAGTTTGGGGTTTGCAATAAACACCGAAACGGGAAATCATTTCTGACACCCTCGGTGGGATTCGAACCCGGGCTCACGGCATGGAATGCAAGCACTCTACCAACTAAGATATCAACCGGACTGGTTCGAACTTGCGCTTGATTCAATAACCTAAATTTTCTTGACTTATAGGTTGGTACGCGGCTGACCACCCACACTGTAAAAAATAGTTCACTTTGCCAATGGCACCCCTGTTTCAGGGAAGGACGGCAAGAGTTGCAGGGCTTATGTTCATTTCAGATTGGGTTTTTATATTGTTGGTCCACATGCGGCATGTGTGAGCGCGAAATTATGTGTGTCTGCTTGTGGGAATGCATTATTAATATGAATCTCAAATGATACATATCTTTGCAACTTAGATTTAAATTAAGATTAGAGTGCCAACGACTTATCCCCTCGACTATTCCAGCGACAAGTTAGTTAAACAACGGAGTTAAAGAAATTAAAAAAAAATCATAAAATTTCCGTATGCAAAAGCTTCTTTCTTACAAAAAAAAAATGTAAAGGCTTAAGATGAAAAATAGTTGTAGCTTTTGTACTTCAAAACCAAGAATGATAAAAAGACTTGTAAATTTGTTTGTCAAGCAAATTTGATTTTCTCTTATTTAGAGTTTTCTGGTTTGACTCGAGCCTCGTTGAACTTTTCCAGATGAGTGAGGAAGATATGACACGTATGCGGAAAGAACGAACAGTTTTTCTTTCAATTTTCTTTTCCATCGAAAACTGAGAGAACTATCATTCTATTTATATTATACTGTTATTCGGAGCAGTGTATGTCTAGCTACTTATGAATGTCTTATCTAATCTAATCTAAGTTGCAAAATATATGTGACATTAAAGATTCACATTATATGCACTTTCACAAACAGACATGCACAAGTTCGCGCTTAAACATGCCGCATGTGGTCCTACAATATAAAAACCCGAATCTCAGAAGGACATACACCCTGCAACTCTTGCCGAACTTCCCTGAAAACAGGGGTGACATTGGCAAAGTGAACCATTTTCTACAGCATGGGTGGTCAGCCGCATACCAACCTATAAGTTAAGGAACATACACGACAAATTACATTTTTAAAATCAACAAATTGTAATACGTATATGTATGGACATCAAAAAGTAACAGAAAACAAATTCTTATTTAAAAAACCCTAGCCGCCAACATCACAGATCAACCGCCATTTCTTTCTGTACTAACACACTTCTTTCATTTCCTCCAGAGTCATAACCTTCTTCATACAGGCTCTCCTTTTATTATAACTCTGGATATTTCATTCATTCGCAATTTCGGAAATTTGGTCCATCCATACCTTTCTCGGTCTTCCTCTACCACAACATCCATCTATTCTTGCAACATATACTGTCTTCGTCAGTCTTTCATCATTCATTGTGTAATGTGTATCTGTGTATTTTTTTTACTTATGTGGGTGTGCCTCTTGATGTGGGTGTTTCTATAATTGTACTAGTGTTTGCTCGAATGTTCTGTCAAACTAGCGAATGTTCCAGTTCGCAATGTTTCGAGAATCGTCCTTTTGTCATACTATAGAATGGACTAAAGCTGTCTGTAGCGCAGACTTGTATCTGAGCTGGCAAGAAAGACACTACAAAAGTTATCTGGGAACCAAATATGAACGTAATCTGAAGTAAAATGTATTTTGAATAATTTTCTTTAGATACTGTTTACATTTAGGGCCAATTTTACATCTACCTAATGCACCGATCGCTTGAGTACTCCGGCCACAGATAGTTTTGGTCCTTATTTATAGTAAGACTGCGGATAATAATTCTCAAATCATTGAGAATATACACATGCGAGATCTCACTTAAGCACTCGAGCAATCTTCACCAATACATACATATAAGTTCAAATAAATATAAGTACCTAACATCTAGAGACTACAGAATTTATCACAGACACTAACATAGACAAGCAAAGACACACAATTACATATAAGTAACAACAATATTATTATATTTTTACTTGGGTTCTTTTTAATTTAACTGCGATTTATTTTGCACAATATACGGTTACACAGTACTTTTTTAGCTCTATTGACTTCGCGTGACAATGTTCCAAGCGTCCTGGCTCTCCACACCATTGCGGCTCGTACATATAGGTACGAAAGACACAATTCTTGCTTGTTCTAGATTATTCCACATACTTCCATAATGGATTTATCGAAACACTTCCAGATTCTTCGACACACATTCGTGCTTAAGCGCACGTACCTAGATACACGTACACACAAACTCACAGTTCGTAAAAATATCAAGTCTTTTATTAGACAAAAAACAAGTAGAATAATATTTTGTTGAATTAAGTTCATTCATAATCCTTTAATTAGGTCCTCTTGCATGCATGACTTAAGGGACAGGATTTAAATAATATTTAAGTGGCAAAACCAGGTTGACTCTCTTCAGAGAGATAGCAAAAAGTGGACGATTAACACGGTCCCATGAGCCGAAATTTAATCGTTTGTTCCCTTTCAAGATTTTCACTTATTCTGCGAAGAATGCTCCTGACATATCTGAGTGATAGGTCCATAACCGAGACGGCAGAGGGAAGGCCTTTTTCAAGACCCGATCTTCAAGTAAAAAACTGAAAATTTAAACTCAACCCTGGCGTTTAACTTAAAAAATGTATGCTCACTCAAACGGAGCATCTAGCGGGTGTTTGAGTTTTGATGTATTTGTCGTCGAACAGTTTTATACTTGAGGTACTCTATAGATTATTATCATATAAAAGTACACACGAGTGCGTATTGAAAAAAGAATGAATTAATTCTCATCTGTGATTCACATTTCAAGATAAAAAAATAATGGCTGTTATTGACACACAGCAAATCCTTCCCTGATCCGTTGCTTAGAGAAAATTGTCCGTACAAAAAAACGATGTTTTATAGATGAGTATGGATGAAATGTTTGGTGAATATGAGAGACTGTATTTTGTAAGTTAAAATGCAGCATGTGAAAACGCGTATTTATACGTGTCATTTTGAGAGAACTTAATAAGAATCTTAAAGGTTATATATCTTTGCAGCTAAGATTACAGATTATTAATAATATACTTCCTTGACTCTTGTCAACGACGTTAGCCATGTTGAAAGCACCGGTTCCCATAGATCACCGAAGTTAAGCAACATTGGGCGCGGACAGTACTTGGATGGGTTACCGCTCAGGTGCACCGCGTGTCGTTGGCATCTTGGACCGGTCTGTAGTCCAGTGGCAACACTTCGGACTCGTAAATGGAAGGTTGTGGATTCGGATCCCGGCGGAGCACAAAAATATACCATTTATATTTCGAATGTGCTCTTCGCTAAGTTGAAAAATTCATAAACCTTTACCAAAGACCGGTCACTGAAAGGTCCATCCAACCTTACAACAACTGGGTCTTGCTTGAGAATTGGCGCTTTCTGCAGTGACGACCAAGCTCGCAGAGGGCTCTTGAGGTGTGATACACACAAAAACAGCGCTTACCAAATAAATCATCCTAATATTATTATTATTGACTCATAGGTTGATATGAGACTGACACATACTGTTAAAAATGGTTCACTTTGCCAATGTCACCTGCGTTTCAGGAAAGGTAGGTAAAATTTGCAGGGTTTTTCATTTAAGGTTTGGATTTTAATTTGAAAATACGCACGCAGCATTTCTTAGCGCGAGTTTACACGTGTCTGTTTAAGGGCATCCATTTAATGTGAATCTTAAATGTCAATAAATCTATGCAACTTAGATGTTAGATAATAGACGTAGCCTTAAACTAAACAAACAAAAGTGAACCATTTTTTTAAAGTATGGGTGGTCAGCCTAGTCTATTAGAATTTCACTATAGAGGTTCTTTCCGAGGTCTGCGACGTTTATACCTGCGATGTGCTTCTCCAGCGCAATGTGATGTTGATGAAATTATTATGAATAGCCAATTTTCAGTCCATCACTGAGAGACAATCCATCATTTTAATTGCCCCTCTCACGGACGAGTTAATTTCTTAATCTCGCCTGTTGACCGAGTCATTTGCCGGCCATAAAGTGTGCTCAGCCCCCGATGGGGTCAAATTTAATTTATGGCGTCTTAAGGGTGCGCCAAATTACGGCCACACAAAGATGACCCAGGATATTTATGGCTACGGGACCCCCCTTCAGGATAACCCCCGTATTCACAATCAACACTTCTATAAGTGGTACTAACCTAAGTAAAGCGCAAAACTTCTGCAAGTAACTGATATTTCAAAGAATTTGTTTCACAATCAACACTATTCAAACATTAGTCAAATAAAGACCGTCGCTCAAGTATTTTTTTTCCATAAACGCAACTAAGCTATACATATAGTGTAACTTCTTGCCTGAGTTATCCCTGGAGGAGTCACATGTGGCGATTCGGGATCTATTTATTTTTACGGGTAAGGGGGCCGGCCTCACACCAACCACTTTCAGTCGAAGTGGGGGTTTCCCAGCTCCCAGGGAGGCTGGTTCTCATTTCTTGTGAAGGCTGAGTAAACCTTGAGATCGAGCCCTCGCTCTCGGTATGGAATGCAAGCATTCTACCAATTGAGCTATCGACCTTTTAGCTTGGTCGTCGTCGCTACAAAGCGACAATTCAGTTTTTTTTTAAATACATTTGTAAAGAAGGATGCAATTCACCAACTTATTTTCGCTGGCCAGAAACAAGTATTAATAGTACCAGTTTATAATTCATAATTTAATGTTTTAATGATTTTTAATTAACAATGACTCTATGACATTTTGAACCAGGATCAAAGTTATTGTCGATAGGAAACGGTGCAGGCGGGGCCCGAACTTGCGATTCAGTTCTTCTCCATTTCTGTCTATGGATTATCGAACAAACTATATGAAATCTTTCACACATATCCATACACTACTGACTTCTGACTCGGCGCTGAATAGAAAAAAAAACTTAATATGGAAACCGGACAGAATGGTGGCAGAAAATCTATCTATATAATCTAGTGTGTACCGGCTCTAAGGTAAGTGTTAGTAAGCTTTGTGAATACTGGGGTAAGGGCGCTGTGATGGAAGGCTGATAGCAGGGGGTCAGAAAGGGTTGAACTATCTGCCAGACCCATTTACTCATAATTAATTGGGGTCCTGCTGGAGGTGCGACAAAATCAAACCCTTTGTATGGTTGATCTCCGAACTAAATACCCGAGTCTGAGTAATTCCCTTTACCTGATCGCCCTGCGCCCACAATTAGATGGGCGAGAACTACTCGGGTGGATATTTATCAAGGAAATTAGTCTGTGATCAAATCTGTATCAACTGATTTGTTAGTATTGATCCGTATACTTTGTGTCTAAATCTAAATCTAAGCTGCAAAGATATGTATCATTTGAGATTCATATTAAATGCATTCCCACAAGCAGACACGCATAATTTTGCGCTCACACATGCCGCATGTGGACCTACAATATAAAAAACCCAATCTCAAATGAACATAAGCCCTGCAAGTTTGGCCGACCTTCCCTGAAACAGGGGTGACATTGGCAAAGTGAACCATTTTTTACAGTATGGGTAAACTTCCCTGTTTCAGGGAAGGACGGCAAGAGTTGCAAGGCTTATGTTCATTTGAGATTGGGTTTTTATATTGTAGGTCCACATGCGGCATGTGTTAGCGCGAAATTATACATATCTGCTTGTGGGAATGCATTTAATATAAATCTTAAATGATATATATCTTTGCAGCTTAGATTAGATTAGATTAGATTAGAAGCTCGGGTTCGAATCCCACCGATGGTGTCAGAAATGGTTTCCCGTTTCGGTGTTTATTTCAAACCCCAAAATAAAATCCAGGTTTACTCAGCCTTCACAAGACATGAGTACCAGCACTCTCGGGAGCTGGGAAAACCCCCACTTCACTGAAGTGGTTGGCGTAAGGCCGGCCCCCTTACCTGTAAAAATAAATAGGTTCAACTCGCCACATGCGACCCCTTCGGGGATAACGCGGCAAGAAGTTACACTATATGAGTAGCTTAGTTGCGTTTGCCCCTGGTACGGCATGTTAGAGTCGCCCATCGTTTGTTCTTCATGTTTCATTAAGGCTCATTAGCTGCTGCACGTCTACTCGCCTCTTTTTGTTCCCCTCTGACTTTCCCAGTAATTAGCAGTATTTGTTCATGAAACGACGCCTTTACAATCAATGCGTCAAAAGGGAGGATGTGATTTTTCGCTGTCATTACCCTTAGCACGAGTTGCAAAACTTGAGAAAAGTAAAGTTTATGGAAAATATTAAAGAGTGATTTCACCCAAAATCTGCCGTTTTTGTTTCTTACACTTTATGGTCTTAGCAAAAGAGTTACAGCGATGAAGAAAATCAAGTTCAAACAAACAAAAACGGCAGATTTTGGAGGAAATCACTCTTTAATAATTGCCGTAAACTTAACATTACTCAAGTTTTTCAGGGAGTTTTTGTACTTTTAAATAAACAAGTAACCTATTAAGAGCCTCATTTATTATTGTACGATTTATGTGAAAAGCGAAACTTAAGGAAATTGCATGGAAACAGTTTGGTATTGCTATGATTTATTTCGGGAAACTTAAAGAAAATTGCAGTTGAATTTACTTTACAGTATTTGTTTTGAACAAATCGATTACATGTAGTTCACTCTGTAACTTCTGTATTGACGGTTTCATGGCTTGAGCGTTAAAGGATCACTCAAACTTCACAGCACCACAGCCTATATTTATATGTGACTAAGGCCTATTTTCGGGAGTTCCTGACCATACTACATATGTAGATGACTCTAGAATGGATGTTTCCAGAGAGTGCGAGAAGTACAGGGTATAAACACTCACATACACAGCAGGTGAACACGTCTAGGCACACAATCACAAAAACACGTAGGCATGAACCTATAGATACACTCATAACAGTAGGTATATTAGATTTAAAAATATATTTTTAGGCCAGTTTAAATGCGATTCAATCGAGTTTCCCGCATCACAATAAAAAATTCACAATATAGAATGCACTTCATAGGTTATTCGTTTATTATATGTAAAAATTACAAAAAACTTCCTCAAAACAATTCTAGGATTTTTTATATCCAGACAGCGAAAATCACATCCTCCCTTTTGGTAGATTGATTGTAAAGGCGCAACCGGGAGGTCTATCTCCAATAGCGCAAAGTGGAAACGTGAACTAGGCAGTCTGTCTGACTTTCAATACAAATTAATAAGAAAGATGCCCGCATGAGAAATCGCATTGAAACCCTCAGTACTCATTAATGGAGCTCTAACAAAATAGATGAAAGAAAAGAGACCAAAAAGTTAGGTATGGATGATATATATTTATAGTATGGAAGAATAAAGAGGAAGACCGTGAAAGGTATGGATGGACCAAATTTCCGAAATAGCGAATGGGATATCCAGAGTCATATAAAAGGAGAGCTTGTATGGAAAAGGTAATGACTCTGGATGAAATGAAAGAAGTATGTAAGGACCGAAAAAAATGGCGGCTGATCTATAATGTATCATTTGAATGAATTTTCATTTTTATAGATGTTTTGTAGATTTTTTAGTGTTTGTTTGTTTGTATAACTGGATGTACAATTAATTGCTTGTATTCCTTGACTTATAGTTTGGTATGCGGCTGACCACCCATACTGTAAAAAATGGTTCACTTTGTCAATGTCACCCCTGTTTCAGGAAAGGTCGGCAAGATTTGCAGGGCTTATGTTCATTTGAGATTGGGTTTTTATATTGTAGGTCCACATGCGGCATGTGTGAGTGCGAAACTATGCGTGTCTGCTTGTGGGAATGCATTTAATATGAATCTCAAATGATACATATCTTTGTAGATAATGATACATATTTTTAGATTTCAATTAGATTTAAAAGTACGGACCCTCGAATTAGCACTGGTCGGAATCTGGAAAAAGGAGGAATTCTGGATGAAACTGGAGAGGACTACAATTCGCCGAAATTAAAACTCAATATTCGTTCGATGGCTCAGTTGGTAGAGTGCTTGCATTCCATGCCGTGAGCTCGGGTTTGACTCCCACCGAGGGTGTCAAAAATGATTTCCCGCTTTGGTGTTTATTTCAAACCCGAAATAAAATACCGGCCAGGAATACTCAGTCTTTACAAGAAATGAGTACCAGCCGCATCGGAAGCTGGGCCACTTCATTTCAACTGAAATGTTTCGCGGAAGGCCGACCCCTTACCTGTAAAAATAAATGGGTTCCGTACGTCACATGCCATTCTTTCAAGGAGAACGCGACAAGATGTTACACTACATGTATAGCTTAATAGCGTAGCAACGGACGGTACTCACATACAAGACTGAAGTTTGCTCGCCGAGAGAAAGTTCCAAATTCAAAAAATGTCCGAACCTCATTATGCTCCATTGTTGTTATTTCTGTGTATCTCTAATTTGATTATCTTGTATGGGAAGTTTTATGTGTTTTCAATGAACTCAAGCGCCAGTAGATTAAGGATAAAATCCGCCCGCGCATGCCGCACGCCCAAAGGTTAAATTCCCCAAAGTGGTAGGTCGTTGGGGAAGTTGGAATCTAGTAGTGATGTAGTCACAACAGTTATTCATGAAAATACCACCTCTATTATTATTGCTCTAAAGTTAAAGGATCGCTTCGGTAAGTAAGTAAGTAACTTACAGAAAGCAAGCTCCAGTTACTGGGAAGCTGGTATTAAATTTGATATCAAGAAGTTCTTTGAATGTGTTTGTTAATCTAATCTAAATCTAAATCTAAGTTGCAAAGATAGAAATCATTTGAGATTCATATTAAATGCATTCAGACTGAAATGCAGCTCTTGCCGACCTATATGCAAAGCAAAAGCGCCACTCTTTTTGTCAGTCGGTCTTCATTCATCCTTTCAATATGTCCAAACCATCGCATCACACTTCTTTGAACTTTCACTTTCACGATTTTTTTTACTCCGCGTTCATTCAGAACCCATTCGTTTCTCACTCTATCTTTCAGTGTTTTCCCTGTCATAATTCTCAAATGAGCCATTTCCACAGTGCATACCTTATAATTGGTATTTTTTTTTTTTATCTATTATGAATGACATTACATAACCAAGGGATATTTTTACTGTGCCGAGTCCATTTGACTGGTGTACGTTTGAAAAAAAACAACGCGAGTTCGAATCCCGTCAAGCCTTCTTGACGATAGCTCTGACCCTGAGTTGACAAACACATTCAATTTTCATTCTATAATAATCATATCACACTTCATTTTAACCTTTTTTCCAGGCGGAGGGTGCGATACGTGACCAGCCATGTAAATGTAAAATAATTCATCAAAAAGAAAAATATATTAGTCATTTTTAATATAAGTAGGTAGTTGTTTCTGGTTAAATAGAAATAGGTTATTAAATTTAATTTCTATTTACAATATTTTTAAATAAGAGCACAGAATTATGTTTTTTTTCTTCAATAAATTCAGTAACTAATCACTAAACCCATCGAGTGAACGATTAAATATTTATGGAACAAATGGAATTTCAAAATTAATTTATATTTCTACGAAAATTAATTTAATGTAAAACAATTGAAAATTTAATTACAATGTTAGTAAAATGACGCAACTTTTTGTGTGTTTCTGACTATTCCGCACTGCAAACAATGCGCACAATTTCAACAGCTGATTTCAACTTTATAATGCATTTCAGGATATATTAAAATATAATTTTTGAACTGTAATAAAACGAGTAGAATGAAAACATATTTTCAGGAAAGCATATTGTAGTGTTTTAGGGTTCTAATGTTTTAAAATTTAGAATGATGGTCTTCTTAATTGAAACAGCCGGAGATTTATTTTAAATTTATTTATTTTAGTTCATAATTTATTTTACACTCGTTCACTTGTATGGTTGACTTTCACTGAGTTGGTCTGTAATGGATAAGAGTATCTTGAGAGTGACCTGCTTGCAGGCAATTCACGCCTTATATAGCTACTACAATCAGAACATTCTGGGCGTAGATTCATCTGGAAACATCTATCATATTCTACAAGCTTCCAATACTTTTACTTCTTTTATAATATTTCCTTACTCTAGGTACTTCATAATAATTAATCTTACAGCTAGAGTCTATATACACCTACCCAATTTTTTTTCTTAAATCTAAGTACTATTAACATAACAATATTATTATTTATTGTATTCATTTACTTGAGACTGACCACCCATACTGTAAAAAATAGTTGTATAATCTATACTCTAAGATGCAAAGATATATATTAACATTTAAAATTGATATTAAAACCATGACCACAAGCAGACATGTGTAAATTCACGCTAACGAATTATGCGTGTATACTTACAAATTCAAATCCAAACCTCAAATGAGCATAAGTCCTGCAACTACTGTGAGGGTTTTTCTTCTGTCCTGCTGATTGACACAATTAATAATTAACAGCCACTTTAATATGTTTATTTTATTCCTTTCACAATGTATACACAATAAACCACAGCACAATATTAATTATAACAAAATTCACATGCTTCTGGCTCTCACGCCAGGCAAGCTTCTCCTCCCCTTTCTGCCTTCCTTTGTTTTCCTTTTCATTCAAATTCAAATCTCATGTTCCATTTTACCTAACAAACAAATCCATCTCGTTACAATACACCTCCTTCCTCTCATAAAAAAAAAACATTCCCAATTTTTTTTTTTTTTTTTTTTTACAATGAGTAAATAATGTATCATAATGCTCAGCCGGCGCCACATATTTTGTTTTATTTTAAGGATAAATTTCAAAAATATGAAAATAAAAAAAACCTGTTTCTGATACATTATTCAGTCATTAATACCTTTTTTTAACAATACCAATTATTTTCATACTAAAATTAATATTTTTTTTTTTTTTTAACACAAATTTCATATTCAATATTATAAACAAATATTTGTTTTTTTTTTAAATACTTAATTCAACAATTCAAAATAATCAAATAACAATACATAATAAACATTCACCAGTTAATTAATCAATTCATTAAAATAACTTTTTTTTTTTAAATACTTAATTCAACAATTCAAAATAATCAAATAACAATACATAATAAACATTCACCAGTTAATTAATCAATTCATTAAAATAATTTTTTTTTTTTAACATGTATCACATCTTTCCCAATATTTAAATTTATTTCAAATTTATTTTTCATTAATAAATTTATCAGTCCATCAATTTTTTTTTAAAAAAAACTTTACCTTCATATGTAATACTTTGTTTAATTTATGTTTCATACCTTCATTCATGCAATGTTTCATAATTCATTCTTTCACTGATCACTTTTATATCAACTTTCACCGTATCATGCATCACCTCAAATTTTTCATACACATGAAAATATGTTTTTTTTTTTTTTTGTTAATCTAATTTGATTATGTCCTTGATGTGATATTTATTTATAACATTTGTGTCTATATCTTTTAATACATAGACTATCTTGCTAACTTTCTTTTCTATTCTGGCTTTGACAAATTTTGGAGCCAACTTTGTACAGAAGTATTTCCCTGCATTTGATTGTATGAAATTTTTACGCCATACAATATCCCCTTGATCATAGACACGATTTGATCTACCTTTATTATAATAATTTGCATTTTTATTATATGCATCCCATAAATTTTCTGTTACAATTTTGTATAATGTGTTTAATTCCTTCATTTTATCTTTATACATATCTCTATATTTATCTAAATCTTCCTTTGATTCTATTTCATCATTTACTATTTCACCATGAATTTCACCATTTAGTACAATCTCCCTACCTCTTGCTAATACATTAGGTGTGTATCCTGTTGCTAAATTGACTGTATTATTTATTATGCTTTGTACTGAATCTAAGAAAGTATCCCATTTTCTTTGTTCATTTTCAACAAAAATAGCTAATGTGTATCCTATTGTTCTATTATATGTCTCTACATTATTGCACATGGGAGTATATAAAGTTGTATAAAATATTTTCTGTACTCCATATGAGTACATAAAATCTTTAAATGCATTAGACTTTAAATTCTTTCCATTATCTGTTATTATCGTTTGCGGTACTCCTTCTGTTAAAAATATTTTATTTTCTATTAATTTTACTATTTCTTCTGTAGTTGCTCTTCTTAAAGGAAATAACCAACAATATTTGGTAAAAACATCTATTATTGATAATATATGTATATAGCCCGTACTTGATTTTGGTAATGGTCCTATCAAATCAATACTCAACATTTTTAACGGTCTATCCACTCTTTTTCTATTTTCCATTTTTCCTGCTGGAGGTAAATTATTCGGCTTATACATTTTACATTTTTGACATTTATTTATAAAACTTTTTATATCTGCATACATATTTTTCCAATAATAACATCTTGATATGTATTTATAAGTTTTAAAAATACCTACATGTCCATTATCATGATGATTCTTTATTATAGTTAATCTATTGTCTATAATAGGTATCTCTTTCCAATTATATTCCTCTGTGAAAGGATTATCATCATTTATTAGTTTAAATAATTTATTATCTACCATTTTGAATTTTTTGTATTTGTGTGGTGTTTTTGTACATCCTTCTGCGATATTATTATACCAAGGATCTGCAATATTTGAATTTATTACTTCCATTTCTTTAGTACCAGGAATCCTAGATAATACATCTGGCACTGTATGTTCTTTCCCTTTTCTATGCTCAATCTCAAATTCATACTGTGAAAGTCTCATGGCCCATCTTGCTAATCTACCTGTTGGATTTGATATTTTATTCAAGAATTTTAATGCCATATGATCAGTTATTACCTTGAATTTCATCCCATCTAGATAAGATCGAAAATGTTCTATTGAATCTACAATGGCAAGAAGCTCACGTTCTGATGTCGAATAGTTTTGTTCTCTAACTGTCAAACTTCTTGAAAAATATGCTATTGGCTTTTCGGACCCATTGATATTTTGGTTTAATACTGAAGCTACTTGATTTTTACTGGCATCAGTGTGTAAAAAAAAATCTTTTGTGAAATCCGGACATATTAATACAGGGGCTGTGCTTAAGGCTGATTTTAAATTATTAAATGCATCCTCAGATTCTTTTGACCAATTAAAATTGTTCTGACCTTTTTTACCTCTCAATAATTTATTTAGTGGATATGATATCTCACTGCAGTTTCGTATAACTTTTCTATAAAACCCTACCAAACCTAAAAACATTCGTAGTTGTTTTACATTTTTCGGTGAAGGATATTCCTCTATAATCTTGACTTTATTTGAATCTGGCCTTAATCCATTTTCATCAATAATGTATCCCAAATATTTTAAACTATCTTTGCAAAATTCACATTTTGAAAATTTTACCGTTAACCCTGCTTCTTGTAATATATTTTTAACTTGTTTTAATAAATTTAAATGTGAATTGAAATCTTCGTTAATAATAATTAAGTCATCGATATAACAAAATATGTTAGTATCAAATTTAGGTCCAAATAATTTGTCTAATAAACGCTGTGTTTCAGAACTTGAATTTTTTAAACCGAACGGCATTTTTGTGAATTGAAACAACCCTCTATTTGGTACGACGAAGGCAGTTTTTTCTTTGGACGATTCTTCTAGTGGAATTTGCCAAAACGCCTTGCTTAAATCTATTGAAGAGATATACTTGGCATTTCGTAAATTTGCTAAAACTTGATTTAAATTTGGAATGGGGTAGTTATCTCGTTTTGTTACTTCATTGAGTCTTCTAGAGTCCAAACAAAATCTAGGCGTTCCATCCTTTTTAATTACAATCACAACAGGACTGGACCACGAAGATTTGGATTGTTCAACTATACCTTCTTTTAACATTTTATCTAACTCTGTGTTAACCTGTCTCTGTCTTGCTGGACTGAGTGGATAATACTTTTGTTTTATTGGAGGACCTTCTGTCTGAATTCTGTGTTCAATGAGGTTTGTGCATCCTAAGCCTATTTTTTCATAAGAGATGTCCTTGAAATCATTTTCTATTGTTTTTAATTGCTGTAATTGGTTATCTGTTAATTTAGTTCTATTTGTAATTTTACCTAATTCACTAATATTTTTGCTATTTGAATATGTAATTTTACTTATTAAACTCGGTTCTAATTCAAATTTTATCCAAAAATCTATTCCAAAAATTAAGTCTTGTTGTAAACCTTGTAAAACATAAAAATCTACATGTTTTATTTGATTGTCACATTTTACCTCTAAATTTATTTTACCAAGTATTTTTATATTTTTACCATTTGCCAACGATATATTTTCATGGGTTTTTATAATTTTGTAATTTCTTTGTAAAAAATAATCAAATGTTTTTTCATTGATTGCAGAAATAGATGCACCTGAATCTAGTAAACCTGTAAAATTTTTGTTCTCAATATTTACTGTTAAAAATGGTCTTTTATCAAATTGTTTAGCAAAAATGAGTGGTGCAATTTGATAATTTTTATTAAAAATTTGAATGAAATTAAGCCAGCTCTTCATTTCTGATTTTTGTGTTTGTACTGAAGGCCGACTATCTACAAGTTTTTTTGAATTACTATTGTATGTCGTATTTGTTCTGTTTTGTATATTTATATTTCTGTGCATTTTTGTTTTGTCTGTATAATCACTTTTTTTATTTTTAACAAAACAATCTTTTTGTACATGTCCTGTACGCTTACATGAGTAACAGATTACTGTGTGTTTTTTAAAATTTCCATTTTTTATAAAACAATTTCTTTCCACATGCCCTCTTTTATTACAAAAGTAGCATACTATATTATTTGTGAAACTTCTACATTTATTCTGTATGTAATCTAATTTTCTATTTTTAGTCCAACAATCTATTTCATCATGTCCTAATTTATTACAAAAATTGCATTTTTGCATTACATTTTTCTCTTCTGTGTCATTCATTACATTTAAATTTTTACATTCATTAAATTTTATAAATGATTCAAACTTGCTACATATTGTAGATAATTCCTCTGTATTTTTAATTTCAGATGTTGTCAGTAAAGTTGCATATTTTTCTGACAATCCATGAATTATTATGTCCATAAGTTCTTTATCATGCATTCTTTTATTTAATAAATTATTTTTGGATTTGACCTTTAAAATATAAACAGATGCATTATCATGACCTTGTACCATATTTAAAATTTCTAACTTAAGATTCCTTTGAAAGTCATATTTTTCAAATTGTTGTAAGAATTTGGTTTTAAAAATTTTCCAATCAAATTCACAGTTAATTGCTCTGTACCACGTTAACGGAAAATCTGTTAAAAATATAGGCATACACTCTACCAAATAATCTAATTTTAATTTGTAGACTTTGGCTAATTCTTCTAACCTTATTATAAATTCATTTGGTTCACTTTCACCATTAAAAGATATTTTTAACTTGAGAGGATCAAAATTTATGGACTCCATTGTGTTACTTTCTAAATCCTTTTTATTATTTATTTTTTTAGATTTCGTCATTTGCTGTATATTTTCAATTTATGCAATTAAAAAAATCACTTCATTGAAAAAAAATTTTTATACAAATTAAATATAACACCATCTATATATATTTATCTAAACTGATTTGAAACAAACTGGTTCATATCTATTCTTCATTCTCCCGCGACGTTCGATTTTTAAATGTTCATTTCTTCCGAACGTAGGTAGGTAATTTGAATTCTCTTGCCTTCAATATTTTCAAAACAGCCGTTCAATATTTTCAAAACCGCCTTTTAAAACTTGCAATTTCTTGTTTTAAATTGTATAAGTTGATGTCTTCACTAGCTTTTAAACGTGTTGATGCTTTCACAATCATAAATCTGTTCAATTTTAATTATTTCATATATTGTATTGTTTTCAATGTCATTTATTGGAATCGAATGTCATTTGTTTTTGTTTGAGAAAATTTTCTTCATAGGAATTTCATTTACAGATTTTTTCTTTTACGTTGGGCGCCAAAATGTGAGGGTTTTTCTTCTGTCCTGCTGATTGACACAATTAATAATATAACATACACACTTTAATATGTTTACTTTTATTTCTTTCACAATGTATACACAATTAACTACAGCACAATAATATTCTTTATTCTTAATTACACAGGCTTGTGGCTATCCCGCCAGGCAAGCTTTTTCTCTTTCTGCCTTCCTTTGTTTTCCTTTTCATTCAAATTCAAATCTCATGTTCCATTTTACCTAACAAACAAATCCATCTCGTTACAATTTCTGAGCCTATTTGCTTTGTGTAAACACTTGGGAAAGTGTAGCTTCACGGGAGGGTCTTCTGCACTCTGTAACGAGATGAGTTTGTTTGTTTGGTAGAATGGAACATTGTATTTAAATTTGAATGGAAAAAGGAAAACAAAAGAATGCAAAAAGAGGGAAGAAGCTTGCCTGGCGTGAGAGCCACAAGCATGTGTAATTAAGAATAATTAATATTATTGTGCTGTGGTTTATTGTGTATACATTGTGAAAGGAATAAAAGTAAACATATTAAAGTGGCTGTTACATTATTAATTGTGTCAATCAGCAGGACAGAGGAAAAACCCTCACAACTCGCATCTCACATAGCTTTTGCATGCGAGTCCTGTGACACATCCCCGGATGGGATGGATATACAGGGCGTGGGTCAGTGGTGGGGAGACTGACCCTGAGAGAAGGTTGTTGTTGACATACACATATTTTACGTTCATTTAAAATCTTTCAAAGATCTAGTTAAAGAGTTCCTCCCAGCTTGTTAATGACTGTGCGAGGGTGCACGGTAATAAGGGAAACCTGTTGTGCAAAAAAAAAAAAATGTAGCTTAGTTGGATAGTTGTGTTGCGACATAAGACAGACAAGCACCGAGGCGACGTGTTGACGTTTGCCGTAGTGGCATTCTGTACCGGCAGATCTTTGTGGTGCCCAGCCTTAATGGGATTGGGGCGCTGCGTTTTTACCAAGAACTGGCTTCGCTGGAAAAAAAGCTCACAGAGCTTTGGCTAGACTGGGGTAGGAAAAACTGAAAGGGTTGGAATAGGGAAGACAAGTTACAGTAATGTTTGAAAACTTGGAAGAAATATTCTTTTTAATATGATGGTAAATACTGTTACGATTTATTTGGGTTTAATTTAATGAAAAATCGATTAAATTTATTCTAGGATTCACTCACCAGATCCACTCACCGGATACACTCACCGGATACACTCACCATATAGGTACACTCACCAGATGCACTCAACGGACCGGTCCGTAGTTCAGTGGTAACACTTCGGACTCGTAAATAGAAGGTTGCGGGTTCGAATCCCGGCGGAGCACAAAAAATATACCATTTATCTTTTCAAATTTGCTCTTCGTTGGGTTAAAAAATTTATACACCTTTACCAATGACCAGTCACCAAAGGTCCATCCAGCCTTACAGAAACTGGGTCTTGTTTGAGAATTGGCGCTTTGTAGCGACGACCAAGCTTGTAAAAAGGTCGATAGCTCAGTTGGTAGAATGCTTGCATTCCAAGCCGAGAACAAGGGTTTCGATCTCAAGGTTTACTTAACTTTCACAAGAAATGAGAACCAGCCCCCCCGAGAGCTGGAAAAAGTGTAACTTCTTGCCTGCGTTATCCCCGAAGAGGTCGCATGTGGCGATTTGGGACCTATTTATTTTTACGGATAAGGGGGCCGGCCTCACATCAACAACTTTCAGTTGAACAAGGGGGTTTCCCAGCTCTCGGGGGGGGGCTGGTTCTCCTTTATTGTGAAGGCTGAGTAAATTTTGAGATCGAACCCTTGCTCTCGGCATGGAATGCAAGCATTATATCAATTGAGATATCGACCTTTTTACGAGCTTGATCGCCGCGCTTCGTAAAGCGCCAATTCTCAAGCAAGACCCAGTTGCTGTAAAGCTGGATGAACCTTTGGTGACCAGTCATTGGTAAAGGCTTAGAAATTTTTCAACCCAGCGAAGAGCAAATTTTAAAATATAAATGGTATTTTTTTGTGCTCCGCCAGGATTCGAACCCACAACCTTCCATTCAGAGTCCGAAGTGTAACCACTGAAGTACGGACCGGTCTGTAAGAAAGTAAAGGTAAAGAAAGTAAGCAGTATAGAAAAGTGAACAGTAAAAGAAGAAAAAAAATGGAATTTGCCGTAGCCCTGATTCTGTAGTAAACAAAATAAAGAGATGTGGCTACGCGTCGTAGGGAACAAGGAGCCTCTACGATTTCCGTAGAGCTTGTGACGTTCGTAGAGCCCCAAGTACACAAAACTACGTTAAACTCTACTGTAACAAAATAATATAATAAAATTCAAACAGCGCTTTTACTGAATGTTTTCATTTCCATTCATTTTTCCCTTTACGCTTGTGCGTAGTTTAAACGTGATGCTTTACACTTTAGGTAGAGAATACTGCACGTATGGGGAAATTGAATTTCACTCGTTCGAGAATAGAACTGAAGTATGCAAGCGAAGCAACTGCAGTGAATTTAATCCGTTTAAATAAAAAACTTAACTATGTGCAAGTATCCAGTAATTAAAGTTGCACTGTTTTATAATCTCATGTGGAAATTTAGAAAATGAGCTGAAATGTAGAAGACTATAAGAGTCCCTTAAAAGCAAACACGCCACTGTCCATCACACTCACATTACGGGAAATCAATCAATTTTGAGTAACAGCTCCGTTATTTATATTTTTAAAAACATGCAAGGTGTAAGAAATTGTTAATGGACATACCATACTTTGTAAATATGTATTTTTTGTATTAAAGTAATCTAAATGACTAAATTAGATGATTTTGTATTTCAAAAGTTATTTGTGTATTTTTATGGACAGTGACGTGTTTCCTTTTAAGGGACTCTTAAGCTATAATCTAAGTTTAAAAAATAAATTGGTATCAAAGGCTCAAATTAAATGCATGCTCACAAGCAGGTACATGTAAGTTTGCGCTTACACATACTGCATGTGTGCATATGAAACAATCCAAAACTCACGTGAACTTTGTGACTCCTGCCGCCTTATTGGCAAAGTGAACCATTTTTTATAGTATGTGTGTTCAGCCTCATACCATCCTATAAGTCAAGCAAAACGGATTTAACATACCATCGACATCGATAAGACGGTGGCAATCAAATTGATCATGTAATGTCCTATTGGCAATAGCTTTGACCCTGGTTCAACAATTGTTGAACCAGGTCAATGGCTTGGTAATTGTTTATTTAATAAATTTAAACAAAAATTGAATAAATAGTAATTGATAGTGTTAATATCTGTTTTTGATCAGGTAAAAGTAGTTGAAATGAATCCCTCTTTGCGAAAATGTGTTTTTTATCAATTAACTAAACATCCAATCTTTTAAATTTTCTAATGTTTGGCGTAATTCAGAGTAAAAATTCATTATTAATATTCTAATCTAATCTAATCTAAGCTGCAAAGAAATATATCACTTAAGATTTTTATTAAATGCATTCCCACAAGCAGACATGTATAATTTCGCGCTAACACATGCCGCATGTGGACCTACAATATAAAAACCCAATCTCAAATGAACATAAGCCTTGCAACTCTTGCCGTCCTTCCCTGAAACAGGGGTGACATTGGCAAAGTGAACTAATTTTTTACAGTATGGGTGGTCAGCCGCATAACAACCTATAAGTCAAGGAACATACATGACAAATTACATTTTTTTTAAAATCAATAAATAACAATATAATACATGGACATAAAAAACTAAATCATAAAACCAATTTCACTTTAACAAACCCTAGCCGCCAACATCACAGATCAACCGCCATTTCTTTCTATCCTTACATACTTCTTTCATTATAAGTATGTAAGATATTAATTATAAATAAGTTTTTTATATACCACATACTTCGTTTTCCACAAGTTTTTCGTCGATTTTGTTTTCAGTTAAGCCCTGAAAACCTACCGACTAAGTTCGAAAGCGCTTAGGTAATTTAACTGAAAAAAAGGGAAAATAAAAAAAATGTGTCTTAAAAAAAAAGTAATATTATTCAATATGTTTTTAAGTTAAAAGAATTAAATATTCATCAGACAATTCAAATGTATTTAAGAAAGTAGAAATGCCAAGACGGCACTAGAAACAGTACAGTTCTTTTGCTGTCGACCTACATTGGTACGGTACCTACAACCTAATTTAATATCGTTTTCCGTGAAAACGTCTTTGAAAACGGTAATAAAAAAAAACGAAATAATACGTAAACGAATTTGTATTAGCATGGTACTTGAGAATGTAGTTCCATCGTTTATTGCAAATTACTGTGTCCGGTCGATGGCTCAGCTGGTAGAATGTTTGCAATCAATCCAAGAGCCCGGGTTCGAATGTAAGAAATGATTTCCCGTTTCGTTGTTTACTCGTATTTCAAAGTCAAAATAAAAATGCAAATGAAAAGCAGCCCTTTTGGGTGCCGGAAAACCCACACATCAACTGAAGTGGTTAACATAAGGCCACCCTCTTACCTGTAAAAATAAAAAGGTTTCACTGGCTACATGCGAACCCTTCAGTAAGAAATTTCTTTATATGTACGGCTTAGTAATGCAATGCAAGTAACCTGCACATCTAATGCAACTTCTTGCCGCATTCTCGCCGAAAGGGTCGCATGTGGCGAGTGGAACGTGTGTATTTTACAGGTAGAGGGGCCGGCCTTACGCCAAACACTTCAGTTGAAGTGGGAGTTTCCCAGCTCCCGTCTCCTCGGTACTCATTTCTTGTGAAGGCTACGTAAATTTTGCTTGTATTTTTACTTCGGGCTTGAAAAAAAATCATTTCTGACACCCTCGGCGGGATTCGAACCCCAGCATGGAATGCAAGCACTCTACCAATTGAGCTATGGACGCGTACCGAAATGATGACGCACATAAAAATATAAGTACACAGAACAAATGGACGTACAGATCTTCAGGCTATTGTTCAACTCGAACAAAATATTAAAACGAAATAATAATGGGGGTATTATTACTTTAATGTCATCTACGATTATGTCTGCCCTTTTAAGAGAAGTAGATTTAATTATACTCGGAGAGAAAAATAAGAAAAACAATGTCAATGACAAATTATGACAGAGGTCTGGAAAATAATAGCATGTCTGCCTGACCGAAAAATAATTAGAGAAAAGTTTTATTTTTTGTTTTTTGTACAATTATTTTTAATCAAGTCTCGTGAACGTTTTTTCGTTGCCTTTTTTTCTTTTCAAATCTGTAATCTATCGTGCAAAGAGATATGTTAACATTTCCAATGAATATTGAAACCAACTCCAATCGAGAAAGTGCACATCCTTACTGGAATTGCTCCACCGGGAATCCGAAGGAAAGTGCAGCCGAAGAGGAAAAAAGGAAACAGACAAATGAACCAAGGCACCCCTTGTATGGGCATGTGCCTCCAACATCAAGACTTAAGCCCAGGAAGGCATTCATGAACACCTTTGAAGAACTCACCGTCTGAGACTGTGGAGGGATGGTAGTAGCTGGATGGAACCAGCCGAGACTCTCCCACCTGGCAACCAGCTACCATACAATACCTGGAGATCCCTCAACAGACACAGGACTAGGGTGACAAGGTACAGGACAAACCTTCAGAGGTGGGGCCTGCTGGACCGTGGACAGGACACCCTGTGCGACTGCGGGGATGTCCAGGACTCGGCGCATATGTTGGTGTGCCCCTTAATTGGTGAAAGATGCACACTGACGGACCTGTTTCACGGAAACGACAATGCAGTGGCTGCCGCTAGTCACTGGAGATACTGAGCATAGGTGGTTCTGGACACGTTAAGTAAGACGTAACCGGCACGTGCTATATTTTTTGCAGATTTTGCTATATTTTTTTCATTAAAGTATCCCAGGTAATAATATAAAAATATTAGGATGATTTATTTTGTGAGCGGTTTTTTTGTGTGTATCACATCTCAAAAGCCCTCTGCGGGCTTGGTTGTCACTAAAGAAATCGTCAATTCTACAGCAAGACCCATTTGCTGTAAGGCTGGATGGACATTTGGTAATAGGTCTTTGCTGAAGGTATATGAATTTTTCAACCCAGCAATTACTCGGACCAGTGACCTTCCATTCACGAGTCCTAAGCGCTAACCACTAGACTATGGACCGGTCAATAGCAGTGTAGCGGTTACAGCAGTGATGGTAAAAAACACTGCGAAGTTACACAATAAGCTACACATATAGTGTAACTTCTTCCTGCGTTATCTCCGAAGGGTTCCGCATGTGGCGAATGGAACCTATTTATTTTTACAGGTGAGGGGAGCGGCCTTGCACCAACCACTTTAGTTGAAGTGGAGGTTTCCCAGCTCCTGAGGGGGCTGGTGCTCATTTCTTGTGAAGGCTGAGAAAACCTTGCGGAAACCATGGGAAATAATTTTTGACACCTTCGGTAGGATTCGAACGCGAGCTCTTAGCATGGAATGCAAGCACTCTACCAACTGAGCTTTTGACCGGACTAATTCATCAGTAGTCTCATCACCACGGTAAGTTTTATCTACCGAATATCGATAATATTTGTATGAAGACCTGTCAATCCAAGATGGCCGCAAGTGAATAGATGATTAGTCTTCATGCAAGTATTACCGATATTCGGAAGGTAAGAATTACCGTGGTAATGAGACTTTCAGCCCAGAGGGTGATGATGATAAGCGATGTTGTGCTATGCGTAACATTTGTTTAGTTAAATTATAATTAAGCAGAGCAATTGGTCAGAGTGCGTTGGTATTTTATTTGCTGTGCGCGACGCTAAGTCAGTAATGGCTTTAATTCCTGCAATTATCACGATCTGTTGCACCTGCCGCCACTCCCCCAGCCGTTGCTAGCAAGACAAAGCCCACTTAAGGCTGTTTTTTTTCTTTTAATTTCTCTTGTTCCCAAACTTAGCAACGCTGTAAATAGTATGAAATTCCATATAGTGTAACTTCTTGCCTGAGTTATACCCGAAGGGGTTACATGATGCGATGCAGGACCTATTTACTTTTGCTGATAAGGGAGCCAGCCTCACACCAACCATTTTCAGATGAAGTGGGGGTTTCCAAGCTCCCTGGGGGGCTGGTTCTCATTATAATAATAAAAAAAATATAGCGCCATTTATGACAGTGTGTCACTACAAAGGCGCTTGTCCATATGATTGGACGAAAAGGTGAGTTTTGAGACGTCTTTTAAACAGTCTCTCCAAATCCAGTTCCCTCAGTTAGGCGGGAATAGCATTCCAAGTCATTGGAGCGGCCGCCTTGAATGCCCTGTATTCTCATTCTTTGTGAGGGCTAAGTTCACATTGGCAGTATTTATTTTGGGTTTGGAAGGGACACTGAAATGAGAAATCATTTCTGACACCCTCGGTGGGGATCGAACTCTTGCTATCGACATGAAATGCAAGTATTTTAGCAACTGAGTTATCAATCGGACTTTTTACAAGGTTGGTCGTAGCTACAGATTGCCAGACTCCCGGACAGAATTAGATCGGATAAAAAGAAAATGTAAATAAGACTACTTGTCTGATGTGACTGATCCATAGTCCAGTAGTAACATTTTGGACTCGTTAATGAAAGATTGTCGGTTCGAATCCTGGAGCACAAAAACTACACAATGTATTTTTTCAGTTATGCTATTCGCTGGGTTGACAAATTCATATAGGTACCTTTACCAAAGACCAGTTACCAATGGTCCATCCAACCTTGCAGCAATTGGGTCTTTCTTTCGTCTCGCTTTCTATAGCGACGACCAAGCTCGCAGAGGGCTGTTGAGGTTGTGATTAACACAACAACAGCGCTCACCAAATAAACCTTCCTAAAATTATAATTATTTCCCATGAAACGATGCCATTTTTTTTGGTAAATGAATGGTCATGATTTTTTTGTACATTTGATGACAAATGAAACACTTTATTATTATTGAAAATAAAGCTCGTGCAACAAAGACCACTTACAACGTTGCCAAATTTACCCATACCATAGCCTAAGTGTAACTTCAGCTGGCATCGACACATCCAATGAGCAGGAAATGCTTTATAATAGCCGTTGGCCGCAAAACGAATTTACATTTCATATCAAAACACGAACGTGGACGTATAGCGAGTACAGCCACGGCCGAGGATTAAACTCGCGTTTATTTCTGCTGTGGACCATTACAAAATGATTGAGTGGCCGTAATTGTTTTTTTTTTTTTTCATATTGCTAGAAGTGAACTGGACGTATAACAAAATACAATCGGAACAGATTGTAGTAATTTTGGAAGAAATATGCGAGGAGCATGGAAACAAAGGGGTCAATCTATGATTTTTTTTGAAAATGAAATAAAATTATGCAAGCCCAGAAAATAATTTTCTCGGCATTTTTATAAGTGTATCTAATTTTTAAAAATACCCTTGGTTGCTGTGTTTGATTATATACGACTCATTTTTATAAAAACCTTCGTGTTATTCAATTCACTTTCTCAGATTTCTTTAAAATTTTGGACATGGTTATTTTAACGATGTATGAAAAAATTGGATATATAATATTTTTATTGACAAATTCAGAACATAATGACTTGACGAATGAAAAAAAAGTCTCACATGTTTCAGGAAAAGGTGGCAAAAATTGAAGCATTGAAATTCATTCACAGTTCAAATTTTCTTATGAAAATGGATGCAGAATGTCGAAGTGTGAACTTACACGTGCTTGCTTAAAAGCATGCATTTGCACTGGTTAGAGATATGGTGATTGTGATATTACGCCACAATATTATAAAGGTCCTAATTCGCAGTTCCACCCTGTTGAAGGGCTTAAAGCTTTATGTGCCTTGAGATGGCACAATCGATTTCTTGTACTGCCCTCTCGTACTGATACCATATCACAAAATGCTTTAACTAGGAGCTCTGATTAACTCCGTTGACATATATTTAAAAAATCATCAAAAAGTTATCCTAGCTTGTCAATAAATGTGAAATATTTGTTATAAGTAAATAGGTGTAAACGATTGGAATTTGACACTTTTTTCTCGGCGAGAAAACGTCACACTCATACGGCATTGCCTTCCTTAGTAAATTAAAGCAAAATAATTGTTTTCCTTTTCCCCAGCAACCTGGCCATGTGACGTCAGAATATTACGTGCTGAGTCCATTGTAATAAGAGAAAACTATTGTGCACAAAAAAAAACCGAATTGTAAATGTATTTAAAAAAAATAATTGGGCAATAAGAATAAAAATCTAGTTTCATACAAAAATAAATATAAGCACCATTTTTGACAGCTCACACAGACATAAAATCTGCAATTTTTCAAATTACTGGAAAAAAATACGAATGTAATGATTTTTGAGGCCTGACCCCATTTCGATGCTTAAATCATACATTTCTCATATTTCGTGGCCGCACACACATTCATTGGTTGCATGTTAGAATGGCACAGTGGCCAAACAACACATCACATAACGTCACATGAAACAACATCACATGACAATACATCAAATGATGAAGCATTGCAATGACAAAGCATGACAAGACAAAACGGCACATAACAAAAGATTACTTGGACCGGTCCGTAGTCCAGTGGCAACACTTTGGACTCATAAATTAATGGTTGTGGATTCGGATCCCGGCAGAGCACAAAAAATATATCATTTTTATTTCCAAATATGCTCTTCGCTAGGTTGAAAAAATTGATACACCCTTACTAAAGACCGGTCACTAAAGGTCCATCCAGCCTAACAGCAACTGGGTCTTGCTTGAGTATTGGCGCTTTGTAGCGATGACCAAGCTCGTACAACTCTGCGGCCCTACAACAAGTGTCATAGACCCATCGGGTCTCTAGAATGTAGGAAGTCTCCCGCACAGGATTTCTTAAAAAAAAAAACATATTTAAAACAAAATATACCATACACGGTACGAAAAAAAACATCAAATGGAAAAACATAACAAAACGGCGTGAAAAAAAAGAACATGAGAAAATGGAACTCGTGAATATAATATTATTTGGTGAAGGTTATAGAAATAAATTGTACAGTGGACTGCACATGACTTTATAGCACAAAATACGGTCATGTTTAGGTCATAGCCAATTTTCATAATAAAACATTTAGTTGTGTGTAAGTAATGAAGCTAATCTTTTTAAGCAATCGTCTTTTTGCAGTATGATCATTGATCCCGTTTGTATCAAAACTAACACTTTGTTTGGTGGGTACCTATACTTTTCATTGATATTTTGGAAAGTTATGATTGATTATTATATGGGTACAACTTACTAGATTGTAAGACTCGTAGCCTAGTATTTTATATTAGGAAATATTAGTTTTTGAGAAAATCTTATTTGAAATTTTCAGCTGTTCGGAAGCCATTTTGAATTTTCTACAACTTGAAAAATGTTTCACTATGAATTATAGTGATAACAAAGTTTTTTCTGATAAAGTTAAGAAATATAAAAGTTTTTTGCGTTCTGATGGGTTTTTGTAGCTTTTTCATTTCAATTTTTGATATCATGTAAACGGCACTTTATGTTTTTATTTTCAAAATTTTTATTAATTTTATAACAGTCCTTCGGACTGCTATAAAGTAAAAATAATGCCACCGATCATCATTGTTAGATAAATAAAAACATAAATGAGTTGCACATCTAAACTTGTTGCCGTGTTATCCCCGAAAGAGTCGCATGAAATATATTTATTTTTAGAGGTAAGGAGGACGGCTTTACGCGAACCACCTCATAATAGGCAAAATAAATGTTTGTGTCGTTTGCGATTTTTTTTCATGTGTCGTTTATAGTATGTATTATTATATGTGATGTTTTGTCCTGTGATGTTTTGTAATTGTGATGTTCTGTCATGTATCGTTTTGTCACTGTGATGTTCTACGCTGCCACCACATTCATTTGACGGATAATCCTAGTTATGGGTCTACACCACGAGTATAAACCTTCACGTGACAACTCAGTCACAGCGTTTACAAAAAAAATATAAGAAACGCGCTTCTTGCAACAATATAGTTTGTTCCTGCATTGCACATTAATAATAATAATAATAAACACAGAATTTATATAGCGCCTTTTATGACAATGTGTCACTACAAAGGCGCTTGTCCATATGATTGGACGAAGAGGTGAGTCTTGAGACTTTTTTTAAATTGCGTCTCCAAATCCAGTTCCCTCAGTGTGTCAGGAAAAGCATTCCAGGTCATTGGAGCGGCTGCCTTGAATGCCCTGTCTCCAAAAACAGTGTGGGGTCTTCTTGCTGGGACTTCCAGGCAGCTGTTTCTTGATGCAGCTGACCTCAGTGTTTGTCCACGCAAGGTTATAGTTGTTGGAGACACCAGCTCCATCAGGTACCCCGGAGCACTCCTAAGTAGTGCTTTAAAAGTGAGCAGACCAACTTTAAACGTAATCCTCTCAGGGATTTTCAGCCAATGCAGAGCTTGAAGGTGAGGAGTGATGTGGCAAGACTTTGTAGCGCCATATATGAGTCTAGCTGCAGCGTTCTGCAGCGATTGAAGCCTTTTGAGCTGATTTTTGGGCTGGCCAGCATAGATCGCATTGCAGTAGTCAAGTTTGGCCACAACAAAGGAATTTACAATCGCCTTTGTAGCACTCCTAGGCAGACTTTTAACCACGGTCTTAATTTGCCGGAGAGCAAAGAATCCGGATCTGACAGTGTTTGATAGTTGATTATCCAGTGTCAGGTGCTGGTCGATGCAAACTCCAAGAAGTTTAATGCTGGCAGACGGGTTGACATTTACTCCGCAGATTCTGATGGGCGACAGGTCAAGAAGTTCATTGCGCTTCTTTGTCACTGCACACAAAATTTCTGTTTTTTCTGGGTTTAGGACTAGCTTGTTTGCAGTCATCCAGCGCTCAACGTCTTCAATGCATTTGCCGATTGTTCTCTTTACATTAGTTACCATCGCACCGCCGAAAGAAGGAATCATCTACTTCGCCATTGCTGGATTCCTCTTCAGGAACAAAAGAAGCTCCAGGTAAGTTCCTGCAGTTGCATTTTGATTCTGTTGGCGTAACCAGAAACCCGCCCCTTGGAGAAAAGAAAGATCCTAGTGGTTGAAACTCCCTTTGGAAGGATAGAAACCCAACATACAGTCCATTAACCTTTTTTTTATTTTAAGAAAGCCTATGCGGGAGACTCCCTAGATTCAAGAGACTCTAAGGGTCTATGACACTTCTTATAGTGCCGCAGAGGTGTTGGTGATGTGACAGTTGTCCATGTCCGGTTGCAGGGCCGTTAGCTGTGGTGTGTGTGGAATTGCTTTGTTTTGAGACACTTGCACTGAGAGGAAATGCTGATTGATATTGGATTTGAAAAGGGCAAGGTTAAATTGGGATGGAAACACAGGTCCCGGTAACTCGTTCCATCAACATATTTTTGGTAAACGCTCTGATTGAGTGTACACGTGTGATATGTCGGCACCTACCGTGTTCCTGTTTACGTGTGTTACATGTCAGCACGCACCAACATCAGTCAGAGCGCGCCATTAGTCGTGTTTGACGCCGCGCAGCCTTTATGACAGCCAATCATTCAGCATCGCGATAAAACGCCACACCAGAGTGCAAAAACACCAACGGAACGTTCAACGGATAGGAGTGGAACGTTTTTTTTTTTTAATAGAGTTGTGAAGAGGAATGCAATTCACTAACCTGTTCTGCCTGTACAGAAACAGGTGTTAATATCATCAATCAATTATTCATTATAGTATATTTTAATGAATAGGGTAATTTTACATATTTTTTTATTTCATAAAATGATGCATTCTACCTTTTAAAAAAAATTGTATCTGGCTTAGTTTTCAAATTACAGCTCTGTAAAATTTGCCCATTTTTGATTTCCGCTAAAATAGCTCATTTTTATTTATTTAGGCGGATGTGACGTCAATGGACCTCACGATGTATGGAGTGTACCGTTAGGTCTTCTAAGACCGATGGATCCATTTACGTAATTTTGACGTCACAGCGTGTTTCTTCGGTCCCAATGCGTTTTGGCGGGATTCAAATTCTCGACATTTTATTTTTGAAAATTATCAATGATATCTTTATATTTACCATATAAAAATAATATGGTTGTGATCGTTGATATATACAACCATAGTATTTATAACCGTTTTCCCCACCAATGCAATTACCCTATTATTAATTAATAATTACCCAATGACATCTGTTGAGCTAAGTTCAAAGTTATGGTCAATGGATCCAGGCGGGGATCGAACCAGCGATATTCTATTCCAAATATCTTGACTTATAGGTTGGTATGAGGCTGACCACCCATACTGTAAAAAATGGTTCACTTTGCCAATGTCACCCCTGTTTTAGGGAAGGTCGGCAAGAGTTGCAGGGCTTATGTTCATTTGAGATTGGGTTTTTAATACTGTAGGTCCACATGCGGCATGTGTGAGCGCGAAATTATGCGTGTCTGCTTGTGGGAATGCATTTAATATGAATCTTAAATGATATATTTATCTTTGCAGCTTAGATTAGATTAGATTAGATTAGAAGAACTACCGTGGTGATGAGACTTCCAGCCCGGATCAGCTGATCTGTCAATGTTTCGTATCCACAGGAAAAGTCACACGTCACGTTGGGGTAGCAGGGAAAGGCGGCAGATATTCGCAGTGGTGCTAATTAGAGCTTCGCATGCCCAGCAGATCCCTAATGCGCAAAATATGCTCGAAAACGCGTAAAACCAACAAAATGACTTTCACATACTGTACAGTACAGGCGAGGGGCATCTAATCTAATCTAATCTAATCTAAGCTGCAAAGATATATATCATTTAAGTTTTATATTAAATGCATTCCCACAAGCAGATATGTATAATTTCGCGCTAACACATGCCGCATGTGGACCTACAATATAAAAACCCAATCTCAAATGAACATAAGCCTTGCAACTCTTGCCGTCCTTCCCTGAAACAGAGGTGACATTGGCAAAGTGAACCAATTTTTACATTATGGGTGGTCAGCCGCATAACAACCTATAAGTCAAGGAACATACATGGCAAATTACATTTTTTAGAAAAAAAAATAAGATCCAGAAAATAAGGAGAAAACATAATGACGAGAAATAAATAATTAAAAAAAGGAGAAAAAGCGAGTGAGTTACTGTATCCTCCCGCCGTTCCACTAAGGGTGGCTGGTACCACCGCAGATGCGTTCATACTTTTTCTGTCCTTGCATATCTCTTTCTTCCCTTCAACATTCATCACTTTCTTTATACAAAATCTTCTCTTATTCTTACTCTGCAGGTTCCATTATTTCGCAATTTCATCTTTTTGGTTAGTGAGAACAGAGTATTTCGCGCATTTTTCGACTCTTTGTTACTTCATTGCTCTTTCTTTCTAAGTGTGTGCGAACGCATACAATATACAAATTATTTTGTGAACATTTTTCCTTTTAAGTTAATACGGCAAAAATCAAAATCAAAGTTTTTCTTCACGAGTTGAGTTTAATATGTTAACCCTTCCCTTTCCCGGTCGCGTCTTTCCTTTCTACCCCCCGTTTCGATAGACGACACACACTAAAAATGTTTCTTACACTTTATGGCCTTTGTAAAAAAGTGACATTAATGAAAAAAATCACACTTGTTTATTGATTTTTTATCTAAATTTTAAAGTTAAAATGTTTTATAAAACTTAAAAAATGACGCTACAAAAAAATATTTAAAAAAACACGTTTTTGTTCACATTTTGTTCTTATAATTTTGTTGTTTAATATTTTGGACATATTTTTTTTCTTCATAACTATAGAATGATACAATGTCTAGAGAGTGTTTGAAAAATATTTAAGGTAATGTGAACAGTTTTCGAGATAATATGAAAAAACCTGAAACTTGGTAATTAATTTAATGTGCGCGGCAGTACTTCGGCGTGAATTGTCGCCGAACCCACAGTAAGAAGGGAAACACGCTTCCCGGTCATGGCTCCGATTCCCAATTTTTTTTCTTTAATAAATGTCAATATATATTGTGTCAATATAGATTGTACGGATAAAAATTTGAAGTCAGAAGGAGATGGAAGAGAATGTCACAGGATGCCAAGGAGACAGGGACGTGCATCCCATACAGGCACATACGCCTAATAGGTAGGAAATATATGGTAAAAAAAAAACATTTAAGCTTGATATTCAGATTGAAAATTCAAAATTTATATTCGATTGGACCCACCGTTAGCACTTTAGTCAATCTCAAATGAAATTGTGTCTATGAAATTTGTTTGTCATGGATTTTTATTGATAATCACTGCTCCTGATGATGCTTTCCAAGGCGAAAACGTTCGAGCATAAATACTAAATAATAGTGAATTGAAACTGTGTGTTTTTTTTTATAAATAAATTTCAAATGAGTTAATTGAATGGAATGAAAAGAATCTGTAAAGAACAAGTGAAATTAATTTATTGTTTTTTTTTCTTGTCTATAACATTTGTTTGTCATTATTTTTTATTGCAAGTCACTGTTCCTGATGATGCCTTCTAAGGCAAAAACGTTTGAGCATAAATAATAGTGAATTGAAACTGGGTTTTTTTTATAAATTTCAAATGAGTTAATTGAACGGAATGAAAGGAATCTAAAGAACAAATGCAATTCATTTATACTTTTTTTTTTTGACATAATTTGTAAAAAACCACACTGTCTTTGTGGACGACCCTCGTTTTCACATACACCTGACACTCGCGCAAAATTGTTTGAGATCGGATTTAAAATTTACTAGCCGGTTTGATGTGGTAGCAAATTAGTTGTAGAGTCATTTGCGATGTCAATTAGGCACGATGGAAATATGCATTCACATGTGTGGAACATAATAATATATAGACACGTGTTTGCCGACTGATTTGCAAACTAAATACATACGATAGATTAATATTCAGGTATAAATACGAGTAAATATGCTGATTGCCTGCATACATTATCAGCGTATGAATAATTTCCAGATTTGATTATATCTCTCTCTTTTTCTTTCTTATTCTGTCTCTATCTTTCCTTGGATGTAATTTTCTTCTGATCCTGTATATGCCTTTTTATCTTAAATATTGATTATATAAGTTGAAATGAAATGAATGTCACCCCTGTTTCAGGAAAGGTCGGCAGGAGTTGCGGGGTGTATGTATGTTCATTTAAGATTCGGGTTTTTATATTGTAGGAGCACATGCGGCATGTTTAAGCGCGAACTTATACGTGCCAGTTTGTGAAAATGCATATAACGTGAATCTCTTATGTAACATATATTTTGCAACTTAGATTAGATTAGATTAGAAGGAAATAAAAAGATTAAAGATTTTCCAATTTGAAAATAATTTTAAAATGCGTTATTTGTATATGTGCTTCGAGAGAGTCTACATTGCCTTTATAATCTTTAATCTAAGTTGCAAGGAAAAATTTAATTTAAAATTCATATAACATGCCTTTTCATAAGCAGACACGTATGAATTAGCGATTACACATGCCGCATGTGGACTTTCAATGTCTAAATCTAAATCTAAGCTGCAAAGATATGTATCATTTGAGATTCATATTAAATGCATTCCCACAAGCAGACATGCATAATTTCGCGCTTACACATGCCGCATGTGGACCTACAATATAAAAAAACCCAATCTCAAATGAACATAAGCCCTGCAACTCTTGCCGACCTTCCCTGAAGCAGGGGTGACATTGGCAAAGTGAACCATTTTTTACAGTATGGGTGGTCAGCCGCATACCAACCCATGTAAAAACATAAATCTCAAATTAACATAAGCACTGCAACTCTTGTCGACCTTCCCTGAAACAGGGGTGACATTGGAAAAGTGTTTTTTTTTACAGTATGGGTGGCCAGGCTCATACCAACCTATAAGTCAAGGAATACAAAGAAATACCACTTTAAAGGAAAATCTGAATATGTGCTGATTCACTGATTTGAGAAATCGTGCATTAAACATTTTATTGGGTGTAACTTCTCATAGTGAACTGCTAGTAAGTAAAGGAAGTACTCATGAGAAACTTCTTAACTACAGGGCTTTCACACTTCTTTAGTGTTTTATCTCGTTGAAAATAAAAGGAAAAAGGTGCATTTATGTAACAAACCCAAATAAGCTTAATATGGCATTTGAAATGATTATAACTGAAGATGATCGAGAGATCGAAAACGTTTGTATAAATTAATTGAATAAAATTAATAATCGAGTGAAAACAAAACCATGTTTCATTAGAATTTATGATTCTATAAAATTTAATAGAAATCTGTTACATAAATGTTGAACTTGGCAACTTTGATTAAATTATAGATTATACACTGATACCAAATATTGAACTTTTCTTATTAATTATTTATGATAGTAGAAATACATTTACTAATACAGTGATTTCATGTTACGTTCAAGTTGGTATGAAAAAATCAAGAACCAGGTCATTGAATAGTTTATTTAAAACCATGAGAAGTTTTCAAAAGAAAAATGGTTTTTAATGATTCCACACTGTTTCCTTCTGTATTATTTATGATACTAGAAATACATCTAAGACTACACTGATTTCATACAACGTTCAACTTGGTATGAAAACAATCAAGAACCAGGTAATTGAATTGTTTAATTTATACAAACTTTACAAAAGAAAAATAGTTTTCTTTGAATCCAATGCTACAATTTCAATAAAACAAAAAAGTAGTTCACCTTTCCAAGTTAAACTTTTTCAAAACTCTCATCTTTCCCAATTCATTTGAATGTATAATTTAAAATGATTACACAAAATTATCAAGAAAATTAAAAGTCAATAATTCGGCCGAGTCTAGCGCGATGCTCGATTACAGGGAAAAATTGAAAACTAACTTTTATCCAACCCAGAGGGGTGGAAAGAGTTTTTTGTTGTTTTTTCTCCATTTCCCTTTGAGAGAGGGTGAAAAAAAAACCTTGAATTTCATCGTTGGGGGGTTGAAAGTTCAGTGCAACGGACTAGCCCGGCAAATGTCTGTGGACGAAGTTGGAGCGCGTTTTAACTTTGCTTATCTTTCAAAAACTCTCGAGTTTTCTTTCAGCTCTGCACATGTACTTTGCCTGTGTTCCTGAATAATATTTTACTAAGTTTATCGGTTAAAATGTTTTATGGTTTAAATTCTGATAGAGCCGGCGCGGAAAGTCCGACTGAGAACGCACGCGCGCACAGGTAGAATGATTCTCAGTGTTATACATTGTACTCAGGTAAATTCTATATATTTTTTTATTTGCTTGAACTGTACCCTTAGTACGAGTTGCGAAACTTGAGAAAAGTAAAGTTTACGGAAAATATTAAAGAGTGATTTCTCCCAAACTCTGCCGTTTTTGTTTCTTACATTTTATGGTCTTAGCAAAAGAGTTACAGTGATGAAGAAAATCAAGTTCAAACAAACAAAAACGGCAGATTTTGGGGGAAATCACTCTTTAATAATTGCCGTAAACTTTACACTACTCAAGTTTTGCAACTCGTACTAAGGGTACTACATATACACATATATTGTAACTCCTTGCTGCATTATCCCGAAATATTTCGTTTCTGGCGAGTGGAACCTATTTATCTTTACAGGTAACGGAACCGGCCTAACGCCAACCATTTCAGTTGAAGTGGGGGTTTCCCAGCTCTCAAGGGGGCTAGTACTCATTGCTTGTGAAGGCTGAGTACACCTTAGGATCGAACCCTTGCTCTCGGCATGGAATGTAAGCATTCTTCCAATTGAGCTATCGACCTTTTAACGAACTTGGTCGTCGTTGCTACAAAGCGCTAATTCTCAAGCAAGACCCAGTTGTTGTAAGGCTGGATGGACTTTTTGATGACCGGTCATTGGTAAAGGTTTATGAATTTTTCAACCAAGCGAAGAGCAAATTTGAAAATATAAATGGTATATTGTTTGTGCTCCACCGGAATTTGAACCCACAACCTTCCACTCACGAGCCCGAAGTGTTACCACTGGACTACGGACCGGTCATAGTAAGTCCTCTATATTTTTTTATTAAACTGAACAGTTAAAGGTAATGAGGAAGGCTTTTCATATATCGCAATACTTATAGAAACAAAAATAAAATAATAATAATAATAATAATAATGATGGAATCAAATGTAGTAAAGTATGGGCAAATACATTTAAGAAAAAAAAATATATCTGCCAATCCTTTAAAATTAATCATTTGAAGTTAACTGAAATACTCACGATGGCTCAAATCGAACTTAAAATTGAAAATTTTAATCGAAATCTCACATGCGTTTTTTTACCATATATTGCAATCCTTTAAGGCGCATATGCCTACATGGGATGCACGCCCCTGATGTACATGTTATATGCCAATCTTGAGTACACATGTAGCATGTGTGGGCGGGAACCTAGATGTGCTTACTTGTAGGCATGCATTAAATGGGAGCCTTAAATACCAACAAATAGCCGCTAAGATAGTCGAAGGGATAAGGCGTTGGCACTCGAATTAGCGTAATTGAAACTAGCGCTGGTTCGAACCCCACCTGTCTAATCTAATCTAATCTAAGCTGCAAAGATATATATCATTTAAGATTTATACTAAATGCATTCCCACAAGCAGATATGTATAATTTCGCGCTAACACATGCCGCATGTGGACCTACAATATAAAAACCCAATCTCAAATGAACATAAGCCTTGCAATTCTTGCCGTCCTTCCCTGAAACAGGGGTGACATTGGCAAAGTGAACCAATTTTTATATTATGGGTGGTCAGCCGCATAACAACCTATAAGTCAAGGAACAGTGCCGTTACCTATTGATAATAGCTTCTTTACCCTAGGATTATAAGCCTTTACAATAAATGAGAACCAGCCTGCTTGGGAGCTGGGAAACTCCACTTTCAACTGGCAACTTACCTGTGAAAACAAGTTCTACTCGCCTATTTTGTGTGAGCTCATTGTGACTCTTTCAAGGACAACAAGGTAAGAAGTTACACTATACGTGCTGTTTATTGTCGTTTTATTTTTGCGAGTGATCAGTCAATATCAACCTTAGTCTATAAGCTAAGTTGCAAATATATCTTACATTTAAGATTCATATAACCCAATCTCAAATGTAAAAAAGCCCTACAACTCTGTCCCATCTTACCTGAAATAGGGGTGATATTGGCAAAGTGAACTATTTTTTTACAATATGGGTGGTCAGCCTTATATAAACCTACAAGTCAAGGAACATCTTTTCTCTAATGGGATGACATACTAAGAATTACAATAGAGACTCGCACAAAGCACTTTGTTTGTAAAATATTTTCAGGAACCGTTCCTGAAATATTTAAATTCGATTTAAGTGATCTTCAGTGTGCCTTACCTGCCCAAGACTCTTGATACAAACTCATCCAGAAAATATTCAAATTCCTTCCGGCGCGCTCTTCCTTTATCTCGTACAGGTTATTTTCTTGTTTGCTTTAGTTATTTCTTCCAAAGATGCGCAGCCACGCGAGCCTTTATGTTTCGTATGAAATTGTATTACCCACTCTAACAGCTGCTGCATACGAGGATATCTGGACAGTTGTTAGGAGACAGTGCAAGTGTTTAGTTGTAAATGGTACGTGAGTATTTATTTTTGGATATTGTTACAGTTTAATAAAAACTTCAATTTATTTATTTCTGAAAAAAAGAGGGAAGGGACGACCGAGAAAAGTATGGAGTGATCCGATTGAGGAGATTGTGAAAGAGTAGGATATACAAAGTGAGCGTAAAAGAAGAAAATGCATGAAAAAGGTGATGGATATGAATGAATTGAAAGAGTCAGGATAGGAAAAATGGAGGCAACTCTGCAGAGGCTCTGGCCACCTCTAGCGCAATGGCGATAGAGTTACAGTTACTGTTACACCATTTATTTTGAGATTCTGTTTGCATTTGGTTCGAACATGGTCAATTTTTGTACTATATCGCTCACCATCTCTATGATATATGTCTGCGTTACAGACGGCTTTAGACCTTTAAATGTTGATGGTGTTAACACTGACATGAAATGTTGCTACTTTTGTCCTACGACGCCAGGTACATCTCGTCACGCAATCCACGTCCGCCATAGACGACGACCTGTCGTAGACTGCCTTTCGCATGCACGTCTGTCGGGTCGAGCCGAACCAGCTCGTGCTTTTTCGGTTTTTTCTCGAACTCTTTTCAAAGTGTGGGTATGCGGGCAGGGAAATTAATGTTATTTAATACATAAAAGCAAGGGGTAAACGATAAATCGTTACAAGGAAGTTGTTAATAATATTCATAATTTGGTCTCAATCAGGTTAGTTAGAAAAATACAATAAATCCGGAAAAATGACGTAATCTATTAAACAGCAACAAAATACTTTAAATTTTTGTGCATATCTCAAGCATAATCTTATTTGCATTTACTTCCCAACAGATATTTATTTGATAATACCAATGGCAGCACCACAGTTGCTTTAAGAAAAAGATAAAACGCATGAAAATACCTTACTTGCCTCAAAAACAATGCATACGCTAACCAGTCCCGCAATCCGGAAAGCACGGTCCCCAAAAAAATTGTACACTATCCTTGTGAGAATGATCTCTCGGCGGCCGGCAGCTTGCAGCGTATTTGTACCGGGGAAATACTACCACGCTCCGATAAGTGAGTTTCAGAATTTTTCAAATAAAAATGTTTTCGACCCATTTTATGAAAAATGTAAATAGTTATGCAAGGAAACTGTGGCATACGTTGTTGAGCTTACGTGGGATGTTGTTATTAAAATTTCAAATCAAATTATTCCGTCTGAGCCATAAAAATAATATAATCTAATAGAAGAAAGGCTATGTTTTAATATAAGCTTTTTAATGAAGATTTATTGTATGTATGTTCTTAAATTAAAAAATAGGCCCCTAGATTTATTTATGAAATCTATTTTGATTTGAAATTTTGCTTTTCCTGTATTGTGAAAGAAAAACTGCAGAAGTAACATGGATGCATTGTGCCAAAAGGAGAGGTGAGTAGAAATCTATGTCTTATAATAGTCTCAATTTAATATATATTTTTTCATGACCTTTGTTTCTAAACTTTGTTCTTAAAATTGAATAAAAAATGATCAAAGGAAAGAAAGTAGGTTGAAAATATACATTTTCAAAAAAGTTTTCCTTCGAATGTGAGGAAAAAAGAACAAAAATAACTTCTATTGTTGACGTGCCTCACACGGTAGCTCCACCGAATAAAAAAAGGAAAAAATAAAATACTTCAGACATTCTCCTTTATAAATTGCATAAAATATTTTACCCGCAAAAAAGGAAGAATAAATATCCGTAGAATTTTGATTCAATATTATGATTCAAAGAGGCACGATTCGGTAACTTTTGGAACCGCCAGAAAAGGGTCATGAATGCGTAAGGAAAATTCCTCCCCTCAGCCTGTTGCCAATTTCTCCGCGTAGAGCTTTCGCCCATTGCGCAACCCTTCTACGGAAAACGCTTTGCATTCGTAGACCGAACCCACCCAGAGAAATTGGTCAGTTACGATCCAAACGCCGAGCGGGACGCACGCTCCGCGGGGTCTACGCCAAACGGAAACTCGTAGCACGAAATCGCGCGTGTTTGCTGCTTGTACATTCGTGTCAGATTTTTGATGTATGTAAGAGTGGATGCATGCAACTTTGCCGGCGGTAGAGGAACTTCTTGCGTGTCGGTTCTTTTCTTTTCGTCGCGGGGAAGAAATCCACTGTGCTTTTTCAGCCCGTGACGTGACTGCGGATTAAATTTGCCACTTGGACTATAAATACATGCAGTTAGAATTATAAAAGTATTTTGTAAATTTAATTTAATTTAAATTAAAAAATATGTAAGGAATACCATTTATATACATTGTGTTATTTTGAGTCAGTTGTTGATTAAAGTATTTTATAATTATAAATTCAAAATATATTTTATGTTTGTTTCTTTATTAACTATATTCTTAAGGGTTGTTTTCTTAACACTTTTTGACTTGAAATAAAAATATCTATGAATGGAGTTACTTGCAGTTAGGTATAAAGATAGAATGTTATTTTTGTTACCATAATATTTTTAATAAGTAATTGTTTTCTCTGTACCATATTCAATTGAATTTCTTCACAGTTTGTACTTTCTCATAATAATTTACAATGAAAATGAAATGGGGAAAATTTTAATATTCAATTGGGTCAAAATAACACATAAAACAATAAAATAATGAAATTCAATAACAAACCTTACATAACCACCCATTAACTCAGTGTAATCTTTATTTAATAAGAATAAACACACAAAGGGAACTTTTGAATTATTCTATGATAAAAAAATCTATAATCTAAGTTACAAGGATTTATTCACATTTAAAATTAATATTAAATGCATGCGCACAAATAGTTCGCGCTTAAAAATGCTGCATGTGTACTTACAAATTGAAATAAAAACCTCAAATAAACATACACCCTGTAACTTTTGCTGACTTTCCCTAAAACAGGGATGACATTGGCCAAGTGAAACATTTCTTACAGTATTTTTTTTTTCTCTTTTGGGTGCCATTTAATGGCTCCAGCCACCCCAAGGGCACTCATCCTTCTCTTGCTTCTTGGAAAACATGAACGTCTTCAACTCCTTCTTCAATCGTTCTTCGCCGGTTTCACTGGCTTTATGGGGGGTCAGCCTTATACCAATGTACCACTCAATGAACTTATTACTATTCTAACGAATCATTATTTAGTAATAATAATAAAAATATCTAATAATAAAATCTTTAATTTTCAATCAGCCCAGTCACGCGGAGGGTGCAATACGTGACTAGCCATATAAAAAAGAAAAACATTGATCTAAAAATACATATAGGAAAAATAGAAACAGAGAAAGAAAATATGAACAGAGAAGAAAATAATTACATTAAAAGAAAATAAACCGGTCCGTAGCTCAGTGGTAACACTGCGGACTCTGAATGGGAGGGTTGTGGGTTCGAATCCCGGCGGAGCACAAAAAATAAACCATTTATATTTTCAAATCTGCTCTTCGCTGGGTTGAAAATTTCATAAACCTTTACCAATGACCGGTCACCAAAGGTCCATCCAGCCTTACAGCAACTGGGTCTTGCTTGAGTATTGGCGCTTTGTAGCGACGACCAAGCTCGTACACCTCTGCGGCACTACAACAAGTGTCATAGACCCCTAGAGTCTCTAGAATCTAGGGAGTCTCCCGCACAGGAGTTCTTACAAAAAAAAAACATTGATCGAATGAAACATATAAGACATAGCAATATGCATTTAATACACACAATGGAATCGTCAACTAAAACAATTAATTTGATTTCCTTACTACACTATATGTGTTGCTTAGTCGCGTTGCCAACGCTCAACTTATAACGTATTTCAAAATCATAAATCCGAATTTGATTTCCGAGCGAAATTTATTCAAATTGTCGCATGATTGCGTCGCATTTTCTGACGATAGGTAATTTTATAATGGCTTTTTGTAGTTTTTAGGTGTTGGTAATGTGCGATGGCGGTAATCTCGATAAGCCAACGATTTGCAGGGCTGTGTGAGTGAAACGCCGCTGGCTTATTTCAGCATTAAAAAAACTGTATTAAGATGTTAGTGAACGCTGTTGGATTGAGTCAATAATTGTGCCGATCTACCGATAAGCCAACATGTGTGGAGCCAAACTGGTGGCAGCCCTGTTTCTGGTTCTATCTCAAGGTAATCTATTTTTCTATTTCCCTTTTAAAACATTTTATTTTAAAGTGAATAATTACAGTTTTTATTTCCTTTTTAAGGCTTTGTAATTTTCAGCATTTGGACACAACTAAAAAGTATTTTTTAAATTCGATTATTTTGGAATTTAATATTATTTTCTAAATATTCCTCTAAAAAAATCTAAAATCTAAGTTGCAAGGATATATTCATTCAAAGCTCTCAGATGTATGCCCACAAACAAACACGTGTAGTTCGCGCTTACAAATGCTGATTGTGTACTTACAAATAAAATCCAAACCTCAAATGAACATAAGCCATGCAACTCTTGCCGACATTCCCTAAAACAGGGGTGACATTGGCAAAGTGAACCATTTTTTACAGCATGGGTGGTCAGCCGCATACTAACCTGTAAGTCGAGGAACATACACGATAAATTACATTTTATATAATATAATCTTATTTAAGATCAAAGATCAAAATTTAATACATGCAGACATGTGTAAGCGCGAAATTACATATACCTGCTTGTGGAGATGCATTAAATATGAGCCAAAAATGACAATACATCTTTGTAACTTAGATTAAAAATTACAAAAAATAAACTTCACATCAACAAATAGATTCGAAAAGACAGTATTCTTTAACACGATTGTAATTCTTATGATTTTAGTCCTAGACTAGTACTGTATTAGTATGACATTAGTATAACACTTGCTCACCTTCTAAAAAATGATATTCGTCTTCTTTATATTGTTGCGTATGTGTAATTGTGTGTCTGTGTGAGTCTTTCTGTATCTCTAGATGTAGGTGAATAAATAATTGGACTTCTACTCGTATTTCTACGATATTTTGTGAGTATTTGCTCAAATATTCTAAATAGAATATTGTGGCAAAACCTCGTATGTTCCAGTACCCAATGTTGCAAGAACCATCCTTACGTATGCTATAAAAAGGACCAAGCTGTCTGTAGCGTAAGACTTGTATCGAAACTCTCGAGTAATACAGTGCAAAAGCCACGCTGTAAATGTACTGTATGTAAGCCGTATCTGAAAATGATGATGATGATGGACGATTTTTTTCTGTGGTGCCATTTAATGGTCCAAGACCAATCCAAGGGTGCCATGGCTTCTGGATAAAAGCAGTGTCTTCAGTCCCTTTCTGAAGGTGGTGGTAGGCTGGTTCGCGCGAACACTCTTTTGGGCAATATGACCTTGTTGACAGCAGTGAGGGGAGAGCGAAAATGAATTGTTAAAATAAATTAACCCAAATTTTTATGAAATTGAACCATTTAAATCATAACAATAAATGAAAAAAACTCGTAATAATAAAAAAACATCTGATGATATAAATACAACTATTTAAGGCTGCTTTATTCTTTTTGGAAGGCTGCTACGTTTCGTCAGTAACATATGACTGACTTCTTCAGGGCTTGTAATTAGACTGAAGAATTATTGGACCATGGTCTACAAGCCCGGAAAGATGGATTCTACATCCTTATCATCATCATCTGAATCCGGCCATGAAAGCCTAAAATCACTTATAATTAAGAATAGTTTTAGGAATGCACAACGCAAAACGCCAACGCAACTAAGCTACACATATAGTGTAACTTCTTACCGCGTTATCCCCGAAGGAGTCGCATGTGGCGAGTTGAACCTATTTATTTTTACAGGTAAGGGGGCCGGCCTTACGCCAACCACTTCAGTTGAAATGGAGGTTTCCCAGCTCCCAAGAGTGCTGGTACTCATTTCTTGTGAAGGCTGAGTAAACCTTGCAACAACAACATTACAACAACAACAACATTAAATACTCGTAGATAGTTATTTCCAGCTTGAGGTGGGTTCTACGACGCATTAGTTTGCTACGATTTCGTCGTAGACTGTAGCACACGTTTAAGAGTGTTTTCCCCTATTTCTTTGACTTCATCCCCTCTTGTAATTCTACTCTCACCATAACGCTGTTCGTTTCAACTCAATAATGGCGTATACCAAAAAAATGTATGCAAAGTTGAACAGCACCTTCAAAGCGCGTTTTAGTTTCTATTCATTTTTGGTGAAATTCTATGTTTGAGTTACGGCGTATGTTTTTTTTACTTGGAGTACTAATCCTAGATTACTTTTTCTTGATGGTAAAGTCCCTTTAAGGCTGTAACTTCATTAAACATTTGTTCCACACAGCGGAACATCAAAGACTGCGGAAAATGTGATAATTTTTTCGAAACGTTTTGCAAAGGGCAAGGCTAAATTTGGCAAACATTTTGCGTTGTAAATAGCCGGTATTTTGAATGTATTTGTAAAAATCAAGAATTTATTTAAATTGTATTGAAATTGTATTTTGTTTTATTTAAATAGCGAATGAATGGGATATCCAGAGTCATAATAAAAGGAGAGTTTGTATGAAAAAGGTTATGACTCTGGATGAAATGAAAGAAATATGCAAGGATTGAAAGAAATGGCGGTTGATCTGTAATGCTGGCGGTTTAAGCTTAAAAATAAAAAAATAAATGTTTTGTAGTTTTTTAATTGTTTACTGCTTAATTGTTTAGAGTTTATTTGTTTTATATATTTGATGTATTAATTGCTTGTATTCCTTGACTGATAGGTTGGTATGCGGCTGACCACCAATACTGTAAAAAATGGTTCACTTTGTCAATGTCACCCCTGCTTCAGGGAAGGTCGGCAAGAGTTGCAGGGCTTATGTTCATTTGAGATTGGGTTTTTTATATTGTAGGTCCACATGCGGCATGTGTAGGCGCGAAATTATGCGTGTCTGCTTGTGGAAATGCATTTAATATGAATCTCAAATGATACATATCTTTGCAGCTTAGATTAAGATTTAGATTTTTAGTATTGACATGTGTAAAATAAATTTGTTTTTTTTTTCTATTTCATTGTAACTTGACCGGTCTGTAGTCCAGCAACACTTCAGACTCGTAAATGGAAGGTTAAATACTGTAACTGTAACTCTGTCTCCATTCCGCTAGGGGTGGCCAAAGCCTCTGCAGAGTTGCCTTCATTTTTTCCTATCCTGGCATACCTTTTTTAATTCATTCATATCCATCAACTTTTTCATGCATTTTTTTCATTTACGCTCACTTTGTATATCCCATTCTTTCACAATCTCCTCAATCTGAGATTGAAGATTATCAAGTGAACAATTATTTTTATCTATTTTTAATACGTTATGTGTAAAAAACCTTCGATTTGATTCCCCAATGAAGTCACCATGAATTTGGAACTTTTTTCTCTCTTTTAATAACGTCAGTCTTGAATGGGATCACCCTCCTCAGCAACCAATAAACAAATTATCTTTCCTTTTCCCTAGCAACCCGGCCGGGTGACCACACAATTTTGTCTATGTCAATTCGCGTGCGGACCTCATTACGCCTTTTGAAGCAAAACACTTTGTAATTGTTTTTGGTTTGTTTTCAAGTGATGTACAACAATTGTTTATTTCATTAAAAATAAATTAATTAAATTTTCAGTGTATGAACCACGAAACCGTAAAAGCATTAAATTTTGCAAATTTTAATACAGCCTCTATTTCATTATGATTATTATATGAAACGCCAATTTTGAAAAAATTAAGTAGTTAAAAAAATATGTTGAATTAATTTAGCAAAAAAATAATTGGCACATATGTATTGTTAACACATTGGATTTTTATATTTAAAAATCAATTAATGCAATTGAATTTTTTTTTTGTAACAATTATGCTCCTGAAGATGCCTTATTAGGCGAAAACGTTGGAGAAAAAAATAAAATAAAAAGTTTATTTACACTTTGCTTTTTCGAATAAAAATTTAAAAAAAAAATCAATTCAATACTAAACGTTTCATAATTATTTAGGATTCCTTAACTTATAGGTAGATATGAAGCTGACCATCCATACTGTAAAAAATGATTCACTTTGCCAATGTCACCCTTTTTTCAGGGAAGATTGTCAAAAGTTACAGAGTTTATGTTCATTTTAGGTTTGAATTTTAATTTGTAAGTACACATGCTGCATTTGTAAGTGCAAACTTAGACGTGCCTGTTTGTGGGCATGCACTAAATATTAATCTCAAATGTGAACATATCTTTGCAACTTAGATTATAGATGTATACGTATTTACAAAATAATACCTGAACCCAAATTATGTGTGCATGTAAGCTTCGAATATGTTTGCTGTCTTTTCCTGAAACCAGGCACGTGCAAAGCATTTCAACTATGAGTAGGCAATTGTTTCGATTCTCCGAAGAGCAGATGTTATTTTATCGTAAAAATCTATGCTACTACATAATTGTGTATCTATCGACCTTGTTTTTCAAGTGCTTCTTCAAGTTAAATATCATTTCAAATAGGTAAAAAAATTATATATTTGTTATATTTAAGTATGAAAACAACAATTTATCTATATTGAGGTTTCGTCGTCTGAAATTGAAGCGACATTGGCAAAATTTAACCAGTTCAAACTTTACAATTTACATTATAATAATGTAAAAATAAAACCTAAAGTTTTTCCTCACGAGTCGATTTTTTTCCTCGAGCGCTTTCGATCACATTATCATTTCACTTATTATTTTTACATTGTCTTGTCTTGTATCCTGCCGCCATTCCTCTAGGGGTGGCCGGTACCTCCACACAAGTGCCTCCACTTGACTCTGTCTTTGCATACTTCTTTCATCTGGCATCTTGGACCGGTCCGTAGTCCAGTGGCAACACTTCGGACTCGTAAATGGAAGGTTGTGGATTCGGATCCCGGCGGAGCACAAAAATATACCATTTATATTTCGAATGTGCTCTTCGCTAAGTTGAAAAATTCATAAACCTTTACCAAAGACCGGTCACTGAAAGGTCCATCCAACCTTACAACAACTGAGTCTTGCTTGAGAATTGGTGCTTTCTACAGCGACGACCAAGCTTGCAGAGGGCTCTTGAGGTGTGATACACACAAAAACAGCGCTCACCAAATAAATCATCCTAATATTATTATTATTATTATTATTCTTTCATCTCATCTAGTTTCATCACTCTTTTCATGCACGCTCTTCTCTTATGTCCACTCTGTAAATTCCATTCATTCGCAATCTCATTTATCTGATCAATCCATTATTTTTTAGGTCTTTCCCTTCCACGCTTACCTATTACATTGCCTTTATACACTTTTTTTGTCAGTCGGTCTTCATTCATCCTTTCAATATGTCCAAACCACATTAAAAAAATAAAATAAATCTTTACAATGTCAATACACACACCCTTAAACTTTTCCTTTATAATATACATGTGAAAATATACGTTTTTTCTTCAAGCTTTTTTTTCCAGTATATTTTAAAGCTAAAAAAAAAAAACACAGTCCTGAATTCACCGCGTTTATTGTTATTGCTTTTACGAAAATTAACAAAAAAGTGTGAATAAAAAGGAAATGTCTTCTTTTAAGGTTTTTTCGAAAATGCTAAGGCTTTTTACTCTTGCGTCATAAGCATGAAAAACCTCAAAAGAATGATTCGCATACCTCTGAAGGTGGAAAATCTTTTTGTTACCGGACTTTCAAGTCTCGACCTGAATGGATGAATGATAGAAACCTCTAACTGAAAAAGCTTTATGCTAATTTCGCCGACGTTTGTATTAACTGCCGAAAAGCCTTCATTTTTTTTTTTACGTTTTCATCACCTTAGTGTTTGTTTGTCTTATGTCTATTAGAAATAATTTCACATGAGCAATGTTTCTATGTGTACTGAACCAATATGTCTCATGAAAACTGGAAATTTATTGTAAAAGTATCTGAAACAACTCTCACATAATCGTGTTTTACGTTTTTTTCTTAGCTCAGATTTTTTTAAGAAAGCCTGTGAGGGAGACTCCCTAGATTCAAGAGACTCTAGGGGTCTATAACAGTTGTTATAGTGCCGCAGAGTGATGTGGCAGTTGTCCTTATCCGGTTGCAGGGCCGTTAGCTGCGTAGTGCTGTGGTGTTTGAAAAGGGCAAGGTTAAATTGGGATGGAAACACATATACTGGTAACTCATTCCATAAGCGGTCAGTTTGGCAAAGGAATGAATCGTGAAAACACCAAGTTCTCATAGTTTTGATATCGACTGCAAATGGTTGGATGTGAGCCGTTCTACGAGTTGCCCTTGTTGTGACGAGAGGAGGGGGTATAAGTGAGGATATGTCATCAGAACAGACACCATTATAGTACTTATAGAAGAGACTGATCATTCCAACTTTCCTTCTGTGCTCGAGAGAATGTAAGTTGGCTGTAAAATTAGGATCATCAATCAGCTTCACTGCTCTTCTTTACACAGAATTAAATTGATTACACAGCCTCTTTGGTATACTGGACCAGAGATGGCTGTTGTACTCGATATAATTGGACTGATTTTGTAGAATGTGATTCTTACGTCAATTTCATTGAAAGGTCACATTTGAATTAAATGATAGATAAGCCAAACAAGCACTAGGGGGACGTTTTGGCGTCTCTTTTCTTTGATTACTTTTATTTGGTCTTGGCAATTTTATTTAAGGCACATTGATTCACATTTATTTTTTGCTTTGACACAATATGCCTGAATGACGTATTCGTTTTTTTTTTTGTAAATACACCAAAGGAAGGTTTATTTATTTGCTTTTGCTTGAGTATTAAATAGGACATAACAAAAAATATTACGAATCAAGGCATATTTTTATAATCAAAGGCGTCAATATATTCTTTTTCCTAAAACGAGATTTTCTTTATGTTGTTATTTTTTTCTGCCAAACAGGTTACCTTAATTACAGTACATCCTCACAGCTATCAACACGCTGGGAGGAACTCTATTGATAGATTTTAAAATCTTAATAAACTGCACTTAAAAAAATATATTCTACTTATTTACGAGCTGTATACTCCGAGTCACAGAGTGTTGCATCAGTACGGCTTTTCGGTACATGAAATAGACCATGTCCTCGCCCTCGGCTGTAGTCGTCAGGCACATACAACCTGCAGCTCTCCAACAGGTTGCGACTGTCAAGTAAAGCGTTGATGACCTTATTAGAGAGCACCATAAGGGACATGTTACGTCTCGTTTCCAGGCTTCTAAATCCAGTCTCCCGAAGTAGCTCCTCATGATGCATGAATTGAGGATAACTTCCACGCAGCCTCATGAGGAGATACCCAAGAAACTTTTTTTGGACTTGTTCTATCATATCTACGTACTTCTGCTGGTAAGCAGTCCAAACCTCTACAGCGGAATCAAATTTGGATCATATAACTGTGGGAATATTTTTCTCATCATTTCTATCTAATCTAATCTAATCTAAGCTGCAAAGATATATAGCACCGAGTCAGTAACTTCGGGTTTTTGCTGTTTTCTCTAGTGGACGAACAGGTAAATCTAGAATCACTGCTGGGTCGGGTCACGACCATCGGGAAGGCCTTCCGCCACAAAAAAAATATAGCATTGCATGAGCGTTCTGTGATACGCTTCCCCGGATGGAAGTGTATAAACGGAATGGGTATGAGGTGGGTTTTCGCTATGTAACCGTCGATATATCATTTAAGATTTATATTAAATGCATTCCTACAAGCAGACATGTATAACTTCGCGCCAACACATGCCGCATGTGGACCTTCAATATAAAAACCCAATCTAAAATGAACATAAGCCCTGCAACTCTTGCCGTCTTTCCCTATAACAGGGGTGACATTGGCAAAGTGAATCATTTTTACAGCATGGGTGGTCAGCCGCATATCAACCTATAAGTCAAGGAACATACACAACAAATTACATTTTTTTTAAATCACAAATAATAGCATGTTTAGACATCAAATCTAAAAACAACACAAATTCCAATTTAAGAAACCCTAGCCGCCAACATTACAGATTAAACGCCATTTCTTTCTGTCCTTACATACTTCCTTCATTTCCTCCAGAGTCATAACCTTCCCCATACAGGCTCTTCTTTTATTATGACTCTGGATATTCCATTGATTCGCAATTTCGGATATTTGGTCCATCCATACCTTTCTCAGTCTTCCTCTACCACGACTACTATGCATTTAAATAAATTGTATTATAAACCTAGATGGCTGCCTTTGATGGCAGTACGACTGAATTATAATGAGATGAAAAAAATATGTATTTACGTGTGTGCAACGCTTTTTTTCTTAAATACGAAAAGTACATCCAATGGATATCAAAGAGAAAGATGAAATTGAAGTAATTCACAAAGCTCTGAATCAATTCAGAATTAGCTATATACCACTTTTTTATGTCTGTTTGTTTTGATAATTTATTGACATATATGTTGGTATGAGACTGACAAGCCATACTGTAAAAATTGGTTCACTTTTCTCATTTCATCCCTGTTTCAGGGAAGGTCAGTAGGAGTTGAAGGGCTTTTGTTAATTTGAGATTGGGTTTTTATATAGTAAGTCCACATGCGGCATGTGTAAGCGTAAACATACGTGTCTGCTGATTATAATACGCATTCTCACAAGAAGACACGTACAAGTTCGCGCTTGCACATGCCGGATGTGAACCTACAATATAAAAACCCAAATCTCAAATGGACATACACCCTGCAACTTTTGCCGCCTTTCCCTGAAACATGAATGACATTGGTTAAGTGAAACATTTTTTACAGTATGAGTCGTCAGCGTCATACCAACCTTTTAGTCAAGGAATGCAAGTGTTTAACAGGATGCCTTAACTACATGAGCCACTTCAAATTCTGCAGGCTTTTTGAACGTTACTTGCTAATCTTAATCAAAATCTAAGCTGCAAATAAATATATATCATTTACGATTAATATCAAATGTACAGTATAAAAACCCAATCTCTAATGAACATAAGCCCTGCAACTCTTGCCGACCTTGGCAAAGAGAACCATTTTTTACAGTATAGGTCAGGGGTCGGCAATCTTTTGAGTCGGAAGAGCCAAAAATAACAATTTCCAAATTTCAAAGTGTGTAAAGAGCCACAAATGTTCTTGCCAACAACAATAAAGCGTTGTGGGGGGGGGGGGGGCTTGAGGGGAGTTTTGTGTTTTCCAATCAGAAGTTTTTTTCACATTTGCGTATGGAGCTAAATAGCCGCAACTTCACACCAAAAGAGCCGCAGGTTTTCGTCCGTTTTTTTTTATTAAAAAACTGACGTCTTGATTTTCTCTTGTCCACAGAATCCATCGGCCTGCGCTTCCTCCGCGTCGAGGTCCCAAGTTACCGCGTCCGCGGCGAGTCTGCCCAGCTGGAGTGCCAGTACGACCTGGCCGGGGACGCGCTCTACTCCGTCAAGTGGTACAAGGACAACGAGGAGTTCTACAGGTTCATGCCCAAGCTGACGCCCACGCAGCACAGCTACAATGTGGATGGAGTCAAGGTCGATGTAAGTCTTCATCTACTGCTTATGAATTTACTGGGATCTATTTTCCATTAAAATGCATTTTTTTATTTAATTTACATGATTTGGTTCACAATTTACAATTGATTTATAGCTCTGACTTTCAACGTCTCAACGTTTATATCGACACTCCCTGGTGCCTCATTGCAGTCTCTTTATATAGGTACAAAAGAGATCATTCTTGCATATTCCAGATCATTCAATATCTGTTCTAGATTACACTAGACAGCTTTTCATGTATTTATTTGACTCTACGCATACAATATATTCATTTTCATTTGAACAAAGATTGAACATAGTGGGGAGGAACTATCAATAAATTGAAAATATTCATGTAATGGCTGACGTTTAAACGTGGTTGCTATGGAAACGGCAAATAATAGTTTGTTATCGGTTGCTTAGAAGGATAGCCTCATACAAGGTTGATACTCGAAATTAAAAAATGGTTCCATTTCTGACAATGCGCATGCGCACATTTTCATTTCAACACCGTTACCAGTTACGTAATGACCATTACGCAACCGGCTGTGGAAATGTATATAGCATTGTGATTGCGTTAGCCGTTTTGTAATTAGTAAATTACCAAATGGGAGTAGAAAAAAGTTTATTCTAAATTGTAAGCGTTTTGTGAGGTCAGTTTGTTTTACATAACTTCCCAACAGTACTATTCACAAAACATTTCATCCATGGCTGATCTACGAATCATCGTTTTATAATAGAAAATTCACTGTAGGCTGCGGATGAGCCATGATTTTGCTGTTTGAGAATAACACCGCATTAATATAGCTAAAGCCTAATTTTAATAAAAACGCAAATGCAACTAACAAACATTTATAGCGTAACTTCTTGCCGCGTTCTTTCCGAAAGGGTCGCACGTGGCGAGTAAACCTTTTTATTTTTACTGATAAGGGGGCCACCACTTCAGTTGAAGTGGATCATATGCATATTTCATACTTTTTAAAATGTCAGACCTAGTTAAACAGTTATGACAGTTTATAAAACAGGACCATGGACACATAATTATCAAGATTTTTTTAATGGAAGGCCTTGACAACAAAAATAATGTAGCAAAATTTAGTGAGTATTTTCTCCATTGTAATTTTTAATCGGCCAAATTGTTATTTTGCTTGCTTGGCTTTGGCGCACAGAGGCGGGCAACGTCCCACCCAGTTAGTGTCTCAATAAATAAAGTCCGTAATCTCTGCTATCTCTTTCTGCTGATTAATATTTATTACACTTGTGTCGGTCCGACACGCGACTTGTGGGCCCTTCAAATCAAGACAGTGAGTAAAGGACAGTAGTATAATTTATTTGAGGGTAGTGTTATATTTTTTGGATTAATTTATAGTTAAAGAAAAATCTCTTAATTCAAAGAAGAAAATGTATCATATGAAAATGTACCCAACCACAGTGTCAGTAATAAAATAAAGAAGATTTCCGTGGGCCGGATATAGGTACTCGTATATAGTACGTGCAGAAGGCTCCAATCTATAATCTATAGCTTAAGTTGCAAAGATAAATTAAATTAAAGAATCATATTAAATACATTCCAATAAGCAGATAGGTATAAGTTCACGCTTAGAGCTCGTTCCCACTTATCGGATGTCGGATCCGTATATTAATCGGAGGTTCCAGTGGCGGAACATTATGTATGAAACTATTCACACTTATCGGAAACCGATTTTGTCCGAAATGTTCTGCCACTGGAACCTCCGATTAATATACGGATCCGACACCCGACAAGTGGGAACGAGCTCTAGCACATGCCGCATGTATACTTACACATAAAAGCCAATCTCAGATGAGCATAAGCCCTGCAACTCTTTTCGACCTTCCCTGAAACAGGGGTCATATGGGAAAACTGAATTATTTTTTACAGCACCTATACGTGATCAGCTTCATACCAACCTATAAGTCAAGAAACCAGAGCTATGTCGAGAAATGGATCAGAATTGAAGCAAGCGGTATTGCAAGAGATGGCATACACTCTATAGAGGCTTTGACTATCTCTAGCAAAACGGTGACAGAATGCAAGTCTACCATGTCCATGTTATGCCTGGAGTAAACTCAAAAAACTAGCATTAGAATTTCTCCCAACGTGTTGATGGCTGTGAGAGTGCGCTGTAAAAAGGGAAACCTGTTCCTTGACTTATAGGTTGGTATGCGGCTGACCACCCATGCTGTAAAAATGGTTTCACTTTGCCAATGTCACCCCTGTCTCAGGGAAGGACGGCAAGAGTTGCAGGGTGTATGTCCATTTGAGATTTGGTTTTTATGTTGTAGGTTCACATGAGGCATGTGCAAGCGCGAACTTGTACGTGTCTGGTTGTGAGAATTGTGAATCTCCAATGTAACATATCCTTGCAACTAAGATTAGATTAGATTAGATTAGTTGCGCACAAAAAAAAATACTTGACTACTTTGGCTGTCCATATATTACGTCATTCGCATTAAGGGGGGGGGGGGAGTCTGGTCTGCGGATGATGGCAAATGATGTACGAGTACCAAAAGTGACGTCGTTCTTGTAAATACCAATTTCTACAAAATATACAAAATATTATGAAAGTAATATAACATTATTAATTATTAAGCTCATCCTATTCACAGCAAGAGGGGGGGAGGGGGTCATTAGATAATGACTATAGGATGATTGTAAGGGGGGGGGGGGGGGGGGGGGGTCGAAAATCGGCCAAAATCGATGACGTAATTTATGGACGGCCCCTTACCACTTAACATTTACTAAGTAACTTGTACATTGCCTATGTCTGAACAACCCCTCTGTCCAGAATTATCACCTCGTGGAATAATTTACACAAGGTGACATTTTTAACGAGGATGATTCATCGTGTTTGAGAATACGTACTCTTGTCATGCGATCCTATTACTAAGTATTAAACTTCACACTCACTGATTCACCCAATTGTAAGGAAACTTGAACGCTCACCGCAAGTGCTGTGTAAGTTTTAATATATATTTTTGTAAACTCTGTGTGTAAATGTATTGTTTAGTGCTTTTGAGAAATGGATTAATGTAATTAATGCAAAACATACTTGCTAATTTGATTTTTTGTTATTTTGAAAATGTGTGAAAAAATTTAGCATAAATTTTTGAATATTTTGTATATTTTTTAAACAAGGTCATTGTTGTAAGAAAGTATAATTTATATTAGAACTGAAAGTTCACCGGTCCGTAGTCAAGTAGTAACGCTTCGGACTCATAAATGAAAGGTTGTGGGCTAGAATCCCGGGGGAGCATAATAAATATACCATTTATATTATCAAATATGTTCTTCGCTGGATTGAAAAATTCATATACCTTTACCAAAGACCGGTCCCCAAAAGGTCCATCCAGACATATAGCACCTGGGTCAAGCTCGCAGAGGGCTCTTGAGGTGTGATTCACACAAAAACAGCGCTCACCTAATAAATATTCGTCCTATCCTTATCGTTATTATTATTAATAAGTTGAAATGAGGCTGACCCCCATAATAATAATAATAATAATAATAATCTAAGTTGCAAGGATATATTTATTTAAAGCTCTCAGATGCATGCCCACAAACAAACACGTGAGTTCGCGCTTACGAATGCTCGGAATGTGTACTTACAAATAAAATCCCATGCTTTAAAAAATTGTTTCGTTTTTGCCAATTTCATCCCCGGTTATAGGGAAAGGCGGCAGGAGCCTGGTCTATGTTCATGTAAAGTTTGATATAGTTGGTTGATACAAAAGGTTGCTAAAAAAAAAAAAAATTAAATGAGCTAAAATAATTTTATAGTTATTAGTTCATAATTAAAGTAGTTATAGTTAAATATAGTGATATAATGGTATGCATAGTATAGATAATATAGTAATATGTAATACATATGATAGAATAATAAAGTTGATAATAATTAATAAAGTTGTTAATAGTTAATAAATAGAATAAGACATATTATACGTTTATAAAAAAAAATAGTTATGTAAATGAAAAATAAAATATTTAAGCTCTCGCCCTCAAGGCACACAAGCATTCGCTTTCGCCTGAGGGTTAGATTCTAATAACAATGTAAAAAAAAAAAAAAAATGTAAATATTTAATGTAACCTATTTTTAAATTGAATAAATATTAAAAAAAAAAAAAAAAAGTTTGTATGTACACACGCAGCATGTGTAAGGGTGAACTTACATGTGGTGCTTGTGAGTGCGCATTAATAACGAATCCTTTGTGTTGATAAGTCCTCGCAAATTAGATTACAATTAGAAACAGCCTGATTGGAGATATACTTTTGTAATTTTGGTAGACTACTTATTTTGTGTGTGTGTTTTTTTTTATTTTGTCTTGTTTTTACAATAAACATTATAAATATAAAAACTCGGTTTATCGTCGGAGAGAATTTTAGATTTCTGAGCGGGCAAACGTCACACTTTGCCAATGTCACCCCTGCTTCAGGGAAGGTCGGCAAGAGTTGCAGGGCTTATGTTCATTTGAGATTGGGTTTTTTATATTGTAGGTCCACATGCGGCATGTGTAAGCGCGAAATTATGCGTGTCTACTTGTGGGAATGCATTTAATATGAATCTCAAATGATACATATCTGTGCAGCTTAGATTTAGATTTAGAATGAAAATAGAACAGTGTTTCAGTAGAATTGTTTTGGTTCTTTAAACTTCAGTAGAGAACAAAATGTTTATCATTAATTGATGAGGCATTCACTTTGTAACCTTTCATTTAAAAAAAATAAAAATAAAATCAAATTGTGTTAGGTTACGGGGCGAGTAAAATTTAATAATGTACGACCGGTTTCGGAAACAATGTTTCCATCGTCAGGTACAAAATATTACTAATATTTTGTACCTGTAATATTTTGTACCTGACGATGGAAATATTGTTTCCGAAACCGGTCGTACATTATTAAATTTTACTCGCCCCGTAACCTAACACAATTTGTTTTTATTTTTAATTTTAATTTTTTAACAAAATGTTTGTTTGAATTTCCCTTAGCAACTCTGCCGGGTGACGACACAATTTACGTGCGGATCTTATTATTATTTTTTTTTTCAATCCAAAGTAACGTCGGTATATCCTTTATTATATTACCCTTCGTCGTCGTCATTCGTCGTCGAGTTTCGATTTTCAAAATCAATGCCATCACAGCAGATGAAACACATTCATGCTCTATAGCAAATTAATTTTTGTATATATGCTGCAATGCGGCGAGCTTACGCGTGTGTGTTTACAAATGTATGAAAACTTTTAGGAATTAATCTGTTTGTTCATACTAAAAATGTATGGAACAATATTGACATCTAGCGGCAAAACGTAAAAGTTTTTTTTACATTTTCTTTTATTTCATGCAAATTAAAAATAAAAAAAAAGCCAAATAAAAATGGATTTCAATCTGTAATCTAAGTTGCAAACATATATAACATTTGAGATTCATATTACATGCATTCTTACGAGCAGACATGTATAAGTTCTAATCTAATCTAATCTAAGCTGCAAAGATATATATCATTTAAGATTTATATTAAATGCATTCCCACAAGCAGATATGTATAAGTTCCCGCTTACATATGCTGCATGTGTACTTACAACATAACAGCCCATTCCAAATGAACATAAGCCCTGCAACTCTTGCCAACCTTCCCTGAAACAAAGGTGAATTTGCAAAGTAAACCATTTTTTAAAGTATGGGTGGTCAGCCTGTGAGGGTTTTTCTTCTGTCCTGCTGATTGACACAATTAATAATTAACAGCCACTTTAATATGTTTACTTTTATTTCTTTCACAATGTATACACAACCACAGCACAATAATATTAATTATAACAAAATTCACATGCTTCTGGCTCTCACGCCAGGCAAGCTTCTTCCCTCTTTCTGCATTCCTTTGTTTTCCTTTTCATTCAAATTCAAATCTCATGTTCCATTTTACCTAACAAACAAATCCATCTCGTTACAATACACCTCCTTCCTCTCATAAAAAAAAACATTCCCAATTTTTTTTTTTTCTTTTAACAATGAGTAAATAATGTATCATAATGCTCAGCCGGCGCCACATATTTTGTTTTATTTTAAGGATAAATTTCAAAAATATGAAAATAAAAAAAAAAACCTGTTTCTGATACATTATTCAGTCATTAATATCTTTTTTAACAATACCAATTATTTTCATACTAAAATTAATATATTTTTTTTTAACACAAATTTCATATTCAATATTATAAACAAATATTTGTTTTTTTTTTAAATACTTAATTCAACAATTCAAAATAATCAAATAACAATACATAATAAACATTCACCAGTTTATTAATCAATTCATTAAAATAACTTTTTTTTTTTTAAACATGTATCACATCTTTCCCAATATTTAAATTTATTTCAAATTTATTTTTCATTAATAAATTTATCAGTCCATCAATTTTTTTTAAAAAAAAACTTTACCTTCATATGTAATACTTTGTTTAATTAATGTTTCATACCTTCATTCATGCAATGTTTCATAATTCATTCTTTCACTGATCACTTTTATATCAACTTTCACCGTATCATTCATCACCTCAAATTTTTCATACACATGAAAATATGTTTTTTTTTTTTTTAATCTAATTTGATTATGTCCTTGATGTGATATTTATTTATAACATTTGTGTCTATATCTTTTAATACATAGACTATCTTGCTAACTTTCTTTTCTATTCTGGCTTTGACAAATTTTGGAGCCAACTTTGTACAGAAGTATTTCCCTGCATTTGATTGTATGAAATTTTTACGCCATACAATATCCCCTTGATCATAGACACGATTTGATCTACCTTTATTATAATAATTTGCATTTTTATTATATGCATCCCATAAATTTTCTGTTACAATTTTGTATAATGTGTTTAATTCCTTCATTTTATCTTTATGCATATCTCTATATTTATTTAATTCTTCCTTTGATTCTATTTCATCATTTACTATTTCACCATGAATTTCACCATTTAGTACAATCTCCCTACCTCTTGCTAATACATTAGGTGTGTATCCTGTTGCTAAATTGACTGTATTATTTATTATGCTTTGTACTGAATCTAAGAAAGTATCCCATTTTCTTTGTTCATTTTCAACAAAAATAGCTAATGTGTATCCTATTGTTCTATTATATGTCTCTACATTATTGCACATGGGAGTATATAAAGTTGTATAAAATATTTTCTGTACTCCATATGAGTACATAAAATCTTTAAATGCATTAGACTTTAAATTCTTTCCATTATCTGTTATTATTGTTTGCGGTACTCCTTCTGTTAAAAATATTTTATTTTCTATTAATTTTACTATTTCTTCTGTAGTTGCTCTTCTTAAAGGAAATAACCAACAATATTTGGTAAAAACATCTATTATTGATAATATATGTATATAGCCCGTACTTGATTTTGGTAATGGTCCTATCAAATCAATACTCAGCATTTTTAACGGTCTATCCACTCTTTTTCTATTTTCCATTTTTCCTGCTGGAGGTAAATTATTCGGCTTATACATTTTACATTTTTGACATTTATTTATAAAACTTTTTATATCTGCATACATATTTTTCCAATAGTAACATCTTGATATGTATTTATAAGTTTTAAAAATACCTGCATGTCCATTATCATGATGATTCTTTATTATAGTTAATCTATTGTCTATAATAGGTATCTCTTTCCAATTATATTCCTCTGTGAAAGGATTATCATCATTTATTAGTTTAAATAATTTATTATCTACCATTTTGAATTTTTTGTATTTGTGTGGTGTTTTTGTACATCCTTCTGCGATATTATTATACCAAGGATCTGCAATATTTGAATTTATTACTTCCATTTCTTTAGTACCAGGAATCCTAGATAATACATCTGGCACTGTATGTTCTTTCCCTTTTCTATGCTCAATCTCGAATTCATACTGTGAAAGTCTCATGGCCCATCTTGCTAATCTACCTGTTGGATTTGATATTTTATTCAAGAATTTTAATGCCATATGATCAGTTATTACCTTGAATTTCATCCCATCTAGATAAGATCGAAAATGTTCAATTGACTCTACAATGGCAAGAAGCTCACGTTCTGATGTCGAATAGTTTTGTTCTCTAACTGTCAAACTTCTTGAAAAATATGCTATTGGCTTTTCGGACCCATTGATATTTTGGTTTAATACTGAAGCTACTTGATTTTTACTGGCATCAGTGTGTAAAAAAAAATCTTTTGTGAAATCCGGACATATTAATACAGGGGCTGTGCTTAAGGCTAATTTTAAATTATTAAATGCATCCTCAGATTCTTTTGACCAATTAAAATTGTTCTGACCTTTTTTACCTCTCAATAATTTATTTAGTGGATATGATATCTCACTGCAGTTTCGTATAACTTTTCTATAAAATCCTACCAAACCTAAAAACATTCGTAGTTGTTTTAAATTTTTCGGTGAAGGATATTCCTCTATAATCTTGACTTTATTTGAATCTGGCCTTAATCCATTTTCATCAATAATGTATCCCAAATATTTTAAACTATCTTTGCAAAATTCACATTTTGAAAATTTTACCGTTAACCCTGCTTCTTGTAATATATTTTTAACTTGTTTTAATAAATTTAAATGTGAATTGAAATCTTCGTTAATAATAATTAAGTCATCGATATAACAAAATATGTTAGTATCAAATTTAGGTCCAAATAATTTGTCTAATAAACGCTGTGTTTCAGAACTTGAATTTTTTAAACCGAACGGCATTTTTGTGAATTGAAACAACCCTCTATTTGGTACGACGAAGGCAGTTTTTTCTTTGGACGATTCTTCTAGTGGAATTTGCCAAAACGCCTTGCTTAAATCTATTGAAGAGATATATTTGGCATTTCGTAAATTTGCTAAAACTTGATTTAAATTTGGAATAGGATAGTTATCTCGTTTTGTTACTTCATTGAGTCTTCTAGAGTCCAAACAAAATCTAGGCGTTCCATCCTTTTTAATTACAATCACAACAGGACTGGACCACGAAGATTTGGATTGTTCAACTATACCTTCTTTTAACATTTTATCTAACTCTGTGTTAACCTGTCTCTGTCTTGCTGGACTGAGTGGATAATACTTTTGTTTTATTGGAGGACCTTCTGTCTGAATTCTGTGTTCAATGAGGTTTGTGCATCCTAAGCCTATTTTTTCATAAGAGATGTCCTTGAAATCATTTTCTATTGTTTTTAATTGCTGTAATTGGTTATCTGTTAATTTAGTTCTATTTGTAATTTTACCTAATTCACTAATATTTTTGCTATTTGAATATGTAATTTTACTTATTAAACTCGGTTCTAATTCAAATTTTATCCAAAAATCTATTCCAAAAATTAAGTCTTGTTGTAAACCTTGTAAAACATAAAAATCTACATGTTTTATTTGATTGTCACATTTTACCTCTAAATTTATTTTACCAAGTATTTTTATATTTTTACCATTTGCTAACGAGATATTATCATGGGTTTTTATAATTTTGTAATTTCTTTGTAAAAAATAATCAAATGTTTTTTCATTGATTGCAGAAATAGATGCACCTGAATCTAGTAAACCTGTAAAATTTTTGTTCTCAATATTTACTGTTAAAAATGGTCTTTTATCAAATTGTTTAGCAAAAATGAGTGGTGCAATTTGATAATTTTTATTAAAAATTTGAATGAAATTAAGCCAGCTCTTCATTTCTGATTTTTGTGTTTGTACTGAAGGCCGACTATCTACAAGTTTTTTTGAATTACTATTGTATGTCGTATTTGTTCTGTTTTGTATATTTATATTTCTGTTCATTTTTGTTTTGTCTGTATAATCACTTTTTTTATTTTTAACAAAACAATCTTTTTGTACATGTCCTGTACGCTTACATGAGTAACAGATTACTGTGTGTTTTTTAAAATTTCCATTTTTTATAAAACAATTTCTTTCCACATGCCCTCTTTTATTACAATAGTGGCATACTATATTATTTGTGAAACTTCTACATTTATTCTGTATGTAATTTAATTTTCTATTTTTAGTCCAACAATCTATTTCATCATGTCCTAATTTATTACAAAAATTGCATTTTTGCATTACATTTTTCTCTTTTATGTCATTCATTACATTTAAATTTTTACATTCATTAAATTTTATAAATGATTCAAACTTGCTACATATTGTAGATAATTCCTCTGTATTTTTAATTTCAGATGTTGTCAGTAAAGTTGCATATTTTTCTGACAATCCATGAATTATTATGTCCATAAGTTCTTTATCATGCATTCTTTTATTTAATAAATTATTTTTTGATTTTACCTTTAAAATATAAACAGATGCATTATCATGCCCTTGTACCATATTTAAAATTTCTAACTTAAGATTCCTTTGAAAGTCATATTTTTCAAATTGTTGTAAGAATTTGGTTTTAAAAATTTTCCAATCAAATTCACAGTTAATTGCTCTGTACCAAGTTAACGGAAAATCTGTTAAAAATATAGGCATACACTCTACCAAATAATCTAATTTTAATTTGTAGACTTTGGCTAATTCTTCTAACCTTATTATAAATTCATTTGGTTCACTTTCACCATTAAAAGATATTTTTAATTTGAGAGGATCAAAATTTATGGACTCCATTGTGTTACTTTCTAAATCCTTTTTATTATTTATTTTTTTAGATTTCGTCATTTGCTGTATATTTTCAATTTGTGTAATGAGAAAAAATCATTTCATCTCAAAAAAAATTTCATACAAATTAAATATAACACCATCTATATATATTTATCTAAACTGATTTGAAACAAACTGGTTCATATCCATTCTTCATTCTCCCGCGACGTTCGATTTTTAAATGTTCATTTCTTCCGAACGTAGGTAGGTAATTCGAATTCTCTTGCCTTCAATATTTTCAAAACAGCCGTTCAATATTTTCAAAACCGCCTTTTAAAACTTGCAATTTCTTGTTTTAAATTGTATAAGTTGATGCCTTCAATAGCTTTTAAACGTGTTGATGCTTTCACAACATAAATCTGTCCAATTTTAATTATTTCATATTGTTTTGAATGTCATTTATTGGAATCGAATGTCATTTGTTTTTGTTTGAGAAAATTTTCTTCATAGGAATTTCATTTACAGATTTTTTCTTTTACGTTGGGCGCCAAAATGTGAGGGTTTTTCTTCTGTCCTGCTGATTGACACAATTAATAATTAACAGCCACTTTAATATGTTTACTTTTATTTCTTTCACAATGTATACACAACCACAGCACAATAATATTAATTATAACAAAATTCACATGCTTCTGGCTCTCACGCCAGGCAAGCTTCTTCCCTCTTTCTGCATTCCTTTGTTTTCCTTTTCATTCAAATTCAAATCTCATGTTCCATTTTACCTAACAAACAAATCCATCTCGTTACAAGCCTCATACCAACCTATAAGTCAAGAAGATTATTTTGTGTATTTCTTTACATAATCTAAGTTGCAAAGATACATACCATTTAAGATTCATATTAAATGCATTCCCACACGCAGACAGGTACAAGTTCACGCTTACAAATGCCCAATGTGGACTTGCAAAATAAAAAAACTAATCTCAAATGAACATAAGCCCTGCAACTTTTGCCGACTTTTCCTCAAACAGAGATAAAATTTGCATGGTAAACCATTGCTTACAGTATGGGTGGTCAGCCACATACTAACCTTTTAGTCAAGGAAATTATTTTGTTTAGTTCTATAATCTAAGTTGCAAAGATACATACCATTTGAGATTCATATTAAATGCATTCCCACAAGCAGACAGGTACAAGTTCACGCTTACAAATGCCCAATGTGGACTTGCAAAATAAAAAAAACTAATCTCAAATGAACATAAGCCCTGCAACTCTTGCCGACTTTTCCTCAAACAGAGATAAAATTTGCATTGTGAACCATTGCTTACAGTATGGGTGGTCAGCCACATACTAACCTTTTAGTCAAGGAAATTAATTTGTTTAGTTCATTAATCTAAGTTGCAAAGATACATACCATTTGAGATTCATATTAAATGCATTCCCACAAGCAGACAGGTACAAGTTCACGCTTACAAATGCCCAATGTGGACTTGCAAAATAAAAAAAACTAATCTCAAATGAACATAAGCCCTGCAACTCTTGCCGACTTTTCCTCAAACAGAGATAAAATTTGCATTGTGAACCATTGCTTACAGTATGGGTGGTCAGCCACATACTAACCTTTTAGTCAAGGAAATTAATTTGTTTAGTTCATTAATCTAAGTTGCAAAGATACATACCATTTGAGATTCATATTAAATGCATTCCCACAAGCAGACAGGTATAAGTTCGCGCTTACAAATGCCCCATGTGGACTTATAAAATAAAAAACTAATCTTAAATGAACATAAGCCCTGCAACTCTTGCCGACTTTTCCTCAAACAGAGATAAAATTTTCATTGTAAAACAATCTTACAGTATAGGTGGTCAGCCACATACTAACCTATAAGTCAAGGAAATTATTTTGTTTAGTTCTATAATCTAAGTTGCAAAGATACATACCATTTGAGATTCATATAAAATGCATTCCCACAAGCAGACAGGTACAAGTTCACGCTTACAAATGCCCAATGTGGACTTGCAAAATAAAAAAAACTAATCTCAAATGAACATAAGCCCTGCAACTCTTGCCGACTTTTCCTCAAACAGAGATAAAATTTGCATTGTGAACCATTGCTTACAGTATGGGTGGTCAGCCACATACTAACCTTTTAGTCAAGGAAATTATTTTGTTTAGTTCATTAATCTAAGTTGCAAGATACATACCATTTGAGATTCATATTAAATGCATTCCCACTAGCAGACAGGTATAAGTTCGCGCTTACAAATGCCCCATGTGGACTTATAAAATAAAAAACTAATCTCAAATGAACATAAGCCCTGCAACTCTTGCCGACTTTTCCTCAAACAGAGATAAAATTTTCATGGTAAACCATTCTTACAGTATGGGTGGTCAGCCACATACTAACCTATAAGTCAAGGAAATTATTTTGTTAAGTTCTATAATCTAAGTTGCAAAGATACATACCAATCGAGAATCATATTTAAGCATTCCCACAAGCAGACATTTATAAGTTCACGCTTACACATAATGCATGTTGACTTACAACATAAAAACCCAATCTCAAATTAATATAAGCCCTGCAACTCTTGCCAATCTTCCCTGAAACACAGCTGAAATCTTCAAAGTGAACCATTTTTTAAACTATGGGTGGTCGATTTTCTTTTACAAAGGCTGCATGTTTTTATTTTACATGTTTTCCGAATTTTAACGCGAGGAAACTATGCGCAATATACACATTCACCAAATGTTAAGGGGTTGGGCTGCGTAGCAGCCAGGGGCAACGCCCCTAGTATTTTTAAATTATCTGTTAAAATTATTGTAGCAGAAATGAAAATTAAAATAAAATAAAAACTGTTAAATTACATTTTTTTCAGGAAACACTTTTTTTAAATTTTCCTCAGATTAACCTTCAGCAAAGCCAAGGTTAATTTTTTACTTAATACAAGTTTAAGGATAATAAAAAGAAAGATGATTTTCCGGCGCTCAAGTTTGAAGAAAAACGAGAAATAACGCTAATGGAACACTGTGCAATATTCATACAGGGGGGGCCTGGGAAATACTTAGATTGTTTTTAAGCTGCTCAACGGTATACAGTTTTTTTGTTGTTTTCTGTTTGCAGTAAAAGCCTGTGCAGTGTTTTTGAATTTTTAATGAAAAAATAAGTGTGCTTGAAAATATACGTAACACTTTTTTAAACGTATTTTTTTTTAAAATCATAGTAACTTTTTATTAAGGAATCCTGTGCGGGAGACTCCCTAGATTTCAGAGACTCTAACGGTGCTATTCTTAGACATTTTAGTCGTCCGTTGAGCCCACGTTTTAACAAACTAATGATGCATATTTTGTATGTAGACCCGTCAATCCGAGATGCCATCAAGTGAACAGCTCATTAGTCTTCATACGAATATTACTAAAATTTGGTAGGTAACAGTGGTGAAGGGTGCCATACAAGCCGGCTCCCATCGGTTTCCCTTTTAAAATGATGTAACAAAGTAGTTAGTAAAATATAGGCACAAAGTAAAAAAATACATTAAAAACCAAAGAAACAATACGTATTTTTTCCCCATTGAAACCATGCAGTCTACTTTATTAACATTTTTGCCTCATTTTAAACGGGAAACCGATGAAAATCGGCTTGTATGGCACCCTTCGCCACTGGTAGGTAAGAATTACCGTGGTAATAAGACTTCCAGCCCAGGCATCATTAGTTTGTCAAAGCGCAGGCTCAACTGACGACTAAATGTCTATTCGCAACCGCGCTGTACATTTAAGAGTGTTTTTGAATGAGTTTGACATCTTATTTCAAATCCTTTAACCTACAAAAATACCATAAAAGATATTCTGTACGTTTTCAAAAAAAGAAATTTTATTCCACGTGTTTTTCAATTCATCATGTATGTTTAAAATTGAATGTAGTTATTAAAGGTAATTTTCTCATGGTTTTTTTTTCATTTTTCACAGCTCCAACTGTCTGATGATCGTCGGGTTAACCTGAAGGCCGTGAACTTGAAATCCTCTGGGCTATACAGATGCGAGGTCTCAGCAGAGGCACCGAGTTTCATATCGGATAATAAAGAGGGACGCATGGAGGTCGTGTGTAAGTACCGAGCTATATATCTTTCATTCACATTAAAAAAAATAACACTCCAAGTATAAAAGATTAACGTTTAAACTCCAATTTTGCGTGTGACAAAAAATGAATAAAAGTTGAATAAATTTTACAGAGAACTGTACTCGACTTACTTGCTTCAATGAACCCATAAAAGGTATGTGTATCGCTAGAATTATATTGTTACGAAATTAGGGTTCAATTGTCTTCAAATTAAAAATACACAGGTCTTCTTCAATAGTTATTTATTTTACACAGTTACAAAATTTATTTTCACACTACTTTCTCGATTATTCCATTGGTTTCGGTTCACTGATCAGATGGCTTCGATGTGTTTGTTAGTCGCTACGATACTGGCCCGCTCTGCAGGCCATTCACACCTTTATACTCTTCAGAGCAGTATGATCCAGAACTAAAGTCGCCAGACGGTTCCAGAGTAATTATTACTTCTCGACGCTTCACGTACTACCTAGAGATACAACCAAAATCCTACCTACAAATGTAACACAGTATTCCTATAATTATAACAAATACCTACTTAGCCTAGAGAATTCTACACTTATACATAATTATCGATCTTACCTACCAATACTTTTGAGGATTCTTATAACTATAACTATCCATACTTATTTCAATATTTATATTTACATAACACTACCCCCCACCTAGACTGTTTCGTCCCGGAACAGTCTTGACTCTGTGTAGGTAGGGGCATGCTGATCCACGTCGACACCCTGTGGTCAGGAAGAAGTGGCAGTCCACGGATTTCTCCCCACTGGCTCTCGGCTGCGCTTGCTCGCAGCACACCATGACGCTGATGCCGACTCCCGAGAACACTGCTTCAATCATACTCCGGATTATCCGCCAGTCTCGATTAGCGCGGCCGCCACCCATCTTCGGTATTGCCAGACGCGCCTGCTGATCCTCCAACATGTAGTCACGCAGCTCAACAAGGCCGTCCCACAATGCCTTGTAGTCCTCTTCCAGGTTGCTGGAATCCGGGACAACCAGGCAGTATGCTTGTTGACGCCCCTTCGGTAGTCTCAGAGCTCTTCCTTGCGGGCTGCTCGAGGGTTGCGGTTCTCCGAATTTGTATCGGAAGACCCGTGCAATTCCTCTAGACATATCTAGATCTTCCGGTACACTGCATGCCAGTGTGTGGTCCCCAGTGACCTCAAATAAGTCCTTGTGGACTTCTGTGGTCACTCCATGGCGAAACTTCTGCCCTGCCTTCGCGTTCTCCCAAAACGTCTCAAAGGCTGGTGATCTTTCGGATGCGACGCACTGTCGTACTTTTTGGGCTGGTTGGTCATCATTATCGCCTAGGTATGGTGAGAGGCGATTGTAGTGCACGACCCTTGGTTTTCCGTTTGGTCTCTTTTTTATGCGGTAGACCACATCGTTGATGCGCTCCAAGATCTCGTACGGCCCGTCCCAGGAACGCTGAAGTTTCGGACAGTATCCTTGGCGCCTCTTGGGGTCAAAAAGCCACACCCAGTCACCAGCTTTGTACCCCATGCTGTCAGCTCTGGTGTCATAGCGCTCCTTCATTTGATCGCTGGCTTCCCCGATGTTCATGCGGACCTGATCATGGATGTCATCCAGCCTCCTGCGAAGGTCTGTCACATAGTCTTCTCCGGCTAGGTCTTCACCTGGTTTGCAGCCAAATTTGAGATCACAAGGAAGTCGCATTTCTCGCCCAAACAGTATGCTGCTGGGAGTCTTCTTCGTCGTTTCCTGAACAGCCGACCGGTAAGCCAATAAGAACAAAGGCAGATGTCGGTCCCAGTCCCGCTGATGGCTGGACACTACTTTGGCTAAGTACCTCCCCACGGTACGGTTCATCCTTTCCACCATTCCATCAGACTGTGGATGTAGCGCAGTGGTCCTGGTCTTGTAGATCCCTAGCCGCTCACACATTTGCTGGAAGATAGCAGCTTCAAAGTTCCTTCCCTGATCAGAATGTAATTCCAGGGGTACGCCAAACCTGCTGATAAATTCGGTAACTAGAACTTCAGTCACGGTTACGGCCTCTTGGTTAGGGATTGAGTAAGCTTCCACCCACTTGCTGAAGTAATCCATCACCACCATGATGTACTTGTTACCCTTCTCAGTTGTAGGAAATGGGCCAGCTATGTCGATGGCAATTCTTTCAAAGGGGCTGCCAACATTGTACTGACGCATTGGTGCTCGCCTTTTCCTTTGCGGTCCATTGGCCGTTGCACAGGTTACACATTTTCGACACCAATCTTTGACGTCTTCGCTGCAGTTGATCCAGTAAAATCGCTCTTTCACTTTCTCCAGCGTCTTCTTAACGCCTAGATGTCCTCCAGAAGTTCCTCCATGCAGCAGTCCAAGGATTTCCGGTACTCGGCTCCTCGGAACGAGGGTTTGCTTTCTTCTAAGTGTGCCGTCTTCCTTCTCGATCTTTCGTTTCAGAAACCCTCCTTCTATCACTATGGATCCCCATTGAGCCCAATAAGCCTTGACAGTTGGTGATAAGGGGGCGAGTTTTTCCCAGGTTGGCCTCTCTCCTACTCGCGCCCATTCCATCACATACTTCAAGTCCGGATCATTCAGTTGGTCTTGCGCCAATTTTTCATCTTGCCAGTCCTCATCTTCGGTGGTCGTCCTTTGGACAATTGCTACCTTGTCCTCCATCTTGCTGCAATGTTTGCAGTCACTGGCGCATGGTCGTCTGGATAATGCATCCGCATTTCGATGAAGCGTGCCAGGTCTATGTTCGGAGTCATAATCATACTCCTGGAGCCTTTCAATCCATCTAGCCACTTGCCCTTCTGGGTTTTTGAATTTCAGAAGCCAAACCAGTGCAGCATGATCAGTCCGTAGTGTGAATTTTCTCCCGTACAAGTATTTGCGGAAGTGTTCCACTGATTTTATCACGGCAAGAAGCTCTCGTCTGGTCACGCAATAATTTCGTTCTGGCTTGGAAAGCACTTTACTGAAGTAACCCAGAACAGTCTCATGCCCATCCTGTATTTGGGAAAGGACGCCTCCTATCCCCACATTACTAGCGTCGGTATCCAGGATGAACTTTCCATCTTTTCGTGGGTAGCTCAAGATGGGGGCACTTGTTAATCTTCCCTTAAGCTCTTCAAATGCTTGTGCGCAGGAATCACTCCAATGGAAGCGAGTGTTTTCTTCCGTAAGCTTGGTGAGCGGTTTTGCAATGTCCGCAAATCTTGGCACAAACCTCCTGTAATAAGTGCACAGCCCCAGGAAACTCCTAGTTTCATGTTTGTCCTTCAGCACGGGCCAGTCTCTTACTGCCTTGATTTTGGCAGGGTCAACTTCAACTCCACGTTGAGAAACTATGTGTCCCAGGTAGTTTACTTGTTTCTTGAACAGGTTACACTTTTTCGGGTTGAGCTTCAGTCCAGCGTCTTGTAGTCGCCCGAAAACTTGCTCCAGATTTCTCAACTGATGGTTGAAGTCCTTTCCCAGGATGATTATGTCATCCAAGTATACCAGGCAGGTTTCCCATGACAGTCCTCGCAGCACATTCTCCATCAGCCTTTCAAACGTGGCGGGGGCATTGCATAAGCCAAATGGCATCACGGTGAACTGCCAAAGTCCAGATCCAGTCGAGAATGCAGTTTTCTCCTTATCTTTGGCATCCAATTCAACTTGCCAGTAGCCACTTTTCAGGTCCAATGTGGAAAAAATGGTGCATCCTGCCAATGTGTCCAAGGTGTCGTCAATCCTTGGCAGAGGGTAACTATCCTTTTTCGTAACATCGTTGAGCAGTCTGTAGTCCACACAAAATCTCGTGGTACCATCCTTCTTTTTCACCAGTACCACCGGGGATGTCCAAGGGCTACTTGATGGTTCTATGATGCCATCCTTGCTCATGTCTTTGATGATCTTGTCAGCTTCTTCCCGCTTTGCAAAGGGTAGTCTTCTTGGAGCCTGTTTTATTGGTCTCGCTTCTCCGGTGTCTATGCTATGTCGCACTACCTTGGTTCTTCCCAGACGGCCATTAGAGTCCTCGAAAATGTTCTGGTAGCGGCAGATCAAACTCCTCACTCTCCGTTTGTTTTCCTCGGTTAGACCTTGGGAAGCGTCGTGGACCAGGGCTTCCAATTGTGTTGACAATTTGTTTCCTTCGCATGACATGTTTGTCATCTGTTGCACAATGGAAGTTATCCTCTCACATCTGCCCAAAACAAAACCTTCATTCATTTTAACTGGGTAGCTGTTCACATTCATGATCTTGACAGGAATGGTCTCCTTTGCGCGAATCACTGTTCTTGCCACCATGACTCCTTTGTTAACATTGTCCATGTTCTCCGGTTCTATCATACAGATTTGGTCATTTGTACTACTGGAATCCAGGCGGGCACTCACTATCATCTCGGATCGCCCCTTCACTTCGGTATTCTTGGCTAGGATAACACGTGCAGCCAGTTCTTTCCGTCTTTGCAGGATGACTTCTTCATTTCCAATTTTAATGGACCCTTTCTTTAAATTTAAACTGCACCCAAATTTGTCCAGTATGTCCATTCCCAATATAACGTCTTCTTCAATGTTGGCCACCAACGTCCGATGATCAAAAGTGGTGCTGCCAATTTGGAAGGTGGCAATCGTCTCCCCATACACCTGTGCTGACTCTCCCGTGGCGGTGTGCAGAGACCACTTTGTTGGTGCAATCTGCTTACCTCGTGCCACTATGTCGCGTCTCAGAATTGTCCTGGTTGCTCCCGTGTCCACCAGTAGTTCACGAGTTACTCCATCTATTATGCCATTGATAAAAATGCTGCTGGCTTTTCCTCTCACGGTTGCGACAGTAGCAGCAGATTTCAGGGCCTCTCCAGCGTGGGTCAACGGTTGCCCCTTCCCATTAACCCTTTCTAGTTTTCCGCAGCCTGTTTTCTGGGTTTCTGAGGCTTGGGACACTTGGTGCTAAGGTGGCCCAGCTGTCCGCAGTTCCAGCAGCGTGGGTCTCGTCTTCGAGGTCTCAGACGTTCCAGTACCTTTTCAATTATTTACTCGGTTGTAGGTAGCTTGACCTCCTCTGCCTCGACTGCGCGAACCCTGGCATGGCCCCTGATGGACTGTTTGACAGCCTCAAACTCGAGAGCTTGGCTGAGCGCCTCGTTCAAAGCTTTGGGATGGGCCAGTTTTACGGCTTGTTGCGTCTCCCATTCCCGCAATCCATTCAGGAACTTGTCCACTGCCAAGCTCTCACAGATGTCGTCGGAGGCTGTCGGGTAAGCGTCTCGTACCAGGCGGGCGATGTCCATTTCAAACTCCTGGAGGCTCTCGTTGGGCTTCTGCACCCTTGTGTTCAGCTGTGACTTGTACAGCTGCTCCAGGCACTTGTGGCCATAGCGCATATCCAAGCGCTGCTTCAGCTGCCCAAAGTCGCCACGGTTGTCCAGGGGTATAGCCTGCAGTACTCTGAGAGCGTCTCCTCGGAGTGACAGGCTGAGAACTGAAGCCTTCTTCTGCTGGCTCCAGTCTCCCATCATGGCAGCCGTCTCGAAGAGGGTCAGATACTCCTCCCACGATGTCTTCCCGTCGAAGGTTGGGAGGTTGTGCTTCGCCAGCGAAGGGTCATCACCCCCTCTAGTGACCCTGGTTGGAGTTGAGCATCCCTGGTCGGTCTCGTCGTGAAGGCCGCCTTTGGGAGATATTCTGGTGGACTCCATCTGACACTTGTCAGCCAGCTCGGCACGCAGACGGTCCTCCAAGCTTGCCACACGGGCCTCAATCTCCGACATTGCTCGCGAGCTTTCTGCCACTTTCTTTTCCAGCCCGGTCAGGTTGCTGGTCATCTTCTCCTCCAGCCCAGTCATCTTCTCCTCCAGCCCGGTCAGGTTCTCCTGCAGGGTCTTGGCGTTGTCAGCCATCTTCTCCTCCAGCCCGGTCAGGTTGCTGGTCATCTTCTCCTCCATGGTTGCCAGGTCCTCCTTCAGGGTCTTGGCGTTGTCAGCCATCTCCACTTTCAGGGTCTTGGCGTTGTCAGCCATCTCAGTCTTCAGTCCTGTCAGGTTACTGTTGATGCTGAGGTTCAGTTCCTCAAGGGCGCGGTCTCCCCCAGATGCCATGACAAAGTATGCCGGGTCTTCGCCTGACTGTTCTAGAGCTTCCATGAGGCGTGCTTGTAAGGCCGCCTTCCCTCCTGAGGTCTCCAGGTCCCTTTCCAGAAGCTCATTCTTAAGCTCAGTGACTTTGAGGTCCTTGATGTTCACTTTGGTTGCCATTTTTTTTTCAAAATTTACTTCAAAACACAAATATTTTTAAATTTATTTAATACAAGTTTTGAGTTTTATATATATAGCTGTTTTGAATACGTACTTTAGCAAAATAATAATTTATCTGATTACACTGATTGGTAGGTACTGTCTTTTAATATTTATTTTTAAATCACCAATATTTTTAGCATAATAATGTCTGATAGTACATAATTATTTATTTCGTCTCAAGTCTTTCAAACACACAGGTAGGTACTTAATGTACATTCACACACTTGTAAACAAAGGATAGTTATTCAAAAACTTTTTCTCGATGAATCTGGAACGTTCTTTTGTAATATTTTTCAAGATTTTTATTTATTTATTTTATTTTTTTAATCACACACAATAATAAAAAAAACTATGGTCCAATTTGATGACTTTCTCAATGCGGTAAAATAGTCATTATGTTATGTCCAGAATTATGTTCCATATGATGTTCCAGAATTTATAAGCAACTTGCTTTTGCGTCTTTTCTTTTAACAAAAATTTATTTAAACACTTGTTTTCACAAAAGTCAGTTCACACAAAGTTCAATTTGAATAAAGTTCATTTTAACACTATTTAATTTATTTTATTTATTTTTAGACAGAAGATCTTAATTTTTCTTGACAATTCCGCACCTGACACCAATTGTTACGAAATTAGGGTTCAATTGTCTTCAAATTAAAAATACACAGGTCTTCTTCAATAGTTATTTATTTTACACAGTTACAAAATTTATTTTCACACTACTTTCCCGATTATTCCATTGGTTTCGGTTCACTGATCAGATGGCTTCGATGTGTTTGTTAGTCGCTACGATACTGGCCCGCTCTGCAGGCCATTCACACCTTTATACTCTTCAGAGCAGTATGATCCAGAACTAAAGTCGCCAGACGGTTCCAGAGTAATTATTACTTCTCGACGCTTCACGTACTACCTAGAGATACAACCAAAATCCTACCTACAAATGTAACACAGTATTCCTATAATTATAACAAATACCTACTTAGCCTAGAGAATTCTACACTTATACATAATTATCGATCTTACCTACCAATACTTTTGAGGATTCTTATAACTATAACTATCCATACTTATTTCAATATTTATATTTACATAACAATATGCTACTTTATGGATAAAGGCTTAGAATTCAAAAAAATAAATCAATTTTATTTTAACGTGGTCGCGCGGTGTGTGCAATACGTAAACAGTCATATAAAAGAGAAAAATATAAGAAATGGAGACACAATACAATTAAATTCTGATTTTAAACAGCCTTGTTAAAAACCGTAAATCTATAGATAAGCCGTGGGCCAATTTTTTTCCATACAAAATTTATTTAAGTCGGTGGATGTCCCATGTACCTACTCAATGTACTTGGATAAAACAAAAAAAATCTGCTACAAAAAACTTGCAAACACATTCAAAATAACGCATATTGACTGTAATTTTTTTTTTAAATTGTGTTTTTTGCAACGTCCTGTGTCAGAACAACTCATTTTCTTGACAATCTCAAACAAGAAAACCACGCAAAAACAGTTCGTTCTTTTTGAGTCTTCGGGCCGCAAGAAAGAAAAAAATCACACCAAAACAATACTTCACAATCTTAAAAAAAATCACAATGTTAATCGTGAAAATACAAAACAGTGTTTTGATTTGAATCTTTCAATTAAATAAATAAAATATTATTGAATATGAATTTTCACAGTGTTAATATACAAACAATTCAAAATATGTTAATACACAAACAATTCAAAACATATAAAAAAAGTTAAATTACCCAAAAACAGTACTTACTTTTCGACACTCTGGGCTGCAAGAAATTGAAAAATGACAATAAAATAATACTTACTTTTTGCCACGTGAGGGCGCAAGTAAGTATAAAGCACTTTTTAGTTTCTTTACATTTTCGTTTAAACGCTATATATAGTTAAGTTTACACGTAAAATTTCATACATGAAGTACAAAATGTAAAATATTTTACAATGGTCTTATTGTTGGCAGAGAATAAAAAATATTACCTTTGTAAATTGTTATGTATGTCAAGAGAGAAAAGAGATGGGTACATCTGAAAGATTCATTATAATTTCTTTGTATGAAACGGGAACAAAAGAGCACAGTAATTTATGTGTTTTAATGAAGTGAAAACTCATTCAAAATAAAATATAATGAAGGTTGTTTTTTTTACTTTCTTGTATTTTAAAATAATAAAAAAATAGCAAAAAAAATCTTGGTTATTGAATTATTTTCTTCCTTTTTTTTTTTTTTTTTAAGAAATCCTGTGCGGGAGACTCCCTAGATTCTAGAGACTCTAGGGGCCTATGACACTTTTGTAGTGCCGCAGAGGTGTACGAGCTTGGCCGTCGCTACAAAGCGCCAATACTCAAGCAAGACCCAGTTGCTGTAAGGCTGGATCTGGCACCTTTGGTGACCGGTCATTGGTAAAGGTTTATGAATTTTTCAACCCAGCGAAGAGCAAATTTGAAAATTTTAAATGGTATATTTTTTGTGATCTGCTGGGATTCGAACCCACAACCTTCCCATTTAGAGTCCGCAGTGTTACCACTGAGCTACGAACCGGTCATTTGTTTCTATAATCTATAATCTATAATCTAAGTTGCAAGGATATTATATTCATTCAAAGCTCTCAGATGTATGCCCACAAACAAACACGTGTAGTTTGCGCTTACAAATGCTTATTGTGTACTTACAAATAAAATCAAAACCTCAAATGAACATAAGCCCTGCAACTCTTGCCGACATTCCCTGAAACAGGGATGCATTTAAAAAAATGTTTATACAACTTGGTAATTAATAAATGTAGGTTAGTATGAGGCTGACTTGATCCTTCGGCCATAGCATTGACTATTCACCAATCTATTTTGCCTGGCCAGTTGTCTTCATGCAAAAACAGAAGCTTGTGTGTATACAGTGCCATCTGTTGATCCAGGGTCGAAGTTATTGTCAGTAGGATAATTCCGGGCTCGAACCGGCGGTTTTCCAAATACGAGTGCCAACGCAACGCCTTACCCGTCGACCATCTAATCTAATCTAAGTTGCAAAGATATGTTACATTGGAGATTCACATTACATGCATTCTCACACCCAGACACGTACAAGTTCGCGCTTGCACATGCCTCATGTGAACCTACAACATAAAAACCAAATCTAAAATGGACATACAACCTGCAACTCTTGCCGTCCTTGACGGGGGTGACATTGGCAAAGTGAACCATTTTTACAGCATGGGTGGTCAGCCGCATACCAACCTATAAGTCAAGGAACATACACAACAAATTACATTTTATAAATCAGTAAATAATAATATTATCAAAACTAAACAGAAAACAAATTACAATTTAACAAACCCTAGCCGCCAACATTACAGATCAACCGCCATTTCTTTCTGTCCTTACATACTCATAACCTTTTTCATACAGGCTCTTGGTTTCAAAACCATCTCAACGACATATACCTACATTGATTTTTTTTAGTGCTTGTTCTATGTGCTATTATGAAGCTTGGGATTGTTTATGTTGCTCCCAGAATATGTGAGTGCTGTCCACATCATGCCTCATTAAATAATCCAGACTCCTTACATTTTAATTGTAAGAGAGGTCCCCCAACAAAGTACTTCCTGTATGGACTGGCTTTAATGGCTTGTGAATATTACATCTGCAGGGTGGCGAGCACATAATTGAAGTATAAGATTTATTTCGAGTGTAGCGTTGACGCTGCATGCACATTAGTTGAAAATTGCTTGAATTTGTGAAGTTATACGTGTAAATTGACTGAAAGCTCCCTTGCAGTGCAACGACGCTTTATGAAACATCATCGTAAGGTTTAAGTTGGAATCACGGTCGTTGGACATATTTACAATAATTACAACTACACTGTTAAAAAAATACTTGGATATTAAACGCTAAAAGAGAGCTTATATTATTCTCCACGTTTCAGTAGCGACGTAGTTAACGTCGTCAGGAGACATCCTCTCTCCAGTTAATCTCAGTTTATCCTCAGTCGTCGTTCAGAGAGGATGTCTCCTGAAGACGTTAACTACGTTGCTAATGAAACGTCGAGAACATTGTAAGTTCTCTTATAACGGTTCGTCTATTATCCGAGTAAAATTTTAACTGTGTAGTTATTATTATTGTAAATATCATCATCACCTTATGTATGAGGAATGTTTGATGAATGGAATGACCCTTGCTCTTATGTATTGTGACTGTCTTGTGATCCTTGCGCTTATGTCTTGTGACTGTCATGTGACCCTTGCGCTAATGTCTTGTGACTGTCATGTGACCCTTGCGCTAATGTCTTGTGACTGTCATGTGACCCTTGCGCTAATGTCTTGTGACTGTCATGTGACCCTTGCGCTAATGTCTTGTGACTGTCATGTGAACCTTGCGCTAATGTCTTGTGACTGTCATGTGAACCTTGCGCTAATGTCTTGTGACTGTCATGTGAACCTTGCGCTAATGTCTTGTGACTGTCATGTGACCTTCACGCTAATGTGTTATGACCATCAGACCTCCCCCGGGACGGGCCGCACATCAGCGGGCAGGGCGCGGACTACCAGGTGGGCGACGTGCTGAACCTCAACTGCACGTCAGGCAGGTCCTACCCCGCCTCCCTCCTCAACTGGTACGTCAACGACGAAAAGGTGAGCATCCACAACACTTCTTCTTTATTTATTTGTACAGGTAAGGGGGTCGGCCGTAATCCAACCACTTCAGTTAAAGTGTACCAGCTCCCTCTAAAGCAGAAGGCAGGTACACACGCTGGAGTTTGTATGAAAGAAGAGGGGATGCAGGACAGCCATGTGTGGAGTTTATGTCATCTAGGTCGTTTTTTAGGAATTGCTTCTTCAAGAATATGATCAACAGAGAGGATGAATTCTTCTTCTCTTAGCTTTTTCCCTCCTACCCTCACACGGCACTCTCAACGATTGATTCCGCATCTGAAACATTTTGTATTCATTAAGCCACCTGAAGATGCAAACGTATTGACCATCCATTTCCTCTCCAGGTTGTCGGCTTCTCGTCTCTGGTGGAGTACCCTTGATGAAAAACTTGATTTTACTTCAACTGACCATCCATTTATCTCTGAGGATGTCAGATCTTCCTCTCTGGTGGATAACCCTTGATGAAATACTTGATTTTACTTCAACTAACCATCCATTTATCCCTAAGGACGTCAGATCTTCCTCTCTGGTGGAGTACCCTTGATGAAATACTTGATTTTACTTCAACTGAACATCCATTTCTCCTCCAGGCTGTTGGATCCTCCTCTCTGGTGGAGTGTTTTTGCTACCATATTTAATTTTATTTCAACTGACCATCCATTTATCCCTGAGGACGTCAGATCTTCCTCTCTGGTGGAGTACACTTGATGAAATACTTGATTTTACTTCGATTAACCACCCATTTCCCCTCCAGGTGGTCGGCTCTTCGTCTCTGGTGGAGTACCCGCCCCTGCAGCACAAGCACGGCCTGCTGACCTCCGTGCTGGGCCTGCGCCTCCCCCTGTCTCCTCGCCACTTCCCTGGAGGAGCCCTCCTACACGCCAGGTGTGTGGCCAACATCTCTCCAGTGCTGTGGACGGCGGACCAGGAGTCCCTGCTGGAGAGGGTCGCGCCGCTCATCGACAACAGGGAAGCTCTGCTACTAGGTAATTGGTGACCTCATCAAATTCCATGATTCTTACACCCACCTCATTCTAGGCCGTGTAGGGTCCGAGCAAAGCTTTGGCCGAGCCGCTGGGATGGTCGAGGGGATGAGGCGTCGGCGCTCGAACTTGTGTTATTGTCACTCACGCTGGTTTGCTGATTCGAACCCCGCCTGCGTCATGTTCTATCGACTACAACTTCGACCCTGGTTCAACAAATGTCATTGAGTAGCTATCAATTAATAATTTATTAAAAATATTAAAAGATGAATAATTAATTAATTGATAATGTTTGTGGCCAGGCAAAATAGGTTGGAGAATTGCATTCGTCTTCCCAAATTGAATTAATAAAATAAAAAAGACGTATAGAAAAAATAGTTACACCGGGTAAAATTGCAGAATGCGTCGTAAAATTCATACAAACTTCAGTAAACAAAAAAAAAACAAAAGAAAGATCTTTGTACCTACCCACTTGTACCATAATCATGTACTCATACTATCCTTAAATCAATACAAAAACTTCTACATTTTTTAATATACCATTACATTATTTTTTCCTTTTCAAATTCATCATCTCCCCCCAGTGCTTGTTTGGCTTACCTACCATTTGATTCAAAGATGAACTTTCAATGAAACTGTCTTAAGAATCACATTCCACACAATCTGAGCCAAGCAAAACACGTCTAAATCTAATCTAATCTAATCTAATCTAAGCTGCAAAGATATATATCATTTAAGATTTATACTAAATGCATTCCCACAAGCAGATATGTATAATTTCGCGCTAACACATGCCGCATGTGGACCTACAATATAAAAACCCAATCTCAAATGAACATAAGCCTTGCAACTCTTGCCGTCCTTCCCTGAAACAGGGGTGACAATGGCAAAGTGAACCAATTTTTATATTATGGGTGGTCAGCCGCATAACAACCTATAAGTCAAGGAACGTAAAACATAATAAAATGAGAGTTGTTACAAATATTTTTGAAACCTTTCACAATTCTTTTCATGATACACATTGGACCAATACACATACAAACATTCTTATCTAATTTAATCTAATCTAAGCTGCAAGGATATATATCATTTAAGATTTATATTAAGTGCATTCCCACAAGCAGACATGTACAATTTCGCGCTAACACATGCCGCATGTGGACCTAAATTATAAGAACCCAAACATTGCTCATGTAAATTGATAAACGAAACACTGATTTATTTTCACTCCATTATTAATTTTATTTTAATTAATGAATACGAACGTTTTCGATATCTTGATCATCTTCATGTATTTTTGTTGCATCCGAAAAAATATATTATTTTTCATTAGAATTTTTAGATTATTATAGTTTAGTAGAAATCAATTTGTATGAATTTTCACAGTGTTAATACATAAACCATACAAAATATTGGTCATGTTAAAATGACCAATCTAATCTAAGTTGAAAAGATATGTAATATAAGGGCTTCATATTATACGTATTTTCACAAGCAGACACGCATAAGTTCGCGCTTGCACATGCCGCATGCGTTCCTACGACATAAAAACGCGTCTCAAATCACTTGCCGAACTTCCTTGAAACAGGAGTTACACTGGCAAAGTAAACCATTTTCTACAGCATGAATAGTCAGCAGCATACCAATCTAAAAGTCAAGGAACATACACAACAAATAAAATTTTTGAAATAAATTAAAAAACAAATACAAAATACAAAAATTCTAATAAAAAAAAAACTGGTTCTAGCGGCCAACATTACAGATCAATCGCAATTTCACAAACATTGATCACGTGAAAGTATCTCCTATGGACTTAAGACAAATAAGCACTCAGGGGACGGTCTGTTTTTTTGTGTTCATTACATCCATGTTGTTTTTCATCTTTCAGATATAAAAAATATGTACAAGGCGAGTAGAAGCGTTTTCCCTGTTATAAAATTTGATGTTTCGTTTTTCAGTTAAGAGCGGCGCTGCCTCCCCCGCCCCCCCTGGCTACAGCCTCTTCTTCTTCGTCTTCTCCACACTTTATTTACTGCTGTTTAAAATTTCAAAATTATCGTAAAATGGAAGATGGACGTGAATAAACTCATTTCACGGTTTTTTTTTATGTTTTGTTGTTGTTGTTTTTTTCTTGGTTAAAAAATCGAATAAGCAAAAAAATCATGATTTCTAATTGACCATTTTTTTTCATTATTATTTGACATAGTAAAAACGATTGTAATTCAAAATGTAAAAATAAGACACTAAGTTTTTTCACGATTTGATTTATTTCCTCGAGCGCTTTCGATGTTATCACATCATTATCAAGAGGACAAAGAAGAGGTGGCCCTCTTGATAATGATGTGGACAAAAAACAGGTTGTCCTTTTGATAATGATGGGATAGTATCGAAAGCGCTCGAGGAAATAAATCAACTCATGAAGAAAAGCTTTGTGTTTTATTTTTAAATGATTAATTTAAATTAAATCTTCACAATGTCAATACAAAACCATTCAACGATTGTCTAATCTAATCTAATCTAATCTAAGCTGCAAAGATATATATCATTTAAGATTTATATAAAATGCATTCCCACAAGCAGACATGTATAATTTCACGCTAACACATGCCGCATGTGGACCTACAATATAAAAATTGTAATATTGAATAAATTATTTATTTTGTGAGCGGTGTTTTTGTGTGCATCACACCTCAAGAGCATTCTTCAAGCTTGATCGGCGCTAAAGAAAGCGACATTTCTCAATAAGGAAGCAGTTTCTGTGAACCTGAATAGATCTATTGAGACGGATCTTTGGTAAAGGTAGATAAATTTCTCAATACAGAAAAAAGTAAATTATTTGAAAATTTTTTTTTTTGTGTTTAGCCGGAATCGAACTCACTACCTTCCGAAGAAGAAAATTTACCCACCACGTGGATTATGAATGGTTTTGAATTTGTTTTTTGAAGTACAATCTTTAAATGTCAAAATGAGTACTTAAGAATTCACCTCACGTTTTTTAAAAGGTCAATTTTTTGTTTTGGTAATTGAAAACACCCAATGTTATTTTTTTGGAAAAACAATAACCCTAAATGTGAATATTTTTTTTGCGAAAAAACTTGATAATTTGATTTTACTGTCAAATATGGACAATATGTTAAAAGTGTTATATACCCTACACCTGACGTTTGTGTTTCTTTAACTTCTTTGTAAAAAAGTGACAGTACTGAAAATAATATTCAAACGTATTTTTTTTATTTTGTATCTACATAAGTAAGTAAGGTTAAATAAAAAACATAACTTTAAAAATTTCACGTCACAAAAATAGAAAAACAAACACGTTTTTGTACAGTTCACTTGTGTTTTATTTAAAAAAAAAAAAAGATCTTTTAAATTATAGAACAATGCATTATTAAATCTCACAACAAGCTATTTTTTTACAATCTCCATACTTTTTGAGAAAATATGGATACATTGTTTTTAAGAAAATTGCTCAATAAAGTATTTACAAAAAAAAAATTTTCAGAAAAACTTTACACACTATCAAAAATAGGTAGCAAGTGAACAAAACGTGATTTTTTCAAAGTTTTTTTTGTTATATTTTTTAAAAATTATATCATTTATTTTAAGTTTATAATGTATAGATACAAAATCACTAAGCACGCTCGATGTTTTTCATTACTATCACTTCTTTTTCTAAGAGCCACAAGCAAGAGTTGCAGGGTGTATGTCCATTTGAGATTTGGTTTGTTTGTTGTAGGTTCACATGCGGCATGTGCAAGCGCGAACTTGTACGTGTCTGCTTGTGAAAATGCATGTAATGTAAATCTCCAATGTAACATATCTTTGCAACTTAGATTAGATTAGATGAGACAATGTTTACAAACCAAAAACGACAGGCGCTCTTGATTTTGAGTATTTTTTACGTAAGATATCGTTTACGTACCTACAGAAAATGTATTTGAATGCGGAAAAATGTATGATTTATTTTTTAATTTCCTTGACGCTCAAAAAAAAAATGTTTCGGTATTTTTTTTTTAATACTAATGTACATAGTTATCAATCGTTTTTACTTGTATATAGTCATGTTAACTCAATTAAAATAATGTAGATTTTGCAGACAAAAAGGAAAATTTCTCGCTAAAAATCGCAGACCATTTTCGCAGAAAAACAAAACAAACAAATTGCTGGTATTTCAAATCATGGGAAGTGTAAACTTATTTTATACGTACTGCGAAGCAATCTATAAATAAATGAATTTTAAAGTAAAAGAGAAATGAACACCAAAATGGTGATTTAATATTTATTTTAATTTTACATATTTTTTAGGATTTCTTTACTGTTTGTTTTAAATTATTTTGATTGTCTCAATGTAAATAAAAAGCTCACGCAAATAAAATTATGTTATAAATATAATTATATATGTTTGTACATATTACGTGGTAGGAATTAATTTTAAAAAATCTGCTTTATATGTTAATTAATAGAATCGCAATGCTGTATTAAATTATTTTTTAAAATTAAATAAAAAATATCTTTTATAGGCACTTACGTGTTATGTCTAGAATAAAGTATTAAGAATTTTATATGGATGCAAAGGGGTTAATTTTTCTTCATTTAAAAAAAAAGTTAGAATGTTACAAAAATTGGCTCCTTTTACTCAATAAAAAAATGTAAATGGAATTGTATTGTAAAAATGAAATAATTATATTTAATTTAATGTAAGATATTTCTGTAAATAAATTATATTAAAAAATATATAAAATTTATTGGTTCAAATAAAATACATATCAACTGCATGTGTTTTTTTTGTAATATTTAAATTTCATTTCATTTCAGAAAACCTGCTAATTTAGACATGAGTTTCATTATAATATTATTCTGCGAACGTAAGTATACAATCTTATATGTAAAAAAGTAGAAAACCTATAAAGGGATGAAAAACTCTAAGATAAGAGCTATTCCAGGAAGAAATCCAAGCCGATAGGCCATTCAATAAGACATTATAATAATCATACAATAGTATAAGGATTATTTATTTGGTGAGCGCTGTTTTTGTGTGAATCACACATCAAGATCTCTCTGCGAGGTTGGTCGTTGCTGTAGAAAGACCCAGTGGCCGTAAGGCTGGATGGACCAATGGTGACCGGTCTTTGGAAAAAAAACAGATGAATATGCTAACCCAGCGAAGTAGATACATGTTTGATTTTTTGTGCCTGTAACCACGCACACAAAAGAATAGCCCTGATGATGAATCGTGTAACCGATTCAAAACATCGGCTCGAGAATAAGCATAGTCAATGGATTACCTGGAAACCCATCAACATTAATAATATCTGTAAAAACTTCAAATAAAACGCATAGGTACACGTATTCATTCAACTATAACCTAAATTGTAAATATATCTTTGCATTTAAAATTCATATTAAATGACGTAAACAAACAGACACGTGTAATTTCATCCTTACAAATATTGCATCTGTACTTAAAAATTAAAATCCAAACCTCAAATCAACATAAACTATCCACTTTTACCGTCCTTCCCTGAAACATGGGTGAAAATGGCAAGGTGAACGATCTTTCACAGTATAGCTGGTTAGCTTCATACCAACCTAAGTTAAGAGATAATCTATAATCTAAGTTGCAAAGATATATTAACGTTTAAAGCTCATATCAAATACATGCCCACAAACAAACACGTGTAGTTTCACGCTTACAAATGCTGAATGTGTACATACCAGTGGCGAAGGATGCCATACAAGCCGATTTCCATCGGCTTCCCTTTTAAAATGATGTAAAAAAGTAGTTAAAAAATATACATTTAAAACCAAAGAAACAATACGTATTTTCCCCCATTGAAACCACGCAGTCTACTTTATTATCATTTCTGCCTCATTTTAAACAGGAACCCGATGGAAACCGGCTTGTATGGCACCCTTCGCCACTGGTACATACAACTAAAATTCAAACCTCAAATGAACATAAACCCTACAACTTTTGCCAACCTTCCCTGACACAGGGGTGACACTGACAAGGAGAATGATCTTTTAGAGTATGGCTGGTCAGCCTCATACCAACCTATAAGTCAAGAGATAAGATCTGTGGTATTTTGATCAACCTTTTATGAGACCGCATTTCAAAGGATTCTAGGTACCAGCTCGCATCTCGGATTGAGATTGTCAAAAGAAGAAAACTGAAATTATCGTAGCAAGATTCTGAGAGCCGAGACGCCGCCATCAAAGGGAGACTTAACCAGGTATGAATGTTGTATAATGAAAACGTCAAATGAAATTTGAACAGAAAATAAGTTTGCCGAGCTTAATTTATTTTACGGGCAACTCGACAATGCCCGAGATGGCTGATAGGGCAATCTCGGACTGGCCCGGAGCGAGCTCGTGCCCGGGACAAGATATTATATCTCGGGACAAGATATTATTACTCGGGACAAGATATTATTACTCGGGACAAGATACTGTATTATCTTTGGGGATAGTAGTTAATCTGCTGATGAATTTTAATCCCAGTTTTGTTACCACATTCCCGGTATAGAAAGTGACAGTTTATTTTCATATTCAGAACTGAAACAGTTATTTTGACAGTATTATTATTATAACAGGCTTATTTCTTTCAAATTACAAATAAGAGAGCGCCGTTTGTGTGTGTGACACACTTCAAGGGCCCTCTCCGATCATGGATAAGACTTTCCAAAAAGGTGTATCTTGAGTGCTCCGCGAAATACACCCACAGATTTGGAGTTCTTCACTCCGGGTGGCAGTCTGTTCCACTCCACCGGACCCGCAACACGGAAAGCGCGATCTCCGAAATTTGTACGAATCTGACGGCGTGGCTGAACCAAATTGACTACTCCATCGCCCGCCGATCTGAGTTTCTGCCTCCTTACACCCATTTCAACAGGTAAAATCATTTTAGTCAGATAAGGTGGAGCCAAGGCATTGATGGCTTTATATACCATCATACAAACACGGTAGACCACTCTCGGTAGGTTACTATGATCGGTCCGTAGTTTACTGGTTAACGCTTCGGACTAGTGATTGAAAAGTAGCCCTATAAAAGAAGTACATAACTCTGTTGATTTTCAAAGTCAAGAATTTATTGTTTTCTAAGAAAAGATCATTCTTAAGTTGGGGTTTTTTGACAATGTATAAGCCATTTAAGAACTAAATACAAAAAGACTTTTTAAAGTTTGAGTATTCACACAGTAAAACTAAAACTCTGTGTTTTTTTATATATTTTTTTATAATTTCTTATAAATACAAAAACTTTTTGAGGGACTAAAAACAAAGTCTGGTAAAGTGGCTATAATAACCAACTGTACAAATTGTACCAAGATGTGCTTATCACTTACGCAATGAAAATAAGTAACACATATAGTGTAACTTCTTACCGAGTGGAACCTATTATTTCTTTACAGGGCCGTCCTACGCCAACCACTTCAGTTGAAGTGTAGGCTTCCCAGCTCCAAGAGTCTCTAGCCACCCCTAGCAAAATTATGACACAGCTACAATTACAGATTAAGTAACTAAATCAGTTTTAAAACTCTCTTCCAGCAATGCTCCATTGTTTTTTTAGACAGAATTTTCGCCAAGGTCGAGTTCTCTCCTGCAACCAGTATTCCCCGGGTTTACCTTTCCCAGTTTCTCCCTACAGCCCGGCTCCGAGCCATGTCATCCGCGCTATAAATCTGTGGATCGGATTCTGCAGAACGCCTTTTGTTCTTTTCCCAGGATCCGGGGAGAACTTGGCGACCCTTTTCGAGGAGATAGCCTTAAGGGGAACGTAATGTGAATGAAATTTACCGAAAAATCATCCAACCCCCTCCCGGCAAAATATGTACGCATCAATTGTTTCTTTAAAATGTTAAGAAAAACATTTTACCTTATTATTTATTGTATTCCTTGACTTATAGGTTGGTATGCGGCTGACCACCCATGCTGCAGAAAAAGGTTCACTTTGCCAATGTCACCCCGGTTTCAGGAAAGGTCGGCAGGAGTTTCAGGGTGTATGTTCATTTGAGATTCTGACTTTTTATATTGTAGGACCACATGCGGCATGATTAAACGCGAACTTATACGTATCTGTTTGTGAAAATGCATATAAAGTGAATCTTAAATGTTACATATATTTTGTAACTAAGATTAGATTAGATCAGATAATTTTCAGTGGCGAAGGGTGCCATACAAGCCAATTCCCATCGGTTTCCATAAAGTAGACTGCATGTTTTAATCAGGAAAAATACGTCTTGTTTCTTTGGTTTTAATTTTTTTTTTTTTTACTTTGTGCCTATAATTGTTAACCACTTTGTTACATCATTTTAAAAGGGAAGCCGATGGGAACCGGCTTGTATGGCACCCATCACCACCTATTTATTTAATAGATACAGTTTGTATGCTATTTTGTTTGATGTAAATTTCAGCTGAAAATAAATAAGATGTCTGCTCGGGGCTAGATTGGAAATACTGCTGCGGTGATTGTTTCCAGAATTAAAATTAACATACAACATTTATAGACATGCTAAAGCCTCACCTGAAATATAAACATTCTTATCAAATTTCTGCGCAAAACTCTATTTAACATCACAAAACCACAACGTAAACTTGGAAATGTTTTAACTCTACGATATCGCACAGATTTTTGTCAACTAAAAAAAAAGTGTAATATTATGGTTTTAATTTAAGAAAAACTTCGGTTAATTTATTTCACACTTTTTATTTTTAAGATTCCGTTCACTTTTGGTTCTATAACAGAGTGTCTTTAAAACTGTTCAGCTCGACGGCTCTCATAAAAGTCTCACTTCAAAGCATCTCGATCCTATAAACAAGTGTATAAGGGTTATTCGGGCACACACGAGACTACGCCTGAATATTATTATTTAGAAGATTCGAGCGAATGCTCAGAGCATCGAACAAAATTTGTTCGAGACACAATCACACAAGTAAAAACACATGTGGTACATACGAATAAATACCGCCCCATTAGGGTTACAAATTAGTGGAAAAAAAAACAAATAAATACGCATAGTCACGTATTTATAGGCATGAAAGAGACAATTCTTGCATGTTCTCAAACATGGTAGATACTTCCACTAGGAATGTTCGACACTATTCCAGATTGTTTGCTACCCACCAACCAGCGTGCCAAGGCTCACGTCCAACGAATCCATAGTACGTAACAGTATGAAGATATTGAGAGAGCTACATACATATATGTTTGAAAAACGCATTAACATTGTAGAGTTGACAGATTCAAAGAAGTGTATACAGTATACACAAAAGACAAGATATTTTTGGAATCCCAACAAAACTTGAAAATTAATAAAGCGTAGAGTTTTCGTAGAAATATAAGTTGTATACAGCGCTGAACGAATACACAAACACTCTGGTTACGAATATTTTGGTTAGCTTCCACAAGTATTCCTCTCTTCAAAAATTAGTTTATAGAATATGAATGAAAGTTATGAAAGAGATTGTTATACAAACAATGAAAACCATTAACACAAATTAAGTTATGACCAGTGCATTTATTAATATAAGTTTTGAAAAATAAAAATCGTCAGAAATTGAACAAAATAACTGACTGAAGATGCAAACGATTTGTTTGTTTGAATATACTCACAAAAATAAAAAACAAAGTTAAATTATCTAGATTTTTTTCATTTTACACCTGAAAATGGAAGTCACTATCCGCGGACAGACAGTCAGATCCAGGGACTCAAAATAAAAGTCTGCTCCAGCTGCCACGCAGAGCCACGAGGAACCGAGATGGTGAACGAGCCTTTGGCGTTGCTGCTCTGACGGCTTGGAATTCTCTTCCTGCGACCCTCAGGGAGCTGAAGACTGAGGCAGCTTTTAGAAAAGGGCTCAAAACTTATTTTTTCAAAGACAATTACAAAGCGCTTTTGCAGTGACTCAGTCACGAAAAGGCGCTATATTATTATTATTACTGCTTCTCCTGAAACTGATTGTGTAGAAAAATAAACGCAAAAGAAAGTGAATTTTAACAAAAATTTTTTTTTTTCAATCGATAAAAACAAAGTTGTTTTATTTTTTAATTGTAAGATGAAAGATAACAAAGTGAATGCCTATACAATAAAAAAATAATTGCCAATCGATACGTCCATTCTATAATCTATAATCTAAGTTGCAAAGACATATTAATATCCAAAACTCGTATAAAATGCATGCATGGAAACAGACACGTGTAATTTCGCGCTTACAAATGCTGAATGTGGACTTACAAATAAAATCCAAACCTCAAATGAACATAAAACCTCTAACTCTTGCCGATCTTCCCTGCAACAAGGGTGACATTGGCAAAGTGAACCATTTTTTACAGTATGGGTGGTCAGCCTCATACCAACTTATAAATCTACGAATACAAATAATAACAGCAAAACCTTAAAAAATATCTATACAAAAAAAAGTCAATACTTCCCTATGCAAAAACATAAATGAATAAGCCACCATTAAAAATTAACATTGCAGAGTATTCGATCATTCTACTTATTTATTGAGCTATCGACTGGATTTTACGATTCTCGGTAATGGAAATATCCTAGGAAATTAAATAACAAACATTCAGTTCGATTTCAAGTCAAAAAAAAAATGTTCGCATATCAAGACGTGCGTACGCCGAAACGTTGGAACACGCTACATTCTGTCATGTAACGAGTAAACTATTTCTCGTTATTTTCCAAAGACAGACTTAAGCCTCTTTGGGGAGCATGTAAATAAATAAATACGATGTTCTACTTAGCATAATTAAATTTCCGCATAAATATCTTGCCAGTACGTCTCACCATTGCTTGTTTGGCTTATCTACCATTGACTTATAGGTTGGTATGAATACTGTACAAAATGGTTCACTTTGCCAATGTCACCCCTGTTTCAGGGATGGTCGGCAAGAGTTGCAGGGCTTATGTTCATTTGAGATTGTTTTATTTTTATTTTGTAGGTCCACATGCGGCATGTGTGAGCGCGAATTTATGCGTGTCTGATTGTGGGAATGCATTTTATATGAATCTTGAATGATACATATCTTTGCAACTTAGATTTAGATTAAGATAAGATTTAGATTCAAAGATGACCTTTCAATGAAATTGTCTTGAGAATCACATTCTACGCTATCTTACTAAATAGTGATTCATATCGGTGTACATCGTAGGTAGCAATAATTGTTATAGACTTAAGAAATCTAGAAATTAAATAATCTCTTTGTACTCTCGAAGCTGGTAGAGCGTTCGAGAGTGTGATGGCAAATTGGTCCCTAGAGACTTCAGTCTCTGGGGTATATAAAGAGCAAAATTGGGTGCAGGAGAGCAGATAGATATTCACCTTTGATCGAAAGACAAGTGTGAGGTGCTGAACTGTGAAATAAATTTAAGTTGCTAAAAGTGTTAAAAATAAATATAAAATTGTCAAATAAATTAAGTGTAAATAAATATTCAAAAAGATGACCTGTTTTTTTTGTTTAAAGTCTATCCGAGCCCAAAAACACTACAGTACGTATCAAAGATGACCTTTCAATGATACTATCTTAAGAATCACATTCTGCACTACCTTAGCTAAGAAAAAACGTACGTATCAAAGATGACCTTTCAATGAAATTGTCTTAAGAATCACTTTCTACACAATCTGAGCTTGGAAAAAATGTAAAACACGATAATGTGAGAGTTGTTTGAAATATTTTTAAATCAGTTTCCAATTTTTGTAAGATACATTTGTCCAGTCCACATTCAAACATTGCTCATGTTAAATTTGTACTTTTGATGGACATAAGACAAACAAGCACATAGGGGACGAGTACTTATATAATAATGTATTATGTAAATGCAAAGTCGAAGTTTTCGTTCAGTGTGGAGGCAGATTCCATGCACATAGGACATAGAGGAAAATGTCAGCGAAATTTTGTGTTAAAAAGTTGTATTTTAGCCACCTTCTTCTTCTTCTTATGTCACTTCTAACAAAGATCGGCGATCATCATAGCTATTTTGATTTTTGATGCTGCGGCTCGAAACAGGGACTTGGTGCTTCTGCCGAACCACTGTCGCAGGTTCTTCAGCCATGATGTCCTTCGGCGTCCCTGAGATCTTCTCCCCTCAATCTTACCCTGAATGATAAGATGAAGGAGACGGTACTTCTCATTTCTCATAATGTGACCGAGTAAGCTTTCTCTGCTTAATGGTAGGCAGGAGCTCTTTTGTAGTGCGCATTCGTTGAAGGACTTCTTCATTTGTGACTCGATCACGCCAAAAGATCCGAAGCATTTTTCGGTATAGACACATCACGAATGCTTCAATTCGTCTCTCCAGACATACAAAAAAACCTTAAAACAAATATTAAATAAAACAAATCGTTTTTGTGGTTTTTTCAGGTTAGGTAAAGCAACCACCCATGCTTTAGAAAATGGTAAATTTTGCCAATGTCACCCCTGTTTTAGGAAAGATCGGCGAGAGTTGCAGTGTAAATGTTCATTTGAGATTTGGGTTTTTATATTGTAGGTTCATATCGACGGTTAAGAGGAAGTAGGGTATAAGCGACCGGTCCATAGTCCAGGTGGTAACACTTCGGACTCGTAACTGGAAGGTCGTGGGTTCGAATCCCGGCGGAGCACAAAAAATATACCATTTATATTTTCAAATTTGCTCATCGCTGGGTTGAAAAATTCATAAACCTTTACCAAAGACCGGTCATCAAAAAGGTCCATCCAGCCTTACAACAACTGGGTCTTGCTTGAGAATTGGCGCTTTCTACAGCGACGACCAAGCTCGCAGAGGGCTCTTGAGGTGTAATACACACAAAAACAGCGCTCATCAAATAAATCAGCCTAATTTAGTTTTTCTTAAGCGACGTTTTGGTCATAAATGAGTTATGAATTCTATTTACTTAAAATAGTCCGCTCTTTCTAATGCGCTCACTCTCATAGCTCTATTTTAATGTGTGTGAATTTCTAATGTCACAAAAGCAGTTTGTTTGTTTGCCCTTGCACCCGGTTTGGAGAACCCTAAAACACGGTTAAAATAATTCATTTAATAAAATAAATGGTCATTTTCTTTCAATTAACCTTAAGACTTTGTACTGCATGGATATCACTTTAATTTTAAAAACGTAAAACCTAAAAATAGATCCTAAAACATACAAGGTATATTATTACAATAAAAACTGTTAGAGACTCGAATTTCTCTCTCCAGAACAATCCTCCACTTATATTATAAAATATTTCTGCACATCTCTTTGGGTCGGCACTTGTTTAGTATTTTTTTTGCACATTGTATTTTTTATGCTTTGCATTTTTCGCCGGCGCCATTCTCGAGTATATAAAACAGTGCGTTTAGACTCGACCGTAGAGTTTACCAAAAAAATGCATGTAAATTAAGGCAGCGCTTACTGTGAGCGTTTTGGTTTTTGTATTTTTTTGGTGAAACGCTACGGCACGGGGAAATTTTATACTTGGAGTCATGGAGGTAGTAATTTTATGGAGTGGTTATGAATGTGATTTAATTCCAAACGACATAAAACCAGTCTTTGACGGCATACATTGTTGATAGTGCTGTCTCGCTCACGACATATGAAATTTTTTTGTCATTTTCTATGTAAACAACGTGCCCCTTATTTATTTACAATAGAAACTTATGAAATTACCATAGCAACAGATTTGTTATGAAAACCCCATAGTGTTGTCGAAAGTATGAAAATATCTGATAAAATTCCGGATTCCAAAATATTCCGACCTCATTGTGTACGGGGTGATTTTCACAAGTATCTATTACCGCGAGCATAGTAGCTATCTAAGTAGCTACATACTTAAACATTTTTTTTTTTTAGAAATGGCAGTCAGTTTTGCCAGAAAAATATTTCTAAAAATGAAAAATATATATATGAAAGTAATCATTTAAGATAGTTTTTAAGTTAAATATTATTCCACATTTTATTTTCTTTGTCGGCACATTTAGAAAATATCCAGTTTGGCATTAATGTGGATTTTTTTACAATTAGGTAACACACCTGTGACAGTTGGAAGTTTACTGATAGACTGAATTTTTATTTTTGTATATGCGTGCGTCAGCGCATTCCTAATTCTCAAGGATTGCTTACTTCGGTAGTGTAATGGCAAAGGGTTAGGTATATCTGTCAATTTTTTATTTAAGTTTATTCCACAAAATGTCTAAAATAGTGTATTCCATAATCTGGCAAAAGGATATAGCTGTAGTTTGCAATGCTTATTTAGTTTTATTAAGATATGTATAAGTGATTTCATAAAAAAAAACAAATGAGTTATTAAATTTCTCAAGTTTTCTTTTGCTCTCCTGTATAATTTGGTCTGAGGCAGATACACCCCTTTGCCTTTACACTACCAACTTAGCCCAACTAGTTCGTATATATCGATGTTTGAGGGTAGAGACGAGAGTACATATAATATGATATGTAAGCCGGGGTAAAAAATGAATGAATTACTGTGAGAGAGTAACAGTGCAATAATGGCGGGAAAATTAAAGAATAATACTTTTGAATGCAGTGTTTTCATGCTCGCGGCCATTATTTCAGTAATTAAATTAAAATAGGACATTTTTGAAAAAATGCAAAAAAGGTTTTTTTTTAGTTTATTTGTTGCAATGACACAGACGGGCAAGTTAATATAAATGTACGATATAATATTGCAACGAATGCATGAGTTTATGTCTGTACATGTTTACTTTTGATTGTGTGTCTATGTTTTTTTTACTTATTTGTATATGTGTGTCTAGACGTTAGTATTTGATGGTTGTACCTACTCGTATTTGCTCGAAGCTTCTGTTCTACAGAAGAGGTGAGTGACGACCGAGAAAAGTATGGAGTAATCTGTACCCTTAGTACGAGTTGCAAAACTTGAGTACAGTAAAGTTTACGGAAAGTATTAAAGAGTGATTTTCCTCAAAATCTGCCGTTTTTGTTTGTTTGAACTTGATTTTTTTCATCACTGTAACTCTTTTGCTAAAACCATAAAGTGTAAATAACAAAATCGTCAGATTTTGGGAAAATCACTCTTTAATACTTTCCGTAAACATTATTTTAATCAAGTTTTGCAACTCGTACTCAGGGTACAGATCGAGGAGATTGTGAAAGAATGGGATGTACCTATAAAGTGAGCGTAAAAAACGAAAATTAATGAAAAATGTGATGGATATGAATGGATTGAAAGAGAATCGTAAAAGTATCAAAATCTTATTTGCAACATGGCCGCGCGTGATCAGGTAATCTGAATAACAGAGGGTGACATGATTTTTTAATAACATAAATTGCATGATTCATATAACTTTGTCCTTTTTATTCAGCCCAAAGTCACTAAGATATAAGTAAAAAAACACAACTTTAAAAGAACGTTACCGCGTGAATGTTGTCATAAATTACCAGTCCGTAGTCTAGTTAGTGGTAACGCTTCTGACTCGGAAATGGAAGGCTGCGGGCTCGAATCCCGGCGGAGCACAAAACATATTATACCGTTTAAATTTTCAAATATGCTCTACGCTGGGTTGAAAAATTCATATACCTTTACCAAAGACTCCTTGACTGATAGGTTGGTATGCGGCTGACCACCCTTACTGTAAAAAATGGTTCACTTTGCCAATGTCACCCCTGCTTCAGGGAAGGTCGGCAAGAGTTGCAGGGCTTATGTTCATTTGAGATTGGGATTTTTATATTGTAGGTCCACATGCAGCATTTGTAAGCGCGAAATTATGCATGTCTGATTGTGGGAATGCATTTAATATGAATCTCAAATGAAACATATCTTTGCAGCTTAGATTAAGATTTAGATTTAGAAAGACCGGTCTATCCAGCCATACAGCAAATGAATCTTGCTTGAGATTTTGCGCTTTCTATAGCGACAACCAAGCTCGCAGAGGGCTCTTGAGGTATGGTTCACACAAAAACAGCGCTCAGCAAATAAATCATCATACTATAATTATTATTAATGGTTGTCAGATTTTTCAGTGCCAATGTTTTAGTACAAAAAGTGACACGAAGTTTCCTTGAGTGATTAGATTACAAAACTTAAATTTAATGTTTTATTTGATTCGGAGCGCACTTCTGTTTGAACAGGTTATATCATTTCACACCTTTGTCTGATAACTGTCACTTATCAAATTAAGGAGCGGCAGAACGTCAAAGTTCTGTGCGGTAATACCAGACTGAAGTTTCTGGACGCCAAACCTCAAGTTGGACAGTTATTACGGCAAATGTCGCTTATTGAGAACACCGGATAGAGCGTCCAGACGTCAATGTTTTGTGTCTAAAATTTCAAAGTTCTAATCAGGCTTGTAAAAAATGATCTGTACCCTTAGTACGAGTTGCAAAACTTGAGTAATGTAAAATTTACGGCAATTATTAAAGAGTGATTTCCCCCAAAATCTGCCGTTTTTGTATGTTTGAACTTGATTTTCTTCATCCTGTAACTCTTTTGCTAAGACCATAAAGTCCGGTCCATAGGACCGGTCCGTAGCTCAGTGGTAACACTGCGGACTCTGAATGGGAAGATTGTGGGTTCGATTCCCGGCGGAGCACAAAAAAATATACCATTTATATTTTCAAATTTGCTCTTAGCCGGGTTGAAAAATTCATAAAACCTTTACCAATGACCGGTCACCAAAGGTCCATCCAGCCTTACAGCAACTGGGTCTTGCTTGAGAATTGGCGCTTTGTAGCGACAACGATCAAGCTCGTAAAAAAGGTCGATAGCTCAATTGGTAGAATGCTTGCATTCCATGCCGAGAGCAAGGGTTCGATCTCAAAGGTTTACTCAGCCTTCACAAGAAATCAGAACCAGCCCCCCCGGGAGCTGGGAAACCCCCACTTCAACTGAAAGTGATTGGTGTGAGGCCGTCCCCTTTACCTGTAAAAATAAATAGGTCCCGAAGCGCCACATGTGACCCCTTCGGCAGGCAAGAAGTTACACAATATGTGTAGCTTAGTTGCGTTTTTTTTTTTTTATAAAGTGTAAGAAACAAAAACGGCAGATTTTGGGAAAAATCACCCCTTAATATTTTCCGTAAACTTTACTTTTCTCAAGTTTTGCAACTCGTACTAAGGGTACTGTAAGATAATGAAAATACGATCATTTGGCCAAATGAAAACGTCGGCAGACAAAATCACTGATGATGATGATGATTTCTTTATCAGCGCCGTTTCGTAACTCAATGTCACTCCAAGGGACTGCAAGTAGAACATGGTCTAACCTGAAAAAAATATATCATTGAACACCGACTATGAAAGGGAAAGTGAAAGTGAAAAGTTTCCGCTGAAACATTTCTAAAATTCTTTTATATTTGAAAAAGATTGAGAGATTGAAAACGTTCGCGTACATTATTTTTTTTTTTTTTAAGAAAGCCTATGCGGGAGCCTCCCTAGATTCGAGAGACTAAGTGTCTATGACACTTGTTATAGTGCCGCAGAGGTGTTGGTGATGTGGCAGTTGTCCATGTCCGGTTGCAGGGTCGTTGGCTGTGCAGTGCTGTGGTGTGTGTGGCGTTGCTTTGTTTTGAGACACTGAGAGGAAATGGCGATTGATATTGGATTTGAAAAGGGCGAGGTTAAATTGGGATGGAAACACAGGTACCGGTAAAAATTAATCAATCGATTGAAAATAAAACGGTGTTTAATAAGAATTGTTTTGGTTCTATAAAATTTTGTAGGATTCTCTTATATTTATTTCGGAATGAATGTTTAAGCTTATGCTTAAAAAAAGTAAAGAAAAAAAATGCTTGTATAAAGCGGCGCCTCCTAGCATACTATGTGTGTGCCCACGTATGTTAAGGATAATATTGCTCGTAGCTTAGCGGGCTTCTCGTCTTAAGCGCAAGACGTAATGAAGTAGCCCAACTTTGCGTTATGGCCTCAAAAGTTGTAAACTTGTTGCAATTTTCACCTTTAGCCCGCCCGGCACGGAGCGCCAACTTCTAGGGCGCTGATCAAATCTCGGGTGGGCACTTGGGCTGCCGGTTTATGCACTTTCCGAGTAGGCAAACACTGACGGGAAGGCGCTTAGCCTGCCACGTACTTAGCACAGCTAAGATGTGTGCTCGGTAAGGCTTAACTAATGAAAATCACACACCGCAACCCACGCGTTGACAGGTTAGAATGGCACAGTGACATAGCGATACATGACACAATGGCATATGATAGAACGACACATTATATAAAGAAACATGACATAGCGACGCATGATGGAACGACACATGATGAAACTATACAGTGACAAAACGTTACAGTGACAAAACGACACATGACATAACGACACATGACAGAGCATCACATACCTAAAACAAAACATGCCATAAACAGTACATGAAAAAAACATCACAAAACAGAAAACACCCAAAACGGCATGACAAAAAAGTGAGACATGAGAAACATGATAAAATGAAACTCATGCATATATTATTTGGTAGAGCTTATACAAAAAAACTAACGCCCCTAATCATCATTATAAGTTAATAAAAAACCTACCTTAGCTACACGTAAAGAGAAATATCTTACCGCTTTATCCCCGAAAGAGTCGCGTGTGGGCGTGTGAGCGCAAACTAAATGTTTGTGTTGTTTGTGATTTTTCATGTGATGGTTATTGTATGTTCTGTTTTAGGTATGTGATTTTTTGTCATGTGATATTTTGTCTTCTGATGTTTTGTCTTGTGATGTACTTTCCTGGTTGCTTTTTGTCATGCGATGTACTGTCATGTGTCGTTCTGTCATGTGCAGCAGTTAGGTCAGGCGTCATTTTCTCACTGTGTCGTTCTATCATGGAACCGAATATCACACACCGTACCTCACACACTCCCATATGCATGTGTACTTTCAGTTTCTTTTAGCATTTTCCTAACGTTAAGCGAGAGAAGTGTGTTTTCCAAGTTCTTAGAAAATATGGTAATGCAAGCTGATACGAAAGATTTGATTTTTGCTTGAAAAGAAGAGACGAAAGGATGTTCGTTTGTGCTTAATTGTAGGAAGATTGAACTTGTAGAAGACTCTAATTATCACGAAGGTAAGTTGTGTTTTCTTCATGTTTGAAAAGAATGGGAAAATTACCAGAGGAAGTGAGAATATGATGTTTTAAAAAAAAAATGGTCGGTGCTATGGCCGAGGAGGCCAAGTGGGCAGATCTTTGTAGGGTGTTAGGAATAGAACAACGTTGATTCGATCCTCGCCTGGGTCATTTAACCATAACTTTGACCCTGGTTCAACAGATGTTATTGGGTAATTATTAATTAATAATTCATTAAAGCAAACAATAATTATGAATTATGAATTGATGATATTAATACCTGTTTCTGGTCAGGCAGAATAGGTTGATGAATTGCATTCCTCTTTACTAATCTATTTAAAAAAACAGTAGGTGCAGTAAATTAAATTTAAATTCGGATTTCACGTGGCGCCTGTTTATTATTTTTGATCATCCCAAAAGTAGGAAGAATTGCAAGAAACTAATGACTAATGTTTTCTTTTGATATGTTGCAAAACAATTTTTGTGTTATCGTGTATTTGAATAACATGTAGTTTATTGAAAATGTGCTCGTATCTGCTGACTTCGCCAAAAAAAGCCGAAGACGCACGACCGACTTCGGCTCGTCCCGATAAACGTACATACAAGAGGCCAGTCTACTACAAGACATCGTCTAGAGTGGACGTTAATTAATAACGAGATGTCTGGCTATGGAGACTGGCCGAATAAATGTGATTACAAATAAGTTTTCACCATAAAATTTACCAGTCTTCATTACCAAATATTGAAATGAAACTTATACGCTCATACTCCTCAAAGCGTCGTCTTGGCTACCATCCCGCTCCCCCAGTTCTTGTTTGCCGTATGGACCAATTCTGTTTTTAATGCAGTTGTCTTAAGAATCAAATTCTACACAATCTGAGCTAAGAAAAAACGTAAAACTCTATAGTGTGAGAGTTGTTTTAAATATTTTTTAAATCAATTTCCTGTTTTCATAAGGCACATTGGTCCAGTACACATACAAACATTGCTCATGTAAAATTAGCTTAATGGTCTATACGGCAAACAAGAACTAAAGCAGCGATACATTATTTGGGATACGCTATGATTGAGTTTTTTAAACGTATTTTTGTACTTATTTACAGAAAAAACAACAGGTTTGTATTTGCTGTGATATTTCAAAATTAAATTGAATTACAGTTAACAAATAACGCAGAATGGTTTGCTTTTCAAATGTAATTTTTGCGCGTGCATACAATACCCCAAGTATACAACATAACGTTTAACTCCACCACAGCGTTGTGCAAAATAACAGATGAAAGCTAAAACGGTCTGCAGAGGAGCAATTTGAATTTGAATACATTTTTTTGGTAAACGCATAGTTGTGTTTAAATGCAATTTTTGAGCTCGTCCATTGGTCCGTGATGCGGTTTCGGTTTTGACGCGTACGTAGAATAATCATTTGCATTATTTTAATTGGATGTGCGGTTTTGGATTACGAGTGCGGTCGCAAACCAAAGCGAGTCCCCTATAATTCCATTTGAATGCACAATGGATGTACTCGCCTATTGATTATTATCAAAGACCGGATTAAATGATCTGAATGAAAATTGCAAAGGGATTTCGATATTAAACATGCACGCACCAATTACCATCTTTACCAATGACCAGTCACCAAAGGTCCATCTAGCCTTACAGCAACTGGGTCTTGTTTGAGAGTTGGTGCCTTGTAGCGACGACAACCAAGCTCGTAAAAAGGTCGATAGCTCAATTGGTCTGTGTCTTGTGCCGCTTCCCTCCATGGTCTTATCACTCCCAGGACTTCAGCCTCCGTCTTGATATTGTCTGCCCATGACACCTGAGACGTCGAGTAGTCCAACTACTTGAACACCAATTGGAGCACCATCTTAGACATTTCTGATGATCCCGGAATCATTTATACATAATATACTGTTACGAATGTGTGAGTTTATATCTGTGCATGTTTATTTATGATTTTGTGTTTTTATTTACTTGTATATGTGTGTGGTATAAGTATTTGATGGTTGTACCTACCTACTTGTATTTGCTAGAATCGTCCGCTCGGGAAGCTTCTGGTATGATCTGGTATATGCGAGAATAATCTTTAGTCATTCCATAAATACGGACTGCGGTGCTACGGAGAATAGACTACCCCATTAGTAATCGAGCCGTTAAGCCACCAGTACAAAGATTTAAAATGTAAGCCTCATGTAATACAATTCTAAAATAATTTTTGTAAGATAATTTCGTTGAAAGTTGTACTAAATTTAACAACAAAAAATACATATTTGCCTGATTCATTTGATCAACGCTGTTGTAAAAAAAGAGCTCTGTTTTATCAACTCTATGAATAAATACACTTTGATGCGTGAAAAAAAACTGTTCGTTATAAATTTCAAGTAAAAACATCCAAAAGAAAAAGAGAAAACAGAACCTTTGCGGCGTAGTATCTACTTGGCAAGGGAAAAATATATACGATGAACAAATGTAAGAAAACTGGCTGTCATAACAAATGAATTTACAAAAGAGAAGAGATACCCGGTTGCACGGTCGGACTTCTAAAAAAAGGACTATGTTAGGGAAAATAAAGGACACATCCAGATGAGAATACTCCTTCCACGGAGCTGCTGTGAAATTTTAATACATTCTCTTGTGCCAGAAAGGGTGACACGCAAAATAAAATTGCGTGTTTATAAACTTGTTAAACATACAAGGGTCACTTTGTATTTTCGTTTTCTTTTTACATAATAACATTAAAATCACACAAAGAAAATAAGAGCCTGTTGCACCAAACTCCAATCAGACAAAAATAAAAATTAAGTGTGATTTCTACCATCGCAACGCAAAACGCAACTAAGCTACACATATAGTGTAACTTCTTGCCGCGTTATTCCCGAAGGGATCGCATGTGGCGAGTTGAACCTATTTATTTTTACAGGTAAGGGGGCCGGCCTTACGCCAACCACTTCAGTTGAAGTGGAGGTTTCCCAGCTCCCGAGAGTGCTGGTACTCATTTCTTGTGAAGGCTGAGTAAACCTTGCCGGTATTTTATTTTGGGGCTTAAAATGAACACCGAAACGGGAAATCATTTCTGACACTCTCGGTGGGATTCGAACCCGAGCTTTCGGCATGGAATGCAAGCACTCTACCATCTGAGCTATCGACCGGACCATCAAATAACAAAAATTGTTGCATATACGTCAGTCAGCTGATGTACATCATATTTACTAATCAAAACATCTATACCCATCCAAAACATCTGTACCTACATCTATAATAATTATAGCTACACAGTTAAAATTTTATATCGGATATTACACAAACCGTTGTATAAAAAAACTTACATCATTCTCAACTTTTCGTAAGCGGCGTAGTTAACGTCTTCAGGAAACACCCTTTATGCACGACGACTGAGAATGAACTGATTTTTTTTCTTCTATAACTTATTAATTTTAACTGCGTAATAATTAAGTCAAAAGTACTTGAAATAAGTGCTCAATTTATGAAAAGAAAACTTCACATAAAAATGAACTTTCACTTTGGGCAGACACGTAAGTTTGCGCGTACACACGCTGCATGTGTACTTATAATATAAATCAAACCTCACATGAACATCAACTATGCAACTCCTGCCGATTTTTCTTGAATGTTTTTACTCGGGTTGACATTGCCAAAAGTGGACCAAGTTTTTACAGCATCGGGGGTCAGCCTCACACCAGCATATTCGTCAAGGAACTGTTAATATTAAAACGTTAAAGTTATTTTCGTTTGACCTTTATCATTTCAATTGTTAAATGGCTCTTCCTAGATTTCAAAAAATATGAATAACATCATTAACAAATACTGGAATTCATTGATATCTTTAATAGCAGCCCACGCTGAGCATTATTTATATTCGTCGAATAAAATCAAAAGATTATTTTATTCTGTATTTAAAGTAGCGTATCTCTCACTTTCAATGGAATACAATTAATTAAATTTGCCAGCAATAGAATTCGCGAATTCCGGATCGTTTTGCAAAGTTGTTATTGTCCGGGAGGGGTGGGTCTCTGATGAAATTCGGAAATAATACTTTACAATGGTTTCATGTTGAAACGACACAGTGACAAAACGACGCATAACATAGCGACACATGACAGAAATGTACTGTAAGCTCTGTCGCCATTCCGCTAGGCGTGGTCAGAGCCTCTGCAGAGCTGCCTCCATTTCTTCCTATCTTTACATGTTACCTCGTTCAATTATTTTTTTGTTTAATAGATTTGTGGAAAGGTATGCAATCCACCAACTTATTTTGCCTGGCCAGTTGTCTTCATGTGAAAGCAGAAGCTTGTGTGCATGCAACGGCATCTGTTGAACCAGGGTCGAAGTTATGGTCAAGTGGGCTAGACGCAAGATTCGAACCAAGGTTATCCGGTTCCATATACGCTAGTCGAACATGCGCCTTTACCCCTCAGCCATAACACCGACCTTTTCATTCATATCCATCACCTTTTTCATGCATTTTCTTCTTTTACACTCACTTTGTATATCCCATTCTTTCACAATCTCCTCAATCTGATGACTATATACTTTTATCGGTCGTCCCTTACCTCTTTTTCCTTTCACACTTCCTCTGTAAATATACTTGACTGCATCATTCATTCTTACCACATGCCCAAACCATCTCATAACATTCTTTTGTACCTTTACTTTCATATCCTCTTTATAGTTACATTCTTTCTTTACCCATTTATTCCTAACTCTATCCCTCAGAACGACACATGATAAAACAACACATGGCAGAACGACATATGACAAAACATGATTAGGTATGACAAAACATTGTAAGACAAAATATCACATGACAAACCTAAAACAGAACATACCATACACGGAACATGAAAAAACATCATAAATCAGAAAACAACATAAACGGCATGACAAAACAGTAACACATGAGAAACATGAGAAAATGGAAATCATGCATACATTTTATAGTAAAGCTTATTAAAAAATCACGATTAATTATCATTGTGTTAACTAAGCTGCAGATAAACAGCAACTTTATACCGCGTTACCTCCGAAAGAGTTGGATATGGCGTGAAGAAGCAAAATAAATGTTTGTGTTGTTTGTGATGCTTTGTTATGTAATGTTTTTTCATCGTGATGTTTTTTATTTCTTTTTTTGTCATAGTGATATTTTGTCATTTGATATTCTGTCATATGTTGTTCTGTCATGTGTAGTTATGTCATAAGTCATTATGTCATTTTGTCACTGTGCCGTTCTAACCTGTCACACTTTAAAATACAGCCATTTATTGTATTACAACTGATTGGGAATTAGTGGAAGAATTGATATTCAATTCTTGGGGTGGCAAAGGCAAAAGTAAGGGTGGGTGTGGGTAGGATGTCCTGTTTATATCGTGCAAGTAAATTGTTAAGTAGGGATTGGTGAGGTATTTGATATTAAATTTTTGATGCTGGAAGAAATGGGTAAGTAAGGGAAGCATCTTTGCTCCATTTTTTTTCAGCACACACATATATAGAGGAAGTGTGAAAGGAATAAGAGGCAAAAGACGACCGAAAAAAATATGGAGTGATCAGATTGTGAAAGAGGGAAGTCTCGATGACCTTATTTAGATCTTACAGTATCTATTTGAAGCATAGAGCTGTAAGCTTAATATGGCAATGATTTGAAGATAGGATGAAATAAAACATGGCGGCGTATCAACAGCTGATCCAGTTTATATGGAACAACGATCAGCTGTTCAGGCACCACTATGTTTTATTCCGTTATATTTAAAAAAAAGGACGGTAAGATCTACCGACGGCTGTCGAGACTTCCACCTCAAGAAGGCCAAAAATATCATGGATGGAAGGTGGCCGGACTTGATCCGTCTCGAAGGACCAAAATGGCCGGATTTAGCCATTAGTTTGTTTAGGCGCTGGGTTTTGGTGGTATTCACCCAAATAATAAGTGCACTTTTGTAGAAGACTGTTTAGAATGTTTATTCAATTAACTAGTTCACAAACTTACAACAGATTACACAAATTATAATGGATGAAAGCAAGCGGACATGTTGCTTTTGTGAGAGTTCGAGAGAGAAGACGGAAGTCAAACATTCAAACTGTCAAACATTGACATGAAGTTGGTAGCAAAAACCACCATATACAAAAATACGAATGCATCTGGTCGAATTTAATATGATAACTAATATTAAAAGAAGACGGAAGACGATTCTGACGTCTAACACCATTTTGTCTAACAACGCAAAAGATAAAAGAGGAAGAAGACTTGTCTTACGTCTTATGTCATTTTTTAGTTTTAAAACTCTCTTGTGTTCCGGCTCTATGACCGTCAACATGTGTTTGAGGCAGTGAGCCAAATAAATGGCATGTTGAAAAACATCGAGTTTAATTTCTGCGAGTTGAAGTCCTCTCCAGTTTTGCCCAGGATTCCTCTCTTCCCTACTATCCTTTCTTATTCCTACATCCGAACCATTTTAAGACCAGCATCAGTGGGTATGTTAAATTATTTGATTTGAAATTCTTAACAGAAGGTGTCAACGCAGATACAGCGAAGGCGGACTTACATCGTTGGAAAGCAAAGGCGATAGACAGGCGAGAGTGGAAGAGAATCCTGGATTCAGTCAAGGCACACCCAGGGCTGTTGAGCTCATGATGATATGATGATTTGAATATCTTGATAAATCAATAAATAAAAAATTCACTTGCGTAGCGTGAACAGGACTCTTTATTCGTGGTCCGAAGCGCTCCATTTGCGAGGCGCGCCCATTCATTCCTTTAAACACATCACCGTATATTTTCTTGCGCCATTGTTCTGGGCGGGCCGTCTTTGTTATTAGCCACGTACCCAAATAATTTATTTCATAGCGCTAAATAATCTCAGGTCTGTTCGGGATAAGCAGTGGAAAAATATGACTCGACATTCGGATTCAATGTTGCTGCAGTTGAAAATGTAGTTTTTTTTCTCAAACTCACTTTGAACTCATCTCGCACAAATATATGGCAAACCGTCCCCTTAGTGCTTGTTTGTCTTATGTCCATCATGGGTAATTTCACATACGAGCAAATTTATATGTGTACCGGATTAGTGCGTCTTGTGAAAACTGGATATTGATTTTTAAAATATACAAAACAACTTTCACACTGTTGTCTAATCTAATCTAAGTTGCAAAGATATGTGACATTGGAGATTCACATTACTTGCATTCCAACAACCAGACACGTACAAGTTCGCGCTTGCACATGCCTCATGTGAACCTACAACATAAAAACCAAATCTCAAATGGGCATACACCCTGCAACTCTTGCCGTCCTTCCCTGAAACATGGGTGACATTGGTAAAGTGAACTATTTTTTACAGTATGGGGGGTCAGCCTCATACCAACCTATAAGTCAAGGAATCACCATAACAAAAATCAACTTTATTTATTTTATTATCTAGATTTTCAGCAGTAACTTCGTGAAAGTTCATTTTAATACATTAAAATAAAAATTGCTTTGTTTTAATTCTGAAGATGGGAGGTACTGCTTCTCCCGAAACTGGTCGTGTACAAAAATAAACTCATGTAAATTAAAACAAAGCAATTTTTATTTTAATCTTTTATTTATTTTTGTGATATTTCCCTAACAGTTTGCTCTGTGTTCCAAGTGAATTATAACATTTTTTACTCGTATATCAAATCAGCACACTTGTTTCGTTCGTACTTCAAACAATTCAAAACATTCGAATATTAAGGTTTCACTGTCTATGAGTGGGAACGGATAAATTTGCAGAGACGGACTCAGGGATTCCTCGCAGCGTATTGCCGATAAATTGAGAGGATCCGCGCCTGGAGAGGACCCTGGTAGTATAGACAAGCAGTCCGCCATTATCATCTCGCGTGCTCTCCTTTCGCTCCGCTGGTCCGCCCCTTATCATTTTACTTTTATTGCAACTGTGTACGTTATCTGTTATCTTGTATCTCCGCCAGTGACGTAGGCAGAGGGGAAGGATGAGGAGAATTTGAAGGTGATTGAAATAAAATAACAAGAAAAGAAATGTATTCACTGAGACTGTTTTTCTGCTGTTATACCTTCTACGTGTATAATCTATTATCTAAGTTGCAAGGCTATATTCTATTTAAGACTCATATTAGATGCATTCACATAAGCAGACACTTACAAGTTCGCGCTTACGCATGCCGCATGTGAACTTACAACATAACAACCCTAATCTCAAATGGACATAAGCTTTGCAACTCTTGCCGACCTTCCCTGAAACAGGGGTGACATTTGCAAACCATTTTCTACAGCATACGTGGTCATGACGTCATCTGTGGATGCATCACTGAAGGTTAATAAAAGTACCTACAACCTTCGGCCTCGATCAAACAAAAATAATTCAACAGTTCGTGGTTCTTCTTTGTAGAAGACACACGTCTCCTGAGGACGTCGGATATGACTCCGACGAGACGTATAGAAAATCGTCTTCTCTTTTGCACGGTCAGTAAAATCCGTTTTTTTTCATTCTATAAAATGTCTAACGACCGTTATCATAATTTAAAATCTTTAATACGTGGTCACCCTTATCTAATCTAATCTAATCTAATCTAAGCTGCAAAGATATATATCATTTAAGATTTATACTAAATGCATTCCCACAAGCAGATATGTATAATTTCGCGCTAACACATGCCGCATGTGGACCTACAATATAAAAACCCAATCTCAAATGAACATAAGCCTTGCAACTCTTGCCGTCCTTCCCTGAAACAGGGGTGACATTGGCAAAGTGAACCAATTTTTATATTATGGGTGGTCAGCCGCATAACAACCTATAAGTCAAGGAACATACATGACAAATTACATTTTTTAAAATCAAAGAATAAAAATAACAATATATACATGGACTTATACCAACCTATAAGTTAAGAAATGTAAAATCAATAATTAATATACAAATTCGAAACATTTCAATTAATACAATTATAATAACTTCACAGTTAAGAAATCGAACTTTTCGTCTTTGGGGCGAATCGTTTTTTATATGTAGTTAACCCTAAATCGACACAGGTCTATAATGATCCTGGAAACTGCAAAAGTATAGACATATTTTGACGTTTCCCGCCCTACAATGCTCCCATAGTCCGCCCAAAATCTCTCCCATTGTTGTGTTATTATTTGCACTCAGGCTTATTGTCCGAAAATGCCACCTCTACACATCTTTACAGGTCACAGCATCGATGATTGTAGCGGTCATGGTCTTTCAAACCAACGTCCATTGTTTTTTCAATGTTCATACTATTACACACATGCATATTTTTGTAGGTTATCTGCGTTGCAAGAATAGATGAATGCCATGGAAGGGAAAGACCGAGGAAGCTATGGATGGATCAAATTTTTGAAATAGCGAATGAATGGGATATCCAGAGTCATAGTAAAAGGAGAGCTTGTATGAAAAAGGTATATGGGTGAAATAAAACAAACATACCGATCACCAAAGGTCCATCCAGCCGTACTGAAAATGGCCATTCTTGATAATTGGTGCTTTGCAGCGACAACCAAATTGACAGAGAGCTATGGAAGTGTGATTCACACGAAAACCGCGCTGACCAAATAAATCATCCACGCATTATTATTATAATTCAACATACAATTCTGTCAATTCTTTCTCATATTTTTTCAGCACTTTTAGGTAGAGATCTCTTTCAACAATCCTTTTTGTTTACAAACTCGGATAGTGCTGGACTTAAACCGGCTTTTCTTTTCCTATCTTTGCATATCTCTTTCAATTCATTCATATCCATCACCTTTTTAAAAGGCAATTCCTTTTTTTGCATTCGCTTTGTTAATCCCATTCCTTCAAAATTTCACCAATTAGTTCCAGTCATACTTTTCTCCGTCTTCCCTTTCCTCTTTTGCCATCCACATTTCCACTTTTTAAGTTTTTCATCATCCATTTGTTCTACATGCCCAAATCAAGTGTAACAGAAAAAAACTTTTGATGTGCCAAAAAACCGAGGCATGCCATATTGTCCTACACATAAGACACAGTGAGAGGTGAAATTGGCAAAATGAATTTGTGTACTCACAGTGGCAAAGGGTGCCATACAACTCGATTCTCATCAATTTCCCTTTTAAAATGAGGCAAAAATGATAATAAAGTATACTGCATGGTTTCAATTGGGGAAAAATACGTATTGTTTCTTTGGTTTTAAATGTATTTGTTTACTTTGTGCCTATATTTTATAACTACTTTGTTGCCTCATTTTAAAAGGGAAGCCGATGGGAATCGAGTTGTATGGCACCCTTCGCCACTGAGTCTGACACACACTATAATTGGTAACTTCTCGACCATAGACTGTTAGGTTTAGAATTGAAGGTACCTTCCAGGATGTACCAACAGAATACTTACTCCGGCTAGTTATCATCAGCATCACTCTCAGGGCGTGGGGTTCTTTCCTTGTGTTGCTTACTTGTATTTTGGGAAGGTTGGTATATTAAAAAATAAGTTTAACATGAACAAACAAGGGTTTATTTACTTTAGTAATATGCGGGAAAAAGGGAAAATAAGGACATGGCCTGACCTGTACCTTGTCACTAAAACACTCCCTACTCTGTTGACTGGAGTTCCGAACTGAAGGCCTGGGGCAGCGCCCCAGGCTAGCGGCGGCTCACGAGGCGGACGCCTCCACACGTTGGAGCCCCTGGGTGGGCGCTCCTATGCACTATGTCTCCTATGCCGTCTGAATCGGTTGACATCTTGCCGAGAACTGGTGAGCGACGGCCCGATTAGTTCACACGGCTCAGTTCGGCCCACAAAACACACTGTACACTTCGAGATTGTTCTTTCTATGTTATTTGAAAATAACATAACAAGACACCTATCGCATACCATAACTTCTATCAGTGGGAAGTGACAAACAGTTGGCCGATAGTGTGACTGGTGCCTAAGATGTGAAGTGGAGGTTGTATCGGCAGGAGGTGAATAATTCACAGCGTTCACTTTATGAGAGTCAGTTATATCCGCTCATTGTGCGCCCTACTAAACTCGCATCCAATACAATATCTCACTAGCGGTACATTATTTATATCGGCCCATACAGGAGTTGGTTTATATACTTCACTGCCTCTCAATAATCTATAATCTAAGTTGCAAAGATATACAACGCAACTAAGCTACACATATAGTGTAACTTCTTACATATTTTATTTTCTGATTTTATAATCTTATAATTATTAGTTCATAATTCAAGTAGTTATAGTTAAATATAGTGATATAATGGTATGAATAGTATAGATAATATAGTAATATGTAATACATATGATAGAATAAATAAAGTTGATAATAGTTAATAAGTTGTTAATAGTTCATATAAATAGAATAAGACATATCACATATTATACCTTTATAAAAAAATAGTTATGTAAATGAACATTAAATATTAAAGCTCTCGCCCTCAAGGCACACAAGCATTCGCTTTCGCCTGAGGGTTAGATTCTTATAACAATGTATAAAAAAAAAAAAAATGTAAATAAATAATGTAATCTATTTAAAAAAAAAAATTTAGATATTATTTTGTTTAAAAAGTGCCGTTTTTGTGTGTAGCACACATAAAGGGCCCTTGTATTTTTTGGTTTGCCTATATTTCTCACTCACTCACACAAAACTTTAAGTTCACCCACTCACACATAATTTTTGTAGTCCCTAAATGACTCTTTTTCATGAGCACTTCTTTATGATATGTTCATTTACCACGAGAAGTTACACACAATAAAATGTTTTATCGACGATATCTCCAATCAGTGAATCAGCATAATAGTAATAAGGCAAAATTTGTACAGCGCCTTTTATGACAGTGTGTCACTACAAAGGCGCTTGTCCATTTGATTGGACATAGAGGTGAGTCTTGACACTTCTTTTAAATGGTCTCTCCAAATCCAGTTCCCTCAGTGAGGCGGGAATAGCATTCCAAGTCATTGGAGCGGCCGCCTTGAATGCCCTGTCTCCAAAAACAGTGCGGGGCCTTCTTGCAGGGATGTCCAGGCAGCTGCTTCTTGATGCAGCTGACCTCAGTGTTTGTCCGCGCGAGGTTGTAGTAGCTGGAGACACCAGCTCCATCAGGTACCCCGGAGCACTCCCACGCAGTGCTTTAAAGGTGAGCAAACCGACTTTAAAGGTGCATCTATTTAGTTTCACCTTTAAGGTAGAGATATCCATACAACTAAGATTAAGTCTAGTTTTCGGAGACCGTGCTTTTGCAGTGGCCGGCCCTGCGACCTGGAATCAACTACCACCAGAAATCCGGAGGTCTAAGACGATTGAGGACCTAAAGAGGAGGATGAAGATATTTTTCTTCGCCCAGTAAAATACTAAGCGCCCTTGGAGTGACATTGAGTTACGAAACGGCGCTGATAAGGAAATCATCATAATCATCATCATAAATATAAAATAAAATGTCTTGTAGAGCTCCAGGATCTACAGTTTAAGATCCTTGAAAGAAACGGCGCTGAAGGAAGTAGAATACATGAGTTATTTTTGTAAATTCATAATATGTTTTTCCCTGTTTTTTTTTCGCTGTGTAAAATATCAACCCGGCTGCCATTCTTATTTGTTTTTGCGCCCAACTACAAATGGTTTCGAGTCCTGTTCCATTTATCATAATGTCTCTTTTAGAGACAATGTGCAGACAGAACGAGAGCGGGAGGCGTCATATTTTTTGTGTATTTTGTTTTTGTGTCGCTCCTATCCTCGAGTTTTGATGTACCTACTAAGATATTATTTAATACACCAAACGGAAGATTTCTCTATACAAAGTGACAAAACTTTTTTTTTCACCGGTCCGTAGTCCAGTGGTGACACTTCGGACTCGTAAATGGAAGGTTGTGGGTTCGAATCCCGGCGGAGAACAAAAAATATACCGTTTATATTTTAAAATATGCTTTTTGCTTTAGGAAAAAATTCATATACCTTTACCAAAGACCGGTCATCAAAAGGTCCATCCAGCCTAACAGCAGCTGGGTCTTGCTTGAGAATTGGCGCTTTCTACAGCGACGAACAAGCTCGCAGAGGGCTCTTGAGGTGTGATACACATAAAAACAGCGCTCACCAAATAAATAAGCCTATTTTTTTTAAGCTACACATATAGGGTAACTTCTTGGAGTATGAAGGCCCATGAAAAAAGGAAAGGTGGGTGTAGGATGGCCTGTTTATGTAACGCAACGCAACTGAGCTACATATATAGTGTAACTTCTTGTCGCGTTCTGCAAGAAGGGTCGCAAGTGGCGAGTGAAACCTATTTATTTTTACAGGTAAGGGGGCGGCTTTACGCCAACCACTTCGATTGAAGTGGGAGTTTCCTAGTCTATGGAAGTCAGATAGATAGACTTTTTTTTATGATCTGGTCAATAGCTCAGTTGGAAGAATATTTGAATTCCATGCCCAGAGCTCGGGTTCGATTCCCACCGAGGGTGTCAGGAATGATTTCCCGTTCCTGTGCTTACTTCAAACCAAAATATAAAATCGGCAAAGTTTACTCAGCCTTCAAAAGAAATAAACACCAGTTCCATCGGAAACTCTGAATGACTTCAACTGAAGTGGTTGGCAGTCGTAAGGCTGGCACCCTTACCTGTAAAACATAAACAAGTTCCATTCGCCAAATGCGGACATTTCATGAACAATGTGGCAATAAGTTAAACTACATGTGTGGCTTCTAATCTTATCAAATTTAAGTTCCAAGAATAGTTACATTGGAGATTCACATTACATGCATTTCCACAACCAGACACGTACAAGTTCGCGCTTTCACATGCCTCATGTGAACCTACAACATAAAAACCAAATCTCAAATGGACATGCACCCTGCAACTCTTGCCGTCCTTCCCTGAAACAGGGGTGACATTGGCAAAGTGTACCATTTTTACAGCATGGGTGGTCAACCGGATACCAACCTATAAGTCAAGGAATAAGCTTAGTTGAGTTGTTACACAGAAATAAACTATAACTTAAATTTGATGTATAAAAAAAAATATATATGGTAGTATTGTTCTTTTGAAACGTCGAAACTGTATCTACCAGCCATCGAGAGGCCTATTTCTCCTATCATTCAAAAAAGGGCGACCTTTTTAAGCCGGCCAATTGATAAATCGTTTCCTTTTTCTTTGTGTTTTTCGCTATGAAATAAATTACCCTTGGTGTCCGGCACGTCTACTTAAAAAAAAAATCAATAGAACGCGAATCTCGAGAGTTTTATTTCATGAAAGTATTCTTTTTCCTTTTTGCGTTCTTTCAATGGAATCGTTCACCTGTTGTGATTACTTTCAAATTAAATTTTTGATTGAAATTTTTTTGCTCAAATTTTTGCTTTTAAAATTTATTCGGGATGAATCAAATGAAGTGTGTTTGAGTAAAATGAGATGGGTACAAAAAAAACTTTTTTTTTTTTTTAAATCCTGTGCGGGAGACTCCCTAGATTCTAGAGACTCTAGGGGTCTATGACACTTGTTGTAGTGCCGCAGAGGTGAGACCTTTATTTTAAGTGTAAATTTTTTAATGCTTTTTCCATAAATCTACATAGAATAATTTAAGTAGCAAATATACATTGACACTTAAAAATCATATTGAATGCATGCACACAAAAACAGACACGTGTAAGTTTGCGCTTATCTTTCTATAATCTAAGCTGCAAAGATATACTTACTTTTAAGGCACTTATTAAATGCACGCATATGTGCATACAAATAAAATACCTCACATGAACATAAACCTTGCAACTCTTGCCGCCTTTCCCTGAAACCGGGTTGGCATTGGCAAAAGTGAGCCAATTTGTACAGCACGGGGGATCAGCCTCATACCAACCTTTCAGTCAAGGAGCTTTAAGGCTTATAAATGCTGCTTGTGTACTTACAAATGAAAATCCAAACCTCAAACGAACCCTGCAACTTTTGCCGATTGTCCCTGAAACAGGGTTTCATTGGCAATGTGAGTATTTTTTACAGTATGGGTGCTCAGCCTCATATCACCCTATTAGTTAAGAAACTTTATCTAATGTCTATCAAATACCCAATTCCGGATTGGAAACGGTTATAATAATATTTAGATGAATTATTTGGTGAGCTCCGTTTTTGTGTGAATACCTCAATAGCCTTCTGTAAGCTTGGTCAAAGCTATAGAAAGCACAAATTCTCAATCAAGACTCAGTTGCTGTAAGGCTGGATGGACCTTTGGTGACCGGTCTTTGGCAAAGGTATATGAATTTTCAACCCAGCAAAACGCATATTTAAAAATATAAATTATAATTTTTTTGTGCGCCACCGGGATAAGAACCCACAACCTTCCTATTATGAATCGGAAGCGCTAACCAGTATGTAGAAAACGGACTGGTCAAACGATCTATGGAATGAAAGGTATCGGTAAATTTTGTGTTTGTAGATTTTTTAAATCTTTTGAAATAAAAGTGAATTCAAAATTTGTGTCGCTTACAAGAGGTAGAATTTTTGCACAGAAAACTGTAAAGACATAAAGAAATCAATTTACAGAATTTTCACATTAAGGTTAAGTGCGCCCTTCCATCGTTACAAAAGATAAGAATAATTGCTCTGCATTTGCACGTACAGAGAATATAAGCTTTGATTTCAGAGGTTATCTTGCTTAAGAATAGTACCCTTATTCGCAAACGATGCAATGGTACCTCTAAGTGCTGTGCGTGAATTTCAGATGCTTTGAATACACAGTGAGTATTGAGTACTCGTATTCACAGATAAGTCTCATAGCTTTATCTCTCTGAATACCTACGGGTTTTAGTGTTTTCGTACAAGAAGACTCGGAATGGCCTCTGGATTGTCATGGAAACAGTATAAGAATCATTAAGATTACATACAATTTGCTCATAGCGATATTAAGCTAAAATTATTGTAATTTTTTTTTTAGTTTTCATAACTTTCAAAACTCTCATATCTTATGCGCATAAACGTAACTAATCTGCACATCTAGAAAAACTTCGCATTATTCCCAAAGGGATCGTATGTGGTTAGTGGAACATATTTATTTTCAAAGGTAAGGGGGCGTCCTTAAGCCAACCACATCACTTCAAGTGTGAGAGTTTTCCTGTTCACAATGGGACAGGTTCTATTTCTTGTAACGGTGTAGTAAACCTTGCCTCTATTTTGTTTGTAATGATTTGACACTCTCGATGGGATTTGAACCGGAGCTCCCAGCATGGGATGCAAACAAGTGACAAATATTTAAGGAACTTCAAAACTACCTTGCATATTCGTAACAGTAAAAATAAAATCACAAAGAGAACGAAAGAAAGACAATACAAAAATAAAACAAAGACATCTAACATCTTTCACACACTTCAACATTAAATAGAGCGAGCATAAACAACGAAAACACAAACTTTCACTTACGCGATATTAACTTCATACTTTTTTTTTAATCTGAAAGACTTCTCCTAGAAGAAGTATTGTTGTAGAAGAAGTATTGTTGTAGCAGAAGTACTGTTGTAGACCCTGAAGGAGGAGAGGAAACATCTCCATTATCAAACGGAAATAATCTGAGATTGGTGGATTACAAATCAAAGTTTCCCACATTGTCCCAAACTCCCGCCCAAAGTTATGTGAGGCCAACAATGAATAAAGTTTTTTTATCTCGCATCCTTGACGGGGATTTTCTGGCTTTTTCTCGAGTTGGTAACATTCAATTTACAGTCGTTGGCTGTTTTTTGTAGTTGTTGCTGTTCAGGTTAGAATATTTAGAAAATTTGAAAAAATTATGATTTATATTACTTGAATTATGTATTCCTTGACTTAGAGGTTGGTATGAGGCTGACCACCCATACTGTAAAAAATGGTTCACTTTGCCAATGTCACCCCTGTGTCAGGGAAGGTCGGCAAAGTTGTAGGGCTTATGTTCATTTGAGGTTTGGATTTTATTTGTACTACACGTGTTTGTTTGTGGCCATGCATCTGAGAGCTTTGAATGAATATATCCTTGCAACTTAGATTATGGGTATTATAGATTATAACACCATAAAACTGAAGTTGAAGGTACTGTAACCTGGCCAACATCACTACGATTATTTGGGTGTAAGGTGGTACAATGCACTTTTTTCCAGGTATAAGCATGATAAGCACGCAGATCCTAAGGCCATTAAGTACATGATCAGCAAATATTTGAAGGAGGTGTAAATAGTTGAGTGTTTATATTTATTTGTTTTTTTTGTATATTATTCTTATCATTATTATTTTTGTTATTTTTTTCATATATGTATGTGTATATATGTATAATTCCTATTTCTGTATTTTCTATTTAAACATGTTACCTCTTTATGTTATTTTATTTTATTTTATTTTTTGTATTCCTGTTTTTGCTAAGTAAATGACTAAATGGTGTATATATTGGTTTTTTTACGATTTTTATCTATAAAGTGATTAATTTTAAGTTAAGATAAGTTGGAATCCTCCCCAAAACACAAGCTATGCTTACTTTGGGGAGTATTTATTGTAATTAGATTTTTTAAATTTATTTTTATTGTAATATTTTGTACATATTGATAAAAACAATAAAGACCTTATGAATTATGAATTATGAATATGAATTATGAATTATATTCTGTCTATTAGGTTTATTCTATGAAAGAAGTACTACGACAGTTTTTAGGACAGTAGAAAGTAGACTGAAAAATAACATATAATAGTTTAATAATACATAAATACCCAAAATGATCCAAACAAAACATAATCTACTGAATCATAGCATTTCTATTAGGTAAGTTCAATAAAGGAAGTAATGTGAGAGTTTTTTAGGACAGTAGTTAGTTGACGTTGTGGTAAGTAGTGTTACTGTTACTGTATCCTACCGCCGTTTCACTAGGGGGGGTCGGTACTGCCTCAGATGCGTCTCCACTTTTTTATGTCCTTGCATATCTCTTTCATCTCTTCAACATTCATCACTTTCCACATACATACTATTCTCTTATTCTCACACTGCCGTTTACATTCTTTCGCAATCTCGCCTATTTGATCTAGTCATTCCTTCTTCTGTTTTCCCCTTCCACGCTTTTCCTCTGCACACTTTCATCGTCAGTCTTTCATCAACCATTCTTTCAAAATGTCCTAACCATCTCATGATGATGATGATGATGTATGATTTCTTTCCTGTGGCGCCATTTAATGGTCCATGACCTTCTCAAGGGCACCATGGCTTCTGGAGAAAAGCAGAGTTTTCAGTCCATTTATGAAGGTGGTGGTAGGCTGGTTCGCGCGAACACCGACGGGAAAATTGTTTATGGTAACTGGCCCGGCCACCGCAAAATTCCTCTCTGCAAAATTTGATGTGTTCGCTCTTTATGCTCTTTTTCGCTCTTTTTTTTCCACGGAATGGCGCCGCTTCACCTTGTTCACATGGTTAGAAGGAAGGAGATTTCAACTCGCGGACGCACACTTAGGTCCCGAGACGCTAACGCGAGTCTGCTCCAGGTCCCAGGCAGATCCACAAGGACGTTGTTCGGTGACCGAGCTTTTTGTGTCGCAGCTCCGATGGCTTGGAATGCACTCCCAGTGACCCTCAGAGAACAACACAGTGAGGAACGGTTTAAAAAGCAACTGAAAACATTTTTGTTTGGACAATCCTACAAAGCGCCTTTGAAGTGACGTTAGTTACGAAATGGCGCTATAAAAGTGTGGAACATTAACATTATTATTATTTAGGGCTCTATGACCTTGCTGACAGCAGTGAGGGCAGAGCGTCATGGTGCTGTTTGTACTTTCATTCTCATATTCTCTTTTATACCTCTTTCAAATCTTTCACATCGCCTTCTCCATACATACCTTTTTTCAAACTAGTCCTATTCAGAGATAAAAAGAAAAAACTATGAGTATTTTATTTTATTTAATACCACAACCGGTTTCGCGAACATCCGTTCGCATCATAAAATAGTCCTATTAATTTTTTTTTTCGTAGTGCATCTTTTGAAATGGCCACGCATTTCGTTTTGATTGTTTTTAAAACAATGCCTTGGAGGCTTCCTCGTGGTTTCAGCTCTTACATAGGTTAAGGCCTGACACTCGCTATCTCAGCTAAGTAAATTAATTTAGTATCACACTAAGCGGCTCGTTTGCGGCCTTAATTGTTTGGCCTGGAGGCGCCTACTTCTCGGCAACAATCAGACTTAGCAGTTTAGACCTGAATGTGCCATTAAGGAACATCTGATAACACATCCAAGGCTCTTGATTTTTCATCCATTACCTTTGTTTCGCAAATCGATTGGAATGAATGAAACAACCACTGGAAGTTATTCTGTAAGAAGCTTTTTCTATTGCAATTGTAATTATTCCTAATTATTTAAATTCTTAAAAATTAAATATCCATATCCTAAACTATACGAATATATAGAAAATAAAACAGTGTTTCTATAAAAAATAATCTTGTCTTGTATCCTGCCGCCATTCCTCTAGGGGTGGCCGGTACCTCCACACAAGTGCCTCCACTTGACTCTGTCCTTGCATACTTCTTTCATCTCATCTAATTTCATTTCATCAGTGTTTTTTTAAAAAACAAATCAATATACGAGTGTAGATTGTAGCGGATACTCTCTATAATTTAATCTATGTTGCGAAGATATACTGCATTTAAGATTTATATTAATCAATGTATTCCTTAACGATTATGATAATGATTTGATTGTTTTAAATATTTGACATTTTTATTTTGACATTTTTATGTACTTACACTTTATATAATAATTGTTATTATTTAATATAATTAATTTATTTTTGTAATTAATAAACCCCATGTTCGCCAATATAAACGCAGTTCCACTCTGCAGAAAAACCGCCATAAACTTGCTCAGAGAGAATGAATGGGTGTTTGGAACTTGGAATGTCAGAAGAATGAATGAGTGTAAGGAGAAGGAAATCGTGAATGTGATGAATGAAAAAAGAATACAAGTGATGGGTGTGACAGAGACAAAAATGAAAGGGAATGGTGAAAAAGTATTAATGAATGGTGAACTGTATATCTGGTCAGGTGTGGAAGATGGGAATGAAAGACAGGGTGTGGGTGTGGTTATAAGTGAGAATGTAAAAGGATGCATAACGGGCTACCAAAGAATCTCTCCAAGAGTTTTGACTGTTAAACTCAAAACAAACAGGATGAAAATTTTCTTGGTGGCCTGTTATGCACCTGTAGATTCAGAGTGTATGGACGTGAAAATGAGATTCTGGAATGAGTTGAATGCAGTTGTGCGCAAAAGCAAGAAGAATGAATACATTATAATTTTGGGAGATATGAATGGATGGGTAGGTACGCAAAGAGATGAGTGTGTGAAAATTGTTGGTCCTAGTGGACGAGGTGTAGTCAATGATAATGGGCGACACCTGATAGCTTTGTGTGCAGAGCACAGCCTTTTTGCATCAAACACATGGTTTCGACATAAGGATGTGCATCTGTACACAAGGCAGATTGTGGGAAGTCGCACAATCATTGACTACATCTGTGTGGATGAAAGACTGAGAGGAGCCGTAAGAGATAGCCGTGTCTATCGTGGGCCTGAAATAGGCAGTGACCACTATCTCTTATGCGCTAAAATAATGATTGGAGAAGTAAGAAAGAAGAAACGTAAGAAGAAAGTAAGAAAGCCAAGAATAAAAGTAGAAAGTCTGAGTGATGAAAATGTGAAAGTGAAGTATAAATCAGAAATACAAAAAAAGTTAAGTGTGAATGAACTTGAAAAGAATGTTAATGAAAAAGATATTGAAAGCATGTGGAAGTTTATGAAAGAAGGAATGATTGAATGTGCTCGAAAAGTATGTGGAGAAACGAAAGGTGGGAGATTGAAAGGGGATGCCTGGTGGAATGCTAAAGTAAAAGAGGCTGTGAAAGTGAAGAAGGAATGTTACAAAAAGTGGCTGAACGACAGGAATGATAGAAAGCTAGAAGATGAATATAAGATAGCCAAGCAAATGGCGAAGAATGTAGTTTATGAAAGCAAAGCGAATGAACAGAGAAAGATTGATGAAAAAATGAACAGGAGTTTCACCGACAGTAGGAAGGAATTCTGGAGATGGGTCGGTGCCAATAGGAATAAAGATTCTGCATTGACCACCCCAGGAATCAAAAGTGCTGTTGGTGAGATGGTATGGGAGAAGGATGAAGTATGTAAGAGATGGAAAGAATATTTTGAAGGGATTTTTGGTCGGGGCGAAAGAATTTTGTTTAGAAAAATGACAGAAGAGAATGAATTTAGGATTTTGAAAGAAGAAATAAAAGTATCTATTGAATGTTTGAAGAATGGAAAGTCTGCTGGGTTTGATGGAATAAATGGTGAAATGTTGAAAGCAGGAGGTGAATGCGTGATAGATTGGATGTACGAATTATGTAAGCTTTGTGTGAATGCAGGAGTAGTACCGATGGATTGGAGGAAGGCAGTCATTGTTCCCATTTACAAAGGTAAAGGGGACAAAAAAGACTGTCAGAACTTCAGACCAATCAGTCTACTCAGTATACCAGGAAAAGTCTTCTGTAAGGTGATTATAAAAACTGTGATTCTGACTACTAGTGAAAGGATTTCCGATATACAGTCCGGCTTTATGGCCGGTAGAGGCTGTGTTGATCAGATTTTTACTCTACGACAACTTGTTGAAAAACAATTGTCGGTGAGGCGGAAGCTGTTCACGGCCTTTGTAGATCTGGAAAAGGCTTTTGACTCAGTAGACAGAGGTATGTTATGGGATGTTTTGAAAGCATACGGAGTGAATGGGGCTCTCCTAGGTGCGGTGCATGCAAACTATGAAAATAGTACAGCATGTGTTCGTATTGATGATGAGTATAGTGAATGGTTTGAAGTTTTTAAGGGTGTAAGGCAAGGATGTGTGATGAGCCCATGGCTATTTAACATAGTCATGGACAAGTGTGTTCGAGATGCTAGACTTGATGATTGTGGATTAATGATAGGAGAGAGCAAAGTGAGTGTTCTACTGTATGCGGATGATGCTGTTCTTGTATCGGACTCAGCAGTAGAATTGCAAACGATGCTCTCTAGATTGAACGAAGCTCTGCTAGGTAATTATTTGAAATTGAATGCAAGTAAGACGAAAGTTTTGATTTTTGAAAGAAATGAAGAAAATACGAACTACGAATTTAGAATAAACGGAATGAATGTTGATGTGGTAAATGAGTTTGTATACTTGGGAAGTAAGTTTGAGAAAGATGGAAGAATGACAGGTGAACTTGAAAGAAGAGTAATGAAGGGCAGGTGTGTACTGGGTGCCACAGCTTGTATCGCCAAAAATCAAAACATTTCTAAAAATGCTCGATTGGCGGTACGCAGTGGCATACTTTTACCCACCTTGATGTATGGAAGCGAGGCCTGGACGGTGAATGAAAGTGAAATTAGTAAAGTCCATACTGTTGAAATGGACTTTCTAAGAAGTATGATTGGGAAAAAACGGAGTGACAGGGTGAGGAATGATTTTGTAAGAAAAGAATGTGGTGCAAAAGAAAGTGTGAAAGTGAAGATTAAAAGAAGTTTGTTAAGATGGTTTGGGCATATGGAGAGAATGAATGAGGAAAGACTGACGAAGAAAGTATATGTTGGTAGAATAGATGGATGTCGTGGTAGAGGAAGACCGAGAAAGGTATGGATGGACCAAATATCCGAAATTGCGAATGAATGGAATATCCAGAGTCATAATAAAAGAAGAGCTTGTATGAAGAAGGTTATGACTCTGGAGGAAATGAAAGAAGTATGCAAGGATAGAAAGAAATGGCGGTTGATCTGTGATGTTGGCGGCTAGGGTTTGTTAAAGTGAATTTGGTTTTATGATTTAGTTTTTTATGTCCATGTATATATTGTTATTTTTATTCTTTGATTTAAAAAAATGTAATTTGTCATGTATGTTCCTTGACTTATAGGTTGTTATGCGGCTGACCACCCATAATATAAAAATTGGTTCACTTTGCCAATGTCACCCCTGTTTCAGGGAAGGACGGCAAGAGTTGCAAGGCTTATGTTCATTTGAGATTGGGTTTTTATATTGTAGGTCCACATGCGGCATGTGTTAGCGCGAAATTATACATATCTGCTTGTGGGAATGCATTTAGTATAAATCTTAAATGATATTTATCTTTGCAGCTTAGATTAGATTAGATTAGATTATTCCCACAAGCAGACACGTATAAATTCGCTTTTAAACATGCCACATTTGAACCTACAATATACAATCCAATCTCAAATGAACATAAGCCCTGCAACGCTTACCAACCTTCCCTGAAACAGAAGTGACGTTGGCAAAGTTAACCATTTTTTACAGTATGGGTAGTCAGCCTCATACCAACCTATAAGTGAAGGAATCATATCCGAAATAACTTCATATCTGTATCCAGATCCATATCCGAAACTTTCTGTCACAGACAACTCGCAACTAACGCAACTAAGCTGTATATTTAGTGTAACTTCTTGCCTGCGTTATCCCCGAAGGTGTCGTATGTGGCGATTCGGGAACTATTTATGTTTACGGGTAAGGGGGCCGACCTCACACCAACCACATTCAGTTGAAGTGGGGATTTCCTTGCTCGCGGGGGGGGCTGGTTCTCATTTCTTGTGTAGGCTGAATAAACCTTGAGATCGAACCCTTGCTCTCGGCATGGAATGCAATAATTCTACCAATTGAGCTATCAACCGGATTTTTACGAGCTTGGTCTTCGTCGCTACAAAGCGCCAATTCTCAAGCAAGACCCAGTTGTTGTAAGGCTGGATGGACCTTTTGATGACCGATATTTAGTAAAGGTTCATGAAGTTTTCAACCCAGCGAAGAGCAAATTTGAAAATATAAATTGTATATTTTTTGTGCTCCGCCGGGATTCGAACCCACAACCTTCCATTCACGAGTCCAAAGTGTTACCACTGGACTACGGACCGGTCAAATCAAATTAAAGTATTCCTAGAATAAATGTACTTATTTCATCTTCAAATTTTCATTATTTGACACAAGTACATAAGTAAGTGATTGTACAGCTTCTTTAAGGGGAAAAAATCCATATTTTATATCAATTAGTCCTGCCATCTGTCGGAATTTTAATAAACCTTTATTAGGCTGGAGCGCCCATTGAGCAGAAAGTCTTGCCATTCTCTAATTTCAATCTTCCTTTATTACATTACCCACGTGAATAATATTTTAACGTTTTACCGGAGTCCTTTGAAATTAAAGTTTCCTTCCTGTCAAGAAGACGATTCCCAATGTTTGAGAAACAAATCTAACGCCCTCTTTTTCTGAAGCAAAGAACATCTGTAACTGTAACTGTAACTATGTCGCAATTCCGCTAGGGGAAGCTAGAGTCTCTGCAGAGCTGCCACCATTTTTTCATATTCTTACATACCTCTTTCAATTCATTCATATCCATCACCTTTTTCATGCATTTTCTTCTTTTACGCTCGCATCTTTGAATGGGATATCCAGAGTCATAATGAATGGAATATCCAGAGTCATAATAAACGAAGAGCCTGTATGAAGAAGGTTATGAGTCTGGAGGAAATGAAAGAAGTATGTAAGGACAGAAAGAAATGGCGGTTGATCTGTAATGTTGGCGGCTAGGGTTTATTAAAGTGAAAGGCATGCGTTTAATATCTAATCTAAATCTGAGCTGCAAAGATATGTATCATTTGAGATTCATATTAAATGCATTCCCGCAAGCAGACACGCTTAATTTTGCGCTTACACATGCCGCATGTGGACCTACAATATAAAAAAACCCAATCTTAAAGGAACATAAACCCTGCAACTCTTGCCGACCTTCCCTGAAGCAGGGGTGACATTGGCAAAGTGAACCATTTTTTACAGTATGGGTGGTCAGCCGCATACCAACCTATCATTCAAGGAGTATGATTTTTAAATTTCAATATATCTTTGCAACTTAGATTAATGATTCTAAATTGTAACTGGAAGAATGAAGATACATTTGTACTCTACAGCTTTCAGTATATAAATTTACAACGCCTTATTTTTTTACCTTTGGATCCTGTACCGCCCAATTTAAAGTCACTACCGCCCACGTAGAGGCGTCATCACACCTTTTGGAAATCTCTGCTTCAAAAAAGAATACCCATACCTCCAACCTCGCGGATATTTCTTTCCTCTTTTTTTAAATACGGGCTTCTTTATGCCATCTACGAGTACAATAGACTTTTCTGTGAAAAAAGAATTATAAGGAAAACATAAGACTGTAATTGCCGTTTCTTTGAAGCAGGATTTATGACGTTCGGAGGTTTTTTTTTACAATTTCGTATTCAAGTTAGTGAACTAAAAAAATAAAAACAAAAAGATTTTCTATGTTAAATAGGCCAGGGCAGGCGCGTTCATAGGATATAGGCAAATACATTTCAGAGTAAACATTTTCTCCCATTCCTTTAAATTAACTCATTTGATATTGTCTGAAGTGCTATAGATGGCTCCAATCAAAATTAAATTTTAAATCTGAATATCAAGCTTAAATGTTTTTTTTTAACATATGTTGCCTACCTATTGGCGCATACGTGCCTGTGTGGAATGCACGCCCCTGCACTAGGATGTAGTTTTTTAAGACAAACTTCAAGGTTTTTTTTTATTTTCAAATAATTTCTATTAGCACTTTCTCATAATGATATTACTTAATTATGTTCATCCTTATTCGTCGTGCAGAGAAGGTGATTCCCGAAGACACTGTCTACGGCGCCAACGAAGCGTCGAGAATGATTATGTAAGTTCTTCCATAACGATTAAAGAAAAAGGAGTAATTAAAATTTAATATTATTAAAATTTGTAAATTACTTGTTATTTTTTTTTATGAACTATGAATTAATCAATAAATTAAATGGCAAAAAAAACGCAACTAAGCTACATATTTGTTTATAGTGTAACTTTTTGCCGCGTTATCCCCGATGAGGTTGCATATGGCGATTTATTTTTACAGGTAAGAGGGCCGGCCTTACGCCAGCCACTTCAGTTGAAGTGGGGGTTTCCCAATCCCTGAGGGAGATGGTACTTATTTTTTGTGTAGGCTGAGTAAACCTTGCCGGTATTTTATTTTGGGGTTTGCAATAAACACCGAAACGGGAAATCCTTTCTGACACCCTCGGTGGGGTTCGAACTCGGGCTCACGGCATGGAATGCAAGCACTCTACCAACTGAGCTATCGACCGGACAAACGTGCGTGACAAACGCGACAATTGACAAAATTGTGACGTCTCACAGCCGGGCTGCGAGGGAAAAGGAAAAATAATATTTTATTATCGGTTGCAAGGGACAGTAGTCCGATTAAAATGTGACGTTTGCCTGCCTAGAATAAAGTTCTGCATTCGAATTTGTGTTCATTATTATTTTTTTAATGAAATATTTACTCGGGTGAAAATGAAAATTGACAGGTTTATAGAAAATAAGCAGGAATAGTCAAGTTTACGTAAAAATCAATATCCATATTATGTTTTTAAACTGTTAATGACACCGTCAGACACTGAAAGCTTTTTGGAATTAAAAAATATTACGTGTCAGAGCCAAAACGAATCAGTTCTATGAAAGGACTGACACTTCATTAACGATGGTTGATACCAAAATCAGTTTATTTAAAATAACATGTGAAATTCATTTTGAGTTCGGAATTTTATTTATCAGTTTCATTATTGGTATAAGGCTGATCACCCAAACTGTAAAATAAAAATGGTTCACTTAGCTAATGCCACCAGTGTTTCAGGGAAGGTCGGCAAGAGTTGCAGTGCTTTTACGTTCATCTGGATTTGGGTTTTTATATTGAAGGTCCGCATGCGGCATGTGTAAGCGCAAACTTATACATTTAATATGAATCTTGACGACGTGAGTGTTTTCAAAATATCCATTCTAGAGGCGTCTCGTATGGCTTTGGTCCCATATAAATATCGGCTGCGCCTGCGGTTCTATGAACGTTTAAGTGAAACTTTAAGGCCCAAGCCGCGAAACCGCCAATAAAGAAATTACAGTGTGAACCATATTGTGTAATTGATTTGTAAAAAATAAATTCGATTGCAATTTTATTAAAAGTTAACTCGAAATAAATCATGACAATATTGTTACGAACAACTAGTTTGTGTGTACATGCACGTAGTTTGCTGGTGTGTGTGTGTTTGCCTCTAGCATAATCTGCTATGAGTTTGTGTGTTCATCTGGCTCTAGTAAGATCCATTATAGGAGTATTTGTACATTGGCGCTAGCACGCTAGTTGGTGTGCGTGTAGAACAATTCACTACCAAAGAATCTGGAATACACGAGAAACGTCCATATGAACGGTATAAATAAGAACCACAACGGTGCGGAGAGTCAGAGTCGATTGATACATTGTGACGAAAATTCAATAGACCTAGAGAAGTACTGCGTAACCGTATATTGGGGAAAATTAAGAAATTGCAGTTTAATTAAATTAAAATCATTAGAATATTGTACATGGTATCTGTTTTTTTTTTGCAAGTGAGATAGCAGGAATTTGAGATGGCACATTTCTTGACACATCTAAGGATGGTAATCAGGAAGGCAGAAGTAACAGAGATATGTTCACGTCCTTCTTGCATGTGATTCCACGCATCACCTCTCTCTTATCTCCCGTCTCACTCTTCGCACGGCATATTTTATTCATAACATCACGTCATAAATTACCTCTCTCAAGCTGTCGTGCTGCAGTGGCGCCGGGTTGATACACAACAAATAAGCTACACATATAGTGTTACTTTTTGCCTGCCTTATCGCCTATTTATTTTTACGGGTAAGGGGGCCGGCCTCACACCAACCACTTTCAGTTAAAGGGGGGCTTCCCAGCTCCCGGGGGGGCTGGTTCTCATTTCTTGTCGCTGAGTACAGCTTGAGATCGAACCCTTGCCTTGCACTCGGCATGGAATGCAAACATTCTACCAATTGAGCTATTGATATTTTTACGAGCTTGGTCGTCGTCGCTACAAAGCACCAATTCTCAAGCAAGACGCAGTTGCTGTAAGGCTGGATGGATCTTTAGTGACTGGTATTTGCTAAAGGTTTATGATTTTTTTAACCCAGCGAAGAGCAAATTTGAAATTATTAATTGTATATGTTTTGTGCTCCACCGTGATTCGAACCCACACTCTTCATCTTTGAGTCTGAAGTGTTAACCACTAGACTACGGATCCGTTGATAATCTATCTTTAATCTATATAGGTACAAAGATATTTTACATTTAAGATTCATATTAAATGCAATCCCATAAATAGACACGTGTATGTTCACGCTTACACATGCCGCATGTGGAGTTACACCATAAAAAAACCAAATCTCAAATTAACAAATGCACTGCAACTCTTGCCGACCTTTCCTGAAACAGGGGTGACATTGACAAAGTGAACGATTTTTGTACAACATCTTTTTAATCTTATTACATCTTAAGTGGTTTTTCTTCAGTAAAACCATGCCTCTCTACCACTGTATTGTATGTAGAATTTCCAGAAGGCTAGGGGGTTGGTTATAAGGATGTACCCCTCCTCATGAAGCGTCCTGTATCACAAGGAAACTCTCCCCTGTCTCTCAGTTGCTTCATCCCTTTGTGTCAGAAACAACAGCACAAAACTTAAACATATCTTTCACAACATGTGTTTGTCCTGTAACTTACTGAAAATATTATGTTCATATTAATTTACAAAGAAATAATAATTCCTGTGTTCCATTCTATTCTAGAGCAAGTAAAATTGTAAAATAAAGCCCTGTCGATAGCTCACTTGGTAGAATTATGGCGGCTAGGGTTTATTAAAGTGAAATTTGTTTTATGTTTTAGTTTTTGATGTCCATGTATATTATTATTTATTGATTTAAAAAATATAATTTGTCGTGTATGTTCCTTGACTTATAGGTTGGTATGCGGCTGACCACCCATGCTGTAAAAATGGTTCACTTTGCCAATGTCACCCCTGTTTCAGGGAAGGACGGCAAGAGTCGCAGGGTGTATGTCCATTTGAGATTTGGTTTTTATGTTGTAGGTTCACATGAGGCATGTGCAAGCGCGAACTTGTACGTGTCTGGTTGTGAGAATATAATGTGAATCTCCAATGTAACATATCTTTGCAACTTAGATTATATTAGATTAGATGGCCGAGGTGTCAAGTGGCTGATCTTTCAAGCTTATTTGGAATGGAATAACGCTGGTCCGATCCCCGCCAGGGTCCATTGACCATAACTTTGACGCTCGTTCAACAGATGTCATTGGGTAATTATTGATTAATAATTCATTAAAATATACAATCATTTATTATTAATTGATGATATTAAAACCTGTTTCTAGCCAGGCAAAAAGGGTTGGTGAATTGCATTTCTCTTCACAAATATATTAAAAAAGAATGCTTGCGTACCATGCCTACGTGTTGTGAAAAAGTGACTAGCTTACCTACACATATAGTATAACTCGTTGCCGCGTTCTCTCTGAATCAGTCGTATGTGGTGCGTGGAACCTAGTTATTTTTATAGGTAAGGGTAAGTGCCTTACGCCAACCACTTTAGTTGAAGTGGGGGTTTCCCAGATCTCAAGAGGGCTGCTACTAATTTACACCTTGCGGATATTGCCGGTAAATGTTTAGCTTTGAATAAGCGTCCATGCGTTATGGACCCTTCTGACACACACACATACAGGACCGGTATGAGGAGAGTTTGAGCATACTGCATGTGCAGCTTAGTTACAAATTGCGTTTAGAACAAATTCGCATATGCTAAGTTTGACTTGATGCCTTTAATGACTTTTTTTTAAAGATAGATTTGTGAAGAGGAATGCAATTCACCAACCCATTCTGCCAGGCCAGAAACAGGTATTAATATCATCAATTAATAATTCATTAATGTTTATATTGAATGAATTATTAATTAATAATTACCCAATAACATCTGTTGAACCAGGATCAAATTTATGGTCAAATGACCCAAGAGGGGATCGAACAAACGTTATTCCATCCCAAACACGCTAGAACGATCGGCCCACTTGGCCCCCTCGCCCATAACACCGACTTAATTAAGTACCTGTCTGTTGAGTGGACAGAGATAAATTTGTGACCTGCATTCACGAATTTATTCAGGCACACAAATAAGACAATAAATCAACAATGCCGGTGAATAAATAAGTGTTTGCGCACAATGTTGAGAAATTGTTTAATATTGCTGCGATGATAAAATGCATGACTGGGTCTCGTCTCATCCCCCAAGGACGCGCTGATCCTCTTTTGTGAATTTATAAATAGACAGAGTGGGTGTACCCTAAGCAAATTCTCTGCCAGCGACATATTATCGTCCAACTATCTGCCACATGCCACTAGACGAAGTCCAACGAAAAAGTTTTACGAGAAATAAAACAGAGAACAGCTTACAAGTCAAATTTCGAAGAAAAAAAAACAATTTAATTGATTGTAGAGTCATTCACTTTGTCACATTAACTAACCTCTACAGTTTACAACCTCTTTCTCGGTATTATGGACGAGGAATCAAGTCCCTATTCTTGACTAGCGTATTTGGAACAGAAAAACGCTTGTTCGAATAACGTCTGGCCCATTTGACCTTATAACTTCGACCCTGGTTCAACAGATGCCATTGCATGTACACAATCTTCTGCTTTCGCATGAAGGCGACATTCCGAGCAAAATAAGCTGGTGAATTGCATTCCTTTCCACAAATCTTTTGAAAAATATATGTTTATTTCATCGTACAAGATAAAAAATAAAAGAAAATTGTTTTTGATTACTGTGAGTATATTTAGTTCCACGATCGAGGAAAAACCAAACTGACAGGATGCTTAATTTGACATAGCACCTTTCTTAGCAACACCTTTGAAAGAAGCATCATGAGAAGACAAATAAAAGGTAACCTGAGAACTAAGTTTTTCTAGGATTTGTGGCGGCTCATGGATGTCTCCTATTCACAGCTAGAGAGGATGGCATCCAACAGAGACAGATGGCAACTGACAGAGACAGATGGCTAGCACAATAAGGCACAGACTATAAAAGATGATGATGAGGAGGTCAACCGAGAACTTTGTGCTTCCAGGATTTGTAGCGGCTTATGGATATCTCCTGCAATTCACATCTAAAGAAGATTCGAGAAGAAGTTTTCTTTGCGAATCACAGATAACGCGAACGCAACTAAGCTTCACATATAGTGTAACTGCTTGCCGCATTATCCCCGAAGGGTTTCGCTATAAAATAAATGTATTTTTACAGGGAAGAGGGGCGGCCTTACGCCAACCACTTCAGTCAAAGTGGGGGTTTTTCAGCTCTCGAGGAGGCTGGTTTTTAATTTTTTGTGAAGGCTGAGTAAATCTTGTCGGTATTTTATTTTGGGGTTTGAAATAAACACTGAAACGGTAAATCACTTCTGACATCCTCAGTGGGATTCGAACCCGAGCTCACTGCATGGAATGCAAGCACTATACGCACAGATAAAAAGATTTAAAATAGAAAGAATAAAAAAAAGGTGTAGGTGTAATTATGAAAGTTAAAGTCGATTTTGAATGCTGTGACCGGTACAATCATCGACACAATGACCTGGGTAGAGCCGGGGATTAGGCATGAGAAATAGGACATCACGTATTAAGTACTGTCAACAGGTAGCGCTAGACGAGGGTCCCGAGGCAAAATAATGTGTCACTTGCAAACGCTGACAGGAGATTTTGGTCCTTCACTTCGCCGGAGACGGATAAAAAAGATGGAAGAAGAAAGAAAGGAAAGGGTTGAGTGTGGGGGGACGCGGATAAAAAACTCTGAATACGTACCAACTATTGTTTTTAAGCGTCTCGTAAAGAGATTACGGGGAAAAGGTCCGGCCTAAGTACCTGGAATTGTCTTTTGAAAGGAGAACAAACGATTTTTATTTAATAGTATCAAAGCGTTGGGTGTGATAGTTTTTTTGGAATGTGAATCTAGTGGGGTAAGTTAAGGTACAAATGACTTAAAAGATCATTGGTCATATTGATAGATTAGTTAGCTGTACTCTTGCACTACTGCACATAATAGACCTTCTGCATCCTGTCAATGAAATGAAATGCTAAATTAATCTACTTATAGCGCCTTTTCGTGATTATAGTCACCTCAAAGGCGCTTCGTGCGTAACTTCACACAGTTGGGTTTTTCTCTCGCCTGCCTCGGTCGGAGGCTCCCTCCATCCCCACAGAGGGGCATGGTGTGATCCTGGAAACAGGTGCGTCTTGAAGCTTCAACAAGGCTAAAACAAATCTTAAATGAAAGATATCTTTGCGAATTAGATTATAGATTATTTAGATTTTCGGCAGTAACTGTGTTAAAGCTTTATTTACACCTGAAGATGGGAGGTACTGTTTCTTCCGAAACTGTACCCGTAGTACGAGTTTTTTCACAATACTCGAAGTCTCGAGTATTCAAGTTCACATACATTTTTCTCAATGCGTGAAAAATATTCTCAGTGTAGAATATTGTGAAAAAACTCGTACTACGGGTAGGTACTGGTCGTGCATTGAACAAATAAAACTCATTTGAATTATAACAAACTATTATTTGTTTTAATTTATTTTTAGATTATAGATGGATAAATATTGTTCAACTCCAGTTTACGAAAGCTCCGCGATCAAAAGCATAATGGTATTAAAAAAAAGTAAGTACTAATATTATTTTCACAAAAACAAAATGGCGATCCAGGAATAGCACATAATTGGAAGGCTTCGTCTATTTGTTACTCTATCTGAATAACAAATAAATACAATAGAATTATCTTGTATTGTCCCTGTCCAGTACCTCTGACGTTTAAACTTAACCATAGAGTTTATGAAAACAATATATCTTAACTAAAACAGCGCCTCTATCGAGTGTTTTAATTTCAATACATTTTTTAAGTAAAACGCTACGATTGAATTTAAACGTAATGTTTTATCTCTATTATTTCTTACCGCCCACTTACATTTCGTCGCAGCTCATCATCTTCTCTCAAAAAGATAACGAGTTTAAACTCTATAAAAGAGTTTAAACAAAAGTGTATGGAGAGTAAAACGATCTTCAGAGGCGCTTTCTTCGTTTTCTACATATTTTTTGGTTAACGATTTGGTCGAGTTTAGTTGTCGCTTTTTTCCTCTCGCCCACGTTTCGTCTTTTGTTGTCTTACAAAATGAAATAACAAGAAAAATTGAAACAATTAGGATAAAAAATAACTCCTTTTATTTCATACTCTTGTTGACACAAAAAGACAAAAAAAAACAAAGAATGATGTGTAACTAAAAATAAGATAGCTTACTCATTATGTAAGTTAAAGAAATAAACATGTAGAATATTTTTTTTGACAGTGTAAGAAAAAAAACAAAGTATACGACTGTTCCCTGAAACAGGGGTGAAATTGGTAAAGTGTTTTAATTATACAAGTATGAGGTTTTTTTCAAATTGCATTGTGGAATGCCATTATAGATATTTTATTTAAAAAATTGTGTCAAAGAAACTTAAAAAGGACAGATATCCCTCCGAAAACGTTTTTCATGTGTGCATCTTTAATCTATAATCATCTATAATCTATGTGGCAGAGATATATTAACTTTAAGGCTCTCAAATGCATGCCCACAAACAAACACTCGTGTAATTCGCGCTTGCAAATGCTGAATGTGTACTTACAAATAAAATCCAAATCTCAAATGAATATAAGCCCTACAACTTTTGCTGGCCTACCCTTACACAGGGGTGACATTGGCAAAGTGAACCGTTTTTTGCAGTATGGGTGGTCAGCCTCATACCAACCTTTAAGTCAAGGAATACAAATAATGGATAACATTTAAGTATAGAAAAAAACAACAAAACCTTAAAAATAAATCTAATCTAATCTAGGTTGCAAAGATATGTTAGATTGGAGATTCACATTACATGCATTCTCACAAGTCTATACAAAAAAAGTCAATACTTTCCTATACAAAAAATGTAACATAAATGAATGAGCCAACATTACAAATCAACATTGCATATAAGCCGCCACTTCTTCCTGTCCTTACATACTTCTTTCATTTCATCCAATAACCTTTTTAATACAAGCCCTCCTTTGCATTACTATCTAAAAAGCTTCGAGTACATAATGGTGATGATTGCTAGTACTTTCTCTTAATATCTCTTTACCCTAGGTACTTATAATAATTGATTCAGTTCCCATCAGCTACAAATGTTATATCTACCTACCGAAATATTTATGTGTATCCGCTATTTACATAACAGTATGTTTACAGATATCTAGGTTATACCTCACTGTTGAAGATTTCCTTCAAGAGCCCGACTTCTCCCTAGCGTCTGAAGGCGGTCAGCATTGTATCATGGACCTCCTCTGGGAGGAGCCGTCATCCTTCAGGGTTCCCCCGCACGCCAGCCAATGAATGCTAAGTGAACCTTGTCGGCCGGTCCCGGGTAAATACTTAATTGTATCCGGGCCGACCTTATCGCCCCAACACTCGCTGAATTTAAGGCCAGGCGCTTCAGTTCAATTTTCATAATTTAAATAAATACAATTAGAAATGTTAACGTAATGAGACTAGTATATAAATAAAATGGGAAACGATACGTCTACTTTAAAGATAAACTGAATGATTTGCAAGGGTGCAGGTGATTCCTAAACTGCGTGATTTCCTATTTTTCCTTCCTAAGCTGCGAATCCTAAACTGAGTGATTTGGATGGTGCAATGGAAAGTATAAAAGTAAAATTCAAAAGGGGTTTGTTAAAATGGTTTGGACACATGGAAAGAATGAATGACGAGAGACTGACGAAGAGAGTGTACGCTGCAACTATGAATGGAAGCCGTGGTAGGGGAAGACCGAGAAAAGTATGGATGGATCATCTAATCTAATCTAATCTAAGTTGCAAGGATATGTTACATTGAAGATTCACATTACATGCATTCTCACAACCAGACACGTACAAGTTCGCGCTTGCACATGCCTCATGTGAACCTACAACATAAAAATCAAATCTCAAATGGACATACACCCTGCAACTCTTGCCGTCCTTCCCTGAGACAGGGGTGACATTGGCAAAGTGAACCATTTTTACAGCATGGGTGGTCAGCCGCATACCAACCTATAAGTCAAGGAACACACACACACGACAAATTACATTTTATACATCATTAAATAATAATATTCAAATACAAAATATCCATTTACAAACAAAAACAAATTCCAATTTAATAAACCCTATTCGCCAACATTACAGATCATGATCAAATTTCCGAAATAGCGAATGAATGGGATATTCAGAGTCATAACAAATGGAGAGAGTGCATGAAAAAGATTATGACTCTGAATGAAATGAAAGAAGTATGTAAGGACCGAAAGGAATGGCGGTTGATTTGCAACAATGGCGGCTAAGGCATTAATTCTAAGTGTAATATTAACTTTAATTTTAATTTTACTTTATTTTAATTTTAATTTGTAATGTGTCTCATTATGATTTTCTGTAAATCATTTATATTTTTTGTGCTCCTTGACTGATAGGTTGGTACGAGGCTGACCACCCGTGCTGTAAAAATCGGTTCACTTTTGCCAATGCCATCCCGGTTTCAGGGGAAGGTGGCAGGAGCTGCAAGGTTTATGTTCATGTGAGTTTTTGTTTATTTGTATGCACACATGCAGAATGTGTAGGTGCGAACCCACATGTGCCTGTATGTGGGCATGCATTTAATATGAGCCTCAAATGTTGACATATCTTTGCAGCTTAGATTTTAGATTATAGACTTCTCATAGTTAGTGAACTAATCATAAGGCAGTGCTCATGAAAAACTTCTTAACTACAGGCTTTTCACACTTTTTTAGTGTTTTTTAAAAAAATTGTGAAAATAGGAAAAAAGGTCCATTTATCTGAGAAGCCCAAGTTATCTTAACATGCCACCTATTCAGTTTTATCTTTAAGGGATATTGATATAATCCCTTCAATGTTTTAGCGTTTCTCTTTATTTTTATTTTATACATAATATAGGTATCCATGATTTCCTTCAGATTCGAACTTCTTCTTCTTCTTTTTGTGCCACTTCTATCGATCATCATGGCTATTTTGACTTTAGATGCTGCGGCTCGAAACAGGGACTTTGTGCTTCTGCCGAACCACTCTCGCAGGTTTTTCAGCCACGATGTCCTTCGGCGTCCCTGAGATCTTCTCCCGCGCTGAGCGCAGATGGCTCCTCGCGAAATACCCGCCAGGGAGGCTTTCCCGTCAGGCACATTAGCTTCAGTAACATCGAAATTCGGGGGAGGGGGAGTTCCTTAGAGTCATGCAATAGCCTTTGATCTGGAGGACTTTCTTTTCTTTGACACGAATAGAGTTACACTAGCTGATTAACTTCATCGGGAAGGCCCTCAGCCACTTGAAAAAAAAATTGTAATGTTGTTCACCGAGTAAAGCAACTCCGCATGAGTTGCATGAACTGGGTGGGAGGTGGCGGGAGAGTGTCCCCTCAATCTTACCCTGTATGATAAGATGTAGGAGACGGTATTTTTCATTTCTCATTATGTGACCGAAGTACATAAGCTCTCTCTGCTTAATGATAGGCAGATTCAAACAAAAACTACAATCGAAGCAGATTTTCAACTGATGTGCGTTCAGCATCAAGATTACTCTCAAAATTAATCTTCAACTAGCATTATTTACTCCCTACTGCAGAGCGGAACCTTAATTGTATCCGGGTCCATCTTATCATCTTACGTCCATATTTCATATAGCGCTGACCAAAAATGTATGAAAACAAAAACAGCCTCTATTGAGTGTTTTACTTTCCATACATTTTTTGGTGAAACGATATTTTTGAGTTTGAACGTTAAGTAGGGGTTCTGTAGAATTCGCCTCATAAATATTCTCTCCCATAACTGGGCCGGCAAATTTAATAAGATTTAATGTTTAGCGAAATAATTCGCAACAGAATGGCAATTGTAATTAAGTGGGAATAAAAGGAAGCTGCTGAATTGATAAATAAAAGCAGTGGCTGTAAACATTTCTAAGCAAAGTGCTACAAGAAAGAAATGAAAAAATATTTTTCAGATTGTTGGAGGCATGTTTGACGACATCATGTGCGAGAGGAGACAGGAAGGTTGATGAGTATTTTTTTGGTTTAAAAAAAAAATGTGAAGAGGAATGCAATTCATCAACCTATTTTGTCTGCCAGAAACAGGTATTAACTTTAACATTATAATAACTATACTAAATCTAAATCTAAGTTGCAAAGATATGTATCATTTGAGATTCATATTAAATGCATTCCCACAAGCAGACACGCATAATTTCGCGCTCACACATGCCGCATGTGGACCTACAATATAAAAACCCAATCTTAAATGAACATAAGCCCTGCAACTCTTGCCGACCTTCCCTGAAACAGGGGTGACATTGGCAAAGTGAACCATTTTTTACAGTATAGGTGGTCAACCTGATACCAACATTTAAGTCAAGGAAATTAAGTACATTTAAAAAAAAAAAAGTTAGACGAACCGTTTTAAGAGAACTTACATTATTCTCGACGTTTCATAAGCGAAGTAACCAACGTCTGAAGGAGATACTCTCACTGCACGACGACTGAGGATGAACTGATTCCTAACTACTTCTAACTTAAACCTAACATGTATTAACGTTATCAATTAATTATTCATTATTTAATATTTTTAATGGATTATTAATTAATAGTTACCCAATGACATCAGCTGTAGAAACAGGCTTAAAGGTTTTGTTGATAGAACATGACGCAGGTGGGACTAGAACCAGCGTTAGTGCCAATAACACAAATTCAAACATATTTTTTAATAAGCGTTTTTATTTAAAAAAGGAATACACTGTTTTAGTCCACTTTTATATTTTACAATTTTATTCAAGTATTTTCGCCTTAAAAGGCATCTTCAGGAGCAGTGTTCTTTGTAAAAAAAAATAATAAGCGCTTGAGCAGCACTCCTCCCCACACACAAAAGCTTAGCCTATTTTCGGTGAGGTATATTGTTGCAACAATTTAATCAACAATCTAATAGATTTCAGAAAATAAATGTAGGAATTTATTCAAAAATCAAAATGGGTCGTCTGCGCATTTTCTGAAAACTTTAAACTTTTTTTTTTTTTTATTCCTTGACTTATAGGTTGGTATGAGGCTGACCACCCATACTGTAAAAAATGGTTCACTTTGCCAATGTCACCCCTGTTTCAGGGAAGGTCGGCAAAAGTTGTGGGGCTTATGTTCATTTGAGGTTTGGATTTTATTTGTAAGTACACATTCAGCATTTGTAAGCGCGAACTACACTTGTTGGTTTGTGGGCATACATCTGAGAGCTTTAAATGAATATATCTTTGCAACTTAGATTATAGATTATAGATTAAAAATCTTTAGATCATTAAAAAATAAATCCGATTTGTTATCCCACATTTAAAAATATTCTATTTTCACTCAAATTCAATTTCCGTTTAAGATAACTACAAAATATTTAAAAATAAATCTATTTCTGTTGGATAGGAGGCAAAATAAAACAGCTATAGATTTTTAAGTTCCATGATGGAACGGCACTGTTACAAAACGACACATGACATAACGTCACATGATAGAACGACACATGACAGAACAACACATGACAAAACACAATGACAGTACGTCACATGAAAAAACATCATTTAAATCGAAAAACATCATAAAAATAAATTGCAAAAATATGAATCATTTGAGGTTCATATTAAATGCATTCCCACAAGCAGACACGCATAATTTCGCGCTCACACATGCCGCATGTGGACCTACAATATAAAAAACCCAATCTCAAATGAAAATAAGCCCTGCAACTCTTTCCGACCTTCCCTGAAACAGGGGTGACATTGGCAAAGTGAACAATTTTTTACAGTATGGGTGGTCAGCCTCATACCAACCTATAAGTCAAGGAATTATGACAAAATCATTATGATAAAAAATCACAGGAAAGTACATCACGGACAAAACATCACAAAACAGAAAACACCGTAACCTCATGACAAAAAAGTCAGCAAAATGGAATTTATGCAAGTTTAGTTTGGTAAAGCTTATACAAAAATGAACTAACTAAGCTGCACATACAGAGCAACTTCTTGCCGCGTTATCCCCGAAGGAGTCGCATATGGCGTGTGAAAGCACAATAAATGTTTGTGTTGTTTGTGATGTTTTTTCTGTGTTGTTTTGTCAAAGTGATGCTTTTTCATGTGATGAACTGTCATTATGAGTCCTAAACCTCACGGCTATAATCTTTCAGTGAACTCTGACCCTCCTTTGCTTTGTGTAAACACTTGGGAAAGTGTAGCTTCACGGGAGGGCCTTCTGCCACTCGTATCTCACATAACTTTTGCATGCGAGTCCTGTGACACATCCCCGGATGGGATGGATATACAGGGCGTGGGTCAGTGGAGCGGAGACTGACCCTGAGAGAAGGTGTTGTCATTGTGATGTTCTATCATGTGTCGTAATGTCATGTGTCGTTTTGTCACTGCGCCGTTCTAACTGTCGCCAGATTGTGAACAGTGAGGGCCGCACAAAGCTATATTTTTACCCGTCGTAGGCGGCTGGTATCGGATTTTTCCTGTGAGAGCTTTTCTTTGTTGAACTTTTCAAATGGACATCATTTATTTGCATTAAAAGTTCACCGAGGAACCCTTTCACTCACATTATCCAGCCGCCTTTACATGCCGACCTCTGCCACTCTTTTTAATTAACGTATATACAACACGCATTTTATACCACCTAGTCTCTCACTATTTTTTTTTTACAATTCGTTCAATTTGTAATATAATATATTTAGTTATTGTAATTAAATTGACATGTGTGACGATAGACACGTGTGCACTGCTTGGCTAGTTTGTGTGAATGGGATAATACGCAACACGAGTGTTACAATGGCTAATTACGTGCAGTGACATACAATACATTTGAAATTTTGTCCGGTCAATAAAACAGTTAGGAGAGTGCTTGCATTCCATGCCGAGAACTTGGGTTCGAAGCCCACCGAGGTGAGGGTGTCAGAAATTATTTCCTGTTTCGGTGTTTACTTCAAACCAAAAATAAATAACAGCAAGATTTACTCAGCTTTCACAAGAAATGAGTACCAGCCCCATTGGAAGCTGGAAAACCCTCACTTTAACTAAGTGGTTGGCGTAAGGTCGGCAAAGAAAAAAATAAAAAATAAAAATAAAAAGGTTCCACTCGCCAGATTCGAAACCCTTCGAAGATAACGCGGTAAGAAGTTATATTATATGTGTAGCTTAGATGCACTGCGTTCATTTCTGTAAAAAATAAAACATTTTTTTTTGTATTCAATAGTGTTGTCACTGCTAATCACTGCTAGTGATAGGTTTTGTGAATGGCATAATAGACATCGCGAGTGCTATAATGGCTGATTACGTGCAGTGGTATACGATACTTTTAAAAAAAAACATGAAATAAATGTGTTTTTGAATGTACTCCGTTATTGAAAAAAATGTATTATTGGGTTTTCTTTTATTTTTGAATTATGAATTTAAATTGCATTTCTAATTATTTCTATACTCTTACAATATAGAAGTGACTAAATCACTTTATTTCGCGGAGCTATGACTACGATACCCTGCGTAAGCTCCTCTTTATTACATAAATAGATAAATGTATGAAAGTTACTACAGCACCCCAAAGTGAGGGATTTAGTTTACATACATTTTCTATTTACTCGATGAAGGGGAGTTTACGCGTCGTTTTATACTTGGAGTGCAGATTAAGTGCACTGGCGGAAAATTCAGTTAGCGGAATGTGAGATGGGTGTAGAGCCATGTAGAGTTACATGCGCGTATACACTCACAAACAAAAACACACACACTCAAAAAATATGCATACATATTATAAGGTTCCGTGATAGAACTACTCAGTGACAATACGACACATGACAAAACATCACAGTAACACACAATACACAGTATATCACAATGAAAGTACTTGACTTATAGGTTGGTATGAGGCTGACCACCCATACTGTAAAAAATGGTTCACTTTGCCAATGTCACCCCTGTTTCAGGGAAGGTCGGCAAAAGATGTGGGGCTTATGTTCATTTGAGGTTTGGATTTTATTTGTAAGTACACATTCAGCATTTGTAAGCGCGAACTACACTTGTTGGTTTGTGGGCATACATCTGAGAGCTTTAAATGAATATATCCTTGCAACTTAGATTATAGATTTATTATAGAAAGTACATCACATGATAGGGGAAAATTCAGTTAGCGGAATGCGAGATGGCTGGAGAGCCATGTATGTAGATTTACATGTACGCATTCACTCCCGAACAAAAACACACTCAAAAAAATATCCATACATATTATAACGTTTCCTTGAAAGAACGACACAGTCACAAAAAGGAACATCACATAACGATACAGTGACAATTCGACACATGACATAACGATACATGACAAAACGACACATGACATAGAGACACAGTGACATAACGACACATGAAATAACGACACAGTGACAATACGGCACATGACGTAACGACACATGACAAAACAACACAGTGACAAAACGACATATGACATAACAAAGCATGACAAAATGTCACATGACATAAAGACACCTGAAAAAACGACACAATATGACAAAACGACACATGACATAACGACACATGACAAAACGACACATGACATAATGACACATGACATAACGACACATGAAAAAACGACCCATGTCATAACGACACATGCCATAACGACGCAGTGACAATACAACAAATGACAAAACGACACAGTTACAAAACGACATTTGACATAACGATACACGAAAAAACGACGCATGACAGAACGACACGTGACAGAACGACACAATGATAGTGCATCACAATGACATTACATCACATGATAAAACAGAAAACACCATAAACGGCATGACAAAACAGTGAGATATAAGAAACATGCGAAAATGGAACTCATGCATATATTTTTGCTAAAGCTTATTAAAAAAAAATACGGCCTTAATTATCATTGTTACATAAAGAAACAAACTAAGCTACAAATAAAGAGCAACTTCTTACCGTGTTATCCCTGAAGGAAAATGGCGTTAGAAAGCAAAATATTTTTTTGTGATGTTTGGTCCTTGTGTTGTTTTGTCATGTGCCATTTTGTCATGTGTTGTTCTGTCATATTTCGTTCTATCATGTGTTGTTTTGTCCCTGTGTCGTTCTAGCCTGCCAAAGCAAACAAGGTACCTTGTATCGTTATAGGGCTTAAAGTTCGTTCGGCATAAAATCACCTTAAAATTTACAGGTCTCAGATATAATCGTACAGTATGCAGTAACTTGTAACTGTTACTCAGTCACCTATCCGCTGGAAGTGGCCAGAACCTCTGCTGATTTGCTTCTGTTTTTTCCTATCCTTGCATACCTCTTTCAATTCATTCATATCCATAATTTTTTTCATACATTTCCTTTTTTACATTCACTTTGTCATCATCATCATCATCATGATTGGCACGACAGCCCGGGGTGGGTCTTGGCCTCTCTCACCAACCGCTGCCAGCGCTGTCTATCCAACGTCTTCCTCCTCCAGTCCCACATTCCCACTGCACGGTAATCCGCCACCACTCCATCCAGCCATCTTGAACGTGGACTTCCCACTGTCCGGCGTCCCTCCGGGTTCGTCATCACAATCGTCTTCTCCAGGCTCCGATGGTCCATTCGCTGAATGTGCCCCAGCCAATGCAGTCTGTTGACTTTTATTGAGCGGACCACATCAACGTCCTGGTACAGCTTATACAATTCATTTTGTACATCCCATTATTTCACAATTTCACCAATCTGATCCTTATTCTGAGCATCTGAGCTTAAAATTGTTAACAAAAAAATACACACACCTATATTTATGCAAGACCCAGTTGCAGTAAAATTGTATGGACGTATAGGGATCGGTCTTTGTATTAACAAATGACAAATTAATTTTTCAACCCAGCGAAGAGAATATTTAAAAACTAAAATATTTTTTTGTACTCCGCCAGGATGCGAACCCACTAGCTTTCGGTAGCAATCGGTCACATACATATGTCTAACGTATGTCTTGTCTTATATCCTGCCACCATTCCTCTAGGGGTGGCCGGTACCTCCACACAAGTGCCTCCACTTTACTCCGTCCTTGCATACTTCTTTCATCTCATCTAGTTTCATTACTCTTTTCATGCACGCTCTTCTCTTGTTTCCACTCTGTAAATTCCATTCATTCGTAATCTCACTTATCTGATGAATCCATTATTTCCTAGGTCTTCCCTTTCCACGCTTACCTATTACATTCCCTTTGTACATTTTTTTTGTCAGTCGGTCTTCATTCATCCTTTCAATATGTATGTGTTTTTACTAATAAATAACGTACCCGACAGTCGAGGTCTACATCTGAATAAACATTTTGATAAGATTGCAAGCGGAAAAAATTGCAAATATTTTTTGAAGGCCTCTCTGGGGTCACCCTAGCCTTTCCAATTTTCAAAATACTATCTACATATAGAGAGGCCCCACTTGACTGAGATAGAAATTCTTGCGTTCCTAGTTAATGCTGGAAGATACACACATTCACTGATGCGTCGCATTCTTGCATTTAGAGCGTTGGGGATATGAGTTGTTACGGATTGCGCAAGACTTATCGGTGTTACGGCCGAGGGAGTCAAGTGGCTGATCTTTCTAGCGTATTTGGAATGAAATAACACTGGTTGGATCCCCGTTTTGGTCATTTGATCATAACTTTGATCCTAGTTCAACATATGTCATTGCGTATTAATTAATTATTTATTAAAATATACAATAAAAAAATATTAATTGATGATATGAATACCACTTTCTGGCCAGGGCTGGCAGTCTCATCACAACGGTAGATAGCATCTAACCTTCGACGGTACGTTACTGTAACCCATTTCAAATCTTACCACAGCGAGGCTAGGATTCCACGCAAGTCTCGACGCCACCGCGATCACGCATGAAAGTTTACCGACCGTCTAGATAGCTTAGCGTGAAATTTCTTGCCCGTCTAAAAAATGTACTGCGAATTTATTACAATTAAAAAAAAAAAAATTGTTTCGTCTTCAAAATAATAAATTAAATAGTTTATTAATATCATATACCAAAACAATTTAGTTTTTAATTTTAAATTGCGTAGGAAAATAAAAAACATAATGTTTCTCATGGATACCTACAGGTATTTTGTGCGCGTGCCACACAAGCTGTTAGTCTGATGGGGCGTCCACACGCTTGCCAACCATTCACAAGTCAAGCGCACAGTGTGTCGTCTAGAACATGCTAGCTGGACAAAATTTTGTCTAATGGACTCATTTTGTCCAGCTAGCATGTTCTAGACGACACACTGTGCGCTTGGCTACAAGGCAAGCGCACAGTGTGTCGTCTAGAACATGCTAGCTGGACAAAATGAGTCCATTAGACAAAATTTTGTCCAGCTAGCATGTTCTAGACGACACACTGTGCGCTTGACTTGTGAATGGTTGGCAAGCGTGTGGACGCCCCATAACACGGTCTGCGCGTGCGCAAACCGCGCAGTACATCCTACCGTCTCAACGCAAAATATGTCAACAAGAAAAAGCGCGGTTGTGGTGAACACAGAGTAAGGTTGAATCGAAACGAGGCGACGGTTTCAATAAGTATGTACATATTACGCGTTGAATATTTACTGTACAATACAAAAGTAATCGCTCAATAGCTTGATATATATATTAATTTTACAATGTTTCAATAGGTTGTGGAGAATTCGCAGCGTAATGACGGCTGAATGAAGGAGACATTGCCGAGGAGATTTCAAAGTAAGTAAATGCTTGAAATTTTGCAAGACTTGTGTGTTGGCCAGACGGGTGTACACTAAGATACTTAATTATCAGCTTTGTAGGACGTAATATGTGGTTTATTTAGGCTTGAGCGGGCTGCGAGAGCGACCCTCCGCCACTGGAGGAAATCGTTGGCAAACTTGAGGTTCAGCCGCATGTAAACAACCGGCAGTTTACCACTGGCTGAGTGAAAGGAGCTGAACGACAGCTTAAATACCGTTCCAAATGAAACAAATTAGTTTTGTTATCAAGTATATACTTATAGATTCATTTACAGCTATATTTCTGTGAATTGCTTGTTTTTCGACTGACAGCAATCATAATTACACTTGTACCCAAACGTTCTAATAAGTATGACATCATTGCAGACATGAAGGGACTACAAGGCCAAGTGCTGTGGCAAGCTTCAACAGCAGAGGATGCAGACCGGCAACCAGGAACCTGAACTCACTGAGCTAGAGAGGAGAGGGATCTCAAGTTCATCGTTTCACACTTATTGAGGTACTTTATAATTGGAGTGACATATTTTTATCTTATTGAACATGTAGGGATGTAGGTAATCTAAATCTAAGTTGCAAAGATATGTATCAATTGAGATTCATATAAAATGCATTCCCAAAAGCAGACATGCATAATTTCGCGCTCACACATGCCACATGTGGACCTACAGTATAAAAAACCCAATCTCAAATGAACATAAGCCTTGCAACTCTTGCCGACCTTCCCTGAAACAGGGAAGACATTGCTGGAGTGATGCTTTCCGGGATCTGTTGCCGTGGTCTGTGGGAGCTGGAGCTTCCGGACGTTTCGCCCTTTTATACGATGGGCTTCTTCGTAGAAATGGGTGAAACGTGCGGAAGCTCCAGCTCCCACAGACCACGGCAACAGATCCCGAAAAGCATCACTCCAGCATCATCAGCCGGCCGTGTAAGCCTAAAAATCTTATTCAGGGGTTACATTGGCAAAGTGAACCATTTTTTACAATATGGGTGGTCAGCCTCATACCAACCTATAAGTCAAGTGTGTATTAGACTTTCCAAAAAGAAAAACCCATTAATTCTGACATACAAACTTGAGATACAATTGAGGCTAGCCTCAATGCTAATATAATATATCACCCAGCTATTGATATATTATATCAATAGCTGGGTGTTTTTTGCCCAGAATCCCAGTAGGTATTGGCCAAGGTTACTCAGCCTTCTCAACAAATATAACCCATTTGCTAGTTGGCGGCAAAAGATAGTTTCCACTCTAAAAAATTTACCCTTTCTGTAAAAATAGGAATGTTGTATAAATGCCTACATTTTTTTTTTAATTTCCAGATGGAGGCTGAAGCTGGAATTATGCAGGCCCAGACATTCAACATATATATACTTTTGAAAATACCGTCCCTTGTATGGATAATTTACCATGCCCACACATTTTTGTATTTTTCATTTTACACCTGAAGATGGGAGGTACCTTCTGCTTCTCCAGAAAGTGGTTGTGTACAAAATAAACTCAAAAAGTTAATTTTAACAAAATTGCATTTTATTTACATTTATAATGTTATAATTCTTAAAAACAGTTTAAGTAATTCATGTTTGAGAAGTATCTTATTTTTTTAGGAAAAATAGTTACAGGTATTAACTGTGTAGTTACATGTATTTCTAACATAAAATAAATATATTTTTTTCAATTGTTTTGAATAGAAAATAAATTAATTATTGTTAATTTGTGTGTTTGTGTAAATGCCTGTTAAATGTAACAGTCCCACCCCGGATCACCCTGCCCACTGATGTCTGGCTGACACTCCATTGCAAAGCTGTTGGCTGCTGGTAGCATCCAGAGGCGTAAAATCTCAGTGATGTAAGAATCTTCAACAGACAAAGAAAAAGTGAAGTATTATTGTAATTTATACCGGAGCATATTAAGGGAAATGTATTGAGGTTTACTCTTATGCCTCTCAATGATATGGCAATTAGTCAAATCATCTATTTTGTATAAATAGTTTTACTAAGTTGCAGTGCAGGGCTTATGTTCATTTGAGATTTGGGTTTTTATATTGTAGGTCCACATACGGCATGTTTGCTTGTGTAAATGCATTTAATATGAATCTTAAATATCTTTGCAACATAGATTATATTATGTTTTTATTAGACTTTCAGTCTGCTGTCTATTATGTATTGGGCGTAGAATTATAGTGTAGGAAGGTACCGTTTTTTTGGGGCAAATATAGCGCACTCATGTACATAATATTTATTTATATAATATGTGTTGGCGGTCTGCATCTTTGGCACGACTTGTATACATTGATTGTATATTATTTATATCGATGCTTGTATATGAATAAATCTCAATGAATGCTTAAGCAAATTGACAGGGAATCCCTGCCGTGTTAATTATCTGACAAGTAGGTTAGGTATATGATTCGAGGGTACTCACTTGCTTTTCCGCAGAAAGGTTTTTCCTTTCTAAATGTGGGCGTAGGTCCGCCAACAGTCCATGGAATATAAACTTACTGATCCTATACAGTTTCAGGAAGTCACTCTCCTTCATGAACAGTGGGTTCTCTTGTCTTCCTTTGCTGCTTTAAGATTTTCCTACGCTTTACCATTCGGCCTTGATGCTCCAGCACAAATAAATCGAGAGCTGAATACGCCTCAGCCATTATATTTCTCAACAAGATACTTTTTTTCGAGACGAAACTCACGCAAATGGTCCAATTTGACGAGTAGTTAACGTATCAGACTGCTTATCAGGCCTCTCAATGTGCTCGATACACTACCGTCGATAATCTTTCATTTGACAGTTGGGAACTACCGATGCCGTCGTTCAAAATTGTCGAGACTACCGCCAGTCGTTCAAACTCTACCGTCACGCCTAAGCTATCACAATGATCGATAATCTATCTACCGTCGTGTTGAGACTGCCAGCCCAGGTAGATTTGCATTCCTTTTCACAAATCTATTTAAAAAAAGAAGAAAAAGTAAACAAATAATAAGACATAAAAGACTTCTCCAAAGTGATCTTTAACGTCAGGGGGACATGATCAAACGCTTACTAGAAGAACGAGGGCACATGCCAGGTATCATTTTAAAATGATCTTTAAAGATGGCAAAGATAATATAATTTCATAAAAACTCAATGTTCGACCGTTTCGTTGGAAGAGTGGTAGAATGCTTGCGTTGCATGCTAGAGGGCTAAGGTTCGATCTCCAGCAATAATTTCAAGAATTATATATCGTTTCGGTGTTTACTTTAAACCCAAAATTAAAAGCCTTCAAATGAACTGAGAAACCATCATTTCAAGAAAGTGTTTGGCGTAAGTCAAGTCCCTTTAACTCTATAAATAAATAAGTTCCATAGGCCACATGCGACTCCATTCACATAATCATGACACAACTTTAAATTTTTGACCTGTACCCCTAGTACGAGTTTTTTCACAATACTCGAAGTATTGAGTATTCAAGAAAAATGTATTTGAACTTGTAAAGGACCTCATATTTGCCAGAGGTGCTTTACAAGTTAACATAATCTTTCTCGAATACTCAATACTTCGAGTATTGTGAAAAAACTCGTACTACGGGTACTGGTGTCAATTTTGTTAAAAAAATATCTAATGAAGAAGCCACACCTGTTTTTTATGCACTTGATTTTAGTTAGCGCTTTCGCATGGCACTCATATTTAAGCGTCACGCGATTGTGTATGAATTTTATCCCCGCGCAAGAATGCTGAATGACGTGTGATCATCTGCGATGGGTGTAACAGATAACCATGCTACCACTAAGCCATTTCCATTAAGGTTAATAGTTGGCAGAGCGGGCTACATAACGTGATCGAACCCAAGACATTCAGGTTGAAGTTTACTTTAATTGTTTACTGAATGCGTACATTAATTGTGGAAAAGGTTCATTAAGCAGTGTAATTTTATCTAATATTCATTTTGATCGGGTTTTATAGAGAGTTCCTTGATAAATATGTTGATATGAAGTTGACCTCCAATGCTGTAAAAACTTAGTTCACTTATTTCAATGTTTTCCAACCCTGTTTCAGGGAAGATCGGTGAAAGTTGCAGAATTTATGTTCATTTGAGATTTGAGTTTTATATTGTAGGTCCACATGCGGCATGTGTAAGTGTAAACTTGTGCGTGTCTGCTTATGGGATTGCATTTCATATGAATCTTCAATGTAATATATTTACAACTTACATTATAGATTATAAATTTCCAAACAATAAAAGTATTTAAGAGAAGAACGATTTTCTCTACGTTTCGTCGGAGTCATATCCGACGTCTTCAGGAGGCGTGTGTCTTCTACAAGGAAGAAAAACGAACTGTTGAATTATTGTTGTTAGTGTATTCAACAGTTCGTTTTTCTTCCTTGTAGAAGACACACGCCTCCTGAAGACGTCGGATATGACTTCGACAAAACGTAGAGAAAATCGTTCTTCTCTATACACACGGTCAGTAACATCCGTTTTTTTCATTCCAAAAAATGTCTTACGACCGTAATCATAATTTAAATTCTTTAAAGTATATAAGAGTCAAATACCTCTAGTGAAATGAGAAAAAAATTACAATAGTAGAAGTTGAACAAAAAAATCTTCGAGTCTACAACAAATAAATCAAACTTCATCATTAAAATACACTCTTTTCCTTCGTGTACACAGTAGCAGGTACACTGAAGTATTAGATATTGTATCATAAAAGTAGGTATGTGGAATGTATTTCCCCATCTCTGTGTATCAGAATAACGACCCATTCTTGTTACAGCCCGCTCCTCATGGTTCCATCAAAACCGTCTCCTGAATCGAAGCGAATTCGGATTATTGTTATTGGTTTTTTATTGTTCACTCCGCATTCATAGCTGTGTGCGGGTATATGCTATATCCCAGTGATTCTTAAACAGATCATGATAATGATGAAGAGTTGATGATTTTTTGCTTTCCTTCCTTCCTCTTGAAAGAACTTCCAACTGAGTAAACTGCTCAATGTCAAATTTTCAAGAGATGCAAACCATGTAAGAATCAGGAAAGGAGTCAAAAAGCAAGAAAAAGGACTCACCGAATTCCAGTATGATCTGCTTCAAGTTATTTCTCGGGTTTCCTGCCGATCGCGCGCGTCGAGGGTGAACAGTTTTTGGGGCAATTCGAGTCTGTACAGTGTACACTGTCTTTGTCACAGATGAACTGAAATACTTTGCATGTCCTGTTACATAGTAGGTAGACGATAAGGAGAAATAAGGCTTATCAAATGTGAAAGGATAAAGGAATTTAATAGACAATTCTACTTAAAACTTGCTCAAACCTTCTTTCCTTCCTCAGCCCAGTCCTATTTTATTGGAGTGGGCCGTTAGCCTTCTCCAACTTTCTCCATGCTTGTTTATCGGCTGCTGTGTTCAGCCATTCTCTGCCTGCAGTTTTCTTGATGTCGTTCAACCACCTCAGTTGAGGTATCATCACTCCCCGCTTGAACATCCTGGGCCGCCACTGGACGATCCTTTTCGCCCACCTGTCATGATCCTGCCTTACGACGTGACCTGACCAACGCCACTTTGAGCAGGCTACTCGCTGTAACATCATTGCATCTCTAGATCTCATGATTGGGAACACTACTCCTGAGACTGATTCCCAGCATCCTCCTTTGAATGGCTCTTTGGCGCGTCCTCAGTCTGTTGGTGCTTTACTAAGTGAGCCCTTTTGATTTCCAAGCCATAGGTGGATACTGGAAGCACGCATGACCCAAAGCCTGCGTTTCAGGTTAACAGGCAGTTTCGTGTCATTGAGGATGTAGCCTAGGTTTCTAAAAACTTATTATGCCAGTGTTTTCCTTTTGGTGAACGTCTGTTTCTTCCTATAGTAACACACGTGCAATAAACAAACAATAATAGGCATTAAAAAACGAATAAAATGAAACAAAATATATTAATTTTATGCATCAAAAAGAGAGATAAACATGACGGTTGCCTGGAAACTGATGATAACAAGACCTCGTTTGTATAAAGAAGACGCCTTAGGGCTCACTTTTCTAGGCTCACCAAAAGGCTTTGATGCTCCATGTATGTATTTTAAATTGATCCATGAGTAGAAGAGACAAGAAAAACTGTTTTGGTTATTACTCGGTCCGTAGTCCAGTGGCAACACTTCGAACTAGTAAATGGAAGGTTGCGGATTCGAATCCCGGCGGAGCACAAAAAAAAAAAAACCATTTATGTTTCCAAATGTGCTCTTCGCTGGGTTGAAAAATTCATAAACCTTTACCAGACCGGTCTCTGAAACGTCCATCCAACCTTACGACAACAGGGGGTCTTACTTGAGAATTAGCGCTTTCCACAGCGAGGACCAAACTCGCAGAGGGCTCTTGAGGTGTTATACACACAAAAACAGCGCTCACAAATAAATCATCCTAATATTATTATAATTATTATTACTCGAAAAAAAATGGTTGGTTTATGAAGGAAAAAAATTGGGAACCTTGTGACTGAAGTACATCAGCTCGAAATGATGAAATAAATGAACTGGAGAATATACGGGCTCCCGCCAAAACTTGCTGCATTGTTAGACAAAGTAATATTTTTGTTTGATACACGAAGAAAAAAACACAATATGTGATTTCGCGTTGCCCCATTTTATTTTCGGTGCGCTTGTTAGGATGATAAAAGTAGCAGTGACGTCATTGTTTGGAATGTTATATTGATTGATGAATATTATCGAGTAATAATTCTTCTTGATTTATGTTTAATTTCTCTTTTCTTACTGATCACTTATTTTTATACATTTATTTTTAATCTTTTTATATTCATAATATGTATCTTGTAATAATCATAATATTTATACAATTTGTAAGCAACAAACTTCTGTACTACCTCTGTTAATCTAAAAATGTAAAAGGCTTCAGCCGTTTATTATAAATAAATAAAAAATAAATAAAAAAATAAAATAAATAAAAAATAAAATTTATGGGAAAAATTGGTACTAGTATAACTATATATATATATATATATATATATATATATATATATGTATAACTATATAATGTTAAAGAAGCCTTTCGACTATTCCACATTGCAATTATATCATGACTTTCCGGTGCTAACAATTGACCAATTGTATAAGAGAGCGGCTCTCTACCAAGTTCATAAGGATTACTTTATCCACGGATATAATCCGGGGGATATTGTAATCCCGAGTGGTAGATCGCGTAGAGAGTCGCTTCTAATCAAAGTTCCTAGAAAGAATACAGCAACCGGCCAACATCACTACGATTATTTGGGTGTAAGGTGGTACAATGCACTTTTTTCCAGGTATAAGCATGATAAGCACGCAGATCCTAGGGCCATTAAGTACATGATCAGCAAATATTTGAAAGAGGTGTAAATAGTTGAGTGTTTATATTTGATTGGTTTTTTGTATATTATTCTTATCATTATTATTTTTGTTATTTTTTTCATATATCTACATGTGTGTATATATGTATAATTCCTATTTCTGTATTTTCTATTTAAACATGTTACCTCTTTATGTTATTTTACTTTATTTTTTGTCTTTCTGTTTTTGCTGAGTAAATGACTAAATAGTGTATATATTATTTTTGTTTTTTATGATTTTTATCTATTAAGTGATTAATTTTAAGTTAAGATAAGTTGGAATTCCTCCCCAAAACACAAGCTATGCTTACTTTGGGGAGTATTTATTGTAATTAGATTTTTAAAATTTATTTTTATTGTAATACTTTGTACATATTGATAAAAAACAATAAAGACCTTATGATTATGATTATGATTATATAGGTATTAGGTACTAAACTACAGTACTAGAATAAAAATAGGCAAGTAAGCCTCTGATGATGGACGGATAAAGTCCGAAAGCGCTTAGGCCTTGTTAACTCAAATAAGTGAAAATAAAACTACGTTTTAAAAAAGTTTTTTAATTTAAATTCTATAATCTATAATTTAAGTTTCATTATAAAACATTTAATATTCATATTTAACATTCCTTGACTTATAGGTTGGTATGAGGCTGACCACCCATACTGTAAAAAATGTTTCACTTTGCAAATTTCACCCCTTTTTCTGGGAAGGTCGGCAAGAGTTGCAGGGCTTATGTTCATTTGATATTGGGTTTTTATATTGTAGGTCCACATGCGGCATGTGTGAGCGCGAAATTATACGTGTCTGCTTGTGGGAATGCATTTAATATGAACCTCAAATGATACATATCTTTGCAACTTAGATTAAGATTAAGCGTATAAATTTGCTCTTACACATGCTGCATGTGGACTTACTTACTTAAAATTCCAATCTTAAATTATAATAAACCCCGCAACTCCGAAGTGTTATCACTTGACTGCGGACCGGTCGTTGTGTTATTTATTTATTTATCTGTATATGTATGTTCCTTGACTTATAGGTTGTTGTGCGGCTGACCACCCGTAATATAAAAATTGGTTCACTTTGCCAATGTCACCCCTGTTTCAGGGAAGGACGGCAAGAGTTGCAAGGCTTATGTTCATTTGAGATTGGGTTTTTATATTGTAGGTCCACATGCGGCATCTGTTAGCGCGAAATTATACATATCTGCTTGTGGGAATGCATTTAGTATAAATCTTAAATGATATATATCTTTGCAGCTTAGATTACATTAGATTAGATATCTCCTCACAACTAAGATTATAGATTACAGAGAAATAAAAGAAGAAGGTTTTCTTTGGTTTTCCTTACTTCCTTTTTACTGTGAATACTATTGAGGTCTCAAAATAAGGTCCACATTTGCCAACTCCTTTAAGGAAATCAGGTCATTCACGTTTACAGGGTGAAGTGGATTTATTTGGCGTAGCTGAGAAAAAAAGAACCGCCTTAGTTTCGTGTCGCCCCGTAAGCAGTACGTATCGTAGGCCGTAGAGGGTGGCCTAAGTAAAGTGCTACGTCGCCGTAGACGCCACACGATTCCACTCAATCTTCGTAGAGGGCCCCGATACGTTTGCTCCGCGCAAACAAATGCTGTGTACAGAAGGCAGACGGTCTACGCCGGATAATTCTTTATACATGCTACGACAGATATGCAAACAGTTTACGTCTAATAATGCTGTAATGTGAACGTTTGTGCTACGGATTTTCAGTCTGATCTGAAGAGTGCTACGGTTATTTTATTATGGTAAATTAAACGGTCTATATAAAAAAAGAATGTAATTTGAAAGAGGATGTGAAAGTTAAGGTACAAAAGAATGTGATGAGATGGTTTGGGCATGTGGAAAGAATGAATGATGATAGACTGACAAAGTATGTATACAAAGAAAGTGTGAAAGGAAAAAGAGGGAAGGGACGACCGAGAAAAGTATGGAGTGATCAGGTTGAGGAGATTGTGAAAGAATGGGATATACAAAGTGAGCGTAAAAGAAGAAAATGCATGAAAAAGGTGATGGATATGAATGAATTGAAAGAGGTATGTAAGGATAGGAAAAAATGGAGGCAACTCTGCAGAGGCTCTGGCCACCCCTAGCGGAATGGTGACAGAGTTACAGTTACAGTTACTATTTTTCTATTCATTTTAAATATACTCTGCTAGAGCGAAAAATAATTTGCAATATAATTAAAAATTAGAGTCTTATACGCAATTAAAAACGCAACTAAGCTACAGATATAGTTTAACTTCTTGCCCACGTTATCCCCGAAGGGGTAAAATTTTGTGAACAAAAATAAAAGTAGGTTGTTGTAGTTGTTAGCAATTAATTAAGTGTTAAATCGAATATTCTGTTGAAATCCAGCAAGATGGTATGAAACGATGCTCCATCTTTCGAGAATGATCTAAATAATCTGTATACCTAACTGTATCAGCCTACCTGTATCTGTATCAGCCTACCACTACCTGTATCAGCCTACCACCACCTTCAGAAAGGAACTGAAGACACTAATTTTCTCCAGAAGCCATGGTGCCCTTTAGACGGTCCTGGACCAATAAATGGCGCCACAAGAAAGAAATCACCCATCATCATTATCATCATCATCATAAATTAGGACCAAAATCTCCTGAAGAGGCAGATATAAATCAATAATATGGCGCTGCAAAGTCTTGCCACATCACTCCCCACCTTCAAGCTCTGCATTGGCTGAAAATCCCTGAGAGGATTACCTTTAAAGTTGGTATGCTCACTTTTAAAGCACTACGTGGGAGTGCTCCGGGGTACCTGATGGAGCTGGTGTCTCCAACAACTATAACCTTGCGTGGACAAACACTGAGGTCAGCTGCATCAAGAAGCAGCTGCCTGGAAGTCCCAGCAAGAAGACCCCACACTGTTTTTGGAGACATTCAAGGCAGCCGCTCCAATGACCTGGAATGCTTTTCCTGACACACTGAAGGAACTGGATTTGGAGACGCAATTTAAAAGAAGTCTCAAGACTCACCTCTTCGTCCAATCATATGGACAAGCGCCTTTGTAGTGACACATTGTCATAAAAGGCGCCATATAAATTCTGTGTTTATTATTATTATTATTAACCATCATACTGTTCAAATTTATGCTGTGGCGGAATTGAAAGTGAGACAATAAATAATTGTGTATAATAAATGAACCGCAGTTTTAATAAAATAGAACCAGCTAGAAAAACATAACAACATAGATAAAACTCTAGAACTACTGAACAGATGCATATCATATTCACAGCAAATATTATTTGAGACCTCGGATGTGTTTTCCATTATGAAAACTTAGAAATAACTATGATAGATTAGAATATTTTTTATACGAAACCAAACAAACGTGACATTTAATTTCCTGTGATGTATTTTGATTTCTTTAAAATCTTAGTTGCAAAGATGTGTAAACATTTACAATTCAATATTTTTAAGGGTTTTGTGGTGTACACAGTGAAAGTCCATTGTATATTAATCAAATTAACAAAGTTCCAATTCACTGTCCTGATGATGCCTTGTAGGCGAAAGTGCTTGACAGAAATAAAATTGTAAAAAGTGAATTGGAACTTTGGGTATTTGGTTAATATTAAAAATTCATATTCAATACATGCCCACAAACAGACACGCGTAAGTTCGTGCTAACAAATACTGCATGCGCACTTACAAATTTAAGTCCTTACCTCAAATAAACATTAACCTTGCAACTTTCGCTGACCTTCCCTGAAATAGAGGTGCAATTGGCAAAGTGAACCAATTTTTACAGAATGGGTGGTCAGCATCATGCTAACCTGGAAGTTAAGGAAAATAATAATATTAGGATCAATTATTTGGTTAGCGCTGTTTAAGTATAATCACACCTCAAAAGACCTCTGAAAGCATGGTCGTCTCTATAAAAAGCGCTCATTCTTAAGCAAGACCCAGTTGCTGTAAGGCTTGATAGACCTTTAGTAAAGGTATATGAGTTTTTCAACCCAGGGAAGAGCATATTTTAAATTTTTTTTTTTTGCTTAATTTCTTAAATAATTAATTTGTATTTGTTCAAGATTGTATGAGTGTTTACTCGTACATTCTAAGTAGAATGTTCTAGCAAAATCTTGCATGTACCACTTTTCAACGTTTCGGGAATAACCCTTATTCTCATCTATAAATAGAGACCGAGATGCTCTGTAGCCAGACTAGTATGTAAGCCGTCGGATGATACAATATACAGTTCAAAAGCAACTCTGTGTGCGAACCGAATGTGTGACCCGTATCTGAAATGATTGTGCAAAATAAATAATTACAACTTTTATTAAATTGAACCCGATAAAATCATAATGTTATGTAAATAGGCAATGTAAATATTAAAATATGTATAAGTATTATGTCGATATATGGATGTCGTGGTAGAGGAAGACCGAGAAAAGTATGGAAGGATCAAATCTCTGAAATAGCGAATGACTGGGATATCCAGAGTCATAATAAAAGGAGGACTTGTATGAAAAAGGTTATGACTCTGGATGAAATGAAAGAAGTATGCAAGGACAGGAAGAAGTGGCGGCTAATCTGCAATGTTGATTTCTAATGTTGGTGTATTCATTTTCTACATTTTTTGCATAGGAAATTTTTTACTTTTTTTGTATAGATTTCTTTGTAAGGTTTTGTTCTTTTTTATATTTAAATGTAATTTATTATTCATATACCTTGACTTATAGGTTGGTATGAGGCTGACCACCCATACTGTAAAAAATGGTTCACTTTGCCAATGTCACCCCTGTTTCAGGGAAGGTCGGCAAAAGTTGTGGGGCTTATGTTCATTTGAGGTTTGGATTTTATTTGTAAGTACACATTCAGCATTTGTAAGCGCGAACTACACTTGTTGGTTTGTGGGCATACATCTGAGAGCTTTAAATGAATATATCCTTGCAACTTAGATTATAGATTATAGATTAGTTATAGGAATTCTTTATTGTATTGGTGGGTAGGATTAATAATTGTGTGTAAATAGAGAAGTCACTAGATTACTTTAATTATGTATGTGCTTCGAGAACAGTCTAGCAACAATGTGTTCTCAACAGTTCCATCTTCTTAGTATAAAAAGGGTACAAGTTGCTTGCACGAGTCAGTCTTCTGCAAGCTTCACAAATACATTGAAAAATTCGACCAGTGAACCAGTGTAATGAAATAAATGAGAGTCTTGTCTTGTCTTGTATCCTGCCGCCTTTCCTCTAGGGGTGGCCAGTACCTCCACACAAGTGCCTCCACTTGACTCTGTCCTTGCATACTTCTTTCATCTCATCTAATTTCATCACTCTTTTCATGCATGCTCTTCTCTTGTTTCCACTCTGTAGATTCCATTCATTCGCAATCTCATTTATCTGATCAATCCATTGTTTCCTAGGTCTTCCCCTTCCACGCTTACCTGTTACATTCCCTTTATACACTCTTTTTGTCAGTCGGTCTTCATTCATCCTTTCAATATGTCCAAACCATCGCATCACACTTCTTTGAACTTTCACTTTTACGCTTTCTTTTACTCCGCATTCATTTAGAACCCATTCGTTTCTCACTCTATCTTTCAGTGTTTTTCCTGTCATACTTCTCAGATGGGCCATTTCTACGGTGCATACCTTATTTACTTCTCTTTCATTCAACGTCCATGACTCGCTTCCATACATCAGGGTCGGCAACAAAATACAATTGTGTACCGCCATTTTCATTTTCTTTGGTATCCTTTTATTCTTCGCTATTCTACCAAACGCTCCTATCACGCATCTTCCTTTGCTGGCACGCTTCTCTAATTCTTTCGTCATCTTACCATTCGCCTCAAACTTACTTCCTAAATAGTCAAACTCATTCACTACTTCAACTTTTATTCCATTCAAATTAATTGTAAGTTCCTCACATACTTCATTCCTGTCAAAAACTAATACTTTTGTCTTATTCGCATTTACTTTCAAGCTATTCTTACAAAATGCATCATTTAGTTTGGTTAACATCGTTTGGAGTTCCTCCGCCGAGTCAGCTAAAACTATAGCATCATCAGCATAAAGAAGTACTCCAACTCTTGTTTCACCCACTTTCACTCCGCTCTCTGATATTCCAGCTTCTTTTATGCAACTGTCCATGATTATATTAAACAACCATGGACTCATCACGCAGAGTGTTTTTGTAAAAATAAATATAAACGTGTAAAATAAATGAGTAAAAAGAAGAGTAGTTTTATTTGAAAGTATCCGAACCAAAAATCGTAACAATAACAATAAGTAGCACGTTAGAAAGTGAGCTTAATTCCATAAATGTGTCATTTCAAAATGGCCGCATTAAATCCGTGTTAAGCTCAATCCAAGAAAATGTATGAAAAACTAAAATTACACCTGCCGACTCACAAATTATTGTACATTAAAATGATTGGATAATTTACATGCAAGACCCCCCTTAATATTTATATTATAACAACGAACTAAAAAAAAAAAAAAAAAACATATTAATTCAAAAACATAAACGAAAATTTCTTTAAAAATATTTCGAGTCGGCGGGCTTAAGTGCAGAACAATGTTACTTTACAAGACTCTATGAAGAAATTACGAAGCGGCACGCGATTCTTATTTGGAACAGGCACGCACAATTCATTTCACCTGAGCTGTTTGCACTGGGCCCCCTCATTCATTTGCCTCCATATCTGTCACATGGAAAATTCGTCCTTTTTTCCATTTCCAAAAATTACCTTGGTTCACTTTGCCAATGTCACCCCTGTTTCAGGAAAGGTCGGCAAGAGTTGCAGGTCTTATATTCATTTGAGATTGGGTTTTTATATTGTACGTCCATATGCGGCATATGTGTTAGCGCGAAATTATACGTGTTTGTTTGTGGGAATGCGTTTAATATGAATCTTAAATTATATAATATATCTTTGCAGCTTAGATTTAGATTTAAACTTCACATACTTTACCTGTAAAAATATTTAGGCTCCACTTGCCACATGCTTATTGAAGTTGAAAGTTACAATGTATGTGTAGCTTAGTTTAATTCTTCTTCTTCTCTAGTTTCAATCCTGGGATTGGCTTGTAGCAATTTCTTTCACTCTTCTCCTCCATTCTTCCCTGTCTTGTGCGGCTATTTTAAGGTCTGCATATAATGAGCAGCGCACGTCCACCAACAGGTCCTCCAGGTATTCTTGGCGAGGGCGTCTCCTAGAGTTGGTCCCCTCAGTCATCCCTTCCATTATGGCATATGGCATTAGTTGCGTTTATTTCAGATTTTTAAGTGACAAGCTGAATTTTTGGTCTACTAGCCAACTCTTTTATAATGTTTGTAGTGGATATACATTTTTATAATCATAACAAAAATTACTGCTAAAACTATATTTGTGGACCGGTACGTGGTCTAATGGTAACGCTTCGGACTCGTAAATGGAAGGCTGTGGGGTCAAATCCCAGTGGAGCACAAAAAAATACCATTCATATTTTCAAATATGCTCTTCGCTGTATTTAAAAATTCATATATAGGTAGGTACCTTTACAAATGACAATAGTCCATCCAGCCTTACACTAACTGGTCTTGTTTGAGAACTGGCGCTTTCTATTGCGACGAACAAGCTTGCAGAGGGCTCTAAGAGCTCGTTCCCACTTGTCGGGTGTCGGATCCGTATATTAATCGGAGGTTCCAGTGGCAGAACATTATGTATGGAGCTATTCACACTTATCGGAAACTGAGCTTGTCCGAATAAATCGTCCGAATATTATTATATGTAATTGGTTCGTAGAGCACTTTTTTCCTATTCCGCTGACTTGGACTCGATTGGAGAGATGCTAAAAATGATTCATCATTGTAGTGTTCATTTCAAATCCCAAATCAAGATAAAACCTGTGTTTGGAATAGCAAAATTGACTTAATTACAGCATCAATTTTTTTTTTGGCCTCAAAAGAGTATTGTGTTCAAATTGCCAATCTCGTTCCACAAAATTCATAGTATATACTTTCACCATTCGGTCAGTTTTTTTCTTCTTCTTAAGACAATTTCATTTAAAGGTCATCTTTGAATCAAATGGTAGATTAAGCGAAACAAGCACTGATGATGATGATGATTTGTAGAGCACCGTTTCGTGACTACTGACACTGCAAGGGCGCTTTTAGGCTTGACGCGGTGGTGAAGAATTGTGTCTTCATTCCCTTCTTAAAGTTCTCAATCCCTTCCTTGGCGCGCACTTCTGGGGGCAGCTCGTTCCAAGTGGACGGTCCCGCAACGGCGAAAGCGCAGTCTCCGAACACTGTGCTTCTTTTTCTGCATTGTGTACTGACAGAGGTAAGAGCACTGTCCTCAGATCGCAGAGTGAGCCCCTTCTCAATTAGACTTCTCGGGATCATCAGCTCCTGCAAGTACTCTGGCGCCACTCCATGCAGCGCTTTATGTTTTTTTTACTCTAGGGTGACGAAATGGTAAAAATATCGGTTTTCAAGTAAATGACGAATAAGGAATGTTTCATCATGTCTGTTTAATTTTATACCATCGCATACAATTTCTTTGCTCAGACAATTTTCAGGTTTTTACCGTGAAATTTAACATTCAGCAAGTTATAATAAAGCATCAGAAATGAGCGGGAAGGAGCGCCGGTTGATTAAGTTAGTCGAGTTGAGATTGTTGGTGTAAGTCTGGTTGCGTCAGACACAGCTAAGCGCCGGCTAAAGCAATTATAACTTCTGCCCAAGTAAATGATTCCACATTACAATCGTTTAATGTAAAATATATAAGTCGATTTTGGATTATGTAAATACAATGTTTAAGATGTTTTAATTGTGAAAAGAAATTAAAAGCATGAATCTAATTTAATCTAAGTTGCAGAGATATGTTACATTGGAGATTCAAATAACATGCATTCTCACAATAAGACACGTACAAGTTCGCGCTTGCAAATGCCTCATGTGAACCTACAACATAAAAACCAAATCTCAAATGGACATACACCCTGCAACTCTTGCCGTCCTTCCCTGAAACAGGGTTGATATTGGCAAAGTAAACCATTTTTACAGCAGGGGTGGTCAGCCGCATGCCAACCTATAAGTCAAGAAACTGAATGAATAATGTTGATAAAGAAATAACTTGTCAAAATAAAAAAAAGTTCCCTTTACAGTATATGCACTATGCACTATGCTCAATGCTCAATGCTCTATGCTCTATGCTCTATGCTCTATGCTCTATGCTCTATGCTCTATGCTCTATGCTCTATGCTCTATGCTCTATGCTCTATGCTCTATGCTCTATGCTCTATGCTCTATGCTAAATCTAAATCTAAATCTAAGCTGCAAAGATATGTATCATTTGAGATTCATATTAAATGCATTCCCACAAGCAGACATGCATAATTTCGCGCTTACACATGCCGCATGTGGACCTACAATATAAAAACCCAATCTCAAATGAACATAAGCCCTGCAACTCTTGCCGACCTTCCCTGAAGCAGGGGTGACATTGGCAAAGTGAACCATTTTTTACAGTATGGGTGGTCAGCCGCATACCAACCTATGCTCTATGCACTATGCTCTATGCTCTATGCTCTATGCTCTATGCTCTATGCTCTATGCTCTATGCTCTATGCTCTATGCTCTATGCTCTATGCTCTATGCTCTATGCTCTATGCTCTATGCTCTATGCTCTATGCACTATGCACTATGCACTATGCACTATGCTCTATGCACTATGCACTATGCACTATGCACTATGCACTATGCACTATGCACTATGCTCTATGCTCTATGCACTATGCACTATGCACTATGCACTATGCTCTATGCACTATGCACTATGCACTATGCACTATGCTCTATGCTCTATGCTCTATGCACTATGCACTATGCACTATGCACTATGCTCTATGCACTATGCACTATGCACTATGCACTATGCACTATGCACTATGCACTATGCACTATGCACTATGCACTATGCACTATGCACTATGCACTATGCACTATGCACTATGCACTATGCTCTATGCACTATGCACTATGCACTATGCACTATGCTCTATGCTCTATGCTCTATGCACTATGCACTATGCACTATGCACTATGCACTATGCTCTATGCACTATGCTCTATGCTCTATGCTCTATGCTCTATGCTCTATGCTCTATGCTCTATGCTCTATGCACTATGCACTATGCACTATGCACTATGCTCTATGCACTATGCACTATGCACTATGCACTATGCACTATGCACTATGCACTATGCTCTATGCTCTATGCACTATGCTCTATGCACTATGCACTATGCACTATGCACTATGCTCTATGCACTATGCACTATGCACTATGCACTATGCTCTATGCTCTATGCTCTATGCACTATGCACTATGCACTATGCACTATGCTCTATGCACTATGCACTATGCACTATGCACTATGCTCTATGCTCTATGCTCTATGCTCTATGCACTATGCACTATGCACTATGCACTATGCTCTATGCACTATGCACTATGCACTATGCACTATGCACTATGCACTATGCACTATGCTCTATGCTCTATGCTCTATGCTCTATGCACTATGCACTATGCACTATGCACTATGCTCTATGCACTATGCACTATGCACTATGCACTATGCACTATGCACTATGCACTATGCACTATGCACTATGCACTATGCACTATGCACTATGCACTATGCACTATGCACTATGCACTATGCACTATGCTCAATGCACTATGCTCAATGCACTATGCTCAATGCACTATGCTCTATGCACTATGCACTAGTATGTATATTTAGTATGGGTGGTCAGCCTCATACGTGCACCTAAGCATGCTGGTGTGTGTCAAATAATCTAAAAGTTTTTCGAAATATCCATTTTGAAAGTATGTGGCATATTCTCTACTAATACACGATAATCAACTGTATGGGCCGTATAAATAGACGCGGCGATTATATGAGAGTCAGAGTCTCTTTCAACATTGTGCCGCGAAGTCCTTATAAGCTAGAGCGGGAAGAGTGAGTTATACTGTGGATGCAATATTGTGCAAAATACATCTTGTTAAATAAATGAATCGCAATTTCATTAAAAAGAACCCCTAAGTAAAAACTTAGCACTATTATCACGAGTGTAAGTATGACATTTACTATTGTTTTTTTATAAACATTTATGTTAATATGACGGATTAACATGTTATAATTTTAAATCCTTATTGTCATTTAATGATGCCCCATAAACGCGTAGTAAGCAGGCCCAGACGGGTGCACGCATTGAGTAATAACATAGAGGAACAGAAACTAACTTACTGCATTGATACATACTTTTCACCACTTTTGTCTCAGTCCTGTCAAACGTTGCAGTTGTGTAGTCATACAAAACATGCTGTTACGTGTCAATTTTTGTATTTTCTTGCTTTCTCAATTTTGTTTTTTGACACTCAATTGCAACACATGCCATAATGTCTTAAAATAATGCCTTTTTCCTTTAAATTTCGTCAACTTTATCGATCACAAGATTTCTACCGAATGCGTCTATGTTCGGACTGCTCCGCGCATAAGACGCACGCGGCAATGCTGCCACCTTTCTAGAAACTTTTCTGTATTCGCCCGAGTTTTTTTGTACACATGGAAATGCAACTGTAAAGTTGTTTGTTCTCTTTCTTACGAATGAAAATTTTCGTAAGTAGATTGAAACAGATATAATATCGACGGCTTAAAGGAAGAATATAATCGACGATGGTCAAAAATGAGTTATGAATGCTATCCTACTTAAAAATTCCCAGTCTTTCTAATGCGCTAACGCCCATAGCTCTACGATGATGTTTTTTTGTTGTTGTTTATGCCCAAGCAAACAACTGCGTTCCCGAAGCATGGTTTTGGTGTAATCGACAAGATTTTGGCATTTTTTGTCATAACGACATAAAAAAATCATACAACATCGTAAAACCACATTCATAGGAATGCCAATAAATGCTTGTATTTTTTTATTATTTTAGAGCTGTTTTGATTTTAACGATATGGTGGAAAATAAAAAAGTTATGGGCATTTTTCTGCAATGTTAAACTTTAAACTGCTCCTGAACAATTTAGTTTTTGTCGCTTACGCCCTATTATATTTTAACCGTCGATATATTTTCGTAGCTCGAGATGGTTTCGTAGTCGCAATATTATATTGTGAGAGCTATTATTATCCGATGCATATATAGTGTCACTTCTTACCACGTTGTCTAAAAAGGTGCCCTACTTGCTTTTAACCGTCGATATGCATAGCCTATTTTCGTTGTAGTAATTTCTAGTCCACATAAGTCAATAGGTGCACAGTTTTGAATAATGAAGATAGCGCCGAAATGTAATTTCCCTGAGGAAATGGTTTGGTGGGCTACGTCCCAGCAGCCGTCACTTGGACTGTTCAATTCATCAATAAGCCAGCGAGCAGGCTGCATTATGTAGGCATCTGTAAAGCCTCTCTCTGCCAGTCAAATGGTCCATTATCAAATCCATACACTAGCAAACGTAGAAGTGCTTCTAAATCACGTGAAACCATGGGCTGTACCCTAAGTACGAGTTGCAAAACTTGAGTAAAATAAAGTCTACGGAAAGTTTTAAAGAGTGGTTTCCTTCAAAATCTGCTGTTTTTGTTTCTTACACTGTACGGTCTTAGCAAAAGAGTTACCAAACAAAAACGGCAGATTTGTTATAGCTGATAGGAATTCTGTATAATATTTGTGGATAGGATAAATGATTGTTAAGTACATAGAGAACTCACTAGATTGTCATAATTATGTGCTTCGAGAAGCTTCTAGCGAAATTCACCTTTAGAAGCTTCTATTGTTGGGCTATAAAAGCCGCGAACAGCTTGCAGGAGAAGAGTTCTCTTGCGACCTTATACCTGTGAAGACTACAACAGCATAAATGAACACAAACCATCTGAAGAATGAAAAAAACGGATTTTACTGACGGTGCAAAAGAGAAGAACGATTTTCTCTACGTTTCATCGGAGTTTTCTCTACGTTTTATCCACCCTTTCATTAATCGGACGATTTCACAAGAAGACATAAAATCGTCCTTCTGTACAACTGGAGCTATAGCGACAACTATGGATGTATCACCGAAGGTTAATTAAAATACCTACAACCTTCAGCCTCGAACAAACAACAATAATTCAACAGTTCATGGTTCCTCTTTGTAGAGGACACACGTCTCCTGAAGACTTCGGATATGACTCCGATGAAACGTAGAAAAAATCGTTCTTCTCTTTTGCACGGTCAGTAAAATCCGTTTTTTTTATTCTTTAAAATGTCTAACGACCGTAATCATAATTTATAATCTTTAAACAAACCATCTGGGAAATAAATAAATGTAAATTTCAAAATTAAATGTACAAGTATCTAAATAAATCTAATTGTAAAATAAATATCCTAAAAGAAGACCAGTGTTTAATTTGGTGAGTATAAGAACCTTAAATTCATAACAGTATAGTTTTGCTTGTGTAACTCTCATATTCATAGTTTAAGTTTAAGTATAGAGCACTGTTAGAGATTACTTTCTCCGTGTGGCAGTTAACGCCCGGATAAGGCGATTCACGTGTAACCAACTTACAAATCCTTGAATAGATAATCAAACTATGAATACAGATGTTTAGTTAGCCGTCACCCGGCGCGCTCTAACGAGAGCTTAAAATTTATAGCGAAGCGGCAGATACTGCGGGGCTATTCATCACGGGCAATAGCACATACATAGCACATGCTAGGGGAGACTAGGGGCTGCAAGTCGTAATCTAATAAAATATACCATTTATATTTCGAATGTGCTCTTCGCTGGGTTGAAAAATTCACAAACCTTTACCAATGACCGGTCACCAAAGGTCCATCCAGCCTCACAGCGACTGGGTCTTGCTTGAGTATTGGCGCTTTGTAGCGACGACCAAGCTCGTACACCTCTGCGGCACTATAACAAGTGTCATAGACCCCTAGAGTCTTTAGAATCTAGGGAGTCTCCCGCACAGGATTTCTTAAAAAAAAAAAAAAAATCTAAATCTTAATCCAAGTTGCAAAGATATGTATCATTTAAGATACATATTAAATGCATTCCCATAAGCAACACGCGTAATTTCGCGCTCACACATGCCGCATGTGGACCTACAATATAAAAAAACCCAATCTCAAATGAAAACACACCCTGCAACTTTTGCCGACCTTCTCTTAAACAAGGGAGAATTTGGGAAAGTTAACCATTTTCTAAAGCACGGGGGTCAGCCGCATACCAATTTATAAGTAAAGTAACATACACAACCAGTTACATTTTCACAAATAATAATATGTATACACATTAATTACTGAGTACAAAGTTCTAATTTAAAAAAATCCTATACAATAGGTTCAACTCGCCACATGCGACCCCTTCGGGGATAACGCGGCAAGAAGTTACACTATATGTGTAGCTTAGTTGCGTTGCGTTTTGCCTAGTCCTAGCCGCCAACATTACAGATCAACCGCCATTTCAAAATAAATTGCGTAAAATAAATTTAATTGAAGTATTATTAAATTGAACCCAAGAGAATCGTAGCATTACATAAAAGTTTGTTAAGTTTTTTTTTTGTAATGACCGCTGTGACAACCAAATCTTGAGACAACCGCACCTAGTCTCCCCTAAGGCTATACCTTACAAAGGTGGTGTAAAAGTGGCTTGTAGCGAGATTGTGAGCGGAGATTAACGTGAGTTAAAACCATCAAAAGATAAGGCTTTTTTTTATAAAGACATTTTGATAAGACAAATTTATTATGTAACAAATTTCAGTTGCTATTTTTCTATTTTAAAAAGTATCATTTTTAAAAAAAGTAAAAATTGTTGCTTTTTTAAAATTATTTTTGCTATCACAAAACATACAGAACGACAACTAATTGTAGACTATCCCACGAGAACGCTTTGTTATTTTGTTGGTTTAAACTCAAAGTTTCCGCTGGGATCGCTTTCCTAGTTTGAAAGGCAAAAACCAATGCTTTGGACATGGCAATTTAGCTAAAACTCGGGAGTAACAAAGTGTGAATACTGAGGGAATTTGAAAGGAAAAAGAGGAAAGGGAAGACTGCGAAAAGTATGGCAGGATCAGATTGTTGAAAATGTGAAAGAATGGAATAAACAAAACGAATATAAAAGATGGAAACGAATGAAAAAGGTAATGGATATGAATGAATGGAAAGAGGTATATGGAAAGAGTATATGATTTTACATATATGTAACTAGCCTACCTACTCGTGCTACGCACGATTACGGCATTCTAGTTTAAAGTCCAGCTTCGCCAGCACACTTTACCCCTGCTCTGATTTTAAAAGATCCATGAGAACTGACCAATAACAAAAATAAAGTGGACAGTGGATGTTATGTCCAAGGGGTCAAGTTGCGGTTCTTGTCTAGCGTATTTGGAACAGAATAACGCTGGTTCAAATCACGCCTGACCCATTCGACCATACCTTCGACCTTGTTTCAAAAGATGACATTGCATGCACACAAACTTCTGCTTTTGCATGAAGACAACTAGCTGGGCAAAATATGTTGGTGAATGGCATTCATTTTCACAATTCTATTAAAAAAAAGATATGAAAAAATTGAGGCAATGAAGACCGACTGACAAAAAATGTGTATAAAGGGAATGTAATAGGTAAGCGTGGAAGGGGAAGACCTAGAAAAGAATGGATTGATCAGATAAGTGACATTGCGAATGAATGGAATTTACAGAGTGGAAACAAGAGAAGAGCATGCATGAAAAGAGTGATGAAATTAGATGAGATGAAAGAAGTATGCAGGGACAGAGTCAAGTGGAGGCACTTATGTGGAGGTACTGGCCACCCCTAGAGGAATGGCGGCAGGATACAAGACAAGACAAGACAAGAGGCAAATCAGCAGAGGCTCTGGCCACGCCTAGCGGAATGGCGACAGAGTTACAGTTACAGAATGGCAAAATGCTTTTTGTGTGCATTAGCAGGAGGTTAGATCCGGTGGTGGGGGATGGGACGGGAAGGAGGGTAGATTTTAAATAATCAGTTCGCGTGTGCCGCCCCAAATCAAATTGCTAATGCCCTGATTGCCGGCTAAGCGAGGTCTGAGCTTCATACAGTCAACAAATTCTTGGTGGTAGCTCCCCATCATCCCCCACCCCTACCAGCTTTCATATATACCTGATTTATGGCGCGGCTTCGCTTTGGATGGATGGCCGTTGCGTGCCGGCCTCGTCAGCGCAGCGTACTTTTATTATGTCCGAAATGGTCTTCTTTTTCTATTTTTTTTTTTGAGTGCTTATGCTGATCGATTGTGTGGGAGCTATTTTTCTGTTAAGGGCTTCTGCAATGAAGCTTGTCCGGTCATGTCATCATACATAGAGTATTTTTATTATGTCCGAAATGGTCTCCTTTTTCTTTTAAGTGCTTACGTTGATCAATTGTGTAGGAGTTATTTATGTGTTAAGGACTTCTGCAATGAAGTTTGTCTGGTACTATCATCATACATAGAGTACTTTTATTATGTCCAAAATGGTCTTATTTTTTTTGAGTGCTTATGCTGATCGATTGTGTGGGAGCTATTTCCCTGTTGAGGTCTTCTGCAATGAAGTTTGTCCGGTCATGTCATCATACATAGAGTGCTTGTATTATGTTTGCAGTGGTCTTTTTTTTGAGTGCTTATGTTAATCAATAAGACCCGAACATTAAAAATATCCCTCGACAATGTGACGTCACTAATAGTCATCATCATCATCATCCTGCCATCCTCTTGAGATGCGAATAGCCGCTTCACATCCTTGAAGTATGAAATTCTTGGGCGACCTCTTGTTTGTCATCCCAAGATTTTGCCTTCAAAGATGTTGTTAAGAAAGGTGCTTTGTCTAATCGAGTGCCCTATTAGTTTGGCTTTCCTCTTAAAAATGTGACTTATAAGCTCTTTTCTCTCTTTTACGTCCCGCAACACCTGGAAACGTCCCGCAACACCGCAACACAGTCTTGGAAATTTTTCTTCAAAATGCCTTCAGAATGCCTCCACGTGGTCTTATTCATATTTCTGAATGGTCCAAGTTTTGCATCCATACAACAATATGCTCACTAATAGCACATTCTCGATAATCACGGAATTATTGCAAGCTTACAGCATTCAGTCAAAGAGCATAAAGAGCTATAGTCTATAATCAAAGCTGCACGGATATGCTAACATTTAAGGCTCATATTAAATGCATGCCCACATACAGGCACATAAAGGTTCGCGCCTACACATTCTACATGCTTGTATACAAATAAACAAAACCTCACGTGAACATAAACCTTTCAACTCCTGCCGCCTTCCCCTGAAACCGGAGTGGCAATTGGCAACCAATTTTTACAGCACGGGGGGTCAGTCTCATATTAACCTATCAGTCAAGGAGAACAATATATTTTTAACTGATTTACAAAAAATACTTTTAGAAACACCTTCGAGAACTCCAATTTATAATAAAAAGTACAAAATTAAACTTAATATTAAAATTAATGCCCTAGCCACCATTGTTGCAAATCAACCGCCATTTAAAAAAAAACACTACTTAAAAAAAAAAACAGGCAATATCACTAAAAATACACACAATTTTTTAGAAAATAACAATATAAAGAGATAAAAAATTAAATATATAAGTTAAGTATGACTGTATTTTGTAAAAATAAATATTTCATTATACTTCTAACATTTTCATCTACCGAAATTTCCTTATCTTTAACTGTCTCACCCTGTATACCAAATTTGCCATCGACTTAATGCAAGTCCTTCAACTTAAATCGATTTCAACGTTACAATACTGGAATACATAATTTTTGGCGTATTTAAGACGTAGGTATATATTTTAGTTTCAGTCGTGGAAAACCACAATGAGGTCAGAACATTGCTCATCATTTGGTACATATTTAAACAATTACAAAAAGTAGTTATATAATCTATAATCTAATTTGCAAGGATATATTAACATGCAAAGCTCATATCAACTGCATGTCCACAAACAAACACGTGTAAGTTCGTGCTTAAAAATGCTTAAAAAAAATTAAATTAGGCTGATTTATTTGGTGAGCGCTGTTTTTGTGTGTATCACACCTCAAGAGCCCTCTGCGAGCTTGGTCGTCGCTGTAGAAAGCGCCAATTCTCAAGCAAGACCCAGTTGTTGTAAGGCTGGATGGACCTTTTAATGACCGGTCTTTGGTAAAGGTTTATGAATTTTTCAACCCAGCGAAGAGCAAATTTGAAAATAAAAATGGTATATTGTTTTGTGCTCCGCCGGGATTCGAACCCAAGACCTTCCAGTTACGAGTCCGAAGTGTTACCACCTGGACTACGGACCGGTCGATGTGTACTTACAAATTTAAATCCAAATCTCAAATGAACATAACCCCTGCAACTTTTGCCGACCTATGGACCAGTTTGTTGTTCAGTGTAAGCACTTTGGACTTTGAATGGAAGGTTGTGGGTTCGAATCCCGGCGGAGCACAAAAAATATACCATTTGTATATTCAAATTTGCTCTTCGCTGGGTGGAAAAATTCATAAACCTTTACTAATGACCGGTCACCAAAGGTCCATCTAGCTTTATAGCAACTAGGTCTTGCTTGAGAATTGGCGCTTTATAGCGACGACGACCAAGCTCGTAAAAAGGTCGATAGCTCAATTGGTAGAATGCTTGCATTTCATGCCGAGAGCAGGGGTTCGATCTCAAGGTTTACTCAGCCTTCACAAGAAATGAGAACCAGTCCCCAGGGAGCTGGAAAACCCCCACTGCAACTGAAAGTGGTTGGTGTGAGGTCGGCCCCCTTACCCGTAAAAATAAAAAGATCCCGAATCGCTACATGCTACCCCCTACGCAGGCAAGAAGTTACACTATATGTATGTGTAGCTTATTTGCGTTAGTTGCGTTCCTGGAACAGGGGTGATATTGGCAAAGATTTCAAAACATGATTTCCGCAAATGCCAGAAAAACTTTATGTCCAAAAATAACTATTATATAAAGTCAAGGAATCAAAAAAAAAAATCTTAAAATATCGCCAAGTAAGCACTCAAAAAAAAAAGAACCTTCATAGAAGAGATTGCCAAATTGAAAAACCGGTAAAAAATCATTGCGACAACATTTTCCTCGGAAGAAGAGATAAATCTTAAAAACAAAAAAAAACGTCTTATCCTCTGTCTTTTAAGTTTGAAAAATTGCAAAAGAAAATCTATCTATTTGTCCGGCCGGCGGAAAAAACCGCAAACCGCTGAGTGTCTGAAACGCTGGCGACTCCATCGAACGGGAAAAATCGACCGATACTCAAAGTACAAAGTTTCACGTCCTGACTCAAGTATCACTTTCCCCTGAAAATGTATGAAAACTGAAAAAGCAATTTTGAGTTTGCATGAATTTTCGGTGAAACTCTTTGGTTGAGTTAAAACGTAAAACGTAGTTGGGGATTTGGGTTTTCGAGAATCGCGGTATACCTCTTTCGTTGGGTAACAAAAAAGACGGTGACTTATGTAGTCAGATGGGAGAAAAAGAGTCTGGTTGAGGCAGGAAGAAAAACGATGACTTGAAAAATGTTGAAATAATTAGTTGCAAAGATGTACATGTAATAATAATTGAGGTTCACTGTCCGTGAAAGAAATGCTGATGCTGAAAAATACTGAAAAACAAATTGTTACACGCAAGGATAATAAAAACTATATAAACCGTCATCTAAGTACTTGCTTGTATTTTCTACAAAAAAAGTAATTTTACATGAGTAATGTTTGTATGTGTACTGGATCAATGTGTCTTATGAGTGCTGGAAATTGGTTATGAAAATCTTGTAAACAACTCTAACATTATCGTATTTTACATTTTATTCTTTGTTCAGATTGTGTAGAATGTGATTCTTAAGACAATTTCAATGAAAGGTCATGTTTGAATGATACAGTAGATAAGCCAAACTAGCACTGGGGGACGAAATGTGATCGTGACTAAGCTACAGAAACAGTGTAACTTCTTGCCGCGTTTTCTACAAAGAGGTCGCATGTGGCGACTGAAAATCAATTTATTTTTATAGGTAATAATTTATATTTTTTTGTGCTCCTTGACTGATAGGTTGGTATGAGACTGACCACCCGTGCTGTAAAAATCGGTTCACATTTGCCAATGCCACCCCGGTTCAAGGAACGGCGGCAGGAGTTGCAAGGTTGATGTTCATGTGAGGTTTTGTTTATTTGTATGCACACATGCAGAATGTGTAGGCGCGAACCTACATGTTCCTGTCTTTGAGCATGCATTTAATATGAGCCTTAAATGTTAACATATCTTTGCAGCTTAGATTATAGATTATAGGGGGCCAGCCTTATGCCAACCACTTCAGTTAAAGTGAGGTTTTTCCAGCTCCCAAGGAGGCTGGTATTCATTTTTTGTGAAGACCTTGAAGAACCTTGTCGGGATTTTATTTTGGGTTTCAAATAAACACTGACTCGGGAAATCATTTCAGACACCCTCCTTGGGACTCAAAGCCGAACTCACAATTTTATCATTATTTTCTAAAATTGTTTCATGAACCTACGATATTGCATTTTAACTGAATCAGTTATAACGACGGAAAATAGCGTTCAAAAGAAATGAGAACCAGTCCTCTTTAAAGCTGGGCAACCCCTATTTTAATTCAAGTGCCTCATTACCTTTAAAAAAAATAGGCTATAGACGCGTAGCCCCTTGAGGGTTGTTGCACTATATGTGCCACTTAGATTCATTAGATTAGACCGAGGGGACCAACTCTAAGGGACGCCCACGCCAAGAATACCTGGAGGACCTGTTGGTGGACGTGCGCTGCTCATCATATGCAGACCTTAAAAGAGCCGCACAAGACAGGGAAGAGGAGTTAGACAGGGATGCGTACTGTCACTAACACTTTTTAACCTATATTCAGAAAGGATCATGGCGCAAGCACTTCATGAGGCTAGGGAAGGCATTGTTGTCAACGGGCAGCTGGTAAACAACCTGCGGTATGCCGATGACACAGTCCTACTCGCTGACACTCAGGCGGATCTGCAAACATTGTTGACCAGAATAAATGTCGCTGGCAAAGAAGCTGGCATAAACATTAACTTTAAGAAGACCAAGGTCATGGTTATCAGCAAAAACACAAACGCCTCCGTACATGTAGAACTAGATGGCGAAAGCATTGAAAGATGCACTAGTTACAGGTACCTGGGATGTGTGGTCAACGAAAAGTGGGACATGTGTCAAGAAGTCAGAAGCAGACTAGAGCAAGCCCGAAATGTCTTCGCTAAAATGAGCAAATTACTGTTGTGCCGAAATTTAAGCCTTGAACTCCGGAAGCGCATAGTGAGGTGCTACGTTTTCCCAATCGCTCTGTATGGTATGGAGGGATGGACTCTCACGCAGGCACTGGAGAGACGTATTGAAGCATTCGAGATGTGTCTATACCGAAAAATGCTTCGGATCTCTTGGCGTGATCGAGTTACCAATGTAGAAGTCCTTCAACGAATGCGCACTACAAAGGAGCTCCTGCCTACCATTAAGCAGAGAAAGCAAATGTACTTCGGTCACATTATGAGAAATGAGAAGTACCGTCTCCTTCATCTTATCATTCAGGGTAAGATTGAGGGGAGAAGATCTCAGGGACGCCGAAGGACATCGTGCCTGAAGAACCTGCGACAGTGGTTCGGCAGAAGCACCAAGTCCCTACTTCGAGCCGCAGCATCAAAAATCAAAATAGCTATGATGATCGCCGATCTTCGCTAGAAGTGGCACAAGAAGAAGAAGAAGAAGAAGACAGGGAAGAATGGAGGAGAAGAGTAAAAGACATTGCTGCAAGCCAATCCTAGGATTGAAATTGGAGAAGAAGAAGAAGATTAATTTGGTCGATTGTTCATAATATATTTTTTAAAACAAGTTTCAGTGGATTGATGAATGGAGCCCAGAAGAGCGCTTCACAGCCATCAGATGCCGCACGTGTTGTTATGTTGGCAACAATTCATTAACATAAGAGCCTCGTTATATACTGGTGCGCATGAGCAGACGTGAATTATGACTATTTAGGGAGAACCGAGTCTTCTTTAGTTATTCAAACACCAGAGGCGTAGAGTTCTATTCCAACAATATGATTTTATCGGTTTTCTTGATGAAACAAGATCATCTTCATCATATTGTTACGACCACGCGGGTTCAATTTAATAAAAACTTCGGTTAATTTATTTCACACAATTTATCTTAACATTTCGTTCACATTTGGTTGGAACAGAGTTGACTTTTGTACTGTTTTACTCGCCAGCTCTGATACCAATCTCCCTGCAAAGCATCTTGGGCTCTATTTATAGTTGTATAAAAGTTATTCTGGTACATGTCAAGTACAAATCTTCTTATTTAGAAGATTCGAGCAAACGCTCACGCCATCGAACAAATACATGTGTAATTATTGAAACTCTTACATCTAGAGACACAGACACACTCACACAAGTAAAATCACATTTTCACGCTGAACGTGAAATGCTGAACTGTTTTTTCGGCTGACCTATATACAGCGTTGAGCAATAGTCAACCCGAGACATCACAAAAGCGTTAACCAGGGTCCTGACCGCCCCTGATGGTAAACATCTCCTGATTGCCTTTATCTGGCGAAGTTCAAAAAACGAGGAGGATACCGTGTTATTCAACTGCTCTCCCATTGTGAGGTTCCGATCCAGTGTGACTCCTAGAAGTCTCACTGAATCTGACGGCTGAATCAGCTGTCCCCCAATGGAGAGTGGTACGCGAGTTATCAGGAGATGATCATTGACTTATAGGTTGGTATGAGGCTGACCACCCATACTGTAAAAAATGGTTCAATTTGCCAATGTCACCCCTGTTTCAGGGAAGGTCGGCAAAAGTTGTGGGGCTTATGTTCATTTGAGGTTTGGATTTTATTTGTAAGTACACATTCAGCATTTGTAAGCGCGAACTACACTTGTTGGTTTGTGGGCTTACATCTGAGAGCTTTAAATGAATATATCCTTGCAACTTAGATTATTATTATTATTATTATCACGCCTGGACGTAGCCGCCCACATAATTTCCGTCTTACCCATGTTAAGGATTAGGCCATTGCTTGTCATCCATTCACCGATCTCCACAATGCAAGCTGCCATTCTGTTACTGAGAGCTCCCGCCATGTGTGGTCGACACTGAGAGTAAATCTGCCAGTCATCTGCATATGCATGTGTAGTAAGGCTCCATTTCTCGACTATGCTCTCAATGTCGGCCGTGTATAAAATAAACAGGATTGGTCCCAACACAGACCCCTGCGGCACCCCGGAGATCAGCAAATAGGAAGGTGAGACACAGACACACTCACACAAGTAAAATCACATTTTCACGCTGCAGAAGCCCATCGTTGACCTAAGCGAAACGTTCGGAAGATGCAGCTCCCACAAATCACGACAGCAGATCCCGGAAAACATCTCTCGAGCAATAAGTAAATATATTAAAGATGGAGTAGAGACACGTTGCGTGATAGAAAAGAACAAAAAAACAGTATCAAATTTAAAGCCGCTCCATAGAATTGTTAACTGCATGTTAGAAAAACATAAAGTTGTATAATTTTTTACCACAGACTTTCAGATAGAAAAAAAGAATTATATTGTATAATTTTTGTAAAAAATCTGTAAGTTTTGTGTAATTACCCCTGTGAATTTTCATTGTCCGCCACTGGGAGCGGCATGCCTGGGACAAGCCGGGCCACATGGGTGCTTGTAGTAAACTCTGCCGCGCTACGTGTGAGAACAGCTCGCCTCCATGTATGGCGTAGAGGCGTAGACTGTGAGGCGTAGCAAAGTTGGTGCGGCGCTGCACATGCTACGACAATCGCCAAGTCGAGCTACGCGAAAATCAAAATGTAACCAGAACAATATTGAAAATGTGAAAATTCATGATTGTTTCAAAGAGATTTAACAAAAGGTTCCACGATAAGATGTACATAGACAGAATGAAAAAAGACACAATGTCCGCAGACGAAATTTCCACCAACATTATGTCTCATTATGACATATTTGTCGCGTAGACATTTTGTCAATGGACATTAGGTCGGTGGACATTATGTCGATGGACATTTTGTCGAGAAGACATTTTGTTTCTGGACATTGTGTCGTTGGACATTCTGTCTATAGACATCTTGTTGTGAGACCTTGGAATTTTATTTTGGTTTTACTGATGTGCAAATTTTAAAAATTACATTTTGAATCCTTACAGGGCAAAAATAAATGGCGGTTGATCTGTGCTGTTGGCGGCTAGGGTTTTTTAAATTAGAATTTGTTTTCTGTTAGTTTTTGATGTCTATACATGTTATAATTTGTTGATATTCAACATCAATTTTTTGTGTATGTTCCTTGACTTATAGGTTGGTATGCGGCTGACCACCCATGCTGTAGAAAATAGTTCACTATGCTAATGTCACCCCTGTTTCAGGGAAAGGAAGGAGTTGCAGGGTGTATGTTCATTTGAGATTCGGGTTTTTATATTGTAGGACCACATTTAAGCGAGAACTTATACGTGCCTGTTTGTACAAATGCATTTAATATGAATCTCTAATGTTACATATATTTTGCAACTTAGATTAGATTAAATTAGACAGGGCTAGTCACAACACATTTGATCCATGGATCATCGTTTTTTTGTGTGAAAAATATTCACGTTAGGTGGCGGTTGAGCCTGAGATTTTCTGTTTATAAATAACACCGTCAATGTTTTATTTTTAGTAATTAATTACTCTAATAACTAATACTCTAATAACTAATAACTCGCGTTTAGCGAGTACGAAAGAGTATATGTTGTATACAAAGGCGGATGACAAAGAGCGCAAAAAATGTTGGTTTCCCCTTTTATACAAGTTTTCTAATAAAATCTAACATTGGAATGAGCACTTGAGTCCTTTTGGTTGGTGTCTCCACTAAATTAAAATAAGGTTTCCTCCGCGATCGCCAGATGTCAGACTACAATTCAAGTCAATTATAATGCTGATAATTTTACGTTTAGACAAATTATTAGAGAGAAGAGACATTCAAATTAATAAAATTAACGTTTTCTAACCAACGTATTCTATGCTTCAATATAGGTATAAAATCTTGCATCTAAAATTATATTATCTTACATGTAATATCTTGTATCTCGTTTAAAATTATCTTACATATAGAATCATGTACCTTTCACGATAATATCTTGCGTATCATATCTTGCACTACCCCCACATGTATGATAAAATATTTCATCAAGGGCCTCACATATTTACAGAGAGGTTATTATATGCTCTCATAGATTCCCGTACAAGGGAGGCAGCCCTGAAATTTTACGTCAATATTTGTTCAGCTTTGCTGCGTATTAGATTCATAATAATTTTAGGTGAATCGTCTGTTTGAGAATGAATAAAGCAGTTAAGATGCTCGAACTATATTTACATTAAAATACAAATACATTCGAAATTATTGTAGGTATTTCTGTTTGAATAGAATTTAAACAGTGTTTTAATATAATATTGTTCCTAAAATATATAAAAAATCAATCATTTCTTATCTATATTAATTAAATAAAACGCAGTTTAAATTCACTTTTATATTCTTTAACTTTGTCAAACGTTTTCGCCTAAAAAGGCATCATCAGGACAATGACAAATCAAATTTGATTTGTCATTGCGTTTTATTTAATTAATATACAATGGACTTTCACTGTGTAAACCACCAAGCCCTTAAAAATATTTCTAATCTAAGTTACACACATCGATGTATAGAACACAGACATATTGACATCTAAGGCTCATATTTAATGCATACACACAAGCAGACACGTGTTCACGCTTACACATTCTACATATGTACTAACATAATATTGACCGGTCCGTAGTCTAGTGGTAACGCTTTGAGCTCGTAAATGGAATATCGTGGGTTGGAAAAAAATACTACATATGTATCTTCAAATATGCTCTTCGATGGGTTGAAAAATGCATATACCTTTAACAAAGATCGTTCACCAAAGGTCCATCCAGATTACAGAAACTGTGTCTTCTTTGAAAATTGGCGCTTTCTATAAAGACAAACAAGCTTGCAGAGGGCTCTTGAGGTGTGATTCACACAAAATCAACGCTGATGAAATGAATAATCCTTGTATTGTATAACTCCTGTCACCTTTACGTGAAACCATTGGCAAAAGTGAACCAAGTTTTAACATCGTGGGTATCAGCCTTAATCCAGCCTAAACGTTGGTTAATTTTAGAACTTAATCATTGCCAGAATTCTACCCTTTTCGTTCAAATATCAAAAGAAGACCAAATAGTGCTTGTACTTCTGAAATTATCAAAAATAGTAGTTCAAGATACTTCGAACTCACGTTTTGATGATTCACATTACTAAAGTAAACTGTGTGCTTAAGTAAGTAATTTGCTTTACATAAAATGTATTTTAACTAAAACGTTCAATAGAGGCGCTCTCTTAATTTTCGTACATTTTTCGATAAACTTTTATGTTTGAATTTCGTTCAAGCTTTGAGTCCGTTCGTAGACCACAAATATCCAGTACAACCTTAAGTATACAATTTTCTGTATAAACTAAACCATATCGTTTCAATTTATAATTTTTGGATGAAATTTTTCAAGCAAAACACTGTTTATTTTCACTATAGACTTTATTTAAAAGATTAAAATCTTTAAAACAAAATTACGAACGTTTTCGACCTAGAAGGTCATCATCAGGTATGATTTGATTTAAACCATATCGTTTTACAACAATGTTTACACACACAAAACGCTCTGTAGAGGTGCTGCTTTAGTTTGCATATATATTTGGTAAGTTTACGTAAAGTTGTATAGGCACAATAGGCTTCCATATATATTGTTCATGAACGTTCACAGTATTATGTTTCTAACCCTTATTGATGGACATAGATTCGTTCGTATTCAATTTCAAATCTAAATTAAGCGGAAACCTCGTTCGGTTGGATAAATATCCATACAATATTGATTTATTTATAAATCTGATTCTCATTATCTGTGAACGCTAACGCTACGCCACTTAGCTGCACATATAGTGCTACTTTTTCCAACGTTTTTTTCTCCAAAGGAGTCGCATTTGGTCTGAGGCACCTATTTATTTTTACATGTTGGGGGTTACCAGCCTTACGCAAACCACTTCAATTGATGTGCGGGTCTTACAGTTTCCGAGAGGGTTGGTGGTCGTTTTTTGTGAAGGCTGGGTAAAACTGGCCGGCATTTAATTTTGAGTTTGAAATAAACACCGAAACGCGAAATCATTTCTGACACTCTCCGTGGGATTCGAACCCAAGCTTTCGGCATGGAATGCAAGAACTCTTCCAACTGAGCTATCGACCAGTTATTTTTCTCTGTAAAAATTAATTACCCTTTTTTCAAAGACCCCTAAACGCCTACTGGGAAATTTCTGTGAAAGCCCCTACTTCAACTGAAGGGGTTGGCGTAAGGCTGGTCCTCTTACATGTAAAAATATGTAGGTTCTACTCGCCACATGCGACCCATTTGCCGAAAACGCGACAAGCAGTTACACTATATGAGCAGCTTATGTAGTAGCGTTTAGCATTTAAAACAAAAACACAAAATGTACTAATTTGAGTAAATATTTACTTTTTAAATGCATACATATAATTTTAAACACGACGGAGCACGAAAAATATACTATTTATATTTTCAATTAATATGCTTTTCAATTAGTATCGCTGGGTTGAAAAATCATATACCTATACCAAAGACCGTTCACCACAGTTCTATCCAGCCTTACAGCAACTGGGTTTTGCTTGAGAATTGAAATCTATAGCGAACACCAAGCTCGCAGAGGGCTCTTGAGGTGTGATTTACACAAAAACAGCGCTCACTAAATAAATCATCCTTATATTATGAGGATAGGTATTAATATAGGAGAAGTGTTTTATTTTCAGGCAGTTAATTTCCACGAGATATTTTCAATTACTACCCGCTTGCTCACCCGCAGTTCCTTTATGTTCCTATTGAATTATGATACTCGCGTTTGTGGGATATCTCCTGCTTTTAATGACCTCACAGTATCACCTGTACCCCTAGTATAAAATTTATACTCAAAAATTTCGTTCAGAAATAATAAAGTTACGAATGTATAGGTTCATACCTACGTGTTTTTCTGACTGTATGCCAAAGCGTGTTTATTTTTTGTTTATTTGTGTGTGTAGACGTGAGTGTTTGATCTTTTGAACTATTGATACTTCTGGTACTCTCTGGAAATACCAATTGTAAAGGCGCCTTGTCCATTCAGGAACACGCGAGAATAGGCCTTGGTTATATAATTATATTTTTTCGTAAGACGCATTGGTTCAGTACATATGTGAGATTACCTCTGATGGACATAAGACAAACAAGCACTTTTTTTTAAGGAATCCTGTGCGGGAGGCTCTCCAGTTCTTGAGAGTTTTGTGGTTCTATGCCACCCTGGAAGGGTCTGTCGTAAGGCGCTGCAAGGAAGTGGTGATTGATGTTGGTTTTGAATAAAACCGGATTAAATTGGAAAGGGAACACAGATACTGGTAGATCATTCCATAAACGGGCAGTTTGGAAAAGGAATGAGTCATGAAAACGCCAAGTTCTCATAGTTTTGAGATCGACTGCAAAGGGATGAATGAGAGTCGTACTACGAGTTTCCCTTTCTGAAATGCAAGGGGAAGGGATTAATGAATGGAGCTCATTAGAACAAGCCCCGAGGTAATATCGATAAAAGAGCACTAAGGAGATGATCTCTAAAGGTCCTATTGTGTTCATTGTATCTTATTATCAGTTTTATTATCTTTGTCAAAAAAAATAAGAATATTCATTTTGCGGTTTAACGCTACAGTTGCGTCTATACGTGCCGTATACTTGGGGTAGAGGTCCGAGCGGGGGGCTCAGGTGTGACGTAAATAATGGCTACATGTGACCTCTAGCGGCAGATAAAGGCCCTACACCCTTCCGGTCCACCCCGACACTTATCCAAACGCTATCACGACATCCCCACTCCACCGGGCCACGGCATTTACGATCGCTTGCAATGGGACAGTAAAGAAGCGAAGAGAGAGTAGACCAAGTATGAAAATCAAAAAGATAAAATTTAAACGGGAGTGATTTAAAAAAAAAGTTATTGGTGTATAACATTAATAGTAGTGTGCCGAGGACAGACCCTTGTGGCACACCACAATACAATTGTACTCTTGATGAATTATTTTTTTCTAAATGCACAATCTCATATCTACAATGTATATAGAAATATAACCATCGCAACAAATCATCACACATAACATGTGTATAGCGTAAATAGTAGTGTGCCGAGGACGGACTCCTGTGGTACACCACACACCAATAATTGTACTCTGAATGATTTCTTTCCCTCCCTTTGCATAGTTTGATATCTAAAATGTAAAAGGAATACAACCACCACAGCAAATCTTCACACATACTAAATGTATATCATAAATAGTAGTGTGCCGAGGATGGACTCCTGTGGCACACCACACTCCAATTGTACTCTTGATGAATTATTTCCCTCCATTTGCACAGTCTGATATCTACCATGTACTCGTATATAGGAATACAACCATCGCAACAAGTCATCACACATATCATATGAGGAAGTAAGCTTCTGTACAAGCAAAGCAGAAGGCAACACTCATATAGAGCACAGCTACTAGAACCAACTACTTATCTCCATCAATGAAATCCGATGCCATACAAAGCAAAATTGTTGATGTTGAGTAATGACGTCTGTATGCTAAACATTGCCAAGCATCCAGTATGAACCATTTACTGGACAATCTGAGAAGCTGCTGGCTTCTAAAGATTGATTTTTGATAAAAATCAATCTTTATCACTTATCCTATGTAAACGGTCTAAGCGTAGCGCTACGAAAAACCAAGCGTAGAGGATAATCTATGTCTACGTGCGTAGACCAAACTAGCGAGACAATATACGTAGAACCACAACTAGTAGTTACAAGTATTGGATAACGTGAGTGACTCTGGCTTCATAAAACCTCGATTGTCATCTCAGCCAAAGTAGAATGATTGATTAGCGAACGTTTTGATGAATTACTCGCGAAGCAAGTTCGGTGGGTTGAATGTACTGAAATTGTGTACCGAAATATCTCATTGTTGAATTTTGATAATTAGCAAATAATTTCGTAAATTTTCAAGATGAGATAGTTAAGTTTTGAAACTTTTCGGAGGACTGCCTACACATTTTCTGAATTATAACCTATTTTTGGTGCTCATTCACAGTTGTAGGAATTTCATCCTATTCTTCTTATTTAATTTTTCATTTACTCCTTTCAGTTACAAAGTAAAAAAAACAGTGTTTTGATTTGAATCTTTCAATTAAATAAATAAAATATTATTAAAAAAAAGCTTTGGAATTAGTTGTAAACAATATGTGTATTAACAATTTTCTCACGGTTATTTAACGTATGGGTGAATATGAGACTGACCAACCACACTGTGATAAACAGTTGACTTTATCAATGCCACTCCCGTATCAGTGAAGCGCGGTAAGTGTTGAAGGGTTCCTGTTTTTGGTTTATAATTTTGTAGGCGTACAAGCGGCCTGTGTAGGCGTGTCTGCTTGTGGGCATGCATTAAATGTTAATATAATATAATACATCCTTTCTAAGTTAGATTCTAAATTATATAAAAGTTGCAAAGAAATATTACATTTAAAACCTATTCATATTTCATGCATTTCCACCAGTTGACACTATAAATTCGGGCTGACACATGAACACTAAGATCAACAGAGAACGGAGCGGAAACCTTGCTAAATGAACCTAGAATTAAAATTGCCACTGTTTTCGGAGACCGTGCTTTTGCGGTGGCCGGCCCTGCGACCTGAAATCAACTGCCACCAGAAATCTGGAGGTCGAGGACGATTGAAGAGCTAAAGAGGAGGATGAAGACACACTTTTTCGCCCAGTAAACTACTAAGCGCCCTTGGAGTGACATTGAGTTACGAAACGGCGCTGATAAAGAAATCATCATCATCAACTCTTGCCAACCTTCCCTAACATTTCCAAAGTGAACCATTTTTTACAGTATGGATGATCAACCTCATGCCAACCTATATGCCAAGGAGATATTGCTAGTAGAAAATTAAAATAAACAGTGTTTACTAGAAATTACACATTCTATTTTATTTTTTAAACAATTTCTTCTTTAGACTTAAAGCACCGAATTTTTTTTTAAATTGCCAGCTTAGAGGCTTAAAATGGCGCTAGCAATTAGAATCTTATTTTCTACGAACTGAAATATTTAAAAAGCACAAAAGCTTATTTTCCTTTTCTCGTACTGTCTACCTTGCTACTGTTCGGTATTTTGTTTTAAACCTCATTCCCCCCCCAATGGTTGTGCCTCTGAGAAAACCATAGTACGTGATTAGAAATTAAAGCCTTTCTGAAATTGTTTCTTTCACGGGCGTCTTATTGCCGGCAAAGCTCCAATTATCGTGAAAGTGTTACGCCACTGAAAAATATGTAACTTCTACGCCAAGTATATAACTGTACGTTGAGGTTCTATTATAAGGTTTCATTTTTAAAATTGTATGGAAACTAAAATACTCATCGAAGGCGCTATTTTTATTTTTTATCATTGACGCGGAATATAAATGGATCCGAAATAATATTAACGCAAATTTAAGCTATTGTTACAAATATGCAAGATATGAGTAGTTGTATTTGATTTGTCTGTATTTTTAATAATCTATATCTATAATCTAAGTTGCTAAGATGTATTACATTTAAGATTCATATTCAATACATTTCTATATGCAGACACGTATAAGTTTACGCTTGCACATGCCGCATGTGAACCTTTTATATAAAAACCCAAATCTCAAATGAACATAAGCACTGCAACTCTGGGCGACCTTCCCTGAAACAAGGGTGTCTTTGCATATCTCTTCCATCTTTTCAATATTCATCAATTTTCTCATACATAATCGTCTCTTATTCTCACTCTGCAGGTTCCAATCTTTCGCAATCTCACGTATTTGTTCACCACCAATTCTTTCAAGATATCCAAACCATCGCATCATGCTTTTTTATACTTTCATTCTCATATTCTCTTTTATACCACACTCGTTCAACACCCAATCATTGCGAACTCTATCATAATATTCTCAAAAGTTGTAAGCTGGAGTCGAGTCCACTTAAATAATGTATTAAATGAAAATATTTTCTTAATATTTTTCAGTTACGCTACGTTCGAGTTTAGGCGTATTGTTTTGTACTTAGGGGAGGTACTGAAGTGGTTGCTGTCTATAGAAGGAAACAGCTGCTGAAAGAAAACAACAGGATTTCAAGTTGTATCTTTTGTAATAACCAGACAGGAAGAAGTTTTCCAGCGTCTTAAAGACGTGTGAAAAAATATATAAGCTTAGGTTTTTGTATTTAAAATATAAAAAGGAAAAGAAACAAGCGACAGTAGATAGTTCTTTTCCATGGGTTAAACTCTGTCCCAGTAAAATCAAAATTTGGAATAAGAAATAAAATAAAAACAATTATATTTTGGTAAGAAGCTAAGTGGAAAATTGAAAAGATGATAACTTCCTCAAGGGTCATGTAACTGTCACAAAACTAAACTATAATAAACGTTTATTATAAACGTTTATTATAATGGGAGATTATAACCTTCCTCACATCAATTGGGTTTTAGACTCCTGTTCATTGCCAATGGTCGGTAACTATACAGGTGGACCAGCTAATTTACGATTCATTGATTTTTTGTCTATGTCAGGAATGCGCCAGTTTAGCTATGTACACAACATTTCGAATAGAATACTAGATCTTGTGCTGTCAAACGAGTTCTGTGAAGTCAGGCCATCATCTACGCAATTGATTTTTCCCGATGCTTATCATAAGCCTCTTTCAATTTCAATCTTAATTAAAAAACATAATAAGATGATTGATCCTAAAACTAGGGACATTGTCTTATATAAAAAAGCAGATTACATTGAAATACGCAATGACTTATCAACAATTAACTGGTACCACGAATTTTCAAACCATAGCACTGAGGAGTGCGTAGCAAAGTTCTATGATATACTATCTAGAACTATTCATAAAAATGTCCCTATCAAGAAAGTTAAAGCGGGGCACTCGTATCCGCATTGGTTCTCCTCAGCTTTAATAAATGTTATCAGGGAAAAGGCATTATTCCATAAGAAATGGAAAAGGTATAAGAACCCATTGGACTACCAAACCTTTTCTTTGTTGCGAGCTAGGCAAAAATATTTGCAGAACTCATGTCATAATAGGTACGTTACAGAAATCGAGAGAAACCTAAAAATTAATCCAAAATGTTTGTTTTCTTACTTAAAATCAATGAGAGGTGTCGATGGTGTTCCTAATACTATGAGCTACAATGGTATACAATATACTGATCCGAAAAGTGTATGTAACAGCTTCAACAATTTTTTTGCTTCAGTCCATGTTCATAGTGGTGGCGTTCGGCATCAGCATCTCGAAAAAAATAATAGTCCATCTAGTAACAATTCTATAAACATAAACAGTGTACAAATAGACAACAAACTGGTCATCAAGTACTTAGATTCGATTGACATCACAAAGGGGCCTGGTTCAGACTCAATACCCGGTATATTCATTAAAAATTGCTCGCCTGAGATTTCCGTGCCGTTGGCTCTTATTTATAATAAATCTATCTTGGAAGGGTGTTTCCCCAAACAATGGAAGAAAACATTGATATCTCCTATCTTCAAGAATGGTGATCGCACTGAAGTGTGTAACTACAGACCGATTTCCAAACTTCCAATTATCAGTAAAATTTTAGAAAAAATAATAATTGATCAAATCAGTCCATTGATAAATTCTTTGATCTCAAAAAACCAACATGGTTTCCGCACTAAGAGGTCGGTGGATTCAAACCTTCTTGAATTTACACATCAAATAACTCAATCAATTCATAACAATGCTCAAGTAGATACGATTTATACTGACTTTACTAAGGCATTTGACAAAATAAGCCACAAAATATTAGTAAGAAAGGCCAAGCTGATGGGTATAGGAGGAAGTCTTTTGAGTTGGTTTGATTCATATATCTGTGACAGAGTTCAGGCAGTAGTTTTACATGGTCATATATCAGATTACCACCCTATTCATTCTGGTGTGCCACAGGGATCTCACCTTGGACCTCTATTATTCTTAATATATATTAATGACATAGATGAGTGCTTTAAACATTCAAAAATACTTTTGTTTGCTGATGATGCAAAAATTTATAGGGAGGTGAGAGATGTCACTGACTGTGAAAGACTGCAAGAGGACTTAGTTAATTTAGAACAGTACTGTGAACAGAACCAATTGTTTCTCAATACAGATAAATGCAGTACAATCTCATACACAAGGAATCGCTCAAAGTGTATGTATAATTACAAAATTAACAGAACTAGTCTGAAACATACAACGGAGATAAGGGATCTTGGAGTAATACTCGATGACAAACTAACTTACACAAAGCACTATGAGCATATAAACTCTCGGGCCTTCAAAACTCTAGGGTTTATTATACGTAACACTAAATGTTTTAAGGATCCTAACTCTCTCACAACCCTGTTTAACTCTCTTGTTAGAAGTCTTCTCGAATTCGGATCTGCCATATGGAACCCTAGCTACATCACCCATATAAACTCAATTGAACGTGTACAACAAAAATATATCAAACAACTGAATTTTAGGAAAAGACTCCATTTTAATAACTACACCCTTGCTTTAGATCATCACAAAATTTACTCGTTGGAAACCCGTAGAATCATTATAGACCTTTGTTACTTATATAAAATTTTGAATAATGATATTGATAGCTCATACCTATTGGGCGAATTACCATTCCACTGTCCTACTAGATGCAACCGCAATCATACTCTCTTCTATACAGAAAAATCAAGGACAAATTATTTTTTAAATTCTTTTATAAATAGAGCCTGTATGAGCTTCAATAGGAGTTGTGGCGACAATCCAGCTCTGGATCCGTTTGCCACATCTGTTAATAAATTTAAAAGCAATCTAATGCAGTTGTCGAAATCTTAACTTAATTTGTCTTATTCTATGTTTTATCCTATCTTCATTATTTGGCTACTTAATTCCTTAATTTCTTTCCTATCATTCTCCTTTCCATCCTTTTATCTTCCCTCCACTTCTTCAATTCTTAAATATTTAACTTACTATGAATAAATGTATAGATACTATAATTGGCGGTGTAAAACTAAATTATCATAATCACTTATAATATGTAAAAATGTAAAATGCTGTAGTATCTAATAAAGAAATAAAAAAAAAAAAAAAAAAAAAAAAAACTGGCATTGGAGGTGGCATTGGCAAAAGTGTACCAATTTTTACAGAAAGGGGGTTCAGCCTCCTACCAACTTATCAGTCAAATCAAGGATATTTATAAAAATAAAAAATAAACTTTTTAGAGACTATTGCGGTACCTACCTACTCTTTTAGTCAATTCAAAATATTTAAATGAAAAAATTGACTACTAAACGCAAAAAACGCAACTAAGCTACGCATATAGTGTAACTTCTTGCCACGTTATCCCCGAAGGGGTCGCATATGGCGAGCTGAACCTATTTATTTTTACAGGTAAGGGGGCCGGCCTTACGCCAACCACTTCAGTTGAAGTGGAGGTTTCCCAGCTCCCGAGAGTGCTGGTACTCATTTCTTGTGAAGGCTGAGTAAACCTTGCCGGTATTTTATTTTGGGGTTTGAAATAAACACCGAAACGGGAAATCATTTCTGACACCCTCGGTGGGATTCGAACCCGAGCTTTCGGCATGGAATGCAAGCACTCTACCACCTGAGCTATCGACCGGACTACTGAAATCATTATAATGGGTGATTTTTTTGAGGTTAGGATTTTCATGCATTAGTATTTGACAGATCACGCGGGATTTCAGACATGGTGTCAAAGAGAAAGATGCTCAGTATGCTTTGACATTTCATCATGAATAGACTTACTAACGAGCAACGCTTGCAAATCATTGAATTTTATTACCAAAATCAGTGTTCGGTTCGAAATGTGTTTCGCGCTTTACGTCCGATTTATGGTCTACATAATCGACCAAGTGAGCAAACAATTAATGCGATTGTGACCAAGTTTCGCACTCAGTTTACTTTATTGGACATTACACCAACCACACGAATGCGTACAGTGCGTACAGAAGAGAATATTGTGTCTGTTTCTGAGAGTGTTGCTGAAGACCGTGAAATGTCGATTCGTCGCCGTTCGCAGCAATTGGGTTTGTGTTATTCGACCACATGGAAGATTTTACGCAAAGATCTTGGTGTAAAACCGTATAAAATACAGCTCGTGCAAGAACTGAAGCCGAACGATCTGCCACAACGTCGAATTTTCAGTGAATGGGCCCTAGAAAAGTTGGCAGAAAATCCGCTTTTTTATCGCCAAATTTTGTTCACCGATGAGGCTCATTTCTGGTTGAATGGCTACGTAAATAAGCAAAATTGCCGCATTTGGGGTGAAGAGCAACCAGAAGCCGTTCAAGAACTGCCCATGCATCCCGAAAAATGCACTGTTTGGTGTGGTTTGTACGCTGGTGGAATCATTGGACCGTATTTTTTCAAAGATGCTGTTGGACGCAACGTTACGGTGAATGGCGATCGCTATCGTTCGATGCTAACAAACTTTTTGTTGCCAAAAATGGAAGAACTGAACTTGGTTGACATGTGGTTTCAACAAGATGGCGCTACATGCCACACAGCTCGCGATTCTATGGCCATTTTGAGGGAAAACTTCGGAGAACAATTCATCTCAAGAAATGGACCGGTAAGTTGGCCACCAAGATCATGCGATTTGACGCCTTTAGACTATTTTTTGTGGGGCTACGTCAAGTCTAAAGTCTACAGAAATAAGCCAGCAACTATTCCAGCTTTGGAAGACAACATTTCCGAAGAAATTCGGGCTATTCCGGCCGAAATGCTCGAAAAAGTTGCCCAAAATTGGACTTCCCGAATGGACCACCTAAGACGCAGCCGCGGTCAACATTTAAATGAAATTATCTTCAAAAAGTAAATGTCATGGACCAATCTAACGTTTCAAATAAAGAACCGATGAGATTTTGCAAATTTTATGCGTTTTTTTTTTAAAAAAAGTTCTCAAGCTCTTAAAAAATCACCCATAGAAAACAAATTACTATGATATTCCAACATCGACCCTTCTATTTCAGATGGATCCACTTATGTTATTTGCCGGCAGACAATCACTGTCGTAATTTCCCATCAAATATTCATCCGATCCAGTATCACTTACTCTCTGTACTAAACTACGAATACCGCGCTCCAGCCAATAATATCTACTTCTCTGTACAACATTAACAGCAAACTAACGTATGAGTAAGTGTGTATGGTGCAGCGTTCACACTGTTTAAGTGGGCATAAAAATTTAAATGTAACAAAACGCTATTTTTTGTAATGTAAGGTATAGTGTTCTTTGACTTACGTATATGGGTTGGTATGAGGATAACCACCCATACTGTAAAAAATGGTTCACTTTGCTTTTGTCACCCCTGTTGCAGGGAAGGTCGACAAAAGTCGCAGTGCTTATGTTCATTTGAGATTTGAGCTTTTCAAATGCGGCATGTGTACGTGCTCCTTATGGGAATGCATTTATTATGAATATTAAATGAAATATATCTTTGCAACCTAGATTATAGATTAAAGGCTAGATGGACTATATCATGCTACACTACCTGCTACCATGTCAACTTACTACTATCCTAAACTGCTGTCCCAAAAAACTGTCACATTACTTCCTACATTGGATTAAGCTAACAATAAATAGACAGAACATGCTATGTTCCAGAAGATTATGTTGTGTTTGGATCATGTGGGGTATTAATATTTCATTATAACGTCATTTTTAAATCTACTTTCTACTGTCCTAAAACACTGTCACATCGCTTCCTTCCTAAAAACAATATGTCAGGTTACACAACTTACAACTAACTACTGCCCTAAAAAACTGTCACATCGCTTTCTTTCATAGGATTAAGCTTATAGTAAATAGACAGAACATACTATGCTCCAGTAGATTATGTTTTTTAAGATCATGTAGAGAATTCCTATCTCATTATAACGTCAGTTTTAAATCTTCTTTCTACTGTCCTAAAACACTGTCACATCACTTCTTTCATAGGATTAAGCTGATAGACAGAACATGCTATGCTCCAGTAGATTATGTTGTGTTTGGATCATGCAGGATATTCATATTTCATTATGACGTCATTTTTGACATGATGTGCAGACATTAAGTACATGTGTGCCTTAATTAATGCAAACAATATAACGTCTAGGTTTTAGTTTCCGTGACGACAACAAAATGGATAGATTAGCCTGTAGAGTTATGTTTTAATTTTTTTTAAAGGGGTTTTCTCTTTATTTTTTAATCATTATACGTTAACTCCGAGGTATATATCACTTTTGCCAATGCCACCTTGGTTTCAGGGAAAAGCGATAATCATGTGAGGTTCGGTTTATTTTGTAGGTACGCATGCAGCTCGTGTAAGCGTGAACTTAAATGTACCTGCTTGTGGGCATGCATCAACTATGTGCCTTAAATGTCGTTATATACATTTTCAACTTTGATTTTAGATACAAAGCAACTCGTTAATTTTTTACAGATAGGAAGACCAGCATTACACCAATTGCTATTTCTGAAATAAGAGCTTCCTTACTCTCTTTCTTGTCGGTACTGTGATTTAGGTATAAAAATATTAAGATTATTTATTTAAAGAGTGATATTTTTGCGAGATTACACCTCAAGAGCCTTTTGTGAGCCTCACTGTCACTATATGAAACATAAATTTCTAAGCAAGACCCAGTTGCTGTAAGCCTTGATGGAATCTTGGTTACCGATCTTTGGTAATAGCAGATGAATTTATACAAGTGTTATTTTTAGTGCTACGCCAAGAATCGAAGTCACTACCTTACTATTACGATTTCGAAACGATTGCTACTTAATTACGGAACTGCACTCCTAGAACAAAACGTTACGTAAACTCACCTTGATTGCGTAAATCAACAAAATGTATGCAAACCAAATAACTCTCTAGGAGTGCCGTTACATATTCCATACATTTTCAATTTACGCAATCGAGGTGAGATTTACGCATTATCTCATACTTTGGTTACAGATAATTAGAAAACAACAAAACGAAAATCAAGTCTGACACCTTCAATGAGATCAAACCCCAGCCTTCTGGTTTTAAATGGAAGCGTTTTTCACTGAAATTGAGCTATTGATTACATTAAAAATTGGCTACAATGTTTGCATTCATTTCCTGGTTTCCCGGGCTTCAAAATTTCCCAAAATTCCCGCCGTCCACCTGCAATATTCCACTTGAACAGGCCTGGCATATCGCATCAATAGTTAAGGCATGACAGAATTAAAATATAGGGTGCATTTACAAACTCTCAAGACTGGTCTGTTAATTTAAAAAAAATATGAGCCATCTTGTGCATCAAACTTCTTCTTCAGATAATAATAATTAAAGCACAAACGCACCGTTGCGATGCCAGGAGTTCTTATTTTTATTTTTCAAAGGTTTCTTGACTACTAACTGAGTCTTGCTTGAGTATTGGCGCTTTGCAGTGATGACCAAGCTCGTAAAAAGTCGGGTCGATAGCTCAGTCGGTAGAATGCTTGTATTCCATACCAAGAACAAGGGTTCGATCGCCACCGAGGGTGTCAGAAATGATTTTTCGTTTCAGCGTATATTTAAAAAACCCAAAATACACGCCGGCAGGGTTTACTCAGTCATCACAAGAAATGAGAGTCAGCCTTCCCGGGAGTTGGTAAATCTTTGACACCTCTGCGGCACTACAACAAAGTGTCATAGAACCCTAGAGTCTCTAAAATCTAGGGAGTCTCCTGCACAAGATTTCTTAAAAAAAAAATACAGTATGTTAATCAAGATGTTAGTTGGATGCACTTTTTTTTCAAATTCTCAGACCAGTTTTGACACCTCTGCGGCACTACAATAAAGTGTCATAGAACCCTAGAGTCTCTAAAATCTAGGGAGTCTCCTGCACAAGATTTGTTTAAAAAAAATACAGTTTGTTTATATAGATATTAGTTGGATGCACATTTTTTCTTTTTAAATTCTCAGACCAGTTTTGGCACTCTGCGTACGCTCCCGCTACGGCCTCTGATATATAATATATGGATGTCGCATCGGATAGCCCGCCGCCCAGCGATGAGTGATGTATGGGCCGGCGATAGGAGGCCCACACCCACGCGGCGACTGTCCGGCGTCCGGTCGCTTTTGCATCTCCGGTCACGCGTCCGCATTTATAACGGTGTTGTTACATGAATCAATGAAATTGTAGCCGACTGGAGAGTACAATGTTGACGGCTATGAAATTTGATCGTCAATATTTTTATGAGTTTTTTTGTTGTTGTTGATGGATAGTGTTTCATTGTTTCAGGGAATGACTGCAAGAGTTGCAGGGTTTGATTTTTTGTAGTATTGTTGCGATTATGAAGGTTTTGTGTGGTTGTGTAGTTGTGTTAGTGTATAAATAAATCTCTAGAAGTTACGAGACGCTTAGGTAGGTTTATATAATCTATAATATAGGTTGCAAAGATATGTTACATATAAGATTCATATTGAATGCATTCCGATAAGCAGACACGTATAAGTTTGCGCTTACACATGCCGCATGTGGACCTACAATATAAAAACCTAAATCTCAAATGCAACAATCTTGCACCGGTCCGTAGTCCACTGGCAACACTTCGGACTCGTAAATGGAAGTTTGTGGATTCGGAATCGCAGCGCAGCACAAAAAAAAAATACAATTTATATTTCCAAATATGCTCTTCGCTGGGTTGAAAAAATTCATTAAACCTTTACCAAAGACCGGTCTTGCTTGAGTATTGGCGTGTAAGACGGGTGGGTCTTGCTTGTGTACTGGCGACCAAGCTCGTACACCTCTGCGGCACTACAACAAGTGTCATAGACCCCTAGAGTCTCTAGAATCTAGGGAGTTTCCCGCACAGGATTTCTTAAAAAAAAAAACAACTGCAACTCTTGCCGACCTTCCCTGAAAATGGGGTGACATTGGCAAAGTAAACTTTTTTTTGACAGTATAGCTGGTCAGCCTCATACAAACCTATAAGTCAAGTTTGTATTTGTTCCAGATTGGTTGAGTGTTTAAAATCGAATTTTCTGGTAAAATCTAGCAGGGTGGTATGTTAGGGTTCTCCATGCTTCGAGAATGATCTTTATTTTTGGTATAAATGAAGGACCAAACTTCCATGTAGCTTGAGAAGTATCTCAAGCGTTGAACTGTGCAAATGTTACTGTGAACCGAAAGTGATAAAACAAATTGTGTGAAATAAATAAACCGCAGTCTAAAAACAGTATTTTCTTTTCTTTTTGTGTATAATTACACACGCTCTACGAACTTGCATATATCTGTGGGATCTATAATCTATAATCTATAATCTAAGCTGCAAGGATATGTAAGCATTTAAGGCTCATATGAAATGCATGCCTACAGACAGGCACATGTAGGTTCGCGCCAACACATTCTGCATGTGTGCATACAAATAAAGAAAACCTCACATGGACATAAACCTTGCAACTCCTGCCGCCGTTCCCTGAACCGGGGTGGCATTGGCAAAAGTGAACCTTAAAGTGATTATCTTAACAAACCAGTTATTTTTCTCGTTGCAGATATTGAATCTCAAATGATATCAGTGTACACTCACAGCCATGATTATAAAACATTTTTCAGACTCGTTCTTACACTGCATTGTTAGAGAAATCAGATTGATCATTGTTGAGCGTGGTTTGTATCGATATTCGTCATTGTGCGCTGGCCATACGTACACAGATTGCGGCTAACGCTGCAAGACAAATTTTCAATCATAAATAAATTGGAAAATGCTCGTGTAGGGAAAATCTATTACACCGCGACACGCAAGCCTACAATTTGAGTAGATCGTGTACAGACGAGGTAAGTGGGTGAGTATTTACTTAGATTAATGTTTTGTATGAGCTGTAACCATGGCGTCAAAAAATCAGCAGACTTCTAAGACATCCATTCTTTTGCAGTCAATAATAATAATAATAAATAACATTTATATAGCGTTTTTTCGTGACTGAATCACTGCAAAGGCGTCAAATATCAAAACTGTGAGTACTTGGTGTTTTCACGACTCATTCCTTTGCCAAACTGCTCGCTTATGCAATGAGTTGCCGGTATATGTGTTTCCACCCCAATTTAACATTGCCCTATTCAAAACAAATATCAATCGCCATTTTCTTTCAGTGTCTCAAAACAAAGCAACGCAACACACACCACATCACTACGCGGCTAACGGCCGTGCACCTGGATAAGGATATCAACTGCAATATCATTGATACCTCTGTGGCACTACAACAAGCCTTCATAGACCCCTAGAGTCTCTTAAATCTAGGGAGTCTCTCACACAGGGTTCCTAAAAAAAAAGACTTCGATGGCGCAAAAATTCTTCAACCTCTGCATCCAACTCCACCTGTCCTTCCATCTCAATCTGGGCTTCCCACTCTTTTTCTTAATTCTGGATGGCTGGTTATCAGTGTTCTATAATTCCATGTGTACCTGTCATTCTATTAACATGTTAAGCCTTCTGTTAAAAGGGGTGTTTTTTTAAAAGTTAATATCCCAATTTCAGCGTATTACACGGGCATATATCAAAGCCTTCAGATTGTTCATAATTTCACAAAAAAAACGTTTTTATTATTTATTACTTGTATTATTGGACTTATAGGTTAGTTAAAAGCTGATCACCGAAACTGTATAAATTGGTTCACTCTGCCAAAGTCACCCCTGTTTCAGGCAAGGTCGGAAACAATTGTAGGGTGTATGTGCATTTGATGTTTAGATTATAATTTTTAAGTACACATGCAGCATTTTGTAAACGCAAACCTACACGTGCCTGTTTGTGGGCATGCATTTAAGTTAAATTTTAAATGGTAATATATCTCTCGGTTTTATGGCCGAGGTAGTCAAGTCGCTATTCTTGACTAGCGTAATTAAACTAGCAGAATAACGTTGGTTCGAATCACGCTTAGCCCTTTGACAATTACTTCGACCCTTGGTCAATATAATAGTAATAATATTGGGATGATTTATTTAGTGAGCGCTGTTTTTGTGTGTATCACACCTCAAGAGCCCTCTAATATGTAATGACATATGTCATTGCATGCACACAAGCTTCTGCTTTCGCATGAATACATCCGGCCAGACAAAATAGGTTGGTGAATTGCTTTTCAAGATAGATTATGTAATATACAATAAAGTAGATCACATGAAAAATAAATGCATCGGTGTGTACTTAATGTTACTTACCACTTATAACTTGTCACTTTCCACTTGCAGGAAGACCTCGTCTGTATCAGCCTTGTGTAAAGCGGTGAACAGACGCCTCGTAAGCTGCTCTTTTATTTGCAAATCACATTTATTCTGTTTGAATGAAATAAGCGATTTTTCTTTCATCGTTTGTGGAATTAAACGTTAAAAAATACCTCAAAAGTAAATAAAATAATCAAAGACTATCGATCCATAGTATCAATATTTTAAACACTCCTTACACATTCAATAAATGTTTTGTTTTTACAAAACATTTGTTTGTAAAATATCTAAATTGTTAAGATATATTAAAATTCAAGTGGGTAACTGGTATACCCACGCACAGGCTATGGCTATGTGGGTTTCTCTTTTAAGTTTTTTTGAAAATGTGTATAATTATCTGTATTTTTGAAGAGGAATATTAATAAACAATAAAAAAAAAAGATTCATATTAAATGTGTTCCCATAAGCAGACACGCGCTGACACATGCGGCATGCGACTTTAAAACCCAAGTCTTAAATGAACATACGCTCTGCAACACTTACCGGCTTTCCCTGAAACAGGGGTGGCATTAACAAATGAAGCCTTCTTCCAGTATGGATGGTCAGCGTCATACAAACTTATGAGATAAAGAACATTAATATGAATCTCAACTTGCTGTGAAGTAATATTTTATTTCTGATTTTAATTTGTTGCAGGATAGTGGCATTGGACAAGGAGTATAAGGTTTTCCTAGTCATCACTTAAATGCTTTTAATGCAAGTTCTCTTTTTTGTGAATTTCTTCACTATGTAATATTTCATGTCCTTTATTACAGGTAATTATTTTTCGTTTATTTACATGTTTTTTTTCCTCGGTAGGTACTTTATATTCTTCTTTACATTAAAGGTGAAACCGAATTTAAATCTCAATCTCAATCTAAGTTGCAAAGATATGTATCATTTGAGGTTCATATTAAATGCATTCCCACTAGCAGACACGCATATTTTCGCGCTCACAAATGCCGCATGTAGACCTACAATATAAAAACCCATTCTCAAATGAACCTAAGCCCTGCAACTCTTTCCGAGCTTCCCTGAAACAGGGGTGACATTGGCAAAGTGAAGCATTTCTTACAGTAAGGGTGGTCAGCCTCATACCAACCTATAAGTCAAGGAATAAGTCACATATTAAGCTATCGTGGGTTGCTCAGATAAATGCACCTTATTTTCCTTTTTTCTACGAGTGAAAACACTAAAAGAGTGTGAGAAGTCTGTAGTGTGGAAGTTTGTCATGAGAACTTCTTTATAATTAGTTCATTTACTATGAGAAGTTACTCCCAATAAAATGTTGTTTTTTTTTTTTCTTTTTTTTTTTCTTAAATCAGTGAATTCAGTGTTACCTTTAAAGTGGTGATATGTACTTATACTATTGTTATTGTTTACTACGTTTTTTTATAGATGTTTTCGTGGCTAGTCACGTATTGCACTCTCCGCCTGACTAGACAGGAATAAAGTGTATTACAATCCTGGAGGAGAAAAGTGATTGCAGATTTAATGAAATATTGCAAATTTTATGGAAAAAAGATACACAGAAAATGTAAGATTCCTTTGGCAAAATGGCCCGGACCGCAGTTCAGTGGCAACACTTCGGAGTCGTAAATGGAAGGTTGTGGGTTCGAATCCCGGCGGAGCACAAAAAATATACCTGGTCTAAAACTGGTTCAGATTTAAGAATCAGAACGGATGGTAGGGAAGAGAGAAATCCTGGGCAAAAGTGGAGAGATTACAACTCGCAGAAATCAAACTCGATGTATTTTTAGGCACGCCATTTATTTGACTCACTGTCGGAAACACATGTTGACAGTAGGGCTGGTAGAACACAAGAGAGTTTTACAATTAAAAAAATGACAAGACATCAGATAAGTCTTCTTCCTCTTTTTACTTTTTAGTTGTTTGACAAAATGAGTTTAGACGTCAGTATCGTCTTCTTCTTTAATGCTAGTTATCATATTAAATTCAGACCAATACCATTTATATTTTCAAATTTGCTCTTCGCTGGGTTGAAAAGTTCATAAAACCTTTACCAAAGACCGACCACTAAAGGTACATCCAGCTTTAAAGCAACTGGGTCTTGCACTTGCTTGAGTATTGGCGCTTTGTAGCGACGACCACGCTTGTAAACACCTCTGCGGCAGTACAACAAGTGTCATGGACCCCTAGAGTCTCTGAAATCTAGGGAGTTTTCCGCACAGGATTTTCTTAAAAAAAAAGAAAAATTATAAAGACCATGCGAATTAACAATTTTTTTTAGAAAATGGTGTAAAAAAAATATATTTTCAAATCTGAAATAAATATATGTATAGATGTGGGATGTCGTTAAACATTCGAAACAAAGCTTTTACTTCTTTAAACAAAAAAGGTTGAAACTCATTCACAAGAAGTAATACAAAGTCAATTTTTGTAGCGAGTTATTTCATCTGAATGTCGGTACACGATCGAGAATTGATTACCTTTGGGGAAACAAAGCATCGATCAACAAATCCTTTCCCTAGAAGTAGAACTCCAAGTAAGTATAAAACCTTTTGTTTTAACTAAACTAGGAAGTTGAAAAAATATTTGCTCACAAATTGAAACGTTCGCTGCATTCGCTGTCTAATTTTCCTTGTATTTTTGGTTAAGTTTAATCGATTGTTTTTGTACTTTAGGTTCAGTATACGGTGCCAAGAAACAGGCTTCGTTACGGACAATAAACTCTTGAAGGAATCCTGTGCACACAATAAAACCTTAATATTCATATGTCTTAGCAATCGAATGTTTTTGAATACGAACAAGTAATTGTTATAATTTGAGTTGGGGTCTATAATAATCTATAATCTCAAGGTTTGAGTTGGGGTTCTTTTGATTAAACTGCTATTTATTTATTTAACAATATTTATTTTGCACAATATTGGTTACAGTCACTCTTCTCGCTCTAGCTTATCGATTTCACGGCTCAATGTTGAAAGAGACTATGGCTTGCCCCAGAATCTTTGCTGGTATATACCTGTATATGGGAGGCAGAGACGATTCTTGCGTGTTAGAGATTATTCTACATACTCCTATAATGGATTTTCCGAAACACTTCCAGATTGTTCGACACACACCAGCGCAGCGGGCGCACGCTCTACGAATCAATAGTTCGTAATAAAATGTATTTTACTTTGTAAAAACAAAAAACAAAAACAAAAAAAAACACTTTTGCCAATGCAACCCCGGTTTTAGGGAAAAGCAACAGGAGGTGCAAGGTTTCCGTTCATGTGCGGTTATGTTTATTTTATAAGTGGACATGCAGGGTGTGACGAAAACTGACATGAGCCTGCTTGTGGGCGAAATTTTCAGAAAAAAAACAAAGTAAAACACAAGGATGCCCACAATTTTTTTAACTGCAAATAGAACTTACGCAATGGTTTGACAACAACAAAAATCGCACTTTATAAACGCAGTTTTTTAATTAAAAAAATAACTTTATTGGTAACTGATTGTCGAAAAAATTGAAACTGAAATGAAAAAATATGCTTTATATGCATATCGACGGATGAATGGTATCTCACTTAAAATTTTCCGCTCTTTCTAATGCACCAACTCCCATAGCTCTACGATGATTTTTGTGTTGTTTATGCCCAAGCAACAACTGCATTTTCGAAGTATGGTTTTGGTGTAACCTATAAAATTATGGCTTTTTTTTGTCCTAAATGCGCTGGTGACATAAAAAAATCGTAAAACATCGTGAAACCACGTTAATAGGAATGCCAATAAATGCCTTTATTTTTTTTATTTGAGAGCTGTTTTGATTTTTACGATATGATAAAAAATAAAAAAGTTATGCCATTTTTCTGCAATGTCAAACTTTAAACTGCTCTCCTGAACAATTTAGTTTATGCCGCTTATGCCCTACTACTGCCTTTTAACCGTAGATATCTCATTGATTTTATCCGAACTTTGAGGTGCCTCTAGGATAAAACATTGCGTAACTCACCTCGATTGAGTAAATCGAAAAAATGCATTAAAACTAAATCACTTTCTTGGAGTGCCATCGTATATTCCATACATTTTTATTTTATTTAAGCAATCGAGGCCAGATTTACGCGAAGTTTTATACTCGGCGCTCTGTTTTGTTTCAATACCTTTTGAGACCAACGTACTCCGGCCTTAGTCTTGTATCTCAAGTACAAATAATTACATGTAAAGGTCTACAAAAATTTGTATAGAAACTTAAACAGCACCTCTTGTGAGAGTTTAAGGTGAAACATATTTTTGGCAAGACAAGTTAAAACGCATCGATGTATACTTGGGTCGTGATCGTAGCCATTCTCTTCATCAATGATCAAACAACCTTCCATCAATTTGTGATCAGCTAGTGTTGACACACTCTTATTATAAAAGTCGTTCCGATAGAAAAGAAAATTCGGATATTAAAAATTAAATAAACATGGAAGAACAAAAAAAGTAAAAAAAAGAAAATCGGGTATTCCCCTAATGCCAAAATCAATTTGTTCAGATGAAATTTTTTAGGGTTTATGTACAGAAAGGGAATTTTTGATTTGCTGGAAATGTTATTTTACAGAGTGAAGCGAACGGGGAAATCAGTGTGTTTATTTTTAGGTATTTCCAAAAAATTACAAGTTTTTTTATTTCTTTCGATACTAGCAGCACGTCACTAAAAATTGTTAACAGATAACTGATCCATAGACAGCTTGTCCATGGGAGAATAATTCGTCCACAAAACTTTTTTGTCACACGATATTTTTGACACATACAATGTAGGTCCACAGACGGCTATATCACAAAAAACTTGCTCTTCAAAAAACCTTTGTAAATACTGTAGTTGTAATTAATAGTTATTCTTGTGATGGAGCTGTCTGTGGATTTATATTGTATGTGACCTAAATGTCTTCGGCTGAAAAGTCGCGTTGACGAGTTCGGTCGATAGCTCAGTTGGTAGAGTGCTTGCATTCCGTGCCGTGAGCTCGCGTTCGAATCCCACCGAGGGTGTCAGAAATGATTTCCCCTTTCGGTGTTTAGTTCAAATCCTAAAATAAAATACCGGCAAGGTTTACTCAGCCTTTACAAGAGTACCAGCCACCTCGGGAGCTGGGATACCCCTACTTCAACTGAAGTGGTTGGCGTAAGGCCGGCCCTCTTACTGGCGAAAAGATGCTTCAATAATGGAAAAAGTACAGCATATTCAAATTAAAAAAACAATTTGTATTTTGCTAATAACAATTAGTACACATAGCAGATCATGGAAGATTCAAAACAACAACTAAAAAAAACTACAATTTTATGCTCAAAAATAATTGTATAAATTTATCATTGCAAACAATAACTACCGGTGAATAGAGTCTCTTGAATGCATAAATAATCAATCTGCTCCGAACCATAAAACTTAACAAAAACGTTTTACAAAAAATATATATAATACAGAAAGTAAAGCAATCGCTAGAGGTGATGTTTTAGTTTGAATGTATTTTTTTGTAAAGGGTTTGGTTGCGTTTTGACGTAGATTTTTATACTAGACGCAAAATGTTCTGTATTCAGTTCTGATGGTTGAAATTTTTTACGTTTTTCAATAGAAGATCGCTGGGAATTCATTTTTCCATACTAATTATTGCCGGCGGGACAGTGTGCTCGACGGAACTTCCAGTTATGCACCTTGTTATGTCATCTCTTCAAGTAGAAAAAAAAAATTTAAACTCTACCAATTGTGTTTGACAAAAATGTATGCCAAAAAAAACAACGCTCCTTGTGAGCTTTTAAGTTTTGATATTTTTTTGGTGAAACGCTGTGGCTGAGTAAAAACGTTATGACGACAAAGAGGATAGATGTCATGGAGACACATTGAATTATATTTTTTTGTGAATGCTGTAAAAAATAAACGGATGCAGAGAATCCAAGCGAAATGTTCACTCGTAAAAAATATCAAATTTCGTATTTGGCTTTAAGTTTACCTCTTTGATGCTCTCCCATAAAATCATCAACGGCTTATTCGACAGTTTCATCCTGTTGGAGAGCTAAATAATGTATTTGCCTTTCAAATACAGCCGTTGACGAGAACATGACTTATTTCCTGAACTTAAATTGTATCCTGATGTCTGGTTGTGGGAATGCATGTAATGTGAATCTCCAATGTAACATATCTTTGCAACTAAGATTAGATTAGATTAAATTAGATGTCGTCGTGCAACACCCTCTGACTTGGAGTATAAAGCTCTAAAATAAATCTAATGTATTTCTTTGTGCTTTTTAATAAGTAAAAATAACAATAGAGTTCCTCCAAGTGTTTTGATGTCTGTTAGGGGTTCACTGTAATTAGAAAAACTTGTTGTGAACAATAAAGAATGCACTTACCCACGGACGGACGGACGGACGGAAAAATAGATAGATAGATAGATAGATAGACGGACGAATGGACGGACAGACGGACGGACGGACGGACGGACGGACGGACGGACGGACGGACGGACGGACGGACGGACGAATAGATAGATAGATAGATAGATAGATAGATAGACGGACGAATGGACGGACGGACGGACGGACCGGACGGACGGACGGACGGACGGACGGACGGACGGTTCAACTAATCATTTGTTTCCATACTCTTGTATTGGACAACCTTTTTTTGTCAATATCTCCATTGTTTTTGTTCATGACTACAAAACCTTTACATCGGAACCTACAGACTGCTAAATTTTTAGAAAACTTACAGTGCTATTCTTAGACATCTTAGTCGCCCGTTGAGCCCACGCTTTGACAAACTAATGATGCCTGGGCTGGAAGTCCGTCTATTACCGCATTTTGGTAATATTTGTATGAAAACTAATCAGCTGTCCACTTGCGGCAATCTTGGATTGACAGGTCTTCATACAAATGCATCATTAGTTTGTCAAAGCGTGGGCTCAACGAGCGACTAAAATGTCTAAGAATAGCACCGTTATAGTTTGAAATCCACTCTTTTTCTGAAAGCTGAATACAAAATCACGGACAGAAAAAAATCAATCTTAACTGAGTATAGAATAATTGGAACAAGCATACATTTATGGATATGAAAACAGAAACAAGAAAAACGGCAGCATCCACAGATCCAATAAAGGCTAGGTAGCCTGTCGCTACCTTCGGAACGGTGCGATGCAAATTCGCGTTCATCTGAGGGCTTGTCATTAAAACACCGGAAACGGAGCGCTGCCGTCTACAAGCAGAATTCAAATCAGCCGCTTCGGGCTCGAATCCCGAGAATTATACTTGCTTATTTGCTTCCGGATCCCGTACAAAGCGGGACAGGTGCCTGCCTTATATTCTCCCTAACCGGGCCGCCTCTAATATGGACCATTCACCCATTGTAGCTTCCTTTGATTATACGATGATATTTAATGTAGCCTTTTGTTGTTTGTGTTAGAAGGTACCCGAAATGTTTTGTGGTGTTCCTGTTACTCTGTTGGTATTACGCTAAGGGTGTCCACGACCTCACCGTTATAGCTTCCTTTGATTATACGATGATATTTAATGTGGCCTTTTGTTGTTTGTATTAGAAGGTACTCGAAATGCTTTGTGGTGTTTCTGTTACTGTGTTGGCATCACGCTAAGGGTGTCCACGACCTCACCATTATAGCGTCTTTGGAAACTACAATGATATTTTATTTTTATTTTATTTTATTTTATTTTGTTCTGGAAAAAAACAACATAATATTTCTTCGGGTAATTACAATAACATCAGTAAATTAATTAATGATTAAAAAAATTATCTGTACATTTTCCGTTAATAAAACACATATAATAATAATAATAATATTAGGATGATTTATTTGGTGAGCGCTGTTTTTGTGTGTATCACATATCCATACATCAACACATCATGCGCATACTTAATTAAATACATGTTAAAACTATTAAATATTCATATATTATACACAGCAAAAAATAAATCCTCATAATAGCACTTACACACGAGTACAAATACAAACCCCTCCTTCAAATAACCTTATCAACAATTAGAATAACTAGACAGGCTTTTTTTTATTCGAATATTAGACGACCCGTTATAAGATAACTTACATTATTCTCGACGTTTCGTTAGACATTTAGCTAACGTTACGTCGCTAACGAAATGCATATAATAAAATCTTACATTTTATATATCTTATAATAAAAAAATAATATTAGGATGATTTATTTGGTAAGCGCTGTTTTTGTGTGTATCACACCTCAAGAGCCCTCTGCGAGCTTGGTCGTCGCTGTAGAAAGCGCCAATTCTCAAGTAAGACCCAGTTGTTGTAAGGTTGGATGGACCTTTCAGTTTCCGGTCTTTGGTAAAGGTTTATGAATTTTTCAACCCAGCGAAGAGCACATTCGAAATATAAATGATATATTTTTGTGCTCCGCCGGGATCCGAATCCACAACCTTCCATTTACGAGTCCGAAGTGTTGTCACTACGGACTACAGACCGGTCCAAGATGCCAACGACACGCGGTGTACCTGAACGGTTACCCATCCAAATACTGTCCGCGCCCAATGTTGCTTAACTTCGGTGATCTATCCCACCGGTGCTTTCAACATGGTAACGTCGTAAACTTTTTTACTTTATATATTTCACATCTATTTTTTTTTCTGTTAGTTTCTGATGTCCATACATGTTATAATTTGTTGATTTTGAAAATGTAATTTGTTGTGTATGTTCCTTGACTTATAGGTTGGTATGCGGCTGACCATTCATGCTGTAAAAATGGTTCACTTTGCCAATGTCACACCTGTTTCAGGGAAGGACGGCAAGAGTTGCAGGGTATATGTCCATTTGAGATTTGTTTTTTATGTTGTAGGTTCACATGCGGCATGTGCAAGCGCGAACTTGTAAGTGTGTCTGCTTGTGAAAATGCATGTCATGTGAATCTCCAATGTAACATATCTTTGCAACTTATATTAGATTGTATAATCTGATATTGTATATTGTTGCCGACCCTGATGTATGGAAGCGAGTCGTGGACGGTGAATGAAAGAGAAGTAAATAAGGTATGCACCGTAGAGATGCCTTATTTGAGAAGTATGACACTGAAAGATTGAGTGAGAAACGAATAGGTTCTAAATGTGTGCGGAGTAAAAGAAAGCGTGAAAGTGAAAGTTCAAAGAAGTGTGATGCGATGGTTTGGACATATTGAAAGGATGAATGAAGACCGACTGACAAAAAAAGTGTGTACAGGGAATGTTATAGGTAAGCGTGGAAGGGGAAGACCTAGGAAAGAATGGATTGATCAGATAAGTGAGATTGCGAATGAATGGAATTTACAGAGTGGAAACAAGAGAAGAGCATGCATGAAAAAAGTGATGAAATTAGATGAGATGAAAGAAGTATGCAAGGACAGAGTCAAGTGGAGGCACTTGTGTGGAGGTACCGGCCACCCCTAGAGGAATGGCGGCAGTATACAAGACAAGACAAGATTAGATTAGACTACCCGTTATAAGATAACTTTTTAGCGCCCTTGGAGTGACTACATCACGAAACGGCGCTATAAAGAAATCATCAACTCATCATCAACTTACATTATTCTCGACGTTTCGTTACCAGTCCAAGAACGTCGCGTCGTTATGAGATGCATTTAAAATATAATCTTTAATTTTATAATTATTTAAAAAAATCAAATGGAAACAAAGTTTTAATTCACTTATTTATTTCTTTTTTGTGCTCGAATATTTTCGCCAAATGAGGCATCTTTAGGAGCAGAATGGTTACAAATATATTTTTATAAAATAATTTTCAAAACAATTTTTTTCCCAAAACAAAAACAAAATTCATAGATAATGTTTTTTTTTTTTAAACACAAATGTAAGATTCAAAAATGCATTATTGTTATATTTGTTACCATTCTGCTCCTGAAGATGCCTCATTAGGCGAAAATATTCGAGCACAAAAAATAAATAAATAAGTGAAATAAAACTTTGTTTCCATTTGAATTTTTTAAATATTTAAAAATGGACTTTCACTGTGTTAATAAATCTACCCTAACAAATTAAATTTTATATATCTTTGCAACTTAGACAATAGATTATTTATAAATTCCCCGCAAATATTCCAAAAAAAAAACATAATATATAAAATCCTCACAAATACAGGTGTACTTATATCTTATCTACACAGTTTCTAAATAGTATCGTATAATTCCCTCTCCTTTTCATTCTCTTGTCCCCAATACGTCTCCCGCCATCTCACGTGTCCATTGATTCCTCCATTTAACAATATCCTCACATTCTAATAAGCTCCCTTTCCACTGACGTGCTTTATCTCCGCCCCCTACCTGTAACGCCTTCTTCCCATAGCGCCTCATTCCTTTAACGCCTCTGTTTTCCAAACGCCTGCTCGATAATTTTTCATTTTTTGTACTGTAGATTTTCGGCAGTAACTTTGTGAATGTCCATTTTTAACAGATTTAAAAAGTAAAATTTCCCTGTTACAGATCACAGTGACTTTTATTTTATTTATAAAACGTTAATAATATTTTGCACCTGTACGCTTAGTACGAGTTGCAAAACTTGAGTGAAGTAAAGTTTACGGAAAGTATTAAAGAGTGATTTCCCCCAAAATCTGCCGTTTCTGTTTCTTACACTTTATGGTCTTAGCAAAAGAGTTACAGTGATGAAGAAAATCAAGTTCAAATAAACAAAAACGGTAGATTTTGGGGAAAACCACTCTTTATTACTTTCCGTAAACTTAACTTTACTCAACTTTTGCTACTCGTGCTCAGGGTACAGAAGATGGGATGTTCTGCAATCCCGAAACCGGTCGTGTAATAAATAAAATAAAACTCACTGTGAATTACTGTAAAAACGAAATTTTACTTTTTAAATCTGTTAAATTTTTGTTTTGCAATGTCATATTACAAGCACATTGGACACAGCTTCCACAAAAAATTAAACGGAAGAGATTGGCGTAAGGATGCTTCTCTTACATGTATTTTTGTTGTTATTGAAAGGTTCACGTAGCCCAATTTTGCACTTTGAGGACAAAGATGTCAACATTGCGTATTACAAAATTTACGTCCACTTTCCCTAGCGCCTTTTTCATAATTGCCCTCTTTCCCCATTTGGAACGCCCTTTTCTGAATGCCTTTCTCACCAACGTACCACTTTCTTTAACGCCTTCTTTCCCCAACCTCTTCGTCTCAAAACGCAAATGCCTTTTATTCCATTTTCCATTAACCACACATTTTTTAATCTAAGCTAACGCCTCTATCTACCAATGCCAAGCGCCCCTTTCAACCACCTCTCACAACCATATTTTTTCCAATGCTCCCTTCAAACCTTCTCTTACAAACGCCGCATTTCAACTGCCCGTTCTTAGAGCACTTTCCGAACGCTCCCTTAAAACCACCTTCTCCCAAACGCCCCCTTTCAAACGCCCCCTCCAAACGCCTCATTTCAAACGCCCCCTCTAAACGCCCATTTCAAACGCCCCCTACAAACGCCCCATTTCAAACGACTACTTCCAAACGCCCCCTTCCAAACGCCTCTTTTGAAATGCCTCCCCGCTAACGCCCCCCTCGTCAAGTCACGCGCACCCCGCCCCCCTATTCGTTAGCGTCGCGTCTGAAGCTTTATTGAAAAGTTCCCTCGTTAAGTATGCACGTGAATAGACACCGCCCTCGCTTATTGCCATTATTTTGCTAATATTTCACTGCTAAACGGCGCAATGATAAGACTTTATTGCCAATTTTCAATATGAATAATTTGTGTAGGACAATGGCTGCGCTATTATTAGCATATACCATTTGTTGTAATGTGTCTGAGTGAACAACAACAAAAAAAATCTATGCCACATAAAACTGATTTTAAGACTAAAACGAAATTACATTGCCGATAAATTGTCTGTGAAAGAATGAATTTAAATTGTATTAATTGTAGAAGCATCCACTTTGTTATCATTCATCTATAATCTTATAATATAAGCTGCAAAAATATGTTAACATTTAAAGCAGATATTAAATGCATACACACAGACGCGCCAACAAATTCTGCATGTGTGCATACACATAAAAAAAAATCTCACATGAACATACACCTTGCAACTCCTGCCGCTTCCCCTGAAACCGGGGTGGAATTGGCAAAGGCATACCAATTTTTACAGCACGGGGGGTCAGCTTTATAACAACCTAGTAAAGTTCATCTTAGATTAAATAAATAAGATTTTGGGATAAGAGAAATAATATTAGATAATTTATCAGTTTTACATATGTTTAGTTAATACGGTTATAATAAAATTATAAAACGAACAAAATGTTCACAGAAAACCCAAGAAAATAGTGTCTTATTTGATTATTTAACTTATTCAAAAAAATCCAAAATACAAGGTTATCGTTAATTGAAAGGCTTAATGGAAAAATAATTTCCCATAATTTGAAAGCAATAATACATATAAACCTGCATCAATTTATCACAATTTCTTCTGAAAAGGGAATTAAAAGTATAGCCATCAAACAAAGTGAAAATTTTCCGTATAAAAATTAATTGTAATTTTTCTGGTAGTCTATAATCTAAGTTGCAAAGATCGTTCAGTATTTAAAACTCATATTCAATGAATGTTCACAAGCAGACTTGTATCTCACAAATGCTGCATGAGTACTTACAAATTCAAATCCAATCCTTAAATGAACAAAAGCCCTGTAACTTTTGCCGAGCTTCCCTGAACAGGGTGACATTGGCAAAGTGAACAATTTTGAACAGTATGGGTGGTGAGCCTCATACCAACCTATAAGTCATTAACTAATAAAAATGATTTACCTATTTGTAATTTCCAAAATATTTAGGTATAACACCGTTCACAAGTGTTTTTTTACTCTTATCCTTGCACTAAGAAAAATCGATTTTGCTTTAGTTGAAGCAAATTTACAGTATATTTACGTAATTGAAAAGAAACTTCGCGTTTAAACGCAAATATAGCGTTTTACCAACAAAATGTATGAAAACTAAGCTCAAAGCTTCTTAGTTTCGATTAAAATTTTATAACTACATACCTTATAATTAATTATAAGAAGTTACCTCCCAATAAACTGTTTTATTCACGATTGCTCAAATCAGTGAATTAGCCTGTATTCAGTTTTACTTTTAAGGTGGCGACATCTTTGCTTCTTAGATTCTAGATTATAGATACACGGAGAGATGAAACTTCCAGATTTATTTTAATTAAGATGACAGAATTTATTTTCTGCAAGAATTTTTTTTTTCGCAATTTATTATTCACAATTTACAATTTATTTCACTATTTGACAGTCACTGGGTATATGTGCTCTTGCAACTTATGCTGTCCTACCATTTTGACCTCTTGTATAGTAAACCGGAGAGGTCTTTCTCGCAATTTCTGGATTATTCCACCACCAGAACATTTACGCACACACAATCACTAGAATGTCATTCCAAGGCACGAATACTCCTAGATGTTTCTGTTTTACGTTATTCAGTGTGTGTAATCATTTTGATGTATGTGTGTATAAACGCACGTATTTCAAGTTCGCAACAATACCAATAACAGGCGTGTGAAAAATGTATAGTAACAAAAAAAATTTTTTTGTTGTAACGCTACGAACGAGTTTAGATGTAAATGCTTTGTATACTTGAGGTATTGTGTACTGGACGGGTAGTTTAGAGCCGAGAGTTGGTCCGGAGCTTTTCCTCTAATTAGCATAATCCATTAAATTGTACAACAAAAGGATTAAAAGTACACTTTTCAGATGAAAGCACTGGCGCAGTACTAGCTAGCTGTAAGCTAAAACATTGAAAATCATTATTGTAACTTGTAACTTGTAGAACAAGAATCAACACAAAGCTTTTAGTAATAATTTAGTGATATACTAAAGAAGTATGTAGGGATAGAAAAAAATGGCGGTTGATCTGTAATGTTAGCGGCTAGGGCAGGGGTTTTAAATTAAATTTTAAATTATAATTTTGTATTAGTAATTATTTTGTTATTCATACTGATTATTTATTGATTATCATTTGTGAATTATGTTCCTTAGCGTATAGGTTGATATGCGGCTGATCACCCATGCTGTAGAAAATGGTTCACTTTGCCAGTGTCACCCCTGTTTCAGGGAAGGTCGGCAAGAGTAGCAGGGCTTATGTTCATTTGCATGACGACTGAAGATGAACTGGATTTGTATTTGACAGTGTATTCATAATAAATATTATGTCAATCAACCGTAATTCCAACTTAAACCTAACAACATACTATCCAGTCCAAATGGGAATGCATTTAATATGAATTTTAAATGTTAATATATCTTTATAACTTAGATTATAGATTAATTATTGATGACCGTTCCGTAGTCTAGTGGTAACGCTTCAGATTCGCAAATGGATGATTGTGGGTACGAATTCCGGTGGAGTACAACAAATATACCATTCATATTTTCAAATATGTTCTTCGTCGGGTTGAAAAATTCATATACGCATATAGCCTTTCAGCAACTAGGTCTTAGAATCAGCGCTTTCTTTAGTGACAACCAAGCTTGCAAAGGGCTCTTCAGGTGTGATTCATTAAATTCATTCAATAAATCATCCTAATATCATTATTATTAATTTCCCCTCGTAAGTGGATACACAAACAACATACATATACCGTTAATACAACATGTTGTGCAGTGGAGATACTCGCTAGTGATGTCGGTGAAACGTCATCAATCACCCGCCCCCCTCGGCTGAGTGAATTAGTCCGCTTGCAAAGGAAGCGACGGACACATGGTTTGACGTGATGACGTCACGGGGCCCTTCAGCGACCCCGGATTCAGTAGGGAAAATAAGCAGGGGCGTGCACCGCGTACAGGCAAATATATTCCAGAATTAAAGCCTGTATTTTTTTAAATCTAGTATTATGACTCTGGATTAAATGAAAGAAGTATGTATAAGGACCGAAAAAAATGACGGCTGATCTGTAATGTAGGCGGCTAAGGCCAAGAATTAAATTTTCATTTTTATACATGTTTTTGTAGATTTTTTAGTGTTTGTTTGTTTGTGTAACTGGATGTAATCAATTGCTTGTATTCCTTGACTTATAGGTTGGTATGAGGCTGACCCCCCATGCTGTAGAAAATGGTTCACTTTGCAAATGTCACCCCTGTTTCAGGGAAGGTCGGCAAGAGTTGCAGGGCTTATGTTCATTTGAGATTGGGTTTTTATATTGTAGGTCCACATGCGGCATGTGTTAGCGCGAACTTATACATGTCTACTTGTGGGAATGCTTCAACTTCACAAGCTTCACTGGCTCCGTATACCGGAGCGCATCGAGTTCAAAGTGTGCACGATGGTCCACAAAGCTTTATTTGGAAAAACACCCAAATATCTCGCTGATTTAATCAAACCAGTCACCCTCGGCAAAAAAAGCCTAACACTGCGCTCAGCTGAGACTGGAGCCAAATCAAGGATTGAAGAACCTGTAAGAAGAGTTAACACAGTGTTTGGAGAGCGTGCATTTGCAGTTGCTGGCCCTCTGGCCTGGAAACACCTGCCACATCATGTGAGAGAGCTAGAGGACCATGGAAAGTTCCGGAATGCACTGAAGACAAGCAAATTTCTGGCATCGTTTGCACCAGCGCCCTTGGAGTGACTACATCACGAAACGGCGCTATAAAGAAATCATCAACTCATCATCATCATCAATGCATTTAATATGAATCTTATATGCAATATATCTTTGCAACTAAGATAAGATTTTAGAGATTATCCGCTACAATCTACATTCGTATAGTTTAGGATATGGATATTGATTTTTTAAGAAATTATATAAACGCAACTAAGCGGCATGTGATAGCGCGAACTTATACACGTATGCTTGTGGGAATACGTTTAATATGAATCTTAAATGATGTATATCTTTGCAGAGCTTAGATTTAGATTTTGGATGCTCTAAATTTTTGAGTATAGACTATAGGCTCGCAGCACACCAGGACGGTGAATTTCGACAGTGGCCGTCCGTTCATTACCCCCGCCACCTAGCGGCACACGAGAGCAGCAGACACGCTAATTTATAGCGGCACATGGCAGCGGCTCAGCCGGGTTGATGAGTCCATCGTAAATTCTGAATGAGGCCTGCCACCCCGCGGCCATTGTCGCTGCAGCCTTCCGCGCAGATAGTATAGAATCAGTTGCAGATTAGTGGTTAGGAGTTAGTGGAAAGTGATGTCGTAAGAGATAAAGGGTTGGTGAACAATTTAGTAGTTAGTGATAAGCCTAAATCTAAGCTGCAAAGATATATATCACTTAAGATTTATATTAAACGCATTCCCATGTATAAGTTCGCGCTAATACATGCCGCATGTGGACCAACAAATTATAAAAACTCAATCTCAAATAAACCGAAGCCCTGCAACTCTTGCTGACCTTCTTTGATACAGGAGTGACATTGGCAAAGTGAACCATTTTTTACAGTATGGGTGGTCAGCCTCATCCCAACCGATCAAAGATGAATAAACATATTTTTAAAAGGTTCACATTTAATTCATACCATCAAGCCTTGTTCACGTACCTACATGTTTACTTGCAAGATAAAAATCAAACCTCATTATGAACATTCGTGTCATCCACAGATCACGGAATATTAAGTGTCATCCCTTGTTCAAGGAAGGATTAATGGAAATTTTAATTTAAAAAACTGTATTTATAACAAACTTTTATTGTCACTTTTTTTTAGTTAACAATGCCTAAGCGATATCGGACTTTATACGCCCATCTTCAGAGGCTAACTGAGGTTAAAATACCAATCAATTGATAAGAATTGTGACGCTCATTCGTGTGAGTACCAACCTGACCCAAACGGCGATTTGAAACAAAATAAATCAAACAAAAATAACAATGAGAAAAATGATCCACCTTACCTTATCCCGTGTATGAGTTACATAAATTTCACACTCTCGCGTCAAAACGAGTCTAAAAAGAATTAATCAACGCGTGTTCCAATTAAAAAAGAGTATCGGGACGACCTCGCTAAAAAAAAAACACTCAAATTGGCTGAAAAATTTGCTTGGATCGTATGGGTTTTTTCTGGTCAAGCGAGCTTATGCTACTGAAAGACAGTAATCCGGCTTAAAGTGGCTAATCAGAATTAATTGTCAGCTTAATGATTCAAGCGACGACCAAACGGGTTATTTTTCCTACTTTTTTTTTTGCGTGGCTGTCTGTTTACTCTTCTCATTATATGGCACCGTTTTTTTTTTTGAGTTTTATGACCTTTTTTAATGATTTTTTGGATTAAGGTCGCGTGCTTTTTGAGTGTGTGTGTGTGTTGGCTTATTTTGGTATTTGTAATTTTTTAATACTGTTGTATGATCGTCAGCTAAAAAGTGATGATTAAAAGTACTTTCTGACGTCAGCGGATCTCCGTTTGTTTTTTTTTTATATTGTCAAAATGTTGGCGTGATTTAGTTTAATTTATCCGTCAAAATATCGCAGAGTCGTTTTATCGGAACAATGTTTTTAAGTTGCAACTAATGTTAATTTTGAATATAACGCCTTTAACAGACATCTAGCGTCAGATGGGCGAAGCTTTTTAAGTTTTGAAATAGCAACTGATGTTAACTGTGAAATCAATTCATTCAAAATATTGTAACGAATGTGTGATTGTACATATGTCTGTGTGTGTTAACTTATGATTGTGTATATGTGTGTTTACTTACTTGCGTGAGTGGGTATCTAGATTTGGGTATTTGGATGGTTGTGGCTAGAGTGAGAATAAGAGAAGAGTATGTATGAAGAAAGTGATGAATGTTGAAAAGATGAAAGAGGTATGCAAGGACAGAAAAAAGTGAAGACGCATCTGCGGAGGTACCGGCCACTCCTAGTGGAACGGCGGCAGGATACGGTAACAGTAACAGTAGTTGTGTGCGCTCGAAGCTTCTAAGTAAGAATATTCCAGCGTATGCCAGAGTAACCCTTGTACATATATAAATAGAGATCGAGAGGTTTTGAAAGCATACTCAAATAAGAGGCGCCGAAATGATCAGTAAAAATGTTAATTGTGAACCAAATGTGAGTTAATACTAAAATTAATTGTGTAGAATAAATTAATAGAAGTTTTATTAGTTGAACCCTTGTAAATTGTAACAATATCTTTGCAACCTAGATTATAGATAGAAGTCATATACTTAGATTATAGGCAAAAGCTGTAGGGCTTATGTTCATTTGAGGTTTGGATTTTATTTGTAAGTACACATTAAGCATTTGTAAGCGCGAACTACACGTGTTGGTTTGTGGGCATACATCTGAGAGCTTTAAATGAATATATCCTTGCAACTTAGATTATAGATTATAGTCCTCAGCCAGTATCCGAGATAAAAACTGCTTTACAATATTTCTCGTAAACGGAGAATATCCATTATAATGAATGCGATGTATATTTCGCATTGAATCTGTAATGGGGAAATTGGAAATGATATTGCACAGTCGATATCTCCTTTGTGCGGAATCAAGGGAGCGTAATAAATACGAATCAATCGAACGGACGAGCGATGAGAAGGGTAGGCGACCGGGGAATTGTTTATTCAAAGCACGACGGGGCAAAGAACGATATCAGACGGGGCAAAGAGCGATGTCAATTGAGGCAAAGAACGATATCACACGAAACAAAGAACCATCTCAGACGGGGTAAAGAACCATATCAGACGGGGGAGAGAGCGATGTCAGATGGGGCAAAGTACCATAGCAGACGGGGCAAAGAACGATATAAGACGGGCCAAGGAACGATATAAGATGGTCCAAAGAACGATATCAGACGGGGCAAAAAACGATATCAGACGGGGCAAAGAGCGATGTCAATTGAGGCAAAGAACGATATCACACGAAACAAAGAACCATCTCAGACGGGGTAAAGAACCATATCAGACGGGGGAGAGAGCGATGTCAGATGGGGCAAAGTACCATAGCAGACGGGGCAAAGAACGATATCAGACGGGCCAAGGAACGATATAAGATGGTCCAAAGAACGATATCAGACGGGGCAAGGAACGATATCAGATGGTGCAAAGAACGATATCAGACGGGACAAAGGACGATATCAGACGGGGTAAAGAACGATAGCAGATGGCTTGCTGATGTATCATGAGTGAACAGTTTAATTTTCATTACATTAAAAAAAATTGCGATTGTAAATAAGCCATGAGGGAACCATTTGCTAACTTAACCACTGCTTCTTAAACCTATTAGGGCAAATGTTTAACGTTCATTCTTCGTCCATTTCTAAATTGATTTAATGCCATTAACGATTAACAAATATTTTAATCATTTCGATTTTAACATAAACACAATTAATTCCACGAAATTCTTGAAATTTTTTTTTAATTCTTTAAGCTGTTGACCATATAAGGCAAATAGTGACATGATCTCCCAATTATCGAGTAGTTTACTGATTTGTTTTTTTTTACCATAACTCATTTATTAATGAACGTAAAACAAATCAATCACCCACGGTTTATTTGCAAAAAAATGTTGGAAAAGAATGAACATTAAAAAATAATTTTCTGTTTCTTATCGATTAAAAAACTAATGGTAATTTTGAACGGTTCACTAATGGTTGATTCACTGAAATCCCATCAGAAATAAACAAAAAGTGAATCGTCTGATATGACTTTTAGTGAGTAAATGCATAAGTTGATATCTTAGATAGATTTCTGAGGAATTATTCGATTCTTTATATTGAAGAAATATTCAAAGCACAAGCATATTTTCAGTATTAGATACGACGAAGACGAAGAAAATAAGAAAACTTAAAAAAAGAAGCAAAAAAAGCAATTCTTGCCTTATGCAAAACCCTTTCGGGGATAACGCAGGCATGACTTTACACTATATCTGCAGCTTAGTTGTGTTGCGTTTTTGGAAGAATCAACCACTCCTCAAGGGGTTGATTTCGTTCTCATTTTTTAAAATTATTTTCACAATAACGCAACGCAACGCAACTAAGCTACACATATAGTGTAACTTCTTGCCGCGTTATCCCCGAAGGGGTCGCATGTGGCGAGTTGAACATATTTATTTTTACAGGTAAGGGGGCCGGCCTTACGCCAACCACTTCAGTTGAAGTGGAGGTTTCCCAGCTCCCGAGAGTGCTGGTACTCATTTCTTGTGAAGGCTGAGTAAACCTTGCCGGTATTTTATTTTGGGGTTTGAATTAAACACCGAAATGGGAAATCATTTCTGACACCCTCGGTGGGATTCGAACCCGAGCTTTCGGCATGGAATGCAAGCACTCTACCACCTGAGCTATCGACCGGACTAAATGCTTGAGTGTTTATTATATTTAAATGAAAAAATATAAATGGTATATTTTTTGTGCTCCGCCTGGATTCGAGCCCACAACCTTCCATTCAGAGTCCAAAGTGTTACCACTGAACTACGGACCGGTCCAGCGGCGAGTGAGCCTATTTATTTTTACAGGTAAGGGAGCAACTAGCAGTAAATTAGCATGTAACGTAACGTTTTGTTATAGATTATTATTGTTCACGTACACCGTGACAAGAAAATGGGCTAATGTTATGTAAGGCGCACATAAGCCGGGGTTCGACATTGTCCCGGGAGGGGAGGGTTGGGCTCCCAGCGGTGATGCTGTGTCAAACCACAGACAATAAGATATGCAAATTCCATGCAAAAGCGAATTGTTGATTGTTAATTGGCCAATCCCAGCTAGCGGCATATTGCTACCGCAGACGCGATACCGAAACAACGAGAAAATGTCTGTTGATAAATCGACTTTAATATATAACTAGCAACCCGGTCGATAGCTCAGTTGGTAGAGTGCTTGCATTCCATGCCGTTTTTTGACTTTTTTATATAGATTTATTTTTAAGGTTTTGTTGTTGTTGTTTTTTTTTATACTTAAATGTTATTTATTACTCGTATTCCTTGACTTATAGGTTGGTATGAGGCTGACCACCCATACTGTAAAAAATGGTTCACTTTTTTTTCTTTTCTTTTTTTTTTTTTAAAAAAATAGATTTGTGAAGAGGAATGCAATTCACCAACCTATTTTGCCTGGCCAGAAACAGGTATTAATATCATCATTTAATAATTCATTATTGTTTATTATTAATGAATTATTAAATAATAATTACCCAATAACATCTGTTGAACCAGGGTCAAAGTTAAAGTCAAGTGACCCAAGCGGGGATCGAACCAGCGTTGTTCCATTCGAAACACGCTTGAAAGATCAGCCCTCTTAGCTCCCGCGGCTATAACCCCGACGATGTCACTTTGCCAATGTCACCCCTGTTTCAGGGAATGTCGGCAAGAGTTGCAGGGCTTATGTTTATTTGAGGTTTGGATTTTATTTGTAAGTACACAATCAGCATTTGTAAGCGCGAACTACACGTGTTTGTTTGTGGACATACATCTGAGAGCTTTGAATGAATATATCCTTGCAACTTAGATTATAGATTATAGTGGTATGGCCGAAGGGGCCAAGAGGGCTGATCTTTCTAGCTTGTTTCGAATGGAACAACGTTGGTTCGATCCCCGCTTGGGTCATTTGACCATAACTTTGACCCTGGTTCAACAGATGTTATTGGGTAATTATTATTTAATAATTCATTAAAAATAAACAAGTAATTATTAAATGATGATATTAATACCTGTTTCGTGGCCAGGCAGAATAGGTTGGTGAATTGCAGTCCACTTCACAAATCTATTTTTTAATTTAAAAAAATAAAAATAAAATACAAGTGTAATTATTTCAACACCTGAATCTAGAGACAAAGACACACTTATAGTTAAGTAAAAATGCACAGACACACAATCACACATTCGTAAAAATATGAACGCGTTGTCTTTGTCATCTAGTTTATATTGCGCTAGTGTCAGTGGCGTACATATCATAAAGACCTTTAGACCTTGCCTAACTTACTTTTTAGATAAGAAAACATATTTTTGTAACAATAATTTTAATGAGAAACAATATTCATCGACGCCTAAAAGATAGACAATTTTCGTAGCACGGAATTAGATATTTGTAAGTTAGCGCCTACCGTTTTCGCGCATGCAATACGCTCAGCGCGGCGCATGGACTCTGTCCTACCTTCTCCGGCAACGAAGTTTACAACTGACTCGCGGTACTGAGCGGGGCATACATTTAAACAAAATTGCCACACACACTTCCACACGTGGCCACTGTCTGTACGCTTCAAATGCAGGCGAGCCTGAGTCAAAAGACAATAAATTGGAAACGCACTTACGTCGTCAGAAGAAGAGATAGAAATAGACTGCTAATATATATGAAAGAGATGCAAAAATTAAGTGTGTGAAATTTAACTTTTTATTCAGTCTGTCAAATTCTTCTCAGCACGCGCGCGTTGTTTTTGACGTCCGTGATTGTTTTCGTGATTTATTGTGAAACTTAATTACTACAATGGATAACTTCAGTTGCGGAAATTGTAAGGGAAATGTGTGCTTTCTAACAATTAAATTTGGTTCGTTTTATAAGCTTACTTTAAACGATTAAATGCAAGTGATGGCAAAAAGACGATCAACACCGACTTTAATCCAGATGACAAATCCAGAAAACGGTTAATCGGTCGAGTGTGTTTGGAAGAATTGAGAAAAATGGGCTTTCTTAAGGCCACTTCAAGTATCGAGTTATTGACTTGTCTTTTTAATCAATCATTTACTCTGTTATTTGATGCGGCTCAGACGGCTTTCACTAAGCTTTTCATTATTTATTTGTAAGTGTCGTGGAACAAGAACAAGTCATGCTAGAGATTCTGCAATGACTGAGGTAAGAGTTTCATATTTACTTAAAAGGCCCGTCTGAAACGGCAAGAAAAAACCACGGCGGTTATTTATTTAAGACAACTTATACAATATTATTTCATTGTAACGTTTAGGTTGGAATAACAGTCGTTTGACATATTTACAATAATTATAACTACAGAGCTATTTTAATTTTTTTTGATCTTGATGATTTGAAAATAAGGTAAGTTCACTTAAAATGGTTCCTGTAATATCCGATTATTTTTTTTAAACTGCGTAGGTAGTTATAATTATTGTACAAATTATTTTTCAGTTTTATACATGAAGGGGCTCTGTTATATGTGTCATAACATGGCTTTCAGATAATTGCTACTTTCCGACAGATTTTGCTGGAAGTATGGGTTTTTCGGTTTTGGCTTAGTTAAAATTGTAAATGCCACTGGTTGTATGGAATATGAAAAAAATCGTTTTTTTATTGTTTGAGAGTGTCAATCCCGTTGTTTTGAAAACCGCCCAAAACCTAGAAGTTGCCGAACTAGATCTGAATTCCTATGATCGCCTCTGGCTAGTGTCAACAGCTGTAATATATGGCATTCGAAGACGAACGTTCAACACAATAAGGTGAACAATCGCAATTTGAATACATGAATAACAATTGTAATTATTTTGGTTTTAATCTGAATACATGTGTCTTGATTTCACCCACATCAAGGGGTCCATCATCTCTGCTTGATGATGTGCAAAGGCTCCATCAAAATATGTTATCCAAGCTGCAAAAAAAAACAGCTTTCCACATGTCATGTGGATGAAGTTAGTTGAAGAAAGTGTCAAAAACTGTTTGGATTTTTTTAAAGGAAAGTGAGAATTATTATTATATTATTGTGTTCCTTGATTTAAAGGTTGGTATGAGGCTGAACACCCATACTGTAAAAAATGGTTCTCTTTGCCAATGTCACCCCTGTGTCAGGGAAGGTCGGCAAAAGTTATAGGGCTTATGTTCATTTGAGGTTTGAATTTTATTTGTAATGACACATTCAGTATTTGTAAGCGCGAACTACGCAGGTTGACGCAGCCTCGCCGTCAAATACGCACTAATTTTGGGAATCGTGCTTTCCAGATTGTGGGAGCGATGGAATGGAACAGACTGTCACCCGGAGGGAGGATTTTGGAATCTGTTGACATTTTTAAGGGAGCAATGAAACGGCACCTTTATAAAATATCTCATTTGTGATAAGGAAAGCCCTTGAGGTGTGACGCACAAAAAAAAACGTAGGAAATACATAAAAATAAATAAGTCATCCTCATATAATATAATGCACACACGTATGTAGGATGGGGTAGTTATATACAGAGGCACTTATTATTTTGTTCTCAACTCTCTAAAATCCTCTATGGACAAAGCGATGGAACACGAGCAAGACACGCAAGAAAAATATCCAGCATCTAAAACCTTCCGTAAAAGCTTAATAATAATTATACACAATATGTGTTTTGTCAAATAGTTATTTATTTTGTTGCTAATGTGTAATTGTCTATCTGTGAAGTTTCTAGATGTAGGTGCTTAAATTATTTTACTAGTATATGTTCGATATAGTGTAAGTTATGACTCAAATATTTTAAATAAAATATTCTGGCCAAATCTCGGATGTTCCAGTTCCTATTGTATCAAGAACAATCCTTATGCATGCTATAAAAAGGGCCAAAGCTGTCTCGGTGGCGTAAGACTTGTATCTGAGCCGTCGAGAAAAACAGTTCAAAAGCCAGTCTGTGTATGTGAACCGTATATGAAAATAAATTGTGCAAAACAAAACACCTCAATTTTTATTAAATTGATCCTGGTAAAATTATACAAATTAAGAAAAAGAAGTAGAATATATATGTATATTATTTTTAGGAAACCTAATTGAATGGCTCGTTAAAAAAAACCTACGTACTACGTCAACAGCCATAACAGTCACTAAATTGATCTAACAATGTCATTTGATAAGCTTCAAAAGGGGAAGGAAAGGACTCTTTTTAAATTCAATAACGCCAAATGTATAATATTGAATTGAAAAATATAACGAATCGTTATCTAATAGAGAGAGGGAGCGAATGTGCGAAGAATAAAAACCAGAAAGAGGGGAAGAATGTTGAAATGGCATCCTCGTTTAATTATTTCCTCGACTTTAGAGTCAAACGGCAGCCATTAGGGGCTGAAAAAATGACTCTTTTTTCCAATTCCAATTTGTTCTTTGATAAGCGAGTCAGCAGTTAGAGATGGGAGCCGATTTTGTTAAAGATATACGTTATTTAAGACGTTATTTCAAACATTAACGGTGCTATTCACAAACAGCAAATACACAATTATTTAAAGATTAAATTGCATAAAAACAGAGTTTTAATTCACTTATTTAGTTCTTTTTTTGTTTGCTCAAACATTTTCGCCTAATGAGGCATCTTCAGAAACAGAATGGTTACAATTTGTTTTATAAAACAATCACAACAAAAATAAATAAATAAGTGAGTTAAAACTCTGTTTTTATCAAATTTAATTTTTAAATAATTAAAAATGGACTTTTACTGTGTAAATAGATTTACTCTTAAAAATATATGAAAATACATAGCTTAGCCGACACCTAACGTGAATTTTCCATACGGTGATCCATGGATCAGCTGCGTACAAAAGTGTTATGAATCAACCTGTGAAACGTTGTATAACATGTCAGTTTAACCGTTTTTTAGACATAATTTTTGACTCCTCACAAATACTGAACTGCGCGTTTACAAATGCTGCATGTGTGCACACACATTAAAAACCTAACCTCAAATTCACATAAGCCCTGCAACTTTTGCCAACCTTCTTTATTCAAAAAAATATATTGGCATCAATTACCCGTTTTGTATCCTCCTGTTAAACAAAAAAGTAAAACAAATCCCATTCGATAAGAGGCAGTGAAAGGTTTTAAGAGTGTCTTCCATTTCTTCCTTTGCACATTATTTATTAAATACTCATCTAAACACCATGACTAAGCATATTCTAAGTAACAATGCAGTTTTGTTTTACCGTCAAAATAACGTTAAAAAAAATACCCTCGTATTAAAATCGCCTGCTTGACTTCGCCCGTCTTTCCTGTAAACTGCGGTTAAAAGTCGCTTCTAAATTTTATGCTCCCTTATACATATTTGCTTCCTTATACATATTAAGCTACCTTATACATGTTATGCTACCTTTTACATATTTGCTCCCTCGCTCCCTACTTAGGGCGGCATAAGACTTACTCCTTGTATTTTAATATTATCGTTTTTTTTACTTGATCCCTAAACTTTCGACTATTTGGTTATTAAATTCACGAAAACTTCTGCAAACCATGTTAACTTATAAATTTTATGATAAGATACAGCATTACACGTTCAAAGTTAAAATTAACAAAAAACGACTTAGTCCTTTGCCAAACTGCCCGCTGATGGAACGAGTTACCGGTATCTGTGTTTCCACCCCAATTTAACCTTGTCCTTTTCAAAACCAATATCAATCGTCACTTCCTTTCAGTGTCTCAATACAACACCAACACAACACACAAAACAACACTACACAGCTAACAGCCCTGCTACAGAAGATCAGGACATAAACCTCTGCGGCACTACAACAAGTGTCATAGGCGCATAGAGTCTTTGACGTCCAGGGATTCTCTCGCACAGGAATCATTAAAATATAACAATATAACAAACTTGATAATGGTGTGATAACACTGAAAGCGCTGGAGGAAATAAATCAACTCGTGGAGGAAAACTTTGTTATTTTTTTACATTATTAATTTAAAATGAATCTTCTCAGTGCGAATACACAAACAATTTTTTTGTTTTTTTTTTACCTAATTTGAAATTTTAAATTCTTGGTTCATATTTTAATGTAAATTTCCAAAATAAATAATTAAACAATATACATAGATTTCTTGTAAGAAAGAAAATAAATAAATGCATACAAATTTATAAAAAAAAGATCTTCATTCTTTGTTTTAGGGCTAAAATTCAATTACAGAGTTCATCTATTTTGATGTGAAAAATTGTATGAGGGATGTTACCCAGTGTATGATATGGGATAACAGAATTAAGGGTGATTAACGAGGTGGCACGCCTCATCATTGTGGCATTGTGGCGTCAGAAGCCCGCTAGGAGCGCAGGTGGCGTGCTGTCACACGTCTAGGGTGAGAGAGAGGGGTAAGGGGTGGTTGTGGCAAAGTTATTGTGGTTATTGTATATGAAGGGCTTCTTGGGAAATATATACTTTTTTTTATATAATCTACCATAATAGACTGAGGGCGTGCCAAAGAGCCATTGAAATTGGGTAAAAAAAATCATGCAACCGAAATTACCAGATGGATAGGACTTGACTTATAGGTTGGTATGAGGCTGACCACCCATACTGTAAAAAATGGTTCATTTTGCCAATGTCATCCCTGTTTCAGGGAAGGTCGCCAAGAGTTGCAGGGCTTATGTTCATTTGAGATTGGGTTTTTTATACTGTAGGCATGTGTGAGCGCGAAATTATGCGTGTCTGCTTGTGGGAATGCATTTAATATATATCTCAAATGATACATATCTTTGCAGCTTAGATTTAGATTTAGATAGGACTGACTTGGGTAGCTTTCGGAAATCTGGGCAACATCCTCAATGACACGAAAATGCCTGTTAACCTGAAACGCAGGCTCTTTGAGTCATGCGTGCTTCCAGTATCCACCTATGGCTTGGAAACAAAAAGGCTCGCTCAGTATAGCGCCAACAGACTGAGGACGTGCCAAAGAGCCGTTGAAAGGAAGATGCTGGAAATCAGCGTTGAAGACAGAGTTCTTAACCAAGAGATCCGTAGACGCACTGGTGTCACTGATGTTGCACAAAGAGTGGCCTGCTTTTAATAGCTCTGGGCTAGTCACGTCGCAAGGCAAGACCATGATAGGTGGCCGAAAAGGATCGTTCAGTGGTGGCGCAGGATGTCCCAACTGAGGTGGTTGGACGAAATCAAGGGAACTGCAGGCAGAGGATGGCTGAACACAGCAGCCGATAAACAAACGTGGAGAAGATTGGAGGAGGTATACGTCCAGGAGTGGACTGAGAAAGGCTGAGGAAGATGAAGAATCTATCAAAAGATACATCAGAAGATTTTGCAGACCTTCCCTGAAATAGAAGTGACCTTGGCAAATTGAAACAAATTTTACAGTTAGCTTCATACGAACCTAAAGGTAAAACTGATAATTACGATTATAATGAAAAATATCTATTTTTTGTGAGCCCGTTTCCATAATGAATCATATTTACGTACATAATAAATCTATCGGTAGTATGTGCTGTAAATCTAAATCTAAATCTAAGTTGCAAAGATATGTATCATTTGAGATTTATATTGAATGCATTTCCACAAGCAGACATGCATAATTTCGTGCTCACACATGGCGCATGTGGACCAACAATAAAAAAAAAACAATCTCAAATGAACATAAGCCCTGAAACTCTTGCCGACCTTTCCTGAAACAGGGGTGACATTGGCAAAGTGAACATTTTTTAAGTATGGGCGGTCAGCCTCATACCAACCGATCAAAGATGAATAAACATATTTGTTAAATGAATTTAATTATATTAATTAAATATTAATTAAATAAAACGCACTTTAAATTCACTTTTATATTCTTTAACTTTGTCAAACGTTTTCGCCTACAAAGGCATCATCAGGACAACTAAACCCTTACAAATATTAATTTAATTAATTAATTTAATTAATAAATTTGTAAAAGGTTCACATTTAATTCATACCATTAAGCTTTGTTCACGTAAATGTTTACTTACAAGATAAAAATCAAACTTCATTATGAACATTCGTGTCATCCCTGTTTCAAGGAAGGTTGGCAAAAGTTGCAAAGGAAAACAGGATAAGAACATAGTCACAAAAACGCTGTTTAAGAAATCGATCGATATTTCTATTTAAAACTTGTATACAACGCTCACAGTAGCTTGAACTAAATTTAGCTATGTACTATATTGCCTTTTTTAAAACCAGCCTTCACAACCGTTGAATATTTTTTCGTCCCAAGCGTGCCTCGCATTTCGTATTGCGAAATCATCGAACCACCGACCATTAACTGGCAAGTATTCTATTATATTCTGCCAAGTCAACAGTGACCCGAAACCCTAGTACAAAACTTGATTTCAAAACTCGATAGTATCTATCGTTTTATGAAATCCTCGACCAATGATGACTTTTCAAAGAATCTGTCTTAAGAATCACATTCTACACAATCTTAGCTAAAAACAATGTACGGTACTGTAATGTTTTTGGTTCGAAATGTCTCTAAATTAAAACATACAGGTCTTCTTTCAGGATCTTTATTTGCACCTAATTATTTTTTACAATTTATTTTTAATACTTTTGGTAACACTAATTTATTTTCACAGTTCAGTATCGCTTACACTCTTCAATCAAAGGCGACTATCTCACTGTCGTAGTGCACTCAATTTTGCTCCTTATATAGTGTAGTGACAGAAGTCTCTAGGAGCTAATTTTGCTAGTACACTCGCGAACATTCTACCAACTTCAAGAGTACAAAAGGATCATTTAATTTCTAGATTTCTTAGGCCTATAATTATTGCTACCTACGGTGTACACCTATATTAATCTACTTTTGACATAATACTGTAATAACTATCACTACCTACATGATCGGAGAGGGCCCTTGAGGTGTGACACACACAAAAACGGCGCTCTCTTATCATGTGTAATTTAAAATAAATCAGCCTGTTATTATTATTATTATTACCTACGATGTACACCTATATTAATCTACTATTTACTATTTACATAACAGTAAGTACGATAACGTGAGAGTTGTTTAAAAGTAAATTTCTCGATGGTGTGAGTGCTGTTTTATCAAGGTAGCTCCCTTCTCATCCTTTTTATCATCCTTCCTCCTTTCCTCAAACATCCTCTCTCTTTGTGTTTGCGCTCTATGATTTGCGCACATATATGTATATAAATATATTTCTTGTTTTTTTTTAACTTGTTCTCTGTTAGTTAGTTTTTTCTGATGTTTTATTTTTATTTTTAACCTTTTTTTTTTCTTCTTCGTACCTATTGCTATATGTAGATATGGATTGTTTGTATCTTTGAAATTTTTAAGTCAACATTCCGGTATATCACAGCAACATACCTTATAAGGCAGTGGATCAAGCAATATAACAGTGAGTGGTCAAATGTTAAACAACTTGTGTAAAATTAATTATCTTTAATCTAAAATCTAAGTTGGAAAGATATATAAACATTCAAAATTCATTTTAAATGAATGCCCACAAACAGACAAGTGTAAGTTTACGGTTACAAATACTGTATGTGAACACGCAAATTAATATTCAAATCTCAAATAAACATAAGCCCTGCAACTTTTACCGACCTTCCTTGCAACAGGGTCACAAAGTGAACCATTTTTACAGTATGCCTGGTCAACGTCATACCACCCTATAAGCCAAGAAATGGAAATATATATATATATATTTTTAAATTGTAACTCACATTATGGTTAAATTTTAACACAACCGTATTAAAGTTAAAACGCTCGCTAAATGTGCTATATAAGTTTGCATTTTTTGTGTGAGTTTCTAACTTGAAATTGTATAGTTGGGTCCTCGTATATAAATTCGCAATTTTCCGCTCGTCCCCTCAAGAGGTTCGGCCCCTTCCGTAAACGCCCGAAAGGGAAACCTCACGTCTATTGAAAATATACACATAAATATCGGATCGGGAAGCGCCATCAAATAAGAATGAGAATTTGTTTATTTAACTCGGTACTTCCGTCCGTGGACTCTGCCCGCTCTCTGCTATTCTGCTTTTTAAATATTTTTCCAACAGAGCTCAGACACACTGAAACGTAACTAGTACAAAATATATTTTGCCGTTCCTTTGTCGGGCTTGTAGTGTAGTGGTAACGCTTCAGACTCGTAAATGGAAGGTCGTCGGTTTGAACCCCGACAGAGCACAAAAAAATACCATTTACATTTTCAAAATATGCTCTTCGCTGGGTTGAAATATACATGTTCCTTTGCCGACGACCAGTCACCAAAGGTCCATCTAGCCTTACAGCAACTGGGTCTTGCTTGAGAATTGGCGCTTTGTAGCGGAGACGACCAAGCTCGTAAAAAGGTCGATAGCTCAATTGGTAGAATGATTGGATTTCATGCCGAGAGCAAATGTACGACCTTTTAAGGTTTACTCAGCCTTCACAAGAAATGAGAACCAGCCCCCACGGGAGCTGGGAAACCCCCACTATACTTCCTTCAGTCTACCGCTGCGACTTCACAGTCTATCATCTGCAGTAGTTGGTTTGCGTCCTTCCTCACCACATCCTCCCATTTCTGCTTGGTCTGCCAACTATTCTTTTCCCACCCGGATGTCCCTCAAAGATCCTTTTTAGTACAGGTGAAGGCGGCATTTTTTGCTCTATGGGAGCCTCATAGATGTTTTTTTTTTTTTTTTTAATAAATTTTATTTCAAAATAGTTTTGATACATTCATTTATAATATTATAAATACAAATGTGATAACAGAAAAAAACCAAAATATGAAATATTCGAAATTAATATTAATAAGTAATTACAAACATATTACAAATACAAAAAATATTTAAGAAAAAAACAATGCAAAACAACAATTAATATAAAAAGATGTATAATACAAGTACAAATTCTAGAAATATTTAATAATAAAAAATAAAACAAATAATGCAAATCAATAGTTAATATAAGTATAAAGAATTTTAAGTAGCAGGACTGATGGACTTTAAACTCTGAGCATCAAGCGAAGTGACAGTAGCCATAGGCGGAACAGTAAAAAACATTTTTTTAAAGGCGATTACATTAAAGTTGTGGAAATGTTGTATAGCTCTTCGTTGTATCTTTTTCTCCAGGTTTCGCCATCATCCACGGGTTCCAGGGTTTTCCTTAGCACTCTCCTCTCAAATCTATCCAGCATTTCTGCAGACATTGCTGTCGCTGTCCACGCTTTACACCCATAAGTCACTACTGGAAGAAAAAGAGGATTATTTACCAATATAATATTAAATAAAAATAATAATATTAAACACAGAATCACTGAAAAAGGAAAATCAGAGCTTCAGATTTCATTACAAAAACTTTTTTGAATGTAGATGAAATTTAACTGACTTTTTAACAAACTGATTCGCATCCATTTCTTGATGTACCTACATACGTTTTTTAAACCAAATAAAATAAACAGAAAAAATCTCATTTCATAATACCCCCTTTTTCACAAAACATCATACTTTTGAGTTTATTTAATATTCATAGAGCAAACAGAAAAATGTACATTGTTTTCCTCTTTGTTATTGTCATGGCTGCTTTCCAGAAAAAAGAGGAAAAACAATTATAATAAAATACAGAGAACCTTTTTATGGTTTAAATAAATATGAAATAAAAATACAAAATAAATATTATGTATTGTTATAATTTAATTTGGGTTCGCTTAAAAAAACGAATTACATTTTTATTTTACAAATTTATTTTAGAATTTGGTTCACATTTAACATCTTTTAAATTGGTGGTTTCACGGCTCAAGTACTGAAGGGATACTGCCTGCTTTACAGCACTGCAGCTCGTATTTATAGATGACTAAAGGTTATTCTCGCATGTACCAGATTATGGGTTTACTTTTATAAAACTGTGATTTAAATTTTTATTTTGAACCATTTCATATTGGTTCACACTTAAAATCTTTTGTAATGGTGGTTTCACAGCTCGGGTACTGATGGGGTATTGACTGCTTCAAAGCACTGCAGTCCGTATTTGTAGATGACTAAGCTTATTCTCGCATGTACCAGATTTCATTTCGAGTGGACGATTCGAGCAAGTACGAGATGTATAACTATCAAATACTTACGTCTATACACACACATATACCAGCATGTAAAAAGACACATAAATACATAATCATAAGTAAGTTAAAACACAAAGACAGAGTAACGTAGTGGCGAAGGGTGCAATACAAGCCGATTCCCATCGGTTTCCCGTTTAAAATAAGGCAAAAATGATAATAAAATAGACTGCATGGTTTCAATGGGGAAAAAATACGTAGGGATTGTTTATTTGGTTGTAAATGATTTTTTTTAAGAGTTAAAAAGAAAAACCACTTTGTATTCGATTACTATGAGTATTTTATTTAATTAAGATGAACTTAATCTTGAAGATGAAATTAACTCTTAAGATGAACGATTACAAAGTTAATGCCTCTACAATCAATAAAAAATATTTTTAATTAATTAAATAATACACTGTTTTAATTCACTAAATTTTATTTTAAAAAAGTCAAACGTTTTCGCCTAAAAAGGCATCATCAGGACAATGACAATTAAAATGATTTTATGATTTTAATTGTCATTGTCCTGATGATGCCTTTTTAGGCGAAAACGTTTGACTTTTTTAAAATAAAATTTAGTGAATTAAAACAGTGTATTATTTAATTAATTATACAATGGACTTTCACTGTGTGAACTACCAAACCCTAAAAAATATTAAAAATATTTTTGTTTACTTTGTGCCTATATTTTTTAACTACTTTGTTACATCATTTTAAAAGGGAAGCCGATGGGAACTGGGTTGTATGGCACCCTTCGCCACTGAATTTATTAGACACACAATCATAGGTAAACATGCAGAGACATAAACTTATACATTCGTAATAGTATAATTTCATTAAAAGATAAAAGTAAATAGAATTTAATTTGTTTTCGGGAGTACGTTTTAGCGGATGGGCTTGTATGTATGTACTTTATTTATTTGAACGACGGCGAAAGTACTTTTCTTTGTAAAAGTTTCTCCAACTTGGAGAGTTTTCCTTTATTCTTATTGTGTTTTCTTGCTTTACTTACTTTGTTGTTTTTGTAATCAAATTATATACTGTTTAGTAAATACGCGTATATATTGTTGAAGAAGTAATAATTATAGGTGCGAATGTTATTCAAAATTTGTTCCTGTTCCAGCTACTAATATCGCGTAACTTTGTAATAATAAGTTCATTATTATGGTGCCTTTTCATGACCCTTGGTCATCCCAAAGGCGCTGGTTATGGAGGTGGGAAGAAGTGGGTCTTCAGCTGCCTCCTGAAAACTGCCTCACTATCTATGGTCCGCAGCATTGACTAATAACATCTGTGGACAAGAAATTCTTTTAACGAAAATAAACATATCTGGCCACGTTTTCCCCGAAGGGGTCGCATGTGGCGAGTGAAACCTATTCATTTCACATGTAAGGGGGTAGGCCTTACGTTAAACACTTCAGTAGAAGTGGCGGTATCCACGCGCCTGAGGGGGCGTGTACTCATTTCTTGTGAAGGCTGAGTAAACCTTGCTGGTATTTTTATTTTTTCGGTCTCAATTTATAGGTGAGAATAATAGTTATTCTCGAAATATTGTGAACTGGCACATGCGAGATTTCATCAGAACATTATATTTAGGCTATTCGAGAAAGCAATCAAGCAATCTCGAACAAATTCAAATATCAAATTATACAAGTAACTGCTTTGAAACTAAATTGTTCAGGAGAGAAATTTAAAGTTTGAGATTGCAGAAAAATTGCATAACTTTTTATATTTTTTATCATATCGTTAAAATCAAAACGGCTCTAAAATTAAAAAAAATGAGGCATTTATTGGCATTCCTATTAATGTGGTTTTACGATTTTTTTAGTGTCAAAACCATACTTTGAAAACGCTGTTGTTTGCTTGGGCATAAACAACACAAAAATCATCGTAGAGCTATGTGAGTTAGCGCATTAGAAAGAGCGAAAAATTTCAAGTAGGATAGCATTCATAACTCATTTTTGACTAAATTGTCGCTTATACTGCCTTTAAACCGTCGATATAAATAATCAAAAACCAGATAATATTATTAAATCTGAAGTCTACAATCCATATTGGTACCTACATTTTGTAATCTATATATTGTTATGTAAATATGAAATATAAATATTTAAAATAAGTAGGTATTTGTTATAGTTATAAGAATTCTGTATTGTATTGTGTGGGTAGGAATCATTGAATAAAAATACTTCATTGAATAATAGAAGCATCGAGAAATAATAATTACTACGCCTTTCTGGAACTGTCTAGCGAATATAGGTCTAGATTGTACTGTTTTAAAGAGTATAAGAAGGGTGCGAGTGGCTTGCAGGGCCAGTAGTATTCTACAAGCTTTACAACCATATACATTGAACCAAAACCAGTGAACAAAAACCAAGTGTAACGGAATAGTCCAGACTACCTTTGTGAAAATAAATTATTACAAGTGTAAAATAAACAACTGTATAAGAAGACCAGTATTTTTATAAATAATTATAAAAAATTATAAAAAACACAGAGTTTTATTTTCACAAATTGAGTTTTTATTTCCACCTCAAGTACTTTCGACTTATTCACGTCATTATCAAGAGGATACCTCTTGATAATGACGTGAATAAGTCGAAAGTACTTGAGGTGGAAATAAAAACTCAATTTGTGAAAATAAAACTCTGTGTTTTTTATAATTTTTTATAATTATTTATAAAAATGAATTTTCACTGTGTGAATACACAAACTTTAAAAAGTCCAGTATTTTTAATTGAAAGACTTTTGAACCCTAAATTCGTAACAATATAAAGTTAAATTATTGTTGGATTTGCGTATATAACTAATATTCTCGTGAATTATAAACAGCCAACAATACAACCCACGTCATATAGTCCTTGTAATTTTTCATATTTTCATTACAGCGGAAGAGTAATCTCAGTTTTATTAAATGCGGGGTCTACATGCTGCGCCTCGTGTGCAGTACGTACGTGTGCGGTGCGGTGGCGTGAAGTAAAGCCTACTCGCTCCGAGGAATTCTCGTGACTTCTCGTTCCAGGCAAAGGCAGGAAAACACCTCTAAAACTTCCTTATTCTGAATGGACCCCGCACACGAAGCGCCATAGACAAAATTGTGAACGTCACACGGCTAGGTTGCTAGAAAAAATAAATAATATTTTTTTATTGACTTAACAATCACTTTTTTCGGGCTATGTAGCCGTGGTCTGGTTGATTCTTTCCGGACAGATTCGCCCATTGCTCCGATGGGAATTATCAGCGGTTGGCTAGTCGCTGTGATTTTCTTACAGGATCAGGAAATGGAGAAGATCACAGCGACTAGCCAACCGCTGATAATTCCAGTCAGAGCAATGGGCGAAACTGTCCGGAAAGAATCAACCAGACCACGGCTACATAGCCCGAAATAAGTGATGGTTATGTCAACAAAAACCGGCCGTGAAAGCTTTAATGTACAATTAATATATTTTTATTTTGGTTGCTTAGTTGCTTCCCTTGACTTGTAGGTTGGTAAGAGGCTGACCACCCATACTGTAAAAAGATGTTCATTTTGACAATGTCACCCGTGTCTCAGGGAAGGTCGGCAAGAGTTGAAGGGCGTATGTTCATTTGGGATTGGGTTTTTATATTGTAAGTCCACATGAAGCGTATGTAAGCGCGATCTTATACGTGTCTGCTTGGGGGTATGCATAATATAAAATCATAAATGTCATATTATACCTATCCAACTTAAATTATGGATTATAGATTAGTACTGTAGTCACATACTAGCACAATCGGGAGCTGGGAAACCCCCACTTCAACTAAAGTGGTTGGCCTCAGGCCGCCCCCCTTACCTGTAAAAGAAATAGGTTCCACTTGTCACATGCGACCCTTTCGGAGAAAGCGCGGAAAGAAGCTACACTAGAATAAAATATAACACCAGTATTTTTTTTAAGTAAATTAGACAAAAACAACTGATTAATAATGTTTAATTTTATACGCCGTTGATATAGGCAATACGCGTAACATTTTTCAGTTAAATGCATTGTAACGAAAGTATTCAATTGATACGGCTTTTCAGAATCGTAAAATAGGAATGCAATTCACTAAATTTAGCCAGAAACATGTTTTTACGGTATCAATAAAAACAATTTGAACAGGAAATGAGATGTACATCAGCTGATTTTACGTACATGCAACCATTTTTGGACCTACAATATCAAAATCCAAACCACAAATAAACATTTACCCTGCAACTCTTACCGAACTTCCCTAAAACAGGGGTGACATTAGCAAAGTGAACCATTTTCTACAGCATGGGTAGTCAGCCACATACCAACCTATAAATCAAGGAACTTGATTGATTGAAATTGATTCCATAAATTTGGAATATCAAAAGGAATCAAATTTGAGCATGATATTTTTTTAGTCTAAAACTTAAGATGATCTATTGTTTTAGAGTCTTTAGCAAGATTGTAATGCGTCTAAATACGTCTAACGCCCAAAGATATGGATCCTTAAAAAAAAAACTTTTTTTTATCACTTCTTCAGAAATCTGTCGTGTTAGAACTTTGATGTGGATTGTTTCAAGTTTTCATCCTAGGCGCATCTTGCACCGCTACCCGCTCTCATATCAAACAACGCTCCGCTGAAACCAACACCTTAAAGTAAGGATGTTGTGCAGAACAATTTCGGATATAGATGCAGATACAGGAATCACATTATTAAGGAATCAAATAGGTGAGATTGCGAAAGAATAGAATCTGCAAGAGTGAGAATAAGAGAATAGTATGTATGAAAAAGGTGATGAATATTGAAGAAATGAAAGTAATAATAATAATAATAATAATATTAGTATGATTTCTTTGGTGAGCGCTGTTTTTGTGTGTATCACACCTCAAGAGCCCTCTGCGAGCTTGGTCGTCGCTGTAGAAAGCGCCAATTCTCAAGCAAGACCCAGTTGTTGTAAGGTTGGATGGACCTTTCAGTGACCGGTCTTTGGTAAAGGTTTATGAATTTTTCAACCCAGCGAAGAGCACATTCGAAATATAAATGGTATATTTTGTGCTCCGCCGGGATCCGAATCCACAACCTTCCATTTACGAGTCCGAAGTGTTGCCACTACGGACTACGGACCGGTCCAAGATGCCAACGACACGCGGTGTACCTGAGCGGTTACCCATCCAAGTACTGTACGCGCCCAATGTTGCTTAACTTCGGTGATCTATGGGAACCGGTGCTTTCAACATGGTAACGTCGTTGACGAAAGTAGTTCGTAAGGACAGAAAAAAGTGGAGGCGCATCTGCGGAGGTAACGGCCGCCCCTAGTGGAACGGCGGCA